>JAUDYJ010000003.1:68389324-69849324 GCA_030761175.1 Masticophis lateralis
TCGGTGCCGAAAATGTTTGCCAAAACGGGGGTATATTATACTCATGTTGAAAGAAAAATCCAGTCCAGTTCTAAGCTGGGAATAAAATGGAGGCTGCTTAAGAAAGAAAGGTCCGCTTATTGATGAACACAACCAACACACAGAGAGCATGCAGTTCTGGGACAGCTGACAAATTAGCTTGATGAGTGCAAGGGTTTTTATACAGTTTCTGAAATGCTGCTGGCTCTGATTGGTTGTGCAATCTTTGAAATGCCCTTAGGAGATTGGGCAATGTAGTGAGCACTACCATTGCTAAATGGTAGTGGGTTAATCCTATTATGTCCTAAAGGGTCATGTCCTGTTCTTAGAATTTGGGTGGAGGAGAATGTAAATTTTAATCCCATCCCTGGAGGTAAAGGTCTTTTGTTTTGTGAATAGACTGGCCCAATCTTTCTTAATGGGCAAAAAATAACTGCTGGGCGCTATTAAGAAAGTTAGAGTCTGCTTTCTGTCTTTAAGAGCATATTTCTTCATTTCTCCTTTTGGGGAAATATAATATCCTGTTTTTTTTAATATTCCCCAAAATATTTCATTCATCTTGAAGGGAAGATGTCCTACATTCTGTTTTATATTTTCCTTTTTTTCTTTCCCCCTTTTCTTTTCTTTCCTTTTTTCTTTTTCTTCCTTTGTTCTCCTTTTGTTCTTTATGCTATTTTGACCCAGAAAAACCAATCTTTGAATCTAATGCTATGATAGTATCTATGGGCATTGAGAATCTGGAATTGTTGTGTGGACCTGTACATATTTATCTATCTACCTTCTTAAGACTAAGGAGAAGAGATTCCCTTTAATTTTCTTTCCATTTGAAATATCACTGAATAAAGGCATACTTTTGTTTAGAAGAACTCTCATGGTAACATGTATTGCCTCTATTTTAATTTTCCTTTTCGCAGGACATTAACTATAAGTTCTTGAGCAAATGTCTTCCTTCCTCCTTTCCTCTCTTCAAATGGCATTTCAAAATCTCAGAAGAGAGATCCATTCTAGAAGTTTCTTGATCAGTTCTAAAAGCTTGTGGGACCACACCAGACTTGACTTTTGTTCATTCACTTACATTAGCGGTCCCCTACCTTTCCAGTTTTGTGGATTGGTGGGTGGGGAAGAGGAAATAGTTCCATGTGAGCGGTAGGTGCTCGCACAAATGGAGTTGCACGCACATGCATGCTTGCCCGCCCCCGGAATTGGAGACCCCTAACTTACATATTTTTTTTTAAAAAAAGGATAACAGATGAATAAAAATGGATAGTTCCCAGTGACAGAAGAATTACACCTTCATTAATTTTTGGAGCAGTTTCATTTCCAGATTGATATGCATTCAGTGTGTGTTCAGCATTAGGTGAAACATAAGGAATTGGAAAAATGTTGCATGTATTTCCTTTCCTGTGGTTTGTTTTGAGGGGAAAAAACCTACTTTACCTCAGAACAGCTGAGGAGAATGTAATATTGTCTCCGGTGTGGCTTGGTGACAAGGTGGAAGCATTGCACTGACCTATATCAAAAGACATAGCAAAGTAAAAAGCAGCTTAAGAAAATTAGTCCCAAACATCCCAGTCTTAATATATAAATGATGATCTCCATCATGTTAAAAGAAGATATGTGTCTATGGAGATTCTCATCCAGATCATGGTTGTCCCAAAAGTGCTTAAGAGGCAACTGGACTTTCTGGTTTTTCTTTGAAGACGTTTCACTTCTCATACAAGAAGCTTCTTCAGCTTCTTGGATGAGAAGTGAAATGTCTTCAAAGAAAAACCAGAAAGTCCAGTTGCCTCTTGAAAAAGTACCTTTGCGACAGAAGAAGGTATGCCTTTTCAGTTCTAGAATCATGTGCAAATGCTTGGGGGTGGGGAGTGAATGCCAGATGAGAGGACTCTTGACTTCATGACTTGCTTGGGAAGTTTCCAAAACATCTGGTTTGTTGTTAAGAAAGGAGGAATGGGCGGAAATTGCTGGTTGTTAGTGTAGGAAGAAATATCCTTCTGGGTTCTGCTCCAAGTGGGGAAAAAGACACTGGAAACATGGAGACTGCTTGGAAAGATGGTTTATTGGTGGACAGGATCACATGGCTTGAGTTCCTGAACAGAAAAGGGGCAGGTACAACAAGTCTCCGGGTTTTATGCTTTCTCTGGCTTTGAACTTCCTGGGGTCCAGAAAGAGTATCCTAATTGGTTGTAAGACTCCCAGGGGGTGGGGGTCTTAGCTAGCCTTGCTGACTGATGTAATCTTCCCAGGTGCCATGTGGTGAGTTTCTGTCTAGATGTGCCATTGGTGCCATTGTGTTAGTTTCTGTTGCTATTGTGTTGCAAATGTCCTTTGACAAAGGATTGGGTTTCTGCCTCTGGCCCATTAACAAAGGGTGCGGGGCAGGAAGGTGGGGGCTGCTTTGGCTATAAAACATGCTTCTCCATTTCTCAACCAGGGGAACATAATATTCTGCCTTTTTAATATTTCCTAAAATATTTCATTCTTCTAGGAAAGGGGTGCGTGCTAACCTCCTACATTAGTTTTGTACTCCGCCCTCCCAATCTTCTGGATTATCAATATACAGTAATGCCAATGAAGGGCAACACAATAGTATAGGACAAAAGCTTAAAAATATAACTATTTCATGTTATTCTCTCCTCAAACTAACATAAGTTCATAAGAGACAATAGTCTTGCCCCAAATGTATTTAACAGTTTTATGTATCCCTATTTCCCCATTTCAAAGGAAACTCCACAATTTATAGATTAAATCTTTGTAGAGGCTGCCAAGCCTGTAGTTTTCTAAAGGAAATGCATTTTGGATTTAGTGGAGTTTATAATATACATTAATCATTAAGCCACATTCAGCTGTTTGTGGAATCCAAGAATGTCTGAATAAAGCTTAGCTTAATGAACCACCAATCTGGCAAATTCAGTGTAGCGAACTTGCATAATATTTTCATGGGCCTGCATATGCAGCTATAGATTTAAAGAATGCCATAAATATTATAACTTTCAGAATCCAAAGCCCAAGCTGTTATTAGCAGAACCCAAGCCTGACAGATATACTTGGAATGTATATTTCTGTGTTAAATGAAAATGTGGCACAAAATGCATGAACCGTGGCATGCTATCACGTAAAAAATAAATGGCATTGAAGGCAAGTATAAGTTGAACAGATGTCATCAATTGAAAACAGTAATGCCATTAACTACAGTGTGTAGAGCCACTGTCTAAAATGGGTGAGGCAAAATCCAGGATGGTATGCATGTATCCCCTGCCAAATTGGCCAGAATTTCAGATAGAGTCTTCATTCATATGATTTCTCCATTTACACCCACCCACAACCAAAACACACCAAAATTCAGAAATTAGGTTTTAAAAGATACTCTCTTGACAAACCTTAAGATTTAATTGAAAGTCTAATTGTTCTGTTGGACAATGATTTTTTTGAGACACAGGCAGTGTTGAGGAATGAAGGATTACCTTTCTTTACCTTGTACCCCCCCGCCCTCAAAATTGAACTTTAATAGCAATGCATTTTTAAAGTAGGTTTTACAAATTCGATTTTCATATGACCTTTATACAGCTAAATATATATATATTGCTTGTCAATGGAAAAATATAAAACTGCTAATAACACAAACTCTGCAGATCACTAACTAACTGAACAGCGATTTGCAGAATTGATGTTATTAGCAATTTACAAATGAATCATCAACATAGATTAAGAATGGATTTTTATAATAAAATCTGAGTGCCATTACAGGTAGTCTTTGACTTACGACCACAATTGAACTGAAAATTTATGTTGCTAAGTGAAGCATTTGTTAAGTGAGTTTTGCCCCATTTTACGACCTTTCTTGCCACAATTGTTAAATGAATCACAGCAGTTGTTAAGTTAATAACATGTTTGCTAAATGAATCTGACTTTCCCATTGATTTTGCTTGTCAGAAGGTCACAAAAGCTGATCACAAAACGCCAGGGCACTGCAACCGTCATAAGTATGAACTGGTTGCAAAGCATCCGAATTTTGATCATTTGACCAAGGGGATGCTGTAGTGGTCATAAGTGTGAAAAATGGATGTAAGTCACTTTTTTCAGTGCCATTGTAAATTTGAATGGTCACTAAATGAACTGTTTAAGTGGAGGACTATCTGTAATTGATTTTGTTGGAACTTTTATATGTCTAAATTTATCCATGAATGTTTTCATTACTTTTTTTCCCTTAAGTTTGTGTACTCTTTATTTTTCTCTTTATTTGTTATGCTTCAATTTGAGACCTTTTAAAGACAGTCTTGCAGTATTTTTTTTGTTGGTGTATATATGCCTTTTTTCAACCAGTACTGGAGGAGAGAGTGCCTGTTCTTTTCAGAACTTCAACAGCTTTCCCAAGAAATCTCTAATGCTGGGAAATAGAGGCTTGGCAGTGGGTGCAGGATTAGAGATTAGAAAGCTGGAAGAATTAATGGGGCTGAAAAAGAAGATATAGTTCTGATCAGAGTGATGAGGTAGGAGACT
Source organism: Masticophis lateralis (assembly GCA_030761175.1). NCBI lineage: Eukaryota > Metazoa > Chordata > Lepidosauria > Squamata > Colubridae > Masticophis > Masticophis lateralis. The sequence continues at coordinate 68,393,846 of JAUDYJ010000003.1, forward strand.
GCTACAAACTAGCCTTTCTGACCTTTGAACTAGAAATGCCTCATATAAGTAGTCCTCACTTAAAGGCTAATTGCTTAACGACTGTTCAAAGTTATGACAGACCTCCCCCCTCGCCCTGGCACTTACATCCCAATTTCTTATGGCCTAATTTCAAAGTTAGGACAACTGCATGCAAACACACCTATGGCCACATGACTGCATTTTGGGCATTTGGCAAACATTTTGGCAACTGGCTCACATTTATGGTTGTTTGCAACTCCCGACAGGCACAAGACTGTGATTTTTAGTGGTTTTTGGCAAAAAAACACGCCCATTGGATAACACAGATTTGCTTAACAACCGTTGTGTTTGCTTAACAACCATAATCTAAATGGTTGCAAAATTGCAAAGCATGATCACATGACCTGTTTAAGGACTGCTATAAGAACTGTGATGTGTTATCTAATGGGCGTGAAGTGGCACGCAGAGGCATCTCTCTGGGCACGTGAGCCATTGCCCGTTGCTCTTCCGGGTTCCAGTGCGCTGGCCAACTGCTCTTCACACACACGGAGTTCCGGAAACCGGAAGAGTACCGCCCGGTGCATGTGCGCGCAACGGGAAGATTATCTTCTGGTTTCTGGCGCACATGCGTGTGCGAAGACCACCCGGCCAGTGCGCATCCACCAGCTACTCTTCGCACGCGCATGTATGCCAGAAACCAGAAGACCAGGTGGCACACCAAAAACCGGAAGATCATATTTCCAGCACGCACATGCCCATTGGCCAGCTGTTCTTCCGGTTTCTGGCACACGCATGTGCTTCCGTTTCGGCACTTGGTGCCGAAAAGGTTCACCAACGCTGACTTAGAACTTTAATTCCGGGCTCAATTACAATCGTAAGTGGAGGGCGACCTATACTCATTGTAGGAGAAAAGCCTGTCTTCTAATTGAGTGATAAGTACATAAGATAAACCCTCAACTTTGCAGACAACATCGTATGTTGTATCTCACACTCTTTTTGGCCTGCACCAAACATTACCTTTTTTTTTTTAATACCAAGGTTTGCTAATCAGACAGCTAGATGCAGCCGTCATCTATCTCAGTTCCCCGGGGCTTCTTTGAGTAAGCCTTCACGTATTGCATAGACTTCCTCTAAATAAGGTCATATATGTAGCTAGTATTTAAATTGCATTTTTATAAAAGTGTTCCCTGCCACTCATCGTGAGTCTGCCTTGTCTTCATATTGTTCTTTCTTCAGGAAGGCGATCCTTTTTAGTGGAAAACCAGTTCCACCTTTCTCTGCAACCTATTTTTTCATCCTTGTAACGGTGAAAGGAAAATCATGTACTTGAGAGATAAGGGAGAGTGCCAGCCTTACCCGCGACAGAAATGTACCTTTCAAGAAAGAACACATTTAGGCACCGCTATTGTTTGTCTTTTAATGTGCTTATAATCAACGGACATAACTCACCCCAGATGCATCCTGTAGATTTGTCCCATGGATTTTGAATAAGGAGAAAACAAAGCTAAGCACTCCTTCCTAATTTTGGGAAAAAACGCAGATTGGGTCATTCTAAAAAGCACCCTTATTTTTCCTTATATGTTCTGGGATGAATATACATATTCAGTGCGGTGGCTGCAGAAATTAATTACAGAGAATTAACCTTACATATTCCTTGGATTTAGTGAGCATCACAGGAACAGTAGTTGAGAAGAATGTATCCATAGGGACAGAAGAATCTCAAGGAAACATCTTAAAGTGGATTATTTTGTACTGTGATCACAGTAGGATGTCCAATTAAAGGGTATAAACATTTGTGGATAAAATAATCTGCCTCTTAAGAATAATCAAATAAAAAAATATGACTATTTGAGTGGTCACTTGAGTTATCACAGTTGTAGTCTCACTGAACAAAATTATGAGTAGAGGACTAGTATGGAGCCCTTGAAGTATAGATGTACTAATGTAATAATTTGTAAAGCGAGGATTGTAGATAGCAATAGCAATAGCACTTAGAATTACGTACCGGTCCACAGTGCTTTCAGCATTCTCTGAGCGGTTTACAAATATCAACACATTGCCCCCAACAATTTGGGTCCTCATTTCACTGACCTCGGAAGGGTGGAAGGCTGAGTCAACCTTGAGCTGGTCAGCATCGAACTCTTGAGTGGGGCAGAGTTAGCCTACAATAGTTCAGATAAAGTGACAAACATGTTTTTCATAATCAGTTTCGATATTTGTGATGGGTTCTAGCCAGGGGTGAAATTTTCCCCTATCGGTTCTGTGGGTGTGGCTTGGTGAGCATGGCAGGGGAAAGATACTGCAAAATCCCCATTCCCTCCCCACTCCTGGGGGAAGGATATTGCAAAATCTCCATTCCCACCCCACTCTGGGGCCAACTAATGGTGGTATTTGCTGGTTCTCCGAACTACTCAAAATTTCCGCTATTGGTTCTCCGGAGCCTGTTAGAACCTGCTGGATTTCATCCCTGGTTCTAGTCTATTATTAGGGGAGAGTTGCCTAGGGGCTGAAAAATATTAGCAATTTTAAAGGTAGAATACTAGGAAAAGACATGTTAGTGTTGATCAATGTTTACTTACTTGGTGTGGCATTTAGGCATACTCTTTTTAAAAATTTAAATAGAGGTATCACTGCTTTGCAGGCCTGTTAAATAAGTCAGATTGGATAGCAATGAAGGATCACAAAGACAAAAGTAATAAGGAGAGAGTGTTAGCTAGAGAAAAACATGGCTGCCTGAGTATTATGACAATTGTAATCCAATACATCTGAGGCCACCATCTTGAGGAACAGTAAACGAGACTGTTTTGTTTTTCAGAGAGTTATATCCATGATTCTTGATCAGGTTGGGGTATGAAACCAATGTTCATTTTTTCCAGATATGTACATCTGTATTTCCAAAGTTCCCTGTTATTCAAGATGTGCAAATAATGTTGATACTTGAGGACGTGTATACATGAACTACTAGATGTGTTCAGTGGGGAATATGAATGGCAAAATGTTGTATCTAACAGCTTCTTCACTGTTAAGCTCCCAGAAGCTGATCTGCAAAATTTCAAGAGCAGAACATGCATTTTAATTTAGCATCAAATGACTGCTTGCTCAAAATAGCACGCTTGTATATTCTTCGTAAGAGCTGCTGTTCAGAAAGATGTAAAATGCCTTTTTTTACATTAATTCTTTAGCTTGTCTATAGCTATAACATTAACGTCCATAGCTTAGACTTGTCTCCTCTTCATAACCTTGAAATAAATATCTCCCTTACCCCTGATTATCTATGTATTGCTAGGCAAATAATGGAAAATGTCTCGGGGGGAGAATTACAGCCAGTATGTTAGGTTCAAGAAAATCAGATATTGGTCAATATTTTTTTTAAAAAAATTCTGCTTGTTAATGGTGTGCATTAATGTCCATTTTAATAGTCACAGTCATTATTAAAAATAAGTGATTCACGGTTCAATTCAAGACTTGAGCTTATTTGAGCCCTTCCAACTCTGTTATTCTGTTATTTAAGTTCTATTTAGAGGAGGTATGCATGTTAAATAAGAACAAATTGGCATTATCAATCCTAAACAAGGAACCGGTGTTTCCAGAATCTTAAGTTAATACTGGGTTCAGCAGATCATTTTTTGGTTACCTTGTATAATTCAGGATTACTTGAAAGAAGCCTGGGTTATATGTAACAGGCTAAAGCAGAAATGTTGTCAATTGTCCTCGACTTACAACCACAATTGAGCCCAGTTGAGTGAAACATTTGTTAATTGAATTTTGCCCCATTTTGCGACTTTTCTTTCCACAGTTCTTCACCGCAGTTATTAAGTTAGTCAGTACGGTTGTTAAGTGAATCTGGTTTTCTTATTTTTATTTTATTTTATTATTTTATTAGTCATATTTCTATGCTGCCCACTCTCCGAGGACTCTGGGCGGCTTATACCAAAGACAGTATACTAAATAGTATATTGTCCCCAACAATCTGGGTCCTCATTTTACCCACCTCGGAAGGATGGAAGGCTGAATCAACCTTGAGCCGGTGAGATTTGATCCGCTGATCTGCTGAAGTAGCTGCTGTACTGCACTCTAACCACTGCGCCACCTCGGCTCTCAAAAGGGGATCACATGACCCCGGGACACTGAAACACCAACCATCATAAATGTGAGTCAGTTGCCAAGCATCTGAATTTTGTTCATGTTACCATGGGGATGCTGCAACAGTCATAAGTGTGAAAAACAATCATAAGTCATTTTTTTCTATGCCGTTGTAACTTTGAATGGTCACTAAATGAACTGTTGTAAATTGAGAATTACCTGCATCATGAATAAAGGCGGAATTTATAAACCTAAATACATTAGAATCCTGTACTTGTCCACTCAGGGAAACTCTTGTTGAGTTATCTCTTCATCAGCATAAGTGGGGAACTGGAACTGTATCTGAATGGTATCATTTCTTCTTTTCTTTTGATAGGATTTCACTTCTAATTTTGCTCTCAGAAATCTTCTCAGGTAAACAGAAATATCCCTGAAGTACATAAGTGGAAAGAGTGTCATCTCTGAAGTTTAGTGGAGATCTCTAGCCATATCATTACAGCCTGGCTTTGCTTCAGTATTTTAGAGATGAAATAATTATAGGTAGCAACTGTTATTGAAAGAATATGCAAATAGCTTTTAATCCTCAAAGACAAGTGATTGAAAGCAGCAACTTCCTCAGGAATATTTACAGCATATGAAATCACTCTAGGGGAGTTTCACAATAAGGTCATGGCAGTCTCAAAAACATAAAAGCAAATTTTTGAGAACTGCATGTGGCTCAGTGGCTAAGACACTGAGCTTGTCGATCGATGTATTTTTTAAAATTTTGTATTTTGTTTTAATAATTTTAGCTTTTTAAAAAATTATAATTCTTTGTATCTCACCTTCCTTCAGCTGGCCTATGACCTTAATAATGATTTTGATTGAGTCATGTATAAGTGTCTCTATCAAGTCAAGAACCAGCAACATTCAGGTGGCTGATCCCATTCTGAAATCAATCCAACTTCCAGGAAAAGCTATATGTGTAAAGATCTATACAGGTACTCCTCAATTTAGGACAACAATTGAGCGCAGAATTTATGTTGCTAAGTGAAACATTTGTTAAGTGAGTTTTTCCCCATTTTACGATTTTTCTTGACACAGTTGTTAAGTGAATCACTGCTGTTGTTAAATTAGTAACTTGGTTGTTAAGTGAATCTGGCTTTCCCATTGACTTTGCTTGTCAGAAGGTCACAAAAACTAATCACATGATTCCGGGACATTGCAACCATCATAAATGTGAACCAGTTGCAAAGTATCTGAATTTTGATCACATGACTGTGGGGATGCTGCAGCACTTGTAAGTGTGAAAAAACCAGTCATAAGTCACTTTTTTCAAAGCTGTTGCAACTTTGAACGGTCACTAAGTGAACTGTTATAAGTTGAGAACTAGCTGTACTTATTTCACATAGACATTCATACAAATGCTGCCTGCAAAAAATTATGTTGTGATATTTCATTGATTCATTTATCTTTGCTCAGGATGGGGAGCAAATGTATCAGTGAAAAATATAGAACTAGGCCAGATCCAGGTTGCGGGATGCTTAGATCTGGCCTGCGGGGTCACCCTGGAAACAGCAAAGGACTGGGCCACAGTGTCTCTGCCAGAGAAAATGGAGCTCGGGGACTCCTGGGCTCTGTTTTTGCTGGCAGAGGGCTCCAGGAGGCTGTTGTGACTGAAAACAGGGCCTGAGGTGGGGGCTGTGCATACCCTCCCGAGTTCCGTTTTCACTGGCAGAGGGCTAGCAAAACAAATTAAAAGTAAAACAAAAGGAGAGGTGTTTCCCTTTTTGCATTTGAGCACGCACGAAGGGACAGGAAAGGAGAAAGGGAAATAGGAAAAACAAAGAAAAAGAAGGGAAGATGGGAAGATGGGAAGAGAGCAAGGAAGGAAAAATAAGGAAAGAGGGGAAGGAAAAAGAAAGGAGAATGAATAGGGAGAGAAAAAGAAGAAAAGGAAGGAAGGAAGGACGGACGGACGGAAGGAAGGAAGGAGAGAAGGAGATTATAATGAGAGTGAGGGATGGTCTGACGGAAGTCCTGCCTTAGCACCTGGCCACCACAGATGTCCCTGACACGAGTGACTTCAAACTGACCATGCCCACCCTGGCCACGCCCACCCCAGCCATGCCCACTCCAGACCCCTGAGATATAACACAACTCTGATTTGGCCCTCAATGAAATCGAGTTTGACACCTGATGTAAGGAATCAATAGCTGCCGTGGTCATGAAATTAAAAAAAAAAAAGAGGCTGCCCCCACTTCACAAATTGATGTAAAATCAAAAGATAGGAAGCGCTATACGTTGTATTCAAGCCAGGGAGTCAGGAGTGCATGCCCTGGCAGAGTAATTGCTTTTCTCAAGAGGTGCATAATTAGGAAAGTCTGCCAGCATTAATCTTTATAGTCATTACTTATTAATGAGTTGGCACTCTGAAGGTAGCATCAGGAATTAGATTCCGTGTATTTTGCATTTCGGCTGGGCATTTGAACTGATCATCGGATTGCTTTGCTTCAAGGGTTCTGTAAAACATGCGTTGGATCCACATCGTTCTTATGTTGGAATCCTGCTAAAATACATATTGCCTGTTTAGGAATGGCTCTAAATAAGAGAAACGCTCCCTCAGATCTTCAGAAAATGGGCCATATCTTGTGCTTTCACCTTCCTTATGACCAGAGAGATGAGCAACAAATAGCTAAATTAGCCCAGAGTTCCAGCAGTTTTATGATATGTGACAACTGGAGTCACGCTAGGCTTTATTTCTGCAAGTGAAATCTTGTTACTGTATAGATTATGCAATGTTCCGTTCACTTTCAACATGAAGTCAGGCTCCATTTTTGGCAATAACTATAAGTTTTGTTGTTTTACATGGTAGAAAAAAAGGAAGCGGAACTAAATAAAATAAGTGAAATAAGTTATTTCTGATCTGGGGTCACAGGGAGTCAGTTGCTAAGCAGCTGAATTTTGATCATGTGACCCGGGGTGGGTTCTAATTTTTTTTACTACCGGTTCTGTGGGCGTGGCTTATTTTGTGTGCATGGTTTGATGGTCATTTATTTATTTAGATTTATATACCGCCCTTCTCCTTGCGGACTCAGGGCGGTAAACAGCCAGATAAAAAACAAGGTACACAAAAGTTAAAATTTTAAAAACAGCAAATATAAATTTAGCCGATAATTAAAACAAATTAATTTAAAATGAATATCAAACTCTAAAAATTTAGCAGGGATCAGGCTAAGCCGGCAAGCTGAAAAAAATATGTTTTAAAGGCCTGACGAAAAGTCCAGAGGTCAGAGATCGTTCTCAACTTTGGAGGAAGATCGTTCCAGAGGGTGGGAGCTACCATAGAGAAGGCTCTCCCCCTAGGGGTCGCCAGCTGGCATTGTCTGGCTGACGGCACCCTGAGGAGGCCCTCTCTGTGGGAGCGAACCGGTCGGTGGGAGGCAATTGGTGGCAGGAGGCGGTCCCGTAAGTACCCTGGTCCTAAGCCATGGAGTGCTTTAAAGGTGATTACCAACACCTTGAAATGCACCCGGTAGTCCACCGGCAGCCAATGCAGCTCTCGCAGGAGAGGTGTCACATGGGAGCGCCCTGTCGCTCCCATAATCCCCCGCGCAGCTGCATTCTGCCCCAGTTGGAGCCTCAGGGTGCACCCCAAGGAGAGCCCCATGTAGAGAGCATTACAATAGTCCAGTTGAGAAGTGACGAGAGCCTGAGTGACTTAGGGAGTCCCGATCTAAAAAGGGCCGCAACTGGCGTATCAGGCGAACCTGATAGAAAGCCCCCCTGGCCACAGCTGTCATATGCTCCTCTAAAGACAGCCGTGGGTCCAGGAGGATGCCCAAGTTGTGCACCCTTTCCGTGGGGGCCAATGATTCGCCCCCAATAACCAGCGATGGCGTCAGCTGGCTATATCGGGACGCCGGCAGCCACAGCCACTCAGTCTTGGAGGGGTTGAGTCGAAGCCTGTTTCTCCCCATCCAGACCTGCACGGCTTCAAGGCACTGGGACATCACTTCCACGGCATTGTTGGGGTGGTCTGGGATGGAGATGTACAGCTGAATGTCATCAGCGTACTGATGGAACTCCACCCCAAAACCACGGATGATCTTGCCCAGCGGCTTTACATAAATGTTGAACAGGAGAGGCGAGAGGACCGACCCTTGTGGCACCCCGCACACTAGGCACCTCGGGGTCGACCGCTGCCCCCCTGTCAACACGGATTGCGACCGGTCGGAAAGGTAGGAGGAGTATCACTGTAAAACGGTGCCCCCTGCCCCCAATCCCTCCAACCAGCGCAACATGATACCATGGTCGATGGTATCAAAAGCCGCTAAGAGATCTAACAAGACCAGGATAGAGGAGTACCCCCTACCCCGGGCCCTCCAGAGATTATCCACCAACGCGACCAATGCCGTTTCGGTGCTGTATCCAGACCTGAAGCCGGACTGGAGTGGGTCTAAATAGACAGCTTCATCCAGGTACTGGGGGAGCTGCCACGCTACCACACTCTCAACAACCTTCGCAAGGAAGTGAAGGTTGGAGACTGGACGATAATTAGCCAAATTGTCATGTGACAATTCTTTAGGATTTAGCAGAGGTACTGGTCTACCAGGCTTTTAACTGCTTGCAGAGCTGTACCAATCTACTCATTTATTTTTGGAGGCACTGATCTACTAATTTGTTTTTGGAGGCACCAGTCTACCCATTTATTTTTGCAGGCACCGGTCTACTCTTTTGTTTTTGGAGGCACTGGTCTACCCATTTATTTTTGGAGGCACTGGTCTACCACCACACTGCCTTTTAACACTGATCAACCATAGGGCAGCCCTTTGAAGCCCCGCGGCAAGAGTTTAAACAGTTTTTTTTCCTCTAGCTGATCAACTGGGACTCAGGAGGCAGCAATAGATTGGGGGTGGGGGCCAAATAAAAGGTAAGAATAACTCACGGGGGTGGGGGGGCAGGAGGGCCCAGCTCCCGAACAAAGAGAATCTGTTCGGTGACGTCATATCGTCACCGCTACCGGCTCGGTCGAACCGGGAGGAACCCACCACTGATGTGACCATACGGATGCTGCAAGAGTCATAAGTGTGAAAAACAGTCATAAGTTATTTTTTTCATTGCCGTTGTAATTTCAAATGGTCACTAAATGAACTGTTGTAAGTCACTAAATGAACTACCTCTACAGCAGTGAATAATGTGTGGGGTCAATGCAGGTTGCCAACAAATGACTTTGGAGAGACATAATGTCAGTAAAAATTCCTACCGTCTCATGCTGCTAGAAAGTTCTGTTTTATCTTTTAAAAATGACATTTTATTTTGCATTCCCTGGTCTCAGATTCAAATAATATAATGCTTACAAGACTGGAAGATGCCTTTGTTTTGGTCCAAGCTCTGGAATGCTTCTGTGGTTTTCTGGTCTTGTTTCTTCTGTCTTGTTAAGACTTTTCATGCCAGGGAATGCAAAATGTTTACCTTTGCTGAATAGCTTCTCTTGGTTAGGTCACATCTGGTGAAAAGTCATTACATAGTCTGTGATCTGTTTATTTAGCATATGTGCAAACCTAGCCAACTGTCATTTATTCAGTGACTAATGATTTTTTATGTCAGTTTCTAAGGCATCAAGATAGAGATAGAAAAGTTCGGAAGTGTAAGAATGTAATTCAGTGGGACTTGTTCCCAGACAGGATTGGACCTTTAGTCTCTTTCCTTCCAACTTTATCAGTCAGCAGTAATATGTGATTATTGATTTTGTAGTCTACAGAATGTCGTCTTCTTCCTTACCATGTAAAATTAAAATTCCTGCCTGTTGTTGTTGTTAGTTGTGAAGTCGTGTCTGACCCATTGCGACCCCATGGACAACTTTCCTCCAGGCTTTCCTGTCCCCCACCATCCTCTGGACTCCGTTTAAACGCACGCCTACTGCTTCAGTGACTCCATCCAGCCACCTCGTTCTCTGCTGTCCCATTCTTCTTTTGCCCTCAATCTTTCCCAGCATTAGGCTCTTCTCCAGTGAGTCCTTCCTTCTCATTAGGTGGCCAAAGTATTTGAGTTTCATTCCTGCCTATAATCAACTGAAAAATATTGGTTTCTTGATTTTAGAGCACACACCTCTCAATCATGATCAGTCTGAGACAGAACATGATTTTTAAATGTAAAAATAGTAACTCTCAGTGGCTCCTTTGCTATTCTGAGTAGATTCCTTATCACCACCATTGCTGTCCTCTTACTTTCCTTCTGTTTCTGGGTAGCACAATGCCAGGAAGGATTGTTACCCAGGGATTAGCAATGGGCCTTCTATAAGGTTGTGAAACTCAACAACTATCCAATAAAGGGGATTCTTGATGTGGTCTCTTTCTTGCCTTTTTCCACATGGAGTATAAAAGTTAATAGCAATAACAATAACACTTAGACTTATACACTGCTTCATAGTGCTTTACAGTCCTTTCTAAGTGGTTTACAGGGTCAGCATGTTGCCCCATACAATCTGTGTCCTCATTTTACCGACCTCAGAAGGATGGAAGGCTGAGTCAACCTTGAGCCTGGTGAGATTCGATCTGACAAACTGCTGGCAGCCAGTGATCAGCAGAAATAGGCTGATTGGCATAGGAGGCTAATGCCTCCCACTAAGGCAGCATTTAACATCCAGCTGCCTGCAATTACTGCGAGTTCAATTCTCACCAGGCCCAAGGTCAACTCAGCCTTCCATCCTTTCTAAGGTGGGTAAATTGAGGACCCGGTTTGTGGGGGCAATAAGCTGACTTTGTATAAATATACAAAAGTATGAAGGCTATTGCTTAACGCATTGTAAGCCGCCCTGAGTCTCCGGAGAAGGGCGGCATATAAATCAAATTTAAAAAAAAATAGCCTGCAGTACTGCACTCTAACCATCGTGCCACAGTGGCTAATCACGCTTGCCATTATAACTCCTTCTGTACTTGGTTCATAAGTGGTTTTAGCTCAGTGACCCGCACCTTTTGGGCACCAGGGACTGGTTCCATGGAGAGAGGTTTTTCCGTGGACTGGAGAGGGTGTGGTTTAATGTGCTGCCTGCATCCTGCGGATGAAGCTTCGCTTGTTTGCTTGGCCTGGTTTCTGGCATGTTGTGGACCGGTGCCATTCCACAGACTGGGCATTGGGGATCCCTGTTTTAGCTGAAAACAGTAACATCCTTGAGATGAATTCTCCTCATTAGTGGAACCGTATTTATCTGCTTCTCAGATGCTGCAGCTGAACCACAGAGATGATCCAGGATATTTTACTGTTGAAGGTCTCCTCTCATCACTTATTTCCAAATAGAGAAATTGATCATACAGAAAATGGTTGAATCTTACTTCAACACTTGTTATAGAATTTAGGGAACAGAGGAGAAGACTGTTTTCCTGCCATGTCTTGTCACATTTCTTTCTCTTCAGTTTGCTATAGCATTAGTTAGTCTAAAGGTAAAATGAATTGTTCTTCCATCTGCAAAATGCTACGAGGACCTTCCAAAGAAGAAATAACCCTCTTTGGGCTTTTGTTCATAGCTGCATCTTCCTATTCTTGAATAAGCAGATAAATTTGCTGGCCAAGTTACATCCTGCCTGAACTGCTGAAATCTGTTGTGCTTCAGGAGTGAGGCTGTTGTGTGGTACTGCCCTTACAAATGAGGCAAGTTAAGGAAAATGATCGCTGGATTTCTCTAACTTGCTTTCTCTAGTTGGGAAAAACAACTTCTACTTTCCTTTCCTTTATATATGATGGGGCATAATTGGGAGAGGTGGGTTTGTAATGCAAGGATTTAACCACCTTTCAAATTCTATAAATGCCAGGACACAGATGTGGAGCTGTTTTGTATGTGTGACATATTAATTGGGCTATTTTTAAACATAAATCTAGTGCTCTTATGGAAGAGCATAAGAGAATGTCCAAGAATAGTGTGACTGACAGGTTGCAAGTGCTATGGGGCAAAGTGGGAGGCAACTGTCCTGGCACATCAAGGTCACTCCCTTCACTTCACCTGTGCCTCAACTTGGTTAATTTTGAGCATAATTTTAGCATTCATTTGCTCAGAAATAGTGCAAGTGACACAGAGGATTGGCAAGGTTGATGGGAGGAACTTCCCTTCCTTCTTCGTGCCTGTCAGGTTAGCAGGCATAAGATTTTAGTGTTTAGTTTTAATTTATGTATATTTTAATGAATATGTATGATTGTAAGCCACTCAGAGTTACCTTATGGCAGGGGTGTCAAACTCTATTTCATTGAGGGCTGCATCAGGGTTGTGTTTGACCTTGGGGGCCAAGGTGGGCATGGCCAGCTCGATGTCACTCATGTCGGGGGCGCCTGTGGTGGCCCGAGCCCTCTGCCTCCAAAATCGGGCTCATGAGCTCCGTTTTTCGCTGTGACGGCCTCCTGCAACCCTCTGCCAGTGAAAATGGAGCTTGGGAGTGCCTCCCATGGCCCTTGTGAGCTCCATTTTTGGCTGTGACGGCCTCCTGCAACCTTCTGCCAGCAAAAATGGAGCTCAGGAAGGCCATGGGAGGCACTCCTAAGCTCCATTTTCACTGGCAGAGTCACAGTGGACCAGTCCTTCACTGTTTCCAGGGTGGCCCCATGGGCCAGATCTAAACACCTTGGCCCCTGGGCTTTGAGTTTGACACCCCTGCCCTATGGTAAGATGGGCGGCCAATAAATTTTATAAATAAATATAACACCGAAATTTGGATCAGTGCAAAGCATTATTTGCTTTGATCTTATGTTCAATATTAGACCGGGGAATGATTAATCAGTAACACTAACAATAACAGAGTTGGAAGGTACCTTGGAGGTCATCTAGTCCAACCCCCTGCTGACACAATCAAGTGGGCATTTTACAGATCCCTAGTCACTTGATAGAGGTCCCTATAGTCTGCCTCTGTTTATTACATCTGTATAAAGCATAGTACTTCCTCAAGTACCAATGGCAATAATAATAGCTATTAAATTCATAATGACCTGTATATTTAAAGATCTGATCAAGCGGGATATAATTTTAGAGAAGTTGGAATAAAATGTTCTTAAGGTGCCACGGGAGTCTGCACTTTTGAATGATTATGTGAACACTAAAGCAGGTGTAAGAGAAAAATTCCATAATAATTGTTGGATCATTAGAATGAATTATATCACTCACTGTGTCTTTGCTTCTGTGTGGAAGGCTCTGAATGCTATGGGAAGAAGCCCTTCAGGGATAATCACAGTGGAAGTATCTTCTTTGTGTAGAGATGTATGTTTAAATGATCGGAGGTAAGGCTCTTGAAGTGACCGCACTGAGTTTTGGAGAGAACGTGAAACATCTCTCTGAAGGATTCACATAGTTTGAACAATTATCAGTCAAAAGCAAAGGTGGTATTCAGCTGGTTTGGTAGCGGAAATCATGGGTGGGTCCCACCTGCCCTGGCTCTATGCCATCCTATTTAGGCACATTTTGAGACCAGGCGCATACACGGAAGGCATACGTGTGAGCAGAGCGCATGCACGGAAGGCAGGGTGCATGGGTGGAAGGCAGTCACGCAAGCAGCGAGCATGTGCATGCGGACAAACCGGTAGTAACATAATGTGAAACCCTCTGCTGGTCAAAAGCCACATGGCACAACCTTTCTATCTTTTGCTGATTAACTGATTTTACTGTGGTTTTTAAAAAAAGAACTAAATGTGGAAGGGAGAAAGGGAAGGTTCCAAATGGAAGATCCCAGCATCTGGAACCCCTGTTCAGTTCTGTGAATGGGGCATAGAGAAAACAGCCTGTCTACAACCACTATATTTTAGAAGCATTCTATAAAATAGTATGCAAAGTGATCTGTCGTTAGGCATTCCAACTTAAGCAATATTTGCTAAGGTTAATAGGCAAGCAGCTGAATAACAGCTGCCGGAAGCACAAAACACCGCACTATTCAAGCAGCCAAGGATTTGATAAAAGAGAAATAAAGCAGAGTCTTTTCCTTTTTCCAAGGAGAATCTTCCTTTATAAACAAAGAAGTCTAATCATTTCTATCTTACAAAGATCTAATGCTTCCTGTTGGTATGTAAATTACTACACTCCATTTCTTGTGATTCTTCTGCGGAAGCAACATTTCTGGGGTTGGGGACGCGTCAGTAGCAGAGATATAAATTGGGAATTTACTGGGGAAATAATTCTGATTTGATTTGTGCAGATGGATTCTTGTTCTTAGGACTGATAAATTTAGAGCAATAAGAATGTTCTCATTTTTATTTATCCTAAGGACAGGAAATTGTTCATTGCCAACTTAGAATCCTCCAGATATCTTTGGCTAACTCTCTCTTCACTCTTAATAAGCACAGCCATTGATTGTGATGACTGGCTTGATGGGAGCTGTAGTTTGGCATATTTGTAGGGTGCCTATTTGAACAAAATAGCTTGAATAGTCTTTTCAAGTTACTCCTCTCCAGGTCATCCTTATAGAACATTCTGCATTTGATCTTGTTTCTAAAGCTCATAGAATCATAGAGTTGAATGGGGCCAGAATATCCTTTCTTCGGCTTATTATAAAAATCTAAATCAAAGCATTCTTTTCATAGAGTATATGAGTTGGAATGGATTGCATGTTTCATCTAGACCAGCGGTCCCCAACCTTTTTGGTACCACAAAGTGGGAAAACAATTTTTCCACGGACCATTGGAGTGGGGATGGGGAAGATAGTTTTGTTTGCTACCTTTATCCTGTGCATGCACCGACGAATTTTTGCTCACTTGCACAGCCTGGTCCCTAACAGGCTGTGGCCCGGTACTGGTCCAGGGCCTGGGGGTTGGGGACCCCGATCTAAAGTAAACATCTATTCATTCTGAAATGAACATTCATGAAGCATTCCTCTCAAGGGTGGGTTCTAACATTTTTTACTACCAGTTCTGTGGGCGTGGCTTATTTTGTGGGCATGATGTGATGGTCATGTGACAATTCTTTAGGATTTAGCAGAGGTACTGGTCTACCAGGCTTTTAACTGCTTGCAGAGCTGTGCCGGTCTACCCATTTATTTTTGCAGGCATTGATCTACTCATGTATTTTTGCAGGCACTGGTCTGTCCATTTATTTTTGCAAGCACCGATCTACTCATGTATTTTTGCAGGCACCGATCTACTCTTGTATTTTTGCAGGCACTGGTCTACCACCAAACTGCCTTTTACCACTGATCAGCTGTAGGGCAGCCCTTTGAAGCCCTGCGGCAAGAGTTTAAACAGTTTTTTTCCTTATAGCCCATCAGCTGGGACTCAGGAGGCAGCAATAGATTGGGTGTGGGGCCAAATAAAAGGTAAGAATAATGCAGGGGGTAGGGGGTAGGGGCGGGGGGGAGAACCAGTTCGGTGACGTCATATTGTCACTGCTACCGGCTCAGTGGAACCGGGCTGAACTGGGAGGAACCCACCACTGATTCCTCTTGAAAATTATCTTGAATCATGTTTTTTAAAATATAATTTCAACTACTACCCTGTTGCCCCCAAAAGAAGACCCTGTCTTATATTTTTTTGAACCCTGAAGTAAGCGCTTGGCCTTATTGCCATGTGCTCAAAAGCCCGATTGGGCTTATTATAGGGTATGTCTTATTTTGGGGAAAACAGGGTATATTGGTCCTTGTCGTCTACTCAATTTCAGCAGAACTGTCTCTTCTTGTAAAGGGCAACTTTTTATATACTGGTATTTGCAGATCGTTGCATCTTCCTTCAGTTTTCTTTTTTATCCATCTCCCTTAACCATTCCTTAGACAGCTTATTTTCAAGAATTGGTATCGCAGTTCTCCTCAGAACTTTCTCCAGCCTCTTTACATCAATTTTAAAAGACCAGACATAGATAGTACATATACCATGGTCTAAATAGCACAAAGCACAAAAGTAGTATTACCTCCTGTGATCTGAATAAAATATATTTGCATCCAGCTCAAGGCTGCCTTGTCCTTCTTAGCTATTCCTTCATACCATTTGCTGTTCACCTGGTAGTTCAGTATTATAAATCCCTCTCACACATAGAATTGGAAATTGGCTTTGCCATTCTTTACCGGTTTATTTGATTTTTCTTATTCAGATACTGATGAAGCCCGGAGGACCTTTCTCTCTGTGTTGACACAAAACCATCTATGGGAAATTTTGATCCACATGGCTTTGTTAAAAACTAATGCTGTATTTTTTTTTAAAAAAATATTCTTTATTTATATTTATAATTTAAAAAAAAGACAACACATCAAACAGACAACAGAACAAGACAACAAAACCAAATACATAAATGGATGTAAACAATACCTTAATAACCTAATATTTAGCCCAAACTTATACAATGAATTCTTACTACATTCCGGGTGAGACAGAACAACATATTTTAAATTTATAAATCAATCAGGTCTATCCGACCTTACTTTATATATATTGTAAAATATTTTCAATATATACACCACCTATTTAAATTATACTGATTCTGATTTTTGTTTTCTTTTCGATAGCCAAGTATACCATTTTTCCCAAGTTAAACATGTTGGCAGTTGGTCTCTATCTTTCAATTTTTTTGTTAGTCTATCTGCTTCCGTACAGTCCAAAATCTTCTTTATTATTGCTTCATCTGGTGGGATATTTTTGTCTTTCCAGAACTGAGCAAATATTATTCTCGCTGCAGTAATAATAGTAATATGAGGTACCACGAATCTTTTTTAATATTTTCTGGTTTGGAGCCAAGCAAGCATGTCTCTGGTCACAATTCAAATTCCTGATTTAAAATTATTTTTAGCCATTTTTTAATTTTCTCCCAAAATTTAATTGCTTCTGGACATGTCCACCATTGATAATAATAAGTACCTCATTCGAATCCACATTTCCAACATTCAGCGGACTGTCCAGTAAACATTTTTGCCAATCTGTCTGGCGGGAGATGCCATCTGTATAGCATCTTATAGATGTTTTCCTTATATGTAGTAGATACTACTAATTTCATGTTTCCCCACCAAATTTCTTGCCATTTTTCGAGGTGAATTGGGTAACCAAAATTTTTCCCCAGGCAATCATCGTGTCCTTTACTACTTCTTTGCCAATCTCTAGCCTCGTCAACAATTTATAACATTTAGAGATCTTACCCTTTTCCTGGCCCATCAGAATTTTATCTAACTCCTGCAGGTCAACATTTATGCCATTTCTATCTCGATCACTTTTATATTTTGATTGGACCTGCAGGTAAGTCCACCAATCCAATTGAAATCCCTGAGAACTCAGCTTCTGTATTGACTTTAGCTCTCCTTGTGCGTTCAGCAGGTCTTTCTTTATATGTTGATTTTTTTCACAATGTTAAATAATTTGGGATGGGTCAAGGCTTTTAGAGGTGATATACAATACGGTATTTTGATATAATATTTTTTACTAATCTTCTCCCAATTCTGAATTAGAATGTTCCTTATATAGTGCTGAGTGAACCATTTACTTTGGGGACCAAATGAATAAAGGCTTCCTTCACTTACAATCTTGGCTGCTGCTGTTTTGTTTGTCACTACACGGTCCCGTCAATGCCAAATTCGATCCCCACTCTTTCTCTTCCTTTTCTGTTCAGTTCCATCTCGTCTCCCTGTGCCGGTCAAAATTTCAGTGTCATCGGCTTTGGGGCCACTATTCCGTGACCCTCTTCTTGTCCTCCGGATCCTTGGAGCTCAGGCTTCATTGCGGCGAGGGGTTGCACCCCCCTCCTCGCCTCCAAAGAAAGCCCCTCCGCTCCTCCAGCCTCTCCGGGGCCGAGAACGGCAAAATAAATCAACTGGAATCAACTCTGGAATGAACTTCCCTTGGAGCTCCGATTAGGGCCAAAAACTTGGCTTTTCAAATCCCTCAACCTGGACTGAGGGGGTTTTAAGGATTAATTTTTAAATTTTTAGATTTTAGATTTTATTTTGTATTGTGGCTTGTGTTTTATTATTGTGAGCCGCCCTGAGTCCATTGGGAGATAGGGCGGCATATAAGCCAAACAAACAAACAAACAAACAATAAAATAAAGCCGCGGAGGCTCAAGAAAAACACTCGGCACAGGAGAGCAAATACTACGCCGGTCTTTCCGCCCTGACACCTGCACCGGAAGTCCAAAAACTAATGCTGTATTGATAACAAAGAAGAAATGTATTTGGTTCTGGAATATATAAAATGGAAAATATAGTTTTAAAGTGAAAAATGAACTAGGTTCTACAGTAAAATCTACAAACTTATGTTAACATCAGGCCCTGTAAGACTGATGATTGTGTAACATCTCATTAATTAATGAGCCTGGATAGCTCAGCAGACTAAGCATTGTAATTAAAACTCAGCTGTCTGCAATTACTGCTAGTTCGAATCTCCCCAGACTCAAGGTTGACTCAACCTTCCATCCTTTCTAAGGTAGGTAAATTGAGGACCCAGTTTGTGGGGGCAATAAGCTGACTTTGTATAAATATACAAAAGTATGAAGGCTATTGCTTAACGCATTGTAAGCCGCCCTGAGTCTTCGGAGAAGGGCGGCATATAAATCAAATTTTTTAAAAAAATGGTAACATTTCATTTTATGCTAACCTTAGTTTTCATGCACTTTTCAAACAGATGTGTTTCTTTTACATTTTAAAGTTATTTAATATTTTAAGTTTTATTATTTATGGTTGATTTAAACTTGTTATTGCTGTCCTGTCTTTGTTGATGAGAGCAAGTAAAACAATCCCATAATTAACTTGGTGTTCTTGTCTGACTTGTTTTAAGTTAAATAATAATAAAATGAGTACACGGTTACTCATTTGGACCAGTTCATGTTATTTCTGCAACTTAGTACAGTAGCTCTTGAAAAATACTAAGTAAGTAATTTGATGTAAAGGTTAAAAGAACCCATTGATTTGGGTAGTTTATATGGTTCACATGTTTAAAAATTATATTATATTTGCAGTAGTAATTGCAATAGTAATTGCTATGTTTTAGAAAATAGTGATGCAGGAGTATGCTACAAGTAACATAGTATAACATGGGTAACAACATTAAAATTTCAAACAGTTCCTAAAAGGGATAATTGAATAGTGATTCAGACACAATCTCTAATATTTTTGATTGCATAAATGAACCTCTGATTATCTTAAAGTAGTAACATTTTGGTTTGTTTTTGTCAGTAATAGAGAATTAATTAATTAAAAATAACTACCTAAACTTTTGATCAACAGAGACTAGTTTACATCTCCTTTGTCATTATGTGAGACTAATTAGTAACTGTTGTTACTAGTAAATGTTGTATTTAATGCCTTGCAGTTTACACACCTAGAGAATCTTAAGAATTTAACTTAGCTCTAATGATAAGCAGAGGAATAATTGCCAGTACTGCACTCAGTCAATGTATAAATAAATCAGTATTGATGCTGCCAAAGCTTTTTAATGAAGATTTAAGTATTAGTTTCTGGATTATGTGAACATTTTTTACAAAATATCACTTGCCAGTATGACCCGAGGTTTTGTTTTAAATGTAATTTAGTTTAAATACGCAACTTCAACTCTTGGTCAACAGGGGCTAAGGTTGAAAGTGGCACCTGAATAGGCTGCTTAAATCTCTTCCAAAGCAACTGGATTGAAATAAACTATATATGGGAATAAAATATATTCTGACTCTTTGTATCAGATGTTTTATGCAAGGCAAAACAGCTGTGGTTAATCAATAATTAGCTTTAGTTTCAAATGTTACATCTAAGTAATGTGAGATCTTTATGTGGCATTTTGTCAATACAGAGAATATAAAATACAATATAGAACTTCCAATCCTTTAAATGATTAGATAGTTGTGGAGTAAGGTTTTGAAAAGATAACACTTTCCACTCCTGTCTGCCTTCTTCATTTCAGTTTTCTGTCAGTCCCTATTTAATTATGAAGATAGAACCAAGTCAAACTGATGTTTGAAAATTTAATGTGCAGCTACATTTATCATGACTGTGATTTGGGTGTTTTCCAGATATAATGCATCTAACTAATGGCTATTTTGAATGGATAAGTTTACAAAAAACAAAACAAAACTCTGTTGCAATGTAATTGACAGAGCCACTTTTAGACAGCATTCCTATATTCCAGATTTGGCATAGATTTAGAGAATCTTGATTATAATCTTTAGTTTTCAAAGTGAGGCCCAAACTGACTCTATATCTCTTGACAAATTCCTTGTCATCTGTCAGGTTCTTTTAGCACAGGGGTGCCAAACTCGATTTCATTGAGGGCCGCATTGGGGTTGTGTTTGGTCTCGGGGGGGGGGCATCTTGGGGAAATGGCCAGCTTGACATCACTTGTGTCAGGGGCACCTGTGGTGGCCCGAGTGCTCTGCCAGTGAAAATGGGTCCCCAGTCTCTGTTTTCTGTTCATGTGAGCCCTCCCGAGCTCCGTTTTCACTGGCAGAGGGTTCCAGGAGGTTGTCCCAGCTGAAAACAGAGATTGGGAGCCTGTTTTTGCTGGCAGAGGGACTGCGGGCTGGTCCTTTGCTGTTTCCAGCATGACACTGTGGGCCAGATCTAAGCATCTTGTGGGCAGAATGCAGCCAGCAGGCCTTGAGTTTGACACCCCTGATTCAGCAAAAGAAAAAAGAAAAAAGGAGAAGTTAACAATTTGCAAAGCAAAGCAGCAGATTTAGGTGTAAAACTGCCATTCCACAATGGTTTAGAGCTCCACCAGAAGTTGTCAGGTTTCTGTGTTATAAAAACACATATTGTTTATGGAGGAATGGGATCCTATTTTTTATGTTGTAGTAAATAAATGTTTCTTTGAAGACAGCTTTTAAAGTTGACGATTCAGGTCATAATGGTTTTAAAAAATCATTCACTTTTGAATTTTTGTTCAGGCTGCTATATGAACATGGCATATATCAGTGTTGGTAAACCTTTTTGGCACCGTGTGCCAGAAACTGGAAGATCAGCCGCCCCGCGTGATCTTCCAGTTTCCGCCATGCACATGCGCACCAGCCACCTGGTCTTCTGGTTTCTGGCATGCATACCTGTGCAAAGACCAGCTGGCCAGTATGCATACACACCTCAAAAACCGGAAGAGTGTCAAAATTCAAATGTTAAAATTTTCTCGGGCCACAGGGGAAAAGGGTGGTGGGGGGCACCAGAGCTGTCATGGTGGGGGAGGGATGAGCCCTGTCTGTCTGCGGGCTCCACCTGGCCTTTCGGGGGTCCTTGTGCCTCCCGTTGGGGTGGTGGGAAAACCCCACCGACAGCCAAGTTCCGCAGCCCCAGACAGGGAGAAAAAGTTGGGTGGGGAATGCTGCCTCCCTTCCCTGGAAAGCTGGAGCTCCTTCCTGGCCTAGGAGGGAAGGGGCGTCAGTGTTCCCAGGGATCGGGTTGGGGGGGCCAGCAGGTGGGAGAGTTTCACCCCAACTCTGGCCGGGCTGAAGCGCCCACCCCAGCCTGCCACTGAGAACAAGCTGCTGCAGTCTCCTGCCACTTTACAAAGGGAGTGTGACCGCTGCCTGGCCGACGCGCCTCTTCACCCAGCACCGGACAGAC
Source organism: Masticophis lateralis (assembly GCA_030761175.1). Classification (NCBI taxonomy): domain Eukaryota; kingdom Metazoa; phylum Chordata; class Lepidosauria; order Squamata; family Colubridae; genus Masticophis; species Masticophis lateralis. The sequence goes on from JAUDYJ010000003.1 coordinate 68,415,388, forward strand.
GTTCCTCCTGCATAGACTCAGTTCCTGCGCAGCCCCGCCACCACAGAAGAACAATAGTGGCAGCTGCAGGGCGAGGGACAGAAGTGACTGCCCAGTCCCTGCAGCTCCCCTGCCAGCGAGCCAGATCCTCGGCGGCATCTCCATGCATAAGGAGCTGCACTCTCCTCTGGTCCTCCTGGGGCAGCTTGCTGCCCCAACAGCAGCTCCTCCTCCTCCCCTTCCTGGCTGCTTCAGCATCCTGGCCGGAAACGGCAGCTCGAGCACTGCCACCGCCCCCTCTCCCCCAGCAGTGGCAGCGGTGGCAGGAGCAGTGGGCTGGGTGGCCACCCACCCAGCCAGCAAATGCTTCCCCGCTGCCCTGTCAGTGCCGTGGGCTGGAGGGCTGGGCTCCGCAAGAAGCCTACTTGGGCAGGGAGGAAGGGAAGCCCTAGCCTGCCGAACCTGGCTGGTAACTCTGCTCCCTTGACCTTCCGGCATGCCAGCCAGCCAGTCTTAATGCGCATGGGAGTGCTGAAATGCTCCTAGAATTGATCTTCCAGTTTCTGGCATGTGCATGCACACTGGCCAACTGTCTTAGCGCGTGCCGCATGCCTGCCAGAAACTGGAAAACCAGGTGGCCGGCGTGCATGCGTGCATGCGCACACTGGAAACTAAAAAATCATCTTCTTGCCATGTACATGCGCACCGGGCAGCTGCTCTTCCATTTTCTGGCACTACTGGTTGGCCGGTGTGCTGGAACCCGGAAGAGCAACAGGCAACAGCTCACGTGCCCAGAGAGATGACTCTGTGTGCCACTTCCAGCTCTGTGTGCCATAGGTTTGCCATCACAGGTATATATGGTAAAGTGATAATTATAATTCTGGGAGCATATCTTAACTCTTTTCAGGAATATGTGACTAACCTGTATGATACCAATTATAATTATTTCAGTGTCTTAATAATTATAATTATTTTGGCTCTATATTTCTGTTACATAGAAGCCTACATAAAGATTTCTTAAATAAGAATTTGTCATTAATGAAAAGGATGTATTGGATGGCTAAATTTGTGTGAGACTTGTATGACTTGGTTCAAAACTTGTCCACTGCATATCTTACAGTTCTATACCTTTATCGATTTGGGATGTAACTCACAGCTGTATAGTATTTCTAATGTACTGTACATCGATCTGTTCAACTAGACAATTCTTTATTTGGAAGAGCAAAGGAAATTATTTTCCATTTCCTCCCCATGCCCCCCACCCCCCATGCTGATCTTTACAGCATAACTGCCTCTGGATACTGGCATGCTGTAGTGAAAGACAAATTTGGCTTCTGGGCATTTTAATCTAATGTATCACAAAAGCACAATCCATGAAGGGTAATAGTAGATGGACTGGTACTATGAAGTCAAATGTCTCTACTGGTGAACATATACCACTGAACTTTGCAGAGAGTTCAAAGAATTTTTTTTGTCCTGAATGTGATATAAGGAGTACGATTTAAATGTTTCCACATTGAAGTCAGATTTTAAAGTTGATTCTCTATTCTATTCTATTCTATTCTATTCTATTCTATTCTATTCTATTCTATTCTATTCTATTCTATTCTATTCTATTCTATTCTATTCTATTCTATTCTATTCTATTTTCTATTCAGGTCATAATAGTTTTAAAGAATTATTCACTTTTGAAATTTTGTCCAGGCTGCTATCTGAACATATTTACATCGTTGTATATATGATGTACAATGGCAATAAAGGCTATACTCAGTGGTGGGATTCAAATTTTTTAACAACCAGTTCTGTGGGCATGGCTTGGTGGGTGTAGCTTGGTGGTCATGTGATTGGGTGGGCATGGCCAGATGGTCATGTGTTTGGGTGGGAGTGGCCAACTTGACATCACTCATGTCAAGGGGCGCTTTGCCCAGCCCCTCCCCTCTCAGCCACTCCTTGTCACCCCCACCTCAACGTATCTATAGTTCTGTAAAATGTTGCTCACTTTTTTCGACTTTATTATCTGCATTCACATACTATAGATGCACCTTCATGGACCACTGAAAGGAGGAAATGGCTCACATGTTTGCCCAAGAGTGTGATAGGCAACAGGCTTTTAAGGAGCTGCCAGAAAGAAGGGAGGGCAATGTATTTTCCAAAGCAGCAGAAGGCAAAACAAGAAGCAATGGATGGATACTGAACAAAGAGAGAAGCAACCTAAAAGAGAACAATTAACCAATGGAACTGCTTGTCTTCAGAAGTTCTGGGTGCTCCAACGCTGGAGGTTTTCAAGAAGAGACTGGACAGCCATTTCTCTGAAATGGTATAGGGTCTCCTCCAAGGTTCCTTCTAAGTATTATTCTAACACCTTTCCCAGGCCCTCCACTCAGATTTGGCATCCTCAGTTTTCCTGCCTGAACAGGGGGTTGGACTAGAACAGAGGTCTTCAAATTTGGCAGCTTTAAGACTTGTGGACTTCAACTCCCAGAATTCTCCAGCCAGCTATTCTGGCTGAAGAATTCTGGGAGTTGAAGTCCACAAGTCTTAAAGCTGCCAAGTTTGGGGGCTCCTAGACTAGAAGATCTCCAAAGTCCCTTTAAACTGTTATTCTGTTATTCCTAAGCTAAATAGCTAAGATCAGTGGTTCTCCCCACTTTGGGGAGATTGCGTGCAAAACGCGTGCACGAAGTGAACTAGTGGTAATACCATTAGAACCCACCACTGGCTAAGACACTCATTGGGACCCTATCTCTTTTAGCATTTTTCTTGACACTTCTCCAAAATGCAGCCACATCTCTCTCCCTCTCCCTCTCCCTCTCCCCCCCCCTCTCCCCCCTCTCTCTCGCGCACACACACACACACAGGTTGCATTGGATATCTCTCTCCCACTCTCCTTCCCTCTCTGCTTTAGGCTTAGAAAATTCCCCCGCTGCCTTCCCCAAATACTTCTCCCCATTGCAAATGTGGCTTGCCGTTCAGGTGGGAAATGTGTGGAACGCAATAAAGCCCACCAATTCACCTCCTGCTGGCAGGCTGAGGAATGAGTTGAGAAGAGAGGCGGGGGAGCTGATTGGAGCCTTCCGAAAGAAGGGGGCTGAGTGAACGTGGATGTGCTACAGGATGCTGCGGATGCCCTCGCTCTCCCTCTGCCTGGCTTCCCTCCTCCTGCGGTCTCCTCAGTACTCGCTCGTGTTCCCCCTCCCCACTCTTGCTTGATTGCAGGTGGAGCCACATTGCCTTTTGCAGGCCTGCTGTTGGAGAAGCTGGGTGCTGGTGAAAGCTGACTTTTTGCCTAGCTTTGTCCAGCTGTCAGGGGGAATGGCTTCCTCCCCAGGTCCCTGTCCATTTCCCCCCACCCCCTGAGAGCCGGACAAAGCTAAGCAAAAAGCCAGCCCTCACCAGCACCCAGCTTCACCGACAGCAGGCTTGAAAAGGGCAATGTGAGCTTCTACCTGCGTCAACCTAAGCTGGGGAGGGAGAGAGCGCAAGCGAGTCAGAGGCCCTTCCCTCCAGCCTTTGCCCAAAGCCCCACGCGGCACCAGGAGGCTGAAGTTTGCATTTCTTCCCCACTCTGACCCACGGGTACCTTGGCAACGGGACTGTTTCTCTCCACCCCCTTTTCCAGCTGCTGGATCAGAGGGATGAACCTAGCTTTGCTGCCCATTGCAGCTAGGAATCTCAAAGCCCAGAATGACCGTTTGTGCTACAACCAGCCCCTAGATCGGCCTCCTGCAAACTCTGTCTCTCAAGGAGCCCGGCAGAACTTTTGCGTGCCACTCGCTGAGGCAGAGGGAGGGGCTGGAGCTAATAGGTAGCCAAACTAAGTGCCCAAAGGACCCCATCCCATCATTAGGAGTCCTGGTGCCTCAGCGAGTGAAACTTAGGCCTGGCTCCTCAGAAGACCACGGAGTTTGTAGGCCGCCTGCCTAGCTAGCGCCCAGATTGGCTGAAACAGAAACATTCATTCCTTGCTTTATTTGAGATTCCTAGCTGCGATGGATAGCAAAGCTAGGACTGACTCCGGCCAGCTTTCTCATTTAGGGAAATGCTGATTGGGAGGGCCTCATGGCAAGAGAAAAGCCATTACATATCAGCCTCATCCGAGGCGAGTGGCTGGGAGGGGCAAGAGGCGTGGCCGGGCATGGTTAGCTACCGGTTCGAGCGAACCGGTGCAAACTGGCTGAATCCCACCACTGGCTATACTATACAATAGTGCCCCAATGATAGCATTGTCATAGGAATAAATGCCTCTTTTATCCTTTCCTGTTTATTACTATAGTTGTTTATAATTTATAAGTTACAATACAAGAAAATTATATCCTGGAAACGTTTTTGTCCAACTGTTCAGTCAAGAGAAACAGCCTGGGTTCTGCTATTTTTCAGAGCTGCTTTGTTTAAGTCTCCTAGTTAATTTGCAGCAAAAGCAAGTATTTAGAGCGTAATTAAAGAAACCTGAAAATATTTTTAAAGTAATTGTCATTGTCATTGTTTTTGTTTAAAATTCTTCAGGAATAGAATATTCAATAGCATACGTAGTCCTCCTTCAAATAAAAAAGTTGTCTTGAACCTAAGAGAAAGAGAAAAGAAGAGATGCAGATCTCTTTGTTTCTGTTCACATTAATTTGCAAAGAGCAATCATATGAATATGCAGATATGCCTATGTTACCCAGACATAAAATTACTCCCTTTTGAAAATAATATATGGTGCTTCTAGTACAGAGTATATACAATTCCTTATGTACCCTTTTTTCAGGATGTTTGCAGCTAACTCCCAACGACCAGTAAGATCCCACAGAGTTGGTCTCCTCCGGGTCCCGTCAGCTAAACCATGCCGGCTGATGGGCCCGTGGGGAAGGGCCTTCTCTATGGCTGGCCCAGCTCTCTGGAACCAGTTACCTCCTGAGGTCCGGACCATCCTCACCCTATTTGCCTTCCAAAAAGTGGTGAAGACCTAGCTTTTCTGGCAGGCCTGGGTCCGTTGATCTTGCTCTTGCGATTCGGCGAGATCCGGCCATGAATGGTGTGAATGAGTTTTAATGTTTTTAATGTTTTTAATTCTTAAATGTTTTTTATAATGATTTTAAATGCATTGTGAGCCGCCCTGAGTCTTCGGAGAGGGGCGGCATACAAATTGAATAAATAAATAAATAATGAAATAGACCCAAGGAAACAGTGCTATTACCTTAATTACCATTCTCAATATTAACTTGAAAGTGTATACCTGGCTTAACCTATATCCTTTGGATTGGTTTCCAGTCTAAAGATACTTTATATTCAGGTAGTCCTCGGGTTACAACAGTAATTGGGGCTGGAATTTCCATTGCTAAGTGATGGCATTTGTAAAATGCAATTTTTCACCCATTGATTAACAACAGACAATCCCACCAATGTGCAATTTGGAGAGGGTTGGGCGCAGCTTTTGGGAGGCTTCAGAAGCAGCATGAGAAGGAAGCATGCAGTTTGGAGAAGCACACACACAGTTTGGAGAGGGGCACGTGCAACTTTGGAAAGAAGACCTGGTGTGGCTAGCAGCTGCTTCACATAGGGCCAGGCGGGGTGCACCTTGTCAGCAGCAAAGACAGTGAAGGTCAGCTGGGGGCAACAGGGCTTGTGATGTGCAGGGCAGTGGTGGGATTCAGCCAGTTCTGTCCGGATCGGGCGAACCAGTAATGGCGACTGCAGGAGGCTCCGCCCACTTGCCCTGACATAATGTGCAAGTACTGTGCATGCGCAGAAGGCCGTGTACATGCACAGAGGTGAGGCGCACGCGCTCACATTTGCAAATCGGTAGGGAAGGGAAGTGAATCCCACCTCTGGTGCAGGACCATTGGGGCTTGTGGTTGGCTGGCAGCAGTGGCGCCATCAGCAATGCTGAGGCTGAAGTAGAGGCCCAGGAGCAGTGGCAGCCAACTGAAGGCCTCAGGCCTCTATTTCATCCCCACCACTGCTTGTGCCACCACTGCCAAGGAATGCTGCTAGGCAGGTAGCCAAAATAGCAGAGATGAGGGAGATTGGTGGATGGGTGGAACTGAAGTGCTTCTGCCGTCATAACTATGAGAAGTTGCCAAGCACTTGAATTTTGATCAAGTGACTGCAGGGGCCCTGCAATGGTGATAACTTTGAGGACCATATACATGTATAATTCATTCAGCACTGCCATAACTTCAAATAGTCACTGAACGAATGGTAATTAAGTGAGGATTATCCATAGGATGCTCTCTTCTGATCTGTACTTTGTATTGTTTGGGCTTTTTTATATCTGTGCATTCATATTAATGAAAACACAATATTTAGCTAAAAATATTTGCCACAGTTTGCATTCTTTACAATGGTAATCATATTCAAGTCCTAAATGTCTAAAAGCTAAAGAGCCTGAGTAGCGTAGGGGAGTAATGCCTCCTACAAAGGCAGCATTTAAGATCCAGCTGCTGTAATTACTTGCGAGTTCAATCCCAGGCAGGCTCAAGGTCGACTCAGCCTTCCATCCTTTCTAAGGATGGTAAATTGAGGACCCAGTTTGTTGGGGGCAATAAGCTGACTTTGTATAAATATAAAAATACAAAAGTATGAAGGCTATTGCTTAATGCATTGTAAGCCACCCTGAGTCTCCGGAGAAGGGCAGCATATAAATGAAATTAAAAAAAAAAATGTCAAACCAGATTTAGCTGTGTTTATATGTGATAGCAGATGTTATGTTGAATGAAAAGTATAATAGTTTATATAAATAAGTGGTATAGGCAGTGGTGAGATTCAAGTAATTTAACAACCGGTTCTCTGCCCTAATGATTTCTTCCAACAACCACTTTGCCAAACTGCTCAGAAGGTTAACAACTGGTTCTCCCGAAGTGGTTGCGAACTGGCTGAATTCCACCACTGGGTATATATAGGTGACCTTTTTATAATATAGTGCAGAAGGTGGAGGCTTAGACATTTTTCCTAAGAATAATGACCTGAATTGAACTGGTCTTGAGTGCCATTAACACGATTAGTATTTAGACTTCAAAATTTTTGTTTCATAAAGCCATACATTCAACAAATGCCTTTTGACAAGATGCTGTAGGATTGGGATTAAAATGCTTAAATTCAAAAAAGTATCATTTTGATCCCTTCATAGGCTTAGTTTTCCTTCTGTTGAACTATTTCCAATTGAAGTATCAGACCACCAAATTTTTGCCCATTTTTAAAAATTTGATGTTAATTATATTTCATATTGAACATGAATGGGGGCAAAGAAAGTGAAAATAATTTGTTGAAGACATAATTTCATACTGATGTGTTCCTTGCTTCGGGAATAACTTGTTTACACTGCCTTGTTCTAAAGCAGGACTTAATATTTCTCCTTGTCTCCTAGGATGTAGATATCCAAAATCATGTTGATGACGTCTGTAAATTACCGGCATGAGTCTTGAATTTCCAAAAGAGAAGTATTTGCTTCTCAGCAGTAATTTACTACTGTATATTTAATACTTGCTGTGCTTTGAATAATTATTTGCATAGTAAGCAATGTTTTTTAATAAGGTAATGCGCATACAGAGAGAATGATTGTTTGCTTTGCATTAGTAGAGGGAGGCATTTCATGTGCTTTCTGAGATGGAGACAGAAGAGAAAGCAATTAGCTGAAGTTGATGTTGTCAGAGTCAGCTGAATATCATGACCAGATGTCTCTACATTGCTGGTTCTTGCTCCACAGAGTATTTTTGGACATTGTAGAAAGAACAACAACAGCCTTTAAAGACAACCAGAATCAATAGGGTGAAGTAATATTTAGGTTGGGAATAAATATTCAGTTGATTCAATGTGGGATTAAAAAGTTAGTTCTGCTATTTGGCATAGCTGCTGCAAATCTTTTTCATGCAGATTATACTTGTGTGATATAATCTTCATAGTTATACGTCTGTAGAATTCTCTAAGGAATAACTGAAGGATTTCACACACATACACTGTAATGTCCTAAAATTAATATAATGCATACATGCTTTTAAATTATCTGTTTTATCTTGGTGATTTCTAATCTTTATTATACTGAACTTTCGCTGGGGACTTTCACATTTAGCATGGAGAACATCTCTGAATGAGACTCTTACAACTCCACAGATAAAAGGATGTTTCTCCACAGAGAAAAGGGCATTTGCTTAAGGCTGTAGAGAGTCACGGCCAGTTGGAAAGGACTTTAATAAACAAAGTCTATGAGATTGTTTAAATTTGTTTACATCACGTTCATGCATACTTCCTCTGGTGTAGCTCTAGTTGTTTGTTTCTGTTTGGTAAAACATTTGCATCTGGCTTTCATTCTTTTTCTCCAAAGTACAAACAGTGCATTGATGTTTATTGTTCCTCTTATGCTGAACTTGACAGTATATGTAGAATAATAATTGTCATGCAAACATCAGAGGGATGTAAAGCAAAGTCTGGTATTCTGACATTCCATGGTGCTGATTATCTGCAACAGTGCCGCTGTCATGGAGATAGCTGATAGATAGAACAATATAGAACATTGCATCTTGTGCATACACCCAGTAGGTTAATAGAGGACAGACAGAGAAAACGCTCTGGGTGAATATGACATGCTGAATTTCCCTATCCAATGTAGAAGTGTCTTAAGAAGACTGTCTCTAATGATGGATGTGACTAGGTCTTATTTTTTTAGCTCAATGTGGCATGAACCTAGGAAAATTATTATAACGTATGCGTCTTAAGTACAATTTTCAAGAAAAATAAATAAATAGAGCAGATGTAAATCTGGCTTTTGTCAGAATTGGGTGAGGCCAGCTGGTGGCAATGTTCAAATTAAATCAAGTCTTTAGGTTCCAGCAAGTAGCCTGGGATTTTTGCGCGTACATGTGCCCATACCCATAATTCTATGCGCCCTGCCCTGCGCATGCGCGTGCAACCCTCCTTCCCCCCTCTGCTTCTACCATATGATGGCCCAGTAGGCCTGTTTTTCTTTCTTATTCGGCTCCAGATCCTCTCTGTGTATCTGGGAAGGGTGAAAACAGCCTTTCCCACTCCCTTGGAAGCCCTCTGGAGGCCCGAAAAAGCCCATTTCTCAACTTCCGGCGGGACAGGAAGTGATGTTTTTTGCTGTCCCTAGCCTCCAGAGCCTCTCTAGGAGTGTCTGGAAGCTGGGGGCAGCAAAAAATGTCACTTCCTGTTCCACCAGAAGTTGGGAAATGGGCCCTTTCAGGCCTCCAGAGGGCCTCCAAGGGAGCGGGAAAGGCTGTTTTCGCCCTCCACAGATACACAGAGAGGATCTGGAGCCAGGTAAGAAAGAAAAACGGGCCTTCCCCATCCCTCCAGGCCCTCTGGAGGCAGGAAACAGCCTGTTTCCCTACTTCTGGTGGGCCCAGAAGGCCCGAAAACCAGCTGGCCGGCATGCGCATATGCTCCAGAGCTGAGCTGGCGTGCCCACTGATTTTGCTACACATGCCACCTGTGGCACGCGTGCCATAGGTACGCCATCATGGGTCTATTGCCTTCATTAGCACATAATATCACTAATGATCAAGACATACTTTGCTATTGTTTTTAAATCAAGATCTAATTGCCTGATGTTTCTCCAAACATCCCTAAATGTTTTTCAAATGTATTGGCCAAACATGTTCATTGCAACGTATTTTCATTTGCTATAAGGATATTGATTGTTATTTATCACTAGATTACAGTCTGATGGTCTTGCAGATACAACAAGGCTGAAAAGATTCACGTGAGGCAGTAAGTTACATAGACTGCTTTTTAGATAGCATTTGTCTTATGTCAGCCACTTTGATTCAGGAATCAGCTGAGAGCCACAAGACGTGGAGAGGCCATAGCAAAGCCGATGCTGATTTTCCAGTAGTTCAGAAAAACTAAAATCCAGGGGATTTTTTCTGGACATTTGCTATCATTTGCTATCTCTTAAAAAGGATTCAGATTCACTTTTAATTTTTATTCCAATTGAAATGCTAACACCACATGCAGGTGTCTAATGTACAAAAGGGTACAATGCAATATTGTATTATTTGTTATTTATTTAGGAGAATTCATTTAGCAGTTGTAAAAAGGTTTCACTCTGAAATACCAGTGACTCACCCACTTCCAAGGGAGATTGAGTGGAAGGAGGCTGAAGCATTTCCAAAACTCTCTTTGTTGTGGCCTCAGAATATTCTCCAACAGTAGCTAAATAATCAAATGTATGTTTGTGATAAAATGTTTTATTACTTACATTCTACTAATACAATTAAAAGGTTAATACTGCCTTATAAGTAGGACTGTACTGTATTGTATTATTGTACCAGGATTGGGCTTCAAAAAAACGGGAGACCACTAGATGGCAATATGTCTTCTTGCTGTAGAATAACCACCACTTCGGCTAAATGTCTATGGAGATAAATATTATTTAGTCAGAAGTAATGTAATTTCTTCAAGTTTTGTATGGGAGAGACTAACTTTAACATTCCTCTGCTATCACCACAGAATAAAGTTAGAGTTTTATACTAATGGCGTCTTCTTTCATATCAGTTCCTTTTCCTATGGTATATTACCTCAAGAGATTGTCCCAAAGGTGCTTTTTCAAAAGGCAACTGGATTTTGTTTTTCCTTGAAGACATTTTGCTTCTCATCCAAGAAGTTGCTGAAGAGCCCAATAAGAACAGAGCATGAAGAAGCTTCTTGGATGAGAAGTGAAACGTCTTCAAGGAAAAACAAAGTCCAGTTGCCTTTTGAAAAAGCACCTTTGGGACAACCATGACCTGGATGACTGAGATTCTCTTTAAAAAAACAGTTTTGCTTACTCTATATTTCTTTGAATTGTCTATATCATCATCCCATCTATTGTGGTAGAAATCAACCATAAATGGAGAATTTTCTTCCCATACAAATAAATATCAGCTACAGAGGTGAGATTTTTTTTCCCCTGAACTTCAGCTGGGGAAGAAAAACATAAATTCACTTTCTACACTGGTGCTTTTCCCAGTAATTCAAGTTGATCCTGTTTGTGTTTTCAAACCTTCGTGTGTTCAGATATAAAGACACATTTTTAAGAAGTTCCATCCTTAGTATGAAGCTTCTATTCATACTAGTAACCAAATGTTGCAGTAGAAGGTGCCTCTATTTGGTATTTCAGCTATTCTGTTTCAAATCTGCTTTTATTTTACGGGCCAACTCAACCACATCCCAGTTGTAGGTTAGCACTCTGCCTTTGAGCATGCTCTGCTCTTATTGGGATCTTCCCTATCCCTAGACAGGAGATTCAAATAAAGATTACAATTTTGTATTCTTGCACATCTCAATGTCTTCCAAGTCTGCTGGTATTTCTCTCTTGGACATAGACCGTGCCATTTTTGCTTACATAAGCAACAGCATTCTCCCCATTAAAAATGGGAGAATACAAATATCACAATTCTGCTGAGTCCCTTCCTCTGAGATCCACAGACTGCCCATTCAACTACTTTAAGAGTGATAGCTAAGCTTCCCAAATATATGCATGATTACACAGTGCAACAAAGCATGAGCTGAGCATCTGCTGTGACTCAGCTTGAGTAGTCATTTGTTAATCGAATGGGTGTGACAGTTCAACCCCCTTGAAATGCTGAAAAATGCTTCTCACAAGGCCAAAAGGCTGGAGAGCAACATTCTATGCTTGCAAATTGAGGCTGTAGTGGCATGTGGTTTTTGCTTATTTTTCTAGGCTCTTTCAGTTGTTACTCTCTCTCTCCACAACTCTGTCGCTTTAAAGTGACAAGTGCGGCATTGCTTTTTTCCTATGATGCCAAATGTGTCTTCCTTAAATTTGGGTAATCAGTGGCTTTTAAGAAAAATGGATGAGATCCAGCTGAATTTCTGCAAGTTCTCTTTTACAAACTATTAGGATATTGAATTTAGTAACTGGAATAGTAAAGTGCCCAATAGGCCATAACACAGTTGTAGTTGAAATAATAGAAAACACCGTTGTAGTGGATTTGAGGCAATCTATAGTATGATTGGTTGTGGTAAGTATAAAGGGGGAGTTTCCCTTTTTTCCCCTCCTTTTTTTCCCAGTGTGTTTTGTATACTATTTAATCCACCTCATGATATTCCTGTGTTCAGTGGTGGGTTCCTCCTGGTTCAGCCGAGTTGGTAGCGGTGATGATATGACATCACTGAACCGGTTCTCTTTGTTCGGGAGCTGGGCCCTCTCGCTCCCCCCCCAGGTTATTTTTACCTTTTATTTGGCCCCACCCCCAATCTATTCACTGCCTCCCGAGTCCCAGCTGATCGGCTAGAAGGAAAAAAACTGTTTAAACTCTTGCTGTGGGGCTTCAAAGGGCTGCCCTACAGCTGATCAGTGTTAAAAGGCAGTGTGGTGGTAGACCAGTGCCTCCAAAAACAAATGAGTAGACCGGTGCCTCCAAAAACAAATGGGTAGATTGGAACGCTCCAAGAACAAATGAGTAAACTGGTACAGCTCTGCAAGCAGTTAAAAGCCTGGTAGACTAGTACCTCTGCTAAATTGTAAAGAATTGTCACATGACATCAAACCATGCCCACAAAATAAGCCACGCCCACAGAACCGGTAGTAAAAAAATTTAGAACCCATCTCTGCCTGTATTCCTGACTATCTTATGTTCTTCCTTTTCTGGATGATGACAAAGGCTGCTACTGCTGCACAATTCCATGACAGAAACCTAGTAGCAGGGGCTGGCAGCAGCCCCACAGCAACTTTTAGGACTAGCTTCAGTGGTGATAGGGAATTTGAGAGGTGGAACTCAACCTAGTTGGAAGGTTTGCAGGTGGAGGGGGCTGTACTAGAACTTCATGTGAGCTACAGTTGTGAAACCACATTACACTGTATTTATTCACAAGCTTTAGATCTACTTCTACTGTTCCTGTTCACCCATCTACAGTGGCTGCCAGTTCCACTAGGTAGTTATCAGACAATGAAATCAACTTATTAGGCTAGGGATGCATGAACTGAGGCTTAAAGGCTAACATGGTTGCATAACATGTGACCTTTCAGATATTGCTGAACTGCAATTCTTTCATCCTTTGCTATTGTCCACACTGATTGAGTCTGTTGAGAGTTGTACTTCAGCAGTATATACATGATCGGAAATAGTGCAGCCATGCCAAAAATTTTGGATGCTGCTCCCAGAGCTGCTCCAAATATGCCAATCACCAAATTGTTAGTTTTAAAAGGATCAAATGAAAACATTAAGTACCTGGGAAGTAATCAGTTCTTAATCTTAGTTAAATGTTAATTAAGTTAAATGTATTTATCCCGACCCATTCATTTTTTGGATAACAATCCTCAGCATGCCACCAAAAAGTCCTGAGTTAGTTGGAAGTCTCTACTTTAATCCATAAATATAGCTTACAAATTGTAATTCTTCTTCATTTATCAAGTGACCCATTAGCATTATGTGTGAATTTAGCCATGGCCAGAGAACAAGTTATTATAACAATAAATCCATGGAAGTATAATAATCTATTTGTATAATAAGTAATTCACAATGGGCAAATAAAGGATTAAAAAAACTTGAATTATATTCCTTGAGATAACCTACATGCAACAATCTCAAAAATTTCAGTAGTATTGTTTTGTCATTTTAGGTTATAATCCAATATAAGATAAAATTTTAGGCCGTAAAGGTGGAAAATGGAAGGAACTCTGTTAAGCTCAGATTTCCTTTATAAAAGATGCATCTGAGTATGAGGCATTATATGTTAATATAAAATTTGAAGAAAATTTGAATACAAAATGAAGAGCTGCAAGCATCAATATAGGTTAATGTCTGTTTGCAGAAGAATTGCTCTTCTTCAGACTGAACTGATAGCTTTTGCCAACTGAGATCCTTCGAATTCGTGTTAATTGTAAGTGAAGAAAAAAGGGAAAGAAAGTTTGTCGTGCCCTCCTGAAATTGTTTTTTTAAAATATTTTTTCTTTGTAGCTTTTCTTGATTTCTACCCTTGTACTGTCAGCCTTGGAAGCCACATTAGGCTGGAAGCTTCAATGCTGCCATCTCCTCATGTGTGGGAAAGTAGGAGGGGGGATTTAGTAGACATAATAGCTTTCTTCCTATCGGTCAAGGTCAGGGTGAGCCAGCATCTGGAGGAGGAGTGGTCAGGGGCTGGCTTGAGGTGGTATGGACAATGATTGGAGCATGTGACCAAAAGGGGAGAAAGGTGTTGGCTTTGGGAGCTTTGTATTATTGAAGGAAAGCCTGGGTTTTTCAGATTCAGGATTTCCCAGATGTGCCAGTTTACCTATTGCTAGTAAAGAGGACCTTGGAAAATGCCTGCTTCAGTGTCTTTACTGGGAGTCGGGGGGTTTCTGACATGTACTGTGTACCGCATCATATCCTTAATTCACCTTATGTTTTTTGTTTGTTTGTTTAATATCTAATAGGGATTGGGAAGAATGTCATTTGTGATAGAACAGCCACTCCGCTGGATGCCTTTCGGATGATGACAGCTGCCCACTATTATCCCAAGCTTATGAGCATCATGGGCAACGTTCTCCGTTTCCTGCCTGCCTTTGTGAAGATGAAGCAGCTGATCCAAGAGGGCTATGTGGGAGAACTGCTTGTGTGTGAGGTACAGGTTCACAGTGGAAGCCTGCTGGGGAAGAAATATAACTGGAGCTGCGATGATCTGATGGGAGGTGGAGGGTTGCATTCTGTTGGTACCTACATCATAGATCTCCTGACTTTCCTCACCAGTCAGAAAGCAGTGAAAGTTCATGGACTTCTTAAGACCTTTGTGAAACAGACTGACCACATTAAGGGAATACGGCAAATTACCAGTGACGACTTCTGTACATTTCAAATGGTCTTAGAAGGTGGAGTGTGCTGTACTGTTACCCTTAATTTCAACATGCCGGGAGAATTTAAACAAGATATTGTTGTGATTGGATCAAGCGGGCGGCTAATTGCAGTCGGCACTGATTTGTATGGACAAAGCAATAACTCTCCACAGAAAGAGCTCCTCTTGAAGGATTCTGCCCCAGTCAGCAATGCCTTGTTACCCGAGAAGGCCTTCAGTGACATCCCATCTCCTTACCTCCGGGGCACCATAAAGATGGTACAAGCAGTCAGGGAGGCATTTGAAGATCAAGATGACAGACGAACCTGGGACGGAAGGCCACTCACAATGGCTGCAACTTTTGATGATTGTCTCTATGCTTTGTGTGTGGTGGACACCATTAAGAGATCCAATCAGTTGGGCGAATGGCAGAACATTGTGATTATGACTGAAGAACCAGAACTGAGTCCTGCTTACTTGATCAGTGAGGCCATGAGGCGGAGCAGGATGTCTCTGTACTGCTAGATTTTTGTCTTGACTTGGGGAAAAAAAGGAAGTGAATCGAATCAGCTTTTCCCTGACAGAAATATGACTACACATCTCAGGCCTGGAAAAGGGAAACAGTTTAAGGAAACAATATTTGTTGCTAAAGCCACATTGCCTAGTTGGTGCTGAAATAGTAGATGCATTTGAAATGCCCTCGTAGCACATAATAGTTGCAGTTCCTTATGAAGGAAAAATGTGTGTTAGCTTTTTACCAAATAATAGAAGGTAAAATATAATCAGTTTGCAATCTGTTGGAGTACGGCTGACTCAGTTGTGTTTATTGTTTAAAAAAAAAAAAAGTTCAGGAAGGTCCAGTTGGGCGTTACAGAAAAAAAAACAAAAACAAAAACCAGGCCATAAAAGATGCTTGAATCAGAAGCCTATGTAGATTGCACAGACTTACCCATACCTTTTAAGAGCTCCACTGATAAAAGCATGCTACTCTGTTCTTAGTTAGTTAAATAACCCATTGCATTAGTTAAATGATACATAAGAACATTTGGCATGAATATGTTATCTGATGTCAAAAGAACTTGGTAGATTGGTTTTCATGGCTAACATAAATAATGTTTTTGGATTATTATTTTTTTCTCGACAGAATATAACTTGCACAAGTAGGTTTTCCCTCCCTCTCCCCCAATTCATATTGTTCCAAATTCGTTGTATGTTCCACTTCAGGTTCTCCAGGCTCATAGGCTTAGTAAGCTTTGATTCAAAGCACAAAAATCTATAAAAATAGGATTGAGCAAAAATTAGTTTTAGGATAGCTACATAACATTTGATGAGCTTTGATTCCTGGTAAATTCCAGGGTGATATTTTTTGCTTTGTTTCGGAGCAAAACCATGCATAACTCGTATGACACCTTAAAATGTTTACTTTAGCACAAATTTTCATGGACTGGGCCTTTTTTTTTGTTAGAGGCATGAAGTAGTCTGTCTGACAAAGTGGATTTAGTTGCAAAATGATATACTGTAATATGTTAGTTCTCAAGCAATTACAAGGTTACTAGTTCCTAATCTTGGATTATATATTTAAGTCTCAAACTAGGGGAACAGGGGGAGATAATCAGCAAAACATAGCTTTGAGCCAAATCTCATGTGTTTTAGGCAAAACCTACACAAAGAGAAATGATGCCTCCCCAGTAAGGAAAACCCCAGCTTAGAGAAAAAATAATTTAGCTAAAGGTGAGGTGAGATATGGCGATTGATCATTTTTGTTTGAGTTGGACAGTTTGTTCTTGTTGTGGAAGCATATCTGTGATCATAATTGGTGTGCCTGGCAGTTTTATTGCAATATTGTTTGAGTATCTAATCAGTATCATAATGACAACAGGAGAGCCTTTTGTCCTGTTGCTCCAAACAGATCATTCTCTGGGATCTTCATTATGAAAACTCCCAACACAATGAAATGTTCATGTTTCTTTTCTTCCACTTTGAAAAATTCAAATACCGGTAAATATTGGAGGTATTACTTGGGACTGTAGGGTTCATATTACTTTATCCCTAGAACTGAAATTATCCTGCAGGAATTGATGCATATTTACTTCTAGCAAAAGTTGCCAGAGCTCACTAGACTGAAAAAAGCCATTTGATCCATAACTACCTACAGCCCTAGACCAAGACCAAAACTCAGGAATTGTCTTTGATGGGTGAACTGAGCCAACAATAGCCCCAAATCGTAGGAATTTGATCCAATAACCTCTCCCCCTCCCCGCTTGTTTGCACTTCTATATATTTTTCTCTCTCTCTCTCTCCTAAGTAGCAGAGTATAGATTTACTGATTTCCTGAAGAGAGATTTTGAAATTATGATAACCATGATAGGTGTTGGTTACATCTCTTACGGTAATTTGCTTTTAGAAATAGCAGTGCCAAGTCTCATCCTGAACAAGAGTCATCTTGTCTTTTGATTGATTCTACAAGTTGTGAAAGAAAAAAAGTGTTTTCTTTCATATATATACTTCTTTTATTCTCTGCTTTGGAGTGCTATCTGCAAACTTGGATAAATTTAATCAATAATCCTTTTAAGAAAGTCCTGGTTTGTTTGCAATATCACCATCCTCACAAACATTTACTATTAAGAATCCTGAGAGTTGCACCAGCTTAAAATGACACTATACCCTTTCGGTGGGAAATACACGGAATTTTAGGGTGGGGGTTGCTGAAAGCTCACAGGACATTGTTTATAAAGTCATTATATTGCCAGTGAGGATAGGACTGATTTTTTTTTAGCGATGTATTAGAGAAAGGAAAGGTTGGGAGGGTTTAAGTATCTATTTTAGGGGGATATTGCATTAAAAGGACAAGTTGCACTGATGAAAATAATAATTTTCCTGGCAACACCGTGGGAACTGAATCTGGTAACAAGCCACAAATTGCCCACTCTTGTTTTATATCATAATTTGCATGTGTCTGGCAGTTGATATTCATTAGAAGTTAATAAATTGCCCGAAGAGAAACTAAAGAAAAACTGGATTATACTTGGTTGGTAGGGCTTGATTTAGCACTTTGCATGTATAACTGAGAGAAGTGCATTAATTTCAGGAACTGGATAGAGCCCATTTTATATAGTCCGATAAGAAATAGTAGAAACAGAAGAATCCTGTTCTGTCATGGAACTCATATGTACTTGAGCTTGCCTTATCTAGCTTAATGTTGGGGGGGAGGTTATTTAAAGGAGTATCTGTTATTGGACATTGTAACAGCATCATGAGTAATCTCTGCTGCTTGGAAAGGTGTTTCACTTTTGTCTATATATGGATTGATAGAGCATCTTTTAATAAAGAATCTCTACAAGGGTCAGTAATATAACCTCCCTTACTTTTCCTTCTCTCCTAGATCTAAAACTACAATTGAAATATCAGGTGGGTGGGTAGGAATATGTTTGCACTAAGAAAAATTAGAATGTAATGGCATCACTTTTTTAGATTATTATCACTATTCCTCCATCCCTGTTCAATGTTTTACATACAGCATCGAATACTGGATAGAAAAAATAATTTTAAAAAAGCAAAATGCATGAAGCATTGGAGAAGTGTCACTGTTATTGGGTGATATTTGAAACTCCATTTACTTGATAATAGACAAACCTCCAACTTCATGTTCTTGGAATACATTGAAACTACAGTGTCTATTATCCCAGTTAATGTTGGTTCTGCAATTTTGCAGTTGTGGACCCAATACAACTGGAGGGCACCAGATGGCTGCTATAGACTATTAAAAGTTCTCCATCACTTTTGCTGCACTGTTGGTCTCCATTTGAACAATCTTTGAACAATGATTTATTCTCTGATTTACAGGGGTTTTTCCCCACATTAATTTAAATAATAAAAGTCTACTGGGAACATTTTGTTCTTTCATTTTATCCAAGGCAGATTTAGTCAGTTTTTGTTTTGTGTCATTCTGCTTTCCTTCTCTTTAAGAGCACTGAAGATGACAGAGGGAGATAGAGAGGTACTTAGCTCTATAAATCTTCTTAAAATAGCATTTCTATGATTGATTGCAGTTCTTTACTTGATCTGGTTCTAGTATGACATTTTGCTCTTAGTTTTTAACTTTAAACATTCAAGTGTACATTTATTGCTGTATTTAATATATATATATATATATTTATTGTGTTTTACAAGCATATATATTATATAGAGCATGAATATATTATATATATATATATATATATATATATATATATATATATATATATATATATATATATATATATATATTCAGTTGCATGGGCATTTTGTGTGTAGCAAATATTTTAAAAAGTTATTTATCAAACAATAAAGATGTGATTAAAAACAGATTCTATATTTTATACCTCAAGAGGTTAGAAAGCAAAAAAAGAAAGCGGGGCTATCGTAAAAAGAAAAGAGCAGATGTGGAGAATGTCCCCAGCTTTTGACAACCTGGCTGCTTTTTAATAGAAAGCAGCCTTTGATGTTTCTTAGCTACAATAAAATCCATACAACTTCTGTACAATGTTTATGTGTTAGTCTTTCATTGTTTGGGGGAATGTAGTAAGATATAATCAGTCCTTGGCATATATGTGCTGCTTTAAACAAGGCTTCCTGCTGTTCATACATATTTGATAATCGGAATAAAAAGAACTGAAATGCTGAATAAAGACATAAAAGAGACTGAGTTCCAGCTGCAAGTCATTCCTTTCAGTTGTGTGTTCTTCTTCCATAGCCTAGTTTTTTAAACAATTTTCATTACTCCCACGTCATAACAGATGTTTAATTTGATATACCTGAATGAAAACTCCCAAGATTTCTACTATCCATTTTGTTTCGTTTCTTGGAGGGTAAGACTCCAGGGAACACAGTGGGAAGAAGAGAAGTAATTGATTCTGTTTCACTTCCCTGGGGCCAGCTTGAATAGCTATTTTGAAATATAAAACATTTTTAAAAATATTTCTGTCGAATAGTTTTTATCTGCTTTTACCCGGCAGAATTCTGTTAGGGCTTGGTATGGCATAAAAGATAAATCTTAAAAGCTAAATATTTTTACCATAATTGGCACAAAGGCAAATCCAATGCAATATAATACAGTACGAATACTATACACCAACATATACCCTGTGTTTGTTCTAAGTTTATTAATCAGTATTGTTCTTTCTTATTTCCTTCCCAAAGTGGACAAGTTGTCACGGTACTAGGTACCATAACTAGGTACAAGGTAGTGTTTTTCCTCTCAAAAGCAAAATATAGTTTTGCTTGGTAGTTATCCTAGCCCAGGATGTACTTGAAATAGGTTTGGGGCTAGGGTGCAAACCAAGGCTGGTCTATCCCTTCAACGAGTCTTCCCCTACCCCAAAAAACCCCTATAAAATGTAAATTTCTTCATTTTAACTAATCTTAAAACATGGCCAAATAAGTAGATGGGTGGTCTCCTCTGAAAAGAATATTTGTACACTGAGCTTTCTTTTGCAGATTTGAGTTTGGTTCTAGCCTAATCTCCATTGATACTTCATATTTTAATCCAGGCTTTAAGAGAGAAAATTAGCTACTGTCTGATGAGTGTTAAAGATGTTCCTGCATTGGGAAAGTTAAGTGCAGGGGACAGTCCACAACTTACAACCGTTCATTTAGTGACTGTTCGAAGTTACAGCAGCACTGAAAAAAGTGTCTTATTTTCACACTTATGAAAAGTTGCAGCCTCCCCATGGCCACGTGATCAAAATTTAGACGCTTGACAATATTGACTCATGACGGCTGCAATGTTCTGGGTCATGTGATCACCTTTTGCAACCTTCTGACAAGCAGTCAATGGGGAAGCCAGAGTCACTTAACAACCATGTTTTTAAACAACTGCAGTGATTCACTTAACAACTGGGGCAGGAAAGGTCATAAAATGGGGCAGAATTCATTTAACAACTGTCTCACTTAGCAAGATAAATTTTGGGCTCAATTGTGGTTGTAAATCAAGGTTTATCACCTGTATAGCATTCTTAGCTTAATCCTCCAGTGCCTTGTTGCTACATGCTCATTATGCTGTCCACTACCTGTTTACTGCCCAGAATTGTGTGTTGCAATGAAGCAAGCACCAGCTTGTCTTGTACAGACAGCAGCAGAAATAAGCCCTGTGTGGGCTGCCTCTCTGATCATCAGGAACATTTCCTAGCAACACATGTGAATGCAGGATATTGAGAAAGGACAACTTAAATTTTGGATTTCCTTTTTCCTGCAATATCCCAGAATGGATGTTTGTATCTGATCTCTGTCTACCTTAATTCAAGGCCTGCATTTATATTTGAAGTAAGAGCTCATTAAGTTTCAATGGAGCCCTGGGGAAAAATGTCATAAAAACAAGTGCTGGAAATACAGCTGGGCTGTTACAGTATTGATTAAGTAATGCAGCAAGTAAATGTTGTTACAATGCAAAAAGCTTTTAAAAATCAGTATAGCAAATGGGACGAGAGCTTTCTTTTTACTAAGATGTTTTCACAGAGGTTTGTAGGATTGCTCACAGGGGGTAGAACTTTTAAAAAGTGCATTTATGTATCAGCTGCTACCAACAGATCAGACTGTTAATAAAGATTGGTTTATTTAGTTGATTTATATACCACTCCTAATGTCTGTTAAATAGAGGGCTGTCCATTAACTCAGGTTTTACTATAGATTATGCTATTTATGTCCATTAAATGGTACAAATCTACAAATGATGCAAATTTGGATTTAATAGACATACCCTATCTCAAATTGTCGGAAAAATCAAGGTTTGTCTTCAGCCTTCATAATACCTATATTCAGGCAATGAAGCAGATCATATTTTGTCTTTGCCATATATTCTCCTAAGCCATTTTTTAGAAAATGAGACTGACTTGGCAAAGAAAAAATAACTTGGATTGCCCAGCCACCATGCCTTTTTCCTTTAATTATTGCAAGAAACTTGTAAGATAGGCAATGCTGAAAATAATTGTTACAAAAACCAGGGGACTTTTAGATTTAACAGCAACTTGAATTTAAGAATCTAGTAAGAAACTGGGAATGCACAATATAGTCCTTAATTTATGACTGTTCATTTAATGATGGTTCAAAGCTATGACAGACTTGGAAAAAGTGATTTACTCCTTGACCTTGCAAAAGACTGTTTTTGCCACCATGGTCACATGATCACAACCCAAGCGTTTGGCAACTGGCTCGCATTTATGACCACGCATTATGGTTTTACCATTCTCCAGTCATTTAGTTGTGATTTGTGTCCCTGGTTTCCAGCAAAAAATGTTAATTGGGGAAGCTTAACATCTATGGCAGGGGCGTCAAACTCATGTTGTCATGTCGTCATATGACGTATCATGACTTTTCCCCCGCTTCGCTAAACTGCGGGCGGGCATGGCCAGCATGTGGCCCATGTGACCTGCAGGCCGTGAGTTTGACACCCCTGATCTATGGTGATTTGTGTAATTGTGATAAAAATGGTCATACAATTGGGTCTGGATACATGATTGCTTGCTTTAACAACTGCAGTGACTTAAGACAGAAATTACGGTTCCAATCGTCCATAAATTGATAGCTACTTATATATGGTTCTAATACAAAATAAAGAAAGATTTTATCAAACTGGAAACATCTGCTAAAATATGTGACTATAAAAAGATTGCTATAAAGTCTAGAACAGTTAATGGAAGATAATGGCAACCAAGATTTGATTGTCATTTCTTCTCTCCTCTTGAAAGCAGCTTTGACTTTTATTAACATTTCAGAAACATCAAGGTAGGGAGATGTATAATTCAAGACAGCAATTAAGCTTATGCAATCACTCCCCTTTTATACATGCATCATAGATGATGGGATATAAAAAGGGGCAGAGCTTTAATCACATCCACATCATGATTTATTTATTTTTGATCCTCCTTGTGGATGCTTCTGATTTGGTGATGAAGGCAAAAATTCCCTACCACAAGAAACTATGTTTGTAGGGCATCTGCCTCTTAATACAAATTAATATTTATAAACTGCAGAAAAGTGGTAGAACTAGTAGCCATTGATTAACTGATTCATGTATTTATGTATCCCCCCTTTGTAACCACATACTGAGTTAGCCAAGTTCCATATAATTATTATATAAAGCATGAAGAAATACTTCTGCCTGTTTTGTACCTCCCACTGTTCAGCTTTGTTTGATAACTATAGCCCCAGGAATGAAAGGATAAAAGCAGTAAGAGAATGATTTACTTTATGTTGGAAATGCTCCAACTTCAGAAGCAAAAGAGAAAGTTTTATATTTTGTTTTCTCTATGCCTTGCTTCTCCCAACCCCCCTCCAATTAATAGGAGGGAACTGATTTATGCTAGTGGCTGAACAGGCAGGTTTCAGCATTTGGTTTAGAAAATATGCCCCGAGGTCTGAAGAACTGTGGCATTTCTACTAATTTTTCCCATTTCCATCATTGGAATTTGATGCTGGAAAAGAGCCATGGTCATTTCTAGACTATTTGAGCTGAATTCTCCTGCAGGCAGATCTCTGCCCCTGTTTAAAGATAGATGTGTCTGAAAAGATTTATCTTCAGTATAAGCTTTTGTGTACGTAGCCACCTATAAATACACAACCATTCTGTATTTCTGTGTTAACACAAACACAGACTAAGATATTGACAGTAACTTTGAAAATGCAGAACTAAGTCTCTCTGGATTTAATCAGATGAAGTGCTAAGTAATCACACACTGTATTGGTTATTTTTAATTTGCCATTGCATTTTCAGACACAAATACTTAGAAAATCCTAATCTGGGCATTTAACTCTGTCAAGAACACATTGAGAATTAAGTTGTGCTAGACAGCATTATAGGCAAGGTCCAAACACTATATCTTAAATTGTGTATCCAAAGAGTAGATTTAACATTTCTTAATTACTAGTAGTCCTTGATTTACAACAGTTCATTTAGTGACCGTTCAACATTACGAAGGCACTGAAAAAAGTGACTTATGAATGTTTTTCACACTTAATGACCGCTGCAGCATCCCCATGGTCAGATTCAGATACTTGGCAACTGGTTCACATTTATGACAATTGCAGTGTCTCAGGGTCATGTGATCATTTTTAGAGACCTTCTGTCAGGCAAAGTCAATGTGGAAGCCAGATTCCCTTAACACCCAGGTTACTAACTTAACAACTGCAGTGATTTACTTAACAACTGGGCCAAGAAAAGTTGTAAAATGGGGCAAACTTCACTTAAAAACTTCTCCCCTTAACAACAGAAATGTTGGGCTCAATTATGGTAGTAAGTCGAGGATTACCTATACTGTATTTGTCTCAAATTGCTTACAAAATGAAGGCACACACATTTTCTCTTCTATCCTACCCACGTTTTACAACCCTATAAACACGCCCAAGCTCTTAGGTGTGCCTCAGCAAACCTTGTTAAATCCTGGCCCATGGATCTTGTGACACCAATAAAATTTGTTTTTCTAAATTGGAGGATATAAAATGCACAGAACAACTATGCCGCTTATTGACAGGACTCCTAACAGGTGCTCTTAAGAAAAGCTAGTTTAAGGCTGCCATCTCCTGCTCCTGCAGTAAATTGCAGCAATAAAAAGTGAGGAATGCATCTGAGTAATTGCCTCCCCCTCCCCACTATAAAAAGCAGCTGTTGTCCAAAATATAATAGTATGGGCTTCTATCTACAAAAATGTTTTTTTTTCAGGGTAAAATTGTATCTACAGAATGGCTAACTACTGGTTAATAAAATGTTTCTTTTGCATCCACATTTCTCAAAAGAAAAACGGTAACATTTATGGGCTCCTTAAGATCCTAACAAATATATGATCATCAAGGTTTTGTGGCTCAGAGGCTTTTCATCAGTAAAATATAGAACTGGTTTTATCCAGTAGTCCTTTCCCCTCCATGTTCTTTGTGATTTCATTTGTACAACTTTATTAGGGGCGTGGTGGCTCAGTGGCTAAGGTGCTGAGCTTGTCGATTAAAAGGTTGGCAGTTGAGCGGTTTGAATCCCTAGTGCCGCGTAACAAGGTAAGCTCCCGCTACTTGTCCCAGCTTCTACCAACCTAGCAGTTTGAAAGCACATAAAAAATGCAAGTAGAAAAATGGGGACCACCTTTGGTGGGAAGGTAACAGCGTTCTGTGTGCCTTTGGCATTTAGTTGTGCTGATCACATGATCACAAAGATGTCTTCGGACAGCGCTGGCTCTTCGGCTTTGAAACAGAGATGAGCACCGCCCCCTAGAGTCGGGAACAACTAGCACATATGTGTGAGGGGAACCTTTACCTTTACCTTATACTTTATTACCTAACAAGTTTGACATTGCAACCTTTGGTCTTTAATATAATTGCTATTCTAAAACTGAATTACTAGACACACCCTGCCTAAGATATCAACTGGAGTTTACTATGTCTTCACCCAGCTTTTTTTGATTAAAATTAAGATGGCTGAAGATAAAACAAAGTGCAAATATTAGAAACAGAGAAATGAAAAATAAAACCGAGAAGTAGCAATAACAACAGAGCAACTGCCAAGAGGAAGCTATTGCTTTGCAGGTTCTGGTTAGCCACCATCCTACAGGCCTGGATCTGACTCAGAAAATAATATTCTCTGGTCAGGCAAGGTCAAAATTCTGGGATCAGTAAATGTACTTTGAACTAAATTCACTTCACCTAACCCAGTATCTTCCAGATGTTAAATGGAAAAGGGCGGGAAAGGCCCCCGCCCCCTAAAAAATCCCTTAGGCCAAAGGATTGCAGCTGAGTCGTGACTTCAAGAGAACAATTGTACTATGGATAGTCTTCAACTTACAATACTTCATTTAGTGACCATTCAAGGTTACAATGGTACTGAAAAAAGTGACTTATGAGCATTTTTCACACTGATGACCTTTGCAGCATCCCCAAGGCCATATGATTAAAATTCAGACTCTTTGGTAACTGGCTCATATTTATGACAGTTACAATGTCCCAAGGTCACGCGACCACCTTTTGTGACCTTATGACAAGCAAAGTCAATGGAGAAGTCAGATTAATTTATTAAGTGTCACTAACTTAACAACTGCAGTGATTCGCTTAACAACTGTAGGAATAAAAGTCATAAAATGAGGCAAAATTCACTTAACAAATGCTTCACCTAGCATTTTGGGCTCAATCGTTGTCATAAGTCAAGGACTACCTGTACTGCAGAAGGCGTTTTACCAGGTTGCACCAGCTTGATACAGGTAGTCGATTTACAACAGTTCATTTAGTGACTGTTCAAACTTACAAAAGCATTGAAAAAAGCGACTTATGACCTTTTTTCACACTTACGACCACTGCAGCATCCTCAGGGTCATGTCATCAAAATTTGGATGCTTGGCAACTGACTCGTGTTTATGACTGTTGCAGTGTTCCTGGGATCACATGATCACCTTTTGGGAACTTTCTTACAAGCAAAGTCAATGGGGAAACCAGATCCACTTAACAACCACGTTACTAACTTAACAACTACAGGGATTCACTGAACAACTGTAGCACAAAATGTCGTAAAATGGGCCAAAATTCACTGAAGAAATGTTTCACTCAGCAACAAAAATTTGGGGCTCAATTGTGGCCGTAAGTCGAAGACTACCTGTACTCTGGTAATAGGCTGCCTCTTCTTAACTGGGTTTTAACGGCTCTACTTTGACATATTATTGAAATAATTATATAATAACCCCCCCCCCCCAACACACCCTTCGGAATATAAAACAAAGAACGCCACCAAGAAGACCCCCCGCCCCCACCCAGTCTGACGCCGAGATTCGAACCCGTTTCCGCCAGAGGCGGCAGCCACAGCGGCACGCGCCCCGCAACATCGCTCGCGCTCTCTCTCTCTTTAGGGAAAGCAACAAAGCCGGAGCGCGCAAGAACTCGCGATATCTCGAAGGCAAGGCCTTCGCGCCGCCCGGTTGCCCCCGTGGTTTGCTCCCTCCCCTTCACGTCTGAGCCGGTTGGAGTCTGCGCGGTGGAGCCGTGGGAGGGACCTGTCGACTGGCTTAGCAAGACCGAGGCGGGGTGCTTGTTTCGGCCGGGTAGGATGGAAAGGGACTCGGGGTGTTTTGTTAGCTGCCTCAGCCGGGTCCCTCCCGCTGCTTTTCTTGCTCCCGTCGTGGCGGCTTCCAAGTCAGCCTTCCTTCGGCATTCAGTCACTGTAACGATCTGCTGATTTCTCATCTCTGTTTTTTTTTGCCGTCTGTTTCAGTTTACCATAAGCTCTTCTCTCGAGGTGCCCTTCTTTCCAGCCATCTTGCAACTGCCCGTTGTCCATCTCACCACCAGATGCCTCAATTTCTCAGTGGGGCGCCCTTGTGGATATCCTGCGGACTAGCGCCTTTGCCCTGTGGCTTTCAAACTGCTTACCCTCCTAAAGCCAATCCTTTGCAGCCTGGTGCCTTCCGGTTGTGTTAGGCTTCAGCTCCTATTAGTAGGTACTTCGATATCACAACGATACACCGTGGTCTGCATATTTGAAGGTCGAAATGTGGGGGTACTTAGATTCAAGTCCAGCCCAAGACTTTGTTAGCTTGTCCCAAAACTCAACCAAATTTATTTCGCAGGATTATTCTGAGAATCGAGTCAGAAAATAATATGTAAGCTGTGGAAAGATAAAGAGTAATGGTTATGGCTCCTTTTTTTATTCCCTCTGGCATAGGAGTGAAAACAAAGGTAACTTTAACTTCAGAAACAATGGGGAGTTTGGTTTTATTGCTTTAGAAGATTATCACGGCAGTCTTTCATGTACTATAATCCACTTTATGAATGGAATGCTAACCCACATAATAAATATTTGAAAATCCTTTAAAGTATTAGTACTACAAATCTTTTTTCCAAAACCAGTTTGCTTTCTGGAAACTTTTAGTTTGATCTGCAAGACTCCTTTTAATGACATAATTTGTAGTGAAACTAGATTGTGCAGGATTGCTTTTTATGTTTTAATTCCAGGGTTCTATTAAAAAAAACCCTTAATTTTAACAGCAAAATATGCTGTAACTATCAGTGTTTCCCCTTAAAACACCAACCTAATAACATTTAGCAATAAACCTCAAGTATTCTTTTACTTTAGTTCACCTGCCTGCCACTGAGGTTTAAACTTGTGAAATGCCCTTTCTTGGTGCATTCCATTCTTTTATTTATTGCAAAGAAGTAAAGATGAAGTTATCTTTAAATATTTTTTCTGAAACGTGAAAGCATCTTGACATTATTGTCATCTGACATATAGCGATGTTTTTCCTCTTTGTGGAGTTGGGGTGGGCATGGCCTGCGAGTGACGCATCTGGCCTGTGGGCCACCAGTTTGACACTCCTTTCTAGAGCTATTATATGCCTTTAGTGACAACTACAACATACGTTATCTATGCTTCTTATTTTTGCATTATTAAAGTGTGAATTCCATTGTCTGTGCAGCCAAAACAATATCACCTACCCCCCAAAATGTATCTGATGACTAACCAAAATTGAGGTATGCAGAAATTGAAACCCACTATGCAGGAAAAAGAAATAACAAAGTGGAAAGAAGGGAAGAACCTGGCCTTAATTTTGCTGCTTATTCCTGTTTCCCAACATGGTTTAGAATTACAACTACATCAGATGTTTGTCTTATTTTTATATAGAAATCATGAATACTGCCTTGTGTTCCAGTTCATGCATAGTCAAATCTGCATTCACCCTGCACATAAAGGACTATGAATATTACTTGGGTGGGTAAACTTCAAGGTCTTTAAAACATTGCAAACTAACACTAGAAGCAGAACTGATCTACCCAATGAGAGGAAGGTTGGACAGAGAAAAGCCTTGGAAAAGTGAGGCAAAAGGGGCAGTGGAATTAATTATTTGGAAAGGAATGTGACTGGATATAACACCAAACAGGAGAATTTTGTACTGCAACATTTTCTTGTTGGATACACTGATAGTAAAACACATTATTTGGTGATATATTTTAATTTGTCTTTATTTTAGAATGAGACATGGCTGAAGATCCTCAGAGAAATTTCCGATCCGTGTACTATGAAAAAGTAGGATTTCGTGGTGTTGAAGAAAAAAAATCATTAGAAATTCTTTTGAAAGATGATCGGTTGGGTATGTGCAATATACCTATATAGTATAATGTTTACAGTTGCTAAGGGTGTGTTTCGAATTTGGGCAGAATTACAGCAGAGCGGGAATATTCTTTGGAGAGCCTTTTGTTCTGCTGCCAGGGTTCCCGGGTCAGTATTGATTAGAGCTGTCTCCTAACATTGTTAAACACTGTTTTTATATCTTTATTTACAGATATTGAGAAGCTTTGCACATTTAGTCAAAGATTTCCTCTCCCATCCATGTACCGGACATTGGTATGGAAAGTGCTTCTAGGTATGGAAATTGGTGAAGACCAAAGACTTCCTTGTAAATAATAAGGGTAGCTTTGCTGATCTGCTTGCAGTTCTGCTCCCTGATAAAAGCGTGCAATAGATGCCTTAGCAGGTGTACCCATTAAAATATATTAAGAAGTGGTGCTAAGCAATATAATTGGCTACTGTAACACATATAAAGTGAAATTTCCAATAGTTTGCATAATGTCTCTGGGTAGCTTTGGTTAACCTGGGGTATTTAGGAAGGAGTCCTGCTTAAATTTTTTCCCCCTGAAAATATTCTAACATTGCTCTATTCTAGATTTTTTAAGGTGAATCTGGGAAAAATTGCTCTTTGAAATTTTTAGAAAGTTACTATTAGTCAAAATAGGCAGTTGTGGTTTTTAATCAACTTCCCAATCCTGGCTTCTTTCAGATACATTGGAACTGTAAATTTCAATTTCTCAACCACATCTGTATTTGGGATGGGGAAGACTGGCCTATATAGTCTCCCTGTTTTGTTTCCTAAAAACAAATACATGGTTAAAATGTTCAGTAACTGTTAATAAATAGGGAGATTTGGTCTCTGCTTGGAATTTTCTGTATAAAAGCTTTATTCTGTAATTAATCCTAAATCTGTCATACCTAAGTCCCTTTCCATATATGTACATATATTTACAGGGAGTACTCCTGTTCATTTAAAAAAAAGTACATGTATGAGGCTTGCTTTTCTGCTTATTCCTCCTGGTACACTGTCTTCAGCAAGAAAACTATCCTTGCAGCTTGTTAGCAGAGACATTAGTGAACATTAGGCAGTGCATGATCCATTGAATCATCCTTTGAGAGATGCAGTCTGGTGTCACCAGAATGAATAATGACATTTTAGGCTGACCATATTTTTTTACCCTAATGCTGCACAGTTTTGTAATTGTCTAAGAAGAGTATAAATGGAAAAATAATTGTAGTAGCAAATGAACTTGAATATTAAGTCAATATTTATTTAACCTAAAAAGATAAACAGAAGGACTATGGGTGGGGGGGAAAAAACTGGGAGAAGAAGTGATTTCTGGCTGACTGCCAATTTTCCCACTAACATGGCTGCTCATATGTTCACAATTGTGATCACAGGGATGTTGTAATGGCTGCAACTTTGCAAATAAAACTGGTGTGAACATTGTGGAATTTCAATTCCACAAGAATAATGGGTCCCGGATTTTGTATATGTTCTTAACGTATTTTAGGTACCTTGATTCCAAAATTGTTGCGATATTACGCATAGTCTGGGCTAGTTTGAGGATAGAAACAAATTTATAAGCACAGTGAGAATTTTAGTATTTTATGGATAACAAACTACTGTTTGCAATAACAGCGCCAAACATTTCTTATGAGCAAATGCTGCATTTTTTTTTTTATTTGATCTGAGAATAATTGGTCTGAAGATAAATGTTTCACCCTTAGAGCAGGTAGAATTAATTGAAATCTCTCATTTTCTCTTTTCCTTTAAAGGAATTCTCCCACCTCACCATGACTCTCATGCATTTGTCATGAAATATAGAAAGGAACAATATGGGGATGTATATCGTGCCCTTCAAGTAATTCGCTTCATCACAGAATCTACTCCACAGGCTGAAGTATTCCTCCGGATATATCAGTTGGAATCAGGAAAGCTACCTCAAAACCCATCTTTTCCTTTGGTCAGTGAAAGTTAATGTTGCTTTTGATAAGATTTTTACACACAAATCCGATTTTTTTCTGTCTGAGATTAAATGTTCTAAACATATTGATATTTGCAGTAATGTGACAGCATCATCTGTGTATAGCAGTATAGATTCAGGTTAGTTAGTCATTGTGGGGGAATGAAACTTGCTTAGGGCAGAAGTGGGGAACTATGGGCCCTTTATGACTTGTGGACTTCATCTCTTGAGCATGGCTGGCTCAGGAATTCTGGGAGTTGAAGTCCACAAGTCATAAAAGAGCCATAGTTCCCCACCCCTGGCTTAGGGCATCTCCCATTGCGTTGATAAAATTAAAAAGAAATATACCATTGTTTAACACTTTTGTTGGCCCCTATGTGTGAAACTGCCTTTATAGTCTGTCCTACCCTCAAATTGGTATTTTTATAAAATGCGTATAATGGGCTGAGAACAGGTTGTCCTCAATTGCGGTTGGCAATTGAGACTGGAATTTCTGTCGCTAAGTGATAAAGTCACAAAGTACAACATCGTGCGACCCGACCACAATCCCTGCACTTCTGGTTGCTATTGTTAAGGGAATCCCACTGCATTGTTCAGTGCAAAGTCATATGGTTGCCATTTGCAATTTCCTGCTGGCTTCCTTATTGACTTTGCTTTTTGGAAGTTGGAAGTGAAGGTTAAAAATTACATGACCATATTACACTGCAATGTCGTATTTGAAATCCAGTTACCAATACATGGACACTCCAACAGTCAGAATTAAGTATCTCTCTTTCAGAATGGTCGTAAGTTCAGGTGGTTATTGAAGGTAAATGAGGGTCACCTGAAATATCAATCACAGTTTTATTTTTAATTTATAATAACCAGTCTTTAGGACCCATATACAACGTGTTTCTTTTCCATAATGTCTTTTAAACACAGTATCTATATAGGCGGACAGTCTTAAAATTATCTTCTGGGTCCATTGTTCAGAAATGCCTTTCAAAATATCTGATGTTTAGAGAATCAGTTTGGTGTAGTGGTTATGGAATCAGACTAGAAACCAGGAGTCTGTAAATTCTAATCCCACTTTTAGGCACAAAGTCAACTGGGTGACCTTAGGCCAGTCACTGTCTCTCAGCCCTTGGACAGAGGCAGTGGCAAATCATTTCTGAAAAACTTTGCCAAACGAACTGCAGGAACTTACCCAGGCTGTCTCTGAAAATCAAACATGATAGAACAAGGGAAAACAGACCAAAACTTCTTTCATTCAACATTAAAGAAAACTCTTTCTGTGCTATAAAACTTGTCGATTCAAAGGTTCCTAGTAACTGAAAAACAGTTAGCAAGCAATTTCTAAAAAGGATTACAAAACGTTGTAAGCCAACTCAGTTTCCTTTTGAAGGCGTTGGCCAAAGTTTAAGCAAAATATGACTTATGTCTTCATTTCCTAGCAGCTCCAAATCCACTGATGTCATATCCTCACTGTATAACTGTCTGGAGCATTTGCGGGAGATCTCAAGCCCTCTCCTTGTTTAGAGAGTAATCATGAAGACCTGGGCTACTTGCCAGCCCTTTTGCTGAGGTCATCAGCTCCACTTCTAGCGAACTCATTTTCTGTTCACCATTTCTGATGAACAGAAGCTTTGCTGATTTAGAGAGTTTTGCGTAGCATCCTCAGTGCACATTTGTACCAAACATATTGCTATTAGTGGGAACTTGAATGCAAATTTTTAATTGAATTTATGATGCACATGCTCTTTTTCTCTTGATTCTCTGCTACACCCCCTTTGTTTTCCAGCAATCTGAAGATGAGATATTCCTTGCTATTGCTAAAGCAATGGAAGAAATGGTGGAAGATAATGTTGATTGCTACTGGCTAGTCAGTAGTTTTGTGAACCAGTTAAACAATAGGTACAAGGAGTCATTACCACAGCTGGTAAGAAAATAAGTGTTATCTGTGTAGAACTGCACATATGAGCTTATGTCCAACATAGAAATAGGATTGCACGTACAGGTAAGTCCTCGACCTATGACCACAATTGAGCCCAACTTTTAAGTTGCTCAGTGAGGACAGTTAAGTGAGTTTTGCCCCAGTTTTGCCCCATTTTTGCCCCATTTTTACGACCTTTCTTGCCACAGTTGTTAAGTGAATCACAGGAGTTATTACTAATTTGGCTTCCCCATTGACTTTGCTTGTCAAAAGGTCACATGATCCCACGACACTGTAACTGTCATAAATATGAGTAAGTTGCCAAGTATCTGATTTTTTTTATCACATGTCCATGGGGAAGTTGCAATGGTCATAAATGTAAAAAATGGTCATAAGTCACTTTTTTCATTGCTCTTGTAACTTCGGTCATTAAATGAACTGTCGAGGACTGCCTGTATGAGTATAATTGATAATATGTATCAAATGTACTGTTAGCAATAAGGAAGATACACATTTTAAATTACATGCAAATGTTTGGACGAAACAAAGATAGTTACAATGATCTAAGTTAGTTTCTGGCTATCGGCTGTTGGTTTAAGTAATTTCACATGAGATATAAATGTGAATATTTTAAAAATTGCATGATTGAGTCCTGCTGTTTGCTTGTCTTGTAGGCTTTATATTCACCACCTGTAAAAAAAACCCAATTGCCTAGGATCAGAACTTTAGTGTCATGTTAGCCATCTCTAATATTTGTTGTGGATTCATGTAGTTATAAAACTTTGATGCATTGAGTTTGTGCATATGCAAAGTTTATAATAAACTCCATTGAATCCATTATCCATCGAGATACCACATTATTTTGCATTTGTTATAAAAATTGGATTCAGGATTATGGTAAAAGAAGATAATTTCCCTAACAAGTCCAATCCACTTACATGTACTCTTTGACACTTGCTTCTAGCAAGGTATCTTAGAAATATACATCATGTTTTTGAAGAAGACTGAAGAATTGTGGTCTAGATTGGAGAAAATAGGCTGTGATATAGTAGGAAATATGTTTGTTTGCCCTTGGCTTAGTGTGTATGTGTGATCTCCTCCAATGACACTTGGAACACTAGTGGGAGATTGGAAATAAGCTGATTATTTCAGACAAGATGAATCATGTAAGAGATAGGATAACTGAAAAAATGTTCCAATTTAAGAGCAAGCACTTTTAATTATATATACTGTATGTACATATAATTAAAATAAAAGTGCTTGCTCTGAGATTGGAACATTCTCAGTATGTATGTATACCCACCCACCCACACACACACACACCTTACTGATCAGCTCCTATAAGTTCTTGTTGATTATTTCTGTTACAATTCATTATCTTGAGAGTTGCCGACAAAACCAAGAAGCTGCAAAGAGTGATAACAGAGATTGGTTTTGTCATAATATATGATGATTTATTGTCATAAGTGATCCAGCTTCCTGCTGGGTTTAATGTGTCCCCTGTTCCTTTTTGCACATCTGCTAGGAGTAGATTGCAAACATTCACATTCAGTTTTGATTAACTGCATTATATTTTTGTACCTGAACTTTAAAAATGGGCTAACCTTTACTTGATTTGGAGGTTAGTTATTTCAAGTAAACCAGGGTGATTTAAAGTCATTTTCCTTCTGAATCAACTCCAGGGATTGAGAATTGGAGGCACTGTCCTGCAGCTTTCTTCCTTTCTTCAATTATATCTTTCAATCCCAGACTAGCAGAGTGAGGCTATCAAAGTTCGGCCCCGGGGACTGGTGGCTATGCAGGCCAGGATGGGGATGGTACATCTTCAGTTCAGTTTTGCAAGTACCGAATGGCTATGGTTGTTAGGACTGCCTGGATCTAGCGAGATTGTTGCTGATCTTGGGTGCAGTTGCATCTCCCTGCTTGGATGGTGCCAATCTGTGGGTCTTGTTGGACTCATTGCTCCTATTTGATGAAAATGAGCAACGGTAGTCAGTAAGGCCTTTAGGCAGCTTCACCTGGTGCAACAGCTACATCCTTTCTTTGTTTAGGAGGCCCTTCAAACTTGATCACTCATGCTTTAGTCCAGGGGTGTCAAACTCGCGTCGTCACAGCAGCATCACATGACTATCGGGGCTTTTTTCATCTTCGCTAAACAAGGCATGGATGGGGCCAGTGCGTGATGTATCCAGCCCGCTGGCTAGGAGTTTGACAGCTCTGCTCTCATCACTCACACCTTGTCTTGCGAAGCAGTATATGTAGGGCTGCCTTTGAAAAACGCTTGGAAGTTTCATCTGGTTCAAAATCCAGCAACAAAGCATCACTTCTCTCTGTGAGCTGCACTAATTACATGCCTGGTTCAGGATGTAATTCAAGATGGTGGTTATGACCTTGAAAAACTGATACAGATAGTCCTCAACTTAGGGCCACAATTGATGTGCAAATTTCTGTTGCTAAGCAAGACTGTTGTTAAGTGAATTTTACCGCATTTTACAATCTTTCTTGCCACTGTTGTTAACCGAATCACTACACTTGTTAAGTTAGTAAGATGGTTGTTAAGCGAATCTGGCTTTCCCATTACTTGACAGGAGGTTGCAGAAGGTGATCACGTGATCCCAGGACTCTGCAACCGTCCTAAATACATGCCAGTTACCAAGTATCCAAATTTTGATCAGGTGACCATAGGGATGCTTATATTCATGAAATGTACCTGGAAAGCCTGATTTTTTTGGGGAGGGGGGAGGGTTATTCTTAAATTGTGACTTTGTAATTTTGAAGATGTTGGATACAGTCCTGTATGCATGCAAAATGTATGTGTGAAGCAGAACCACTGGAAAAAACATCCCATTGATTAGCAGACAAAAACTGGTGCCATAGTAAAAATGTCATAATGGGCTCCTTTTGCCTTGTGATCCCCCCCCTTCTTTTAAACAAAACAGTGGTTCTGTAAAGGATTTCTTAAATGATTTTGTAAATATATTGTTTTGTATATTTCTGACCTGTAAGAAATAATATGAAGTAATTTGCTTCATCTATCCCACTAAATTGAATTTGATGGTTTTCTTGCCACAAATATCTATGAGCAAGAAAAGTTTTGATTTTAGCATATTTCATTAATTCTTTTTATATTTATGCTGCTACAGCCAAAACTTCTGGAACAAATCCTGAGCCTTGAGGACAACCGGCTTCTTGCATATCTGAAGTCGTGTTCAGCAATGGGCCAGCTTCCTTATAAACTTTGGTTTAGAAAATGTTTTGCTGGATGCCTACCTGAATCAAGTTTACAAAGGCAAGTTTCTCTCCCTCCCACCTCTCCTAGACTGGAAAAATGTACATCCCTATGGTCTTCAGTGGAGCATATGCTCACGAATCACGTAGACATGATGTTTTAATAATCAGCAATATTGCCAGCATTCTGAAAAATGCCAATTTTTCAGCTTTTCTAGGAGTTGTTCAGCTTTTCTAGGGCTTCACCAAATTTTAATTTTAATTACAAATGCAGGATATTGATAATATAAATTGTAGATGTAAAATTAACAGACAATTTTATGACTGTCTCATTGAATTTTCTAGGGTTTGGGACAAGGTTATTAGCGGTTCTTGCAAAATCCTTGTCTTTGTTGCTGTTGAGATCTTATTAACCTTTAAAATGAAGTTGATAGTCTTGACTAGTGCTGAAAAGATTGAACACTTTTTGGAAAACGTAAGTATTATTTCATACGTTCTAAATTGTAAGAAAACAGTGCTTTAATTAAATTAATAATATTTTGAAGTCCCAAGGCCAAACTTATTCAAGACTGTACTGTAAAATACTTTGTATTTTAAACTATGCTTTTATCTTTCATAGATACCTCAAGATAACACTGATGCAATTGTGAGCAAGGCTATTGAACTTTGGCACAAACATTGTGGGACCCCTGCTCATTCAGTTTGAAATAACCTGCATTTCTGTTTTTGTTTTATGTCTGTTTCCTTCTCCAAAATATATAATTAAAATTATTTAAACATTGTGGGTACAGTGGTTGTAATTGTGATGTGTTACTTCTGTTGCAGAGAGTTGAAATCTATAATATGACAGTCAAGTCCCAGTCAACATTGTGAATAGTGAAGGATTCCGGATGTTGTAGTTCAGCAACATTTGGAAAGTCATAGATTTCCAATCAGAAATATTTTTTATCAGATACTTTTTAGGAAGAGGCAAACTGGGAAAAGCAAAGCATTATGAAAGGAAAGTTTTGATCAACTTAATATAGTGCTCATTCATTTTCACCATGGTGGCACAGTGGTTAGAATGCAGTATTGCAGGCTACTTCTGCTGACTGCTGGTTGCCAGCAGTTTGGCAGTTTGATTCTCACCAGCTCAAGCTCAATTCAGCCTTCCATCCTTCTGAGGTCGGTAAAATGAAGACCCAGATTGTTGGGGGCAATATATTGACTCTGTAAACCGCTTAGGTCTGTAAAGCACTCTGAAGCGATAGATAAGTCTTAGTGCTATTGGTATTTACTGAGGTATTCAGCAGAATATGCTCTTTTTTATCATGCAGATTCCTCTAGATTTGAAGAAGGGAGTATGTGGACCTTAGCAGTTCAATAGCACAATCTCCTACCCTTAGTATAACAGGTCCTATCTCTGCCTAAACTAATTGCAATAAACTGGCAGAAGCTTTTTTTATACATCTAAGTTTCTGTACAAAACAAAGATAATATGCAAATCAGTCAATGTACAAAAAGGAGTCAATGGCTGTTGGTATTAGAAAGAGGTCCAATTAAAATGCTTTGGGCTGTTTTTTCATGATTGGCACACTATAGTGAATTATAAACTAACCAGATAGGCTAGGTTTGCACAACATTGCTAAACCATGAAACAAACCATGTTTAAAATTAAACATTATATGAGTACATCTGTTAGAACTTTATCTGACCTGGTTAAACGTTTTGGGTGAGGATAGATCTTTGTGTTGTGCATCCAGATCATGATCCTGTGATTGTGGGTGCACTGGGATGGCTGGAACTCCAATGATATTGTAACCACCATTCATTCAGTGGCATCATTACTTGTAATGGCCACTGGCTGAATGGTTATACATTGAGAACCTGTAAACTCTGTATTTGGGATTTAACATCAATCTTTACCTTGTTTTCATGAATATACCTTTTCCTTCGGTTATATTAATTTAATAATTGGAAATCTGTCTAGTCTGTACAGAAATTTTGAGGACAGAATGTTCTCTTTGAATTAGATCTGCTGTCCAACTCCTGGTCTGTCTAGAGAATTGTATTTTCTTTTAGATTTTTCTTTATTAAACTAATTTGTAAGCTATTGTATGACCAGGATCTGGACAGTTCTGTAATTATCCTCCACCTTGAATGTCTACCTTTTCATATTACATTTCAAAATAGGTTTTGGTCTTTACATTTTACATGTTTGGTTTTTAATAAAGTTTGATTCTCTATATATATATATCCTGTGAGATTGGTTTGTCTCTCAAAGGGAGAAGAACCTTGTAGCCACCATTGCTCTACCCTGTGCAGTAAGGAAATGGCATTATATAAATTATTTGAACTTTTTATTTCGATCAAGGGCAGCATTGGTCGTGACTGCTTTTTTCCTCTCATGCCAAGACTAAACATTGTATACCAAATTAGGTAATTATCTCTTACCCCACCCCAGAAGATGGATTCTGGCAGCAGGAACTACCAAGCTGCTAAACCAACAGAGGAAATGGGATTGGAGTTTGAATATCAGAGATAGCAATAGCACCTAGACTTATATACCACAGTGCTTTACAGCCCTGTCTAAGCAGTTTACAGTGTCAGCATATTGCCCCCAACAATCTGGGTCCTCATTTTACCGACCTTGGAAGAATGGAAGGCTGAGGCAACCTTGAGTCCGTCGGGATCGAACTGAGTATTGCAGAGTTAGCCTGCAATACTGCATTTTAACTACTGCACCACCACAGATCCTCTGGAAGAGGTTTTAAAACCTGCAGTCATCAGCAAATCATAATAGAGTGCATTTATTTTTATTATAGAAAATAAATGTATTGCCTTTCCATTCATATGCTTAAAATGTAGATTACTTTATGATTAAGGTAACATTGACAGTGTGAGCAACAAATGACTTCTGATAATGGCTTGATCCCTTCTTCAAATTTTATTTTCTTCCACAGCAGTGCAAGAGTCCTCACTGTTTCAAGCGTGAATTGCTATTTAAAAATAAGGTGCCAGACTAGTGAAATTCAAATCGTTCTTCAGAGGCAGGCTGTTCTCTTTAATGTTCTGCAAAGGTTTTCACCTGAACAAATCTATTTTAGATTAGTGTCGAAAGAGCTCAGAAGTTTTTTTCCATAATGCTCAGAAGTCAAATATTACCATGTGAATGTTATTGGAAAACTCATCACTCAGTTTTGCATACAAAGATTAAGGCTGGAACGGCTTGCTTTGTGGAGTGTAATTAATTCAGTGATACACTCTTCAATCAATAACTGTCCAGGGCTAAGAGAAAGTATTAAAAGAGAAGACTTGGCAGAATTTGACAAAACAATTAACTGCAATTTTTTTCCGGTGAATTGAAACCATAGCTATGATTTCTGAAGAACTGGAAACAATGAAAAAAACCCTAAAATGTAAAAAAGGCAAATGGGATGGCTTAATCTCCAAAATCAAATTGGTTGGCGGGGTCTTTTTATGGTGGCTCCTAGAACAAATTTTGATTCCTGAGCATCTCTGAACATGTAACAGACAGAAGAAAGAAAACCAGAACATTTTTTCTTTGAAACGTTTTTTTAAAGAAACTGCATACATCCAAGACAATTTAAATACCATGCAGTTTCAGTATGTACAAATTGAAACTCTAGATGTAGAGATTCACTTTAGTGTATTCTCTAGATATTTACATTTTGTCATCGTTTTTTCATACAGCCATAATCTGTTAAATTACAATACTGGAAGATCACAGTCTTGACTGTCACCACATTCACTCCTATACAAAGACAAAAACTATACATTCATTTGACGGGAAGAGGGCCTGGGAAATGTACCAGTTTCAGAATAACTTGGAGAGCAACTGGAATCCTCATTTCTAGTCCTGCAACCATTAAGTTAAGCTGTCTAATCAAGTTGGATGCGGGACTAACTTGCAACCCTGTGTGCCTTTTGCAAGATTTACAATCATTCTTTCATAGAGATTAGGGGGAAAATGGTTCCCCCAGGAGTGGAAAATAGATGTCTGTGAGAGATCCATGTGAACAACGAAGGCTTAGAAATAAACTTAATATGCTAGGAAAGAGACTTCCCATCTCCATTTCAATAAAATACACCCTACTCAAGCCCTGGTGAAACGAATGGGAGTAGGGCAACAAGAATAGCTTGTTTTTGCCCATATCCATAGATTTTAGTGGTGAAAATAGTTAAATTTGGCATGGCAGTGGAGTATACTTCGTGTTTCAGCTTACTCTGTATAGGAGAAACAATTGACTGCTTTAGAAAGACCAAACGCCATTCAATCTTCAAAAAGAAGCTATTTTTCACCAAGAGTTTTAGGGAATAATAAGTTATTTAAACATTAAGTTGGTGGGACCTCAGCTGATAACTTTGACATTTTGAAAATGGACAGAGTTTTGCCCAATTCAACGATTTGAAACTTGTATGGATGGTAAGGGTTGGAATAAAATATTTTGCAAACAAAGCCTGAAAAGATTTGTATGCAGAAAGCAAAACAACTCTCCATTTTGATAAGCTACACACCATATGGTTCCATTGTATGAATTAATTATACCCTATTTCTTGATTCCATCCATATACCTGCATAAAAAAATAAAAAAAGGAGTTACTATTCCTTGCGTCTTCAACATGGACAAAAATGCTTTCACTTTTATGAAAGTTGATGTAAGAGAAGGAATGGCAGTACCTGGGGGCAGAGTGAAAGGGGGAATAGCCTAGGATCTCTACATAATTCAAATGAACT
Organism: Masticophis lateralis; assembly: GCA_030761175.1. Taxonomy (NCBI): domain Eukaryota; kingdom Metazoa; phylum Chordata; class Lepidosauria; order Squamata; family Colubridae; genus Masticophis; species Masticophis lateralis. The sequence continues at coordinate 68,456,025 of JAUDYJ010000003.1, forward strand.
AAATCCAATCCATCGTTGAGTGCCATTGACCCTTATCTAACTCTAAACAGGTGCTGACCATTAGCTGAGAAGATTCTTGTGCATGAGTTTTTAGCAGTTCAATCGAACCTTCATGTATGGTCCTGGTCCTTTACTCCTCATAGGTAAAGAGGTAGGAGACAGGAACTACCTGGATTGTGAGCAAAGTGGAGTTAAAGTCATCTGGAAATTCAGATGTGCAGAGGATCAGTTCTCTAACCTATTAATTCTTCTCAAAAAGGAAGAAAGAAAAAAGATAATCCGTGGTGGTGGGAAGAATAAGTCTTTGAACAATGGGGAGGAACTTCACCTAAGGGTTGGTGGACTGAAAGACTGGTATGATGGGCAAACGGGTCTCCATTATTTCATAACGCTATGAAACTGATAAATGAAACCTGGCTATGTTAAAATGACAGTTTTCAAGGTATGAAAAACAGTTTATTTGCCATAGATTTGCTCTGTGCAAACCGGGCAAATGGATTAACATTTTCACTACCCTCCCATCTCCACAGTCCTAGCAATTCACCCAGCTACAAGCCCACCTACTTCATCTGCTGACCACTAGTGGTGTTGTAATCTCTTTATTTTCAGCATTTTTTAAGTAAAAAAAATACAAGTACTTTTATCTAAAAACAAAGTACTCTTATTACTTAATCTTTTTTCTTATACCCAAAGTAACATAACTAGACAAAACTAAACTGTATAAGAAAAAATGGATTTTCTTAGTCTAGTTTAATCACGTATTCATTGGAACTCTGAGGATTGTAGTAGGCACTGCAGTGACTCAGGTTTTAGTTTGGAGAAGAACCTGAATCATTGCAGTCACTCATTAAAACGTGCTTCCATATACATGTTTTCTAAAAGAAAATTTATCAACCACTTACGATTTAATCCTAAATAGATGAAGCCCACTAAAATCACCTGAACCTGGGCTGGCTAAATAAGGAATTGGAATTGGGTGTCTTAATCTTTGAGTTTTAATTTGGGGCCAAATTATTTAATTTCTTTTTAAACTATTTTTAAATTTTGTATTATATGCTGTTTTATTGTGGCTGTACACCGCCCTGAATCCTTCAGGAGACAGATGGTATAAAAATTTAAATAATAAATAAATAAATAAATAAACTTAAGTAGCTATCACCTTAGAGGAGACCCACCGAAATCAATAGTACTTAAGTTATTGTCTATTTAAGCTCTATTCACTATAACGGGTCTCCTCTAAGTACAACCACATTTGGATCCCAGATTATAGTCTAACACCAGTGAAGGTCTGAGAATTAAAGCTGCCATATCTATAGTGATTTGTAGGGATGGGCAAAAAGTTCAAGATGGCAAGGTTTCTACCTAAAAGGCATAATCAGATATGTTTAATCTGAACTAGATGTAGATGTTAGCAGACATCACCAAAGTGTTTTGATACAGTGGATTCATAATTCTTTCCAATGTGCAAAGATAATCTTATTAAGAGAAGACCAATACCTTAAACGTGAAATAATATAATAAAATAAAAAATATGATAAATAATAACAATATCACATCTCTAGCCTTTTGCCAAATGCTTTGGTTCTCAATTTAAGACTGAGCCATTCACAACAGCATATTTAGTTATTTATACCAAGAAGCACGTTAAAGAATAGAAATCCCTCCTGTTAAAAGAAAACAAAAATCAACATCCAAGCCTACAGCATAAAGTCAACCTTAGGGTTCTCTTTAACTTGTGCCTTTTCTGTCTTGCACATTAATGAATTGGAAAAACCTATGTAAAGCTGACAGGCCACGCCAGGACAAGCTAGGCTATCAAACTGCTACACAGGACCATATGAAACATGAAATATTCAGCAGGGCAGAAGGCAGTATGACATGTTCCACTGTAGGAAATAAGCTTGCTATGAAAAGTTCTTCAATCTTGAACTCTTCCAAACATTGCAGCATAAGAATCATTTGAAGAGGAGAAATGGATGATGAAGAATCCCTCTTGGTCCTGTAGAAATCAAGAGTATCCACCAGTCAGCCAAAGGTCTTCCTGGGGGTGGTGGGGCTTGGAAAGTCAAAGAGAGATGGATCCTTTGAGGGGGATTCTATTTCCCCAGCTCACCCCATCAAGTTCTAAGGTGCTCCACACAGAATGAAATGCTTGGTAGAATGTTCCAGAACAGTGACTTTGTGTCCAGCAGAGCTTCTGTCGGTGCCAAATACCAAAGGTCTCAGCTTCCTTCAGAGATGAAAGAGGACTGACCGGATACAAAGACCACTAATGTGAATGAATGGCTTGGGGACTCCACACAGCAGCATTTCAAATATAAGTGTCAACTCCAGGCATGATTCTTGCCAAGATAGCCTCAGTTGCTGAATGTTGTGCCAACAGATTGTATGAGGAAGTTTTTCCCAGGATGAAAAACTCATGTTTCCTGCATGTTTTTAAAGGTTTTAGAAAGGCAGATCAGAAGATTTACCACTGTACGTAACAGAGAAATGAATGACATCAGCACTTATGGTTCTTTTCCATTACGTTCTCAAGATGGCAGCATATTCAGTTCCTATGGTCTGTGAAACCTAAAAAAGTGAAGAAAAAAAAGCCCAGACAAACAAGATAGATTACTACCAGCATTAGCACCCATACTCAGAAGAATCAAAGTGACAAAACCAACCAAACAAAAACTGGCTTAGTGATTAATAATTTTAAAGAAGGGGCTTTATTTATTATAGTGTTTAAGTCAAATATCTCCAAACGTGGCAACTTTTAAGACTTGTGAACTTCAACTCCTCAGCCAGCCATGTTGGCTAGGGAATTCTGCTAGTTAGTCCATAAGACTTAAAGTTGCTGAATTTGGAGACCCCCTACTTTAGGTAAAATATGTGGCAATGTATTTGCCTCAGAAAATGGCAGACAACGAAACTATCAGACCATAGAGAGGGCTGACTCCCAGTAATTACTTATTCAGCAAGTTACATAGAGGACGTAAGAGAACAGATAGCATTGATGTAAATATCACACACAAAATAGTGTTTCCCAGCCTGATACATTCTATATAACTTGAAGCTGTAACTTCCACAACTTCCAGACAGCAGTCCCAACATAACTGATGGATGCCAAGCAGTGGTGGAATTCAATTTTTTTTTACTACTGGTTCTGTAGGGTGGCTTGGTGGGCATAGTGTGGCTGGTGGGCATGATGTGGCTTGGTGGGCGTGGCAGGGGAAGGATACTGCAAAATCTCCATTCCCAACCCACTCTGGGACCAGCCAGAGATGGTATTTGCCGGTTCTCCAAACTACTCAAAATTTCTGTTACTGGTTCTCCAGAACCTGTCAGAACTTACTGAATTTCACTCCTGATGCCAAGCTCTAAGAGATCATTGAATTGGAAGGCAGGACATTAACCCTACTATGAACTTATGGTAGAAGTATTTGGGGAGTTATTTTTGCCAGGTGAAAAAAAAAAATCTGAGGACTGAGATGAGAAACAAGAAAAAGGCAAGAAAAAGGAAACTCAGAAGTGCGGTATGATGTGGAACTGTTGTGAAGATTCGGTGAATAGGAAGCATTTCTCTTGAAAGTATAATTTATATCCCACTGTTAGTAACATATCTCTGGATTGCTTCATGTAATATGTTTTTCAGAGTAAAATTCTTCTGACTCCAGAAGAATCCTCCATTTTTTTTGATACTCAAAAACCTCCACCTTTTCCTCTCTCTTCTCCTTATCAGGAATCTATGCCTTTGTTTTCAAGGAGAAATGCAAGGTTTTTATTTCTGCTTATTAAGAGTAGTACAAAAGCAAAATTCAGCAGTGGCATCTTTGAGGCATTCTGACGATCGCTGGAAATTGAAATGATGGATTCCTTCAAGAATTTAGCTATGTTTCTTCCCCGCATATGAAATATCAAGTAGAAAAGAAGCCTAGGAGATCATTCACTATGTTAATATTGGTTAATAATAATATTGAATATTATTGAACAATAATAATGTTGAAATAGGGCTGATTGCCCAAGTTCAAGTCTACCCTCAGCCATGACAATACCCTGGGTGATTCTGAATCTGTCTGTATCTGCATCTTTCAGCCTAGCCTTTCTCAGAGGTTGTTGCAAATGGAAATAAAATTGGAGAAAAAGTATTACTCATGCTGTTTTGAGCAGGAGAAAAATCTAACTAATAAGATAAATAAGTAAGATATAGAAATAGCCTCAAGCTTTGGTGACTTTAAGAACTTTTGTTTAAAATAGTATTATCTTACCTTGTTAAATGCCTGCTTAATTCATGAACTTCCATTTCAGTGCTCTTAAATTCATTTAGCTCTTTGCGAATGGCTGCCTGCGTGGGACAAAAGAATAAGCGATTAGCCCAGCTGAAAAGAAATATGTCAGTAAACTAGATGAGGAACAGCCAAACTCTGCTGCTCAGGTGAGGTTGTGGAAGACAGTTTCCTGTCACGTGTCACTCTTCCACAGGGAAGAGATGCCCTCCACACTCCTATACATGTCAATAAATGAGGAGATGTTGTAGTAAGAATAAAAGGCTTGTGTGGAAGCAACCAGGATTATTATGCAAGTGCATGATAACAAAATTAACTAAAAAGCTAGAACTAAAAATAACAAAAAACTTGGTAAAAAGAAAGGAGAGGAAAAAAACACCATACAATTCTGGCTCCTCTTGAGTAGGTCTTATGAACTTTCAGCTGGCAAGGATGATGTTGTAGTACACTTCCACAGAAAATAAATTTAACTACATCCTCTGGTTACTGGTTCCTTCCAAAAATATCTTAGAAGCTTCTTTAGCTTCCTGGCTGTTTCTGAGGCTTGTCCTACTTACTTTGTCAGCAGCTGTTAGCCTTGTCCATGGTTTATCTGCCCGTCTGTCATAGTCCTGAGCATCTGCCACTTCTACGTAATCACTAAAACGGATGAGAATTTTCCTCTCTCTCAACTCTTCAACTGTAGGCCTTTGACTTAGCTGTAGGAAGAGCAAAATAGGAAAAGAATATCCAAAATGTCCTTCTTTCCAGAAGACATTTCCAAATGTCTTAAACAAAAGAACCATAAAGGAAAGGCTGCTTTATTTTCAAGTTAATTTTACCGGTAGTCCTCAACTTATGACCACAATGAAGCCCAAAGTTTCCATTGTTAAACGAGACGGTTGTTAATTGAGTTGGGCCTCATTTTATGACCTTTTTGCCACAGTTAAGTGAATCACTCATTAAATGAATCTGGCTGTCCTCCCCCAATTGATTTTGCTTGTCAGAAGCTGGCTGGGAAGGTTAGTAATCGTGATCACATGACCCCAGAACAATGCAACTGTCATAAATACATGACAGTTGCCAAGTGTTAGAATTTAGATCACGTGACCATGGGGATGCTGCAATGGTCATAAGTGTAAAACCAGTCATCAGTCACTTTTTTCAGTGCTGTTGTAACTTCATACGGTCACTAAACAAATGGTTGTAAGTCAAGGACTACCTGTATTGCCTATTATCTGCTATTTAATTATTAGTCAAAACCATATGTCATGCAAAGTGGGATTAAGAAGTCATAACCTCAAATAAGGGTGTGTGAGCCCCAGGATCACATGTAATTGATAGCCTAATTTAAAAACCCTTGTAAAATAATCTGAATTCCTACTCCTCCTTTTCTGAGGAAAACTATCCTCTGCATTTCTTCCCTCTTTTAGACTTATCCAGATTCTTGTCCTCTTCTTGTTCACTGTTTCTCCAACAGGGTATCAAAAGAGGCAGGTCCTTTCAGCTGGAGTGTTTTTTGTGTTATCAATCCAAAAGCTATTCATCTTTATTTTTTTTCCTCTGGTGATGAAAAGGCAATACGGATGGAAAAACCTGGGACAATTCCAAATCAAAGACAATGAGGTTATCCAGACCTTCTGCTGGTGTGCAAGGGATGGTTTTGAAGAAAAAAACTCCCCTCAATTGTAAATATATAGCACAGTATCCTCCATGGTCATTGCAACACAGCAGTTAAAACTTGCCTGCAGGCACCCTTTTGATTGGCTGGGTTAAGAGAGTCAGGTTTAAGCATCTATTAGAGATTCCCCTTCTGAATGTGGAAAGGGACAGTGAAGGAAAATCAGTATAAAGAATGCAGGTGCAACATTAGGATGTTGGATGCTCCATGAGCAACAGAGGAAATCTCTGGAGGAACGAAGAAAGAAATGAGGAAAGACGATTTGTTTCAAATGCTGTAATAAGTTGTAATCAGAAACTCTGATATTGAACACAGGTAGTAGAATTATAAATGAGGTGAGACAGCCTTCCAATGGAAAACATAATGTCCCCACAGGGTGCAGAAAATAGAATAGAATAACAGAGTTGAAAGGGTCCTTGAAGGTCTTCTAGTCCACCCCCTGCTTAGGCAGGAAACCCTACACCACTTCAGATAGATGGTTAACCAATGTCTTCTTAAAACCTTCCAGTGTTGGAGCATTTACAACTTCTGGAGGCAAGTTGTTCCCTGATTAATTGTTCTAACTGTCAGGAAATTTCTCCTTAGTTCTAGGTTGCTTCTCTCTTTGAGTAGTTTCCACCCATTGCTTCTTGTCCTGCCCTCAGGTGCTTTGGAGAATAGCTTGACTCCCTCTTCTTTGTGGCAGCCCCCGAGATATTGGAACACTGCTATCATGTCACCCCTAGTCCTTCTTTTCATCAGATTAGACATACCCAGTTCCAGCAACTCTTCTTCATATGTTTTAGCCTCCAATTCCTTAATCATCTTTGTTGCTCTCTGCACTCTTTAGTCTCAACATCTTTTTTACAGATGGCGACCAAAACTGGATGCAGTATTCCAAGTGTGGCCTTACCAAGGCATTGTAAAGCGATATTAAAACAACCCAAGTTTGCAGTCTTATTTATTTATTAAATTTGTTCACCGCTCATCACACCACAAGTCAGTCTTATAACCAGACTCACCAATCTTACAACAATTCCAGTAATGTTAGGGGCTCAAAGTAAAATATGCCAAGAGGAGGAGGAACATACATTGGTTTAGAAGGGAGATATGGAATTGACCTCTGCCTCAAATAGATCTACTGCTAGTAGATGGATAGTCTGATGATAAATTAAGGCAGCTGTCTGGAAATGCTGGAATGAATTGGGCTGATAATGCACTATTGTGACTTCCAGCCTGAGAATTCTTGAGCATAGCTGATGTAGAGCGAAGAGATGACCTTGTTGGAGAAAAAGGAGATCCTTTGCCAAAGCCATGAGGAGAGAAACATTGCTTAAGTCCAAACAATGGAATGCAAAAATGTTTCAGATCTCCCTAATTCACATTAGTATAAAAGGGGAGACAGTAAACTATAATCAAATGCTCTTACTGCATCCAATCTTAACAAAAGTAATTTAAATCTTAATATAGAGTTCGTTTCTTGGCCTGATCTACAACCTGGGGCTAGCAGGGTTAGATCTATATTTTTTAAAAATTTTTTGATTTATATGCATTAAGCAATAGTCTTCATACTTTTGTATATTTTACAAAGTCAGCTTATTACCCCCACAAACTGGGTCCTCAATTTACCTACCTTAGAAAGGATGGAAGGCTGAGTCAACCTTGAGCCTGGTGAGATTCGAACTTACTAATTGCAGACAGCTGGAGTTAAATTACAATGCATTCGTCTGCTGAGCTATCCAGGCTATTTGTCATTCAGCAACTCAAGATCAGTAGGCTTAGTGAGAAAGTAGTTGACTTTCTAGGCCCACTGAGAAATCACAGGCTGAAGCTTGTTATATAAAAAAAGTTTTCAAATAAAAATGTTTTCCAGCTAAAGGTAGAGCCCTTTAGGCAAGGGTGACAAACTGGCGGCCCGCAGACAGGATGTGTCATGCACAGGCCATGCCCACCCCAGCTCCGCAAAGGGAAAAAACATTGTGAAACATCATGTGACGGCAACATGATGCAGCGTTTTGACACCTGTGCTCTAGAATGTCTTGATAGACGGTTACATTGAAGAGAAGCACAGAACTATGGGCTGCTTTTTCATATGCTCAGATTGATATGCTCTTTCTCTCTTTCACTCTCACATGCACACATGCACACACATACACACACACACAAGTTGACCCCAGGAAAATATTGGGTTTTACACTCCCCAAGAAAATCTGACCTTTTTGGAAAATCCACCTTAAAAAATCTTTGCACTTCTACAAAGGATAAAAGTAAAAAGCACACAAAAATTTACTTGGTGTTGTAAACTCATTTATTATAAAGGGGTTTCCTTCTCACAGTGTTGACTATCTTTGAACTGTCTGCATCAAAGTCTACATTTTTATTATTGTTGTTGCCACTACTATGGTAACCTCCCAATGATTATTTATTTTCCATTCTGTTCCTAAGCCGAATAAGTAAAACAAAAATTTTATTTATTTATTTATTTATTTATTGGTTCAATTTATATGCCGCCCTTCTCCTCAGACTCAGGGCGTCTTACAATGCGTTAAGCAAAAATCCCCTGAAAGCCTTTTTAAAATATCAAAGATAGGACTATAAGCACAAAATATGCAAAGGTAAATTATATTTGTGCTATCTTTGTTCATGTTAAAATGCCATTCCCCCTATCCCCCATTCAACATACAATAAGGAATATATGTTAAGGATTCTGAGGCTATTACTGAATGTCAACACTTCTGAGAGTTTATTATTGAATGCTATTTAAATGAAGCAAGACTTTTAAGACCACTATAGCCCAGTGGTGGGATTCAAGTAATTTAACAACCGGTTCTCTGCCCTAATGATTTCTTCCAACAACCAGTTTGCCAAACTGCTCAGAAAGTTAACAAACAGTTCTCCCGAAGTGGTGCAAACTGAATCTCACTACTGCTATGGCCTACTGTAAAAGTAGACTTAGGTTACAGGGAAGGAGGAGGAGGAGGAGGAGGGGAGAAGAAGAAGGAGGAGGAGGAGGAGGAGGAGGAGGAGAAGAAGAACAAGAAGAATTTTGCATGTCACCTAATTAAATATTATGGCTGCCAGAAAAGTATGCATTTGGAAAATAAAAGGAAGATAATACATAAATAACTCAGGTCAGTTCCACTAAAGCAGGATGTCAAACTCACATCATCATGGTGCCATCATGTGATGTATCAGGACTTTTTCCCCTTTGCTAAACTGGGCAGGGGCGGGGCCAGCACGTGACGCATCCGGGCCGTGGGCCGTGAGTTTGACACCCCTGCACTAAAGTAATGACCAATGAATTCAGACAGCCACCTATTTGGTGTGCTGACTATTTAAAATATTTTTCACTGCATAGCATTAATTAGGTGGACACAGCTCTAAACAATAATCTGGAATATTTCAACGTACATTGAACTGAATACATGTAGTTCTCAATTTACGACAGCAGTGAAGCCCAATTTTTTTTGTTGCTTAAATGAAACATTTGTTGAGTGAACTTTGCCCCATTTTATGCCCTTTCTTGCCACAATTGTTAAGTGATTCACTGTAGCTGTTAAATTAGTAACATCGTTGTTAAGTGAATCTGGCTTCCCCACTGACTTTGCTTGTCAGAAGATCACCAAAGGTAATCACAGGACCCCGGGATACGGCAACCGTCATAAATATGAACCAGTTGCCAAGCATGCAAATTTTGATCACGTGACTGTGGGGATACTGCAATGGTCGTTAAGTGTGAAAAATGGTTGTAAATTGCTTTTTTCAGTGCCGTTGTAACTTTGAATGGTCATTAAATGAACTGTTGTAAATTGAGGACTACCTGTATTATGACTCCACAATATCAAAGGAGCCCAGAAAACTGGATTTCATGAGTGGATGGCTGTCTCTCTGACAGACTCTTGAGATGCTATGTCAGTTATTCTTCATAGATTAAATGAATGTGACCAAGGAAGGACTATGTCATTGTAGATCAGGTTGTGAGTGACCAATTTGGGAGTCAGCTGCTTTGCAAGTCATACAATAATGACACACCTTGCATATTCACTCCAGGCAATTCATGAAAATTTGCTTTGGAGCGTCTCTTGTCCATCCTTGCCTTTCTATCAAAACATGGAGCCAAAAAGGCATGCAGATACCAATAGGTTTACCAAAGCCAAACCTGTAACTAATGCATCCTACTCCAAAATGGTACTGTGTGAATTATTGATTGGCTACTAAATGTGAACATCAAGGAAAGCTATTTTTCAAGTAAATATCAGCAGATATTTACTTCAAATGTTTCTATTACTTGACAAACCAATATTCAATAAGATCCTATTTCCTTGTACACCAGAGTACAATATATAATAACATTCATAGGGAAAACATTATGCATAAAAAAGCACATTAAGGGCAGTCCAGTGTGCTATGGCCATATGTGTACTGTTCTAACTTTCTGCTGGGTTGTATCTGCACAGTGCAAGAATCGGTCATCAGATAATTTAATCTACTGCAAAAAAAAAAAAAAAACCCACATCTCCATTCTATTTAGATTAAGACATGATGGCAAGGGCTCAGATCTGGCTCTGAGAAGACAACCAGGAATAAAACTGAGATCTTTATTCTGATAAGGAATAAAACTGGGACCTCTATTTTGGCAAACTCCAAATTCTTTTCCCTTTTTATTAGAAACACAAGTGAACTAAATATAACATCTATGTCTGAAAGATTGATGAAAGATTGTTGCCTAATCTTTCTAATATTTCTATCCTCTGGCTAGTCGCACCACTCTCAAGATCCCTTTATCTCTAACATTCCCTGCTGACTTGAGCCAATATGAGGGAAGCAAAGAAAATTTGCTAGCCTTCAACTGATTTCTTTCTATTGCTTGGTTTTCTAAATGGGAGGGAAGAGGTGGTACAGGCTGGTTATAGAGGTAAATGCAAATGTTAAAGTTGATGGCTTTCACCCACTAGAGTTTAAATAAAAATGTATATTATTATATTATTATTATATACTTTCTCATTTTTTAAAAAAAATGTGTGCTATTGGCTAAATAAGAAAAATCTAATAAATATATCCTTTTGTTTGATAAAAGATTTGGAATAGCCATCTTATCTATTAGAATCTGTGTCCAGATTGATGAATGGTCTGATTTAATATTACAATTAATCAAGCCAGTATTGGATAAAAAAAATCAAACATTATGGCTTTATTTTTAATTTTCCTTTGCTTTCTCCTAAACAGAAGTGTCAAATTGAACATTTTGTTCTTGATATTTTGACACACCATGTATATTCACTCAATGCAATTCATAAAAGTCACCAGGTGTTGGGTTAGATCTGTCTGGACTCTTGAGAAGTGCAACAGAGTACGTTACTTGGCTAGGTGGTAAATTGACCCTACCTAAACCTCAGTTACAAAGTTGTTTATACAACAACTTTTCTATAATGTGTTCATAGCACACTTAGAATGAATCAATGAACAATGAACAAAACAATGAAGAGGAAATAGACTGTTCCTGAACAAAGGGTGCGACAAATTATCTTTTCATCCTTTCTGACTTTGGGTGCTAAATATATTTATTGAGCAATTCTCCATCATTAATTTCTCATTCATTTTGGATGGAATTTTACTGGAGATTTAGATTGTTTCTTGGATTAGTCACTGTCCAACTGTTGATTCTATTTCTTTCTCCATTAAAAAGTGTGTTTTAGAGACAGAGTTAGCTCGATGATGCCTTTTGAAGAAAATTGCTTGGAATACCATATCCTAGAATATCTCCAACAGAGCTGAGAACTGGATCATATAATCCAGGGAAAATATGCATCTACTTTAAAGAGCTGAAGGTAGGAACTTTCTCACATTCTTACTCCTATCTAATATGAAGCACCTTTTTAGAATGAGTTGCAAAGTGCTGCAAAACCTTATTTATAATTCCAATTAAAACTTCACACATATGCACAACTATGAGTTAAACTTGTAGTTTGTATATTTTTCATATATCAAGATCTTTTCTTTTTTCACTAAAGATACAGATATGTATGTGTATGCGTGCGTGCGTGTATGTGTGTATTCCAAAAAATTAGGCTAATATTGAGTGCTTTTATTTTCAAAAACCATTTGCTACCTTTCCCTTATTCATAGTTTTTTACTATCTAAAAAATAGCAATAATCATGCGTTATCCTGGGATTTAAGCACACGTAATACCACAAGCCTATTAAAAGAAAACAATTTTAGGGGACACACCATTGCATGAACTTATTATAACAAAAAACAAAAGAGAGAATTGTATTAGTGGAGATTGATCTACCAAGCCCAGTATGTAATTTGCAACATCTCGAGTGTTTGAAAATCTTTCCTCAATTTTTGCAGCTCCAAGCAGTTTATTGAATTCCTCATGGTTTTTTGACAGCTTCCTCTGCTGGTTTCTCTTATCCACATTTAGGACTTCAAAGCTATTACCAAGAGAAAATGCCTGAAGGATTCCTTGTAAGGAATAAAGTGTTTGGAAAATATGCTTTTCAGGAAACAAACACATCAAAGATGTATATGGTAAAGAACATCCGCTTCAAAGCTTCAAGGTTGCCACAAAGGACAAAACAAAGGAATTTCTTACCTTGCGGGTTAACCTTCTCTTGATCTCTCGTTTTTCTTCCTGTTCCTCTTGCTCATTCCGTGCTAGAAAAGATTGACAAAATTCTAAATATGCATGAATTTTTTAAAAAATGGCAAAGGGTGATTAGTGCTCCTTGCTCATTTGGATATAAATTTCTGTATGTCTTAAGAATACTTAAGTTCTTTAGTCTCTAATTGGGGGCCACCCAGAATTGGTTGTAAGATGGGTAGCTTTTTAAATGATTTCAATAAATAAATAAGTAGTTATATGTTAGCATGCATTTGACGGCAATCGTGTGCAATGCCAAGATATCATTAATCTCTGCACTTTTTATCAAGATTTATCAACTACAGATAAAAATATAGAATAATCGTGACGGGGCAAACAATAGGGAAGAGTTTCTGAAGTGCTTCTAGAATTTTTAGACTCTAAAAGATATTGCAGGCACTATACAAAAAGATAACACAGCTTCCATGCATATCTGGTGAATTTCAACTATATAAGAAATGTGTTTCAACATACTGCTTCGTTTACAATATTTTATTATTTGCAATTACACATGTATCACTTAGGTGTCTACCGTTTGGTTATACATTGTTGTAGTCAAATAACCACTGAAAGATTGCAGCAGGCTTGTTTTATTATTGAAAGAACCACAGTATGAATCGTGATAAAGCCTCAAAAAGAAGCTGCAATAAACTACGAACTAATCCCCAAAAGTGCTTTTCCAAAAGGCAACTGGACTTTATTGGGGGTGGGGGTGGTGTTTCCCCTTGAAAACATTTTGCTTCTCATCCAAGAAGCTTCTTCAGTTTTGAACTTGAAAAAAAACCAAAACCCAAAGAAGCTTCTTGGATGAGAAGCGAAACATTTTCAAGGGAAAAACAAAACAAAACAAGAAAGTCTAGTGGCCTTTTGAAAAAAGCACCTTTGGGACAACTATGACCTGGATGATTGAGAATCTCCGTAGACCAGAGTTCCCCAATGTTTCTGGCTTTGCAGACAAGGGGGAGGGGGGGGGGAAGAAGGGATGGTTTGTGCAAGTGGCCAGCAAGCACAAATGGAGCGTGTGTGCACACGCTCACCCACTGCTCGCACAAATGGGGATGCATGTGCATGTGCTCACCTACCATTTCTATGGCCTAGTAGCAAGTCCCTCACAGCCCACTAATGGGCTGTGGCCCATAGGTTGGGGACCCCTGCCATAGACAACCATGAACTAGAGTCATGTATGTGAGAAGGGTGGCTATATAAATTGAAATAACAACAACAATAACAATAATAGTAATAATAAGAAATTTAACTAGCTGAGACATGTAAAGGTGCATCTTCGATCTCACTGTTTGTAATCTCTATTACAAATATTTTTTTGAAAATTTGTCTCAAGATACTATTTATTATTTTATTTAGTTTATTTAGTTTGCCTAATTCCAATTGACTCTGTTCACAAAGAGTGACATAAAAAACCAAAAGAAGATGGCTCTGGGCACAATATACATCGAGAAAGGGAAAATAATAGATACACCCACAAGGGACCACACCGATCAAGATCTGGGAGAACAGCCAGATTTTCAAGGCTTTTTGGAATGCCAACAAAGTTGGAGCCACATGGATTTTAGAGGCGATCTCATTCCACAGGCAGGCTTGTGACAGAGAAGTCACGCTTCCCAGATCCTGATAGATGACATTGTTTAATTGAAGGGACCTGAAACACCCCAACTCTGTTGGCACATTCTGGCCAGGCAGATACCATGGGAGAGCAGTAGTCAGTCAAATAACTGACCTTACATATATAGGGCTTTGGAGGTAATGATAAGTACCTTGAATTGCACCCAGAAGTGGCAATCAGTACAGCTTGCAGAGCGAAGGTGTCACACAGACATATTGAGGCATGCCCATCACTGTTCATGCCTCTGTGTTCTGGACCAGCTGAAGATTTTGAGTGATTTTCAAAGTCAGCCCCATAGTGAACACTTTGCGCTAGTGAAGACAAAGGCATGTGTGGCTATCTGAAGGGCCTCCTGATTTCAGCTTGTGATTGTCAAAAGAGCATTTATAAGACTGATCACAGCGGAGTGAAAGCAGATATATAGTTGGCTTGCTTCTCAAAGCATGCATGCTGAGACACATTCTTACCAGCATTCAGTTATTAATTGCATCATAATACCAGTCATTTCGCTGGAATTTATGTTCACATCGCTTTGCTTAAGATTCATGTCCTACAGCAAGAGGAGTGTAATTAAACTATTTTCTCTCTTTAATTATTTATGGCTAAGTGTCTTAAACTATTTTCACATCAAATATATTTGTGCCAGTATGGTTTTTTGCTGAGGATGAGATATCATTAATTCAGGTTATACAACCAAAGCTCTAGTATAAGGGTTTTTTTCTGTTTAAAAAAATGTGGCATGAAAATGTAGTTATATATTTCTGTAAAAATGACTTGCGTACTACTGATATTCTCTTAGATATTTAGCCACAGCTGTACAACTTTATCTAGGATTAGCTCCATTGCATTTTACTGGATCGTTTTTCAACAGGCATAGATTAGATTAGATTTTTGGTTGAAATCCATACATAGTATCTTAGATGTAAACATACTGAGGTCAGTGGAGAATATTTCTGAATAAATCTGTATAGGGCATTTTGGTAAAAGAAAAAGAGAAAATGGTGATCCTTTAGTTGAATATCCTGGGCTGACCTCAGTATGTTCTCATTTCAACTTTAGTCTAAACTACCAAAACATAAATATGTCTTCTTTATAAGCAATCTCTTTTGGGTAATAATAAAAGTGCAAGAGCATAATGTATGCCTGTTTCAGACAGGTAAGAATGGAAAAATGGAAACTCCATCCTGGATGGATCCCCTAGAGCAGTGCTTCTCAACCTTTTCTTCACCATGAGCCCCCTTTAAATACTTTTGTGGCCATGGACCATGGCCACAGACCCCCCAAGACTTAATTGAACATTTAAATCATAACATTTCTTCAAGCCTTCATAGACACCCTGTGAAGACATTGTAGCCCCCCAGGGCTCTGCAGACCACAGATTGTGAACTACCACCCTATAGCCATGTTTCTCAACTTGGAAACTTTAAGATGTGTGGACTCCCATTTCCAGAATTCCCCAGACAGCATTCTGGCAGTTGAAGTCCACACATCTTAAAGATGTCAAGGTTGAGAAATACTGTTCCAACCTGGAGCATACTTACACTGTATGATTTTTCCTTGATTTAAGTTTGAAGCTACTTACGTTTGAGAATATTCCTCTGCTCTAATTCTTCAGCAGTCGGTCTCTGGCTCAGTCGCCTATAGAAAAATTTCAATTTCAATTTTTTCACCATATCAGGACCTTCTCCAGCCTTCAATATATGCCAGAGTCACTCTTCAACAGATAATGCAAGAGCTCAGGAAATAACATTGTTCCTATGTAGATACGAATATTACTGAGTAAAACATAACACTTGAATTTTCCTTTATTGCAAACTGAGGGGAAACCAAACAGATTGTGTCATATTAGGCATTACGCGTTCAGGCTAACCAGTGGAGAGTTAGATGAGGAAGATTTCTTTTACTTAATTTCCTTCCTTCTATGCTAGCTTCCTGACTGCTGATGAGTGCGACATCGGTTCTGCATTTTTGTTGTTGTTGTATGACCCTCCAAACTACGGAGAGATCAAAGCAATCCAGGGAAATTACCAGGCATGGTAACTATGCTCAGATTAGGACTTTTTCTTTGTTTCTCAGATCAGGCTTTCCATCTAAAAACCTGTCTTCAGATTCTGGAATAAAACCTGGAGGGAGGATAGAAGGTGAAATGAGATAATCTCCAGCCAGCATGAAGGTCATCAGATTATGGGTGGCTGCCTTAAAGTAAGCACAGAAAGCTGTCTGCTGTGAGCAGTTGTGGTCAACTTGTGCAAGGATTTCAACCCGCCAATTCAACATGGACCTTTCAATCTGTTAGACCAAAATCAAAATTTGAAAAATTGAACAAGTCTTCCCAATAGCTGGGAATATATTGTGAATAGGATTTTATCTGATTGTTTTTGTTTCCTAGCTCAGAAATATGAGGAACCCGTGTGGTATAGTAATTAAATTGCTGACTAGGAATTGGGAAATCCAAATTCAAGTCTACCCTTAGCTATGGAAATTCTCAATCTTCTCAATTCTTTCTCAATCCAACCTCTCTCACAGGACTGTTTCCTATTGGAGGAAAAAGTGCTCCGTGTGCCATCTTGAGCTTCTGGTGCAAAGGGCGGTGGCGGGGCAGGGGGGGGGGGTAATAAAAATCTAACAAACAAACACAACAAATTACCAAACAGCCTCCTGACAATGGAAACAGTGAGCAGTTTATAGAAGTCAGTAGTTGAAAAAGATCCCAAGAGGTATTAGTGGACTATGAGCACAGGAGAACCAAGGCTAGTAACCAATTTCTCTGCATCATTTTTTCCTCTCTCCAGGTTGTAACCAAACTTTTAACCAGGTTACTGACTGAACTTGTTTTCTGAATCTGCCCAATACGGACAGTCCTCAATTTACAACCATTCATTTAGTGATCATTCAATGTTTCAATGGCACTGAAAAAAGGGACCTACAGCCAGTCTTTGCATTTACAACTGTTGCAGCATTTTCTCGGCCACATGATTTGAGTGCCTGGCAACTGGCATGAGTTTAGAACAGATGCTAGTTTCCTGAGGTCACGTGATTGCTATTTCTGACCTTCCCAGCTGGTTTCTGGCAAGCAAAGTCAATGGGGAATGTTGGATTTGCTTAACAACCGTGTTAGATCGGCGCAGGAAAGAAGAAGTGACCAGCAGGGTTCAAGTAACAAGTTTTAATAACAAGAACTGAACGGCTTGTGCGCTGCCGGAGCTCTCCTTATATACACTCCGGCAGACGCACCGCCCACTGACAGGGATTCAAAACTCCCGCCGAAAGGATCTGCAGCCAATCCCAGGCGGATGTCCTTATAAGGACATAACACTCCTCCCCCCTAGTTCTTAGTCAGTCGATCAGGGAAATAGTCACTAAGATAAACAGGACGTCTACGTGCCCGCGTAGACCTGCGCAGTTCAGAGTCAAGATGGACACTCTCCCGGACGGAGGGTGTCTGCTCTGCTCGGGGCTTCTTCCCCGGTGCCGGGCTGGATCTGGCCGTCGAGGACGCGGGCACTGTGTCCGAACCTCCGGCCGGGTCACGGACCTCCGCCTGCGGGCGATGCTGGTCTGCCTCGTTCCTGCACGGATCGTGGAGCCGCCGGTGTGGATCCCTGTTCTTGGCCGGTCCGGAACTCCTGAGCCACGGTAGGTCCCTGGGTCTCCCTCGGGTCCCCTTTGGGCTGGGGTCGCGCCGGTCTGGGTCAGGGTGCGAGTCCGGCGGTGGTGGTTGGGTTAAGCCCCCGGGGTCTCCGGTCGAGTCCGGCTTACTCCCGGGGCGGCAGGTGGACGGACATGGTGACTGGTCGGCTCTGTCGGGGTGGCGTAGGCCTACCTTGCAGGGGTGGTGTAGGCCCTCTCTGCGCGGTTGGTCTGGCGGTGGTGTCGAATGTTCCCTCTGGCCGCTGGGCTGCTCGACCTGGTCGGGTTGGTGCTGGCCTACCCTGCCGGGGTGGTGGAGGCCTTCCTTGCAGGGTTGGTTTTCTGCGCGGTTGGCGGGTTGTTGTAGGGTCTCCTGGACTGATGGCTGGAGGTCCCCAACTCTGGGCTGCCGGTTGCCTACTTCGCAGGGTTGACATTGGCTTCCCCTGCTGGGTTGTCCCCGGTCTACTTGCCTTGCCGGATCTGGTATTAGGCTAGGTGCCGGGGTGCTTGTTCGTCCCTCGGGTCGCCGGTCTCCCTCGTCTGGGTGGTTTAGGCTTACTTCGGCGGGGTGGTTTAGGCCTACCTCGTCGGGGAGGTTTAGGCCTACTGTACCGGGGTGGTTTAGGCCTACCTCGTCGGGGTGGTTTAGGCCTACTGCGCCGGGGTGGTTTAGGCCTACTGTGCCGGGGTGGTTTAGGCCTACCTCGTCGGGGTGGTTTAGGCCTACTGCGCCGGGGTGGTTTAGGCCTACCTCGTCGGGGTGGTTTTCGCTCACTTCCCTCCACCTTTTGCGGAGCTGGTCGAGATGACGTCTCACGATCTGTCCATCGTCCAGCTCAACGCGGTAGGATTTGGGACCGGTTGTGCTGTGTACTGTAGCTTTAAGCCATTTCGGCGAGCCGTGGAAATTCAGAGCGAAAACGGCATCACCGACGGAAAACTGGCGAAGTTGGCGACTGGCGGATGCGGGCACCTCAGAGGAGTATTGCGGGTGCAGTCTGTCCAGGGGAGACCGGAGTCTCCTGCCCATTAAAAGCTCGGCGGGGCATTTTCGGGTGGCAGAGTGAGGCGTGATATGCTGGGTGAGCAAAAAAGTGTCAATGCGCTCCTGCCAGTCACCCGGGCCCATTTTGGCGAGCGACTCCTTCGTGAGCCGCACCATCCGTTCAGCCTGCCCATTTCCGGCCGGTCTGTAAGGGGCAGAAAGGGCATGGCGAATGCCCAAGCCAGCCAGGAAAGCTTCCATGGGCACGGACGTAAGTTGGGGCCCGTTGTCTGAGACCAAAACGTCAGGGAGTCCATGGGTCGCGAAAAGGCGCCGGAGGGCACGGATGGTAGCTTCCGTTGTGGTGGATGCCATGGGAACGACTTCCAACCACTTGGAGTAGGCATCAACCACGATGAGGAGGTGGTGCCCATGAATGGGGCCCGCAAAGTCTATGTGAATGCGCGACCAGGGGGAGCTCGGAGTCTCCCAGGGCATCGGGTCAGATTGAGGCGGGGCGGCTCTGACTTCTTGGCACGGGCTACACCTGGCGACCCAATGTTCAATGTCTTTGTCCAGTGTCGGCCACCAGACGTAGCTCCGTGCCAGGGCTTTCATCCGGACAATGCCCGGGTGTCCTTTGTGCAGCGCCGTAAGAGTCCTTCGTTGAAGAGTGCTGGGAATCAGCACCCTATCTCCCCATAGTAAACAGCCGCGCATGGTGGACAGCTCCCCTTGCTTGCGGCTGAACGGGCTGAAGTCGTCGCTGTCAATTCGAGTCGGCCAGCCTCTCAGGACCCAGGAGTGGACTTGGCGGAGGATGGGGTCAGCTCGCGTGTGCGTCGCTACGTCGGCAGATGTCACGGGACAGTTGCTGTCGTTGTCAATATGCAGCAGCTCGAGCGTGGGGGCCGGGTCTTCCACAGATTCGGCGGATGGGCACCTGCTCAACGCGTCGGCGTTTGCGATGGCTTTACCAGGCTGGTGGACGAGGCTGTAGGAGTAGCCGGCGAGGAATATGGACCAGCGCGTCATTCGGGGGGACATGAATGCTGGGGTCTGCTTGTCCCCTGCTAGTAGGCCGAGGAGAGGCTTGTGATCGGTGACAATGGTGAATTGCCGTCCATACAGGTATTCGTGGAAGCGCTTCACCCCTGCAACAATAGCCAACGCCTCTTTGTCCAGTTGGCTGTAGTTGCGCTCAGCACTAGACATAGTCTTTGAGAAAAATGCGATGGGGGCTTCACGACCGGTAGGCAGTTCGTGGCTGAGCACAGCGCCAACTCCGTACGGGGAAGCGTCACAGGTCAGTCTGAGGGGCAGTGTCTCATTGTATTGAATGAGCACACTGTCAGAGGTCAGGAGTTGCTTAACGGCTCTGAATGCAGACTCTTCCTCACGTCCCCACCTCCAGGAAACCGCCTTCGCCAGCAAGCGATGGAGCGGCTCAGCAACAGTGGCTTTCTGCTGGAGGAAAATAGCGTAGAAGTTAAGCAATCCAAGGAAAGCCTGAAGCTCCGCTTTGTTTTTGGGGCTGGGAGCTTCATGGATAGCTTTAACTTTTGATTTGGTGGGGTGGATGCCAGAACTATCTATCAGATAGCCCAGGAACTCGACTTCCTGTACCCCAATGATGCACTTGTCCCTCCGGACTCTCAAGCCCTTCTCCCTGAAACGCTGGAGAACTAGCCTCAGCCGGTCCAGGAGTTGAGCCTTTGAGTCCCCAGAGATCAGTACATCATCGAAATAAGGCACCACCCCTGGAACGCCTTGGAGAAGGCGTTCCATCATGGATTGGAAAATGCCAGGGGCTGCACTGACTCCAAACTGGAGACGGTTGCACTTAAACGCGCCTCTATGGGTGACAATAGTCTGTGCCTCCGCCGTTTCCTGATCTACTGGCAGTTGCTGGTAAGCCTGGGCCAGGTCCAGTTTTGCAAAAATTTTGCCCTTGCCGAGTGAGTGCAGCAAATGTTGCACTACTGGCACGGGGTATGCGCTCTGCGGCAACGCCTTATTGATGGTCACTTTGTAGTCGGCGCAGATGCGCACAGATCCATCCTGCTTCATGGGAGTCACAATGGGAGTTTCCCATGAAGCATGATCGATGGGTTCCAGAATACCTTGGGCAATCAGCTTATCTAGCTGAGCGTCTACTTTAGCCCGCAAGGCAAATGGAACCCGGCGGGGCTTGAGCCGAATTTGGGTTACCCCCTTGTCCAGATTAAAGGAGATGGGTTTCCCTAAAAACGTCCCTAACTTACCATCGAAGACTTCTTGGAACTCTCCGATGAGTGAGTCGAGTTCGCCTGAGCTAATCTGGTGGATGCCTCCAATAGAAAGCCCCAGCGGCTGGAACCACTCCACGCCCAGCAGGGTCGGGCGGCTATGCTCCACGACGGTTATGGGAAGCTGGCCCT
The DNA here is from genome assembly GCA_030761175.1 of Masticophis lateralis. Lineage (NCBI taxonomy): Eukaryota > Metazoa > Chordata > Lepidosauria > Squamata > Colubridae > Masticophis > Masticophis lateralis. The sequence goes on from JAUDYJ010000003.1 coordinate 68,477,238, forward strand.
GGAACTGCTTGAAGGCGATCCGGAGGTTGGTCCGCCCGATGACGTCGATGGGGTTGCCGCCGAAATCCACCAGCTTGGAGTGCAGAGGTTCAAGTTGGCGCTTGGAGAGATTCGGCTTGAGCCTCTTGACCTGGTGCCAGTCGATGATCGAATAGACGGAGCCTGAGTCGACTCCCATCGTGCACGGCAAGCCTTCTGCCAACAGTGTCACGTGGAATTTTGTGGCACTGTTGGTGCTGGTGAGGGCGATCGTTGTCTGGTTCACAGCGCCGCCATGAGAACTGGTGCGGTCGTCGCGCTTTTGCTGGGTTGAGGACCGTTTGGACGACCTCTGGGAGTCGCGACGATTTTCTGGATTCTGGGGCTTGATCGACTCCGGAACAGGATCAGAGGCTCTGCATGCCTCTGCGATGTGCCCCCTCTTAAGGCAGCGTCTGCAGGTGGCATCCCGCCAGCGACAGGATTGGCGGGGGTGGTGTCCCTTGCAACTGCCGCACTGAGCGGCGCGGCGGCCGTCGTTTTGAATTTCCCGCCTGGTTGGGCGGGAAACTTTTAAAACGGTTGATTCTCCCTCTGAATCAGTCGGAGTGGACGAGTCGTCGGATGATTCCGATGACGGTTTGCGGATCTTATGGATCCCTCGGGACTGGAGCATGGCAGCAGCGGCGGTCTCGGATGTTTCAGCAGCCGTGGCCTCCTCAAGAACGTCCTTCAAGGACAGTCTTTTTCTGCTTAGGAACTTCTTTTGGAGGTTGGCATCTCTCATCCCGAAGACGATCCCGTCGCGTAAGGCATTGTCAACGTTCTCAAATTCGCAGTTAGCAGCGATTTGACGCAATGCCGCCACAAAGTCTTTAAGCGATTCGCCTTCCTTCTGATTACGTTGGCGGAAGGTAAAGCGGTTCGAAATGGGGGTGCCCGTTGGGGCATAGTGGTCTTGCAGGGCAGTCTGCAGATCCACCCAGGACATGACTTCAATGTCCCTGGGTGCGACGAGGTTGACGGCGAGTTCCAGAACGTCGGAGCCGCAGTTAGCGAGGAAGAGAGCCCTCTTCCTCTCGTCGTCTAGGTTGTTGTAGCCGTTTCCCCGGAGGAATTGGCGGAAACGTATCATATACGAACTCCACTTCTCCCGGCTGGGGTTGAAGGGAGCCAGTGAGGCGAACGGCGCTTGCGGCGTTGCCATTTCTCAGACCGCGTCGAGTGACTTCAGCTCGTTATGGCGATCGTGCCACGCGGAGGTTCTTCTCTAGACCTTCGTCGCCAGTGTTAGATCGGCGCAGGAAAGAAGAAGTGACCAGCAGGGTTCAAGTAACAAGTTTTAATAACAAGAACTGAACGGCTTGTGCGCTGCCGGAGCTCTCCTTATATACACTCCGGCAGACGCACCGCCCACTGACAGGGATTCAAAACTCCCGCCGAAAGGATCTGCAGCCAATCCCAGGCGGATGTCCTTATAAGGACATAACAAACCACATGATTCCCTTAACAACAGTGATTTACCATGGCAAACCATGGCAAAAAAGGTCATAAAACCAGGAGTGACACTCGTCTAACAACTCCCTTGCTTAGCAATGGAAATTCTGATCTTAACGGTGAAAACTGTCACAGGTAAATAAAACAAAACACAAAAATAAAACAATTAATTAACAATGACAACAAAAGCCAAGACTAAAACGAACACAGTTCACCTATTGTGCAAATGCAGGTACAAATTTTTTCAACTATACAGTGTGAACACTACTGCAGTGCAGTGGTGGGTTGCTACTGGTCCGTCCCAATTTGGGCGAACCGGTAGCAGCGGCGGTGGGACGCTCCGCCCACCCGCCTGGATGTCATCAAATATGATTTGTGCATGTGCAGACGGGGCACGTGTGCGAGTGAAGCAGTAGCAAAGATGAGTGAAACCCACCCCTGTCCTTTTTATACATCTATTTCCTTTTCCTTAAACTAGAAATCAGTACTCTACAATACTCCAACAAGACCCACATTTAACAACTATTAGATAATTACAGTGTTTTAAATTCAGGCATCACTCATTTTAATAATCAGAATAAATTGATTCCAGGCCTGGCAATTTGTCAGAGAGTGCAATGTTATCATCCAATGTGCTTCCTGTTTGTGCTAACAATTCCAAGATCAGTTTTTTACTGATCTAATTTTCATCTATCACCATCTCTACTGGGTGGCTCAGTGGTTAAGATGCTGAGCTTGTCAGCTGGAAAGGTGGCAGCCCGGGTTTGAGCACCAAGACAGCTCCTGTCCTCAGCCAGCTCCTGCCAACCTAGCAATTTGAAAGCATGCAAATGCAAGTAGATAAATAGACTGCACTTTGATGGGAAGGTAACAGCATTCCATGATGTCATGCTGGCCCCATGACAGTGGAAATGTCTTTGGACAGTTAAATGGCCTTGAAACGGAGATGAGCACCACTCCCTATAGTCAGCAATGACTAGCAGGATTCCTTTAGTCTTTTTTTTAAAACCTCTCTACTAATGCTTTCTTCTGAGTTTAAAGCAATAGAAAACATTCTTCAAAAACATCTAGATCAGTTTTCTAATGAAAACGGAGAGTCCTAGTTGAAAGCAGATGGGTATGATTATTGTCCAAGGAGTCGTAGGTTCAAAATGTTGTTGTTCCTGCTGGAATTAATGTAGTTAATTTAATCAGATGGCTGTTTTAAGACTTCAGGGACTTTCTTCAGAATGTTGCATTTCTAATGCAAAATTATTAAATTTTCAATAACACTTCACATTTCAACCTTCTCAGAAGGCTATAATTTTAAAGTTTTCCTTGACTCTGCTAAGAACTCTAGTGAGCATTTATCTTCTGATATCCTTACCGAGCCCAGATAGCTTAGTATGCCAATTCTAATTCTCTATGAAAAAAGCTTTGAATGAATGATTGCAATATATTAAAGAAGAGTTTGAGATTCTCTTGAAGTAAGAAGTATAAACTTTGGGGAATGAGAATGCAAAAGAAGGAGGAGGTAGATATCAAAAAACAAAAATCCTCCAACTTTGGACAGTGGAATTTCAATTACTACAATCCCAACCAATGACAACTGGAGGGCATCTTGTTCCCATCAATGCCTTACACCAGCTGAGGATCTTGTAGTAGGATTGTTATGTATGCTTTAAATGTCTGAGCACACTGTTGTTATTATTATTTTAAATCCCACAGCTAAAGGCAAAATAAGGAAGTGATATGATAACAGAAAGGCTGAAAGTGAAACTGCAAATACAAAATGAACTGTTTCCTTCTCAGTTTTAAAGGTTAACTCTCAAAGAGAACGACAAAAGCTCTTGCACGCTTTATTTGACACAATCCTAAGAATTAATTGAAATAATTAAACAGGGTGAATTAGTTTTTTCTTTGGCTGGATTTTACCTATGAGGGATGTAAGAGAAATTTGATCAGTCCTCATTTTAATACAAATTTTTTGATTCGGTAAAGGAACTGAAGCTCAAATAACCTTTACATTCACTCATGATTGATTTTTGTCTCAATGACTTCATATTAATAAAGTATAAAAATCCATTAGTGAAAAACTGCTTGCAAAATATATGTATTAGGGGAATGAAAAATATACACATTTTCTTACATGAACTTTATTTGTGTCAGCTTTAATACTAATGGATTCGTCACGCCAAAATGTGAGGCTAAAAAAAAAGCTTCCTCTGGGCACCTTATTAATTTATTATTAGGGAAGCCAAAACAAAAGTAGGAGCTTCTCTAAAACACTTGACAGTTATAACTAGATAAATATCCATATACAAGCAGTCTTTGACTTACGATTGTGATGGAACCTGCCCATTATGGTAGTAAATTGGGATGGTCATAAAAATGGGTCATCAAATGACCAACTCTGTTTTATAACTATTTTGTGGTTGTTGTTAAATGAATCATTAAGATCATTAAACAAACCCATGATAATTGAATGAATGCGGTCGTCATTTAATGAACTCATTGTCTGTTATGGAGCTTTTTTCTCTAAACACCAAGATAAATGTCCATTTTTCTCAAAAATGTCATAAATATCAGTTATGTGATGAGGGGACGCTGGAATTGTCCATAAATTTATTTATTTTTATTCATTTATTTTTCAAAATTTATATGCTTTCCTTCTCCCATAGGACTCGGGGCGGCTCACAAGATAAAAACAACACAACAGTGCAATACTAAAATTAATAAATTTAAAAATCCCCAGACAATTAAAAAGCCTTGCAACAGATCAGGGAATTTGCTGAAAAAGCCATGTCTTCAGCTCGGCGCAGAAAGTGTGGAGGTCAGGGGCCGTCCGGAACCCAGTGGGTAACCCATTCTAAAGGGTCGGTGCGCCCATAAATGCAGCGTTGTGAGTGTGGGGGAGGGGATTTGTCAGATATCGGATCATAAATATTTTTTGAGGGGATACAAATAGTCACTAAACGACCAGTCATAACTCAAGAACTACCTGTGGAGCAAATTAAAGCTTTTAACGATCTGGGAGGGTGTGTATATGTATCATTTTTCAATCTTCTGCATTGTGGAGGAAACAAATAAAGGCTACTTCTGGTGGGCCTGTAATATAGGTAATGTAATTCTGCATTTGGCAGCAGTGAGACAATTTTGTGCCTGCTGCTAAAACATCCTCGAAGTCAAGGTGAGAAATCTCCTCCACTGTGACTTACAGATTTGCAATATAAAGATCCAAGTCTTTTGAAAGTCACACAAATTAAATTTCTGAGAGAGATGCTCTGAGTCACTGAATGCACTTCAAATTTCCTTCTAAATTTGGAAGACAGGCTGTCCCCCTTTGAGACCCAAATGAGATTTAACTGCCTTATATTCTGGCCAAAACTGATTACTAAAGACGACTCTTTAACTTCTGCTAGAGGGCTTCTCATCATCCTGGAAGAAAAATGAAATAGAACTGAAGCACATACAGCAAACTACAGTTTATCCACCTAATGTTTTATCTCTTTGAGGAGCAGGAGAGCCAGCACTGAAACTGACCTAAAAACAAAATGTTTTTGATACTTATCTCCCCCAAAAAATCAGAGGTCGGCCTCCCTCTCTAGTGGTGGTGGTGGTTTGTCTGGCTAACTATTCACCCAGCCAATAATCAGATAGCATCTCATGCCTATCACACTAAACTAGAGAGTCCTTAAACCCTGTCATCTATGAAAATAGAAGCAAGATACAGCAATCTCCCAATGCAAAATCATTTCTGCCTTGCCTATTGGAGGAATCTGAAGCAATCATGTATGCATTATTGTCTTGTCCTATTACTATACTCAGTTTAGCAAACTGACCTAACAAATCCCTTGTTTCTAAACCTCTCTCTAGGTTCAGTTGGGAGAACCTTTGCTTTTTGCTTCCTGGATCTGGAAAGGTGCAAAGTTCAGTTCTGTGATTGGTGCAGTCTGGAAGTACAGCGATGCTTTTCAACTATACAAATAGTCCTCGATTTATGACTATAATGGGAGCCCATTACATTTGTTAACCGAGTTTTGCCCCATTTTATGAACTTTCTTGTTGTAGTTGTTAAGTGAATCACTGCAGGGGTTAAGTTAGTAATTGTTCAGTCAATCTGGCTTCCTCATTTTTTTAAAAAAAAATAGATTTATATGCCGCCCTTCTCCGGAGACTCAGGGTAGCTTACAATGCGTTAAGCAATACTCCTTGACTTTGCTTGTCAGAAGGTCGCAAAAGGTGATCACATGACCCCAGGACACTGCAGCGGTCATAAATACGTGCCAATTGCCAAGCACCTGAATTTTGATCATGTGATTATGGGGATGCTGCATAAGTGTGAAAAATGCTCATAAGTTACTTTTTTCAGTGCTGTTGCAACTGTGGTCACTAAATTACCTGTTGTAACTCAAGGGCTACCCGTATTTGTAACATGCTTTATTTCACGCTTGTTGGTGCTGAGAAGAAAGACAATTCTTCCTACCTTGTCAGTTTGGTGCCAATCTGCTGCCTGAGCTCCAGCCGCTCCTCATCTGTCTGCATGGGGAGGATGTTCTTCTCCTCCAGCTCACGCTTCGATGGCCTGTTGCTCAACTTGATAGCTAAAGAATCTTTCCTGCAAACTTTCATTGCCAGGGAGCCTTGGAAAGAAAGAATCACGTTCAGTTTAACTGCTGCAGGGTAGGCACAGGAGCTTACTTTTCCATTTCTTTTGTTAATAAATAAATAAAGAAATAAATAAATAAAATAAACTCTGTTTTTAAGACCTCTACCCTTGCGGAAACGTTGAATATTGAGTGAGAGAGCCCGTTTCAAAAGCATTTCCTCTCGCTTAGTGTGCTCTCTTGTGAAGGTGAATGTTTGAGTGCTGAATATAATGTTATCTCAACCCTCCATGAATGCAAAGTGGATTATTTTGCAGGTGAGACAAATGTGCATATGGAAGCGATTTCAAGGTTCTAATCTCAGCTCGTTCAGGCCCAAGATTTTTTACTCTTGCCATCTCCAGGATAGAAAAGAGCAGCAGACCTGGTAGGCCACTGTAAGAAAAACAACCATAGTGGGGATAAAGAATTGTGGGAAAGGAAAATGGGGTTAATGCTCTCCTCCCTGCCTCAGGATCCTAAGTTCAAGAAAACTGATATTCCCTTGAAAGAATGCCTGTAATGGTAGAAAAGCATAATATGTAATAATATAACAACATTTTAGCCTTTTGAATTTTTAGCTGAATTCCACTTTTACCTTGTACATTTTAATTTTGATCTATACTCCGTTTTCAACCTCTCTGTTTACATATGTGTTTACGTTGTTCTACTGCGTTGTTGTAAACTGCCCAGATTCATTCCGGTAACACGGGCAGCGTAGAAATGTAATGAATAAAGAATTAAATAAATAAAAATTGCTAGTCCTTAACCTATAAACAGGAAGAAAAAGAAGGAACACCTGATTCCTCTTTCATTTAATGTTACATCTTGCCAATTTGATAATATCTGTCAAGAACATTATTACGTCCAATACTAGATATCTTTCTTTGCTTCTACAGCGGGCCATAGTCCCATATTCCCAATGAATTTAAGCAATTGCTGCTTCATTGGATATTGTTCAACACCAGATTTTTTTTTTTTGTGTGTGTGTGTGTGTGTGGCAATGGGATAAGAATGTCATATTAGTGTTGCTGTATTTGCAGCTAGGGAAATAAAGAGGCAAGGTGACAATGGAGACAGAAAGGATTGGATTGTATCCTCCAATTCCATTGTAGGGCAAACCCAGTTTCTTTTTCTGAAATCTCAGGCTGAAAAGCAACATACCCAATGTTTCGGAATGTGATCAATGGGTCAGTAAAGGGAACAGTCTTGTCAGGAGAACAAGAAGAAGAACCTGAGGGTTCCGTATAACAGACTTGGAAAAACTAAGTAACTTGTCTTTTCAAGCAACATTTGAGCCTTGTTGCTTTGGTCTGGCAGGAGCAAGATGTTGAGTGTTTTTTCAGATCCACATACGAATATGCAAAGATTTAAGTAGATATATCATGTGTCATCAATCCTTTTCAGATTTTGTCCAATCCCACTGTACTCCACTGTCACCTGTAAGATCATTTTAAGATTATTCTCCAAGTTTTCTCTGGTGATATGGGCAAAATCTCACAAGATTTGGTGATCTCATGAACCATTGGCCTTCCTTCAGTTCAATTGCAACAATAACTTCAGATATTACGAAAAGACTCAAAGAAGTTGTGTTGAGACTCTCTACGAGAGATCAAACAAAAGTTATACATTTCCTGATCTATCACTTTTACTTTTCTGTCTGGACCTGTTAATTCCCAGAATTTTCACATTCTTAAGCTCAGGTTTTCTCATATATTTTATTTCCCGTAATGAACTGTTTCACTCCAGAAAAGTTTGCCATCTGAGAACCAGGCAACATTTTCTCATTATGATCCATTCAAAGCAATTGCAAGAACCAGTACTGTTTTCTCTAGCACCACATGAAAAGAACATGTGCGCTGAAGACTTTATTGTTCCAGCAAGCCGACCTGACCGAATGAATTAACTTAAGTGGGCTTTAATAGTTTTAAAGGGGTTTTAACAACAACAACAACAACAACATGTAAATGTGACTTGTAAATAATGAGCTCCACTTACTTGAAAATAACGAGCTATCATCATCTTCCTCTTCTTCCTCCTCATCCTCTTCTTCTCTTGCATAGAGGCATGAAGAATCACCAAAGTCAGATTCATGAGGCACATTTTCTTTATTGTCATCACATTCAATCACAACAGTTGGCACTTGTCTCATGTCTGCAAGGCCTCCAGGTCCAGTTTTTGAGAGGCTGTCACCGCCATGTAAACTGGAGCTTTAGAATCAAGAAACAAGTGCGGCAAGAAAGGTCATAAAATGGGGCAGAATTCACTTAACAACTGTCTTGCTTAATCTCAATTGTGGTCATAACTCAAGAACTACCTTTATCATTTCAACTACTGTGAAATCATATATAAAGTGATGTTCAGACTTTATCGCTTCATTGTCTTCAGCAGGGCTTGTGCCATTGTTTTATGCTGACACACGTACATACATACATTCATACATACATACATACATATATATGTTTTCTCCTTTGTGCTCCTAGAAGCACGAAGCTGAGAACACCACCCTGAAAACCCGAATAACCAAAGATAGATAGATAGATAGATAGATAGATAGATAGATAGATAGATATACATACACACACACACACACACACACACACACATATTTGTGTGTGTGTGTGTGTGTGTGTGTTTTCTGAGGTTTTTGCGGGTGTTTGTATGTAGGTCTTTGATTATTCGGGTTTTCTCCCATTTAAAATTGGAAGTGTCTTGGCGACGTTTCGATGAAGTCTCATTCGTCATCTTCAGGCTGGTGTTTTTGGCTTCGTGCTTTGTGCTTCTAGGAGCAAATCCTAGAAGCTGAAAACACTAGCCTGAAGATGACGAATGTGACTTCGTTGAAACATTGCCAAGACACTTCCAATTTTATGTGGGAGAAAACCCGAATAACCAAAGACATACATACATACATACATACATACATACATACATTTATATGGTTGACACTGAGGAGGACACGTATGGTTTCAAGAAATCTCATCAATGTCTGTTACCACCAACTTTGCAAACTCTTTGGTGATTAACTTTCCCTTTACAGCAAGACTGTAAATGGCAATGCTATCAAAGACATCCGTAAGAGACATTGAGTGGCACAACTGACTTCTTAAAATAAACACGTCTTTTTAAAAAAATCTACATGAATCTCTTCAGAAATAAGCATGTTTGCCAAAACAAAACAAAAGAAATTTATAATGCATCAAGGTGTGTTGGTTTTGCAGATGCTTTGCCCTCATGCCTTATGAAAAGGGCAACTGCTTTTTCAGACAAAAAATGCCACCAGCTGCTTAATCTCACAAGGATGAAGTTAACAGACACCATTCTGACAGTGATGGCAACTGAATAATTGGCCCATTATTTTGATACCTTGCTTTGGGATTATGAGAAATAGACATGTGCCACTTTTGTAATTCTTCCCAATCATTCAGCATCTGTCTGAATTCCCAATTTATGAATTATTAACAAAGCAACATTAAAGGAGTAGGCTGGATTTAACCTAACCTTGAACAAAGAGCATTGTATTGTGCTAAAGAAATACAAGGCAAAATAGAATCCCTACCAAATTAACCCAAACCAGGGGTGAAATCCAGCAGGTTCTAACAGGTTCTGGAGAACCAATAGTGGAGATTTTGAGTAGTTCGGAGAACCGGCAAATACCACCACTGGCTGGCCCCAGAGTGGGGTCGGAATGGAGATTTTGCAATATCCTTCCCCTGCCATACCCACCAAGCCACGTCCACAGAACCGGTAGGGGAAAATTTTGAATTTCACCCTGACCCAGACCAAAGAGAAACTTTATCTGAAAGGTTAAATCTTAAATCTGAAAAGATGTTATAGGATGTTATGCTTACAAGCTGGTTTCATTCTTCCATAAAACACAAGTTAAGGAGAAGAGTGGAGTGGTATGGAGTCAAGGGCCTGAGAAGTCTCAGGCAACTCGCTGTGACTAACTTGCCACAGCCAATTTGCCATGGTCAATTTGTCACAGCCAACTCATCATGGGACAACTCATCAAGCGATAAGAGTTACACTAATATCTAAGAAATGGTGGGATAAAGAAAGGATGCAAAAGGAGGGACAGAATGAAATGTGAATGGCAAAAATTAAACTACGTTTTGAAATTATTTTAAATAATTAAATTGAATTATTGAATTGTCCTGTGGAGAGTTGTCCTGCAGCAAGCTGGCCATAGTGAACTGGCCGCAGTGAAATGGTAGTGGTGAGTTGGCCATGATGAGTTGGCCAAGTGAGTTGTCCCATTCTGGGATCTGAAAATGACATCTTCCAATTACAGAGCAAATTCATCAATGGAGACTTTAAATGCTCTCCTGGAAGTCCAGACATCTTAAAATTGCCAAAGTTGACAAACAGTGCCTTATGGTCTCTTATCCAAGTAATTCCAAATCTGACCTGTTTATCTATTGGCCATTAACTAGATTTGTCTATCTGCTACTGGCAAGCTTAATATTGATTTAATGGTCAAATAAAAGTTTGAGCTCTTCATGAGGCCATCATCTCTCCAGGGGTGGGATGCTGGGGCTTCGTAGGGGTTTGGAAGAACCTCTAGCTAAAATTCTGTGCAGTTTGGATTCCAGTGGGCCAGGAATCCCATTCCTGGCCCACCTCTCCCCTCCCAGGAGTCCCCACATGGCCCATTTTGGATGCAGGTAAGTGCAGGGCGCGCATGGAGACTCGGGGAGGGTGAAAAATGGGCCTACCAGAAGTTCGGGAAGTTCATTTCTGGCCTCCAGAGGGCCTCTGGAGCCTGAGGAAGCTGTTTTCGCCATCCTGGAGTCTTGAGGAAAGCCTCTGGAGCCTGGGGAGGGCAAAAACACCCCCTTCCCACTGTGGTGCAGAAGGCTGACTAGGCCGCACCCACCATGGCCACGCCGACCCCCATCAAGCAACCGGACAGAGAACCGCTTGCTAAAATTTTTGAAGTCCACCCCTGCATCTCTCCCTTCTGCTACCATGAAGGTTTTAGCTACATTATTTTTATTCATGCAAGACTGGAATTCCTGTAAAGCCCTATCAAATTCGGTGGGAATTACTTCCTGGTATCCAGAGACTGACTGGCAGTCCCAGTCTCTTATCAGCAAGGCAAGAAATATATATATCCTGCAACAGGTTTGTTAGAAGCATTACTGAGATTATGCATAGGAGGAACTAGTCTACAACACAGCACTTGTTTTCAAAGGAATTATCTTGGTGCAAACAACTAGATACATAATATTTGAATCTGAATGACAGAATTATCTTTGAACCTGCACTCTTGTTCTTTTCCTTTACAGTTGTAGGGTTAGGATCAGATCAGGGGTAAAGTAAATTGCGTATGAATACAATGACACTTTTTTTTGTTATGTAAATAGTCGGCAAGATGAAACTTGAACAGTCTCCAGTTTCTCTTGAAATTCAAATAGCGTTTTTTGATGTAGATCATGTTGTACGGGGAAGGCGCGTGTATTAAATTTTCTCATTACATTGTGCACAATTGCAAGGATAAGTAGGTTTCCCTTTGACTCCAGGAACTCAGAAAGCACAAGAGAGAGCGCTCCATGTTCTTTGGCATATTTCTTTCATGGGGTCTGTATTCTCTGCTTCCGTCCTTTTTCAAAGAATTGCCATCTGACTGAATCTTGTCTAATTATTGTCCTATTGTAAGCCGAGACTCCACAAGTGTGATGAAATACAATTCCAATCTCATAACAATTTATGATTATTAAGAAGAACTGGGCTAGTTAGAACCCCAGCATGATGTTTTAAATGAGCCCCATTAAGCCCATACCTGTAAATCTGATGTTTCCCAAGATTCATACACTTGGAAAAGAGTGAACTGCCATTATCAGCCCCACAGGCCTTTCATTCTAGAGTGCTTGGTCTCCACTACAACATTAATATAATATAATATAATATAATATAATATAATATAATATAATATAATATAATATAATATAATATAATATAATATAATATAATATGTAACGTAACGTAACGTAACGTAACATAATGTAATACACTACACTACACTACACTACACTACACTACACTACACTACACTACACTAAACTATACTATCAGAGTTGGAAGGGACCTTGGAGGTCTTCTAGTCCAACCTCCTGCTTTGGCAGGAAACCCTATGCAACTTCAGACAAATGGTTATCCAACATCTTCTTAAAAACTTCCAGTATTGGAGCATTTACAACTTCTGGAGGCAAGTTGTTCCACTGATTAATTGGTCAGTCAGGAAATTCCTTCATAGTTTTAAGTTGCTTCTCTCCTTGATTAGTTTCCACCCATTGCTTCTTGTCCTATCTTCAGGTGCTTTGGAGAATAGCTTCGCTCCCTCTTCTTTGTGGCAGCCCCTGAGATACTGAAACAGTGCTATCATGTCACTCTTAGTCCTTCTTTTCCTTAAACTAGACATACCCAGTTCCAGCAACGGTTCTTCATATGTTTTAGCCTTGAATCCCTTAATCATCTTTGTTGCTCTTCTCTGCACTCCACATCCTTTTTACATCTTAGCGACCAAAACGGAATGCAATATTCCAAGTGTGGCCTTACCAAGGCATTATAAAGTGGTATTAACACTTCTCGTGATCTTGATTCTATCCCTCTGTTTATGCAGCCTAGAACTGTTTGGCTTTTTTGGCAGCTGCTGCACACTGCTTAAGTGTTACTACAGAATGCCATCTCATAAAGGGGAAAAAAAAATCTCCAAACACTCGTTTTTCTGCCACAGTAGTTCCTAATCTGTGCTTCCAGACAACCCATGATCTGTAAGATTTCTGCAGATAATTTTACAAGCATAATCTTTTCCCTACTCGGAAGACTGCTGCAGATAAATTATTGAGATGAATATAATAGGTATGGAAATGAGGGTGAAATGTCGTTCAAAATGTATCTGCTTTTTAAATTCTTTCTGATATATAAAATGAGCTGAAAACCACTGTTGAAAACCACAACTGCACAAAGAAAGAGGTTCAGAACATTTGGTCTCGTCCTACATTCAGAGCATCTACTAAAACTGCAGCTGACAATAGGAAATACTCATAGCAGATTCATTATATAGGGATTATATAATTATACAGGGATAATTGGTGATATTATTATATAACTGATATATCATAGGGATGACATATAACTGATATATAATAGGGACAGAACCAATATATCATAGGGATGATTAGTTATACCATTATATAGGGATTATATAATTATATAGGGATGATTAATAAAACACCTCACAGCGACTATTGTCTTTGCATGACAAGTCAGGAATTTGAAATGACTCTTTGCCATAAACACACTGCACGGCGCAACCATCCATTTAATAATTATTTGCTTTTTAAAAAATGAACACCTTATATTACAAATTGCCTGATCTAGCCTAATCTGAATAACCAACATAATAATTATTATGGTATTCCGCCCACAAACACATAAATATCAGTATACCAAATAAAGGCAGTAAGGGTAATTGTAGTAATTTTCTTCATCTCCTTAATCGGGTCTGACCCAACAGAATAGATAGCCACAGATTTTTCAAAAACATGAAACCAACAAATGAAATGGGAAGCAGAAATATGTGTTGTAGGAATGTTTCTGATTCGTAACGGTGTCTGTAAAGCTACAGTATTAGTATCAAACAATTTTCAAAGAGGTGTTAGAGAAATTGCTCTCCAAATTACTCTAACCTCTAAAAAAGCCACTATTATCTCAAAGATAATGGAAATCTGTCTAATTTGTACATAGTCTACAATGTTCAAAGCTTTTGTTTTGACATAAGCCCTCAACACAAGCCCACAACACAAGCCCTCAAAATGAATATTTACCAAGAAAAAAGAAATGATGGGGATAACTGTATGATCATCACCAAGAATAAGTCATGTAGCAGAATATAATCTCAAAATTTTGATGTATACCTCTGTATTGCCTATGTTCAAAAAGCTCAATTTCTATAGTTCCTGATTGATCACATTTCTTGGTATCTACCTCTAACGGGAGATGATGCTTTCTATCAACTCAGACCACTGAACTATCTACCCAGTGTTGTCAGTACTGATTGAGAGATTCAAGGCTCTATATACGTGTTTTCCAGCTCGATTTGGATTCTAATGCTCAGAGTGCTGCATCTTTCCATTATGGATAGCAATAGCAATAGCACTTAGAGTTATATACCACTTCATAGTCCTTTACAGGCCTCTCGAAGTGGTTTACAGAGTCAGCATATTGCCCCCAACAATCTGGATCCTCATTTTACTCCCTTGGGAAGAATGGAAGGCTGAGCCGGTGAGAATTGAACTGCTGGCATTCAGCAGAATTACCTTGCAATACTGCATTCTAACCACTGTGCCACCACAGCTCTTTGTTCCCAGTGCAGAGAATTATCTGCACTAAAGTCCCGAACATGCTTTCTTCTTCTTCGTTTTTTTCCAAGAGGCAACTGGACTTTCTGGTTTTTCTTGGAAGACATTTCGCTTCTCATCCAAGAAGCTTCTCATCCAAGAAGCGAAACGTCTTCCAAGAAAAACCAGAAGTCCAGTTGCCTCTTGGGGGGAAAAAAACCTGCACCTTTGCAACAACCATGACCTGGATGACTGAGAATCCCCATAGACATCTGCATTAAAGGTTAAGTCACCAGAAAGAAAGCATGGCTGAAAAAAATCAGCTCTTCTGTGAGTAAACAATTTGGGCTCATAAGAAGAGCCTTGTTGGATTTAACCAAGGAGCCTTGGTGGCGCAGCGGACTAAACTGCTGTTAAAGTAGCACTTAGCTGCCAGCGGCCTGCAATTACTGTGAGTTCAATTCTCACCATGCTCAAGGTTGACTCAGCCTTCCATCCTTTCAAGGTAGATAAAATGAGGACCCGGTTTGTGGGGGCAATAAGCTGACTTTGTATAAAATAGAACACCGCTCGGGGGGGCCAAAAAGCCCTACTAAGCAGGTATATACAAAATGTATTAAGCTATTGCTTAATGCATTGTAAGCCGCCGTGAGTCTCCGGAGAAGGGCAGCATATAAATCGAACTAATAAACAAATAAACAAACAAACAAACATACAAACCAGAAACCTATCTAGTTCAGCATCCTGTATTCTACAGCGACAAACCAGACTCTGGAAACCAGTCTGCTCTCAAGAGATTAGGGTTAGATCAGGGGTGTCAAATTCACATCATTGCAGTGGCGTCACGTGACATGTTGGGATTCCCCTCATTTGCTAAAATGGTTTGGGCATGGCCAGTGAGTGATGCATCCAGCCCACGGGCCGAGAATTTGACAGCCCTGGTTTAGATATTTCTTTTACACAGCTTTTCTTCTCAATATGAACAGAGTTGGGATGCTCAAATTACCTTTCTAGCCGCTGCATGGTCATGGACAATGTTTTATTCAACTCCTCGATCATGCGACATCCTGAAGGGTGCATGGGTAACGTGCTGGATCCAGAAGGCATATGTGGGCTGTGGCTGCCGTACTGATGCTGGTGCGCTGCTAACTGTGATGGTAGGACTGTGTGATGATGCGAAGTCAATGGTTGTTGGGAGTTCTTCTGTGTGGAATAGGATGTGAGGGAGAGATCGGGTCCCCCTAAAGGCATGCAAATCATGACTTTCTTTGGAGGTAGCGGAGGTGATAGCTTGACTGGCATACAAGGCAGCTTCATCGGAGCACCAGGATCTTAAAAACAAAGGTTGAGAAACACGGTTATGAACATAGGTGGAAAAAGGTACTTTGATTCTCTCCACAGCTATTGACTCATCTAAGATTGAAAGCATTTTTTCTCTTACACATCTCATGCAGTTCAAATAGATATGAGAGATTACTATATATATACATGCTATCCTTCCTGGTTCAATCTGTAAACGGGTAGTCCTCAACTTATGACCACAACTGAGCCCAACATTTCTGTTGCTAAATGAGACATCTGTTAAGTGAATTTTGTAGATTGTTGCAGCAATTTACATGGTCATCCAGTTGAAACCTCTAATATGTATACATCTATAAAGAACATCTGAAGAGATGCAAAGAGGAATAAGGTGGAAGAAATCCCATTTCTCTCTTTCTCTTCATATCATTGGCTAACACTTTTAGCTATAATTCTTCATATATTACCTGTGGAAAAAGAAACAATGATCCCCCCCCCCCCATGTTTGTGAGTTTCATTAAGACTAGAAAAGAGCTCACTAATTTTACTAAGATCAACCTAAGCTTCCGTACTCTTTGCACACTAATATATTTTGATATGTTTTAGAGTTGCTTAAGTGAGATAGAGGTATGGTAAACAAATGAATGAAACTGCTTGGTTTAGGATTATGTTATAGTAATAGGATTTCAGTAAAAGACTATCCTATATAAATTGCTGCATTTTTACATTTTAAAAAACTGTAATTTTATATTAATTATATATGTACATGATTTCCATGTCTTGTGTATAAGACACAATATTAATACAGATTTATGAGTGAGAGGGGAGAAAGAATAAAGTAAAAACAGTTTTAAGAATGGGTCATATAAAATTTATAGTGTCAATTCGAAAATCAACTGCATTTTAATGTGAATTGATCTAATACTTAGATTAAATGCCTTTCTTTAAATTTTTGAGGTCTCATCCCTCAAAAATAGCATAGATTAGTAAATAACATATGGAGAACATTTTGGGTAAGGTAGGTGAATAGATGCCCATTGCTAAAAAAATGTTATCACAATTTTTTTTCATGAAGAGTTGTACAGCAGAAATGCGGTTGGATGCAGGATCTAAACTGCCAATAATTCTTCTTGGATTAAAGGGAAGTCTTGAAAGCACACCAGAGGTGGGTTCTACTTACTTTTACTACTGGTTTGCAATGGGTCTGCATCCGCTCACTTCTGCGCATGCACAGATCACCCATGATGATGTTGTGGCGGGTGGGCGGAGCCTCCCACCGGTTTTACTACCGGTTCTATAGAACTGGACCGAACCAGGAGCAACCCACCACTAGAGCACACTCATGTCTTCTACAAAGCTGGAGGTTTTTTTGTGAGTCAATAGAGAAATAGATATTTTTGTAGCTGCTCATGATCAGCTGGGAATCGTGGGTTTTATCATGCTCTGAGCCATTAATATAGCCTTTTTTAAGAAGTCGAAGTTCAACTGAGCCTCATCTTTTTAAACACCTTGGGAGTTTAACTTCCTTTTTATTATTTCCTAAAGAGTGAAAACCTTTCAGAACTGCAAGCTTTGTATTCGCTGGGTTAGTGCCTCTTTAATCCATTTGAAAAGAAGAAAATATGTGTTTCCAGCTCTGTAAGATTTTATTTTCTGTAATAGGCACAGAAGGATGAGTATAGTGTTGTTTTTGGAAAGTATTTAAATGCTAAAATTAGCATAAAATTGATTTAAAGAAAGACATGGAAACTAACTAAAATGTCTTCTCTTGTGAGAATTTTCCAATTTATAAATTGTTGATAAGAAGGCTTTGAAGGGTAATCACTAGAAAGCACTAGAGGTTATGTTAAAGAAAAGTTATGACTCAAGAACTGTGTGAGCTACTTAACCTTATATTTTGAACAAAAAGTGTTGAAAAGAATTATGTTTCTTTGAATAAAATTGAAAAGGATATTATAGGGGACTCAAAAACTGTAATCTACAAGAGAGAGCTGGATTTGCAAATGGAGGACTATTAAAAAACAAAAGTGATACACAAATAAGATATCAAAAAAATGATGTGACTTATTCATTTAAATTGGACTATCAGAGAAGGTACATTGAAATAGACTTCAATAAATATGACAAGAACTTTGAGAGAAGAGACAAAAATATGAGTTTTTAGAAAATGTGTTGAGATATGGAATGAAGATGTATTTGGTAGTATTTTTAAGTTACAGTCACATGTTAATATTGAATATATTTGCTGGACATGAAGGGGAAAATTTCTTCATATAGTTTCTTTTTCTTTTCTCTTTCCTTTTTTGGGGGGGGTGTCTGCACTTTTTTAAAAAAATTGTTCTTTAATGTATTTTTGCAGTGATTCTTTTATCTTTAGTTTTAATAGACTGTCTGTATTTATTTAATGTATGGCAAAAATGTAAAATAATATGCTGTAATTTTTGTTTAAACATGAATCAAGAATCTGAATTTAAATGTATGGTATTTTCTTTGTTTCCCTTGGCTCTTGCAGTTTTATTTTTTTTATTTTTTTGGCCCAATTGTTGAAACAAATCTCTGTATTTGGTAACTTAAGCATGCTACAACATGCTAAATGAACAGTGCCATACAATCAGGGCAGGGAAAGAGATGTTTATGAAGACCTGTGTGGCCTAATATTTGAGGTTAATCTGCTCTGGTCTGCTGGCTTGGAGAAGGCTGTCTCATCAAAAGTGTTAAAGGAGGTGAAACCCTGACTGGTTTCTTTATGCACGAAGGAAAATACTATTTCTGTCTTTGCCTCAAGCATGAAAATGCCTTGAGCTGCCTCTGCGTAAGAAAATATAGCTATGTTCCAATTCATAGATTTCAGCATCTTTCAGAACAAATGTACACAATCACAGCTCCAGGGCAATGTGCCATTTTCAAAAAAAGCCTCCATTTTATTTGTAATCAAAATGCATTAATGCGGCAGAAAGGGAAAGACAAATATACGATTAACCACAGCTAATTTTCAATTAAATTTAAAAACAAAAGCAAAGTATCTGAATTTTTCAGAAATCATAATACAATGACAACAATGAGAAGAGAAACCAGATACTAAATTAAAGGGAAATTATTTTTCTATATTAAATATTCACTCTCAAAAAGATGAAACCCAGAACAGTTTCTGCAAGCCCCTCCTTAATTAAATCATATGGTAGCTTCTATAAAGCCAGAAGCAAACTGTCCATCACAACTTGCTACTGGTTATGTTTTGTCTAAAGAAAAGCACATACCCATCATCTCACTGTGGAAATTTATTGAGAATTGAGATGGTTTTTCATTTTCATTGTGTGTTTCATTAAATGCATCTCTTAAAATGCAATCCATATGTGACATTTCCATTTTGGAAAGAAGGATGTGCTGGAATTAACTCTCATTTCAAGACTCTCTGCAGGGCAACATAATCCACAATTCCAGCATGAACAACATCTTTTGATTTATGACCCATACAGCCTGAATTAGAAGCATATTTATTGGCAAATAAGAGTTTTGATTTCACCAAGGCCTAAATTAACCTATATATTCAAATTCAGTTATATATAAATTTAAACTAATTGTCCCATTTCCACTATAGATCATCTTCAGGTGGGAAGGAGCCATGAACAGGCAGAAAGGTAGAAAGGGAATATCTAACCTTTGAGCAATTTCTTAGCCATTATTTTATCTGCAGGAAAATAAGTCCCTATACCTGGCTCACTGGGGAATTCTGGGAATTTTTTTTAATTTTTTTAATTTTTAATTTTATTTTTAGTTAGATTTATATGCCGCCCTTCTCCGGAGACTCAGGGCGGCTTACAATGTGTTAAGCAATAGCCTTCATACTTTTGTATATTTTTTAAACAAAGTCAGCTTATTGCCCCCACAAACTGGGTCCTCAATTTACCTACCTTAGAAAGGATGGAAGGCTGAGTCAGCCTTGAGCCTGGTGAGATTTGAATTTACAGTAATTGCAGACAGCTGGTGTTAATCACAATGCTTTAGTCTGCTGAGCCACCAGGCCCTATTGTTAATTGAATCCCTGCAGTTGTTAAATTAGTGATACAGTTTTTAAAGTGAATCTGGCTTCTCCATTTACTTTGCTTGTCAGAAGGTCACAAAAGGAGATTACATGACCCCGGGAACGGCAACCGTCATAAATATGAGTCAGCTGCCAAGCATCCAATTTTTGATTATGTGACTAGGAGGATGCTGCAATGGTTGTAAGTGTGAAAACTGGTGATAAGTCCTTTTTTTGTGCTGTTGTAACTTTGTACAATCACTAAATGAACTGCTGTAAGTCAAGGACTATCTCTAGGTGTGAAGCTGCTTGAATGTAAATAGGCAAGGAATGAGAGGGGAAACTATCTGTTGGAAAGCACTACCTCTTAGAGAAAGAAATACTGGACATATTCCTTAATTTCACAGTGGAGACACTTAACCATATGTAGTTCAACTGGGAAACTGTGAGCACCCTAGACCAAGCCAAGTCTAAAAACACTAGAGAATTCCTGGAAGCCTGGCACTCAGACAAATTGGCCATCAACAGCACATAGACATAAGCAACATC
Organism: Masticophis lateralis; assembly: GCA_030761175.1. Taxonomy (NCBI): domain Eukaryota; kingdom Metazoa; phylum Chordata; class Lepidosauria; order Squamata; family Colubridae; genus Masticophis; species Masticophis lateralis. The sequence continues at coordinate 68,497,553 of JAUDYJ010000003.1, forward strand.
TACATACTATTCAAAACAGACAGTCAAAAAGCCAAAAGGGAAACTAAAAGATTAAAACACCTCCTCACCAGCAATCAACACCCAGATGAGCCGAAATGAACACCAAGATTAACATTAGACCAATAATCAAGAAGAAAACAATACCCCAATCAAGGAACTGCCTAATTGTAAACAAGCTAATTGTAAACAACAGCTCAATCAAGGAACCATCAAGACCACTCCCACCAACACTGACAGGGCAAACCACTTGAATATAAAATGAGAACAAACTCCACTCCTTACGAACACTGATGATGTAACCTAGTTTGGTACTGAAACATCTGCAAGGAAACAATCAAGCTCAGACAGCACCAAGGACCCCACAACTCTGGGCATAATATTACATAAAATGGTGTTCAACAATATCTCTCTGATTTCCAAATTGTACTAGTTTTACATAAATCTTCATTCACTTCATGTTCTTAAGGGTATTCATTAATAAAACTAAATCCAAAGAAAGTTATATTAGAGCGGTGATTATCTAGATAGGAAAAAATCCAGGAAAAAAACCCCCTTGGTACCATCTAATTATTGTCTGGATTTCTGCAGCCCACAAATGGTAGACTTAATTAATAACATATAAATCTCTGCCACTGATTTTGAAATGGCCATCCTTGTACAAAGGACTTTCAAAGGGACGCTCTGTCCTGACTCTCTTGAACAACTCATCCAGAAATTCAGTTCTGTTCATTTGGGTTTCAGCGGAGACAATATTTATTTATTTATTGGTTCGATTTATATGCCGCCGTTTTCCAGAGACTCAGGGCGGCTTACAATGCGTTAAGCAATAGCCTTTATACTTTTGTATATACCTCCTTAGTAGGGCTTTCGGGCCCCCCCAAGCAGTGTTCTTTTTTATACAAAGTCAGTTTATTGCCCCCATAATCCGGGTCCTCATTTTATCTACCTCGAAAGGATGGAAGGCTGAGTCAACCTTGAGCCTGGTGAGATTTGAACTTGCAGTAACTGCATGTTGCACTATAGACAGTAATTAATTCAGCACTAATGTGAAATGTTCGTGTCCTATCACCTATCAAGTTTTTTTTCAAGAGATTGGTGTGTTTATTTTGAATACATTAGAGTTCTAATTAAATTATTCCTATCAGTATATTTTTCTCCTTTTAATCTCATTACTCACAACCTAAAATGCCCTTTAACTGAGCAAAGGAGAATAAACCATGTGTCTGATGACAAGTTGGCTAGGAGTAGGAAGGTATGGAATTGGAAGCTTCAATGTGATCTTTAGATGATTTCTAATTGATCAGAACAGGGCAAAGTAAAGATATGAAAGACAGTTCTAATAATGCTGCTTTAGAATTTCACGTTCTTGCCATCAGCCCTTGCAGCAGTGAGCAGTAATGATCAAGTCTATAGCTCCTGATATCTTCACATTGCAGCTAAACAGTAAAAGTCCTGGATCCTCCTTCCAAAATCCAAAATTTAAAACCTCTAGTATCTCATGTATAGCACTGCATTTCACAAACAAAAGAGCTGGTTAGAAAAAAGACACTTCTTTTTCAACACAGGATGAATCGCATAAACTATGATTTCACCTCTCAAAACTGCTATATTTATTCCCCAAATCATAGAAGCAGTTTGATGGTAAATTATGATTAACTCCACTTCTGCTGATTTGAAAAACTAAGAACAAGTGAAAATCACTGCCATACCGAGCTACTGAGAGTTTTGCAACAACAAAAAGAAAAAGCTTCCACAGGTCCTAATTTTATGTTGAAAAGAAAAGCAAAACGAGAAAAACATTTGTCAGTTTTATCTCGAACTTATTTTGTTTAGACTACTAAAAAGTTTTATATAGCCACAAGGGTAATATGTCAAGTAAGTAAAGCTTATAAGACTTGCAATTCCAGAATTAGGAAATAAGCCGAAAAGTCCTTCTCATTGAACAAAAACCATGCAAAAATGAACTTTGCAGCATTCACATATAACACATTGAAATAGTAGCTGGAACAAAATAATCACGGCTCTTCCACAGTATTGTGGGAGGAGAGAAGTTTGGTGTTAATAGAAACCTCGAGGGGACAAAACGGAAAGGAGACATGGAAGTCCTCACTTGAAGTCAGGTTTAAAAAGTTTACAAGGTCCCAAATGAAGCCAGATGTTGAAGGATCTAAAACTCATTGAATCAGGTCACATTATTTTGCCTTCCTACTCAAAAGGTCTGGAGTCTGATCATTCTTCTAGTACATTTGGGGCAGAAGACCTGTTCTGTGGACAAGTGTGGCCAACCAACCACATAATTAGAAAGCAAAGAAAACACAGTTTATGTGAAGAAGGACAAGTATCAAATAAACTTCTATAACACGATGAAAACAGGAGTACAGGAACAGTGGAAGTACATAAAAGAGATAAAAAATAAAGGCAAGCAACACTGAGTTCCCCCATTGACACATAAATAGAAAGGAATGAAATCTAAAAGATAGTATTATTAATATTAGTGTATTTTTTAAAAAAGAGCAATCAGCTCTTGAAACAACTACCGGTACAAAGCAAAAAAAAAAAAAAAAACACGAGTGAGATTTAAACTCTCATTATTTATTTCCCGTGAGCTATAATGGGAACTCCAGTTCCTTAAGACAAACCCGTAAGTTTTTGGAAGAAGCTGGAGGAAATATAGAGACATTAAACCGACATTTGATTGAAAGACTCCAGTTAACAATTTAATGCTAGAAAATGTTTTCTTCCATGGTCTAATAGCCACATATTCTCATGAATTTGCAGATTGGTAACCCAGGTATTCTAACGAAAGATGCTAAAACAGCAGAGAGGCCTACATGAGTGTGTCATGAAGAAAATAACGTTTTGTCTAGAGACGTGAGGAAAAGTGCATTTTTTTTCAGGGAAGGGCAGCACAAACCAAACAGGAACATTTACTTACCAGCTAAATGGTTGGCAATCTTGGTAATGGGCTTAGGAGGCAGGGCAGGGGGTTGTTTGAGAAGGGAAAGCTGCTTCACTGGGGTGTCTTCATGATCTCCAGAGAAAGCAGCAGATTTTTTAGGGGGGAGTAGCAAGACTGGTTTAGATGTAGGTTCTTGAGGGAGATGGATTCCAGATTCACTGGACGTGGGACTCTCTTCAGACACTGGAGGACACAACCACAGCACAGACGCAACAAGTTACAAGCAAAGCAGCAGCAGAAAGACAAAGATAGCAGAGCAATGCAGATTTAAAAATGTAATTAGCCATATTTTACTCAGACGTACAAAGAAAAGAAGGAGGCAGAAAAAGAGAGAGAGAGAGAGAGAGAGAGAGAGAGGGAAATTCTGGTGCTTTCACTACAGACCTATCACTACATCCCTCATTAGCAACAATCTAGGGACAAATTCTCTGGCTTTTTTTTTTTTTGCTCAGCTTGCTTCTACATATCACAACTGGTAGTACCACATCGGTATTGCATTTCAAATCCTAACAATGCCTTCGATATTCCTTTTTCTAAAGTCCACGGGTTATTCAGGATGTAAAAAACTCTTTACAGAAGTATTTAACAAGGTTTTTTTTACACTGAGGTCTTTCCCACTGACTAGACTTGCAAAATATCCTGTATGTTGCAAAATATTTTGAGATATATTGTTAGGTATATCATTTGTCCTCAAAGGCTGTAGACTGTCCTAGAATATTTCCCTCATGACTGCATATCTCACAGAAAGACAAGAAGAAATGCAGAAGTTTCACAAAGGGATTCTTGTTATAATTGTTCTTCAGTGAGTCAGCCTATCTATCTGTCTGTCTATCTATCTATCTATCTATCTATCTATCTATCTATCTATCTATCTATCATCCATCCATCCATCCATCCATCCATCCATCCATCCATCCATCAATCTTCTATCTCTATCTCTATCTCTACTTATTAACATATCTATGTATCTATGTATCTATGTATCTATGTATCTATGTATTTATGTATCCATCCATCCATCCATCCATCCATCCATCCATCCATCCATCCATCCATCTTCTATCTCTATCTCATCTTATTACCATATCTATCTGTCTGTCTGTCTGCCTCACCAACTTTCCAAGTTTTTAAAAAGTTATCATCGTTATTCTGTCCTATTAAATAATTTTCAGATACATAATTTTATCTTAAAAATCCAAGAGTAATTCTGCCTGGATATTGATGGTGGGAGCTTTCAGTTCTCTTTTCTAACTCAGGATAGTATTAATATACTGAAAAACTCGTTGCTTTTTGGCTTAGCTGAACAACTTAAGCTGTACAACTGTTGCCAAGGACCAGCATGTCTTGTCAAGTTATTATAAACATTGCTTTTGAGAAGAATAAACCCCACTGAATTTGAAAACAATCTAATTTGCCCTTTGTTTCATAAACACATCACATTCCCTTTTCACTACATGGTACTTTGTCACCTCCATATATTGAAAGAGAGAGAGACAGAGAGAGACAGAGAGAGAGATGATGAGAAAATCTTACTGATGACATAAGCTAAACTTTGAGCTTGTTCATGAATATGCCAAATTTTTTTTCTGCAGGAATTCTTCCATCATGAAATGAGTTTTCTATATTGAAATTAGATCAATGGAAAGGCAACATTAAAATACTAGTATACAAGCTACTGGGTCGGATTTACATTCTATATATTTCTGTTGTCTATGGAAAGTATCGAAAATATAAAAATAATCATCCTTTCTTGCTCTTCTATGCCCTGCTTCTTGCAAATATCTCCATATTGTTCAGCCATCATACTAAGAAACACCAATGTCACTGCTTTCTTTTCATATACTTAATTCCTTTCACAGCTTTCTAATGGAGTGGTCAACACAACAACTAACTGCAGTAGATTCTACAAATTAGACGTTGGAAAAAATAAATGGGTGCACTCTTTTAGTTTTCCCCAACCTGATCCAATTCAGAAGGATTTGGAGCTCAGCTTCCTGAACTGTGGCCCCAAAATAAAAAATAAAAAGTTTAGCCATTTTTCCCCCTTTCTTTCCTTTTTGTCTTATCGTTCTGATCGTAAACAATTATTTCAAATTTAGTTGAAATAAACATATGCCACCATTAAAACAAAAGTAATGATATTGTTTTGGCAAGTTAGTTCACTAAAGAATAATGTCACCTACTGTACAAACTCACCCACTGATATTGGCAAACCTTTTGAACGTTAGTTCTTCATATTTATTAACTGAATTAGAGGCCGACTGTTACATTCATACAGATAAGATATAATCTAGAATTGTTATCAGTCTGGATATATTACTACTAAAGTATTAAGGAAATCACTACATTATTTATTCTGGAGAGCCAGTTTGGTGTAATGGTTAATGGTACTGGGCTAGAAACCAGGAAGTTCTAGTCTTGCCTTAGGCACAAAGCCAGAGAGGTGATTTCTGGACCAGTCACATTCTCTCAACACTAGGGGAAAAGACAATGGCAAGCCAATTCTGGAAACAGTTGCTGATAAAACTGCTTATCCATGCAATCACCAGGAGTCAAGGTTGACTCAAAAGATTCTTTCTAAATTATGTGACTCGGAATGGAATTGAAAAGCTACCTGTTCCATCCATAACCTCTGGATTCTGGAGTACTTCATAACTACAGGAATCCCCAGATATTGAACATGGCTCCAGTTCAGATAGGGCTTGCAGTGATACTTGGCTGGAACTCAACGCCTGTCCATTTTCCAATGATCCCTCTTCATTCTGTATAGAAAGCTCTCCATCTAAAAGAAAACACAATAGTATGGGATGAAGATCATAACTGCAGTTGAAAAATCAATGAAAAAACCCCTTAATACAGAATAGAATAAACCAGGGATGAAATCTACTTACCTTCCTTACCGATTCAGAAGTGCACGGGCCGCACACAGACCTTATGCACATGCACAAAACCTTCTGCGCATGCGCAGAAGTTAAAAAACACATTACTTCCTGTGCAATGACAGGAAGTAATGACACTTGGGTGGGTGGGTGGAACTTTGCTCCGGCATAGCTACCAGATCACCAAACCACCAGCCAAGATTGCTACTGGACCGGCTGATCCAGCCCGATCTGGGAGCATTTCACCCCTGGAATAAACCTAGTTGTCCAAGTATATCTTGTCTAATACAAATATATCTTTGTTTTGGATATATTTGTAAGAATGGTAACTGGTTGTTGGGACCATTATAATATAATGAAGGAAAGACACTGGAACAGGATTGTTCAGTGTGTACTTGAGCTTCTTAGAGCAGGGCACCTAGGGCTAATTTCCCTGCACTCTCAACCCCCACCCTCCATCTTGTTTCAGGTTTTGAGTGCAATACCGGTCCCACTTGAACTCTCCCGTACAATAATCTACAGACTGGAATATAGTACTTTCTGATTTGCAAGTTTTGGCATATCTCCTGCACAGGTTCTTGAGAGGTGCATCAGAACAGAATGCTTGAGACACCCCTATTTCATTTCATTTCCATTGAAAGTCTCTATTTGCTCATAAATTAACATTTATGAAGTCTTGGGGAAAATCTTGGAATTGATATCAATATTACTAAACACAAATAGAAAACACTGCTTAATTAATTATAATTATAATGGATTTAAATAACATATTATAATTAATTAATTAATTATAATTAATCAATTACAAGAAACAATGTGCAACTAATCAGGGAATTGTCTAAAAATAATCTACACTTGTTTGGACCAATGAAAATACAAGCTAGAAATTGCCCAGTCTTCATTATTTATAAATCCAGATATATAAAGGTAAAGGTAAAGGTTCCCCTCGCACATATGTGCTAGTCATTCCCAACTCTAGGGAGCGGTGCTCATCTCCATTACAAAGCTGAAGAGTCTGAAGACATCTCTGTGGTTATGTAGTCGGCATGACTAAATGCCAAAGGCGCATGGAACACTGTTACCTTCCCACCAAAGGTAGTCCCTATTATTCTACTTGCATTTTTATGTGCTTTCGAACTGCTAGGTTGGCAGAAGCTGGGACAAGTAATGGGAGCTCACCCCATTACTCGGCACTAGGGATTTGAACCGCTGAACTGCTGACCTTTCGATCGACAAGCTCAGCGTTTTAGCCACTGATCCACCACTCCATCCACTCCAAATGGTATCGTAACAGCAGCCTGGCTTCTTCCCTTTCCCATCGTCTCTTTGTTGAGGGGGATGGCAGGTAGGGCGGGGGAGAAGCGAGATGCGTGGAGTGTGATGAGGCTCCTCTTGCAGTCTCTTCTCCCCCTCTCGCCGGGCATGGCAGGGCTTCCTGCCCTTGTCCAAATTGGATGCAATTTGGGGGTGGTAGGTGGGGAGTGGTGGGACCGAGGAGACACAGACGCACGTCTTACCTGCCTTGTAGCTCCATCGCGTGTCTTGCTGTTGTCTGCAGGTAAACACATTGTAGGGTAAAACCAAACTTCTTGCAAGTTCGAGAAGTTTGATTGACTTGCGAAGTTTCTTTTACCCTACAACGTGTTTACCTGCAGATAATGGCAAGACACGCGATGCAGCTACAAGGCAGGAAAGACACATTTCACGTCTCCCCAGCCCCACCCTTACCCACTTGCTACCCCCAAATTGCATCCAATTTGGGCAGGGACAGGAAGCCCTGCCATGTCCGTGAGAGGGTGAGAAGAGACGGCAAGAAGAGCAAGCCCTGTCTTGCTCCATGCTTCTCGCTTCTCCCTCACCCCCCTCAATAAAGAGTTGGGCACTGTGGAAAAAGGAGCCAGACGGGCATGGGCTTTGGGCATCTGGGGCTGCTGGGAGTCACCCGGCAGAGAGGCAGGAGCAGGGTGGGAGTTTGCAAGCGATCGCCTTCTCTCCCAAAAGCGCTCCTTGGGCACAGCCACTTCTGCTGCCTCGCGCCAGCCTTCTGAAGAGTACCATAGCAGCAGTTATCCACAATTTGTTAACTCTTATTTTGTCCCGACCCACGTGGCCCAGTACAGTCGGGACGAAATAAGAGTAAAAAAATTGTGGATAGCTGTTGCTACAGTATCCTTCGGAAGGCCACCGTGGACACATGGGACACATCGCTTGGCCTCCTGCTGCAGAAGTGGCCACAATCGATGGCAAAAACAGCTGGAAGGCTTATTTTTGACGGAGGGCCTATATTTACACCCACCCCCAAAATCAGGCTTGGCCTTATTTTCGGGACATGTCCTCTTTTCGGGGAAACACGGTATATAAACAGCAGCAATTTGGTTTCCCAAAAGTTCTAATACTTCATTAGAATTTTGGGATGATTTTTATGCCTGATATGAATATCTTTTCTTTTGAATTAGCTAGGAATCTTTTTTCTTTTTGTTTCTCTCTGTGTGTGTTTGTGTGTTTGTGTGTTTGCTATCCAAGGACTTGGCATTATGGGCAATGATTGAACGTGGCTGTCTTTTCTCAGCCTTTTTTTTCAGAAGGAAAGAAGGAGACGACAATATACACAACTTCAAAGGGTTTTTTTTTTATTTGAGAGAGAGAGTTTGCAAATGGTGCTGGATGGAAATGTTCCTAAGCAGATTGAATTTAGAGCAATGGTGAAATCCAAATTTTTTTACTACCAGTTCTGTGGGCATGGCTTGGTGGGTGTGGTGTGACTTGGTGGGCGTGACATGGGAAGGATACTGCAAAATCTCCATTCCCACCCCACTCCAGGGGAAGGATACTGCAAAATCTCCATTCCCACTCCACTCCAGGGGGATACGGCAAAATCTCCATTCCCACCCTACTCCAGGGGAAGGATATTGCAAAATCTCCATTCCCACCCCACTCTGGGGCCAGCCAGAAATGGCATTTGCTGGTTCTCCGAACTACTCAAAATTTCTGCTACCGGTTCTCCAGAACCTGTCAGTACTTGCTGGATTTCACCCCTGACTTAGAGGGACTTAAGTTTTAGATAAACATCCTTAAGTTTATCTTCACACTTCCCCCCAGGCCTGACTGGAATCAATGAGACTTATATTCAACCGAACATTCACCTGATTGTGCTGTCTGGTAAACAATTACATAAAAGCAAATTGGTAAAGCCAATCATAATTGTATTACTGCCTTCCATTTCTAAATGATATATAAATTAACAATACAAAATGCATCAGTTGAGAACTGCTAAGTCAAATGCACTGAATATTGCTAAGTCAAATGAAAGACATTTGAGCTGCATATATAAATGTTAAATTTGACTACTGCGTAGTCTCTTCATTAATATTTCACTGAACAGAAGGATTTAAGATCAAGCTGCTTGCTGTCATCTGTTGAGTTAGATGGTTGGAAAGTATACAAGAGATGAAAAAAAAAACCCTCAATAACTTTAAACTTTTTTTAACCAAACAGCAATCTTGCAACTATACAGAACAAATTACTCTAAAGTGTTGTGTTTTTCTTGAAAGGGCTTAGAAAAAAGTTGCCCCTTTTTAGTACGGTATTCTATTCCTAAATTTATTATTCATTTTTCATGAAATGATCTGTTAATTGCTTTTACTTACTGATGTATTTCTGGGCTTCAAAAATTGGGCTCAAAGACTCATACAGTTAAAAGAGTCTTTATAATTTAGCACCACAAAAAGCTGTGGTAGATACAACCCAGATGTTTTTTTGCTTACGTCACAAATGTTATTTTCAGACAATGAAGTAGGCTTCCAATTAGTAACCATTTTAGGTTGTTGCTTTTTTTTTTTTTTAGCAAATACTTAAATTCCACCAACAAATTGGTTGAACTGGGACACAGCTGATGAAAAGGAAGATCTGAGTCTTATTTCTAAGCAGAACTGGAGGGGAATGCTAGCTCATTATGCCCACCTATATTTTCCTTGGTGTCACAACTGATTTTTTGTTGTTGTTACATGGCTTGGGCACCATCCAACCATGCACTCTTAATCTGTTTTCAAAAGACTGGAGATACAGTAGCTTGTGCTAAAAACTGGTAATTCATTTTATGAAGAATGTCCTAAGATTTGATGTGCATTAAATGTTATAGGGACAGATTTTTCAGGTGACTTCTTAATAACCTCAGTAATTGGGTAACTCAAGAAGCAATCCAATTTAGATGAAATATGAAGTGATAGTGTGGTCCATTTATGAAGAATTGAAATGGTGATGGGGATTTTAAATGAAGTGTTGTAAGTGATGAAATAAGATAAATAATTTATGTTCTAATAAGAAATCAGGAATTAAGGACGGAAGTGATATTGTTTAAGTTAAATGGTTTCAATATAAAAATTGAATAGCATGAAGTATGTTGTTTATATAAATGGAGAAATAAGATAATTAATTGAAGCAATGTTATGAATTAGGATGTGAAGGGCAGATGATAATATTGTTTATACACTTTGCATTAAGAAGAGATTAAGAGAAAATAAAAAAGTAGAGAAAAAATAATATTATGGCAGAAATTGAAATATGTAAATTGTGTTTGGAAAAAAAAAAGATTGGAATGGATTATAATATGTGTGTGTGTGTGTGTGTGTCTTTGGTTATTCGGGTTTTCTCAAACACGAAGCCAAACAACAGCAACGCAGCTCACCAGCTCAAATCCCCCTGCAACTCAGACTAACCCGAGCACAACCAAGCCCCCACCCAAACAGAACACACTCCCAGCCAATCAGAGCACAGCCAACCCCCCATCCAATCAGAGCACGGCCAAGCCCCCAACCAATCAGAACACACCTCCTCCCAATCAGAACACAGCCAAGCTCCCACCCAATCAGTTCACCCCCCCACTAGCAGTTAAAAGGAAGAAACAGCGGCGATCTCACATTGCTCCTGGAAGCCTGAAGCAGAAAACACCAGCCTGAAGATGACGAATGAGACTTCCTCAAAACGTCGCCAAGACACTTCCAATTTTACGTGGGAGAAAACCCAAATAACCAAAGACCTACATACAAACACCCGCGAAAGCCTCAGAAAACATATATATGTTATAAGTTATCTAAGATGTGACCCGGTCAGTACTCTGTTCATAAAATATGTATGTAAAAGGAAAAAAATTAATAAAACTTGTTTAAAAAGAAGAAGAAGCAATCCAATTTATGAGCATCTGGCACCCATCTTTTCACAATGGAATATTTAATCTGAATATTTTGTAACACTGAATATAACTCTGAAACTTGAATAGGATTTTATGGTCTCTATGACCGCCCTTTCTTGTAAAAATGTGACAAGAGCTTCTCTCTCTCTTTTAATGTTGTAAAAATATGGATAATTGAGCTAGAAAATATTCCAATACCAATCAAACCATATTTTAATATAAAAGCTGCTCCTGAGTGCATTTGAATTTATTGTTTATTGTATCAGTAGTTTGGAGTCCAGCTATTATAAAAATCCAGATCCAAGTCCTGGACTTGCTACAAGAAATTCCTGCAAAAACAGATAATATTATCCATGCCCTCCCATTCAATTCCCACTGTGAGGTGACAGCGTCTCTTACCTTTATCAAATATTTCCTTCAGAACTCCTTTTTTGATAAGTTCCTCTCTGCTTTGCCTCATTGATATTTTTCTTTCAAGTGCTAATAAAAAGAAAAAAAAATACAAGTTGAAATAATAAACTCAAAAAATATTAGGAAAAACTGTTTTCATCCCTTGAAATACTTATATAATCCTGAAGACTTGAATAAACCTGAATCATGGAAATGTGTTTACATCTTCTATTTTTGCCAATATTTTCAACTTTACGAAAAGGTATTTGCCCTTATTGTCCTTCCATTAATTGATTTTACATCTGACTTTAATGTTAAGATTTCTGTTTGGTGTGGTGATGAGCTGAATTTATGAATTTCCAAGGAGATCATCTGATTTTTTGATTGCTTGATTGTTTAATTAGTAAGCAGAAAACTTCTTTTGTTTTTCTTTGCTTAAATTACAGCTTTGTAGTGTCTTTCATTAGATTAATTATGGGTTTGAAATCAGGAAGACAGGGTTTGAAAACAGGAATCACTTCCTGCTCTTCAGAGGGACAGCAGCTTCTTCAGGCTGTTGAAGAACAGCTGAGAGATTGAGCTGGTAATGAATTTATTCCAGGGGTGAAATCCAGCAGGTTCTAACAGGTTCTGGAGAACTGGTAGCAGAAATTTTGAGTAATTTGGAGAACAGGCAAATACCATCTCTGGCTGGCTGCAGAATGGGGTGGGAATGGAAATTTTGCAATATCCTTCCCCCAGGAGTGGGGAGGGAACGGGGATTTTGCAGTATCCTTCCCCTGGACTGGGGTGCGAATGGAGATTTTGCAGTATCCTTCCCCTGCCACACCCACCAAGCCACGTCCACAGAACCGGCAGGGAAAAAATTTGGATTTCACCCCTGATTCATCCCCAATTCAAAATGAAAAAAAAAAACCCCACAGAGAGAATGCTAACAACTTTAAAGGCTCTCTCCCATGGATTATGTTTTTTTTTTAGAACCACTGTCTTTACACATATTAATCTGTGAATTAAAGCTTTTTGGAGCTAAAACAAATATTTGATGCTTTCAGTCAAAAAATATTGGACTTGAATTTTTTAGTAATCAATTCAATTGAGACAAAAGGTTGCTCAGCTGAGTGAGGAAAAAGACCTGGTAAATTATTACGTTGTCAACTGAAACGGCAGTAACAATAACACAGTAATCTTATTTTTACTACCAAGAAAAGACGAATAATTCAGCACAAATAATGTTTCCATTTTAATAAACCAATTAATCATAATTCATTTCTAATTTTTAATGCTTAAATTTCCAATACTGAGAAAATTGGCAGAAAGGAAATCATTAAGAAGAATTATTGATTTAAAAAAATAATATAGTTCTTCTGAACATAAATAAGAAACTGCTTGTGACTATCTATTCAGGAAATAACAGGCTTTGGGGTTGTTGTTTTTTTAATTAACTGGATTAAAACGTAGTATTTTAATCCTTCAACCAGCATTTTTTCATAATACCTTGATTTCTCTTCCAATCATCATTTCACCCCTTAAACTGACCCATTCTATTTTTCAAGGAAGCTCTTGATTAAGTCATATAGAGAACCTGACTTTGGAATTTCTGCTCTGTTTTAATAATAAAATTTCAACAATATTGAACAATAAAATTTCAGCTGGAGTTATTATATGCTAATGATATTTTACATATTATTGATCATTATGAATATTTTATGTCAAAATTTATTAATATTGTGTAATAACACCTATTAGATGTCATTCTTCCCAAATAGACCAGAAGGGAAAATGACCAATTTTTCCCTTCTGGTCTATTTTATTGTAAAACTACTAATTCTATTTTATTGTAAAACTACATTAATGGACTCCTGCAAGTCTGAAAGTAGAAATCTCTCACTGTCTTCTTTACAGCCTGAAAAGCTAGAGTGGTGTGTGTGTTACTTCTCAGCATCTCTCTCTGCCTATTATTCAGCTGTAGGCTATGCCTGCTCTTATTTGACCATTCCATAGGCAGCATTTCTTTGCCTTGTCTCTCAAGGTCTTGCTCACATACCATTACCCCAGGTTATTCAATTCAATATAGAATGTATGAAATATGTTCTATGACCTCTGGATACCCAGAGGAGTTATGGTGAATGTTTGAAGAAAACTCTGCAAAAGTGGAATCGATGACTGCGGCAAACAGCAAGGAATTGATGAGCAGATTGGTTCCATGGAACCTCTTAGGATAAAGAGAGGATGAACATCCCCCCCCATACACACACGTGTTCTGGACTGTTGCTCCACATGAGCAGTCCTCAGGACAGTTTGAGTACCAAGAGATGACATGATTAGCTATCTTGCTTGCAACCATAATAGAGACTTTTAAAGCACACTATGTTAGCAAACCTCACTTTCTAATCAAGTCATTGACTAATTAACTATTTCTAAGACATTAAAGACCTTTGGAATGACAACTTAGAAAATGGTGTGTGTGTATCTTTAATTCTGAATGAAAGAACATTTTAATTGTAAACATAAGAATTTAAAGAATCTGAAATAAGTAGCAATCATGCAAAAAGCACCATAGTTATATTATCTAGCCCCTCTGATATCTTGGCAGAGATTTGATTTCTTTTTCATTACAGCAACAATTCTACTATGATTCTAGTATTAAAACCATCAAGGTATATCTAAGAAGTCTTGGACAGAAATCAAAGGTTGATTCACATGGTATTCACATGGCAAACTTACATTTTGGGACAATAATAGTTTGAAACTTCCATGTAAATAGAGGAGTTAATTACTAATAGACAAGGCACCTACATACATGATGTGGCATTGTTCTCTTTGGCTTTCAAATCCATATAATTGTTAATATGGTTTGGAGAAAATTCATATGACTTGAAGATGGGAATGTGATTTTGAATTATATATTTAAAAGTGGAATTTATCATTATATGGAAAATTATGGATTTATCAGGCACGAGCTAGACCAAGAATGGTATTCTTTTAAAAGTGAAAGTGCAGACTTGAGCACTTTTCAAATGCTTTTCTGGCCTTACTAGAAGTTTCCTTCCTTGAGGGAACTGAATTTTAAAAGAGAATTTTTCAATTTGCCATCTTCATGATTATGTAGTTATGATTTGTATAATTTTTATTTCATAGGAAAAAGTCTATACCCGTGATGGCGAACCTATGGCACGGGTGCCACAGGTGGCACACGGAGCCATATCTGTGGGCACGTGAGTGTTGCCCTACCTCAGTCCAGCACGCATGTGCGTGCTGGCCAGCTGATTTTTGGGCCTTCTGGGCCCACTGGAAGTCGGGAAACGAGCTGTTTCAGGGCCTCTGGATGGCCTCCAGAGGGTGGGTGGGGAAGGCTGTTTTTGCCCTCCCCAGCTCCTAGAAAGGCTCTGGAGCCTGGGGAGGGCAAAAAATGGGCCTACCGTGCCCACCATGCCATTGCATGCCAAAAGCAGGGGGAGAGAGGGGGGTCGCGAATGCATGCGTGGGGGGACAGGTCGCATTGAATTATGGGTGTGGGCATGCACACATGCAATCCCCCCACTACCCTCACTTTTGGCACGTGACGTCAAAAAGGTTAGCCATCATTGGTCTATACAATAACTGTCAATTTTCCCTCAGGCATTAAATGTCAAATAAGGTCACAGTTTAGTTGTTATTGTAGTATATATCTATTGGTGCCAGTTCACATCAAAGGATTTTTTTTAAAAAAAATAATAAATCTGTGACCTTTCAGGAAATTTGCAAATCTCTTTATTTCCTGTTCATTGCAAGAGATAATTACACATGCTGTTCAAAGGGTTTCTTAAGATGCCAGGCCTGTTGAATCTATCACTGAAGTATTGAGTCCCACTGAGAAACAGGTGCACAGCTTCTGTGATTCTGTCAGGCGTCAATAGCTATTTTGATTTCTCATTCTTTCATCAAGAAAACCAGCACCATACATGTCATCTAAACTGAGTGCGGGATAGTTGTTACTATCATAGTTGCAAGTTACATAGTGCCATGAATAACTCCTTTTAGCTCTCTTAAAATCTTCTACAATGTTATTGTCTCATTGTCCTCCCTAAAATCTAACCAACCCCACCATGTTTCATTTCCTTGACCATTTTTTAACACTTCATATCAACATAGCTCTCCAGCCTGATTTCTGCTGATCTTCATGTGATTTTGCTTCCTTCATTTGATTCTGCTAAATATTTACCCAAACAGAGCTTCTAAGCGAAACATCCATGCCAATATTTTTCTACACAAATGTCCAGAATTATGTGTGGCCTGAGAAAGCTACTGTTATTGTCTCTGCCATATATGGATTTCAAGAAAAATGAGTGATAAGTGAGGTATATTCTTCCTTCTAGAATATACCTCAGTTAAGCTGCCAGTGTTTCCAGGAAGAGTATATATCCATTAGTCCCTAGGGTAGATGCTAATCCTTCACCTGCAGTATAGATCTAATTAGATGCAAAGCCAGTGGTTGTATCTGATCAGAAGCCCAGATATAGTGGCTGAGAAAGCTATGTTTCCTTACCAAAAATTAGCTTAATCACTACACCAACACTACATCATAAGAATCCATGTGCACGCATCAGAAAATATGAGCAGTTTCAATTCTATGATGTTGTAATATTTTTCCCATCAACATCAAAATGTTTAAGAACGATGAGCCAATATGCAGAACAATTTATTCACTGACTGACCAGCTGCAAGTTTGTATGGCAAGTTTGTTGAATCTGTGTTAATAAAAAAATGATCTGCATTTTAGCAAAGGTGGGAAACTTCACTGCTTGGTAAGAGTTTTCTACATTTACCATTTGGTAAGAGGGCTGGTACATTAATTTGTGGCAGAAGGCTATCTTGAAAACACAAACAAATCTGACTTCATGTGTTATTTGAGCAACTTCAGATTTCCTTCTAATAGGGACTGGTCTTTCTGTAAAGGAACCCAAGCTACCATAAAGTTCCTTCCCCCACTGAAATGTCTCCTCCTCCTCCTCCTCCTACTTCAAGCCAATGTTGATTCCCGATGACTGCATGGAGCAGTCCCTGCAGTTTCCTTGGCATGAAGTAGTTTTCAGAAGTGGTTTGGCATTGCCTCCTTCCTAGGGCTGAGAGAGAGTGACTAGTCCATCCTCTGGTCTAGGTGGGACGAGAACTCCAATATCTCAGTTTGTAGTCCAGTACTTTAACCAACATCTAGTTTTCTCAGGTAAATTCTTACTCCCGCCAAAAAAGCTCCTGCTGTTAGCAAGGAACTTTTTTTTAAGTCTTATTTTCAGTGGAATTTACAGTCTAAAAACTACCTTGTATTTACTTTTGATTTAAAGAATGTCCTGATGTTTAATATCAAATAAAATGAGGCTAATCATGGAGAAAATATTTTCCCACCTTTAGAATTAAGTTAATAAAGTGTTTTTTCCCTAATGTACTTCCTCAGGTGTTATTTTCAGATAGTCTTACAAATCAACTATATAGTAAGTCTCAATGCCATTTGGCAGTTTTTAGCAACGTATCATTGCATTAAAGATATAAATATTAGCCTTTGATTGATATGTGCTTGGTTATTTTCCCCCTACCCTGTCTCTTCTATATTTTATGTTATGGTGTTATATTATATTTTAATTAAATTGAATTCATTCATTCAATTTAATTCATTGAATATATGGGAACCTATAGATTAATGTAGTTCTCAAAGAAAAATGAGATAAATACATTTTTTGTTGCAAGGTTCAGAACAATGGTTCAATGAACTCTGGGTTCAATGAAACCCAAGGAAATGCAAATCAGTGGCATCTGAACAATGCTAGAAGCCGTAGCTAACAGAGGGAAATGCACTGAGAAACTTCAAATCAGGTACATATAGATCTTTTATAAACTGAAAATCTGTTTAAGAAGAAAATATTTTCTTGAAAAGAGAATGCTTTAGATTCGATAGAAATTCCAGAATGAATTATGCATAGGCAAACTGAAAAGGGATGTTGAATTATATTATTTCCTGATAAAACAAAAGATGTTTATCCATAAGGCACAAAAGAGAGCCATTTTAACCAAACCTAGGCAGGCTTAAAGGTCAACCAAAATAAAGGGGAGTGGGTAGGCCATCTATAATGCAAGTGCTTTTTCCTTTTGTTTAATTTCTTTGTGAGAAACCACAAGTATGTCTTTGAGCTTTCCCTCAATTTGTAGCAGTGCCATCATCACAGGAAGCCAGATGGGTGACATTTTCTACTGAGGGCTGGAGATTACCATCTCTATTACAGCCACCGGAACTATGTCTTTGTGGTTGGAAGAAGACGTGATAACAGATTTGGAATTGTAGCTGAAAATGACAATGTACCTCTAGTTTTCCTTTCTCTGCCCTTAACACATAATTATAGGAACATGTAGCATAATTTTCTACAGGGAGTCAAGGATTTTTTCATTTCCACCTTCTTATTATCCACACAAGATGTGGAAACACCACAATCATTTTTTTCCAGAATGAGGTGTATGAGAAAGAAGTCCAAAAAAAAAAAATAATATTAGGTTTTGCCACAGAATGTAATAAGAATATGGATTCCCAGGAAGGAGGAGGTGCATTCCAGAGGAGTAGGAGGCAACTCATCCATGATCATGGACCAAGATCCATGGTCTTACGTGTGGGAGAAAGAGGATGAAGGCAGCTCCTTCCTAATTCTTTGTTGATGCAGTGCTCAGTTTGGGAAGATTTTGTCAAACAATAAGTATGGAAGAATCGACACACGTCCTTCTTGGTTTTGGGTCTGACACACTCTGTGATGAGAATGCTATTCAATTGTTTGGATAGTCCTGCCTTTTGCTGACCTCCATTGAGTGTAAAATAATGCTGCAGTGATCCATTTCATAAACAGTTTCATTGTAGTTAACTTATTTTTTTTGTCAGTCAAGATTTCTGGTGAAGTATAGAGAACCGAAGATATCCCTGAAAAATGGGGATGACATTACCGCTGAAACTTATAGCTGCATGCAGGATCTGGGCCAGCAAAATGTCTCTGGAAAAAGAGATCTTCAGATTGCCCACTTATTTGTGTCAACTAAGCTTCAAACCTAGTGAATAGGCTTTCCCATGCCTCCAGATTTCAAAGTCATCCATCAGTGTCAATATAGGTTTCTTTCATTTGCAATTTCCATCAGCAAAGTTATGTGTATATCTAATTGATTGTTCCAGCCATACAGAGAAAAAAAAGAACAATATGGCAGAAGCTGAGATAACAGGATATGGTGAAAAATGATTAATTTGAGATAAAGAATTATATAAAAGAGATGAACATGGAAAAAATGGGGAGATTGGAATATATTATAAAGATTGATATATATATATATATATATATATATATATATATATATATATATATATATATATATATATATATATATATTATATATAAGATGTATAAGATGTGACCTGGTCGACCGTATTTTTCGGCGTATAAGACGCACCTTAGTTTTTGGAGAGGAAAATAAGAAAAAATCTGATTAGCAGGTGGATTGGCCTCCTGAAATACCCCCAATCAGCTGTTCCCAGAGGTGAATTTTAGCAACAGGTTCCTTGGTTGTGAGCTGTGTGCCTTGCTTTTTTTTTTTTTTTTTTTTTGCTTTTATTTGCTGCCTCTGAAAGTCTCCGAAACAGAGCTTCAGAAAAAAAAGCCTCTGAAGCTCTGTTTGGGGGCTTTTTTTCTGAAGCTCTGTTTGGGGGCTTTTTTCTGAAGCTCTGTTTGGGGGCTTCTTTTCTGAAGCTTCATTTCTGATGCTTTTTTCAGCCTCTGAAACCTCTGTTTGAGAAGCTGGGTGGGGCTACATTCAGAGTATAAGACGCACCCAGATTTTCGCCCTCTTTTTTGGGGGAAAAATGTGCGTCTTATACTCCAAAAAATATGGTATGATGAAAGAAAATTTCCAATAAAACTTCCTTACAAAAAATAATGGCAATGTGATGAATTGCTTACAAAACCCATTTCAGGTATATTTTCACACTTCCATTAATAGATATTTCTATTAAGGAAGAAGGAGAACATAGAAAGTACAGGTTACATTTAAAAAAACAGAAACCTAATCTCAGTTTCAAACAGGTGTGGAACAAGGTGAGAAACATCATATTTTACTTGGTTGAAGCAAGAACATTATGTATTTAGTCAGTAGTCCTTAACTGCAAAGCAAGCCATATTAGGATGTTCTAAAAATAGCTATCCCAATCACATCCCCTGGATTAATCGCAACAAAGGGTATCAAGCCACCTGGAAAATTCAGATACTCAATAGATAGCAGCAGAGGTTTTCTGCTGATTTTCCACTATCAAGTGATCCTCCAGAGGCCAGCCTACACATCCCAGATCTGGTGATCCTACCAATGGTCCAAATAATACAGAACAGCTTCAAGCCACAATTTGGGTCCTTTACATCAGCACAGAGATTTAATGCTGCATCTTAGAAGTCAGTGTCGTAATCTGAAAGTAAAGTGGGATTTACTTTTAAGTAGGCATATGTAAAATTACACTGCAGGTAGCTGATAAGCCTAATTGACTCTTAGAGATCTTCCAATACATAAAGTATTAGACTCTCTACCTCTCACCAAGCTTAAATCTAGGAAACCAATTTGGAATAACATACCACGGTCTTGTGACATAGATGAAAAATGGCAATAAAGATGGGTGACTTAATAACTACACAAAACAGATCACACAGATCCAACACAACCACTTCCAGGAATGCAGTTGCCTCCCAAAATATGGAGCCACATGAATAGAATCAGGACAGGCCATGCCAGAACTAAAGCAAAGTGGGGAATGGCCAGAAGTCAGCTATGTGATTGCACTGGAACAAACTATAACACATATAAAAGACATAAGAATGTCTCCTAAGGAAATTTCAAGCCACCTGGGATGATCACATCACAGCCACACTAGAAGCAGTTAGATGGCTAGCTTCCTTAGATATCAATTTATAACATCTATCCCATTGCGATTCTATGGCTCCATATTATGGTGATCTGTAGAGGGCCAATATTGTGGTTTTATCTTAATTTAATATATTATCTCCTATATTCTATTGTCCATTTATACACACACACACACACACACACACACACACACACACACACACACACACACACAGTGTGTCTGTCTGTCTGTCTATCTATCAGTGGTGAAATGCAAATTTTTTTTGCTACTGGTTCTGTGGGTGTGGCTTGGTGGGCACGGCTTGATGGTTGTCATGTGACTGGGTGGATGTGGCCAACTTTTTTTTTTTTTTACTTTTTAAAACATTACCTTCACCTCCAAAAAAGGGAATAAAGAAGACTGGTGAAACTGCAGACTTTTGAACTTGTCTATGAATGGCACAAGTAGAGAATAGAGAGACCTGGTTTGGTGGGATTATATTTATATTTTATGTGAGCAGTTCACAATGGAATTTGCTTCCATTCCATGTCAAACCCTTCCCAGTAAATGAGATTTAAGAATATTGTAGAAGTAAATGCTGAACTTCAATTACAAATTATGACATACATGAAACACTCCAGGTATGTAATTATTCATTAAATATACCAATATGAAGCATAGATTTCTGTTCAGGAAAGATAAATGAATGAAATCTAATCATAATTTCTATGAGAAAGCCTAATACAAACTTGCAACATGATTCCTCTCGCCTACTTCAAATATGAAAATATATAAAGGACCCGATCAGTGGTGGGATTCAAATTTTTTTACTACTGGTTCTGTGGGCATGGCTTGGTGGGCGTGGCAGGGGAATGATCCTGTAAAATCTCCATTCCCTCCCCACTCCAGGGGAAAGATACTGCAAAATCCCCATTTCCTCCCAATCAGCTGGGACTCGGGAGGCAGAGAATAGATGGGGGCAGGGCCAGCCAGAGATGGCATTAACCAGTTCTCCGAACTCAAAATTTCTGCTACCGGTTCTCCAGAACTGGTCAGAACCTGCTGCAACCCATCTCTGGACCCAATTGGAACCACCATGTTTTTAACAGTTTGCTATGAATTAGAATCTTGATTTAATGGATTCCTTTAGTGTGCTTCAGATGCAACCAACCAAAATTTCTGTCTAGACATCATCCCAAAATAACAGATAGGACAATTGTCTGAACTGAAGTTGTCTGGATGAGTCAGTTCAAGTTAAATTGATTTTATTTTAATTTTATACTTGTATAGATTTATGTCAGTTAAGTAATTGTTACTTAGTACTAATTAGTAAATAATTATTTTATGCATATATTATTGTATTTAGTTGAGAACTAGAAATAATGGAACACCATTAATTTTTCATCCCAGACTAGTCTGACTAACTATTTTTTGTTTAATTTAATATCCAGCCTGAAAGTCTTCTGAAGTCCCCTGATCATTTTCTAATATTTGGATTAGGTTTAAATATGGCTAAAACTTGAACATAACAAATTCGTTAGTTGAAGCTAGAATGTTCACAATTCTTTAAAGCGGAGCGAGTTCTGCCTTAGAATCATAAACATTCATTTTTTAAAAATTCAAATTAAGATAATTGATATTCTATGCCCTGCCTGCACAGTATATAGGTAGCTGAGGGGGACAGACTTGCAGTCAGTGTAGCAATATATAGTGCTCCATTTTTAAAAAGTTTATTTCTTTGTTTTAAGATTTATTTACATACAAAAGCATGCCTTGTAAAACAGGCAAAAATGATCCTGGAAAAAACATTCCGTGACCAGATTAGGTTTACTAGAAACTGTCCAGAACGGTAAAGAGAATTGCACATCTGATATTAACTTTTTAAATATTAAATCATAAAAAATTGTGATTACAAATATCTTATAACTAGATATGTAGGTTCCAGTACAGTATTCCCTTCCTGAAGATGTTCCTGAATATCTGAAGGAAATCTGGAATAGCAATAGCAATAACACTTAGACTTATCTACCTTTTCACAGTGCTTGACAGCTCTCTCTAAGCAGTTTAAGTCAGCATATTGCTCCCCAACAATCTGGGTTCTTATTTTACCAACCTCAGAAGGATGGAAAGCTGAGTCAACCTTGAGCTGGTTAGGATCGAACTACTGGCAGTCGGCAGAATTAGCCTACAATACTGCACTCCTCTAACCACTGCACCACCATGGCTATTGCATTAGTCACTGTTTCTCCTAGTCACAGATTACTTTAGGGTCAAGAATAGATAATTAATTGTTATTAACATGAGACTAACTTCCCTGGGTCTAGGGACTACATGCAGATGAAGTCAGCAATTCTTATTTCTAAGTATGCATTCGATGGCAACAATTTTTGTGAAAATCTTGTTTATCTAATGTATTCATAAAATTAATAGCAGATTACCGTAAGATTTATGGAATAATGCTCAACCTCCAAAAATAATTGCTTTAAAATACCTAGGGAATTTAAAAAGTTTGAGCACATGCCCTTGATCTTTCTCTGAACGTCAGTACCGTTTTAAGTTGCCTCTAGGAAGTTTCCACTTGAGTAAAACTTGGTGAATAATTCAGTGTATAAAAAAACAACACAAAACTGACATAACTGCACCCTATGAAGATTAGCTTTCTGAAATCTTGTAGGCTTTTACTTCTATTAAATAATTGCTTTTTGATTAAACAGAAGACAGGGAGTTTGATCTAGTAATTTTAATGTGTGGATAGGCAAATTTTAGGCTAGTAAGTGTATTTGGAATTCTGACACCATATTCTGAATTCTGAGTTTATTCAAAAATTGTTTCAGGAGGATGATGCACCTACAACTTATATCATCAGGGATGTCCACAGGGTATGGTTAAAAATGTAAAGAGGGCAGCTGTGACTTGCAATTGAAGTTCTTACTGCTTTATATGAGTGTTGTGACACATACAAAACCATGGAAGAAGTTTGATCGCACTTGTCATCTTGACTTTTTAAATCATCCTTGGTTAGCACATTTTGTAGTAGCAATATGGATTTTGTTGTCTATAATTTGTCACCTCCAGGATTGTAGTCACTAGGATGGCCAAGTGTCCTCCACACCTATTTTAATTTATTTTCCATTATTGCACACATCCACACTGCCACACACATCTAAGTTTTCCATAAATTTAAACTGTAAAACTGCAAAACCATAAAGACACATCCTATTACTCATTAGAATCAAGAATAGCATTAAGAGAACAAAGTGCCAAACAGATGGCATGGAATATGCAGGTATTAATCTCCAAAGACTTGTCAGAACAGGCATGTTCTAACAGTTTCAGGAAGTTGTCTAAGTTAGAGGTCAACCTGATCTTGGGGGAGGGAAGAGAGCTTATTCTAAAATGTCAGAGCAGTAGAGAACAGCCTCTGCATCTCTCAAACTGAGGGTACTCGAGACATCATCTCACAAGAAGGATGAGCAGATTGGCAAATAGAATTTGGATGAGGCTATCTCATAGACAAACCATATAAAGCTTTATGGATTTAAGCCATCACTTTGATTTGTACTCTAGTGGACTGTTGGAAGAAGCTCTTCTACCCATTCCAAATCATTAAAAAATTCACAAGAAACAGAGAGCTGATATTTTGGTATTGTCATCTTAACACCAAAGATCAACTGGACTTCATAATAAGCAAGCTAACAGTTGAAGTCCTCATCTCTATAATAACAGATTCTTAGTTCAACTTAAAATAGAGAGTTTTGGGGCTAGCCCAAAACATTAAGCTGTTAGGAATGGGGAAAAGTCAGCTTCAGTTATGACTTTCAATATTTCGAGGTAGTAACATTATATTTTAAGCAGAATTGGAGGTTACAAGTAATAGTAATGCATGCCACCATGATATTTTAGAAAAAAACCATAATGCAGATATTTCAAACAATTTAAATAATTAGCATATCATTATATAGATTGAAAGTGCAGATTGTTACATTTCTCTCCCTCTCCACATATACATTAGGCTATAAATATTTTATACAGATTGATACCTATTCTTTAATAAGCAAGACATCACAGAATACCTATCAATAATATTTTGGAGGGGTTTTTTGCATTACACTTAATTTTTAAATATTTTATTTCCATAATTTTTATCCCTACTTTTTTCCTATATTGTGGAAGTAGCTGACTTAAATGTACTTCTTAATTTAATCTGACAATTTTTAAGTTGATCAAAAGAGTTCTAATGGGTTGATTGTGGACATAATTTCATGTTTCAGAAAGCAATTTCTTAAAAGTATGTCTGAATGAATGAAGAACTGGGCCATATGCTTGTTCAAGTAAAAGTTACATTTCTCAACGTCCTTGTTCACAGTACTTTTTGCCAACACAAAACCGTTCAAAGAACACCAGGCCAAGTTAACATACTTGAGTTGTATTTTAAAAGCTAAAGCTTTTTTATAATTAGTTGTTGCTATGGCAAGACTGAGCTTTTTTAACTGTAAAAGTTAAAAACATGGCAAAGTCACATTTTTCTTTTTAGCTAGACCAACCAGCGTTGCTCTCGTCAGTAGGCTAAATGGAAGTTTGACTATAGGACTTGTGGCATCTCACATAATTACTATTTGCCAAATTATGAGGACAAAAATAATCCAAAGGTATCTATTTACAAAGTCATGCAGTAAGAAAGATTTGCATAAAATCCATTGAGAACAATATTCTGAAACTTGAAATAACAGCAAATTAGGACAAATTGTTTGGAATTAATTCGCTGATTAACATAATAATATTATTCCAAAATTCAAAGAAGGAAGGAACAATGCATGCTATTAAATAAGATATGAAAACCTATGGAATAATTCCTTTTCCATCTTCTCTGCTTTCCAGCATATCTTCATTTTTCAGCCCCCTTTCCCCAGTTCTTAAGAGACTTGCAGCAAATTCTTATATATCACAATCTGATTTTTTTAAAAGTGTTAGCTGTCAAACAGTGACATACCCTGTCTGTCACTGGATCAAATGCTATAAAGTCATAGCATAATCTGGATCACGCATTGGGTTGCTTCAAGGCAATATTTATTTATTTATTTAATTTCTATATCTGCCCATGTCAACCAAGTGAGTCCAAGCGTTGGGCAACTAACAGTTGTAAGACCATGAAAACAATAACAAATATTTAAAACAATAAAATCATCCAAAAATAAATATATAAAATAAATAAATAGTTACCTAGTAACAGTAAAGCAAAAAAAATAAAAATAAATAAAAATAAAATAAAATAATAAAATAAAATAAAATAAAATAAAATAAAATAAAATAATAAAATAAAATAAAATAAAATAAAATAAATAAAATAAAATAAAATAAAATAATATATAAAATAAAATAAAATAAAATAAAATAAAATAAAATAAAAATGGAGTTCTTATCATATTTGGAGCATTAGGCTTAGGTTTGCCGCCATGTTTTTAAAAGTCTTACAGAGGGCCAAACAGGGTTGGGGCCAGTCTATTCTCCAAAGGGAGAATATTCCACAATGCTGGAGTTACAGCAGAGAAAATCCATCTGCTAGTCCCTGCAAGCTGACACTATTTGTCTGATGGAATCTGTAGCATGTCCAATCTGCTTGATAAAATTGGACAGGTAAAAACTCATGGAACCTGGTCCCAAGCTATGTAATGCTTTAAACTAACAACTAGCACCTTGAATTGCACTCGGAAATACATTGGTAATTAATGAAGCTGATGTGTTATATGCGGTGTGTGTCCAGGACCAATGACTACCTGCACAACAGGTAGTCCGCATCAGTTGAAATTTCCAAATGCCTTTCAAGGACAACCCCATTGCAGTAATCTAAATCAGAGGTTACAAGGGCATGGGTGACAGTGAGCAGGGCCTCCTTAATTATACGTTTGAAGACCCTGATACAACCTTTGCTTGAATAAAGAAAGTAAAGAGTATTAAGGATTCATCCCCTCACGACACAGCTTTGAATATGCTCTAGAAACTGGTTTTATATCGCATGTCATAGCTGTACTTCTGACTGTCTTTCTTCCATGGAGGGTATATGCCATTGTGTCTCTTCTTATTTAAGTCTGCCTTCATGGGCTATGTTTAAGTGCCACTGACCATGGCCATTCATTCATTCATTCATTCATTCATTCATTCATTCATTCAATTGCTATAGCTGCCCATCTTAGCAAATGATTCTGCTCACAATTCAAAATATATATTAAAATTAAAAAATTTGAAAAAACATTTTAAAACAGTAGAAACAGTAACTAGCATTTTATGCATAGCTTTTTCTCTTCAGAAAGAAAAAAAAAAGCAAAATGGTATTTTTAGATAGCTAACTTGAAAGATCTCACAGCCATCTGTTATTCTGGGTTATGTTGTTCAAAAAATGCACAGGAATCAACAGAGTGACTGAATAACTAAAACTAACATAATCAAGATATTATTAATCAGATGATATTGGAAGTGCAGGAAGGACTGCAGTTTTCTTCATAAAATAGTAGAACGGTGACATAAGATGCATTCCATTGCCAACTCTTTATTACAGATTTTGGCAAAATGTTGTCTATTTTTTTTTCAAGCTGGGTCCATATCTTTGCTTTGTGAAATCAAAAGGAAGACACTACCCACTCATGTTCATGGTCTTGTTAGAAACTGACTCCAAGATCTCAGGCTGAATCGAAAAATCTAAAGATACTGACGTATCCACTGAGTATGTTCACAAAAGTGATGGTAGCCACAATGGTGCTACTGAAGCTCTGCCTGTTTTTCACGAGGGCCGTGTGTGCACTATACAGGTAGTCCTCAATTTATGACCACAATTGAGCACAAAATTTCTGTTGCTAAGTGAAACATTTATTAAGTGAGTTTTGCCCCTTTTTACAACTTTTCTTGCCACAATTGTTAAGTAAATCACTGTAGTTGGTAAATTAGTAATACGGTTGTTAATGTTGAAACTGGTTTCCCCACTGACTTTGCTTGTCAGAAGGTCGCAAAAGGCGATCACATGACCCCTGGACACTGCAACAGTCATAAATATGAGTCAGTTGCCAAGCATCTGAATTTTGATCATGTGACCATGAGGAGGCTGCATTGATTGTAAATATGAAAAACAGTCATCGGCAGGACTGCTATTCAGCAGGTTCTGACAGGTTCTGGAGAACCGGTAGTGGAAATTTTGAGTAGTTCAGAGAACCAGTAAATACTACCTCTGGCTGGCCCCAGAGTGAAGTGGGAATGGAGATTTTGCAGTATCCTTCCCCTGCCACGCCCACCAAGCCACGCCCACCAAGCTACACCACGCCCACCAAGCCACGCCTACAGAACTGGTAGTAAAAAAAGATTGAATTCCACCACTGACTCATGGTCTCCTGCTTTCTTGCCTGAATGGCAAGAAATGAACTTTTGTTCTTTGAACGGTCACTAAATGAACTATTGTAAGTTGAGGACTAACTTGTATGTCTTAGTTTGGGAGAAGAACAACTTTTTTTTTTCTTTGATCAAAAAAACCTTGTATGTAGTCAGATTCAGAACACTCAATTAAGCTAAGAAGTTCTAATTAAGAAGAATGTGATGTTCAACCAGGAGATGGCTCTGCCTTCCTGTCTTCAGGCAGAAGAAAATTACGAAGAAGACTATATATAGTAGCTATAGTTACATTATAGACAGGTGCAGAGGTCTTTGTTTATATATATATTGTTAACCAGAGCCTAGCTACGAAACTGGATAGACACCTCAATAAAATAAAGTGAATAGGAACACTGAAAGCCAGCGTTTCTATTATTATAGAGTTTAAAAACTGCTTCATATTCAGGCTTTAAGGCACACATTTCATTTCTATCATACAATGCTCAACAAACAAATACAATCTCATTAAAAAAAGAATACACATTACACTTAACATAAAATCTATCTTTCTGTATAGGACCCTTCATGTTCTTTGTGATATGCTTTCACATGTGTGTGTGTATACATGTGTGTGTGTACGTACACACATACCAATTCAAACCTCCTGTCAGCCCTCATGCCAAAAATTGCTCTTGGTATTTCTCCGCAGAAATAGCCAGGATTTGAAGGAAAGCCAATATCCACGTGCATTTTGCAAGAAATTTCTTCTTGAATAATAAAAACCCTGTGAAGTTTCTCTAAACAAATTAATCACTCGGCAGTGTAAAATGGAGTTACAACTTTGATGGAGAATATCAGTCATGTAGCTTTCACATGTTGGTGCTGCAGCCTTTGTAAAAGGATGTAAAAAAGTAACACCTCCAAGAGAGCAAAGGGAGGCCGCTTTAAAAAAAAAAAAGGCATATAATTACACATGCTGGAAAGGCAAACTAACACCTGTGTTAGCAGCACCTTGGCTTTGTGCAGCTGCAGTGAAAGGACAAAGATATCACAAATCACAGCTTTTCTTCCCTGTTTTGGCATCCTCTGAAATATACAATTAGGAACATTTTCTTCTGCTGCTTCACCACTAGTTCACTGCTCTAACAACAACAACAACAAATCAATGCTTTTAGAATTGGTGGAATCAGGTGAAAAATACATAGTGTCTTATTAGAAAAGAAAGCAGCTTTTTCTTCTACTTATGTCTCCATGCATACACATTTACAGGACTGCAGGGTTTTGTTCCAGAATAAACTCCCTCTGAATAAAAGGCCAGCAAATCTGTCTTCCATCCCTGGTACAGCTGCTCTTTTACAGCAAGCTTCTATTGCACTCCCCCCCCCCCCCAAATAAAAATACAGAAGGGTTCCATGATAACTTTGTCAGGCTCAAGAAACTAGGAGCCAGGATGAGTTCAAAAGTACTATGAGTTTATTTTATGCTACTTATATCCAAGAATCTGAACTACTAACGATCAAGGCAAATCAAATAACAGAATAACAGGGTTGGAAGGGACCTTAGAGGTCTATTAGTCCAACCCTCTTCTCAAGCAGGAAATCCTATACCATTTTAGACAAATGGGTGTCCAATCTCTTCTTAAAAACGTTCAGTATTGGAGCACCCACAACTTCTGGCACAAGATCAATGGTGGGCTACTGCCGATTTGGGTGAACCGGTAGTTCCGACGATTATCCTATCTTACATTTCCTTTTTCTGGCTCAGCTGATTTCCGCGCCTCCGCTATTCTACTTACCTTAGAAGGTAAACAGCTGAGCGTCAAATTGCTGTATTTTAGCACAAGCGCATTAGGCATGTGCATGTGCAAAGCACACACTCACAGAACTAGTTGTTAAACTGGTTGCAGCCCACCACTGCGCTAGATAATAGTCAACGGAAATCACAGAGGGCTGGACTTAAGTCTTTTGTGGAAGCATAGTGACTCCAAACTGATGACACATTTGACCCCTCCCTCAGGCTCAGCCTAGTCATCTCCTACAGTGTTCTGGTGGAAGAACTGAAGCAATACACACTGCTCCAACTCCACCAACTTACATGAATCCACTGTTAAGAATGTTAGCTAAACTCCACCCCCAAGAACAGCTCTTTGTAACTACAGGTAGTTCTTAACATGTGACCACAATTGGCACCAGCAAAGTGATTGTTAAATTAGTCTCATCTGATTTTATGGCCTCCCCCCCCAAAATTAATTACCACTTAATATCATTAAATGAATCCAGCTTCCCTCACTGACATTGCTTGTGGAAAGCCAGCTGGGAAGGTTGCAAATGTGACCCTGGGAAGCTACAGCTGTGGTAAATACACTCCGGTTGTCAACTGCCTGACATAAGTGTGAGTATTGGTCATAAATCACTTTTGTGAGTGCCGTTGTAACTTCAAGCAGTTGCTAAACAAATGGTTATAAATCGAGGACTACCTGTATACAAACTGCACTGGAGCACAACATATTACTAACACATAATGCCCTTGGCCTACAGAACTCTCATTTCCACCTGGAAAATGAGTTTTCTCAGCGGACCATATACTGGTAGATAGCATTTTTTATTTATTACTCATATTTGTATAGCTGCAAATCTCACATTAGAGTATTTCTGGACAGTGTACAACACTTTGCCCACTTACGAAACCAGCAGCTCTGGAAGAATTCAACTTTATTTGCTAACGTTTCTCACGTGTATTGAGATTGCTGAATTCCAACTACCTTTTAAAGACTCTAAGGCAATATTTATTATGTCAGAAGAAGCATGGTTTAAGAGACCAAGGGGTGCACTGTGAGCAGAAGTGATGCTGATTTGTTGGCTGATTTGTGTGCTGGCAGCGCCAACTGCTGGCCCTGAGCCTAGTCATAAAGAAATAATGCTGGTGGGGAGATATTTGGATCTTACATACATTCTGATCTAGATAGGGCACTGTCCCTTTAATCATGCTGCTCTGGAAATCCACATCTTCCTCCATCAACAATGCTTTTTATTGGAAGAAGTTCAGGAGTGAGATGGATTCTTGCTCTTTCAGAAAACATCCTGGCCCTAATCCTTCTCCGACAGTGCAGTGAGGCCTGAAAGTCAAGGGCAATGCTCATTTTAGTTCTGAAGGCCTTGTGACTTTTCGATTGCTGTTATTGAGAGAAACTGGGTTAGAAAAGGTTGGAAGGCAGAGGAAAGTGCAGAAACAGCTTGGGAAGACATCTGTGTACGGTTGTTTCTGGCACAGGAGATGCTGGATAATGGTGAGATATTCCAAAGAGTGAATTTGTGCTCTTCCTTTACTGATTTAGTTTTCTACGGGCTTTAAACAGTTGAGGAGAATAAGTCCTCCCCCTCAATTTCTGGCTGCCAATATGAAAGACAATTACATAACTTCCTTCATCTTAAATGTATAAAAGCCTTAATATACCCTGTCTTACTTTTAGCCATGAAGGCTGTAATTAAAGCCAGGAGCTCTGGATATGACTGCAAATTCTAATTGTCGGCAGTCTTCTCACAAGGTTATATAATCCTAATTAAAGTTAATTTTGGACAGCAGAGGAAGAGGCAAGAGTCAAGAAACATGCACAATCATATACATGCACACCATTTTTGTTTCATTACAATGGCTTTCAATTTCAAAAACTGCAGCCCGTGTATTCCTGTGACACAAATACTTTAATTTAAGTGACTGCTGTGGCAATAAATAGATTGTCAAGGACTGACAATGGGGATGACTTATTAGCCATAAAAGCACTTTTTAAAAGATGAGCTACTTGCAACTGAGAGCCAGTTTGATTTGATGGCTGAATTGGTAGGCCAGAAACCAAGAGACTGTGAGTGTTAGGTCTCCCTCAGGTACGAAAGCTGGCTAGTTAGTTACTTTCTCTCAGCTCAGTCCACCTCACAGGATTGTTGTTGTTGGAAAAATAGGGGTCAGGATCATTAGGTAGGTATGCTGCCTTGAGTTGGTCAAGATAAAAGTGGGATGAAAATCAATAAAAATACTCCATTGCTAAAATATCCAAGTATATTGCACCAGCAGAGAGGAAATATTTCCACTGAAATATTTGGGTTTGTGTTTTAGACTAAAAGAAGCAATTTGTCTCATTTTTAATCACCTTTCAAACTTAGGAATTGAAATCCAAATGTTATGAAAGCACAATGGAAAGTGCCTTAAATATTAACCGAATGATTATGACATAAGTTTTAACTGACAATTTTATTTGATTAGCTGTGTAGAATATTATCATCAATTAGGAAATGTGCATTTTAGGCACGAATATAGAAAACTACAAGCTAATATTGCAATACAGTCCTAGTCATTTACTGAAGGGACTTATTTCTTGAATATTTATCCTGCGTTATGAGCTGCTATATGAAGTTAAGCAATACAGTTTCATAACAATCTTCAATGCTAAAAGTGGTATTCAAAATTGGTGACAAAAGTTAAATTAATGTTGATTACATTTTGAAGTCACAGTAACATTTATACCAGGGGTGTCCAACCTTGACAACTTTAAGACTTGTAGACTTCAATTCCCAGAATTCCACAGCCAGCCATGATTTATATCCATGATTTATACCATTTTCAGGCATCTAAGTCTTAAAGTTGCCAAGGTTGGAGACCCCTGCTCTATTCAACATTTCAAGTTCAAAGTTTGGGTGGTACAGTACACAGGACAAAATGCTATTAGCATTTTGCTAATGGCAAATGTCATCTTCTCCCTGTTTTGACCTTGCCCTAAACTCATCCCATTGACTCAGTTGGCGATACAGCTGAGTGCTCAGTGGTTTAATCGATTGTTTGTCAATAGGTTGCCTGAGCGCTCTACGGGGAGAGCTGCAAAAAAGAGACAAGGGTAAGGAGAAGTGACAGTAACCAAACCATGAAGTCCAGGATAAGAAAAACATACCACTGTGTGGTACATCCAGTTTTTCCTGGATATATCCTTTTTTTCCCAGTCCTGAAATCGTTGTCCAGTTGGATTTTCAAAAATATCAAAGGCTCCAGGATTTTGTTATGATGTAGCAGATGAATTAACAAAAAGGTATAGGAAGAAAGCTCTTCTTCTCCCAATCACTTAGAAGCCTCAGGACTGGGCTGGGAGAAGGGAGAGGTTACTTTCTGCCACCAATAGCCTCTCACCGATCAGTCTGTTCCCACAGAGAGGGGCTCCTCAGGGTGCCGTCAGTCAAACAGTGTCGACTGGCGGCCCCCAGGCGGAGACCCTTCTCTGTGGGGGCACCGGCCATCTGGAACAAGCTCCCCCCTGAGATAAGGAGGATACAGGACCTACATACCTTCCGCCGGGCCCTGAAAACGTTCCTATTTTATCAGGCTGGCCTGGCTTAAACCTCCCTTTATAAATGGGTTTTATATTGGGTTTTAAATGTTTTTAAAATTGGATTTTAATTATTTCAGCCTAATTGTATAATTTATTTTAAATTTTTAACTTTTGCATTATATTGTATTTTAATTGGCTGTTCACCGCCCTGAGTCCCTTCGGGGAGTAGGGCGGTATGTAAATCTGAATAAACTAAACTAAACTAAACTAAATTAAATTTTCTCTGCATGGAACTGCTATCAGTTGTTGCAAATTGTTCATGGGATGGCCTTATATCTCTGTTAAGGGTATTTAGGTGAAGGCTAAGCATTTTGGCTGAATCTTGGACATCTTCTACCTATGCTCATGGGTTTATTGAGAGAAGTAATGATAGTTTGCAGCTTCTAATTCTTGCCTATATCTTTCAGCCCCTGATGCAGCCACTGTCAGCTCAATGCAGCACAAGTGCCAGGCGTGCAAATCCAGTCACAACTGCATGTCTGCCTTCAAGAGATGCTCTAACACAGGGATGTCAAACTCGCAGCCAATGGGCTGGATGCATCATGTGCTGGCCATGCCCACCCCCAGTTTAGCAAAGGGAAGTCATGATACGTCATGTGACAACTGTCTGGGGCATCTTCTGTAACAAAAATCAGGAGCCCTGGGAGGGGAGGGAGAGGGGTCCCAAAAGTCAAGATGTCAGCTATAACTCTGTGACCAAAGCAATCACACTTAGACTTATATACTGCTTTGCAGTACTGTACAGACATCTCTAAGTGGTTTACAGAGTCAGCATATTGTGCCCAATAATCTGGGCCCTCATTTTCCTGACCTCGGAAGTATCAAAGGCTGAGTCAATCTTGAGTCAATGAAAATCGAACTGCCAAACTGCTGGCAGCCGGCAGTCAGCTGAAGTAGCCTGCAATATTGCATTTTAACCACTGCCTCACCACAGCTTTGCTTCTTTTTACATCATGCAATACATATTAAAGCAGGTGGGGCTTCAATTGTTTAATTTATAGTTTAGAGTCTGATGTTAACCTAGAGGAAGAGTCCTGCATTCATTATTTGGATGCTGTGATTTAGGCACAGGGAAGGATTATTCCATAATGGCAAATGCTACTTCTAGTCCCAGTTATTGTAAATTTAGGACCCAAGAGACAGAAGGCATGCAGAGATGGAGAGCATGAATTATCTAATTAAAATTGTGCTACGCACACAGTGCAATTGGATTTGAGCAAACCCATTTTTCCCCTTAAGCATCTCCTTTTAAGAAAGTTCCAATAAGGTCATCCTACAACAGTGCCACAGAAATTTTAACACCAGCAGGAAGGAGATGAGGGCTGAATAATGACAATGCTTGCAACAAATAACATCTTATCCTCAATGGAAAAAAAAATATAGTGCAAAAACAGAGATATATCAGGGGCTGGATCTCCATAAGTAGTGATTGCCCTGATAGACAGAGATGGATAAGCTACAACTCGCCTTGCAATGAGATTTTGCAGAAAGAAAAAAGGCAAGTCAAGGATGGATTCGGGATTAAAGGTGGTCCTTGTCCTATATTAGTAGACTCCGGTGAACTCATTTGTTTCTGATATCTGATTAGCATGGGATAGCTGTCATTTTTATAGGGTTTCAGCAGTCTTTGAAGCAGAGATGATTTCTCTAGATTCTGTGCCTGTTTGGTGTGAGTTACATATTAGTCTTCCATAAAAGGTACACATTCTACCTCTAAAAGAAAACTTTCCTCAGACGTCAGAAGTTCTTTTCAACCAGGTAAACAACACTTGTTTTGAAGTTGGTCTTTTTAAAGCCAATACATTTGAACCTTACATGGAAAGGTTGCTTAAGATGCTTCCTACATGACCTACAGAGATGGATATCACTGATTTCATTTAGGAACTGTTATAAATTGTCACAGTTGTTCATGGAGCGGCCTTGTGTCTCTGTTAAGAGTATTTAGGTGAAAGCTAAGCATTTTGATCAAACAATTAATGACATTTTGCTGAAGAAATTATATCCAATAATTTTTCTTTAAATCAAACACCCATTATGTTTTAGTGCCCTGGCATATGTGAATTAAAATTTACTCTTTATATACTTTGGAATAATGTGATTATTCTACTATTGAGAAGTAAATAGAAATGAATAGAGAACTACAGAAGCAAAATACGTATGTCGATATGGAATGCTGTAAAATTACCATTGATGCAGTGATGAAATCTGAACCGGTTTACTATCGGTTTGCTGGCTGCACATGTGCAGTGTGCACCATGCACCAAATGTGAGGTGCGCAGTGCACGCCAAAGAAGGCATGCAGTAAGTAGAACAGTGCATGGGGGAGGGGGTATCAGCTGTGGCCACTCAGCTGTGATCGTCAGAGGCTTTTTTTTACCTTTTAAAGGCATTTTTTACAACCTCTTTGGCAGAAGAGGTTGTAGAAAAAAATGCTTTTAAAAGTAAAAAAAGCCTCTGATGATCGCGCAGCTCAGCTGGGCATGGACGGGGTGGGTGGGGGGTGGGGGGAGAGATTTTTGCTACCAGTTTTCCGAACCACCTGCTGCCATCACTACTGGATCATGTGATCCGGTCCGAACCGGGAGCATTTCACCCCTGCATTGATGGTATGTAATGTTCAATACATTATGTCTTGATGTGTTTTGTTTTTATATATGTATGATTGTTTTTTGTGTTGTTTTTAAAGACAAACTGTTTAATAAAAATTATTTTTAAAAAATTTACTCTTTGTAAAATAAAAACCTCTATCCATTTTGCTCTTGCCCAACAATTGCTTTGTAAAGGAGGTTTTTAACAAATACTTAGACATAGCGGAAGGAAGCCTTTAATCCAATCTCCCTGTCCAAGTATTTTGAGAGAAAAATCTTCCTGCTGAACTCATAAGGTTATATGACTGACTTCCATCTACTGGTAAATTAATTTAAAACTCTATTAAATGCTAACAAAATGGTTGAAATTCTTATCTTTAGCCTTTTTCAAATACATATATATATATGAAATTATGAATATTTCATAGTTTGCTTAGTCCTTGCCTATTATTAGCAACAAAGACTATATATGGAGTCTTAAATACTGCTGACCAATTGGGTTTTCTAATCATTTCACTGAAGAACTTAGCAAAGGGCCAGCAACTATGGTACAAAATAATGCAATCTGTATATTATCAACTGTGCTGCACCACAATGACGTGCTCCAGTGTTTCGTCTTTTCACCAGCTAAAGCAACAACTGATGTTCCTTTGTTAAAATCTAAGCAAAAAAAATATGATTAGAAGTTCAATTAGCACCGAGTATGACCCAATCACTGATTTTCATGTCTTCAGTGCATAGATATTGTTATGTTGACCTTACCTCACAATGTAATTTAATATTCCTCCCACTGTTTATTAGCAATCACTTCCTATTATTATAATGTTAATATTTAGGGCAGAGTTCAACCTGTTGTAGAGTTATAATGAAAAAGTTATCAAACGCTTATAGGTTTAAACTATAATGGAATTGGAATTCTTCCATCATTCCCAGATGAGAATTAGAAGGAAAACACATTAATACATGGAGTGGTTCTCTATTTTTCATTTCTGTGGCAGTAATTTTGAGACCGTGAGAATTTAAGAGAAGCTTTCTCGTCTCTGTTGCCCCTCCCAAATCCCACAACTACCAGTCTGAATGGGAAAATCAGATCTAAAGTAATTTCTTATCAAGTGATTCTGATTTTTTTCTGGAAAAAACAGCTTCTTCCTCTTACTAGCTTTTTCTTCCTTCCATCCAATTGTGCTTAATTCTCAGAGATTGTTTGGACAAGTTCCTGGAGTTTTCTTGGCAAGGTTTTTCAGAAGTGGTATGCCATTGCCTCCTTCCTATGGGTGAGTGAAAGTGACTGGACCAACGTAATCTAACTGGCTTCCTATTAATGTGGGGCTAGAACCAATGGCAGAGGTGGTATTCAGCAGGTTCTGACCAGTTCTGGAGAACCAATAGCAGAAATGTTGAGTAGTTCGGAGAACTGGTAAATATCACCTCAGATTGGCCCTGCCCCCATCTATTCTTTGCCTTCCAAGTCCCAGCTGATCGGGAGGAAATGGGGATTTTAGAGTAATTTCCCCTAGAGTGTGGTGGGAATGGAGATTTTACAGTATCCTTCCCATGGAGTAGGGTGGGAATGGAGATTTTACAGTATCCTTTCCCTGCCACGCCCACCAAGCCATGCCATGCCATGCCCACCAAGCCATGGCCACAGAACCGGTAGTAAAAAAAATGGAATCCCACCATTGACTCATGGTCTCATGCTTTCTTGCCTGATGTCTTAACCATCACATCAAATTGGTTCTTGTATATCTTTTTAAGGATTCCTAAATCTCTAAATCTATTGGTGTTTTTTAAAAATACATGTGTGCACACACTCAGTTTCTTTTATATATATTCTAATACATATAAATGACTGCACATGAATAGTAGATTCCCATTTCTCAAGTTGTGCCACTGTTAAGATTCATGAGACAATATTAAGATTGTGCATTATGTTTAGGAAGCATATTTCTAAGCCAAAAAGTAAACATCTCCTTGGCTTTTAAACTGGTGCTAGATTTTCTCTGACAGAAATGAACATAGCAGAGCCTTCAGCAATGCATAATGTAATCAAATTAATATCATCAAATTTTCAGATGACACTAAGCCGGCAGGAATAGCCAACACCTCAGAAGACAATCTCAGGATCCAAAAAGATCTTGACAGACTTCAGCAATGGGCTCTATCCAGAGATGGATTGCAGCAGGTTCTGACCAGTTCTGGAGAACAGGTAGCAGAAATTTTGAGTAGTTCGGAGAACTGGTAAATGCCACCTCTGGCTGACCCTGCCCCCATCTATTCTCTGCCTTCCGAGTCCCAGCTGATCAGGAGGAAATGGGGATTTTGCAGTATCCTTTCCCTGGAGTGGGGTGGGAATGGAGATTTTATAGTATCCTTCCCCTGCCACACCCACCAAGCCATGCCACGCCCACCAAGCTACACCCACAGAACCAGTAGTACAAATTTTTGAAACCCACCACTGGCCCTATCCAACAAAATGGAATTTAATGTAGAGAAAAACAAGGTTTTACACCTGGACAGGAAAAACCAAAGGTACAAGTACAGATTAGGCGAAACCTGACTCAAAAAGAGTAACAGTGAGAGGGACTTTGGAGTCCTAGCAGACGATCACTTAAACTTGAGTCAGCAGTGTGCGGCAGCAATCAAAAAAGCTAATACAATCCTTGGTTGTATAAACAGAGGCACAGGATCAAAATCACACGACGTATTAGGACTGCTTTATAAAGCCTTAGTAAGGCCTTACCTGGAATGCTGCATCCAATTTTGGTCACCACATTACAAAAAAGATAGTGAGACTTTGAAAAAAGTGCAAAGAAGAGCAACTAAGAGAATTAAAGGCCTGGAGACTAAAACATATGAAGAACGGTTGCAGGATTTGGGTTTGGCCAGTCTAAAGAAAAGATGGACTAGGTGGGACATGATAGCAGTATTCCAATATTTGAGAGGTTGCCACAAAGAGGAGGGGGTCAATTTGTTTTCCAAAGCACCAGAGGCTAGGAAAAGAAACAATGGATGGAAGGAGAGAAGCAACCTGGAATTAAGAAGAAACTTCCTAACGGTGACGACAATTAACCAGTGGAACAGCTTGCTTTCAGAAGTTGTGGGTACTTCATCACTGGAGATTTTTAAGAAGAGACTGGACAGTCACTTGTCTGAAATGGTATAGGACAGTGATAGCTAACCTTTTCTGGACTGAGTGCCCAAAGTGCATGCTGTGCGCCTGAAACCCCAAAATGCGTGGCTCCCCATATGCCCCCTGCACATGCGCCCCCACATATGCCCCATCCCCACCTCTGCACATGCACGGCAGAGACCTGAAGATCAGCTGGCCGGCGGGATGTGCATGAGTATGCGCGGTGGAGCTGAGCTGGGGTGATGGCTTGCGTGCCCACAGAGAAGGCACTGCATGTCACCTCTGGCACATGTGCCATAGGTTTGCCATTCCAGGTATAGGATCTCCTGCTTGAACAGGGAGCTGGACTAGAAGACCTCCAAGGTCCCTTCCTTCTATTCTGATTCTGGTTCTAATGACATTCAATTTAGGCAGTGGATCCTTAGTAAGAGATTACAGTATACTGCTATGAATCCCATGTTGTAAATAATGTATACATTAAGAATATTTATGTAAGCAACATCTCATACATTCACATATATTCAGCAACAACTATTTATCTGATTCTGGCAGTTATAACAGATGGAAACCACATAGAATATATGCATAATCTAAGCCCTTATTTGCAACGATATTTGATTTTATTCAGACAAATTGTGGTGAGATTCTTGACTCAAAGTATTTTGTAGGAAACCAACAGGCACAGGATTAACTTCCCCAGACTCTCCAAATAACAGTTCTTTCAACTAGAGAATAACTCTCATGCTGCATTGCATGGTAAAAAAAAATGTTTTTGGGAGGGAAAAAAAACACTGCGTAAGAAATCCTTAAAGAAAACCATGGAAATCAGTATAAGCAGAGTCTAATCACATTATGGTATATTTTCATTAAGTAGTAATAAGTATCACTGTGTCTTTTTTCAGTGGATTTCATCCCCATTTTTTTTTCAAGTACCTGCAAATGTTCATACAATGATTCATAAGCAATCACGAGTTTTTCTAAATTCTGCTTACGATTTCTTGTAATAGGGCAACCTTTTAATCAGCTGATAGGGACCTTAATGTTAATATTGGCAAGACTAATGAAAGACAAGCAAATATGGAAAAATTAAGCTAAGTGGATTCTAACCTATCATTTTATACAAGAGGAAACTGTGTATAATTGAAAAGAAGAGAACATGATGATCAATATATGGTAAGTCATGACTCCATGAAGCCATGTTATCAGGTTCATGATATCTAAGATATTTGGAGCCCGCCAAACTGGCGAAGATTGATGCAAACTAATTTGAAAAGTATACTTGCTTGCATAACCATATCACCCCATGCATCCTTAAATCATCAGATAAGCACTCAAAGGACACACAAAAATAATAGATAACTTTAAAAGGCGCTCCATAACAGTATTTAGTTTTAGCTATTTACAATAGCAATTATATACTGCTTCTTCTCTTGAAAAAGCAAGGTGGGATACTTAAAAGACTTTCCCTCATTTTATCTCCATAATACAAGTTTGTGAGAGTCCTTGGTGCTCTCCGAGCTTGGTGGTTTTCTTGCAGATGTTTCATTACCAAACTAAATAACACCATCAGCTTTCGTGGGAGAGGGAATTGCTCTCATTTTATATTCTGGTTTGCCCTGTCAAAGTAGGCGGGAGTGGTCTTGAAGATTCCTTGGTTGTACTATTTATTGTTAGTGTGCTTGGGATATTGTTTGCTTCTTGCTTGGTTTTGTGAGGTAGGTTTGGCTGAGAGAAAGCAGCTGGCCAAAAATTACTACTAACTTCTCTAATAATGTAGAGCTCTGAAAAATACAGAGCACCATGTTGGATTATACTCCTGTGGGAAGAATGTCTCAAAGCTCAAAGATCCTTTTGTTTCTCATTTCCTACCACCTGCTGCCACACTGTGCTGCGAAGGAAGGGTCTAACCTTTTTATGACAGAGTTCTGAAAGGATTACGGAAGTTTCTTTTGAACAGTCTTTTGTCTGAAGTCACATTTTGCTTAGTGTCTATGGATATCTCCCAAGATGCCCTACGCGCATGTTGGAATATAGCTCCACCATTTCCTACTAAGATGACTATGATGCAGTGGTGGGTTGCCCCTGGTTTGCACCAATTCTATAGAACCGGTAGTAAAACCAGCAGGAGGCCATGCCTACTGACCCTGATGCCAGGGTCGCGCTTGCGTGCGGCCCTGTTGCAAACTGGTAGTAAAGGTAAGTAGAACCCACCCCTGCTATGATGAACACAGTATCACGAGTTTTGCAATCCAAGATTAGTGGAGAATTTCAGAGAGCAAAAAAATCATGTAAATGTTTTACCGTTGAGTAACGGCTACTTCCATCAAGTAGTGAATGTGAATAAATGCATTTAATGGCTACTTCCATCAAGTACTGAATGTGAATAAATGCATTTAATGAAGGGTTGGCACCAACTCTGACTCAGGATACCTCTTTCTCAATCAGCACCCCAACAGATTACACCAAGGTTCTGTTCAGGAGACTGTGATGTGATCATGGGAGATTTATGAGTGCCACTTTCCTCTAAATTATATGTTGAGGACGGAGGGAGAATTCATTGGTAATATTTAAAATATTTTAAAGTATGGATCTGAATAATGCAGCCTGTGACCTATGACAACAAAAAACACAGTGCTATTACACTTATCAAGAGACTTTTTTGATTGAGTGTATAGTCAAGGAAACACTCATCATGGTTCTAAAACACTGAACACCTTCAGTCGAAAAATGGATCTGGAGGATTTTCTTGATTAAATAAGAGTCTTTCAGGCAGGAAGGCCCAGGTATACATTGTAGAAAAATAGGTTCTTTTCAGAACATTCTCATGATACAAGTTAAAAACATTGTGTGACATTTAAGATTTTATTGCAAAAAGTGAAACTTGTCCAAGAAGGTGGTGGGTTTTAGTTTTAACTCTCTTCTCTGCATAAATAAAGCAGCTAATCATGTGCACCAATGTGTAGAACAATGTTTCTCAACCTTAGCAATTCTAAGAGGCATGGACTTCAACTCCCAGAATTCCCCAGCCAGTCATCAGCAGCAAAAGCTATTTCTGAGTAGAGTTATATATCATACTGTTAGAGATGGATTTCAAATTTCAGTTCCAAATTCTGAAAATAAATAAAATAAATCTTAGTAGCTTTGTTATGTGGCCGATTGCATTAGTAGATATCTGGCACTGAGTTTGTTTAGATGGCAGCAAATTTTTTCAGTGTGACAGCTGCAACTGACACACATTTATCTTATTCAGGAGAAACATTTTTTTAAAATTGCATCTGCAGTTCCAGGAACACCATTATTGCTACTTTTGATGACAGATCCTTTGAGATGTGACGCATTCCACCAGTTATGGCAGAGAAAACATAAGAAAATCACTTTTATTTCACTTGCTAGAGCTTTATATCCTGTTTATATAAAGTCCCTCCTTCCAGATGAACTTCACACTGTTTTTCTTCTTCTTTGGTAGAGGAAAATACTATTTTAGAATGGTACTACTAAATTGCGGTTTGAAGCTGTTGTACATAATCTTTATAGCAGCTGGAAGTGTAATTAGAATAAAATCCAAATGGTCTCATTAAACATTTTTTCCCTGTAAGTCTGGATACGTTGAAGGATCTCCCCCCCTCCACCCCTAATGTGTCATTTAAAGCAAAAGCATGAGCGTGAGTACATTCTTAAAAAGCCTTTTCAATCCAGTAAGTCAAAATTTGCTTCTTAATGGTTATAAATTTGCAATGCAGCAGATTTTTAAGAGGTTGCAAAAGATTCAGCTGCAGAGAACCTTAATAAAGAAATCCTTTCATTGGATGTCCATATTATCAAAGTCAAAAAAATAGACAATTGCAATAATTTAACATTAGGTGAGAACTACTTTTGTCATAGTAGAGATCCACCAAATAACATTTGTACATTATGCCTTCTGATCTGAAGATTTACATTTGGAAAAATATATCAACATCAATCAATCAGAAAGTGGGATGCATAGTTAGGATCCCCCTTCTTTATTCTAACATTCTGACAACATTCCTGTCCCTGTTGTGGTCCGCCAGCAGCCTGCGGAACTGGCAGCAGAGTCGGACAGTGAGGAGGCTGGGGTGGACAATGGATCAGTCCTGGAGTCTGGGGAAGGCCCAGACGAGGGCTCTATGTTGGAGGCAGAGATGGGGCCAGGGCCACCTGGGAGCGATGTGTGGACTCCGGAGCCTCCAGAGGCGGATAGCAGAGAGGCAGAGGAACAGGAGGAGCCTGTTTCACATTCTAGACAGCATGTGAAGAGCTGTCTGAAGGCAAGAGCAGCTAAAGCAAAAAGGGTGACTTGGGAGTAAGGCCAGGAGATGATTGGCCCCTCCCAG
The DNA here is from genome assembly GCA_030761175.1 of Masticophis lateralis. Taxonomy (NCBI): domain Eukaryota; kingdom Metazoa; phylum Chordata; class Lepidosauria; order Squamata; family Colubridae; genus Masticophis; species Masticophis lateralis. The sequence continues at coordinate 68,540,650 of JAUDYJ010000003.1, forward strand.
AAGGCTTAAAAGAGAGCAATTGTTCTTGGGATCTTTGTAGGAAAGCAATGTTGCTATGTTTGTTTCTGGACTTGCTACATTTCTTGTAGGCGTCTCTTGCTTCTGAACCTTTACCAAGAAAAGCCTTTGGCAGGGTGCCAAAGTAGACAAAGGTTGGTGATAAGGCCGAAGGACTGTTTATGAAGAATTTGTTTTGGACTTAATTTGGACTAAGCTGGGAATGAAGTAATTCTCGGCTGTTTTAATAAAATACCTTTGTTTAGGACTGATTGTGTTTGGTAATAACTACTTGGGCCTAGGTCACAACAGTTCCATGTCAGGAACCACAACATTGTAGGGCTGAGTATACATATTATGCTAATTAGCATGAACCCAGAGATTGGGATTTTAGGCTATGGTTTATGTTTAACATTATGCATCAACCCATCAGCTGAAACTGAATTTAAGTATTATGAGTGGTAAGAAGTTGAGGTGAGAGACTTGATTATGCAGTGTCTTCCACTAATTATTATTTCATATGCCTCTCCCAAAGGAGTGGAGGAGGAAATTCCTTTGAGAATATGAATGAAGAAGTGGAAGATACTGGACAATCCCTAAAACCTCTATTTTACAGAGAAAAGCCACTGGCAATGTTTTCCTCTTTTGATGATCACCAAAGGTTAACAATATTCTCAATGACCCTGGGGAGAAATTGTGCTACCTTTGTAATTAAAAAGCAACTCATCAAAATCCTAGGATGTGTTGCAGGAAATAACACTGCAGGTATATTTTCATCAGACAAGAACAAGGCCAAGTGTTTTTGGTGTTCTACAAAAGTGTCCACCACCTGCTCTCTTGTTTACATTCCCGAAGGACGCAGGCTTTGTTGCCCTAAGTAGAATAGCAGAAAGTTCAAGACATAAGTAGAACTGAGGTGCTTACATAATTAAAGGATTTTTTTTTTAAAAAAAAACCTTTCCCTTGAGGGTTTGGATTGTTCAAATACTGTGCTTGAAGTGATTAAGTGTCTGAATAAGCTCTAGATTGCTCTCTTTCTTTCTCTCAGATGGAAATTGATTTGAGGTTACAGTGTTGCTTTGTCATTAGCAAAAGGTTGAAAGAAAACAAGGAGGTTTGCTTAAAGATGATTTTGATCAGGCAGTAGAGTATGACTACCTGTTGTACAGTCATGGCTACTTTGCTCCAAGTACAGGTAGTCCTCGACTTACAACAGTTCATTTAGTGACCATTCAAAGTTTCAATGGCACTGAAAAAAGGGGTTTATGACAACTCTTCCCAGTTATAACCATTGCAGCATCCCCATAGTCACGTGATCAAAATTCAGACACTTGGCAATCTATATATATAAAAACGAAAACCACTCACTGTAATCACGAAATCTCCAGAACTGTAAAGTCTACAAACTTGAAATTTGCCACAAATGTTCCTCTTGGCTTCTAGGTGCTCACTAAGAAAGGATTTTTCGAAATGATCATCAGAGCATTAGTATTTCCTATATTATGATTAGCATGCTCTAATGCTAAGGAGTTCTACTCCCTCTCCCCACCTGAAAAGAAATCTGTTCCAAATGCAAACACAAGCAGAGGAAAGGAGTTTCACTTTGAGTTTTACTTTCACAGCAGCAACCAGGATAGAATAGGGGAGGCTTCTGTGGGGCAAACCTGAGGGAGAGAAGGGGATAGGATAGGAGAGGCTTCTGTGGGGCAAGGCTAAGGGAGAGAAGGGAGTACGATAGGGGAAGCTTCTGTGGGGCAAGGCTGAGGGAGAGAAGGGGGTAGGATAGGAGACGTTTCTGTGGGGCAAGGCTGAGGGAGAGAAGGTAGATAGGAAAGGATAGGGTTCTGTGGGGTAAGGCTGAGAGAGAGAAGGGGAGAGCAGAGGCCGACTGTAACTACTTATTAATTTTTAAGCTGTAAGTTTCAATTTATCAAGTCGGATCACATCGTTTCATAGCGAAGCACGGGTATCTAGCTAGTTGGTTCATATTGCAGTGTCCCGGGTCATGGGATCCCCTTTTGCAACCTTCTGATAAGTAAAGTCAATGGGGAAGCCAGATTCACTTAACAACCATTTTACTAACTCAACAACTGCAGTGATTCACTGAACAACTGTGGCGAGAAAAGTCGTAAAATGGGGCAACTTGACAACTGCCTCACTTAACAATAGAAATGTTGGGCTCAATTAGGGTCGTAAGTCGAGGACTAGCTGTAGTCTGTTATCCTTAGCAGCTGCTGAGGCTTCCACTATCTTGTGTTACTTAGTTACTATTTCAATGCATTTCTGTACACCGCAGGAGCTTGTTGCCATGTTCAGGGCAGGTCCACAAGGTGAGACTAGAAAATTGGAGCCCATGATTGATCCTTTATTCTTAAAGAGGACGAAGCATGCTTGCAAAAGGTGCTTACAACATGGCATCAGAGTTCAGCATGCCAGCTCTTCTGTATCCCTTCTGACTATACAAAAACCACATTGAGCTAACCAATGTGCAGTATGCTACTTGTAGAATGTTCTCCCAAATGTATAGTTTGCATTTTTCATATGTTAAGATCAGGTACTAAGGTACACAGCCTTCTTCCTCTTGTGCCATATCTGTCATTGGATGTTGGCGATCCTATTTTTATCAACAGCCAGACGAAAAAGTACTGTTGAGTTTATCCAAACCAGTCCCTTAGATTTTGAAGCCATGATGTTTTTCTTCTGCCTGGATCTCGTTTGCCTTCAATCTTTCCTTGGAGGATTAAGTGAAGTATGCCGTATTTTTCTGGGTGTCGCATCAAATGTCCAAAATATTGATGATTTTGCTTGGCTTTCCCAGGTAGCTTATCACCTGCTCATTTCCCGATTTTGTCAACCGAATTTAAGCCGCCTGTAAATCCACATTTCAAATGCTTCTAGTCTCTTCAAGTGGCTTTCTGCCAGAGACCAACCCTCCACTCTGTACATAGCCTAGCAAAATATAAACTTAATAGAAATAATAATAGATTCTGCCCTGAAAACTTAATCTAGAAATCTACAGTATGGCAGAGGGAAAAGGTAATGGAACATGTAAAGGATAGATCTAGCTAGATACAGTTTGGTCTAGTAGTTAAGGCATCAGGCTAGAAAGCAGGAGGCCTTGAGTTCAAGTCCTGCCTTAAGCCATGAAAGCCAGCTGAGTGACTTTTGGCTGTTTACTCTCTCTCAGATCAATCCTGGGTTGTTGTTACGGAGAAAATAGGAGGAGGTAGGTGTGTTGAATATGTTTTCTACCTTGAATTATTTATAAAAACAATGAAGGCAGGATACAAACAAACAAGCACATAAAAAAATAAAACAAGCAAATGCCATATTACAGGCAGTCCTTGACTTACAGCCACAATTAAGCCAACATTTTGCTTGCCAAGCGAGACAGTGGTCAAGTGAATTTTGCCCCGTTTTGCAACCTTTCTTGCCACCGTTGTTAAGTGAATCACTGCAGTCGTTAAGTTAGTAACACACTTGTTGAGTGAATCTGGCTGCCCCATTGACTTGGCTTGTCAGAAGATCGTCACATGACCCCGGGACACAGCAGAGGTCATACATATGAACCACTCGCTAAGCATTTGAATTTTGATACATGACCAAAGGGATGTTGCAACAGTCATAGGAGTGAAAAAGGGTCATGTGTCACTATTTTCAGTTCCAACTTCGAATGGTCACTAAATGAATTGTTGTGAGTCGAGGACTATCTGCCTCGCCTTTTTTTTCAACAACAACTAATAACAATAGCAACAGCATTTATTTATTTATTTATTTATTAGTCCAATTTATATGCTGTCCTTCTCCGTAAATTCAGGGCGGCTTCAATGCATTATAGCAATAGCCTGCATACTTTTATGTATATAGCTGCTTATTAGGGCTTTCAGCCTCCCCAAGGGGTGTTGTTCTATACAAAGCTGGCTTATTGCCCCCACAATCCGGGTCCTCAATTTACCTACCTCAAAAGGATGGAAGGCTGAGTCAACCTTGAGCCCTGTTAGGACTGAATTCCAGGCTGTGGGCAGAGTTTGCCTGACAATATGGCATACCAACCACTGTGCCACTTGGTTTCCTATGAAAGTTCATCACCATTCACATTCAGCAAAATCACTGCTGCTCCCTAATTTTGGCCCTGGGTCATAAGGAACATTTACATTTATCTACTTGTCCCAATAGAACAGTTCCAGTTACGAAATGATAAGAGTTCATCTTCAGAGTCACAGTTTCCCATCATCTCAGGGAACTCTTTCCCCCTGCCTCTTCATCCAGCCCAAAAATTCTGCTATACAGGTAGTCCTTGACTTACAACAGTTCATTTACTGACTGTTCAAAGTTACAACATCACTGAAAAAAGTGACTTATGACCATTTTTCACACGACCGTTGCGGCATCCCCATGGTCATGTGATCAAAATTCAGCCCGGTGGCAACTGACTCGTACCGATGACCTTTGCAGTGTCTTGAGATCATGTGATCCCCTTTTTGACCTTCAGACCAGCAAAGTCAACGGAGAAGCCAGATTCACTTCACAACGATGCTATTAACTTAAGAACTGCAATGGTTCACTTAACGACTGGGCCAAGAACGGTCGTAAAAGGGAGCAAAACTCACTTAACAAATGTCTCACTTAGCAACATAAATTTGGGGCTCAATTGTGGTCGTAAGTTGAGGACTACCTATACTTGACAGCTTGCACCCTAGGTTTAGGAAACAGACTGGCGAAGACCACTTACTGGGATGAAAGAGCAAGAAAGGTTCCTCAAAGCCTTCTCATTGACCACAAAGGAAAATAGGATGTTTGAATAAACAGACATTTTGTCAGATCCATCAGGGCTCTTACTCTAAATTTAAGACATTTTAATTGGATCTCATACGTTAATTACCTTGATATTCTCTTTGGCTTCCTGAATGAGCTTCCTATTTCTCATGCAAATGAACACTGGGAATTAACACCCACTTACCACCTTGGCTAGTTTATAGAAAAGCACTTTTAGCACAGTATGTTGAGCAATTTAAAGAGAAACCTAGAAAGGGTTGATTTCTGGAAGCAATGAATGGTATCAACTATTAAGAGACATATTGGATGTACTGCAGTTTCAAAAATATAACAGGAAGCAACAACAAAGACGGATAATGGAGAGGAAATTGATGAAAATGTATGCCAACGAAGCATCTGTACAACTTGAGACTTGTTGGTGAGTAAAGACATGCCATGGAGAAAGATGGATTCTAACACCACAGTGTGCTCATTTCTTTCTGTGTAAAAAAATGGCACATGTTGTGATGCATTTCCACTCCATAAAAGAAATGCCCTTGTTCATTTGGTTTATAGACCAAAGATATGGCAACTTTACAACTTGTGGACTTCAACTCCCAGAATTCCTGAGCCAGCATGGAATTATGGGTGTTGAAGTCCACCCATCGTAAAGTTGCCACAATTGCCCACCCCTACCATGAACTAACAAGGTGCTTAAACCTGGAGGCAAAGCAGTAGACTCAGTTTACTGGCGGTCCACGGGCCGGATGCATCACACACAGGCCATGCCCACCCCAGCTCCACAAAGGGAAAAACGTTGCGATACGTCACATGTTGGCAACGTGACACAGTGAGTTTGACACCTGTGCAGTAGAGAGAAAAGTGTTAAGGGACTTCTGGTTTTGTCTTTCTGTTTCTACCTAAACTACTGCTATTCTGTAAATTATTATAGAAATACTGTACCAACCACTCAAACAGTTTATAGCTGTTGAGACAATTGTATAATAGCCATTTATTTCACTTTGGGGACAAAACAAAAACAAATATTAATCCAATTCAGTGCTGAAAAGAGGCTTTCAACTTACCTGCTGATGTGTGCTTGAACTTTTCACTCTTCTTCTTCCTCCATTTCCATGGCTTGAAAATTCTTCCCAGATTGGCAAACTTACTTCTCCTCCTTATAGGAGGGGTGTGTGTCCCTGGAACCAATGAGTCTGAACGCATTGCAGCCAGTCTCTCCACTTCCTCAGCTGGGTTGTCACAAAGGAAAGGAAAAGAAGAAAAGAGAAGAAAGCCATTTTAGTAAAACAGATGGGCAATATTTATCCATACTGAAGCCCCATTTGGAAAGTGCTACCAAATAAGTGCTACCACATTAGTTTGTAGCACTTTGCAACAAATGGTCACCAATAATCCGGGAAGAGGATCCCAGAGTCAGATAGAACTTTCCCTTCTGGATTATGAAGGAAGTTTAAGAAGATTTTTGAGGCAGTTGGTTTCCTGTTTAATCTTTAAAAATACATGGGAGAACTAGAAGAGTTCTGTATGACACAACCTAGAGCTGAACTAGAACTCAAGACATTGCCTGCTACTCCTGTAACATGCATTGTCCAAGAATTATGCTGGTTAATGCGCGAGTCTGGGAATCCAGCTTCTTTAAGGGAAAGTTGAAGATGCAGTTTGTGTGTCCCTACAATGATACATTTCTTAATTTCCCCCTTCCTCCATTTCATTGAAGGAGGCCTAGATACACAGCTTCTGCAAGTTATTGTCCAAATTCTTAATTAAATGTTGCTGCTAAATGTTCAACAGTGACTTTTGTACATACATCATAGACTATATCTCCTTTAATCCACCATCCTGGGCAATCTGTCTTCCCTAAAAAGATGACAAGCCTCACATATGATTGATTGATATTTATATTTTTTATTCAGAAATTTCAGGCAATCAAAGAACATTATGGATATAGAGGTGGCTGAAGCTAAGTTTGTTTCATGATTATGGATCTTTTTAGCAAGATTTACTGACATTCAAATCAATTGGAATATATCCCTTCAATGCTTTTAAAGTGGTCTGTGGATATTTGAAAAAAAAAAAGTTGGGTTACTTGATGTTTGATTAAATATCTTTCAATAAATACTCAAAAAAAAAGGTTGTATTTGTAGATGGGAACATTTATTTATGTAATATGTAAATCACAAATACTCAGTATCAATTACTGCCAAACCCCTGCAATTAAAATCAGAAACGATAGTAAAATATTAATGATAAAAACCCAATAAAAGTCACACAGAATAATCTGCAATTATCATGATATTATCAAAATCATTAACACAAATTATTACATGAGAACAGTAAATAAAAAGTCAATGAAACATGCAAAATACACATAAAAATACATGACAGCAATAAAAACAGACAGCAAATAAGCTATTGTGCAAGAAAGCTAAATAAGCTAAAGAAAAATAAATTTTGGGATTTTTTTTAGAACATAATAGGGCAATTGACAAAAGGTGTAAGGGAATTCAAAAGTGCTGGTACTGACACCAAATTGCTTGTCTCAGATTGGCACTGAGGTAAACAGATGGTTAAAACTCCTCAGGAGTGTATGGGGAAAGATAAATAATTGTTGAAATGAATTTTCTTCAAGTTAGACATTATGTACTTCAAGGGATTCCTATGTCAATATCTTTCAGGTGTTTTAAGCAGACTGGTAAATAATTTATGAAGCTTCTATGGGAAGAACAGCCCCCTACAAAGAAAATGATTTTAATTTCACTCATTTGCAGCTTTATTTGGGGGCGTACGATAAATTTAATTCTACTTTTTATGAAATTTAGAAAACTGAAATGAAAATTCAGATTTATGTTTTTATTTGACTCCTCTGATCTGGCAGGTTTCATGCCTTTTTTAAGTAAATGCTCAACCATATTTTTTTCAACACAAAAGGCAGGTTGGAAAATACTGAGAAGTATAATTTTAATCCTTACTCATATCAGGAGCTTACCCTTTGGGATAACCCCAGTCTGAAAAATCACAGGTAAAGTTTTTTGAAGGGAACTCCTGAGTGAATGAAGGTATCAATATTTTAAATCAACATTAATCCATTTTAAACATGATCATTATCACTTTATATATGGCAGGGTTTCCCCAACTATTAGTAGCAGGAGACAACTTTATAAGAATCTAATAATGTCTGATAAATAATCTTTTTTTGAAGAAAAGTTAAAAACCCACAAAAAATCAGTGATCAACATTGATTTATTCTAAGAACAAGCCCTGTATAGAGAAGCAATATTCAAAGTGATTTGTACCTTTTTCTCTTTTCTGCCTGGCCTTCTTTTCTACAGAAACTAAAGAGCAGTTTTCAGCTCTTCCTTGTTTTTGCAATGATCAAATGTACCCCCACGTTGATTCCCACTCACTGTTGGAGAATTAGTTTTCAAAATTCAGTTTGAATTCTTTATGATTTCAAAATTTGGTCCAAATATCTTAGCTTTATAAAAGTCTTGAAATATTACCAATAGTGAAAAACATTTTGGATGATTCTACCCCAGTTTTTCTATAGACTAGAATATGTTGAAGGTAAAAATTAGTTATTTGCAAGAATTTTGGAATGCAGAGTTGATATAGCCTATGCTTATTACAAATCACTAATAAGATTATTTGTGCTGGGGAAATCAGGAGATTCAGGCAGTTCAAATGTGTATAAAGATTTATTGCAAACTTAAGTTCTCTACGGGAATCTGGCCAACTAACAATCAAGGGAAATAAGCGGGAGATAAGAAAGGCATTGAAGATGGACTGGACTTAGATCTCTTGTGGGCATGCAGGGACCCATGACTTATGATGCGTTTGACCCCTTTCTCAATCTCAGCCTGGTCATTTCCTACAACCTGATGACATTTAAAATGCTTCTTCGTACTGATCATACCTTTAGGATATTTAAGATAAAGCTAATTCAGCAATATTTTCCATGTTTATTGGACAGTCTAAAGAATGTTTAAAAAGCATTGGTTGCCCACTTCTTTATGCAAGAAATAGAAAATGATGGAAAGAACACTCCATACATGATACAGACTTATCCTATTGTTTTGGTTCAATATACTTAGTCTTCAACTTACAACTAGTCATTTAGTGACCATTAGAAGTTACAACTGCACTGCAAAGATGACTTAGGACCATTTTTCACACCTACGACCATTGCAACATTTCCATGATCATATGATCAAAATTCAGATGTTTGCCAACTGGTTCATATTTATGATAGATGGTTGTAAATCAAGGGCTATCTATTTTGCAATGCATATGTTATGGTTTAGCAAACTATATAGTTGCTACCAATTGTGTTCTATTCAATAAATCAGAGCTAAGCACATTGTGCTTAGCTAACCCCATAGCTAACATCCTAGGTGAATCTCACATTTTTTTTCTTCCACATCCACTTCTTTCTCTTCCAAATTCAGAGCACCACAACAAATTGTTTAATTTAACTGAATCAATGGTGATGCTTAAACTCTCAAGATGAAGCCTCTGCTGTAGGAATGACGGGAAAATATGGCCCACATAGTTTAAATAGTTGACTCGCAGGGGTTAGAACAATTGGAAAGCAGTAATTATCTCTTCTCTTATTCCATTTTATTTTTACTCCACATTTTGTTTAGTTTTCTTGAAGTGTTGAAGAACACTTTACACTTATATGAATCATAAGTAACAGATTTCCATAGGGCTAAATCTGGAACCAACCATATACTTAAAGGAAGGGCATTTTTTAAAAAAAGCATTAGGCTCCTTTCACACAAGCCCTGCTCCATCATCCTGATATTCATTGTTATGCTGAATAGAAGTGAACCCGTTACAACCATTTTGCTGAGCAAAGAACTGAGAATTAAACAAAATTGCTCTAAAGTAGTTCAGAATGATGCTATATGGATCCCTGTTCGCCTAGTTCTATAATAAAAAACCATCAAAGTATATCATGTCCGTAACTCCACCTTCCTTGTATTCAGTTACTCAGCAGATGGCAATTATGGCAGCCATTATACTTTTTCTCTCTCAGCGGTTTCTTCTCCTCCTCAGTTTTAAGGAGGCTACATTAATTGTGTAGCTACTGCCAAAGAAAGAGTGAACTCTAATAAGCAGATTCTGTTACCAAAAAAGAAAAAAAACCCCCAGCATTCTGAACAATTCACACTAGAGATTTAATGCGAACGGCACAAGAAGGATGTCCTGCTAGTATTTTTAATGTAAAATCTCATTCAGAAATATGTTTTCCCACATTGTTTGGGAAAACGTTTATGTCACAAAGCAGAAATGAATGCCAAGCATATTGGAGTAGGTACTGCCGAGACAGTCTTTTGAATAATAACACATTTAGAGTATTTCCCAATGTGAAATTTCCATAATTTTTTATCCGTACAATCTACAGAAAGATCATTGGAAAGATAATAAATGGACAAAATTGGTATCATCTACTAATCTATTAGCCAGCTTCAAATTTCCCTCCCATTGCCAACTCAGTTGGCAGCAGTGGTGAAATCCAAATTTTTTTACTACCGGTTCTGTGGGCATGGCGTGGCGTGCATGGCATGGCTTGGTGGGATAGCAGGGGAAGGATACTGCAAAGTCTCCATTCCCACACCACTCCAGGGGGAAGGATATTGCAAAATCTCCATTTCCACCCCACTCTGGGGCCAGCCAGAGGTGGTATTTGCTGGTTCACCGAACTACTCAAAAAACTCCGCTACCAGTTCTCCAGAACCTTCAAAACCTGCTGGATTTCACCCCTGGCAGTGCGAGGTTCTCAGGCTCTTTTAAAAGACCAAGAGGGTGGCAATGGGTCTTACATTGCAAGGAGTGGGAGCCATGACAGAAAAGCAAGTCTCCTGGATCCTGCCAGCTGCAATTCCTTGGCTGATGGGATGGAGACCATGTCTCTTTCTACCAGAGTGTGTGAGGCAGGCCAATCCAATTGGGGTGGCTTTAGGCTTTCTGAATCCTAAGAGAACTTGGGAGGGCCCTTGGGTAGAGGTTAACTATATGGTTGCGAACTCCCACAAGTTTTACATTGTTTGTATTTTCTCCTACCTAACAGCCATCTGCTTAGTTAATATGTGCAAATCTAAGATATACTGGTTTAATGCTTTCTAAGATGTCTTAGATTGACCGTCCCCCCCATAGTTCCCTCCAGATGTCTCACTTCACAGTTCTAGTATTCCCCAACTACCACAGCCATTGTATATCTGGAAATCACCATGCTGTGAAAGGCTATTGATAGAACCACTGGCAGAGCCCTTCATCATTATGTTGTGCTCTTTGAATACTGCCTTGAATCACTTGGCAACTGGGTGGCCTTAGAAAATAGAGTTAAGAACAATAATGGCATTCATGCTGTATGGATCAGCAAACATGATCTAAATGTATCACTATAAATCCCTTGTTCCACATATCCAGTGTTTCAAATGATCACATCACTTTCCCTTGAATAATACTATAAACCTGTTGTCTCCAAACCTGGCAACTTTTACAACTTGTGGACTTCAACTCCCAGAATTCCTCAGCTAGCCACAACTCTGCCCATCTAACCTCTAGGAGAGGGGAATCCAGATCTGAAGACAGTAAGGAAGAGGGTTTTGATGGTGATCATTCTAGATCTGTTGCCAAGAGGTAAAATGTATTTGAAGTGCAGAACCGGAAGATAACAGGAAGTGAATCAGACAGGCAGCCATAAAGGGCTTTAAAGTTGATAACCAAACCCTTGAATTGAAAGCAAACCAGCAACCAGTGCCATTTGTACAACAGTGGCATAACGTAGGCCACCCTAGGGCTCCTAAGACTGTTTGCACTGCTGTATTTTGTGCCAGCTGTAGCTTCCAAATCTCTCAAGGGTAGCCCCATGCCATAGAGTGCATTGCATTGCAACAATCCAAGATGGACTAACCAGGTCACGAGCGACTGAGTGCAATGACGATCTAAGAAAAAGCGCAATCTGAAGTTGTGCAAATGGAGAAGGATTGAAAGCAAAGAGAAAATGCTTCTTTCTTTAGAGCACAAATTTAAACTACTGCATTTTCTGCTGACAGATATAGCCATCCATTCGGACAAATTTATAGGGGAGTTGGACAATTGTGGAATAGAGGGTCATCATCTCAGGATCTAAAACAGCAGATACCAAGCACTCAGGGCTACAACGGAAGGGAGCCGTCTCTCTCATGTCTTCTTGGTGAACTTCCTCAAGGCATTCCTTTAATCACTTCATGATACATAATGCGGAACTGTTATGTAATGTTTAAATTACATTATCTTTATCATTGCTGTTTTATGTATGTTTTACTGAGGACAGTGCAAATGTTTTATCAGTTATTTACAGTGATGTGCAGCGCAGCTAATTGTCCTGAGTCTTGTAGGATTGGCGTTATATTACTGAATAAATTGTAATAAATGAACTATAAAAGTCTTTCAGCCTCTTCTAATGTTCTCTACGGAAATCAGTTGTGGGTTACCAACCCCAGTTAGGCACGTATCACTAGTTGTCCACATTTTTGCAGCCTAAATTTCGTAGCCCTAATTTTTCTTTTCTTTTTTTCCATACAATATGTCAAAAAATTATTTATGTGGACTAGATTAAATATGTCCAGTTTTCTCACTAATACCATCAGATTTAAATATAATTAGCTCTGGATAGATTGTGCTCTTAGGCAGTGGTGGGTTTCAGGTGGGGGAACCGTTAGTGGTGGTTGTGGGAGGCTCCACCCATCCGCCCGGACGTCATCATGGATGCCCTACACATATGCAGAAGCGGCGTGCGCACGCACTCACACTTCCGAACCAGTAGTGAAGGTAAGTGGAAACTGTTCTTAGGAAAACGTTATCCAGAGTTTTGAGCACTCATGGAATTAGGCTGGAATGAATGCAACTCTTTGATGAAAATATAGACATTCCATAAATTCCTCCAGCCCCAGCTTATTAAAACTGAAGAAGTTCACACAGTTGTAGAACCTCCACTTTCATCAGATTATATTGGTTACTGTAAATGAAAATAATTGTACTAACAAGTATAGTTCTCTTCAGGAATTTCTTTCTCACGCTGATCTATTTTTCCAGTGTGGCGTTCCAGTTGCTCTTAAATTTATCAACAAATCTGGAGGAGATGCATGAGCCAGGATTTTATTAAGGATTCCTCTGATTCTAGGAGACGCTAGAGATTTTCAGCTTGTAACTGAAGAGGCTACAGAATGTTAGCCATTGCTGAGGGCTAAGTCAGATTCACTACAAGTGGCTGCTAATTTGATAACAAAGAGTGAGGGATTGACTTTGTTGAAAGTGCCATAACCTAAATCATCTTTCTAGTAAAGCAGTGCTGAATAGTAAAGATGATCACAATTCTTCAAGAGGAGAGCATATCAACTGCTCTAAATAGCTAAAGCCAGCAACTCTGATTATATAAGAATGTTGACAAAAGTTGCTTGTGACTCTTGAAACACTGTAAAAAAAAAAACATTACCCTTCTACTTCTTGCCAGGGTGCTCTGGTGAATTCCTCTGTTTGTTCTGTAAATGAAACTTCTACTTTTAGAAGAGCTTTTCTTCATTTCTTGACCCATGGGCTGTTCTTGGATGACCCAGATTTTCTGCCTTTAGTTGTTTCCATTAAGCAGCCTTAAGGTACTGGCAGAATTTACACAGCAAAAATTCTGTCCTTTATCTTTTCAAGCCTTTATGGTTCTCTTAATAGCCGGCTGCTTCTATCTCTACCTTAATTTCTGTTGGAAAATTTATGGCAGTCTAGTTAAACTCCAAATGGCCAAACCTTTATATATCTTTATATCTGTTTACCTAGCCTTGAGCTTAAATAAGGCAATTTTACAAGAGGTATCAACATTTTACAAGTAACTTCATTTTAGAAACCAAACTTTCACCAAAAGCTAGCATAATACCAGCCGAACAACTTCCAAATAAAAGACTATTGGCTTTTATATTACCATATGAGTAATTTAGATTTAATAGAACTTTTACTTTTTTTAGAATGAAAGAAACCTATAACTTTAAAGAAAAGGTAATCACTGTATTTCTAAATCAGTTTTCTTAGTAAAAAATTGGAAAGTACAGAATGCAGAGTTTTTAAAGGATCAAAGAAGCATACAGAAAATAACGCCTGGTAATAATACTTCTAACTCAGTAAACTTGTAGAAAGTATGATTAAAGTCGACAATTTCGACACTGACAACTATGCCTTTCTGAAAAATAAGCATCCTGAATTCTGAAAAGCATGCTTATTTATTCACCAGTCCTAAAACATGTTTCAAAAATATAACCGTGTAGTAAGTGATAATCTCGGAATCATTATGTAGAAAATGCAACACAGATCCTTCTGAACTACATCTGAAATATGACTGCATTAACATACTATTTATAATTCCTATTGTCTTTGCTGAAAAATGCTCTCAGTAGAATTTTTGCTACTTGCTGTTTGAATGCACCCTGGGTACACCTCCTAAAGGCTGACATAAAAATATTGGATCAGAGGTTCCAAACAGGAATGTCTGTGGAGGAGTATCCAAAAAGTTAAGATGGCATTTGTTATCTGTGCAACTGGAGCTTTGTTCTTTTTTTTTTACATGTGTTGCATACTTGACACATGTTAAAAAGGGGGGATTCAATCATGGGCAGTAGCTTTTGTTTTTACTTTTTTACCTCCTGCCAGATGGCCTATTTTGGGGGGTGGGTGGGGGGATGTTTAAAATGTGAATTAGTAGAACCTGGGAAATCATTTGAACCCACTAGTCAGATTAGTCCTTTTAGTTTGATTATCTTGTCTAACCAGCTACCCACCAAATAATTTTGGGAATAGAACTAGAATCCCGACATATCTGAGGCACAGCAGAAGGGGATGGAAGATTCTACTCAGATTGTCAGAATACCTCAGGATCACAGAACAAACCTTTTCTAGACTTAGTTTGAGATGCAAAAAGATCACATGTTACATCTCGATCAAAAGCTTTTTCCATTGAGCTTTGATTATCTCTTCATTTAGAGCTAAAGATATAACCTGAAGAACCCCAATTATTCCACCGTAATAATATGTGGAATAGGAGAGATCCTGTGGCATGGTGATTTGAAATATAATTGTTCTGAATGCATGGTTTAAACAAATTTTATTTCAAGTCATGGTGCTACAGGACCCCTGCATTTTACAGATGAGCGATCTAAATTACATGATCCTATCAATGAGCTACCTGGGTGGAACTGGAAAGTTTTCTTTTTTTAATGCCCCGTGGAAACCTTTGAGCAGGGTCTCTGTCAGTTAATTGGGCTTACAATGTGTTAGAACATCATAAAAAAATTCTAAAGATGTTCTAGACACGCAAAGATTATATTCATCAACCCTGCCAGGCTCCCTGGCTTGTTCTTGGCAATAAATCACAGATCTCCTGACACTTAATAGTTTAAGTTCAACAGTTTGATTTTATTTGGCTGAAAATTCTCAGGTACAACTTGGTTAGATTAGAATCTTCCTTGCAGTAAAGAGTGAAACTATACTCAAAAGGTGATTGCTAGTGCAAAAGGATAAAAGGATAATTATACTTACAGAGGCTTAAACTCATAGCTTCTTCCTCCTACGCTCTCTGAATCAGTGGATGTTTCTACATTTGATAGTCTTGAAGTCAAACCCTAGTCTATTAACATGGTGGTAATCCCTGATCTGGGAATTGCTGCTTCCCAACCTCCCTGCATCAAACTTTATACCAACGACAGAGCTGACAATCCCAATTGTGGTTGCTAAATAAGGACTATCTGTTTGGGACTTCTGGGGGTAGGGGGTGGGGGAGGGATGCTAGAACCTCTCTGCCTGGTTGTAATGTGCAAACTCACTTGGGAGAGCTTCCCTGAATAGAAATTCTTTACTGCTTTCATTCTCTAAAGGTGGAGGGTAACATTTGAAGAAAAGGATACTGTATTTTCCTCCTCTTCCCCATGTGTAATTTTATACATTCTTACAAACATTTGAAAAGGGTCATAATAATAAAAAAAATCAGGTACAGGTAATCCTTGAGTTATGACCACAATTGAGCCCAAAATTTATGCTGCTAAATGAAGCATTTGTTAAGTGAGACTGCCCCATTTTATGACTTTTCTTCCCGCAGTTGTTAAGTGAATCATTGCATTTGCTAAGTTAGTAACGGGGTTGTTAACTGAATCTGGATTTTTCCATTGATTTTGGTGGTCAGAAGGTCACAAAAGCTGATCACATGACCTTAGGACCCTATGCAGCTGTCATAAATATGAGCCAGTTGCCAAGCATCTGAATTTTGATCATGTGACCTGCAAGAGTGATAAGTGTGACAAAGTTTTTTTTTCCCGTGCTGTTGTAACTTTGACCACTCACTAAATGAGCTGTTGTAAGTTGTGCATTACCTGTATTTAAAGTTAATATTACTGCAATACTTTAGGAACAAACGAATATTCCTTTTCTGGTGGTCTTATTGAATGATCTTGCACTAGTTGCCATATGAAGATCAGCTTTTGTCTTTCACTTATCAAAAGGATGTGCTGAATTTGCTTTGGAAATGTGCTTTCCAAAGTCACTCTGAATTTGGAAAGCCTAGCAAAATTGCCTCCTACCAACAATATGGACCTAGTTTCCTTACCATTTCCATCCCATATGGACCTATTGCAGGGGTGAAATGCTCCCGGTTTGGACCGGATCGCTTGATCCGGTAGCGATGGAGACGGGTGGTTCGGAGAACTGGTAGCAAAAATCCCTGCCCACCTCATGCCCAGCTGAGCCGCACAATCATCAGAGGCTTTTTTTTTACTTTTAAAAGCATTTTTTCTACAACCTCTTCGGATGAAAAAATGCTTTTAAATGTAGGGGAAAAAAGCCTCTGATGATCATGCAGCTCAGCTGGGATCATCAAAGTCTTTTTCAAAGGCTTAAAAAAGAAAGGCTTTTTTTCTTTTAAATGCCTCTGATGATCCCAGCTGAGTTGCCTGATCAGCAGAGGGTTTTTTAAAAAACCTCTGCTGATCAGGCAACTCAGCTGGGATCATCAGAGCCTTTTGAAAGCATTTTTTAACAACCTCTTCACCGAAGAGGTTGTAGAAAAATCGGTTTAAAAGTAAAAAAAAAAATTGGCCACGCCCACCCAGTTACATTAACCCCCCCACACCAAACCACGCCCACAGAACCAGTAGTAACAAATTTTAGATTTCACCACTGACCTATTGGCCATAGAAGTTTTATGGCAGAAAAAATAGAGGGACACACAAATATGGCATTTGTGTGGCACAGCATACTTAGGATGAAGTCAAATGCATTGTAGAAAAGATATAGCCCAGTTTAGTCTTGCACTAAAACTGGACTGGCACCACATAGCTATTTACAACGTAACACTGTTCAGCATCATTACACCTCCATGAAATAATACTTTTTCAACCTGGTGCATTTCCCCAGAAATGACAACCAGCATGGCTAATGGCAAGGCTGACTGAAAACTTTGTGAATTGAAGTCCATATCTAGAAGGTATCAGGCTGAGAAAGACTACCTAATAATAGCAATAGCACCTAGAGTTATATACTGCTTCACAGTGCTTCACAGCCCCCTCTAAGTGGTTTTATAGAGTCAGCATGTTGCCTCCAACAATCTGGGTCCTCATTTTAGCAACCTCTGAATGATGGAAAGCTGAGTCACCTTGAGCCTGTGTGAACTGAATGGCTGGCAGCTGGCAGTCAGCAGAAGTAGCCTATAGTACTCCCGTCTATCCATTGTACCACCACGGCTCTTGGACAAATATCATTTTATTTATAGGCTATGAAGAAAGTTTCTATTAGCAATGGATTATGAACAAAATCGACTATACCATTTCTATTTCCATTTATCTTGATAGTGTATAGTTTGGAGCTCCCTAGCTACGCAAATTTTTGACTACACCATCACCAAGAACCAGTTTGTGAGAGTTTAGTGCTGAAACATTTAGTTAGAAAAAGGATTAGCAAGGCATCAAGAAGCAAAATTACTCCCTGTAATTTTACCTTTATAGCTTTCAAGCCATAGCTGGTTATATGAGAGGTGAGCCCTGATTGGAACAGATGAATTATAGGCAGATGGAAATCCCATATATGGTTGCCCTACTTACAGTTACAGCATAGGTCCATCTTGCTGAGGGCTGTTTTCTTACCAGGTGGTATCGCTCTGAAGATTTAAATAGAAGTTGCTTTCTAATGCTGTTACCTGAGCATTTTTAATGGAAAACTTGGAGATGTACTGCTACTGTATACATTTTAAATTCACATATTCTCTCAACTGACCAATTATCCAGCTGTTACTATGCAGCATTACTAGAGACAGGAAAGAATTACAATGTAAACATCTGCTTTTATTTGAAGCTGTAACAGCTCTCAAATTAATGAAATAATTTAAGTAAAGGCAGGCCTAACTTGCATTGTCATAATCCAACTATGGCCAAACTATTCATAGGCGAGCAAACTAGTTAGTAATTAAGCTTTACCCGTAGTACTCAGTTAGGCAGCTCCTTTCTCTGTCATAAATGAGTCTATGGTAGGCTTGCTTATGGTCTAAACAACAATCTGGGTACCAAACAACTTCATTGAGATCATCAATTCTTTTGAAATAGACACCAGTATTCCTCCTGAACTTCTCACTATGTAGGACGACATTACAAACTGAAAGATTCTTTGGATCTGTTAATCATCATGACACCCAACCACAGAAGTCCACAAAGTACAATTCTAATCCGCAGAACTATCTAAAGATATCCGAAGATGCTTTTCCAAAAGGCAACTGGACTTTCTTAGTTTTTTTCCTTGAAAATATTTCTCTTGTTGGATGAGAAGTGAAACACTTGCAAGGCAAAAATCAAGAAAATTCAGTTGTCATTTGGAAAAGCACCTTTTGAAACAATCATGACCTGGATGATTGAGAATCTCCATACCGTGTTTCCCCCAAAATAAGACCCTGTCTTATATTTTTTTGAACCTCAAAATAAGCACTTGGCCTTATTTTGGGGGAGGTCTTATTATTTTGGGGCACGTGCAGCAAGATGGGGCTCCTATTGCCGTTTTACCTGATTTCCAGCTCTGCGTTTAAATATTTTCCGGGAGGGCTTATTTTCAGGGGGAGGCTTATTTTAGTGCATGCACTCAAAAGCCTGATTGGGCTTATTATCAGGGGATGTCTTATTTTCAGGGAAACAGGGTAGATAACTAAAGATACCTGTAGATCTTAGCAATATGCCCCAAGTATAGAAAGTAAGGACCTCCCCCCCGCTCCTAGAAGAATGAAATATTTTGGGAAATGTTATATTTCTCTGGATGATAAAAGAAGAAATGTATTTTAAAGACAGAGAGCAGCTCCCTGCCCCCAGCAGATATTTGGTGCTCATTAAGAAAGACTGGGCCAGCCTATCTACAAGACAAAAGATCTCCAGCTCCAGGGTGATGGGATTAAGACATGACTCTCCAGGACACAATAGGATTAACCCATCTAGCAGCAGAGCTCACCACATGGCACAATCACTGGGGACATTGCATCACCCAGCAAACTCCAACCAAGTCTGGGATTCAGACAGCTACAAAGTTAGCTGTGACCCCTACAACAACCAATAGCATACATATTCTTGCACAGGAACAGGAAGTTCAAGTGCAAAGCCAAAGAGAGGGTATAAATACCCCTCTCTCAACTCCATGTGACTCAAATATGATATTGCAACATTGAAAGATTATCCATTCAGCATCCTTCTTCCAGAGCTTCAAGATTCATTGAGTTTGCTTTTTAAAAAACCCAGTGAATGTAATCTCTGGAAGAAGGCTCTAATTTTAGCACCTATCTGATGTTTGAATAAGGGGAAATAAATACATAGATATAGAACCTATATCGATGTGTTTATTTCCCCTTATTCAAACATCAGTAATCTTCACCTTCCAATCTATGCTAAGAGTCTTTTCCTTTGCACAGTTAATCTAGTGTCCAATAAACCTCTTTACCATTTTCTACCCACTTTCAAATGCATATTCTCGTACACAGAAAAATGCCATTCTCCACACTTGGCTGCTGGTGGTGTGACTTTGCCTCTCTTGTGGAAGAGTAACATTAGCAAGAAAGTAAAGAAAGCAAGCTTTCTCATTGTGACAGGATTCACAATTCAACTTGATTTCACTGACGGCCACATCAGGGTTGTGTTTGACCATGGGGTAGCACGGTGTGGCTAGGAGGTGTGGCTATGGGGGGCGTGGCCAGCTCAACATCACTTGTGTTGTGGAGGCACCTGTGATGGCCAAGTGCTAAGGCAGGACTTACCTCAGACCCTCCCTCACTCATTTTTATAATCTTCTCTTTTCCTTCCTTCCTTCCTTCCTTCCTTCCTTCCTTCCTTCCTTCCTTCCTTTTTCCTTCCCTCTTCATTCTTTCTTCTTCCTTCCCATCTTTCCTTATTTTTCCTTCCTTGCTCTCTTCTCATCTTTTTCTTTGTTTTTCCTCTTTCCCTTTCTCCTTTCCTGTCCCCTCTTGCATGCTCAAATGCAAAAGGGGAAACATTTCTCCTTTTGTTTTGTTTTTAGGCCCCCCGAGCTCCGTTTTTGCTGACAGAGGCACTGTGGGCCAGTCCTTTGCTGTTTCCAGGGTGGTCCTGCGGGCCAGATCTAAAAACCCCATGGGCCGGGTCTGGCCCATGGGCCTTGAATTGGACACCCCTGGTCTAGACCATACAATCTAGTCACAAAAAGAGCATACAACTAACAAAACAAAAACAAAAAAACAAAAACGTATCTTAGACAGACTGAAGAGCTAATTATTTTTAACCAATTGTCGAAACTACAATTTACTACTATGGGATATGCAGCATTGGGTAATCGAGTAACACTCTATTTAGAATGCCAATCATTCGCACAATATGTGAAACTGTCTTTATCCAACTAAAAACTGCTAATGAGTATAGTCAGCTTAAGACTTGCTTTTTTATTTATGAGTTAAGGACTAAAGCATAAGGCTAACAAGCCCTATGACTTCAGTGACAAGGCCATACATAGCAGTATCTTCCCTTTTTTCTGGGTGCTTTGTTGAAAAGCAAAGGAAGTTGTGCCATTAATGGTGAGCCTTAATTGGGGAAAAAAGACTAAGCAGATGCACAACAGCATTCCAAAAATGCACAACTATAGAAATGTAGCTGTCACATTTTTGGAAGGTTTTTGGCATAGGGTTTGCACATTAAACACTATTCTTTATAATTTATTTATTCTTTATGCTGTTGGCACTGTTTGTCTAGAACATTAGACATCTAAAGAAGAAGGTTTCAAGTATTAGATTGAAGTTGGGACTTCTCCATGTTAAAGAGAAACTCCTTCAATTAGCTATATAGTATGTTTATTTTCCATGTCAATAGCTTTTATTGTGTTTAACTTTTCCAAGAAATTTCTTTGATGAACATTGTATTATTATTTTTTGGTTACATTTTATTTTCTGTTGCTTTTTGTTTCTGGCTATGTTGTTACAATCTTCAGCCACAAGTATAAACTTACTGTATTACATGCTTATTTCCAGTTTCACTGTTTGCAATATATAAGCATGATTCAGCTGATCTTTAGACCTTTACATCATACTGGACAAGAATGTTGATTTTTTTTTAAAAAAAAAATCAAACTTTATTTTCAAGGACAAAAGAAACAGCCACAGCTTTTTGTTCTCTTAACTTTTAAAAATAATATTCACTTTGCACTATGCACAGAAGGCAGGAACAGAAATAGAATATTTATTAATCCTACATCAGGCAATACTGCCCACGTGCATCAGGAGAGCAGGATGTCCTTAAAGACAGTCATAGCAATGTTACAAAAATCTGGAGGCAAAATGGTCCAGAATAAGACTAAACAGCTCTGGTCTTCAACTCATTTCATGAGCTAGTTTACCAAAAGCAATCAGAGTTTTATAGGTTCTACCTACTGGTAGGTGGGTATTATCAGTCCCATTAGGTAAAACAAACCAAGAAATCAACTCCACAGAATAGCTAAAACTACTTTTATTTAAGAATGGCTATAATAATAGAATCTTACATGGACGATAATGTGAGACTTCCTCCAGCTATTTATAGTTTAGTGAATTAGAAAGCTGCCTGTCTGATTCACTTCCTAACGTTATCTTTCGGTTCTGCACTTCAAATATGTTTTACCTCTTGGTAAAACATAGAATGATCACCATCAAAACTCTCTTCCTTACTGTCTTCAGATCTGGATTCCCCTCTCCAAGAGGTTAGATGGGCAGAGTTGTGGCAGTAGGCTCTTCCCATAAATGCCCTAATGCTATGGAATTGCTTCCCCCTTAAAGTGAGGATGACATTTTTCTGGTTATTCTGCAGGAAAGCAGTGGAGACTCTCCTCTTCAACCCAGCTTATGGAGTCTAGCTGGAAGATTATGATTCTGCTCTATCTTGGGCTCATGAATTAACTATACAATGTTTTTACATTGCTTTATATTTTATGACTCTTTTAGCTACTTGTGAGCTATCCAGAATTATGACTAGGGAAGCATATAAATTATGTACAATAACATAAATATAAAGAAATGAATAAATCATTGAGGGGGGAAAATGCAACAAGGTGTTTAATTGTGGGAATGGAGGAAAACGTCCATAGTTCTCAACAGGGGTCTCCAAACTTAGCAACTTTAAGACATGAGGATTTCACCACCCAGAATTCCTCAGCCAGCCACTCAGCATGGCTAGCTGAGGAATTCTGGGAGTTGAAGTCCACAAGTTGTAAAAGTTGCCAAGTTTGTACAGTATTATTCAAGGGAAAGTGATATGAGCATTTGAAACCTCAGAGCCTCAGATAGCTCAACAGGCTAGATAGCCTATTATTAACATTCAGCTCTCTGCAATTATTGCAAGTTCGAGGCTCAACGTTGACTCAGCCTTCCATCCTTTCTAAGGTAGGTAAATTGAGGACCCAGTTTGTGGGGGCAATAAGCTGACTTTGTATAAAAATATACAAAAGTATGAAGGCTATTGCTTAACACATTGTAAGCCACCCTGAGTCTCCGGAGAAGGGTGGCATATAAATCTAATTAAAAAAAAAAACACCACTGGATATGTGGAACAAGGGATTTATAGTGATACATTTAGATCATGTTTGCTGATCCATACAGCATGAATGCCATTATTGTTCTTAACTCTATTTTCTAAGACCACCCAGTTGCCAAGTGATTCAAGGCAGTATTCAAAGAGCACAACATAATGATGAAGGGCTCTGCCAGTGGTTCTATCAATAGCCTTTCACAGCATGGTGATTTCCAGATATACAATGGCTGTGGTAGTTGGGGAATACTAGAACTGTGAAGTGAGACATCTGGAGGGAACTATGGGGGGTACGGTCAATCTAAGACATCTTAGAAAGCATTAAACCAGTATATCTTAGATTTGCACATATTAACTAAGCAGATGGCTGTTAGGTAGGAGAAAATACAAACAATGTAAAACTTGTGGGAGTTCGCAACCATATAGTTAACCTCTACCCAAGGGCCCTCCCAAGTTCTCTTAGGATTCAGAAAGCCTAAAGCACTGAGCAAACAATTCCAATTGCCGTTAGTATTATATTCCCTGGTCTTAGATTCAGGATTTGTTTTGTTTGAAATCATGCAATTCCAGAGCAACTCATAGTTTACAAGATCAGCCAAAAATAGTCCCATTTCATTACATTTTTTTACAGTTAATTCAAGCACAGTTATAGGCTAAACAAAGAAGAAGAATATATACCCCAATTTTCTTTCATAAATATTCTAAGGTGGAAGATTTCCGGCTGTGTAACAGATTTCCTGCCCCAGCTGACACCTATAATGTCAGTCTATGTCAACTCCATGTTTAATTTTTCCTCATGTATTTTGCTGAGATAAGCGGCCAAATAAATTGAAGAAACAAACAAACAAATAATAAAGGTGGCCTTTTAAAAAATTGTTATTCAAATATTTGAGATCTAGTTATCCATCTGAATCTGAATCAGTAGGACTTAAGACATGAATATCGGTAGATCTCGACTTATGACCACAATTGAGCCCAACATTTCTGCTGTTAAATACAACATGCATTAAGTGAATTTTGCCCCATTTTACGACCTTTCTTGCCATCACAGTTGATAAGTTAGTAACAGAGTCATTAAGCAAATCTGGCTTCCCATTGATTTTGCTTGTCAGAAGGTTGCAAAAGGGGATCAGATGACTTCGGGACACAACAACAGTCATAAGTACAAATCAGTTGCCAAGCATCTGAAGTTTTATCACATGATCATTCGTGGGGATGCTACAAAGGTCATAAGTGTGAAAAACGGTCATAAGTCACTTTTTTCAATGCCATTGTAACTTTGAATGGTCACTAAATGAACTGTTGTAAATCGAGGATTACCTGTATATTACCTCAATCAGAACAGAATCTCCAGGTTTGTACAAATACTTCTTGGAAATCATAATCTCATATCACACAATTTTGTTTTTATTATTCCCCTTTCTTCTTACTTATTGCCATGAAATCAATGGTGCTACAGTTCACCTTTGTTTCCCATGCTACAAGTGTCTGTCCCACCTCCTTACTGGTCACTATTCAGGATATATTAAAGGTTGTACTGAGACAGCTTTGAGTAAATATGGACTTAAATTTTTTCAAAGAATTAGTAGCTGCCTCTGTAATGTTCTTATTAGAATTGGTTAGGAAAGACTGCTAAGGTTCCTGGAGTTGCATTCCAATTAGCAATGGAAAAACATAAACTCCTGGGTTTATAACCTCCCTAGAAAAGTGTGATTTGATTCAATAATTACCTTTAATTGCAACAAAATAAACACCTTATTTATTTAACAAAAAATGTTTCATTTAACAGCAAAGAATCCCTCCTCCCCACCTCCCTTTCTACTGGAACAGCTGAGTCAAAAGTCTTAATATCCAGATGGGAATTGAAACCACTCTTTCTAAATGATAAAGTTATTGTCCTTTGTGATTAGCCAAAGCTCGAGGGTTTTCCTGCTGCGCTTTGCCAGCAACACAACTTCACAATCAAAAGCAACACAATCCTTCACAATCAACACCATCAACTAGTAACAATTACATTAATTCTGCTGCACATGAATCCCCTGGCTCAAAGATCTCCCATGCATCTAGACTGCTTACAAGCACAGGATAAGCGTTTAGCCTCAGTTCCTTTGCTCAGTTCCTTTCCTTTTCACATTTATGAATATTCTGTACTGGGGAAAAAAAAGGGGAAGAAGTATTCAAATAATATGGAGAATCCTTTGCAAGAAACTGTACAAGTCCAGTATCTTCTCCAGCCTGGTATTCTGCAGATATATTGGACTACTGCCCTGTTCACATTCCACCAACATGGTCAAAGAAAATGAAAAGCCAAATTGTCTGAAAATGATAGACATTCTAATCCAAGCAGGTATTGAAGATGGATGTCCTTATAGTCTCCTTGCTAGGTGGTTGCTATGTAAAAACAAACTGTAATCCATGAAATACTGTCAGATCATGACTTAACAGACAGATAAAAACAGAGTTCCATCCGTCCATCCATCTGTCCGTCTGTCATATCTATCTATCTATCTATCTATCTATCTATCTATCTATCTATCTATCTATCTATCTATCTATATCTAACCAAGAGGAGAATGTGGTAAGGGACCAAATACTACTGTACCAAAGTTCTCTATATAATAACTATTAGTTACCTATCTATTTTGAGATCTCTTTTTCACGTCTATGAAAACCCAAACATTTGATTTGGTTTAGATCTCATCAGACTCATCATCAAGTGCTATGCCTAAGGAGCATTTAATTTTTTTTTCTTTTCCCTGAGTTGCTTGGGATAATAGCTAAAAGCAATGTGTTAACAGGAATGAATGGCTAGACGGTGTTTACCTAAGAGTTTACTGTTTCTTGCTGTAGCATCCTTAGATACTTGCATGCGAGAATAGAATCTTGATCAGACTGAAAACTAAATTCTATTGTGGCTGATGTTTTTATGCTCATCTACTCAGACCCTTAAAGGACTATTGCAAGTAATCTTTCAAAATCATCCACTATGCCAACAGAATGCTTTTTTTTTTAACAAACCCACCCCCACCCCCAAATTCTATGTGACGAGGTGACTAGTGACTCTTGAGTGGGAGCTTTCTTAACTATTACTCCTCTGCTCATTATTTAATGTATAAGCATGCTAGTAATACACTTGCCCCATCTCTAATATCTCTATGTTGGTACAATACCCTCTTAAACTTTTTAACTGTGTAGCACGGAAAAATTGTACCCTTTCTCCCTTTGAATATTTGATCCAGGGTAGGAATGTATTTGAATTATAATCTGGGGACTTTGAGACTTCTGATTAGGCTGCTATAGTGCTGCCTACCAAATCCTGAAGCATTACTGCTGAGAATATTTCAAACCAATTTCATTTATACCATAGTGTATAACCCTAACCCTAACCTCCTCATCACAAGACCTACTGACCACATGTAGCTCTTATAAACAGAACACCGACACCGACATCCCCTAAACTCAGTTGAAGATGTTACCTAGCTTGGTAATGAAATATTCGGAACCATCCACAATGGTTCTCTCTTCTTTTCTTCTCCGAGAGAAGAAACGTTCTTCTTTCAGAGAACAAACCTCCACCCTCTTTCTTCAGCTTGATCACAACATACTTTTCCTAAAGGAACCAAGCCACAAAGCGTTTGATAGAGAGTAACATTTGCAAAAGATGTGTGTTAAAGTTGGCAGAGTGGGCTTTGGGGTTAGGGGCTTAGAGCCCAATGAGCTAGATGGAGTGGCTTAATTGATGCCCAAGAGCCACAAGTTCCTGTTCTATTTGAAGAATTGTTCCGCTCAAGTACTATTCAAAAAGAAAGAATGATGAGTATAGAGAGCAGAAATGTTTAAATTCTTGATCCATTGTTTCTAGCATGATAATAAATTGAGCAGCGGACAGTGGTGAGAGAGAAATCTCACGTTTATTGATATCATAGGCTTTTATTTCTGCATTTGGTATATGCAAATGTTACTCAATCAATGTCACTGGGTATATAGAATACATTCCCTTTTGGGAAAACAAAAGTGACTTGTGTCCTTTGTAAACAGATCTCAGGCACAATCCTTAAAAACAAATCCAATATGCCTTCCTTCCAAGAACAGCAAATAGGAAAACGAAAAGCTTGCTCCTTGGGCAAAATTGTTTTCAAGTTCTTGCCTTTTTTGTTCTGAGGAAGATACTGTAATGTCTAAGGCAGAGAAAGTTATCTCTTTTTTAGAGATAACTAAGGATGAAAGGCTGGGGGAACTTTGCAGGTTCTTGTTTTTGCACTGACATATGCTTATTTCAAAACTTAGACTTCCGTTTTTATGTTTTCCACCTCAAGATGGTAAGAACTACTTTGCTAGCTTTCAACAAAGATATTCAAAGATATCTCTGAGAGCTTCTGATTGCTCACTCCTGGCCTACATGAAGGTTTATGTGCTACTTGGATGACGGACTCCACAAAATAAGCATTGTTTTGCTGTGAGGTATATGGTGCTGTAGAGAGCCAGTATAGTGTGGTGGTTAAGGCACTGCACTAGAAACCAGGAGACTGTGAGTTCTAGACCCTCCTTGGACATGAAGCCAATTGGGTGACTTTGAATGAATCATGCTCTCTCAGCCTTAGGAAGGAGATGATGGCAAACCGCTTCTGAAAAACCTTGCAAAAGAAAACTGCAATGACTTGTCCAGGTAGTTTTCGAGAACCACACATAATTGAATGGAAACACACACACACACAGGTTATGAACGATGGACATAATCCACTGAGACCTTCTGTAATACCAGTCTCGCTGAAACGAATAGAATCTGCACATGAGCTTATTACTAATTTTCAATTGGCTTTCAAGAGGCTTTCGGGGAACAAGATTCTAACTGATTGTGACTGTGCCACTCTCAGAAAGGAAGCATTAGAAGAAGAAAAAAGCAAAAAGAACTGAAATTGGCAACATCTAAATTAGAAGTCAGCTCAAGTTTTTTTTCTTCTGCCTTTGCTACTATTATACGTTGGATCATTCACGGTACTTCTTTAACTTCATACATGGTACTTAACAACTGAGTGTCTACTTAAAACCTCTGCAGAAGGGGTCTTATTTGTGTAGGTCCACCAATGTTGTTGCAATGTGTTTCAAGCCATTAGAATCACATTTTAACAAGATCATTGGCTTTTTGTAGATAGGCATTAGGTCTACCGTATTCAAGCTGCACAAATCTAGATGATCAGGAATGTTTTTCCTCTTCTGTTAGCCTTGATACATTTTGAGACCAAAGATGCTAATAAACACACTGCAATCTAAAGATGAATTAAATCAAAGCCTGTTTTAGTGTATCTGTTAAATAAGTGGAATAGCTCAGTTTTGGGAAACCCACAAACCACACTAAAACCATAAGGCAACGTACTGCTCTTGCTTTGCAAATTCCTTGGTTTAACTTCTAGTAAACTTTGCTGACATAGATAATACACAGAAGGGATGGGAAGGGAGAGAAGGATAACAAAGGCATAGAAATTCGAGTGAATTTTATTTCTTAGTCCCAGTTGCACAACTGAAAGAAAAAAAAATTGGTAGGAAAAAAGCTGTCCTGTTGCTCTATGCAATCTCAGTTCAGCCTATTTGTGTGTATTTGTGTGTAATTCTAATTACACTAGTAAGTTTCCATTTGTGAAAGGGAGAACGATGGGGAGGAACTGTACATGACAATTATTTACTTGCTGCACTGCTTTGGGTACCACCTGAATTGAGATACGGGTACTATTTAATTCTTCCAGGCAGGATGGTGGTTATTCAAAATGCACAACCCTAATTTTAAAAAGTTAGAAAAATAAAACAGTGGGGGAAAAAACAGAAAAACAAGCAGCTGTGAGAGTCCCATCTTCTTCTAATTTCTATCTTCTTCTAATTTGCAGTTAAAAACCTTTCACTGACCTTCAGTGAATGAACACTACCTGGCATTTTCCTCTGAACTGCTCCTACCACAAGTAGATTTACATGTTAAGTAAAATATAGAACACCCCTACACTCCTCCCCACCGAACAGCCCAGGAGGATGAAACATATTTAATAGGAGATGGCTGATAACACCTCCAACATATTTTTGCTTATGCCTCTTGACACTTTCCCCTTTCTCTTTCAGCTGCTGACTCAAATAAAACGAGAACACTTTTTTAATTTTCACCCTTCATCTGAAACATTTTCTTCGCCTCTGACAAACACAAAGAAGGGGCTGGGCCGACCTGTTTTAAAAAAACCCTTTCAATTCCACTGACTTCTACTTGAAGCCCCCCCCCCCCCCTTGAGTATTGCACTGTGGGTCAAAAAGAGAGCAAAGGAAAAGGTTGACCACACAGCCTGACTAAAGATACTCGATTCATCCCAATAAGACATTTGCCAGTAAAACTCTCTGTCTCCTCTCGTCCCAGGGCGCGCCGAGAACCAAGACAGTTAATTTTACAGACGGAACATCGCACGACTTCCATCCATCCCATAAATACAGGCTCCCAAACCCTCCTAATTAACTTAGCTGAACTCGTAATGCGGCATGTTTGCAAAGAGGAGGAGCGGCAGAGGAAAAAAGTTGATGTACCACGGCTGGGGAAAAACAAACCAAAACAAAAACCGTGGCGATTAAAACAAACACGACACCCCCCCCCACACACCCCAAAAAAGGCCATTACGGATACATTCCCCGGAAACACTACGGACCCGGGCAAGTGAAAGAAAGAAAGAAAGAAAGAAAGAAAGAAAGAAAGAAAGAAAGAAAGAAAGAAAGAAAGAAAGAAAGAAAGAAAGAAAGGCGGGCGCTTTATTTATTTATTTTCTGCTCTGCTTATCATGCCAAACGGCGAGCCGAGCCGTTGAATCCCTGCCTGCTTTTTTTCCTCTCCTCCTTTGGAGCAGCAAGCGCAGCTTTCCAGAATTGGGAGATGGACCCTACCCCACCAAAAAAGATTCTCTCTCTCTCCTCTCCTCTCCTCTCCTCTCTTCCTTGCTCGCGACTCAGATCATCATCCCACTCACCGTCACGGGCTTCTTTCCCGCAACTGCAGTTGCTGCATATGTGCTTGATCTCTTTGCCTATGTGACAGTGGATCACGAAAGACACGTTGTTGTTGTTGTTGATCGCCGGCTCCTTCAGGGGCTTCATCCTCACCAGATAGAAAGCTCGCTTTTTGGGCTTCGCCTCAGCCCTGTCTGGAGAAGAGCCATCTCTGCGGCCAGAAGAGGACGAGCAAGAGAGCACCCGGGACCGCCTGGGGTGTGTGGAGTCCGCCATGCGCGCGTTTTCTCTCCCTGTGTGTATGTGCGTCTCTCTCTATCTCTCCCTAGCGTCTCTCTGCCACATTCAGCCTCATCCCCCTCAATACACACTAGAATTAAAAGGGGAGGGAGGGGAGGATGGTGAGGAGAAGGCAGAGAGCCAGGGAGGGAGGGAGGGAGGGAGGGAGGGAAGGAAAGGAAGACAGCAAGCCTTATCTATGGGTGACCTCTCTGGTACTCCTGTCTTTAAGCAGAGCTGTTCAGGCTCACACCCCTCACCGGCCACAACTCTGTTTACTATCCCTGCCCTTCTTGGCAATGCCACCAGCTCTGTTTTTCTGCTCCCGCTCCTGACTCGGAAGCACAAGGCAAACGCTTCTCTTGCAAGTCTAGGACAAGTCGCTGCTCTTCAACCCATTGAACCATAAAAATACTCCCTCAGGTTGAGCTTGCTTTGGGAGGGCTTCAGGGATGGGTCTTCGTAGAGGACATTTCCTACTTCGCACACAAGCTTGGAATTCCTGGGAAGTTCTCATCTCTGGGTTAACAGGAGACCTGGTCCAGTTCAGCTTTGGAGCCCATGCAAGGTGCTGCTACCCATTAAGGCCACTTAATAATAGAAAAATATGGTTTAATATTCTATTTCTGCACCTGGGATTCAGGGACTTGTTCTTGGAAGACCTTCCTTCCTTCCTTCCTTCCTTCCTTCCTTCCTTCCTTCCTTGATTTTCGTCTTTTTCTCTTTCATGGGAAACTGAAACTGCCCTGAAAGTTTTGAATGGCTATCACAAAGATGAAGGGGGCAAACTATTTACCAAAGCACCAGAAAGGCAAAACAAGAAGGCAAAGGATGGAAACTCATCAAAGAGAGAAGCAACCTAGAACTAAGGAGAAATTTCCTAACAGTGAGGACAATCAACCAGGGCAACAGCTTGCCTTCAAAAGTTGTGGCTGTCCCATCACTGGAGGTTTTCAAGAAGAGACTGGACTCAGCTACTTGTCTGAAATGGTATAGACTCTCCTGCTTGTGCAGGGAGTTGGACTAGATGATAATCTTCAAGGTCCCATCCAATTCTGTTGTTCTAGGCTCTAAGTGGAGAACTAAATGGCGGCAAGGAAAAATGAATAGATGACTTCATGTCTAGAAAAATAAACTTTCTTGGAGGCTTAAAAATATGAATTAAATTACGCTTTAAAAGCCATGCTCTCTGCATAGAGGGGAAATCCCAACCAGCAGAGCTTACAACATGAATAAAAAAAGATGATGGTGCCAAGCGATACTCCTTACTTTTTGATGTATTACTACACACAGCATGCCTCAGGCAAAGAACTCTTTAATTCCTCTCCCTGTGAAAAGTAACAGAGGCTTCAGTATCTTCCTGCCCCACCCCCAATCTCTTTACGAATCTCAGCTACTTTGGTGATAGAAAAATAGGAGAAGAAATTAAAAGGGGGCAGTATAAAAGAGATGTTCTATAAAGATTGTCCCAAAAGTGCTTTTTCAAGAGGCAACTAGGCTTTCTTGTTTTTCTTTGAAGACATTTCACTTCTCATGCTAGAAGCTTCTTCAGCTTCTTGCATGAGAAGCGAAATGTCAGTTGAAGAAGCTTCTTGGATGAGAAGCGAAATGTCTTCAAAGAAAAAACAAGGAAGTCTAGTTGTCTCTTGAAAAAGCACCTTTGGGACCATCATGGCCTGTATAGACATCTATAAAGGTTGGACATCTATACAGACATCTATAAAGGTTGGTGTGTGTTCATACCAGGAAGGAATTAGGATAATTCAAGAGATCTTGCTTTGCTATGGGCTCCATGATAGTGATATGCTGACTCTGTAAACTGCTTAGAGAAGGCTGTGAAGCGGTATATAAGTCTAAGTGCTATTGCTATTTATTTTGGGGGGGCTGGGGCGGGGGGAAGAAAGCTGAGAAAATAGAATAGAAACTGAAAATGCTGACATTCATAGTCCCTGAGAATACCTGCTGTGTTAAACCACCAAGTTGTTAGTTTGGTTTAGCCTGTTAGGACTTGTCCCTGTGCTTTATTTATGTATCCATGACGTAGCACAACGTGTGAACAAGGGCAGATACCCAAAATTAGACCATGCCACATTGGGTTCAGTTTTTAAGAGCCTAGCTTTAGGCATCTATGCTCCATATCTTTACAGCTGCTATCTGTTAGCATCCCAGTCTCTGGGGGTATGTCATTTTCAAATTGCCTGGTGTCCATGGTAACCACTTAGGTTGTCTGAACCAGGGGGTGGGGGTCCCCCTAGCTGCAGTCCATTATTTTTTTCTCACTCTTTCAAATACACATGGGATTTTTTTCTGTTGCTACATATCCATCTAGAAAAGTTATTTGGAGAAAAGATCCAGGCTGGGGACAGTCACTTAGGGCCCACTTATGCTTCTGATATCACGAGGTGCACCAGTTTGAATTTAAAAACAGGATTAAAAAAGGACAGGTTTTCTTTCTTTTTAAAAAAATTTTTTTTTATTGGCTTTGAAATGAACTATGCATAAAAAACAGCCATAGGTGGCAAAGTTCTAAATATTTTAATCCTGCCCCCTAGGTTGCAATCCCTATTTGGATCATAACTCCACAATTTCGGTTGATAGATCCAAATGTAGGTTTCAAACTTGTCCAGCAATTCTCTCAAAATTTGAAAATACAGTGAAAGGTTGAGAAGGAAATTCTCAGGTCCCTATGCCAACTGACACCCAAGAGAAGATGATGTTTGTTTTCAATAAATCAAGTTTATTTTCACCTTTTAAATTGTTTTACTTTTCATTTTTATTTCCTTTTTAAAAGAATATTTAGTGTTTTAAAATATGAGAAGCTATAGCTGTCTTGCTTTTAACAATGATACCCATGGACCACAGTTGGCAGAGTCTGACTGAGAGCAGGGCAGGCACTATCTACCCTTGGATCCTCCCCTCTGGATGGATTGTTAAGGGTCAACACAAAGAAGAGCAGATTCATTGAATCAGTTTAGACTGCTAATCTGAGGATGAATACCTTCTTTTTCTCCCATCTTCCCTTTTTTCCAAAGGGCCATTGACCTGGAAAAACTATACTTATCATCCTTTACAAAAATCTGTTGGATTCCCCCCCCCCCCCTTCACTGGAAGCCAATGAAAAGCTTAGTAAAGTTTAAACAAAACTTTTATCCAAATCTGTCAAATCTAGACAGCTGGCTGAAGAAGAAACATTGCCCTCCCACCTGGCTTAAGATGAGATGACACTGGGTCACTCTAAGGAAACTAAGTTTAAGGATGGTATGAGAAAGAAATATAGAACACTATGGGATGCTCCCATCTGAAGAAACAGGCCAAGGAACTGAAGGAACTGGTAGAAAATGAGAAAGAAATGAGAAAAATCATGTCTGATAATAGAGTAGAGTAGAACAGAACAGAACAGAACAGAACAGAACAGAACAGAACAGAATAGACTTTTTTTATTGGTCAAGTGCGAATGGACATCCAAGGAATTTGTCATGGTGCATATGCTTTCAGTGTACATAAAAGAAAAGATACATTCATCAAGAATCATAAGGTACAACACTTAAATGATATTCATAGGGTACAAATAAGCAATCAGGAAACAATATCAATATAAATGAATGAAGTTGTAATGAGTTATAAAGGCTAAGAGGGCCAAATCAAGCAAAGAAAAATTAAAACACAGCTATACACTTTCCTTTTTGTTCAGATAGCAGATAGAGTAGCTACCCACACCTGGTAATCACTAGATACAGTAGTGGCCAAAATTGTGGAAACTTTTTGGAAAAAGTGTATTTTCTAAAACTAGCTAATAACACCACTTTTTTTGGAGTAGTGCCTTAAAATTATATACCAATGGAAAGATAATTTAATTAAGAATGTAATGCAATAACTTTTATGAAGGATTTGCTATTAGAATAGCAGTTACAGTATAAAGAAGAAAAGTGAAACACATAGAAAAAATGAGATATATAAAAATTATCACCATAGATAAAACGAGATATACAAAAATTATCACCTTGTCAGTTAATACTTAGTTGGGTAACATTTAGCATGAATTACAGCCTTACAACGTCTTCCCATGGAGTGAACCAAGTCTTTTAGTTCTGCAGCTGTTATAATGTGAAACCAAAATTGAATGATTGCTTCTATTAACTGGGTTTTATTGCTGGGTCGCTTCTGACTAACAAGTTTCTTTAGCTGGTTCCATAGATTTTCAATTGGGTTAAGGTCTGGGCTATTCCCAGGCCATTCCAGCAGTGGAATATGATTATCTCAAAACTCCAAAAATAAAAATAGTGTTATTAGCCATCAAACTTCAAAAATACACTTTTCCCAAAAGGTTTCCACAATTTTGGCCACTATTGTATATCTGACTTTCATAACAGTGGCTATACTGGCTGAGAATGTAAGCGCTGTCTGGAATAGGGACAGGTTTTATGGAGAAACATAGCAAATGAGCAAGTATAATTTACCATAATTAAAAGAAAAATGGTGATCACAGGAGCCAGTGCAACATCACCCAAGTGCTCTGTTGGGAAAATATAGACTTTTCTCCCCCCCTCCCGCCATACCAGTTGTAAAGCTAAGACAACAGGAAATCTACGCAGTTGTGGAGCCACACAACCCAACCAAACCTTCTCTGAGCTGGTGCTCTCCCCAGGTTTTGGACTGCTACTCTTAAAATGAAATGGTCAAAATGTCAAACAATGGGTGCTTTCATATTGACATTGTTACCTTCTGCCAGTCCCTCAAAGCTGCTTGAAGCCAACCTGTAGATAGTTTTCACTCCGTCTGTCTTTAAAATGCTGAGAACAGCAGGAACCAGTTGTCTTTATTCCAGACAAAGAGTATAATGCAAAAATTGCTACTAGTAATGTCCTGCCTCCCATCCTACATTTTTATGCCTTTGCCTAGTGATTTCCAGAAGAAAATGAATGTGTGTTGAGAAGGATGAGATGTAACCCATTTGCCATTAAGGCCAGTGAGATGACATTATCTCAGCATGATGTTACAGCTACTGAACTATGGAGAATGGCTGACAAGCTCAGATGCCAGATGGAAGAAGCCAAACTCCTGCCAATGCAAAAACAGCTTACCTGCAAGCTCTGCAGAACTTCCACACTGCCAATGGAAATACCATCTTTTCAATACAACACGTGGCAGTTGAGCAAGAAACGTATTGGCTTAGCAGTCAAACGCAAATGATGTTATGAGACTGCACTGGTGCCAAGTTACTTCTGGAATAGTGAAAAGGCCCCAGGTGGAACTGACCTATCATAAATGTTGCAAAATGATTGACCCTGTGAACCCTGTCCATCAAAGTGAGTTTGTAGGCCAAGATGAAACACAAAAAGTGCTGAAAACGAACTGTAGAAAAATTAGCCTTTTTACAGCATCTGCCAACATACTGCAATATTTAATAGCAATTGTCAGTCATGTTCAGAGAAACCATATTTCCTCAAATTAGCAGTGAATAGTGATGAGATGGAAGAAAGAACGACAAAATTATTTATTCTACAAATGGCCTGCTATTTCTATTTGTAATCTTTGGATGGCTCGCAACCCAAAGAATGGAAACAAAGCACAACATATTTTTGGATTACCTAATTAATGCACTCCTTGGCTCCCACTCCCTTCTGCACAAATGTATATTCCTCTGTTTTACCAAGAAATGCCTGGACCAAAAGTTGATGGAAATGAGGAAGCTTGTGGAACGGGATCTAGAGTCATCCTCCATTTCCACCTGAAGAATCTTCCTTATAACTTCTAAATAAATTTCTTTAAAACATTTGGCATAAAAATATTTAAGTTTTTTTTTAAACCCTTGAATTTAATTTTCAGCGTAATTGGTTTTCATAAAATCGTAGAATTGGGAGGGATCATAGAGGTCATCTAATCCAACTCACTACTCATCATAAGATCCAGTAAAGCAACTCTGACAGATGACCATCTGGGCTCTGAAGTTCTCTTGGAAAGGGGAACTCTCATGTGGCAGTCTAATTTTTTGCCTGGCAGCATGACCTGCTTTCTTGTAGTGATTCTGGCAGATCTTTCAGGGTTAATAAAAAATGTCAATATTTTTCATAACTGCACAACATAAAGATTAATATTCTATGAATCCATATAGTATCTTAAGTTCTTAGTAAGAACCACCACAGATTGTAAATTTGTTGAGAAATCTTGAGAATCGGGCATCAAATTTTCATTTACTACTAAAATCAATGGGAGGAAAGATTGTTAACTTGTGAACTATTTACATAAAACCCAGTGACCATAATTACCATAAAATTTGTATCTTAAGCCAAATGTCTTTATCATTTGATTTCCTTTTGCTAGGATCTCTTGCTGTTATACTCCCTCACCCCATTTCTACTTTATCTTCATTGCTTCAGTTTTAGACTTTCTGCCTTTATTCCAGGGACTTCACATTTATTTTCCACCTTCTAAGTTTCTAAAAACTTTGATTGCAAAAAATCTGATCTTGCATGGAACCAGGTACACAGAACACTCCATATACAGTTTCAGTGGGTGAGGTTGGACAATAATTTTTCAAATCTCTCTCTCTCTCTCTCTCTCTCTCTCTCTCTCTCTGTCTATCTACCTATCTACCTATCTATCTATCTATCTATCTATCTATCTATCTATCTATCTATCTATCTATCATCGTCTGTCTATCGTCTCTCTCTTCCATCCATCCATCCATCCATCCATCCATCCATCCATCCATCCATCCATCCCTTTCAATATGTTTGGGTAATTCTTTAGGAAAGTTGATTCAATGGAAGGCAAATGCCCCTCAAACACATCAAAAACTACCTTGATTTGCTGCTGAAAGAGCAAGCTTTGAGACTGATTTCACACAAAGTAGCTTTTTACATCTACTGTTCCATTCACCAGACACAATTTCTAGCTAGCTGGGCAAATGAAGTA
The DNA here is from genome assembly GCA_030761175.1 of Masticophis lateralis. Classification (NCBI taxonomy): domain Eukaryota; kingdom Metazoa; phylum Chordata; class Lepidosauria; order Squamata; family Colubridae; genus Masticophis; species Masticophis lateralis. The sequence goes on from JAUDYJ010000003.1 coordinate 68,577,648, forward strand.
ATGGTGGAAGCTGTAGTCTGCTATAAAAAGGAGATGCTAGGAAAATCTAGATAAACAGAAGCAGGTATGATTTTTGTACTGAAGTAAAGAACTCCCAAACAAATACAATTAAGTTATCTGTGTAACCGCTCTAATAATACCAATCTCATGGGTAATGAGACAAATATAGACCCGGAGACAAAATTCTAATCTTTTAAGGGATTCCCCCCACCCCCCGCAAGCCAAGGACAGAGAACCTGGATCTCTCTGATCCTGGTCTAGCACTTTAACTATTCTGCCATACTGATTTTAAACCCTTTTTTAAATATCAGGGATGGGCAAATTTTATCTAAATAGTATGTTTTACGGGGTTCATATAAAAATTACTAGTACGGTATAGACTATGGTGAGTGGTGTTGAAATCCATAATTATATTTTAGGGCAGGACCCTGTTTTTAGCATAATCTTCCATGTATCTACATTTTCATTTCATGTAGCTCTTACAGGACTGTTGCAAGAAAAAAAGAGAGAATTATATAACCTTAAGGTCCTTGGCAGAAGGATAACATAAAATGTAAAACACAGTATTGATGTTGATTTGATACAAGGCACATTTGAAACTGGCTTCACAAAGGAGGAAATATAGGCTGCCTCAATTTGTTTTGTTTTGGATTGAATTAACTGCACCAAATGTCCTAAAGCAAATTATGCCTTCCTGAATCTGCCCCTTTGGGACCAGTAATCTTGCATCCTGCGCCAATCTTATTTGTTTTCCTGCTTTTGTTTTTTCTTTTGCCTAAAGTTAAATGTACTTCTGTCCTGATACCCGAAAGGCTGCTTGTGCCTCAACTGAGACTCTGTTTCTCTAAATCAGCCTTTCCCAATCCAAAAATGGGCTAATCCCAGCATTCCAAGAGTTGTCATCCCAACATATCTGAAGCATGCTGGGTTGGTAAAATTGTTACGCGGGACATATTTGTCAGATAGCTATATAAGTTTGATAAAATCAATCAATAAAATTATTATTATTATTTTTTAAATAAGTTTTTTTCCATTTTTTTAAAAAACCAATTCTTTACATAGATGAAGGTAAATGTGATTACATTTTATGGAAAATACTTTTGTACAGACGATGCAGTATCATTGTAGGATTGTATATTAAGGCATTTTATTACAAAATTGTAGCTTTTCATGAAATATATGGTGATAAAAACATGTCATGGTATTGGTAGTGGGTTGCAAATCCAGTCGCTACCATTTTGCTTGTGTGTGCGCTTATGCGCAGAAGCATCCGGGCAGGTGGGCAGAGCCTCCTGCCGCCATTACCGGTTTGCCCAATCCGGGGTGAACTGGTAGCAACCCACCACTGCATGGTATGTGGGAAAGGCCTTGGGAGGTGGGGCAAAGTGATGTTGTTGCATAGGGAATGTCAGACTGCCTGCAGCTGGATAGTGGGTGGGACAAGAGACTCAGAAGTCACCCTCACTAGTTTCTCAGGCTGTAAACAGGGTAACAGGAGAGCTATATTTTCAGACTTGCAAGATTCTGTTTAATGTAGTTTTACAATAGCAATAGCATTTAGACTTATATGCCACTTCACAGTGCTTTAGAGCCCTCTCTAAGTGGTTTACAGAGTCAGCATATTGACCCCAACAATCTTCATTTTCCCGACCTCAGAATGAGAGAAGGCTGAGTCAACCTTGAGCCTGGTGAGATTTGAACTGCCAAATTCCAGGCAGCTGGCAGTCAGCAGAAGTAGCCTGCAGTACTACATTTTAACCACTGCGCCACCGTGGCTCTTCTATAATAAAATAGAATAAGTTTCTCTGGTCATATTTCCTGCCTGATAAGACTGATAAAAGGTGAAGAAGGAAGGACAGGGGCCTTTAAATGTGATTTTTTAAAAGCCAGGTTTTTTAAAAAAAACTGTTTCCAATCTGACATTTTGGAGAATTATTGACATATTAGTATATTTATCTGATACATCAGTGCATATCCCTGATGCTTAATAAAGAATATTAGCTCAGATCTCTTCTCAAGAATGGCCAGCTTCTATTAGCATAACAGCCACATCAGGAAAGGGAAAGACCACAATCCAAAATTAAGCAGGATAGGGGCTATTTGCTGGGAGGCAACAGGAATTCCACAGGGCAAAATGAGATCTGGTGAAACATAAGATGCTAATTTTCTCCCCTAACTGATCCAAAGTCCTTCAAATGCTCCTCCTCTTCCTCCTCCTTCTTCCCCCACCTGCCAACATTATAATTACATTTCCACCTGAATAATTCTTAGGGATTTATCAATTTTCAAGGTCCACAGACCAGGCTATTTAAGAAATACCACAGATTCAAGAACAATTGCTTACGTGTACACACACACACACACACACACACACACACACACACACACACACACACCCATATACAGTATTTCAGATGTTTATTCATTAAATAGTGTAATTGTATCCAGAAAGACATTAGATTGCAAGGTATGTATTTTGAAAATATAAATATAGGCATTGACCCTAGCATCTGGATCTTATAAAGTACAATGATGCATGAAGAGGAATGACTGCTTCAAAAATAGTGGAGGCTAGTTAGTATTTAGTAATTTAAGCAAAAGTCAAAGAATGCTATAAAATCTATTCTCTTATTCTGCCTTTTACAGCCCAAGGATAGAGATCAGAAGTAAGTAAAATTTGCAAAGGTTTGACACTGAAGCCAACTTTCCCTCCCTTCTCTTAGATGAGCCTTTGAAATGCAATTGGATATAAAGGCCGATACATATATATTTAATTCTTAATAAAACAATGTAAATATTCGTTTTGGTATGGCACCCAGTCTTACAAATGTTGCACATGTTTTCAAGCATATCAAGATTACAGCTGATTGGTAAGTCATAATCATATCTCAGTTCACAAAGCTAATCATTATGTTTGGGGTCTTTTTTTAAATCAACTCCTTTGAAGCGCTCTGAATAAGTAATTTGAATCTTATTTAGATCGCGTCTAGTATGGCTTCATAGAACTAAAAATGATGAGCAGATGATCATAGAAAGAGCTCAGCACTTACAGTGTCGCTGGTTCGATGCAAATCCACATGCAAGTCAGCCCACATTTTAGTCTGCACTGCAGAAAATAAGAAAAGTATCTGCAACACAGCGAATGTAGCTGGTCTGGGGACAGATGTTTCAAAGGGAATCGTCAATGCTTCAGTTGAGTGGGAATCCAACAAATCATATTGCTAGAGTCTTTAGTTTTAAAACCATCAGATTTCATAATGGACTAGTAATTAGGAAAAGGAACAATAGTTCATTTAAACCATTCAGATTATTTTATGGCTTGCTGAAAGGGGAAAAAAAACAGTATTCAAATGAAACAATCTGGACACTGGAACGCACATAATATGTGAATATATAATATAATTGTAGCTTCTTGTCTGAAACTAAGAAAGAATAAGCCTAGCAAATTAAGCCCTAAACAGGAGAACTCCCTAAGTATGAAGTAGTTGCTTCTTTTAACATAAGAACATAAGCAATATTCTGCTGGAACAACCCCTGTGTCAGAACTGCCACTTCGTGCCTGCACTCTGCTATTGCTTGGTTCCAGTCTGCCATAAATTCCAGGGAGACTGGATGGAATTATTATTATTATTATTTTTATTATTTATTAAATTTATATACCGCCCTTCTCCTAATGGACTCAGGGCGGTGTACAGCCAAGAATAAAAACACTCCAATACAAAATTTAAAATATTAGTAAAAGAATTAAATAATTTGGCCCAACAAATTTAAAAAACCACTAGACAATTAAAATTTAAAACCCATAAAACTTTAGACTTAAAAAGAGGGGGGGGGGGGGTTACGCCAGCCCAGCTTGACAAAATAAAAAAGTTTTTAGGGCACGGCGAAAAGCCCAGAGATCAGGTATCGTACGGATCTCCGGGGGCAGATCGTTCCAGAGGGCTGGTGCTGCCACAGAGAAAGCTCTCCCCCTGGGTGTCGCCAGCTGACATTGTCTGGCTGACGGCACCCTGAGGAGTCCTTCTCTGTGGGAGCATACTGGCCGGTGGGAGGCTATCGGTGGCAGAAGGCGGTCCCGCAAGTACCCAGGCCCTATGCCATGGAGCGCTTTAAAGGTGGTCACCAACACCTTGAAGCGCCCCCGGAAGACCACCGGAAGCCAATGCAGCTCTTGAATACTCCCCCATTGGTTACCCTTGAGGTAATGTTCACTGTATTGGCTGGAGATGCAACTTCAAGGTCAGACAACTGAGAACGAACTGCAGCTGCATTTCAACCCATACTTGAAAACATTCTAAAAGTATCTTTTATGAATTTGATTGGACATTTGAAGGCCAACATGGGAAAGTACCTAAGAGAAGGGAAGTTAGACTTGGGGATATGGGTGTGCGAATTTCAGTTCTGGCTTTGATCTACTGTATTTAACTTGACTTTTAGTAAACTATATTTTTCTCAGAAAATGGAGTCAAGGATTGTTATTGCTTAAAGGTTCAAGTTGAGGCAGGTCTGACATCCTGATCCATCTAGTCCAGTGGTCTGTTCTCAAGTGGCCAACCAACTGCACAAAGAAATTTGCTAATCTCTCAGCCGATGGCCTTCAGAGGCAATTACCCTACCTTCTTTTCCTTTCTTCCCTCTCCCTTTCAATTTTTAGCATCTTGTGAGTTTAATGAAAATATCCTCCATTTTCTCTCTCTTCTACTGTCAGCCCTTTAAGATGGGACAAATCAGGAAACAGACCCCAGAAAAATTTTTGGAATTATGCTTTCTGGTTGCAAGGTGTGATAACAGAATACTTTTTCCCTCCCTCCCTCCCTCCCTCCCTCCCTCAGTCTATCACAATTATCCTCTTCTCTGCTGCCTGGCTGCTGGAAGACAGAAAACTGCATTTGTCACAACCCAAGCCCTAGGATGATTGCCAATGAGTTACATCAATTTTTTAAAAATGCTCTGCTACCACTTTCAGAGTAATACAGGTAAGGATGCTGCCGAGCTATGAATCTAGATCTCCCACGTTAAGCTAGATCCCCTGGTTCTCCACAGACTTTCAGAAGATATCACAATGTCAAACACAGCATGGACCTAGATTTCTGATTCACAGCCAGGTCCTCCAGCACCTGTTGTAATTAGATGCGATGATTTGGCAACTGCAAAGTATATGGTTGCTCTCAGCATGGAAAAAAGTAGAGCTGCCTGTGTATTTTAAATAATCAAGGACACCCACACAATGTATAACAGAGAGAAACAAAAGGCTAATGCTAATGTTATAAATACAAAGTCAAAAGAAATATATTGTCATAATAGTTAACAATGCTGCATTACACAATTTTGTCGTCTGCGTAGGATGTGGTTTCTCATTTTCCTTTCTTTCTTTGCATGCTTCATCACATTTAACCTCTGGGGTTTTGTCAAACTGAAAGTTACCCTTCATAGAACAAGTAATTGAAACGGGATTTCAAAAGAGCTTGCTTTTTAATGGATGTCAATGGGTTGTGATTAATTTTCTCTTTCAGATCTGCTGTCCTAGCTGTCCTCCCTCATCCAAACTAATCTTGTTCAAAATAAGTAAATAAAGAGAGTTTAATGTCTAACAAGATAGACTGTAAAGGACTGCAGCAGGCAAGGACAGATGTGTTTGAAAATTGTCAAAACTAAGCAACGGAATGATCTCTATATGTACTAAATAAATAAATAGAAAATGTTCCTAAGTGATAGACGTAGCATAGACACGTGTAAAATGGAAGAAGCAATAAAACCAGCCATCCAGCTAAACAAATTACAGCAATCTTTTATACAACACCGTCTTCCAAAACAGCTGCACAAAGAAAAAAATAAGGTGCAAAAATGATGAGGAATATTCTGAAAAAGAGCTGAACTAAATGGTTGGATGAATAGCGAAGTGGTTTCACATTATCGTATTTGGTCACAACCATCACATCTAGCACTTAAAATCTAATAACGAATGCATTTGTTATTAGAGAAATGGAAATATTATCCATCCCACTCTGCCCCAAAGATAGCTGAGTGAAGCATATGTGGCTGCCATTTTTACAATCTATTTACAATATATCCAATTTAGGATGTATTTAGATACAGTTTAGATAAAATCATGCAATGAATATATGTCCCTTATATGGATTCTGTCAATACAACGATCACTCAGGGGTTGCCAAAAAGAAGAGGGAGTCAAACTATTCTTCAAAGCACCTGAGGATAGAACAAGAAGCAATGGGTGGAAACTAATCAAGGAGAGAAGCAATTTAGAACTAAGGAGAAATTTCCTGATAGTTAGAACAATTAATAAGTGGAACAACTTGCCTGCAGAAGTTGTGAATGCTCCAACACTGGAAGTTTTAAAGAAGATGTTGGATAACCATTTGTCTGAAGTGGTGTAGGGTTTCCTGCCTGGGCAGGGGGTTGGACTAGAAGACCTCCAAGGTCCCTTCCAACTCTGTTATTCTATTCTATTCTACTTTCAAGAGCAAAAATATATTTTTAGAACACTAGATCAGATCTGCATATAGAAAGTATTTGAATAAAACTCTGCCTTGATCCCCCTAAGAATACTGTTTTGAGTTCTGGGCAACATGGTTCAAAAAGGAAAAAGTTCAGAAAAGGTTAAGCATGATGGTAAAATGTTTGGAAACCCCACTATGGAATGATTAAAGGATCTGGGTATATTTAGCCTACAGAAGAGGGGACTGTCATTGAGGGGATTATAAAATAGCAATCTTCCAATAACTATAGGAAAATGAACTTTGGAAGAGGGAATAGATTCGTCTTTTGTTGCTGCAGAGCAGTGCTGGGATTCAAAATTTTTATACTACCGGTTCTTTGGGCATGGCTTGGTGGGTGTGGCATGGCTTGGTGGGCGTGACTTGGTGGGCGTGGCAGGGGGGAGGATACTGTAAAATCTCCATTCCCTCCCCAGTCCAGGGGAAGGTTACTGCAAAATCCCCATTTCCTCCTGATCAGCTGGGACTCGGGAGGCAGAGAATAGATGGGGGCGGGGTCAGTCAGAGGTGGTATTTACCACTCAAAATTTCTGCTACCGGTTCTCCAGAACTGGTCAGAACCTGCTGAATACCACCTCTGCTGCAGAGGATAGATGTGATGGATGGATGGATGGATGGATGGATGGAAGGAAGGAAGGAAGGAAGGAAGGAAGGAAGGAAGGAAGGAAGGAAAGAAGGAGAGGAAGGAGAAAGAAAGGAGGGAACAGGAAGGAATGGAGGGAAAGAAGGAAGGAAGGAAGAAACAGGAGGGAGGCAGGGAAGGAAGGAAGATTTTTGACATTACCTACATAGAAAGTCATGAGGAAACTGATGGAAGTTGGAAAATGCTCCCATTAAAATGGAATTTTTTTACCTGCACATGGTCATTTTGTTTCTTGGTTTAGATAAAGGAATAATGACTGTTCTTTTCAATAGCATAAATTGAATTGTGGCATATTCCATATCTAGCATATCTTTGAAGCCACCCCAAATATCTCTTATATATTTATCCATAAGTATATTATACAAGTAAGGGGATATCACAGATCCTTTTCTTAGTCTCTGTTCATTTTTTAATCATTCCATTTATTCTCGGACATGCTTTACTCCACCCATCCCTCTTCCATGTTCAGCTACTAACCTCCAATTCCTCATTTGTGCAGGCTGTTCCATAATTAAAGCCTGGTTAATGTATGATATGCTATTTCTAATTCAACAGACAATAAGGATTTTCTCACGTTCACACATTTTTTTAAAAACAAGTCACATTCTTTTTCTTACTGACTTGTGGAAAAACAAAAATCAGCTTCGCACGTTTCTACTAGGCATAAGACCACACTATGCAATTAGTCCTTGACTTACAACCACAACTGAGCCCAAACTTTCTGTTGCTATGAGAAACATGTGTCAAGTGAGTTATGCCCCATTTTATGATGTTTCTTGCCACAGTTGTTCAGTGAATCCCTGCAGTTGTTAAGTTAGTAACACAGTTGTTAAGTGAATCCAGCTGCCCCACTGATTTGGCTTATCAGAAGGTCACAAAAGGTGATCACATAATCCCTGCAGCCATCATAAATATGAGTCAGTTGCCAAGCGTCTGAATTTTGATCATGTGGCCATGGGGCTGCTGCAATGGTTGTAAGTGTGAAAAATCGTCATAAGTCACTTTTTTCAGTGCCGTTGTAACTTTGAACGGTGACTAAATGAGCTGTTGTAAGTCGAGGACTACCTGTATTTCTCAATTTTTGCTCATTGTTATAGAGCACTGATGTCAAACTTATGGCGTCATGTTGCCGTCACATGATGTGTTTTTTCCCTTTGTGGAGCTGGGATGGGCGTGGCCTGCAGGTGACGCATCTGATCCACAGACCGCCAGTTTGACACTCCTGTTATTGATTATTTTAAAAGAGATGTCAATGAATATGCTACCAGAATACAGACACTTTCCTCCCTGTTTTCATCCTTGTAAAAACCATAAAAGCCACTCCCAGTATCTGGTTATTGTTAACAGCAACACAATAAGAAAAACATTTATATTCTTTTGGTACATCTTAAGAAGAGTTTTTGTCAGGGCCCTGTTGAACAGCATCTCTGTCCCTGTGGTGCCAGTCAGGTGGAAAGCATGCACTATTCCTTCCACTATCCCATTTTCAACGAGATTAGGGCCAAACTATTGATAATATAAATGACTTCAGGGCTTCGACCCTGAACAGTTGAATTATCCTATTGCAGATACTTTTTTCCAGCTGTTGATAGTCTGGTTTCTTATTTCGCTTTGTCAGCATTTAAACTGAGAAATACATTTTTAAGTTCCTAATCATAGCCTTTAAGTTATTCATCGTAGTCTTTCAATTCTCCAAATAACCCAGAACAGGAAATCAAAAAATGTTCAAGCTAAACAGGCGACCTAAAAATATGTTGCAGAAAATCAAATTATAGAATCATAGGGTTGGTATAAATCTCTACTTTTTGCTTGTTTATTCCCCCTCCCATTTTTTTCTGTTTGCCTGGTTTCTGCACATTTCAGAAGCATTTCTTCCAGTTCTTTTTTCAGAAGACAAGATTTTTTTCTGAAATTGAGATATCTCTTTACAGCATACCTATTATCTACTATCAGTCAATCAATTTATTTATTGTTTTGACTGCCAGTCATAAAAAAGACAAGTTAAACCTGCACAAAAGTGGCACAAAATGGCATTTAAAAAATATTAAAAGTGTACAAAAATCAGTAAAAATATTGAAGCAATATGCTTTCAGAAAACATAACATTAGAAAACATTAGGTTTTAATAAAATATTTTTTCTGTTTCACAGCAGCCAGTGCAAAGCTTGCTAACTGCAGTACAGCAGTATCTTCTTGAATATTCTCTAGATACTCAATTTTATATGAATCAGGCCAAAATGATTTTCTTTATCAACGGGGTTCCAGAAATTTTCCATATAATAAAGTGGAAATAGGACAGTACAATAAATAATGGATAAAATCTTTTATAATTTCCTTAGAACAAGGGCAGAAGCACATATTATTTGGGACACTGAGAAATTGGACTTCTCTAGTTGTTCCAGTTATTTGCTGGAACCATAACGTTGTACCTGCTTCGTAGAGAGCAGAAGGGAATAACTTGCTACAGCCAATTCACCACAGCCAACTTGCCATGGCCAACTCAGTGTGGGCCAGCTCAGTGTGGCACAATTCAACAATTCAATTTAAGTATTTAAAATAATTTTAAAAATATTTTAATTTTTGTCGTTCACATTTCATTTTGTCCTTCCATTTGCATCATTTCTTTAATGATTCTATTCCACCATTTCTTTGATATTAGTGTTAACTCTTGTCCTGCAATTAGTTGGCTGTGGCTAGTTGGCTTAGACCCCTCAGAGGAACAGCACTGTAACACATTTCAGATAATGTTTGCATTCAATTTTGGTTTTATTATGTGCGTACCAAAGGACAATTTTATTTTGTGATAATTTGATCAAATTTCATTGGGCACAGACATCTGTTTTTAAATAATAGATTACTGTTTGCATTATTTGAATCTAAAAAGAATTCTGGAAAAAAACCTCAAAGGTATGCATGTGATTGGATTAAAATGTAAACCACCTGGTACAAGAAGAAGTGGAGAAATTCATTTGTCCCACTTGCCAAGTTGAGGAACTGATAATGAGAGGAGTCTAACGCAATAATTAAATGTCCCTACAATTATTCTAGCTTTAATTGGGTACCAGTTTTTGTGTAGAGAAACGGAATAGGAGTACCATTAGCTACACCTAAAATTGTTTTGAGGAGCTTCTTCTGAAAGAATTCCACATCACAAAGGGTAGAAATTCCCCTTAACAAAACTGTGTATGGAAAATAAAGAACTAGCACAGTTATTAGAAGAATTAGGACTGGAGGAATTTGTAGCTACAATTTATATGCCATAACTTTATTATTCCTGCCAAAGCTTTGTCAGATTTTATTTTTGGGGCCTGAGAGTAAGAGCATCAACTAACCAAAGTATTAGAAAGGATGCCCAAGTTTCTGTTACATTCTCCAATACTCCATACCACTACCGTCTATTTTTCCAGAATCATAATTAGATAATTTAAGGAGTAATAGCTAACCAAGGCTCTTATCTACTCAAGTCTATCTGAAAATGGAAAATAAGCAGTAAGTCACCTGCATAAAATGATATGGACAAATTCCTATTTCATGCTTTAACTGGAAAAAGAAAATCTCCATTCAAGGCTGGAACAATATAATTAATAAATAGATTAAATAGCAAATGTGAAAACACATATCCATACCCCTTTAAAAGTCTTGCTATTGTCTATTAGCTGTCCTGCTGGGATGAGCCTAATGTGAATTTGATTATTGGTATGTAAAGCCATGATCAAAACAAATAATCTTCTACCCTACTTCAACTGATTTAGATTAATTCATAATTTGTTTCTATCAGTTGAATCAAAAGCTGCCCCAAAATCCACAAAGGCAACATATAGTTTCGTGTGGAGTGTTTTACATACTTATTTATCACATCATTTATCAGACTTGAGGGACTTCCAGGAGATGGGGAGAATGAGACAGCCAGAGTTTATGTGAGCTTTTGAGTCTTAAATTTTCTTATATCTACCCTCTTTTGGAGCATAATCACTAAAGCTAATTATTTATGAAACTTTATCTTAAATTGCTCAGAGGGATGACGGAAGAAATAGAAGGCCTTGTAAATGATCTGAAACCCCGGGAATAAGCCTAGTTACAACATTCTTGAAGCCTGTACAACAATGTGTGGCCTATAACACTCTGTTGAAGATTACAATTGAACATAAATGACTTCACCATCTAAACTATTAATTAAGTTACATCTAACTAGTTTGATGAAAAGAAGGACTAGGGGTGACATGATAGCAATGTTCCAATATCTCAGGGGCTGCCACAAAGAAGAGGGAGTCAAGCTATTCTCCAAAGCACTTGAGGGCAGGACAAGAAGCAATGGGTGGAAACTAATCAAGGAGAGAAGCAACTTAGAACTAGGGAGAAATTTCCTGACAGTTAGAACAATTAATCAGTGGAACAACTTGCATCCAAAAGTTGTATATGCTCCAATACTGGAAGTTTTTAAGGAGAGATTGGATAACTATTTGTCTGAAATGTATAGGGCAGTGATGGCTAACCTTTTTGCCTTTGCGTGCCAAAAGCGTGGGGAGCGTGGGGGGGGGGTTTGTGTGCACATATGCCCACACCCATAATTCAATGCCCCCCCACACCCCACACATGTGCACGCGACCCCCCCATGCTACCCAGCTTTTGGCATGTGACGGCAAAAAGGTTAATGGTGGGCCCGCTAGGCCCGTTTTTCACCCTCCCCAGACTCCAGAGGCTTCCTTGGAGCCTGGGGAGAGTGAAAACAGCCTTCTCCAACCCCCAGAGGCTCTCCGGTGGCCAAAAATTCCCCATTTCCCAACTTCCATTGGGCCCGGAAGGCCTAAAAATCAGCTGGCCAGCGCGCATATGCGCGCTGGAGCTGAGCTGAGGCAACGCTCACGTGCCCACAGATATGGCTCCGCATGCCACCTGTGGCACCCGTGCCATAGGTTCGCCATCACGGGTATAGGGTTTGCTGCCTAAGCAGGGGGTTGGACTAGAAGACCTCCAAGGTTCTTTTCAAGTCTGTTATTGTATTCTGTTCTGTTCTGTTCTGTTCTGTTCTGTTCTGTTCTATTCTATTCTATTCTATTCTATTCTATTCTATTCTATTCTATTCTATTCTATTTTAAAGTTACAAAGAGAGACTCTGCAATTTCAATCTGAATTTTTAAAGTAACAGCCCTCTCTTGTAGAGCTTCTGTAGGTACTTATTGAAAGCTGTTTACAAACAAAGCTCATGAAGGAAAGGCTCAGATGCTAAAACAATGGCCATCATTAGGGATGGCTTCAAACAAAAAAGGTTATGCCCAGTGCCTGAAAATGTTGATGTGTTCAATAAATCTCAACAACAGTCAAGATTACCATCTTTTGCCACAGGGTTATAATCTCAATAAACCCTGGTGACCAGGATAGCAACCCAAAAGAAAATGGAAACAAAAACAACATAGCTACGGGAATGGTCTTTGGGTCTTTATTACTCTTGGACAAATATTACCAACATCCTAGATTAAAGGACCTCCAATACTCCAAATATTGTTGAGGAAATAGCTATTGCTGAGAGAAGTTAAACTCTAAGACTATGGAAAACACAGGGACAATATTATACTTATGGTGCAAACATGTATATTAAGAGCCCAATCTGGAACAATTAGAGTTCCATACCAAGGCAACTTGAACCACTTAGAGCCACATGGGTTGGGACTCCTTATTGGCAAATGAGGTAATTTATTTGAGGGATTCAGGGGATTTCTGTTTGCAAAAGATTACAGAAGCCTTAGGAGAACAACATGAGGCTTTTAACGAATTTATCATGAAGTGGTCATCTGATGATTCTGAAGGAATTTCTATCTACTTCAAATGATCTACTGCCGTCCCTTATTAAATTAGTCTCAAATGAGGTTAGATCACAGAAAAACACAGCATTTGATGATAATTCACTAATACATATTCGTTCCCAAACCCAGACTCATTTTACAAATAAGAAAAGAGAAAACAAAGTAAAGTCCCAGGGAAAAACCAAGAGAAGGAAAAAGTAAAAGAAAGCAAAAGCAGAAAATCAAGAATGGAAAAGTAAAAACTGGAAGAGCTTTGCTATTGCCAACTGGGCTTCTAAATGGAAGTACAATAATCTTCTTAAACTTTTTTTGGAATAGCTGCCAAAAGATACAACAGAGCAATTGAAAAGCCACCCAAGAAGAAGATGGAAGCAAATAAAGTAACCAGTGAAGGAAGTAAGGCCTCTGACAAGATTGAAATGACCAATGTAGGTCTTCTAATCCAGCAATGTCCAATAGCTGTTGAGACATTATTGCTGAACAAAATCATCTAGCAAATAGCTCAGCAAACTCAGCAAACTAAATGATCTGAAAATAAGGTGAGACAGGGACAGATGCAACAGAAGGGGAGGAAAGTGAAAGTAAAATGTCTTGCAACATGGAACAAAGCAGCCAAAAACATAGCTAACTTCCTCTTCAAGAAGATAATATAAGATCTTACAATCTCAGCAGACAAAAAGATTCAGATTCCTCTTCTAAGAAAACAATAAACATGCCACCTTTTTTCAAAGGACAGGAAATCACCTAACCCCCTTGCCATAGAGATCCAGGACCCTTCCATCTGCTTGCATTTAATGTTTCAAGATCCTATGGTATCCATCAGGAAGAAGATTCAAATTTGTTCCTTGGAATTAATAAGCAAACCAATGTGGTAAGACTAAATATCTCAAATGAAATACCACCATGCCCAGATCCAATGGCTAATTCTGCCCCAATACATGAAATTAAAGATAGATACAAATTAACAGACTTGGAAGGGATCTTGTAGGTGATCTAGTCCAATCCCTCGCCAAAGCAGACCCTACACCATTTCTGACAGATGGCAGTCCAGTCTCTCCTTGAAAGCTTCCACTGATGAAGCTCCTGCAACTTCCAAAGGCAAGCTGTTCCATTGGTTGAATGTTCTCCCTGTCAGGAAATTTCTCCTTATTTCCAGGTTGAATCTCTCCTTGTACAGTTTTCATCCAGTATACCTTGTCTGGCCTTCAGGTGCCTTGGAAAATAGCTTGACCCCCTCCTTTCTGTGGTAGCCCCTCCAATATTGGAACACTGCTACAGTGGTGGGTTTCAAATTTTTTTACTACCAGTTCTGTGGGCGTGGCTTGGAGGGTGTGGCTTGGTGGGCATGGGAGGGGAAGGATATTGTAAAATATCCATTCCCTCCCCAATCCAGGTGAAGGTTACTGCAAAATCCCCATTTCCTCCCGATCAGCTGGGACTTGGGAGGCAGAGAATAGATGTGGGTGGGGCCAGTTTTACTACTGAACTACTCAAAATTTCCACTACCGGTTCTCCAGAACTAGTCAGAACCTGCTGAAACCCATCTCTGCACTGCTATATGTGTCACCCCTGGTCCTTCTCTTCACTAGACTAGCCATGCCCAGTTTCTGCAACTGTTCATTGTATGTTTTAGCCTCCAGTCCAGATAGTCAAAGACAGAATAAAAACAAGCCTACCCATCAGTTACCTACTCAAAATGATACTAATAATGCACAAGCTATAAATGAGTCATGTCATTCTGCGTTTGTAAACAGCAATAAGGACTGAACATGACAAGTAAGTCAGGGATCTGTAAATAACTCATTCATCTTGGTTTGGAATTTAATAGGGTGGGATGATCAAACGACTGACATGGATTCCCTAGAGTTGCTAAAATTATACAAGTTAGTGTGTTCGTTAGAAACTTGGATTCCGAGAAAACCAATACAAATTATTTATCTGGTTTTAGATCCTGGGTTATTTCAGCAAGGAAATTACATTCTATGGGCCTTTTTTTTGGGGGGGGGGGGCTATCTTGTTAAACATGACGTAGAATCTGGAGGCAGTGCAAATAAACCTGACTGTAATTCCTCTTTTCTTATAGAGATATTTAGGATAACAAATAAGATTGCTCTAATATTATTAAATGATTATATGCCTCCCAGAGGTGTTAAATTTCAAATTTAGGATTTCTGAGCTCTACTCAAAATTACAATGGATGCTCTAGAGGACAAATTCCCACTAGATACTATTATCTTAATCGGTGCTTCTAATGCAAGAACAACAATAGTGACTCTGTATGTATCCTCTTTGCCAAAATAGGAAAATTTCAAAATATGGAGATTATTCCATGAGGCTGTCCATAAACCTATTACATTCAATACACTGGCTCTGAAGATGGTGGAATGTTTAAACTGTTTAATAATCTCATGCCTGCACTAAAGCTCCACCCCCAAAAAGAATTAAATGTCTGTTAATTTAACTGACAAAATCACTGCAATACTTCATTGTCTTCTAAGGAAAGTTACCTGATCAAAAAAATGAGGCAATGTTAATGCAATAAGATTTCTGCTGTCATCCTCTTGTATATGGTCACAGCATAACTATGTTTCATATTATTAAATGCGCTGTAATGTTACCTAGCAATTGATTAAGTAAACTGATAGGTAATTTCCATTAGGTGAAGCAGAGTTCTATTAATCTGCAAATGCTTGTTTTATCATATTACATGTATTAAATTCTGAAGAGTTGGAATTGTACTTTATAGATGCCACCTGAATCATTATAATACAATGATGGCAAAAATGTTTTTGATTTCAGCCATGTAATGACTTGAGTGCAGGTTGTCTGAATCAATCAAAAGTAAACGGACCATTATCATTGATGACCTCTTAAAAGTATGCATAATGTTAATCATTGGAACAGTCTCATTTGAAATTTTTATGACAGAGGACAAAGAAGCAACATACCCATGTACCTGAAAGGTGCTTTTTTCTTCAAAAGGCAACTGAACTGTTTTTCCTTTAAGGAAGAAGAAGAAAACATTTCACTTCTCATCCAAGAAGCTTCATCAGTTCTGATGGCGGGAAGATGGAAGGATAGGTACTGACAGTTGAGAGTGGATGGTGGGGGGATGGAAGGATAGGTTCTGATAGGACAGGGGTTAGTGGGTGAAATGGAAGGATTGTATTTCTTTGCAGTCATCCTTCCATCCCCAAACCTTCCATCCCGCTTCACCATCTTATCAGAACCTATCCTTCCATCCACCCTCCATCCACTTTCAGCTGTCTGTACCTATCCTTCCATCTTCCCGCCATCAGAACTGATGAAGCTTCTTAGACGAGAGGTGAAAGAGAGGTGTCTTCTACCTCAAGGAAAAAACAATCCAGTTGCCTTTTGAAGAAAAAAGCACCTTTGAGAAAACTATGACCTGGATGACTGAGAATGTCCACAGATACCAATGCGCCAAAACCAACAGCAACAGATCCTTTGGGAAAAATAGAGCATCACAAAGTTTTTTGGGAAAAATGTCCAATGCTTCTCCTTTATAGGGTTGTATGTTTTCATAGTTCTCTCCTATGTAGGAATGGAAAAATATAAACAGGAATAATCCTGTCGGGTCTGGAAAGCTTCAGTTTTCAAGCTTTGAGGCGTTCCACATTTGCTTGTTTTCTGATTAAAATGAAGTAATGTTTTGATGAGAAAATCTTAAGCTGGCCTGTACTTTTTCAAAACACAGCATGGCAAGACCGTTTGAAAGCAAACAGAACTTTCAAGATAATAAAACATCAAACTATGATCTAGCTTGAATAATATAGCTCTCCTTCTCCCTTGAAATGTATATCGGTTGCTAGAACTTTTACCACAGAAGTTCACACAGCCAAACTTGCTTCTCCATAGTTGGTCCCATGCAGTGGTGGGATTCAGCCGGTTTGGGCTGGTTTGGGCAAACCGATTGTTAAATTGCTGGCTGGCCCCTGCCCCACCCCTTCTAGGAGATCCCACACACTGCGTTTTGGCTCCTAGGTAAGTGCAGGCAGGCCTACTAGGCCCAAAATGGGGCATGAGGGGGGTCTGGCGTGGCCCCTGCACAGCTCGTTTTTGCTCCCAGCAGGTTGCAGGGTGGCCTACTAGGTCCAAAAGGGGGCATGGGGGTGGTGGTGCACCCCCCATGGCCTGTTTTTGCTCCCAGGGGGTGCAGGAGGCCGAGTGCTGCCTGTCATATCCCCTGGCCAGGCCCACCATAGCCACGCCCACCCAGCAGTCATTAGGGCAGAGAACCAGTAGTTAAATTATTTCAATCCCACCACTGGTCCCATGCCATTCTGCTAAGACACAGATCAAGTAATCAAATTATGGAACGTGCACTCTTTTCTCCTTTATGGTAACAATGCCCCTCCAAGAGTAGAACTATAAGGAAATATGTCTATGGAGTTTCTTGGTCATCCAGATCATAACTGTTCCAAAGTGTTGCTTTTTGAAAAGGTAACTGGACTGTTTTTTCTTGAGGAAGAAGAAGATATTTTGCTTCTGATCCAAGAGGCTTCATCAGTTGTGATTGGATGATGGGGGGAATGAATGGTATTTGTCCTTCCATCCATGGAGTGGATGTACCACCCTATTCATCTAACTATGAACCACCTTTAAGAATCATAGTCATGATACAAAACTAATATGGGAATATGTGACTGCTGCAATATTTCTTCAGCCCTTCCAAATATATCAGACTAGGATGTCAGAGATATACATACTAATACTACTTTATTATAAGGTTATAGTAACAGAATCTTGTCAGTCTGAATGTACTTCCTGCTCCTCTCTTTTTAACTTCACGAGAATTAGGGAGGGTCATATCTGAGATGCTTATTCAAATTACATTTTTTCCCCAGATTCAGATTTTTTAAAAAATTGTCCTTTGCCTTGGTTGCAGCTCTTCCTCCTGTTCATCAATGCTATTCCTATTTCCCATTAGACAGAATACCTGTTGAATCATCCATTGAGACAAAAGGAATGCAGTCTGATGTTACCACAATTATCGTTACATTTTAGGCTGACCATATTTTTTTTTACCCCGATGTTGGATGGTCCTGTTATCATCTAAGAAAAGTATATGTCATGTAGATTGTATGTAGAAAAATAATTGTAGTGGCTTAACAAACTTAAATAATAAATCAATATTTATTTATCTAAATTGGTAACAGAATGACCTTGAATGGGTAACAAAGCAGTGAGAACAAGACTGATTTCCAATTTCCTGCCGGCTTTCCCATTGAGTTTTATTGTGGAAACTGACAGGGAGCATCAGAAGTCACAAAGGAATATGGGAGGCAAACCAAAAAACAAATAAAAAAGGAATAAGAATTGAAGTATTAAAATGGGCAGGAGATGATGGATAGAAAGGAAATGCCTTTTAATATAATGGTAGCTTGACTAAAAGCTAGAATAGAGGTAGAAATAAGAATACACATTTTTATATAATAGCATAAAAGCAACAGCTAGATGGAAAGATTAGATGTTGAAAGATGTTATTTTTATGTAAGTTTAAATAATATAGTGACTGGCATTAAAATGGCATATTGAAACATTGAAAAACTAAACAATGAAGGATTATATTTCAATACAAACATGTGTATCAACACTAGGACTAGTAATGGTGGCCTGACTAGAAGCTTGAATAGAGGTAGAAATAAGAAATAGGGGGAATATTAGTATACACATTTTTATATAATAGAATAAAAGCAATAACCCGATGGAAAGACTAGAGGTTGAAAGATGGTATTACTATGTATGCTCAAATAACATTGTGATTGGCATTAGAATGGCACATTGAAATTCTGAACAACTAAATAATGAAGGATTATATTTTAATGCAAATATGTGTATTAAGTGGGCCTGGGGAACCCAGAGTGGGATGGAACCCATTAAATGGCTTGTGTGATCTGCTGTTGCAAGGGTGGAGGGGTGTGGTGTGGGATGTGGAGTAATTTTATTATGATTTTATTATTATATTAATTTATTTGATTTTTTAAATTAGTTTATTGTTTTAAATGTGGTTTTTATATTCTGTAAGCCACCTTGAGTCACTATGGGCGAATAGGCGGCAATATAAATTTAACAATAAATTAAAAAAAAACACTAAGATTACAAAAAATATTTTTGTATAAATAAACATTTAATAACATTAATATATTTATTAATGTTGTTATTATTATTATTATTATTATTATTATTATTATTATTATTATTTGTATCAAAATGAATGATACCCAGATGCCACACTGTTCATGTATTGATGTTGATGAATATTTAAAAATAAAATAAAAAATGTACAAAAAAGAAAAGAAAAGAAATCACAATCCCATGAACACAGGGAGGAACACTTCAAAGGACTCAACTTTGCAAATAAAACTGGTGTGAACATCGTGAAAATTTCAATTCCACAGGAATAATTTGTCCCGGATCTTTTATGCTTTCTTTAAGTTAGCAGATGTTAGGTACCTTGACTCAAAAATTGTTGTAATATAATGAACAATTTGGGCTAAATTGAGGGTACAAAAAAGAAAAACATAAACACAATGAGAGTTTTATACGTATATGTATACACACACACACACACACACACACACATTCATACTGGAAGGTTTCTATTCCTAAAACAGTTCAACCTGCTCTTACAATTTTTTCCCCAAGAAATACTTAGATATTTAATCATGTGTGCATCCATTTATACTCTACTTTCCCTTCAGGAGTTGAAGGCAATTACATAACATTCCCACCTCCAATTTTTCCCCACAGCAACAGTCCCTGATGTATAAATATCATGCCCATTTTCTATCGCTGCTTAATCTTGTTTGTGAACCCCTGTAATTTAGAGAGTTTTGCAGGACGGAAGGGTTTTTCCAAAACAAGGAAAAGTATTCCAGTTACAAAACAACTGCTCAACAGTAAAAGTATGTTGTGTACTTTTAGACTGTGAAAAGCCTAAACAGGTATCATTTAGGGATTCTTTGACCAGTTAAATCCCACTGATCCTGGGAGAGACAAATATATCCCCATGAAATTACTACATATAATAGTAAAGGTTTCATTAGCATGAATTACATGCTGGCAAGCCACCTCTTAGTCCTTCTCACAAAGGCATAATTTAAATTTAGAACTGGGAGTTGGGAAAGGCATTTGTTCTCTTGAGTGGTTACTCTGTTTTTCCATTTGAAACCAGTAGCAAAATATCAAGGTTTATGAAAAACAGTACCCACTGTTGTATTATACAGTGTATTATCGAAAGCACTTGCTTGGCTGATTTAAGTAGGAACACATGCATATACAAAGGCATAAACAATGCTGTAGCTATATAGTATTGTTGTTCTTGGTGTTGTCTTTTAGTTTCATCTCTGTTAGTGTGGAACAGCCAAAGTGAATGAAGAAAGATGTTCAGCCTCAGATCTACTACGAGTAAACTACATTTAGGTGAGTTGCTGGAGAAAATTATTCATAATAAACAAACAACTAAAGGTTCTAACACATTCAGAGATCAGTGTTAAAACTTGATTTTTTTTTTGTTAAAAGCTTTCTTCTATTTAAAAAAAAAAACAGTATTCCAGCCAACTCAGATTTGAGTTTTTTTGACCAAGAATTTCAACTATTTTGAGGTGTTGACAATGGAAGAAAACATAATTAAATAGAGTTAATTCTCTGCTTAAAACTGTTTAGTAAGCATTTGAAGTTACAACTGCACTGAAAAATGACTTATTCACAGTTTTTCACATTGCGGCATCCCATGGTCACACGATCAAAATTCAGTCACTTGGCAACTGACTCATATTTATGACGGTTGAAAGTGTCCCAGGGTCATGCAATCACTTTTTGTGACCTTCTGATTCACTTAACAACTGTGTTACTAACTTAACAATCACAGTGAGTCACTTAACAACCGTGGCAAGAAAGTTTGTAAAATGGGGCAAAACTCACTTAATAAACGTCTTGCTTAGCAAAAGAAATTTTGAGCTCAATTCTAATCCTAAGTCAAGGACTACCTGAACTGCAATTGTTTAATATGAAAGACTCAATAGAGTAGCACAGTCACAATTAAGTTGTTCTGAACAAATGTAGTTTCCCAAACATTTCAATTTTAGACTAATATGGAGAATAAACAAAAATGTACTTTTAATCTCAACCACATAATGTTATGAAAACTAATGAAAACCAATCAAGCCATTGCCTATAATTACAGAGTTTTGGGAACCACCAAATTACTCCATTTCCTCCATGTTTAGTTGGTGGGAGCACAGATGAGTCCCAAATCAAACAAAAAAGCAAAAAATGCTTCACCAAAATATCCTTGCAAAATAACTTTGGGTCACTCAAACTCATAAATATATGTGTCAAACAATATGTGTATTAATAGATAGATCGGGCCAATTCAAGTGGGAGAAAGAGGTCTTAAAACCACCCAGGAACCAAGACATAAAGAATTTTATAAGTCAAAAATCAACATTTTAAATTGTACCTGGAAACCAACTAGTAGCCCATTCTTGCTCTGTAGCAGAGGTATATCATGTTCCTAGCATCATGTTTGGATTTGTACCCAGGCTGCTTTGTTCTGAACTGTAGTTACAGTACCTGGTTTCTTCAGAAGGGGGCAGTGCAGCAGCCCCCCTCTCATAAAAAGGTGTTGACAATCATGGTTCCAGGTCAGAGTGGGTCCTTCTTACCTTTACTACCGGTTTGGAACGGGGCCGCGCGCATGCGCAGAAGCATTTTCATGATGTCGGGGTCAGTGGGTGGAGCCTCCCACCGGTTTTACTACCAGTTCTATAGAACTGCTGCGAACCGAGGACAACCCACCACTGACGTACACCCCCTCTCCCAAACCCAGATACAACATGGGGGAAAGTAGAAACACATATACATAGGTACAACACATTACGTTGTTAGGTATGCATAATAATCCAAATGGCTCTGACAGCCAGGAACAGAAATAAATCCTGAAGCCATTCTCCCCAAACTTCCTCTACGTTATTTAAGAAAGGCAAGCACCTAGCTGATTCTTAGAACAATCTTTGAAATTTACTTGACAGATTACAACTACCACGATCTATTTCTAGCATCTTGTGAGTTTCATGAAAATATCCTCCATTCTCTCTCTCTTCTACTGTCAGCCCTTTAAAATGGGACAAATCAGAAAACAGACCCCAGAAAAATTATTGGAATTATGCTTTCTGGTTGCAAGGTACGATAACAGAATCCTTTCCTTTCCCCTCCCTCCCTCCCTCCCTCCCTCCTTCCTTCCTTCCTTCCTTCCTTTCTTATAAAGCCTGAATTTCTTTCCTTTCCTCTCTCTTATAATCAAAGAGAATCAAAATAGGGCAATCCTGAGTTTCTCTCTCATTCCCTCTTCTCTTTCTCAGCTAAGCTGACGTTTACGTAACTTGCTTTCCTTCTTCAAGGCTCTCTATAGTCCTCATATATCCCTAATCTTCTTGTGCTACAGTTTCTCAGGAACTGCCTATTTGCAGAAACGGTTATTATCAGATGAAAACTTTTGAGTACAGCATTCAAAACAGAACTGCAGTTGGTAGCCAAGCCATGATGCTGGAAATATATCAGCACTGACAAATTTTATGATTGTGGGGACTCTATACCTAGCCTGTATCATGCTCCTAGATACACACTCAGAAACCACATAACTCTGGGGCAATATCCTTTTATCTCTGTTGCTTTCTCATGGGAAGTGCAGGCTTTCAAGCCCCATACGGTAGCAAGAACCAATAATATACTGGCTGAGTACTATGAGAAGTTCCTTGTATCTACACCAGTGGTGAGTTTCAATT
The DNA here is from genome assembly GCA_030761175.1 of Masticophis lateralis. NCBI lineage: Eukaryota > Metazoa > Chordata > Lepidosauria > Squamata > Colubridae > Masticophis > Masticophis lateralis. Next base: position 68,600,415 of record JAUDYJ010000003.1, read on the forward strand.
TTTTTTACTATCGGTTCTGTGGGTGTGGCTTGGTGGGCATGGCATAGCTTGGTAGGTGTGGCTTGGTGGGTGTGGCAGGGGAAGGTTACTGCAAAATCCCCATTTCCTCCTGATCAGCTGGGACTCAGGAGGCAGAGAATAGATGGGGGCGGGGCCAGTCAGAAGTAGTATTTACCGATTCTCTGAACTATTCAAAATTTCTGCTACCAGTTCTCCAGAACTGGTCAGAACCTGCTGAAACCCACCTCTGATCTATACCCACCTACCTGAATCAGGTATAGTCCTTGACTTACAACCATTCATTTAGTGACCGTTCAAAGTTACAATGGCACTGAAAAAAGTGATTTATGACCATTTTTCATACTTATGATTATTGCAGCATCCCCATGGTCACATGATCAAAATTCGGATGCTTGACAACTGGTTCATATTTATGACAGTTGCAGTATCCCAGGCTCATCTGATCACCTTTTGCAAACTTCGGACAAGCAAAGTCAATGAGGAAGCCATGTTCATTTTACAACCTTGTTGCTAACTTAACAACTGCAGTCATTCCCTTAACATCTGTGGCAGGAAAGGTTGTAAAATGGGGCAAGGCTCACTTAACAACTGTCTCCCTTAGCAACATAAATTTGGGGCCAAATTGTGGTCATACAGGTCAAGGATTACCTGTACCACTTATTTCAATTTTGGTGACAGACTCCTGGTTTGTCTGTCTTAGCATTTCAGGTTCTGATCCCTGTTCGCTCATGCTTGCTGTATTTGAGAGATGTAGGCAATTGCTACCTTCAAGCAACAGACAATCTGACAAGAAACCTTCTGAAACTTTAACACAACATTTGTACTTGAAGTGAGCATGGATTAGAAGGGACATTCACCTGCAGAACAAGAAAGGTGCACATGCTTTACCACCTCAATCATGTCTACCTATCTGTTCTCTGAGTCTCCAGAGTTTACTTTACATTCTCTCTGTCAACAGCTGTGTGGCCTAAAAATAAACAAGTCCCTTTAAGTCTCAGTTCTGAAAATACACCTACAGTTTCTATCTCTATCCATAGTACAGTCAGAGTGACAGACATTCCCTTATTTTAGGTTCAACTGATAGGGGGGGAGAAAGGAGGGAAGTGAGGCCCTGATTTAAATGCTAATTTACAGCAAAGGGACCCAAAATAAATTTGAATAATCCAAATTGAAACCTCTTAAATTACTGCAGCATTGAAGCAGGGTTGTGGAAAAAGTTGCCTGGCTTTCAATTCCTTCCTTCCTTCCTTCCTTCCTTCCTTCCTTCCTTCCTTCCTTCCTTCCTTCCTTCCTTCCTTCCTTCCTTCCTCTCCCCTTGTTCCTTCCCTGCCTTCCTTCTTCTCATTCTCATTTCCATCTCCTTCCTTCCTTCTTTCCCTGCCTCCCTCCTTCTCCTTCCCATCTCCTTTCTTCCTTCCCCTTCCTTCCCTGTATTCTTTCTTCTCATTCCCATCTCCTCCCTCCCTCCCTCTCATTCTTTCCCTCCCTCCCTCCTTCTCATTCCGATCTCCTTCCTTCCTTTCTCCCTTCCTCCCTCCCTCTCCTTCTTTCCCTCCCTCCCTCCTTCTCATTCTGATCTCCTTCCTTCCTTTCTCCCTCCCTCCCTCCCTCTCCTTCTTTCCCTCCCTCCCTCCTTCTCATTCCCATTTCCTCCCTCCCTCCCTTTCTTCCTATCTCCAGGCTATTAGCTAAGGCAGTCCATCTCTCTTCTGTTTGCCTGTCTATCTCTCTGCTTGCCTGCCTGCCTGCCTGCCTGTCTCCCTCTCTCTTCCTCTCCCTCTCCCCCCACCCTCTCCCTGTCTCACACACACACAACCCTGCAAGGCACACAGTCCCTGGAAAAAGTCATCACGCAGTGACAGTCTTGAAGGAATAAAGAATGAGATGCACTTACCTCTACCAGTCAACAGTTCCTAACTCCGGGATAGGGTCTTCAAGGAGCAATTCATTTCGTGGCAGATAAGATGAAAATTGGTTCAAAAGCATGGCATTCTTGGGGGGGGGAGGGTGAGCAAATCACATGTCTAGCCTATTCCCTTTGCCTAATTGCCCCATCCAGCACCAGGATAGTTCAAATCACCATGTGGCTATTTCAGCACTCAAATCCTTCAGATATATTCACATGGAAACAGCAAGCTCTTTATTTTGGTGAGGGTAGGGGTGGGGGGAAAGAGGAGGGAATTGGGTGTTTTAAAACACAATTTGTTCTGCTTTTTAATATGCAGTTTGTCTCCTTCTGCAGGGAATTACTCAGACAGTCACATGACTCCAAGCAGCACAATTATATAATTCAAATGCTGCTAAGGTTGTTGAGGGGAGAGGGGTGTGTGTTTAATCTGAAAGCCACAGCTAGGAAAGCAAAATCATATCAAACCAACATTGGAATATACATTCAAGGAAAAGCAAACAGTTGCCTTCAAAAATACTCTATTTCGGGAAACTTCCATTTTATTCATTTTCTATCTACGTCCTGCTTCAATTCAAACCAACAAGCCAAAGTAGTAGACAACTTTAAAAGGTTTACAAGGGAGGACAGGGATGGCTCTATACAACTCCATGATTGTAAGATTAAAAGCAAGCTCTCATCTGGAAACCTTGTTTTACTACCGATTCTGTGGGTGTGGCTTGGTGGGCATGGTGTGGCTTCGTAGGCATGGCAGGGGAAGGATACTGCAAAATCTCCATTCCGACCCCACTCCAGGGGAAGGATACTGCAAAATCTCCATTCCCATCCTACTCTAGGGCCAGCCAGAGGTGGTATTTGCCAGTTCTCCAAACTGCTCAAAATTTCCATTCTCCAGAACTTGTGAGAACCTGCTGGATTTCACACCTGAGGAGGATTAACCATATACTTTATTGAGATACACCATAATCACAGAATATTACAAGTCTCCTTCTTCTTATACTCCAGTGAATCAGGGAAGCATTTTCTTGAGTCGTTCCATTACTTATTTTGTTTCTCTGAACTTAAAGGACATTTCAGTCAGTTCTTGCACGTTTCTATCAAGACCATCTCCTTTACACTCTACAGAATGTGTCCTGGAAAGTAAATTGTAAATTTACTTTGTTTGAAGATATAAATCCCAGCAAAGTTGTGAGCGTATTTTGATGGGATGGACAAAGAGCTTGAAATTTATATTTTCAAATATGAAGAGCTCCAAATGTTTGCTTGTTTCTTCTTACAGGCAAGAATTAAGAGAAATCTTATTACAACTTCAACTATTTTTTCCTGCTAAGATTCAGTTCATATATCCATAAGCTTTCTGTAGGAGAGACGTGTCAGACATCTTGCCATGTTCAGCCATATTTTAGTCCTGCGGTTCTTTTTCTAACTAATTCACCTGATGAAGAATTCTTGAAACTTGAAAGTTGCTGCTTTGTAGAAGTTCAGCTGATCTGAAGGAAAACAATTCCACGGATTTAATTATTCTCACTGACAGGAAATCTTTCCTTAATTCTAGGTGATTTTTTTTGTGTGTCTGTTGGTCTCCTTTGCAACCAAAAGGTTAGAATGATTTTTATACAGTCAGTATAAAAATTATTACCGTGTGCAGATAACCTGCAGTTTCATCAGTTGTCATCGGACTAGGTGGAACAGCTACCCTGTTTCCCCTGATAATAAGCCCAACTGGGCTTTTGAGCGCATGCGCTAAAATAAGCCACCCCTGAAAATAAGCCCTCCCCAAAAATATTTAAATGTATGTGCAGCTGGTCCCCACCATTTCCTCTAATTTCCTCCATGCACCACAAAATAATAAGACCACCCCAAAAATAAGGCCACGTGCTTATTTTGGGATTCAAAAAAATATAAGACATATTTAAGGATCTTAATTTCGGGGAAACATGGTCATATCTTTCTTAATCAGCTCTTGCTTCACTAACCTTTAAAATTACTCTGAGAACTCTAACAAGGCCTAACTGCATATGACCAAGAGACACCAGGTTTTAGAAATTGAGAATTGAAATTTCCCAACGTTCAAAAGTTTGGCTTGACTTCTCCAAAGTGGCTTCATCAAACTACGGCTTCAGGATCAGCACCAATCAACTGATTCGGAGCAGAATTCAATTCTCCACATCCATAAGTTGGGTTAAAACAGATAAATTAGGTAGAACCAATATAATCTTACCAATTATAATCAATCAAATTAAAAACCAAACAACATAATAACTACTCTAGATATGACAAAAGTACAATCCTTCTAGGACAGGGGTGTCAAACTTGATTTCATTGAGGGCTGCATCAGAGTTGTGTTTGACCTCAGGGGCTGGGGTGGGCATGGCCAGGGTGGGCATGGCCAGCTTGACATCACTCATGTCAGGGGCACCTGTGGTGGCCCGAGCACTCTGCCAGCGAAAACGGGCTCCTGAGCTCTGTTTTCAGCCGGATGGCCTCCTGCCGCCCTCTGACAGTGAAAACAGAGCTCCATTTTCACTGGCAGAGGGCGGCAGGAGGCCATCCGGCTGAAAACAGAGCTCCATTTTCACTGGCAGAGGGCGGCAGGAGGCCATCCGGCTGAAAACAGAGCTCCATTTTCACTGGCAGAGGGCGGTAGGATGCCGTTGCAGCCAAAAATGGAACCTGGTAGGGCCTTTTGCTGTTTCTAGGGCGGCCCTGTTGGCCAGATCTAAGCATCCCATGGACCAGATCCAGCCCCCAGGCCTTGACGTTGACACCCCTGTTCTAGGAAAACTTCTTAACCAGAAAGATGAACTTCAAGCAGAAGGCCCAGCCAGACTCCTCCTCAAAAGAAATATCATGACTGAACATTGCACCACTAACTACATTGCTATTTATCACCTTTCCCTGCCCCTTCACTTAAAATGCTTGGGATTGCATACATTTTTAAAATCATTTCATTTCAGCCACATATGATAGATTTGCTAGAAAGAAAGAATTTGCGTAATATTACTGGCATGAATTAATAAGAAATTGAAAGCTAGCTCTCCCAGAATTTAGTCCATGACTCTTTCTTCTCCACCATGTCAGCTTTTTAAAAATTTAATTCTCTAGGATTCAGAGAATAGTGGCAATAATCTTTGCTGACTGAAAATGGACGCAAGATTCCCCCCCTCCTACAGCTTCATCATGAGAAAATATTTAAATATGTCCAAAATACATTCATCTCATCACTTAGTGCTCTATTTCATCTGACAGATTTTTGTAGCTCATAAAATATTAAAGCCTCTAGCAAACTCTCTGCAGTATTTTATTTATACAGTGTTCTTTTATTAATTAGTGTCCTTTTATCCATTTTATCTGGCTAATGGATTTCTCTATTCAGTTGGCTTGATGGGCTCTTCACTTAAATCAATCGATTACTTTTGGTTTCCATATCCTTTTTTGGGAACATCATTCTCCATAAAAGAGCTCACTATAAATCATTCAGCTGGCCGATGATCTATCGTTGACCTTGTTGTAATCTGGGCCAAGGGTGAGGAAAGTCTGGAACGGTTCAAGAACTGTATCAGCTCTCTCCACACACAAATTTGTAAGTAAAAAAATAAAATAAAAAGCCTACAAATGAAGCAGTGAACTGATATACATTACATTTTCTCCTTTAATGTTCCCAATATCAAGCAAAGAAAGATAGCTATAGATCTGCAAATCCTCTAATTCTTTAATCCCCATTTTTATTTAAGCTGGAACTCATGTTACTCAAGATATATCAAGAAGTAGGAAGAGGAAAGAATAAAGGATCATTTATTGCAGTCTATCCCAACATGCTGTCTTCAGGATGTCATGGACCATATCTTTCATGCCTTCAGAATTATATTTGCAGCAAGAATCCAAACTATCTCCACAGACCCCCACAACCTAAAAATGAACATCGTGTCAATTGCAACCAGAGAATATCTGGTTAGGTAAGGCTTGTCTCTCCTAACCGAAGCATCTGTTTTCCACAACAGGAAAGAAGATAATAATGTCAAGCACAGGAAATCAGGAGTCAAATGAGGACAGATTTATTGCATGCTAACACGTTCTACAAAAATCTGAGCTACCAACGGTCAATTGGTAGTAGATAATGGTCAACAGAATTCAATGTGGACCGGATTTAGATCTTTTGTAGGCACACAGGGACTCAAGACTGATGATGCGCTTGACTTCGGGCTTAGCCCGGTCATCTCCTACATGTGGGAACATAACACCATTCCTGTCACAGATTTTCATCCATTATTTCCTCTCAAGTTCAGAATCAGAGCCACATCTGGTCTGAATGGGCAACTCTTAAGCCCTCAGGACTATCTTCTTGTCACTGACACATAGATTCCCCATATTGCTGCCATTTTTTCCAGATTCACCACTGTTTTCCAGATTCACCACTGTTTTCACTCTTCTCCTTGATATATGTAAGGAGTTCTAGATTACCTGCCTGTCTCTCAAACCCAAACATCTAAGGGAGTGAAGAGCAGGATGAGAAAATATAAGATATAGGACTATGCATTCCCGTAAGAGCATTCCATTGGAGTGTAGTGATAATCATACCCCACATTTCTACAAATAGGGAGCCATGGCCAAGAAGAGATCTCTATTGCAAGTTCTGACGAATCTTTTTTTTATAGGTCTCTTATGAAAAGAATTATAAGAGGATTCAACCAACCTGGGGAGTTCTAACTTTTTTCAGGGGATCTCTCTGTTATAGGATTGCTTTGTGAGGAAGAGAAAGAAAGGCAAGGAAAAATGAGCTTCTGAAAGGCTTCATTCTGGAAAATCATGGCAGAGTGGAGTCCACATTCTCAACCTGCAATCCGTCTCAACCTGCAATCCATGTATCCTTACTCTGTTAACATAGATTTAGCATCCAATTTGTGGAAGTCTCACCATACAGCCACCCCAAGGGCAGAAGGTAGGCAAAGTACAGGGAATGAAGTATCTGTGGAACTGATTAAAACTTGAGAAAAGGGGGGGGGGGAATTCTATGGCAAGAAATTGGAAACAAAATTGTATCCTAGAGATTGGAAAATACAGGTAATCCTTGACTTACAACAGTTTATTTAGTGAGTGTTCAAAGTTACAACAGCACTGAAAAAAGTGACTTATGGCCATTTTTCACACTTATGGATTGCAGCATCACCAGGGTCACACAATGAAAATTTGAGTGCTTGGCAACTGGTTCATATTTATGATGGTTGCTATGTCCCAGGGTCATCATTTTGCAACTTTTGGACAAGCAAAGTCAATGGGAAGACCAGATTCACTTAATACCCGGGTTACTAACTTTACAACCACAATGATTCACTTAACAACTGTGGCAAGAGAAGATGTAAAATGGGGCAAAATTCACTTCACAAATATTTCACTTAGCAACATAAATGTTGGTCTCAATTGTGATTGTAAGTCAAAGACTACCTGTATGAGATGGATACCAATTCATACTCTGGAAAAATATGCTGGCTGAGGAATTCCGGGAGTCCGCAAGTCTCAAAGTTGACAAGATTGGACCCCCTGGTACTAAGGTGTTTGTTAACTATTGATTAAAGGTTATAATCACTGGAGGCAATGAGCCAGAGAGAAGACATCAAAATAATGGAACTGCCAGCAATAAAAGTATGCTTGATTGCACCATCTATATTACTTGCATTTCAGCATTTATATCCCAGTTGCTTGATCCAAATGCTGAATACCGAGAACACGATTTTTTATTTCTTTGGCAGCCAAAGCATATCTCTAGTTGAAGCTTGCTGCTGAATGGCATATAAAACTGTCACTCTTTTTCTAAGCTGTACAGCAGTCAGATGCAATATGACGTGGCCAAGAGCCAGTGCCCAGCAGATGCTAAACACCATAATCACTTGATGGCATCTTACAGTCATTAAATTCAAATATCAAGTATACATTTAGAGATTTGATCCCCCAAATGCTTAAATTTGCATTCTTGGCAGTCCTGCCATTGCTTACAAGCACAGATGTATTTATTTGAAGGTCCAGTATTTAGATCAGCCATTGATAAAGGATGTACTTTTTTAAATGGATATATTACACTCACTTTAATGGGGTAATTAATATGCTTTTTCATAAAATGCCAAATTATTTGATTAATAATCCAGCACAATAATGTGCACTTCAGCATTTGCATTTCAGAAATGTGGTTTTACATTTCCCAAAGTCCATAACCAGTCTGGCAATCCAACAGATTTGAGGGGACCAGTTGGGGGTGGGCTGATCATTCTGGACTAGCAGATCTCCAAGATCTAGGGCAGTAACCTTTTAAAAATCTATCAGCCCCACTGAGTCTTCAATTATCTGTATTATCTGTATTTCAATTATCAGTATCATTATCTGTATTTCTCTACCTCTGGATTAATTCCATTCATTAAAAACATATCATCCACTGGTCAAAATGGCGTACAAAGTGAGTAATCCATCAATTCTACATCAATGAGACCTACTTTTCAATTAATAAATGTGAAATCATTAAACTGAAATAAAATACAAATATTAAAAGCAAAATAGTTAGCCAACTCATTAGAAAGAAAGAAAAAGATTGAAAAATAAAACCCCACCCCACAGTCTTTTGACCACTTAAGTATCTAATTTAAATGAATAACAAAGTATTGAGGCTGGAATAATAGACAGATTAATGGCTGTAAATTAACCAATAGAAATGCTGCATTTAATATAGATAGGTTGCAGCTTGAGAAACCAATTTTAGGCTCCTAAAATTAGCCCTCTGTAACTCAACCAATGATTCTGGATAAGGTATTCATTATGCAATCCTGCTGCTTCATTTAAGGAATTTCACGGATGATGAAAATTCTTGACTGATTTCCTTTCTTTGGGATTCATCCATTTTTTTAATGAACAAAAAAAATCATTAAAGAAGAATTAATAGATAGACAATCACAGGAAGTAAACCTTCACATTAATGAAAAAAACTCTAAACACATCTATCCATATCCCCACTCACCTGTGCCTGCAAGCACATTCTGGTTCTTAAAATCTTTATTAAACTCTAAAAAAGGTCAAGCTGAACATCCGTGTGTGTGTGTGTGTGTGTGTGTGTGTGTGTGTGTGTGTGTGTGTGAGAGAGAGAGAGAGAGAGAGAGAGAGAATTCACTAACACACATGAAAGTATTTCCTTTAAGCATCTAAAAAAAGTAAGGCAGAAATAAATGTTCTTCTCAATGGATTATGAATTTAGTAACTTTTGCAAAAAGGGCTGTATACTTTGAATATAAATGAGTCCTACAGGATTGTTCTGGGGGAAATAGGAGGAATCACTATTAAATCTATTGGCCGCTTTGAGTTACTCTGGCACTCTGGACCCTAAAGTCTGATTTTCCTAAATGAATTGTAACCTGGAGAGATCTACAAGGTGGGTTTCCCCAGTGAACATAGCTAGGGTCTTGTATTTTATCCCAGCTGATGGAATAGATCTTCATATGGTACAAGACGCCTTGTCTTACCCTCATTCCCTCTTGAAAACCAGTAGTTTAACCTTTAATACACTTTAGCTTCTTTCATCTGAAATCGGGATTCCTTCTTCTCCAAAATAAATAAGAACGTTTGCCTCTGAACCCACAAAGGTCTTGCAATATGAGATAGCTTTTTTTTTATTGAAGACAAAAGCAATGGGGGTATTTCTTTTCTTTTTTTATATAAAAACTTTTTTTCTTTTAAAATAAACATTGCATCATTAATCATTCAGTGTGTCATCTGGGTACATATTTTGTGTCATCATAATATATATATTTCTTTACATTTCAGTTTAATATATCTCCTATTAAAACATATTTCTTCTGGATTTATATAACTTTGTACCAATTTTTATCCATATTCATTTTCTATCCAATGATAAAATTGCCCCATATGTTATAATACCCTGATTCTTCTTTCCTTTTAATTGCTAATGTTAATCTATTCATTTCTGCACATTCTAATATTTTCTTAATTACCTCTCCCTCTGTAGCGATTTTTTCCGCTTTCTAATTTTGTGCAAATACAATTCTCACTGCAGTTATTACATGAATAACCAAATATATATTTTCTTTACTAATTTTCTTAGGTAAGATACCCAACAAAAACAGCTCTGGTTTTAAATCAATATGTTGCTGAATGCTGAGTCATTTTCTCTAACCAAATCTGAATTTTTGCCCAATAGTTTCTCGCTTCTGCATATGTCCACACATATGATAATATGATCCCGGTGTCTGGTGGCATTTCCAACATTTAGTTGATTGATCTTTAAACATTTTTGCTAATCTTTCCAGTGACATATGCCATCTATAAAACATTTTATACAAATTCTCTTTATATGCTGTTGCCATTGTTAACTTATAGTTTCTTTCTCATAGTTGCTGCCATTTATCTAAGTCCATTGTGTATCCAAAATTTTTTGCCCATGCTATCATTGTTTCCTTTACTTGTCCTTTTTCTAATTTAATAGAAAGTAAGTAACTATATAGTTTTTAAATCATTCTCTCGTCTGTTGCTGTGAGTATCTCATCCAATTCTGTCATCTCCAAGTAAAAACCATATAACTTTGCACCTTTTTCATATCTCAATTGTATTTGCAATTGTGTATACCACTACAATGGCGGGTATTTTTGAGGGCCTTTGAAGATGCATCCTATCATCACACTTTCCTTCCCTGGAGGGTAGAAGATAAGTGTGATGGTTTGGGAAAGAAATCAAGGCAAGAAAAGAGCTGCCTCAAACAATTTTTCATAGAGTGGGCTGGTTTGGTGGGCTACTTTGGAGGTATTGCTAAACTAGAATGTGGCTTTGTGAAACCAAACTTAAGCAGGTTTTGTACTCATTAGTTCAATGGCTTATTACGCCTCTTCTTCTCATGTATGGCCTTGGAGAATGACTTGGAAGCCTTTTCTTCTGTTTTACAGTAACCATAAAGTGGTGTCTGTCTGTCTGTCTCTCTGTGTGTTAACGGTAAAGGTTTCCCTATCCAGTCCTATTCAATTCTAGGGGGCAATGCTGATCTTCGTTTCCTAGCCGAGGGAGCCAGTGTTGTCCAAAGATGCTTCCATGATCATTTGGCTGGCATGACTACACAGCGAGGTGCATGGAATGCTGTTATCTTCCCTTAAGTGGTAACTATTTATCTACTTGCATTGGACACTTTTGAACAGCTAAGTTAGCAGGAGCCAGGGTAAAGAACTCACCCCATCATGTGGTGGTTGGCTCTTGCGCTGCCAACCTTCCAGTCGACAAGCCTAGCATCTTAACTGTTAGGCTGCTGCAACAACACCACCACCCCTTGTTGCAAAACAAGATCTAGATCATAGACCTCAACCTTTTGGGCACCAGGGACTGGTTCCAAGAAGAGAGGTTTTTCCACGGACCAGAGGAAGCTTGGTGTCACATGCTGCCTGCATCCCACAGATGGAGCTTTGCTTGTTTGCATGGCCCGATTTCTGGCATGCTGCAGCCTGGTACCAGTCCATGGACCAGGGGCTGGGGACTGTACATTCATTAAAGAATAAAAATATAAGTATTTCATAATATTTCATAATATTTCATAAGGAGCCCCGAAAGGTAGGCACAATATGATACACAACTTACAGTTCCCAGAGTTTCTCTGAAAATTGGTTCTTAAGGTGATGGTTCATGTCCATCACCTTAAATGTGATGGACATGAAAATTATTCAAGAGATGGGGAATAATAGGAGTAATACTTAACTAGTTTAATTTCAATTTCATTCATACACACACACACACACACACACATGTTTTGTTTTTCTTTTAGCCAGGTTTTTCCTACGTAGCCAAGATTTTTCTGCAGCCCTAGTTCAGTGAAATCACATCCACTAGTTTCTGGCCTTTTTTTCTTCTGGCAGCCAGCAGGCCTTATGCTGCTCATTGGGAGACTTATATAGATCTATTTCTGGCTCGTTAGCCTTCATCAGTAAGCCACACCCACATCTCATGTATCCTCCCTGTAAAGGTACAGTATTTATTTTCTTACTTTTTCGTAGGATTTATGTGTATTTTTCTTTAGCTAGGTTTTTCCACATAAACCAAGATTTTTCTGCAGCCCTAGTTCAGTGAAATCACATCCACTAGTTTCTGGGCTTTTTTTTTTCTTCTGGCAGAAGAAAAAATCTGTAAGCCACACCCACATCTCATATATCCTCCCTGTAAAGGTACAATATTTATATTGTAAAGGTACAGTATAAGTACAGTATTTATACTGTACTGTACCTTTACAGGGAGGATACATGAGATGTGGGTGTGGCTTACTGATGAAGGCTAACAAGCCAGAAATAGATCTATATAAGTCTCCCAATGGGCAGCATAAGGCCTGCTGGCTGCCAGAAGAAAAAAAAAAAGCCCAGAAACTGGTGGATGTGATTTCACTGAACTAGGGCTGCTGAAAAATCTTGGTTTATGTAGGAAAAACCTGGCTAAAGAAATATATATATGGCTTTTTTTCCTGGCAGCCAGCAGACCCTCTGCTGCCCATTGGGAGACTAAGATAGATCTATTTCGGGCTTATAAACCCTCATCAGTTAGCCTCACCCTCATCTGATGTATCCTCCCGGTAAAGGTACAGTATTTGTTTTCTTTCCTTTTCACAGGCTTTATGAGTCTTTCTCTTTAGCCAGGTTCTTCCTATGTAAACCAAGTTTTTTATACAGCCCTAATTCAGTGAAATCACAATCCACTAGTTTCTAGGCTTTTTTTCCCCCTGGCAGTCAGCAGACCCTCTGCTGCCCATTAGGACACTAAGATAGATCTTAGTCTCCCAATGAGATAGAGCCTAGAAACTAGTGGATTGTGATTTCACTGAACTAGGGCTGCATAAAAATCTTGGTTTATGTAGGAAGAACCTGGCTAAAGAGAAATACACACACACACACATACACACACACACTGAAGTTTAGTTTTTGCTTTAGTCCTGCTTATTTCTATGTTCTGACCCTATGTGTTCCTTTGAGTGTGGACCCTGGCAAGGCTCTTGGCTTAGAAAAGGTAGGACCATTGCTATCCACACATTCTTATTGGAAACAAGCTCTACTGAAGCCATCTCAGAAACTGTACTTTTAACCCCCTTCAACAATCTTGCCCCAAGTTTATTTTCTAAACAGAAAACACTGGAGTAAAATCTCAATGGAATGTTCACTCGGGGATTTGTTCCCGTTTTAAGAAGCTTTAAGAATTTAAAATATACAAATGGCAGAGGCTCAATTATAAAACAATATTTTATGAATGGCTTGGTGCCTAATCTTGCGAATGCCAGCATGTTCTTGCATAAGTGGAGTTCAGGGAGTTGTCATGTGCTGAAATAATGCCCAGCCACTCTGAGTCAGGCCTTTCCTCATTCTGACCTCCAGCATTATTTATTATATAACCCATAATAGCAGCATCTTTTAAAACACAATCCTTGCCCTTAGCATAGCAAAGGTACAGAGGAAGGAGAAGCCAGCTGATGGCGATCCATAGATACGTACAATTATTCTGGGGGGCAGTCATGAATTCAACATTTAATTAGTCAAATTATTCAAATGACCCTGAGGCAGATAAATTCAAGAAACTTAAAATGGCAAACACAACATCCAAATGATGCATTAATATTATTTATAGAACTGGCTGAGATAACATAGAATTTTAAACCCACACTCTCATTTTCTGTCAGCATAAAACATGTTTATTGTAGACAGGACTTTGATTTATTGATACAATAGCTATCCTCCCCTCCCTTGAATTAACATAGGCTTAACTCTAAGAAAGCTGCAGAAGAGATATTCGGAGTCCATTCTTGAGGAGATTCACTGTTTCAAAGTTTCAATGGTTTTCATATTCAATAATTCTAGATATGCTCTCTGTGCTTTTCATTAAGTTAACATGCTCCAGATTGTTGCCGTTGCTATATTTTTAGACTGTTCTTCATCTGAGAGTCACATGTTGTTTTACATCTTTTCAAAAGTCAAAAATTAAAAGCAGAACCAAAACTAGTACCTATACTAGCTACAGCAAAGATACCAAGAGAAGATGGCAGCCCGTGTAAAAAGCTGTGCTTTGTTTATTTAATCAAAATGAGCTGCTGCTGTTATTTTTCTTCCAATAATTACTGGGTAATGGTTCCCTGTTTAGATTTTCATTAGGCTTTATAAATAGGGCTGTACGACATGCAACCATCTTGCCAGATCTTGTCCCAAACTAGAGTAGAACTGTTATCTAGGCTTCATCTGGCTTGCTGGAATAGCCAGATATTGAACTACTTAATGACAGGACATCTTTTTTCCTCAGATCTTGGAATGTGTAAGGCCACCATGGAGAATGTCGTGCAAGAACTGATTGTGACTGTGGTGAATAATTGGATAGAGCACCTCAGCCTAGGCCCTGTTTACTGAATGTAGCACACTCATCTTTCCTCAGTTTGGATTATTCTTCACTAAGAATGACAATATTGTGGACAATGGGTACTTGGATCACGCATATTGGCTTGTCACATGGGAGCCTCAGCTATTGAATGACTCTAGTGTGGAACTGGATTATCAGCAGTTTAAAATGCCTGAAGGTGCCCAAGATGTTTATAAAGAAAAAAAAAACCAACAGCAGAAATAGTGTCCATAAACCCTTAAAGAGATTTGTCAGAAAGAACACTAATACCGCCATGACCACAAGTCTCTACATCACGGGTGTCAAATTGGCTACGTCATGTTGCCGTCACGTAACATTTCCCCTTCGTGGAGCAGGGGTGGGCAAGGCCTGTGCGCGATGCATCCGGCCTGTGGTCCGCCAGTTTGATGCCCCTGCTCTACATCAATATTTCTGAATCTTGGCATCTTTAAGATGCATGGAATTCAACTGCTGTTTGAGGAATTTTGGCAGTTGTAGTCCACACATCTTAAACTTGCCAAAGTTGAGATACATTGTTCTTACACTACCATATAAGCTTTGCCATGTAAAACAGAAGCAGTCTCTTGAACCTCATATAGATGCCCTCATTTTCGCAGCAAACATCCCAGAAAATGTCTGTTTTGTTTCAAATAAAGATGCCTCAACTGGCCTTTACAAGTGTGATAGAGTTTTCATTCAAACCTTATCCCAGACTATGTCCTTTCAAACCTCTGAATTAACCACCAACAATAATCTCTCCTGTCAGGATTCAGTCTGAATTTATCTGCTGTCATGTAGCCTATGAATCTCTCCAAGGACTGATTCTGCCCTTTCCTTGTCTCATCCGATTTAGATTTGGTCTGTACATAACACAAGGATATCCTATCATAGTATCAAGGCCTATTTATATTTAATTGCTAAACACAGTTAAAAAGCCAACAACAATTACCAGCTTTGTGGTTTTTGTTTAAAACTTATTCAAATCAGAATGCTAAATCACTATATTGTTCAATTAATGCTAATCATAGAAATAGGTCCCACCTATTACAATTATAGATTCTAAAGCTCACATATGCAAATAAAGACAAAACTGTATTATTATGACAACATGTATTCTAATAGTCAAGAACAACAAATGTAATTGCAGATAAGGGTGGATAGTACAATTCTATAATTAGTACCCAAAATGTTGTTTCCAGATAATTAAACCATTACATAGGCCTGAGAGATCACTTCAGAACATTTTTTGTGCAAATTAGAATAAAAGCATTGCAGAAATGTTACAGAATGTATTGTGGCTTTATTCAAGAAAATACTGGGGTTGATACTAGTATTACCTTCCTCCCTTCAATAGGCATACTTCCTTTTCTAATCACTTTCAGAAAATATTTTGCTTCTTATCCGAGAAGATTCTTCAGTTCTAATTTTCATTTTCAAAGGAAAGTCCAGTTGCCTTTTGAAAACAGCATCTTTCGGACAACCATGACCTGGATGATTGAGAATCTCCATAAACGCCAACCATGGTTTGAACCAGTGGTGAAATGTAAAGTTTGTTATTACCAGTTCTGTGGGCATGGCTTGTGTGTGTGTGTGTGTGTGTGTGTGTGTGTGTGTAATGTGACTGGGTGGGCATGGCCAACTTTTTTTTTTAACTTTTAAAAGCATTTTTTCTACAACCTCTTCGGCCGAAGAAGTTGTAAGAAAATGCTTTTAAAATCCTCTGATGATCAGGCAACTCAGCGGGGATTGTCAGACGCGTTTAAAAGCATTTCTTTTCTACAACCTCTTCGGCTGAAGAGGTTGTAGAAAAAATGCTTTTAAAAGCCTCTGACAATCCCAGCTGAGCCACACAATTATCAGAGGCCGTTTTTAAAAACTTTTAAAAGCATTTTTTTGGCTGGGCATGGGGTGGGGGCAGGGATTTTTGCTACTGGTTCTCCGAACCACCTGCTGCCATCGCTACCGGATTGGGCGATCTGGTCCAAACCGGGAGCATTTCACCCCTGGTTTGAACAGTGACAATCCCTCATCTCCCAGAGCTGTTAATCCACCAGAGACCAACATCTGGTGATCTCTTCTTGAGGAACAACTATATGGAGCAATTGTGGATGATCTCAAGTCCAGAAATGCTCAAGAAAAGGAATTACAAAGAGCTGTTCTGCTCTCTGATTCTTCATTGTGTTGTGATTGTCAGTTCTATTTTTATGGAGTCATCTTCCCCAATGTTCTCCAATATACTATATTCTGTATGCACTGGGGATAATTCTTATGATTGCTAGCCAACCACATATTATGGGATTTGAAGTGCAACACATTTGGAAAATCCCAGTTACAGGAAAGCCATTTTCAAATGTTCATACAAATAGAATTAAGTTTCTTAGCATTACTGGCAACATACTGCAATGAGCACTCAATGAAATGTATTGGAATGGAACAAGGTTAATTACATATTGTGTATGAACTACCTAAATAAATGTTCTTATTCATTACCCATTTTTCCTCCAGAGTTCAAAGTGACATTCATAACATTCTCTTCTTTGATGTTTCCTACAATTCAGGCCCTGTGAAATAGGTTGAACTGAGAGTGTGTGATAGGTCTAAGGCAATGTTTCTCAACTGTGGCCATTTTAAGACGTGTGGACTTCAATTCCCCAAATCCCCCACCCAGCAGGGAATTGAAGTCCATATGTCTTATAATAACTAAGATTGAGAAGCGCAGGTTTAAAGCCACCTAGTGAACTTCGATGTCTAAAGATAGCCCCTGAATGTCCATGATCCAGCATCCTAAACCACTTTATTGCAGTAAAAAAATAAAGTCTTCTCCTTAGCCAAAGGCATGCTATTTGAAACTTTAACTTGGGGGTAGCATTCGTACCATAAAGTTTCAATAAATTTCCCACTTTTGCAGAAACTATGACCAAAAAATGTTATTAAAATGCTAGATTGGAGAAACTAAAATAAACTTTCTATCGCAGTGCTCTTCGTCTGTTTTAAATTATGTAGTAATTGTGTTTAATGCACATTGTTATTGTCAACTTGTTAAGTCCCTTTGGTCCCATCTGTTGGCAGTAAGATGGACGTAAATCCAGAAATTGATAAATAATACATCAGAATGTTTAACATGCATCTCACAAGACAAATCCCTTATCCTGACATTCTTCTCGTTTGGAATATTAATTGAGGTTGTTATGAGGCATCATAATACAGGGTTATGACAATGAGAGTATTAACACTGCCTCTCTAGACCACCTGCGCTAATACAGGTAAGTCTTGAGACCTAATTGGCTATCTATGGTAAATGCTCAGATGCAGATTGTGGGTTGACACTTACATTTTTTGAAATAAGACTATAATTTGTAAAATATTTTGCTTCACGCTTGATAATACATTTAATCATAGTCCAAAGGCTAAGAAGTGATTATCTTGCCTGATTGCTAATCCTTTGGCCAGGAATTCATTCATTCATCCATAAATAAATAAAAGCTAAAAAGTCAAGCATACATCAAGATCCTACAAAACATAAAAACAACTTTTTAAGCAGTGCATACTTTTTCAGAGGGAAAATAAACGTGGCACTGTATTAATAGGAAAATAATAATGCATATTATTTGCAATGCATGCCATTTAAGGTATATTGATCACAAGAACTCTAAAAAAACCAACATTGAAAAACAGGAAGGAAGGAAGGAAGGAAGGAAGGAAGGAAGGAAGGAAGGAAGGAAAAGAGGAAGGAAAAGACATCACAAGGCAGTATGAAGCTAGAAAATGCTGGTTTTAACTAATCTTGGTTGAAAGAAGTTAGGTGCTCCACTACATTCTTGAGTAAATAATATTAATTGTGGGTATTTTTGAAAGTGCAAATTGATGCTACTTTTTATTATCAGACTCCTGCTGGCTTACAGCAGTTTTCTAACAAGAAATCAAAAGTCTTCTAGCCCTTTCCAATTCCTTTTAACAAATGGCAATAATATCTTTTAGCTTGGAAATGAAATAGTTGTGGTCCAGATATTTTCAAAGTGAGGATTTGCTAATGGAATCTCTATGCACCCAAATCTTATGCAGGATTTCAACAAAGTAACCTTTTGTTTGTGATGTTTCCCCCTTTTTCCCAGTGTGTATTTTCCTGTTTTTAATAAAAAAAAAGTTCATTAAGATGGAAAACCTCCATGGTGTCTTTTGATTAATAGCAGGAATTAGTCTAGATGAATTCCTGTTAAAGAAAGCTAGAGGGAATAGTCTCTTATTACATTAGATATTTCCTTCTTATTATTTTATTGCCCTCTTGTGTTTTATAAATGCACTACAATTTCAAAGCTTAAATTAAGAGAGGTAATAAGATACTATATTTTCACCACATACATGCACTCAACTGGAACATCATTGTTTAGGGGGAAAATGAAGTACTATACAATGAAATTGTCAAATTTACTTCAAAATAGTTAGACATTTATTCAAACAGTCTTGATATGACACAAAGAATATTATGCTCATTTGATAATGTAACTGGTGATCATCAAAATCACAACATTCTACAACGAAACACTGAAATTTTCCCCTAAATTTGCTTTTGATACAAACAGCTACCATTGTGGGTTCTATTTTACGGCCCACAGTCCCATTTTTGCTTCTATTCTCAAAACAGTTTCAAAACAAAGCATTATAAGGAAGCAAAATGGGGATCCTGATGTTGCCCATCAAGATTTAACAGTAGCTGGATAGATTTATGAGGCAGTCAGACAGGCATACAGGCAAGATGTATTAAATTTCTACTGAAATTACTATAACCACTTTTTTTTGCATCTCTCTCTCTCTCTCCCTTCCTCCCTCCCTCTCCCTCTCCCTCCCTCCCCCTCTCCTTCCTAATTAATATTTGTGTATATCTTAGGCAAAATGGGAACTCTGTTTCCCTTAATTTAGGACATTAAGAGATGGAGCTACTAAATTGAGCCAGATGTTCAAAATTTTTTCGTCCTGGATGCTATCTTGAGTTAAGTTGGATTTCTATAAATATTCAGTTTGGGTGTACAAGGATACTCTACACTTTGGAGTTCTTGTGTTTAAGTTTAATACTTGAATAGGGCTAGGAAAGCCCTATTCAAGTAGGGGCTAAAGGGGTTAAGATCCAGATTCTAGTCAGCCCCCAAAGTTTCTTGGTGACTTTGAGAGAGTCACACTCTTTCTTGGCCTAATCTATGTCACAGGGTTCTTTGTTATGAAGAAAATTGGAAGAGGGATTGCATGGCAGATGTCATAAGTTGCTGCATTAAAATTGGGGAACTAAATCTATCACCTTCCCCTTTCCAAAGCCATTGAATCCCAACTTGAGTTTTTCATTCAGCAAAAAAGCTTCCTGGCTTATTTTATAGAAGTTATTGCATTATAACCTAATTCATCAAGGGGGTACAGAGAGTCCACTTATGTGCTAAAGGAGTGGAAATATATTTTCTTCCAATAATGCTTCTCTTCAGTATTAAGCTCTCCCTAGGGGCCTAGAAACTTGCAGCAAATATAGGAAGACTAAAATTAACCAAAGATGAGAGATAGAGATAGATAGATAGATAGATAGATAGATAGATAGATAGATAGATAGATAGAAAGAAAAATAGATAATGGATGGATGGATGGACAGACAGACAGACAGACAGACTGATACTGTATTTCCTTGAAAATAAGATCCAGTCTTATATTTTTTTTTTTGCCACCAAAAAAGGCACCAAGTTTAATTTTCAGGGGGGAGGGGATGTCATCCACTGACTTGCCACTCTTGTATGCATCACCTTGGTTTCCTTTTTCATTGTCAGCGGCCTTCAGGAACTTCTTCTGCGACTGGCAAGGCTTTCCTGAAGGCCTCTGCAGCCAATAACAGAGCCCCGGATTGATCCGGCTGCAGAGACCTTCAGGAAAGTCTTGCTGGCTGCAGAAGAAATGGGCCAGCAAGGCAAGTGTCGGGGTGTGCAAGGATTGGCGGCAACTGTCTAAAGGTAGGTAGTAGTGCAGCTCAACGCCCCCATCCCCACCCTAGCTTAATTTTTACCTGTGCACCTTGGAGTGGATGGGGTCTTAATTAGGGCTTATTTTGTGGTGTAGGGCTTATATTGGGCACACATGTAAAAATCAAGCCAGGACATAATTTTGGGGTAGGTTGTATTTTGGGGGAAACACAGTAGATAGATAGATAAACAGAGATAGAGATAGATGATAGAGATAGTTAGATGATAGATGATAGAGATAGCTAGATACCATAGATGATAGATAGATAGAAAGATAGATAGATGTGATAGATACTGTAGCTGATAGAGGATAGACAGATAGATGATAGAGATAGATAGATGATAGAGATAGATGCCATAGATGATAGATAGATAGATAGATAGATAGATAGATAGATAGATAGATAGATAGATGCTGTAGATAGAAATATAGATAGATATAGATAGATGGATAAAATATATTATAGGTAGGTTCCAGCTTTTGTGGCATTTGTAAACAACGCAAAGTACTGAATACCCAGTCCAAGTTTATTAGAACTTCTAAACCCATTTCAGACTTTGACTACAAAAGAAATTCCACATATCCTAGAAAGGGAACCTTTTTAGGGATTGCTTCAAAAAGTGCCAATAGCACAAATGCACAAATTGCTTCTCCTTGTTTGTTTTATATACAAAGCTGACTCCATCTCAATATTCACTGAGGGTCAGCAGTTTAGATTCATTTTGGATGGTGAGACAGCACATTCAAACCTACTTGGGCTCCCCCAGATCTATGGGATGGGGGAGTGGTTTTCTACTCAAATATCCTTCATGATTGCCTTGTTAAAATACTCCTTGGCACACTTGGCAAGGTTTCCATCTTTTCACATTCCTTTGAAATTGGCTTGGCACAGGGAGGATGAGCTGCTTCCTAATTGGCATAAGGCAGCCAAGCAACACAGTGCATATGCCGATGCTAGCAGTAATGGAATACTGCTGATATAAATGCTATTTAATCCACATTTCACTAATCAATATTTCCCTTGAGCTCAGCCAGAATACAGAATAATGTATTTGTGGAATACACAGAAAGTAGCAGGGACATTTTCCTGATTAGGAGACATGAATGTGGATGATTTTGACTCCAAATAGAAATGCCGCCAGTAAGAGTGACTGGGAATTAGTGGATCCAGCAAACAGGACGATCCCAGTCAATAAATATGGATTTATTATTGCATAGAACATCTACTTCTAGTATTAGTGAACTATAGCTTTTATGTTTTAATTTTGCCTTATTGGTATGCTGGCCTTCCAAAGTTGAGTTTTCACAGTATGGCTTACAACATATCAAAATCACAATATATTATTTTAAAACTCAAAAAATAATCCAGGGCAAGAATAATGGTAGACTATTTATTTACAAACATTTGATACAGAGAGGTAGAAAGTGGCAAGCCTGCTGGGGTAGACCATTCCAGAGACAGATGTCTACCATGGAGAAGATCTGCTCCCAGGTTGGTCACAGGAAAGCAGGCAAGGTCCCTTGCCTCATGCCTTTGAAGATTTCCTCATTCCAGGGTTTCTCAAAGCGTGACACTCTATGTGGAATTTGAACAACCTAGAAGGTGTGCCATATTTTTTTAACCGAAGCACAAGTTAGCCCTTTCAAAACTAGCAAGACCACAGCAGGCTTTGCAAACAATACAAGGAACAAAGTCTACGTTGGCTTTATGGACTAGGATATGGAGGTAAGGAAGTACAGCAAAAGAGGCAAATTGTGATTTAAAATCACGAGGGGTTTTACGTTTTAACTTAACTTCCTGAATTGGGATTGGGACTGAACTGGGAACCTGTGAAGGTAACATAAAACTGGTACAATATGATCACAGTGTTCACTTCCAGTCAATATTCTTGCTGCATTATTTGTACAAACCTAATTTACTCACAAGAAAGCAAAGTCAGAGATGGGGGATTTGGGATAACAATGAACCGTTGCACTTCCCAAAATGCACCTTTGCTTTTCCTCAAGAATAATATTGCAACACCTGGAAAAGTCTGAAACCTGAACGATAACTGAAAGATAATTGACATATTGGCATGAGAAATGCAAATCAAGCTGGGTTGCTTAAAGATGTGAACAGAATAAAAATAAATCATCGAACTTCAATAGGAAAGAGTCAATCTTCACCGTATATGTGTCAGCACTGTTAGGAGGCAGGCAGAGAATGTCAATGATCAACACAATTTGCCTCTTTCTTCATGTATTTACTCTGCATATGGAAGAGAAAATGGGATGAGGATTTCTATGCTTATCAAACAGGCTCTCTCTCTATTTAAAATAATTTTTAAAAATCTAAACTTTAACGGTTCAAATTGCAGTTATTAGCATGGCCACAAGATGGAGCTCAAATTTAAACAAGGACAGCCAGGCAGCAAATTGCAGATTAACTAATAATAATGACTATGACTGTAACTCAGACAGATGGTTTGGCGAAGCATCTGAATTTCTCAAATTGTCAATAGCCATTAACTTCTTGGGTCCACCTAGCTATCCACCACAACCGTAACCCTTAAGTGGCTAACTGGTCATCACACACCCTCATTCCTGAGGCTGCAGTATCAACTGTGCAAAATCTGTCACTCATGTGAACTAGGCTTCAAATGTGTTTCCTCAAGCAGGCCACCTTACGTTGTTAAAATAATCCTTAAATCACCTGCTTATGGAGGAGCTCCTTCCCAAGTTACAAAATAAATATTTGAGTGATTTCAAAATAAGAGAACATCATCTACCATTTGAGTTCCCTCTTTAATTCTTAAATTTCTGATGCCTACTAAATTGACTGGTAGGTCATTAGAAAAAATCAGCCAGCTAACTACATTAATACACAGCAAGGATAATATCATTCTACAATAGAAATCTGATATGGACAAACTACCTGGACTTTTTTTAAAAAAAATATTATTTTTATTCTGCTTTTACTATTTTTATAAATAACTCAAGGCAGCAAACTTACCTAATAACTTCTTCCTGCTATTTTCTCCACAACAACCTTGAGTTGGGCTGAGATACAGTAACTAACCCAAAGCCATCCAGCCGGCTTTCATGCCTAAGGAATTCATAGTCTCCTGGTTTCTAGCTTGGTGCCTTAACCAATAGGCAAAACTGGATCTCCAAACTTGTATAACATTCCCCCCACCCCCCACCCCCGACATGAAAAATATAAAGAGAGCAGCAAAAGGTCGTTATCCCGATCCTGGTTAATATTGTGCTATACAGATATGTATATTGAAGGGTGAAATCTGAAGAGTGTAATGATTTTAGGTGCAGGTGAGTGCAGGGCGCACATGGAGGCTTGGAGAGGCTGAAAAACAGGCCTACCGGAAGTTCGAAAACCCATTTCTGACTTCCAGAGGGCCTCCGGAACCTGGGGAGGCCATTTTCACCCTCCTGGAGGCTTGAGGAAAGCCTTTGGAGCCTGGGAAGGGCAAAAACATCCCTCCTCAGCCCCGCCATAGTGCAGGAGGCTGACTAGGCCACACCCATCATGGCCACGCCCACCCAGCAACCAGACAGAGAACCCCTTACTAAAATTTTTGAAACCCACCCTTGCTTAGAACCTGGTATAATGCTTGGAAAGATTTATATTCTCGTCATTTCTGTTGTTCCATTTCACATTATCATCCAGAGTAGATATCCTAACTTACTAAATAAACAATGGTCCTTTGAGATATATATATATTACTTTTTACATTATTGTTAAAAATGTGGACATTTTCTATAGGCAGTAGTAGCTTACTAACCAGGATCACAGAGCACTGAAATCCAGCATAGAGACATATGAATGAATTTGAGTAGGAGTGGCAGGTGTGAAATTATAACATCTGAGGTCAATATTGATTGATTGGTTTACTTATTTATGTTGTTTATGGCCCCACATTTAACATTACAGTGCTTCCAATAAAGAGCTCCCAATAAAGAAGCCAATTCAATATGGCAGCTAATAGCCTTTAAACCTCCAAGCGAATAGCAAGACAAATGAAAAATAATGAAATTCCCTGAAGCTATCAAGTAACAGATGAAGAACATTGTATCCTTCCTCAATAAAATTCCAGAATTTTATTATTTTTATATTTTATAAATTCCAAAGTATTATTAGTTTTATTTATCATAATCATGTAAAATAGCCATATGCCTAGGAAAAGGGTTCTGTAGAAAATTATAATCTCTTCTCTTTATCTTTATAGCTGTATGTTATCATAATGAGTCACCGTGTGTGTGGAGCTATATGCTATATAAATGTGGAGGGGGGAAGGAGAGAGATACATTGAGATACATTCAACTTTTGAATGTGTACTGCTGGAACAAACCTGCAATATCAACTCTATCTTAAAGTTCTGCAACAATTCTTTGAATGTCGGTGTAAAACTGTGAAAATATTTCTGATGTAGAAAGATCTAGCTACAACATGGCTTGCAGGAAAGCAAGGAACGCAGGCCTTAGCCAGCCTCTGCAGAACCAAAAGGTTCTGGGGGGGGGGAGGTATAAGAATTGAACGGGGCATGAGCTTTTAGGGTTGAGGAGCATTGCATGACTTAAATGGCCATTGTTGGATGAGACATTGCTGAATCAAAAAAACCCTTTATGTGGCAGTTTACAATCTTCTATGGATTGGAAAGGCAATGCCAGAATAACAATGGAATTGGTTTAGGCCGGTGATGGCTAACTTTTTTGCCATTGCATGCCAGGAGGGGGGGGGGGGGGGGCGGGGGAGGTTGGCGCATGCACATGCCCACACCTATAATTCTATGCACCGTGCCCTACGCATGCACATGCAACCCCCCTGCTCCTGGCACGGGATGGCCCGGTAGGCTTCTTTGTCTTTCTCACCTGGCTCCAGATCCTCTCTATGCATCTGGGGAGGGCGAAAACAGCCTTCCACACCCCCTCCGAGGCCTTCTGGAGGCCTGAAATGGCCCAACTCTCGGTTGGACAGGAAATGATGTTTTTTTCTGTCCCCAACTTCCAGAGCCTCTCTAGGAGTCTCTGGAGGCTAGGGACAGCAAAAAACAATTCCTGTACAATTGGGAGTTGGGAAATGGGTTGCTTCAGATCTTTGGAGGGCCTCGGAGGGGGTGGGGAAGGCTTTTTGTCCTCCCCAGATGCATAGAGAGGATCTGGAGCCAGGTGAGAAAGAAAAACAGGCCTTCCCCACCCACCTCAGGCCCTCCGGAGGCAGGAAACAGCCTGTTTCCCTAATTCTAGTGGGTCCAGAAGGCCCCAAAATCAGCTGGCTGGCGTGTGCATGCCATAGGTTCGCCATCACTGGTCTAGGCACCTACCCAGTAGCTTTAAGCTGCTTCTCTCTTCTGTGGGAGTGAATGAGGGGAGGCTGGTGTTGAAGGCTTCTTGTGTTCCATAGCTAATCGGGGTGAAAGAATGGCTGCTTCAAGAAACAAAGACAGAGGCAAGAAGTGCCAGTAAGGGGACTTAACAGAGTTGGAAGGGACCTTCTGGAAGACCTGGAGATCTTCTTGTCCATCTCCCTTCTCAAACAGGAGACCCTATACTATTTCAGACAAGTGGTCATGCAACCCCTTCTTAAAAACCTCCAGTGATGGAGCACTCACAACTTCTAAAGACAAACTGTCCCACTGATTAATTGTTCTGTCAGGAAATTTCTGATTATTGTCTCCTTGGTTAGGTTCCATCCTTTGCTTCTTGTTCTGCCTTCAGCAAATTCTCTCAGCAAACCTTGTCAATTTGGCTGAACGGGTGGTGGTGGGGTGGTATGTGTAAATGGTATGTGAGAATGACCTTGGTCAGGAAAATAAATGCTGCCTAAGAAACAGTCAGATAAAAAGGGAGCTTAGCCCACAGCTGCACTGTGGGCAGAGCAAGGGGTTCAGGAGGGACCCTCCCTAAGTTATTGGGCTATGAAGGTGCCGGTAGGAAAATTGTACTTTTAGATTTACAAGATTCTGTAAATGTACCCCTACAATAAAGCAGTTTATCCGGCTATTTATTTATTTATCAGATTTATACACTGCACGTTTCACAGCGACTCTGAGCAGTGTTTCCTGACTGGTCTATTTGGTAAGGCTGGCAGCGTGGCTGCTAGTGAGAACAACATCCCTGTCAAGCACCAGGAAGAAGGTTCCTTATATGGGCCCTGCCAGCCACATTGTACTCCTTAGGCTTGAGATTAAGAAACTGTTTCATTAGTGCAGATGACTCCCTCTTAAAGTAGGGGTCCACAGCCTTTGCAGCTTGGTGGTCTGGCTGGGGGGGGGGGGAACTGGGCTGTGTGAGCGACAGGCTGATGTGCACATGCACATGCAGCACTTGAGCCAGTGATGGGCCAGCGTGCATGAGCTCAGCTCGACTTGAATGAGCTGCAGGCTAGCATGCATGCATGAATGTGTGCGCTCACCGGCCTGCTTGCTGTGCAGGCGTGTGAGTGCCCACCAACTCACTGCATATGCACATGAGTACCCACCGGCCTGCCACATACGTGTGTGAGTGCCCGTCTTAATCAAAAAAAAGCTGTTAATAAACTGTTTTAACAGCCTACCAGAATTCTAAGATAAGATAAACACAGTCTTACTAGAGTTGGCAGACAACCCAGAAGCAATTTTGCAGAGAATCCAGACGCAAAGGAGAGTGAACTAAAGTTGTTCCCTACAGTTTGCTGCAAGCGGCGTTCCTCCTTAAATAGGCTAAGGGAGTGGCCTATTAGCTCCAAGCCTTACTCTCGAGGAGACCTCCTCTTGAGGAGCCACTCCTGCCTTTTGGCAGCTCTGCACACCCGTGCATTGAGAAGAGGCTCCTCCTCTTCGTCCTCTTTACTTAAAGGAGCTTCTGGAGGGCTGAATCCCTGCCTCTGGCACCACATCTTCTCCAGCCTCCTCACTGTCTGACTTGAGCGACAGCTGCACAGACTGCTGGCGCAGCACCACACCAGTCTCTTCGTTGTCGGAATCAGCTGCAATCTGCATAGGCCGCTGACGGGCCACAACAGGCTGCTTTTCACTAGAGGTAATCTGAAATGGAGCTAAAATTGCCAGAATTATAGCTTTTTATGAGTGGGTGACACATGCCAGATTGAAAACAAAATGTGGCATTTTTTTTTCTTTTGAGAACCTCCAATATCAATTTTATTTCTTGGCAGAATTTTTAGGAATAGTTCCCTGTTCTTTGAACTTAATCATCTGAAACTTGGCAGGATTCATCAATGATTTTATGTTCTTTTCTAACAAGCACCAGATCCAATATTGGTTTACTGTTTAATGAAAACCACAACCAAGTAAGTGGCCCAAATGAAATGGCAAAAAAGTAGCTCTATTTTACAATGTTCTTATTTAATAAATTCATTTTAATGGCAAACAGTGGCATTTTGGACTTATTAGAAACTTTTGTACCAATGTATAAAAAGGCCAGGATTTCAATTCTTGACCCTCCTAATTGAGTTTGCTTTAATCTCTCAGTATTGGTAGGTGTGAAAATACATTAGCTACCAAAATTGATCTAAATATTCAGAACAAGGTTTAAAAATAGAAAACATAAAGGCCAAAGTGCAAGGGAATCCTATTTTATCAAAAATGATTAGGTGTCCTCATCAAAGAGATCAATTTTCCAAGACATGGTTGGAGAGTCCAAAAAATGCCACCTCATTTGATCTGGAAGGTGCCAGATTGAGGAAAATGGACATAAAACAAGAAGATACAGAATTCTGATAGATAACCAGAATGTAAATGAATTTGCTTTCAGAGGAATAGAATGGAGTAGAGTAGAGTAGAGTAGAGTAGAGTAGAGTAGAGTAGAGTAGAGTAGACTAGACTAGACTAGACTAGACTAGAATAGAATAGAATAGAATAGAATAGAATAGAATAGAATAGAATAGAATAGAATAGAATAGAATACTTTATTGGCCATGCTACCCAATGAAGTAATTTGTTCATAAATGCCATCCTTGATATAACAGAGAATGATCTGGGCATCCCCCAGCCACAATGATGTCACCAGCAAATATTTTCACAACTTTGGTGATTCTGACAAGGAACTATTAGTATGATTGTAGATCAACGGAAAACATTCTGTTCATAGTCCATCCAAAAACCTCAATTACCGTTACTATAATTGAAATCTGAAGAAGCAAGGAAAAGTGATATTATATCAGCCTTAACATTACAAAACTTAAGATGATCACATCAAATATCATCTCATGTGGAAGGGCTTTGATAGCAACCTACCTGATCACTATCCTATGTTGGCAGAAAAATAATATGGCTGCCATAAGACCAAATGCACCCTAGGTTGCTGGCCAGAAATAGGATGGAAAATGCTGCCTTCTCAACAATCTTCAAATACTTCAAATTGTTTAAAAAATAAAAAAAACTTTTTGCAACAAACAAACAAACGATCTTCAAATACTATAAGATTCAACTGCCAATCCGATCAACCTCAGTATGAACAATAGGTAGAAAATATACCACCTCTTCCTTTGTGGTTCAGGCAAAGTTCTTTGGGTTGTCTTCACATGTATTAACCCAAATGCCCTTACTAGATTGATTTACCAACTATACCCATCTCTCCTTTGCATAAAAATTAATATCCATGACTAATATGTCATAAAAATATGAGCTAAGGAACAAGTTTTTAACATTTTCATGGAGGTTAGAAAGTTCTCTTGGTGAGAGAGGAAAGAAAAGCACAAATGTTCTTCCCAAAATAGCAGTCCCAACGAACCTGCTATTTTAATGCGTCCTTATGTTTGGCATCATATTTAGCAAAGCTTTCAAGCACAGGATAATTGTAGCTATATGAACTATGTTGAGTAGGAAGACTAAAAAAATAAAATGAAGGGTAGAGTCACTTGATTGAGTTGGGCAGCTATAGGAATTGAATAAATGAATAAATAAATTCTGAAAAAATGCTATTAATTTGCCAGGTCACATAACAAACAAGAAAGAAGGAAAAATCAAGCGAGAACAAAATCAAATGTAGAATTAGACTGCAGGTAATCCTTGATTTACAACAGTTGTTTTAGTAACTATTCAAAGTTACAACGGCACTGAAAAAAGTGACTTATGACCATTTTTTCACATTTAGAACTGTTACAAAATCCCCGTGATCACGTGATCAAAATTCAGAGGACTCATATTTATGACAGTTGCAATGTTCTGGGGTTATGTGATCACTTTTTGCAACCTTCTGACCAGCCAAGCTAATGGAGAAGTCAGATTCGCCAAACAACCGTGTTACTAACTTAACAGTTGCAATGATTCACTTAACAACTGTGGCAAGAAAAGTTGTAAAATGGAGCAAAATTCACTTAGCAACTGTCTTGCTTAGTACCAGAAATTTTGGGCTCAATTGTGGTCATAAGCCAAGGGCTACCTATATTTCCTACATTCAATCACAAAAGGGCTAGTTTGGGTGGACCAGGCAACTGAGAGTGGATAATGGGAGTTTTACATTTTTCCTCTATGTTTGGTGGATTAATTAGAATTTTTGTTTGTTTCCAAACTTGTATGAAATCCGAGACTAATTTTTCTGGTAATGTCCCTTGGAGATGTAATCTACCAGTGAAGCACTTCAGACTATTTCCTTTCTATACAAAGCATTGTGAAATGAATGGATGTTGTCCACCCACAGTGACTAATCTTCCTTATTTTAAAATTAATTAAAATTTTATTCTCTTTCCCGGAGGGGTTTTTATGATGCTTCTGCCTCAGCTTACACTTTAACTGCAAAATAAATGAGTGAATGTGAAACTGAGAACTGACTTCCACAAACAGCTGACTGAGCACTTGAGTGTGGACCAACAACGATGACAATTTCTGCAATTAAAAATCCCACAAAGAAACATTCTCATATCCACATCTGCCTATGTGACAGCTTTCCTATATTCACCTTCCATTTTTACGCTATTAATCGGATGCTAAGATTGGTGGCTTTTAGCTGACAACCCATTAGCAGAAATTTCCATGCCTTGGTAATTGTAAAATGAAATTATTAACAGTATTTTCAATGCAATATAAATGAAAGGCAGATTGGAAAAAGAAAATGCAAAGATTATCTTTTGCTTTTGAGAAGTTAAGAATTACCCAATGGTACCACAAAGGTGCTTTTTCAAGAGGCAACTGGACTTTCTGGAGAAGTTTCTTGGATGAGAAGTGAAACATCTTTGAAGAAAAACCAGGAAGTCCAGTTGCCTCTTGAAAAAGCACCTTTGGGACAACCATGACCTGGATGACTGAGAATCTCCATAGACATTTACCCAATGGTGTCTTTATAATTTTAAGATTGAATTTAAGCCCATGTGTCTACAATGATAATCAAATAAGAACACACTTTAACATGAGAACTATTTAATTAACTAAAGTTGCATTATCTTACAAGAACCGGGGGAGTACTGTCAACCTATAATCTATTTACAAGATGGACGTATCTATTTTGGTTTTGGTGCAAGTATATACTGAAATGCCAATTAAATCCAAAAAGCCTGTCCGTTGTCAAGCCCCATCTTTTTAAAAAAAAAGAAATCGCATAGAAGGTAATTTGGGAACTTGAAAAAACAAATCAATCTTTATTACTACGGTGCCAGACCAAAATTGCACAAGAAAATGTTCCCAAACACAGTCGTATTTTCCAAAACGTCATTCCTGAATCCCAGTGCATAAAAAGCTTTGATTGTGATTGTACATGTTGCCCTCCAAATAGTTCCTGCAGGCCACTCCAGGTAGCATTTATGCTTTTCTCATTGTGTGAAACAAGAACATTTCAAAACAAGACAAAGTGCTGTTGGAACAGAGTCTGAAAATAATGGCAAAGGCTGGCAGACATTTGTTAACTTATAGGCAGGTAAGTTAAGTCCTGGCATTTTGCAATTTGGGGGTGGGTGATTTTAGATCTTTAGGGATATTCTCCTTTTTGGACAGCCCTGTCTTCATTGTCAGATTTGTTTAGAAAACACACACATACAAACAAAGATGCTCGTATCATTTGAAGGTGGGGCTTAGACTTCAGACTCCAAGTTCAATTCTACCTTCTCAATTGTTGGACCAATTTACCACTAATTTCCCCTCCCCCTCCCTCCCCCCTTCCCTCCCTCCCTCCCTCCCTCCCTCCCTCCCTCCCTCCCTCCCTCCCTCCTTCCTTCCTTCCTTCCTTCCTTCCTTCCTTCCTTCCTTCCTTCCTTCCTTCCTTCCTTCCTTCCTTCCTTCCTTCCTTCCTCTGCATGATAGCTCTGCTTTGGGCACCTACAATTTCTTTACTCTCACTCCACAACATCTCAAATGCAAGAATATCAGAGATGCTGGGATGAAAGAATGGTGCCAAGGGTGGGAATTTTTTTTTTAATTTGATTTATATGCCGCCCTTCTCCGAAGACTCAGGGCAGCTTACAATGCGTTAAGCAATAGCCTTCATACTTTTGTATATTTATACAAAGTCAGCTTATTGCCCCCACAAACTAGGTCCTCAATTTACCTAACTTAGAAAGGATGGAAGGCTGAATCAACCTTGAGCCTGGGAAGATTCGAACTGGTGTACTTGCAGACAGCTGGATGTTAATTACGGTGCTTTACTCGGCAGAGCTAAACCAGGCTCTTTGTTTATACAACCTCTGTCAACAAAGAATAAAGAACTAGTGCTAAAGAAGAGATGCATATATCACCCTGCTCTGAACTGGAATTCTTTCTTCCATGCTCTTCTTTGACAGAATAATTGGAATTTTCTGCCTCCCAGGAGTAAATCTCCTTTCCTGGTTTTTATATGATTTCTGCAAATGCTTTGAAATTATTCCCCTGCTAGAGACCTTTTATTTGAGAATGTTCAACGTAATAATAACGCCAACTCTTCTTTCCTGCTATTTTTCTCTTTGGGACTAACATGAAATATTACATTTATTCACCCTGTAATGGAGACACGTATCTCTTTTCAGCAGCCTGAGTCTTCATGAGTTATAGCCCACCAGAAATGCAATTTGATTGGATAGGAAAGCCAAGCAGGATTTTGTATTAAATTAGCTGTTTTCTGCTTAGGCAATAATTACTATCCCAGAGGGAAAAACATGTGCACTCAGATGACAGAGCGTCCTTTTTTCAAATCTTTCTTCATGCAAAAATATTTATCATTTTTCCTGCAGTGTTGCGGAACAAAATAAGCAACCTGTTAATTAAAAAGGGGGGGATTATACCAACTGCATGTTTCAGAAAAAGCATGAAACGACTTAAGACAAAGCTGAATTATAAAGCATTTTTAAAATAGGAGCACAGAATGACTGAATCATAAAAAATAAAAAAAAGTTTATTCTAATTTGGGGAGCATTGATCCAAGACATATTATATTATAGCAAATAGTAAATCAGATATAACACATCTGAAGAAGAAAAAGAGTCTAGCTATTTCTTAACAATACTGCCTTCAACCATTCTCAAATCCAAAAATCTAATTTCTGATATTATTACTACAAATAGGATAGGATAGGATAGGATAGGATAGGATAGGACAGGACAGGACAGGACAGGACTTCACTCCATGTTCTGACAACTTTCCTGTGCTTTCCCGACAACTGTGTTTCTTAGCATTTCTCTTGTCCAGGTTTAAACTTGAAATGCATAAACAGAAATACAATGTAGAGATCAACAGATGAGACAATTCCTTTCTGCTGTATTGTGGTCAAATTGTACCTGGAAAGCTGTGTCCTCATGCAGAAGGATATTGAGAAACTGAATGCAGAGAAGAGCAATTAAGATGGTGAGGGGCTTGGAAACTAAATCCTATGAATAAGGATTAAAGGAAGTGGGCAAGTTTAACCCAACGAACAGAAAGCTAAGAGAGGAACTGTCACAGAGGTAAAGGAATGGATTTGCTCTTCATGGTTCCCTAATAGGCTGAATTAAGAAAAATAATGACTGGCTCACTACCTTCCTATGAGTTTTCCTAGCTAAAATTAGTTTTAGAACTACTAAGCATCTCTTTAGGTTTAACTAAACAGGTGTCCACTCATAAATACATATTTGAATGTGATGGAGTTGGGTTCTAACAAAGTTCATACTATCTAGTTATTACGAAGTCTAAAAATTTTAGTAGAAGCTTAATTCAATCACAAGACAAAACAAACCTAAATGAGATTGTGGAGATGAAGCAGTGATAAAATTATGCTCATCATAGAAAAGTTTGACATCAATGGACACAGGGAATTCACAGGGCCCTTACTGACAGAACTTTCTTTCATCTGCTGTCATCTGGGTCCAACTGATTTCCTTATACCATTAATCTAAGCAACAGCATATAAAACTCAGGTTCTGTGCAAATCCATGATAAACATGAGCATCTACAGGGGGAGAAAAGGATGACTTGCATATGATGACATCACCATGAAAATGACATGACTTATGTACTTACATCTGATGTCATAAATATATATAATCATGCCTTTGCAAAATAATTTCATCATTATGAATGTTGACATGTTGTCATTTTGATGTCATTGAGGCTTGCTATGAATACTATGATGATAAGCTATGCATTTGAATTTTCAGACTTATAAATTCCCATATCCTTGGCTATATAAAACCCAATTTTCAATTGGTTTTTGGTTACTTTTTTAAAAAAAGTCCCAATAAACAAAAGTTAGCTTTCTTAACTGAGATCCTAAAATGTGTTTTAAGATTCACTGTTACCACCAAATTTATCACAATACCAAGCAGAATTAAATAAGGTTTTGGCCCTTTCCAGGTTCTCCAGGCCCTTACCAAGGTCTTCCTGATCTCCTTGCGCTGAGTAGGAAATCTTATAGAAATGTTTAATTTTTCTGTGCGTGGATATCTACAGTAGTGGCCAAAATTGTAGGAGCCTTTTGGGGAAAATGCATTTTTGAGGTTTGATGGCTAATAACACCACTTTTCAAGATAACCATATTCCATTGGAATATATCTGGGAATAGGCCAGACCTTAACCCAATTGAAAATCTATGGAGCCAACTAAAGAAACTTGTTAGTCAGAAGCGACTCACATTATAATAGCTGCAGAACTAAAAGACTTGGTTCACTACATGGGAAGGCTCTAGGGGGTGGTACTCATCTCTGTTTCAAAGCCAAAGAGCCAGTGCTGTCTGGCTCTTCAACGGCATGACTCAACACCAAAGGCACACGGAACGCTGTTACCTTCCCACCAAAGGTGGTCCCTATTTTTCTACTCGCATTTTTTACATGCTTTCGAACTACTAGGTTGGCAGAAGCTGGGACAAGTAACGGGAGCTCACCCCATTACATGGCACTAGGGATTTGAACCGCTGAATTGCCGATTTTTCAATCGACAAGCTCAGCGTCTTTCCCACTAAGCCACCGTGTCCCTTAATTTTATGGTACTATTCCAAAAAAACCCAACAAAAAAAAACCAAAAAAAAAACCCCTCTCAGTTTCTTAGAAGCTTCCATTTGTTCTTCAGCAGCCATAAATATAATGCATGTGAAATTCTTTTTACCATGGATGGCAAGTTGTAAGTATATTGTAAATATATTTAGGTCTCTGCACAGAGGAAAGGGAGATGTATAAAAATAGACAACCCACTACTGATATAATATTTTAATTGCAGAGCGGTTGTCAGGACAAAACAAAATATATACTAGTCTTTCTCTAAGTATGCACTTACTAAATTTGTTGAGGCTAGAACTTAACATGTACAATTTGAAAAAGCTGACACTGCAATAAGACAATAAAATACTAGGATTAAAATGTATAATCCTCACACTAAAAAAGCAGCATACAAACTGCACCTTAGGTTTTGCCAGCTATCATTCATGTGCTGGTAATTTTCATCAATCATATAATGTACAGTTGACTACTTTTGTCAACTGTAGTGACGGCCTATGAGCTTTGCAAATGCCATTGTAATGATGTTTGCACACAAAGCATAAATATAATTTAAAACTACATAGCAAAATGTAGTTTTAAATACCAGAATTTACTTGCTCTAATTAGGGTATTTCCAAGCTTAATTTAAAAAAGAATAAAGCTCATTAACTATGCAAAGGCTATGGACATCAGCAGAAAAATAAATTGCTATTGTAAAATGAATCTGCAAATTTTGTAATTATGAGACAATTTAATTATCTATCTTAATCAACCACGCATGCCTCTTTGCTTACGTGGCTGCAGTCTTTCTATAAAAAATATCTATGCAGTTTTGCAGAGGACATAATTTAATCAAATGAATACTTGCCTGAACCTTTTTCTGCATATTTTTCAAACTTTCTTCTGACTGGAGGAAAGGCGGCGGCTTTCAATCTTCTTTTTGGAAGGAAAAGAAAATTTCAGCAACATCCTTGTGAACTCAAAATGAGATTCTGACATTTAGCTTAGTTGTTAGGTGACTGAAAGCAGGTCCAGCTCTAGTCATTTTGATGCCCTAGGCAAAGTCATATCTTGGCACCCTCTATGATGCTTTTTAACCTTTGAGCAGGTCTACTGTTGCATGGAGTGTGCTCTTATACTGCCTTTCTGGATATAACTTTGATAAATTGACAGTCACATAACTCACTCCCTGTGGACCTTTCTGTCAGACCTTTCTCCTGCTTTGATATTATATGTAGGCCTCGACTTGCAACAGTTCATTTACTGACCATTCAAAGTTAGAGTAGCACTGAAAAAAGTGACTTACAACCATTTTCACACTTATGTCCATTGCAACATCCACATGATCATATGATCAAAATTCAGCCGCTTGGCAACTGACTCATTGAAGCATCCCCATGGTCACGTGATCAAAATTCAGATGACTCATATTTACAACTACCCACCTCACAGGGTTTTGTTCTGGGGAAAATAGGAGGAGGAAGGAGCATTAGATATGATTGCCACCTTGAGTTATTTATAAAAATAATACAGGCGGGATATAAATAAAATATTTTTTTAGCTAGTGAAATTCCAAGTACATGATGAACTGCTTTACAACTGGGGATATGCTGGAAGAATTTTTTTGTCCCTCGGGCCTGATCTGATCCATATTTGAACTCCCTGATTCTTCCTTGCACCAGAGTTGGTCCTGTTGCCTTCTGGAGGCTTATTGTACTGAGGAACATCATTTCCTTTCAATGTTGTGTACGTTAGAAGGAAAAAAAAACCAAACTATCTTTCACATATTCATTTTTTTAAGAAGAATTTTAAAATTGCATACCCAGTGATCATAAAATTCTTGCCCTGCTACCCCCAGCATCAGTTGCACATTAAATTAATTTGTGCTCAAGAAGATCTTACGGCCACATGGCATAGAAGATAACATTAAACGTGTTATGCTCTGATTGACCAAGTGGAAAAGGCTTCAATTCAGTTTCCCACCCTTATGTGTGTATTTGGGAGAGAACCTTAGTTAGCTTTTCTTTTGAGAGTAGTTGGATGTTAATTACAGATTTGAGCATATATTGTTTCAAAATGTTTTGTTATTTTAATTAACCACTCAGTGTATGTAACTGCTGGCTGCATGTATCACAGTTACTAATTACATTTAGGCTGCTATTTTATTATTAAAACATAATGCATCTGCTCTTTTATTTCATTGAATGAAAGATTGTTTCAGGTTTAGGCTTCCTTATTCAGACAATCTTCTGAATTGTCTATATTCCCATCCACCATGTTTTGTAAACAGATGGTGGATGGAATTCCACTATGGGAAAATTAAGTTTGGCATACAGGTTTATCTTCAATCAGAATAGAGCTGGAGGCAACCTTGGAGGTCTTCTAGTCCAAGCCCCTCTCAGGCAGGAGACCCTATTCCATTTCAAGTAGCCCTCCAGTCTCTTCTTAAAAACCTCCAGTGATGATACACCCACAACTTCTGAAGGCAAGCTGTGCCACTGGTAAATTGTTCTCACTATTAGGAAGTTTCTCCTTAATTCCAGGTTGCTTCTCTCCTTGATTAGTTTCCATCCATTGTTCTTTGTCTTGCCTTCTGGTGCTTTGGAAAATCTTGTGATAGGGCTGCCCAATAGTTTTGGAATTGGTGAGCCCGATAGTGTCACTGCGTTTTTGTATTTACCAGCTGAGCTTTTATTTTTGGACTCTCAGACTTACAGTAGTTTGCCAGAGCCTTATCAGTAACTACCGTGCATGTCTACATTCCTTTCTTCTTCTCTAAAACTTTTTCTTTGTTCTCCTGCCAAGAGAGGTAGCCGGGAAAGCTTCCAAGATGTAACCTAATTAGATTAGTAAGATTGTTTTTTATTTCTTTACAAATAAATATGAGTTTTTCATTAGAATGTATTTCGATTCATTTTCTTGCAAAGTATTCTGAAGGAAAAAGCCACGATCCACTTCTAATTGAGGACAATTACCCCAGGATGGGAACGGGGTTGATTGCCGCTCTGACAGATAGGAATCCCAAGATGATGTTGAGGCAAGCTTAGAAAATCGTTTTCTAAGACGTATTAGTTTTTCCAACCAAATTACCAGACTGCAGCTATATACTGTTTCTATTTTATAACAATGCATGTGGCATCTTTTTATTTTTAATTTATCTTTATCGCTAACTTTTTCTATATCCCTGTCTTCTGTTTCTACCAACCCATAAGGTGCGTTAGAA
Source organism: Masticophis lateralis (assembly GCA_030761175.1). Taxonomy (NCBI): domain Eukaryota; kingdom Metazoa; phylum Chordata; class Lepidosauria; order Squamata; family Colubridae; genus Masticophis; species Masticophis lateralis. The sequence continues at coordinate 68,638,287 of JAUDYJ010000003.1, forward strand.
CAATAAATGAAAATATAGCCTATGAAACCTAACAATCAAACTGATATAGTTAAAATCAAAACCAACATTTTAATCAATCATTCAAACTTGGACCATGAAATTGCAATAAAACAGCTGGAAAAGGAGGTGCATCTTTGCCCTATTCCTAAATACTGAGAGAGTAAAAAACCAAATCTATCTCCATGGAAATCACAGTTCATTATCTGAGAGTCACTCAACAAAAAAAGCATTTTTCCTGTGGGCCCGATAGTAGAGATTCCAACAGGGCTATTTCCGAACAAAATGAGTAAGGATTGAGGCAGAGACAGGATCATCGATTTTACAACTATTTATTGCTAGCATAATTTCAGCTAACCTTGGACCCGTTCTTAGCTAACAACGTGAGTGAGCCAGCTTTTCCCGTTCTGGCAGCTCTTTTATACAGCAGCTCTCAGACGGTTAAACCAATGAGGGAACAGTATTTTACTGCTGGCTAGTTGCCGGCTGGACAGCCAATCAGATGTACCTCTGATGTCATGCACTTGCCGGACCAAATGTAACAAGGGCCAACTTCAAAGAGTCTTCTTCTGATTTAATGGACTGGGAAGGTTCACAGTAGAAGAGGTGATCCCTCAGATAGTCAGATCTAAATTCATTAGGAAATTAAAGGTCTTCTTACAATGCATCCAGCAACCAACCAACACAGTTAGTCCCCACCCTACATCCACGACTGAACCTGAAATTCCCATTGCTAAGCAAGACAGTTGTTAAGTGAGTTGTGCCCATTTTCTAACCTTTTTTTGCCATGGTTGCTAAGTAAATCACCGTAGTTGTTAAATGAATCATGCAGCTGTTAAGCAAATCTGGCTTCCCCATTGACTTTGCTTGGTGGAAGCCAATTGAGAAGGTTACAAATGATGATCACACGACCACATTGGACAAGTTCAACTGTCATAAATATATGCCAGGTGCCAGGTGCCCAAGTTTTGATCACATGCAATGGTGTGAAAAACAATAATCAGTCGCTTTTTCTAGCGCTGTCATAACTTTGAATGGTCACTAAAAAATGGTTGTAAGTCCAGGACTATTTGTAGTCAGGAAGTGCTAATATTTCAATACATGATGACTACACATTGCAATAATCAGATGCTTGATATTTTACAAGCAGAATTTCTGGACATTTTTTAATGGTTATTTCACAAATGGCATTTTGATTTACAACATGCCACTTATCCATTATTGTGATTTAATTAAAAAATATATAAGATCAGTAAGGCTGGGAACTTGGGGAAGTAAGGTATCTGCAACCTTAGCTAATTCACTCAGTGAATCACAGTTTTATAACACAACCTTAAATTCTTGTTCACAGAATTAGCCTTGGCAAACTTGATTTGTTATGCTTGGTAAGAAACAAGTGGAACAAAGTAAACAAAGGACTTAATTAAGATTAAGTCAATTTAAAAGATCTATTTTCTATGTACTTTTCTGTGTTGACATTGAAAACTACTTCGTGTTAGAGATGCTAGTGTTAATGCTGAAAAATAATTAAAATTCACTTTTAATTGTTATTCCAGAAATCTTCCTTGATGCCTTTGGGCCTTTCAGACGGTATGGCCAATAAGAACAGTTTGTGGGACTGATTCAAAACATCCAGACCCAATCCATAGTTAAAATGGGATTCTGTAGAAAGAAACTGACTGAAAAGCAAATGGACCAGAACCAAGGGGATTTTAAAAAAAAATCTTAGTAGCCAGCAAACCTTGCAATAATATGTTCTGATGTTGTTCAGTGAATGTTAACATTCCTAAAATAATTCAAGAATACATTAGGATTAACTGAGGGCATAAATATTAGCAGTACCTATGATCTCTTTTTACAAACTCATTTTTCAATGAATAAATATTGTTATTCTTTTTTATAATGTTCTATCTTATTCAGGCCAACTGAAACCTGGAAGAAAATTAGTGGGGATTGTTTTTTTTTTAATGGAAGCAAATGATACAATTGCAAAGTAGAAAAGGCTATTTTAATTCCTACAAAGCAGGGATGGGTTCTACTTAACTTTACCACAGGTTTGCAATGGGGCTACGCGCGTGTGCTCTTCTGCGCATGCGCAGAAGTATTTTGATGATGTCGGGGTCAGTGGGTGGAGCCTCCCGCCAGTTTTACTACTGGTTCTATAGAACCGGTGCGAATCAGGGGCAACCTACCAGTGCTACAGAGGTTTGCAGTACAAACACACAACCACTCAGGCACCATTTATTTCTCTTCCATGCCTACAAATGGCAAAGTTGAAGGTATAGAGCAAAGTCTGGCTGAGGAATTCTGGGAGTTGAAGTTTACAAGTTACAAAAGGGCCATTGTTCCCCACACTTGGTATAGAGCTGTGATGGTGAACCTATGGCACGGGTGCCACTGGTGGCACTGGCACCATATCGGTGGGCACGCGACCTCAGCTCCGGCACGCCAGCCAGCTGATTTTCAGGCCTTCTGGGCCCACCAGAGGACAGGAAACACACAGTTTCCGGCCTCCAGAGGGCCTTTGGGGGGGTGGGGAAGGCCGTTTTTGCCCTCCCTGGGCTTGGCTCCTAGAAAGGCTCTGGAGCCTGGGAAGAGCAAAAAAACAGGCCTATTGGGCCCACTGTGCCATCACATGCCAAAAGTGGGGTGAGCACGGGGGGGCGGGATGCATAGAATTATTGATGTGGTCATGTGTGTGTGTGTGTGACCTCACCACACTCCCCCCGCTTTTGGCACGCGATGGCAAAAAGGTTAGCCATCACTGGTATAGAGAATTGTATGGGAGGACATTAACAGACTTCTATGTGTAATGCAATGGTTACAAAACAGTCAAGTTGTCAGTTACAAAGAACATAGTGATGGGAATTAAATCATCTCAGATCACAGCAATATTAACCAATAGGCCATTCTGCAGAAGTAGATTAAAAGATGATAAATCTGGACATAATTCAATCTTTCTGGAAGGTTGTTTATTAGCAATTCCATGCAAAATTTGCCCCTTCTCTCACTTACACAAAACATGACCATAAAGAATTTGGGAATCCAAAATCCAGAACATAATGATAAAAACATGAAATAGCGCAAGCACAATAAAGCAAAAATTGAGAGAAAAAAACCCTCACGTATTTGTAAGTGCATCTGAATCCTTATAGAGGTTTATGGACGCAGTATTACATTCTTATAATTTGAATCGTATTTTCCAACTCTTTATTGCAAAACATTCCCCAATTAGCTCCATTTTTATGGCCTGAAACTGTCTCTTGAAGTGTATCTTTCTGAATCTTTCATTTAATATTTTAATAATGGTTTGAGCATGCTTTAGAATGAAGTAGCCGTCAGAGCAAGCATATGTCTCATTGGTCACTATGTCAAAAAATGCTGAATAATTATTGTTGAATTTGCAGCCATCCATAACATAGAATGAAGAAATGGCTTCCTTTTGCTCCTTGTGATAAATGTATTTTTTCCTTTTGGCAATGAATAAGTGGTCAACCTACGAGAAAGGTATTTTCTAAGATTTCAAAAAAGGGCATATGTTGCTCAAATTGTATTGTATTTTAAGGTAGTTAAGTTGAAGAATGCTGACAATCAAGTGCCAACTTTCTTGATCACCTTACATTTTTAAGGATCCTTTTGATTTAAAAAATTGAGTTATAATAATTGAATATCAGCATATTCAACTGCCTATTAACCAAACAGTAGCTCTCCAAGGATACCTAACCATTGAGCTATAGCAATTATCTACCCTCATCAAAATCCAGCAGTACTACATACTATACAAAGTTCTCTAACTTGGCAAACTAGAGAAATATTTAAGTTTTAAGCCTCCCACTGAAATCCACCCTTGTGTGCTACCTTTTACAAGCACAGTACAAGGAACACAAGTGGGTGTTGAATTTGATCAAGAACCATCACTCAAGATTCTCGGCAGCGATCCAAGGTTGTCAGTCAGATTGTCACAGTGGTATTTTGCATTCAAACCCACTCTGCTCATTTGAACCCACATTGCTGCTTTCTGGATTATGTTTTTACAACTTCCTTCCAACCCAAGGTTAAAGCTTGGCCTGTTTTAGAAAAACTGCCCCATCACTTGTGTAAACAGGCATGAGTTGGATGGATGGATTTTAGGCAAACTATATTTTGAGCCCATAGAGCAATCACCATTTATTATTTTGTACCAAATCACATTCTGGGGTGTTTGTTTGTTTTTTTTCCCTCGTGACGCAATTTTGAAGTATTCTAAATGGTTAGAGAAAGGAGGGCAGAGAATTAATAGCTGCATTATGTTTATTCCCTGCTCTAAAAGCTTTCTCTTTTATTCAGGGAAGGACAGAAGAGACTAATGTTAAAAAAAAAGGGGGGGGGGAAATGTTGGAAAGAAAGTTTTGCCTGTTTACTTGGAAAAACTGAATACATTGTGCAATATGCATTTATCAATATTCATCTATGTGCCTTTCGATTAGGCGCCAGAGTACAAAGAGGTGGACAAAAGTTAATAAGAACTAGCAGTGCTTGCTCACATTTGCTCACAACACATTAATTAAAACCCTCCTTGCTACCCTTGCTTTGTGAATGATTATTTCTGTATGTATTGAATGTTTTCTTGAGTGGGTAGAGTCACCACAATGACAGGCAATTACTTTAAAAACAAAATAAGCACAAGTTTTGTGTGCCAAGGCATTAAATTGTTCTACCTCTGTAAGAGGTAATTCCATCCAGGTCAATGTATTTGGATGTCACAGCAGGTCTCTTATTCATGGCAAACTGGTTTTGTTGGCTGTTTTGGAGATACAGCATTTTATATCCAGGGCTATCAAGCTTGTTACAAGAGCATGAGTCTTGCTCTCCCATTAATGCAGGGGTGAAATGTAAAATGTGTTACTACTGGTTCTGTGGGTAGTAACTTGGTGGGGGGAGGGGTTAATGTGACTGGATGGGCGTGGCCAACTTTAAAAAAAAAATTTCAAAGCATTTTTTCTAATGCTTTGAAAAGCCTCTGCCGATCAGGGAACTCAGCTGGGATCGTCACAGACTTTTCAAAGCATTTTTTTTTACCACCTCTTCGGCCAAGAGGTTGCAGAAAAAAATGCTTTGAAAAGCCTCTGATGATCCCAGCTGAGCTGCGCGATCATCAGAGGCTTTTTAAAAAAACTTTTAAAAGCATTTTTTCATCGGAAAAGGTTGTAGAAAAAATGCTTTTAAAAGTAAAAAAAAAGAAGCTGGGCATGGTGGTGGTGGTGGGGGCACAGGGATTTTTGCTACCGGTTCTCCGAACCACCCGCCGCCATCATTACTGGATCGGGCAATCCGGTCCGAACCAGGAACATTTCACCCCTGCATTAATGTATAAGTTTTCTTCCATTAAACATAGATGACATTATTCAATGGTTGCTTTTTATTTTGGATTCTACAAAGAAATTCTAAGAAATGGGGGAAAATTAAAGTACAGAATATGCTATTATTATGAGCCGTGGTGGTGCAGAACTGCATTAGAGTGCAATACTGCAGGCTACTTCTGCTGACTGCCGGCTGCCTGCAATTTGGCATTCAAATCTCATCAGTCTCAAGGATGATTCAAAGAGAGGGCTATAAAGCACTGTAAAGCAGTATATACTGTAAGTCTAGGTGCTATTGCTATTGCTATAATTCCTTTTAATGTTCCATATATGCAATTATCATATTTTGCCAAATCCAAAGGACCACAATTTTTGTTACTTGGAAATAAAGAACTTCTGGAGATATAAGTCTTGCAACTTACCCTTTTTCAGTTGTTTTGATTGAATTATGATTAACAAATAATTACATCACATTATAAAAAAGAACTACTACCCTGTTTCCCTGAAAATAAGATATCCCCTGATAATAAGTCCAATCGGGCTTTTGAGTGCATGGCAATAAGGCCAAACACTTATTTCAGGGCTCCAAAAATATATAAGACAGAGTCTTATTGTCGGGAAAACACAGTACAAGGTAAATAAAGAGACAGGTACGTTCATGTATAAATTAATTTACCATATATGTAAGTATATCATATTATGATCTATTGCTATTGAGATAAATTATAAAATCCATCCAAATTGGATAAAATTGTGGTCCCTGCCTCTTGTGTCTCCTTATTTTAACTTTAGCTGTAGTTTCTTTTCTAATGTGGCAATTTGAGAGCTCTTGTTAATCAAATATGTTATCTACACTTTTCCAATATTGTACAATTGTTTTTATTTTGGCTACTAAAATTAAATAGATAATAAGTCCTTTATTTTTAAGTTTGAGGCTTGGACTTGTAAAAAAATATAGGAGGCCTAATTCATTCAATTGAGTTAGAGCATTCAATTCTTTGTTTAGTGATGCTACTTATCTCAAAAGTTTTATACAAAGATATATTTTTATCACATGACCACCACAGAGGAAAAATAAACTCCTCTTTTTTGACAACCTCTTCAACATTTGGAACAATAATTTCAATATATATGTGCCAATTTAGCAGAAGTCAAATAGCGATGTAGAATCTTCCACTATAGTGGAATGTAAGTTTCTTCTTACATTGAAGCTGAGATGAATACAGCTGGTTTCATAATTTCTGCCAATTTATCTCCTGCATGGGGTTAGATCAGTATTGTAAATTTTGGTTTAGACTGGATCTCTTATTTCTAATTGCAATAATAGTAATCTATACATTTTTGAGATTCTTCTTTTTGGTTGTTCTAAATAAGGAAGTATTAAATCCTCAAAATTGGTATAAGGCTATGCAACTGAAATTCTAATATTTCTGTTGCCCAAAAAAGATTTGGAGTTGAAACCAAATTTATTACCTTTCCATAGTTCTAGTTTATCTATTTTCCTGTTTTTTATAGTAAAAAGGGAACCTACTTGCAATTCACTTTTTGATCTTAACTTCAAGCTGCCACCAGAACCTTCATATATTACATACTAGTCTTTGTCCAGACTAATTTAAGGACCCTCAAACTATGAAATCCATGCAGAGAGGCAGCAATCCAAAAGCAAGGAGGAAAACATCTGTCAAGATCACACACACAAAAAGGATGAGATCAATTCCTAAATGTCAATTCTTTCCTTGTGTAGCAAACAAAAGAAACAAAGTGCATTTGTTGTGTGAGAGGAGACACTATCCTATTCAGTGGTCGGATTCATCAGGTTCTGTCCGGATTGCATGAACCGGTAGCGGCGACTGCGGGAGGCTCCACCCACCCGCCGGGACGTAATGTGAGACTACTGCACATGTGCAGAAGGCCATGCACATGCACATACGTGCTCACATTTGTGAACTAGTAGGGAAGGTAAATAAATCCCACCTCTATCCTATGACCTCTCACCAAAGTGAGGAAAAATGGGAATGGATCTGTTGACCTCTAGCTCTTTTAGCTTTAATGATGCATAAAAGTGGTTAGGAATTCGGGATATATATACATTAACTCATCTCAGAATCAATTAGAACAGAATTTCTTAACCTTGGCAGCTTTCAGATGTGTGGACTTAACTTTCCAGAGCTGAAGTGATGTTGAAGTGGTGTTGGCTGCTGAATTGGAAATGATGCTGGCTGGAGAATTCTGGGAGTTGAAGTCCATATGTTTGAAAACCCTCAAGGTTGAGAATCACTGTATTAGAAGTTATGCAAAAATCTTTCTTACAGACATAGCACCAAGGACTGTAAATGTTTCTCTTAAAAATATTTTTCTACATAGTTGTTGTGCCAACCCTAAAACTAGCAGTGAACTCAAATATCATGAATTGTAAGTATCGTTGGTTTGTAGCTCTGTAATTCTTTGGCTAATGTATACTTGGCTGGCAAAAGTACCTTCAGTGAAAGGCCAGGCATGGTATTTCAGATGGGTGCACAAGATGGCAGGAGACCTCAGCTTTGCCACAGCCAAGGTTCAGATGTTAGTACTTGGATAAATTTAATGCAAAAAGCATACACTGTATTTTTAAGAGAATTTGTGGAGGATATTTCTATTTCAATATAGTGCCATTAATACTATTGGAATATATTAATCTCTTCTTTTTTCTGTTCTTTTTCTTTCCAGAAAAATGGAGTTGAGTTTTAAGATGAATATATTTCAGCAGTAAAAAAGAAAAAAAAATCCACCTCCTCTTTATTTTCTATGGGTGAGAACGAATTTATCATCCCTTTCCCGCCCGCAGACTATTGCTACAATTTTACATACCACTTTGAAAAAACGTAAATTCTCCTTCTAATTGACTAGGGAATTTTATGGACACGTTTCTGTAATTATCTTGGCAACAAGTTTATAAGCCTTGTTTTTTCCAATGGCCTTTAACCAGATACAACCAGATTCTTTGTTTGTTTGTTATGATCAGCCAATGTTGGTTAGATACTCAAAGTTATGTAGGCCCACTTAAAATTGATGTCTTTAGAAAATAAAAGCTGGGGCATCAAAAGGTTTAATAATAAAGGCTTTATTTATGTTCATTGGTTTTATAGAATGTTTTAATTACTGGTTCTATTATATGCTGCCCAGAGTAACTTTAGAAACACACACAATCAAACAAATCAGTTATATGCTATTTTTGTCAAATATTTCTCTCTTAGAGCCTTGTTCCACAACAGCAAATTGATATAGATGACCCTGAACCTCACAGAGTTAACATTCCTCCTGTTCTCAGCTACATATTTGTCCCAGCAATGTGGTAATGCAGTATTTCAGGCTGATTCTGCATTCCACTGTCAGCAGTTCGATCCTGACCGGCTCAAGGTTGACTCAGCCTTCCATCCTTCCAAGGTTGGTAAAATGAGGACCCAGATGGTTGGGGGCAATACTTTGTAAACTGCTTAGAGAGGGCAATAATAGCACTTAGATATAAATCTAAGTGCTATTGCTATTTACCGTCCTAATCCAACAAAAAGAGAAGGGGCTTTTTGCCACAAAATAAATCTGCACTTGACCATATACTTCTCCCATTGGTACATTTTCCCCCCTTTATGGTTAGGCATCATTTTCTTAGATTGCTTGACTGCTATTTGTCAGAAGGGGTGGAGGAAGGAGAAGAGGATCAAACTAGGCCAGGGCTGCCAAATCACAGCCCACGGGCTGGATGCGTCGTGTGCTGGCTACTCCCACCCGGTTTCAGCAAAGAGGAAAAAAAGTTGCAATACATCACGTGATGACGCAGGTTTGACACCTCTGAGTAGGCAATGCTAGATAGACAACCCTAGATTGTTATGTATAGTATAGTTCAATTAAAAACTGGCTTCACTCATGGATTAAATGCAGCCAAACAGAACAGCCTTATTTTTCAAGAAATAATTGGTTAAAGTGATACCTGTAGTTTTTTATTTTGTCCCTCTCTCTCCAAAAACCTAGAAAGAAGATAAGTGTGTGTGTGTGTGCATGTACGTATGTGGAAGCTAAGCCCTTAACAGATTCAGCTTTTATTCCCTTTTCAGTAGTCCTGCGTTTGTCCACAATGTATGCAAGACCCACGTGAGCATTTTTATCCAATCATTTTTTGCTCTCCAAATTCTTTAAGCAAGGCTGCTGTCGCCTTCACCGCTGTCAATCTCAATAGGCAGACAGCAAAAGCTGAGTTCAGCATGAGCCAGGAAGTGCTCCAGGGCTCCAAGTGACCATTATCAGACACATAAAAATGGAGAGTCAGTGTCCATCCTCAAGGTGTCTTCAGTTGTAGACAAATAAAAATTCCCTCCCAAAGTCTCTAATCCTAAATGCATTCTGCTACAATCATGGGAGAAGGGAGGAAGCTTAAACAAGCCAGAACTCCATTTTGGAAAAAAAAAATATTCAGTATTGATCTGCCTGTTTGCAACCATTTGTCTCTGGCCAGAGTTCAGATGGAGTGCAAAGGAATTGGCAGCATGCTTTGGGGATTTTTCACTTGAACAATTACACCCAGTTTTCACCTGGGTCTCTACCTTGCTTAAGCCAATTCAGTGTAGTTCAGTAGGAGAGGCACTGGGAAAATAACCTAGCTAGAATAATCCAGCATTGCAAAAGGGCAGTTTTGCTATAGTTTCACTCACCAATCCAGAAAAAGAGAAGGCTTCTGAAAAGAGCAGATATCATAGAAACAGATGGGTCTGGAGGCGATTTTGAACTGGCCCAAATTCTTTGCCCAGAGACGTTTTCATTCACAACAGATAATAAAGAGTTCATAATAATTATACTTTAAAGTTAATTCAAATGCTGAGAAGGAATCTGTTTCTGGTTTAGTAGGGCAGGTTTAGCTATTGGTTGTGAACATAATTACTTAGTGCCCCATGAGCCAGGGAGGTGCAGTGGTTAGAGTGCAGTACTGCAGGCTACTTCTGCTGCCTGCCGGCTGCCTGCAATTTGGCAATTCAAATCTCACCAGGCTTAAGGTTGACTCAGCCTTTCATCCTTCCAAGGTGGGTAAAATGAGGACCCAGATTGTTGGGGGCAATAGGCTGACTCTGTAAACTGCTTAGAGAGGGCTATAAAGCACTTTAAAGTGGTATATAAGTCTAAGTAATATTGCTATTGCTATCCATATCAAGTGAGTTTTTCCCTCTGTTTAAACAAGGGTAATTAGTGATCTCAAGCAGCCACAGGTATTAGGATGCTTAAGAAATGGAGAAACTTGCCTTATGCCAAAAACATGCCTTGTGCCAAATCTCTTGGGATAGACTACTTCAAGGTGGCAGAGTGAGTTTTTTCTCAGACCTTACCTGAGGATGCTAGAACTGGCCCTTTGTAAGGAAAAACTTACAAAACTTGCCACTCAGATAAGAACTTGGTCATGGCCTCAGTGGTATACTAATTAATTAGTGCTTAAAGGATTAATCCATCCACAAGTAGCCCTTAGCTTAAAGGTAAAGGAACAACTTGCACATATGTGCTAGTTGTTCCCAACTCTAGGGGGCGGTGCTCATCTCCATTTCAAAGCCGAAGAGCGAGCGCTGTCCAAAAATGTCTCCTTGGTCATGTGGCCAGCATGACTAAACGCCAAAGGCGCACAGAACACTGTTACCTTCCCACCAAAGGTGGTCCCTATTTTTCTACTTGCATTTTTTACGTGCTTTCGAACTGCTAGGTTGGCAGCTTACAACCGTCCATTTAACGAATGTTCAAAGTTATGATGCAGCTGAAAAAAGCAACTTATGACTGGTGCAGCATCCCTGACAAAAATTCAGGTACTTGACAACTAGCATATATTTACAATGGCTGCAGCATCCCAGGATTTTCCCATTGGACTTCCAATGAACAAAATCAATGGGGAAAGTTGGATTTGCTTAACAACCACATGATTTGCCTAATGTCCATAGTGATTCGCTTAACAACTGTGGCAAAAAAGGTCATAAAATCAGGTGTGCCTCCATTAATAATCACATCACTTAGCAATAAAAGTTCTGGTAACTGGGGTTGTAAGTCAAGGACTACCTGACCTGGCTATTATATGTTGGGAATGAACTCCTATGAGTGAAAAAGAAGAATGACTGCAAACAGGCAAACGTAATTGCCAATGTTCTCCTGTGAAAAAGCTATTGCATTTTCAAAATGAAGCCTCAATTAGGCGCAAAAATTTTCATCCTGATCGAAGGAAAGGGAACTTTTTCTGTCTCCAAACTAAATCTAATTTGCAGTACTGGGGAAAACGTTAAAACTCCAAGGAACCACACTGAATTCCAATCTCAGTTAGATATCCACACGGGCATTTGTTCCCCAAATCCTGCCAAGGATATCTACATTTTTGAAAAGTCGCAACTAGTTTGGGCCTGTGTGTGAGATTAATGCAATGTGATTTTAGTAATCTAGTGCACATTCATAAATTTGAAGAAACAGCAATTCTTAATCTCATTTGGGAAATGTTGAAGGATGTGCAGTCAGGCTCCGGTACTCTGAATTCAAGAACAAAACTTTAATTGTTGTTGTTTTCCTACACAGAGATACATAAATACAACTGAAATGAATAGAACTTACTTTTGAATAGACGTCATCAGTTTGAACAATTTGAAATGCCCATTTAATAACTGAATAAATATTTGTCACAACCCACAGGAATGAAGTCAAGTTCCCAAATCATTGGGTCACACATTAGAAGCAACGAAATGGCAATGACATAGTATCCTAAACTAGGTGATTAAAGATTTAAGATGATTAAATCTTATTTATGTCTTTTCAAATGTTTGGATCCAGGAATTCTCATTTGCTTCCAGTTTTTCAAAGGTACTGATCCATGATTGACTGATTTTATATATTCGTTATTCATAAAACCATTCAAGCAGTTGTAGAGAGCCAACACTGACTCGAGGACATAAATATTTAAGAATCCTTTAAGTATTTAGGATCTTAGGCAGAAAAAAGTGGTCAAGTGGCTTGCTTTGGACTGTTATTTGTCTTTTTGAGAGAAAAATATAATTTTACAAACAGCTGTAAATAAATTGTTCTGGTTTTCATGTAAGAGTTAAATAACAGAAGTAAGGCAATTGCCTTAAAAATAGATAGATAGATAGATAAATAGATAGATAGATAGATAGATAGATAGATAGACAGACAGACAGACAGACAGACAGACAGATGGACATAGATTCTCTATCATTTTGCATTATTTCAATAGAGCAATAATATATGCCACAAAATATACTGTGACTTCAACATCTTAGAAAAGGAGGTATTATATTACAAATCATATATCCATACTTAGAAGTCCGCATTGAATTCTAAGATTGAAATTAAGCTGTCTTATATTCTATTATTTCAATGGACATATTAAGTATAGGGACAGGTTTCTTTTCATTTAATAAATGTGACTTAAATGTGCCAGAATGAATGGGTGTATACAAGCATATTTTTCTACATTATACAAAGCAAATTATATCTTTGTAGTCTGGTAACATAATGGTTTGATTAGTAGGTACCTTAAATCAGTGGACCTGGCTAAATCCCTTAAATTTTGCCATTCTCCCTGATTCTTTCTGCAATATAGCTGTAGCAGTTTTAGAAAAATATATGACTGGGTTTTATTCATTTTGGCAGAGTTGCATATTGATTAACAAAATAATCCAATGTTCTCTTTGGAGAATAAAAAAGACTCATTAACAACTTCTTCTTAGGCTGCTGGGCCTTTCTGCTATAATTTCTGTCACAATTATGCCCGAAAAGAATGCTTCCAGTGGAAGTGTAAATCACCCAAAATAATGGGATTCAGGCTTTATTGTAATACTGCAAGCAATTATGCATTAATGTAATTTATGTACACTCCATTTAGAACTCAAATACGAAAAGGTTTCTTTTCCTGTGCACCCTACCCAAAAATAATTCTACACTTTGCTCCTCTGTTAACCAGTTTTAAAAATTGCAAAATAAATAAATAAAATAAAAATAAAATTGAATGTGCCACACATTCACATCTGGATTTTATTCTCGCTTTTCTAAACCAACTTTCATAGTTGTGATAGGTACCAGGCAGAGCAGAAGACAAGTTACAGAGAGAAAGTCTTACTAAATCATCTCTTGCAGACCTGTCAAATCCTGCCTTTCTTGAAATATTTATAAGTAGGGGTGGGGAAGAAGGAGGAGGAGAACCGAAGAATTGTTAGAGCATAGATTTTGGCATATAAGAAAATAAAAGCGTTAGAAGGGATCTTGGAGGTCTTCTAGTTCAACCTCCTTTTCTAGTGCAGCCCCCTCTCCGGGCATGCAAGCCGTCACCCGTTGCTCTTCCAGGTTCTGGTGCGCTGGCCAGCTGGTTTTCATGCATGCGGGAGCACTGGAAATCGGAAAGCAGCCACCCAGTGCACATACGTGCGCTGGGAAGATGATCTTCCAGTGCACACAAGCACACCTGTCTGCTGGAAGACCAGGTGGCCAGCGTGCATGTGCGTGCTGGAAGCCAGAAGGTCATCTTCCTGACATGCGCATGCACACCAGGCGGCGGCTCTTCCAGTTTTCGGCATGCGCGTGCACCCCCCCATTTCGGCACTCAGTACCGAAAAGGTTCATCAACACTGCCCTATAGCATTTCAGACAAACCCTTCTTAAAAACTTCTAGTGTTGAAGCATTCACAACTTCTGAAGGCAAGTTGTTCCACTGATTAATTGTTCTGTCAGGAAAATTCTCTTTAGGTGTAGGTTGGTTCTCTCCTTGATTAGCTTCCATCCATTGCTTCTTGTCTGCCCTCAGGTGCTTTACAGCAGCTCCTTCGATATTGCATCACCTCTAGTCACTCTTTTCATTAAATTAGACATACAATTTGAGCCTAGTTTATTCCTCAGAAAATGATCCTCTGACTGCCAAGAACATATGCCTGTTAGAGACAGTATTTATTTAGGGATCCTTGGTTTCATTAGCACTGATGATTGTTACCCAGTTTGCAAGTCTGCAAGAAAACAATCAAGGTCCGAGAAAACCAAGGTCCCCTCATGTCAAATATTTTCCTTTCGTGTTTATTTACAAGACTTTCCCATTCAAACTGGATTTGAATGGGAAAGAAAGGGCAGCAGTAGGGCTCTGAAGTAGCCCATTGAGAGATATACTCCAGAATACAAGCATGTAGATCCCTGGCTCGTGGTGAAATATACCAAACTTTTATTTTTTTAAAAAAAACCTGTTTTTAAATTTTATAGACTCTTAAATTGAACAATTCATACATCAGTAAAGTGAAAGTCAATTTGTGAACATAAGTTAGCATAGTCATTATAGGCAGGGGTGAAATCCAGCAGGTTCTGACAGGTTCTGGAGAACCGGTAGCGGAAATTTTGAGCAGTTCGGAGAACTGGCAAATACCACCTCTGGCTGGCTCCAGAGTGGGGTGGGAATGGAGATTTTGCAGTATCCTTCCCCTGCCACACCCACCAAGCCATGCCCATAGAACTGATAGTAAAAAAAATTGGATTTCATCACTGATTATAGGGCTGACTTTTCTCATATGACTTTAGGCAGTTCATTGAAATCTGTGTAAGTTCTCTGCTGGCTCTCACCAGTTTCAAGAAACTGAGTTGCATTTTGTTGGTACTTCACCAAGGTAGGAATAAGCCACCCCCTGAAAAAAAAATGCCTGTTTCCCAAAATGGAAAGAAGACCCACTCTTCTCTACCTCCTCCAGTGTGACCCTTCTACTGCTACCTTAGGTGCAAGAGCAAGAAGACAAGTGGGAGCTTGCTTGTCTTCATGATCCCCCATCTGGGGATCTTTGCTTTGTCTATCTAATAGTAGGACCGACCTTTAGAACACTGTTTCTCAACCAAAGCAACTTGAAGATGTGTGGCTGTCTGGGGAATTCTGAGAGTTGAAGTCCACAGATCTTCCAAGTTGCCAAGGCTGAGAAACACAGCTTTACAAGATTGTCTGCTTTGAAGTTCTCCATGGAGGCCCCTATGATAACTTGCCATGGCCAACTTGCCATGGGACAACTCTCTGCAGAAGAAGACTTACACTAATATTGAAGAAATAGTGGAATAGAATCATTAAAGAAAGGATGCCGAAGGAGAGGGAAAATGAAATGTGATTTTTTAAAAAATGAAACATTTAAAAAATTATTTATATAATTAAATTAAATTGTTGAATTGTTCCACAACAAGGTGTCCCATAGTGGGCTGTCCATGGTGAGCTGGCTGCAGTGAATTGGTTGTGATGAGTTGTCCCATTCCATTCCTTCCTTTCCATTGTTTAATTGAGTCCTGTTAATGTGAAATACAATTTTTCTTTCTCAATTATCAAACAGTTAAAGTTAATTTCCATGATTAATTTTGTTGATATCTCTTCTTTCTCTTGTTGGGCTAGAGGTTTGTTAACTGGCTAAAGTGTTAAACTAGAATCTAGAAGACCCAGATTCTAGTCCATCCATAGCTTCAGAAATTCACTGGGTGACTTTGCTCTTTGCTTTCTCTCACCCCAACCTCCCTCCTGGAGTTATGGTGGCTGCTTGAGGAAAAATTGGAGAAGGCAGTGCTATCTACTCCACCTTTAGCCCCTGAAGAAAAGGTAGGATATAAATTTAACACTAGATAAATATGTATAGAATTTATCTTAAAAGATCACTTGTTTGGGGGCAAGCAAGCGAGTAAGGAAAGAACTGGCAAACTAGAAAAAAGTAACGCCATTAGAAGATGAGAACCTGGCCAGAAAAAGTTACTGAAGGTGAATGGTAGAGAAGAGATATTTGCATTCTGGGTAGATCTGGGAATCTAAAAGACACAGTCAATAATTCGTTGAAAAGAAGATGGATTTGGGGGTTGGGAGTAAAAAACTAAGTTATTGAGACCAATTTGCATACCTATAAATCATCCTAAATAGTATACTCTATATGCATTAGGAGAACGGAACGTGTATCTATGAAATAAATAAACATTTAAACTTTGAATCATTTTAGAGAACTTTTTTTCCATACCTGGAAAAGTTCGTGCGCATGGTGGTACCGAAAAAGCCTACGCACCATTAAATTTCATGATATGTTAATAATACATTAAATCCTGTCATCGAATGTAAAAAAAACCAGACTGAATAGGTGTTACTTACTGCCAAGCTTCCAAGACTATTCATCCGATGAACCGATCTCTGAGTCATTCTCCTAACATCACGACTTTTAGTAGAGACTTTTACAGAGAAAGATTACAAGAATCTCGAGTACAGGGTCATCCACCTGAAACTTTTCTATCTTGTGGGAACAATCCCTGGATGACAACATGAAGCAGTCATTCTAAAATGGGGGTTAAAATAGTGTACCGTATTTTTTGGAGTATAAGACGCACCTTTTTCACCCCTAAAAGGGGGTGAAAATTTAGGTGCATCTTATACATCGAATGTAGCCCTGCCCACCCACTGGCCCCCACCCTTTGGCCTCTGCCTCGCAGCAGTTACCTCCTTGCAACAAACAGCAAGAAAAAACAGCTTTCAGCTTCAGCACAGCCTAATTAGCACAAGTTGATTGGATCGGCCTCCCGACTCTCAGCTGATTTGCTCTCAGCTGTTTTGCACAGGGCTCTGCTGCTTGCTGCAAGAAAGAAAATTGCTGGAACAGATGTTTTTGCCCCCTTGTGCTAATCAAGCTATGCTGAAAACGAAAATGAAAGTAAAGCAGACTGCTGTTTGCTGCAATGAGGCAAATTTGCTCAGAGGCAGAGGCAGAGGCAGAGGCAGGGGGAGATTTCTTTTTCTTCTTTTCCTCACCAAAAAAGGTAAGTGCGTCTTATACTCCGAAAAATACAGTAATTGGAACCCTTTCTCTGATTTTTATCCTCCACAGAGAAATGTCCTGTTGAGAAACAGATACACTTCATAAAAACACTGTTTTGAGGTGGTAAACAGATTAATTTAACTATAGGATTTTGGCAATACAAGTAATCCTCAAGTTACAACAGTTCATTTAGTGACTGTTCGAAATTACAACAGCACTGAAAAAAGCAACTTGTGAACATTTTTCAGACTTTAGACTTCAAAAAATTTCTCACTTAGCAACATAAATTTTGAGCTCAACTGTGGTCATAAGTTGAGGACCACCTGTATAAGGTATATAAGAGAAATATCCCATTTAACATTTAATATTTTGGATATTTAGCTGATTGGAAGATAAGTAGGCAAATGGATGGAGAGAAGGAGAGGAAGAGAGAGAGGGAGGGAGGGAGGGAGGGAGGGAGGGAGGGAGAGAGAGAGAGAGAGAGAGAGAGAGAGAGAGCAGATAGATAAATCAATGGCCAACTGTCTTGTTTAACAGAGGACTCTGTTCCTACCCTAATTGTCAAAGGAAAGGCAGAAAAGTATCTGCTTTTTAATGTAAGGCTCAAGGCCAAAAGTAATAGTTCCAGGGCTGGAGATCAGCCATCATACAACTACTCATCTTTATGGACAAAAAGCAAAAAAGGCGAAAAAAGTGATTCTTTAAACTGGAGAATATATAGCCCCTAACATCTTGATGCTGGAAATTGAGCTGAAGAATCAACCCAAACTATGATGTTAGCAGATTATTGTTCTCAGTCCAAGTCAGGAAAACAGATATTTAAAGCCAATCCAATTCTGCTTGAAAAGTAGAACTACTTTAAGAAGGGAGAGAAATATTCCTGAAGACATCTAATTAATTGATTAGATAAGGAGGTTTTGTATTTCTTCAATCACAGTGAATTATAAGAGTAGAATTAGTATTACTAAATTACTAATTTTATAACAAAATTATTTATAAATTAGCAGCTAAGCATATAAAATAATTCTTACCAATTCTGTGTAAACTATTTCCTTTCTTCCTGTTTTTAAACTAATTAGGTAATTTGTTTTGTGTTTTAATTGTGTTTTTTCTTCTAGTTTCCCATAAATTAATTTACCATGTTTCAGTGGCTGTGCTGTTAAACTTCTAGATGAAATCAGATATATTATTATGAAGTGTCTCAACAAAGACAGTGTTGATTGGGTGCATATGTGAAATGATACGTCTCTCCTTCTAGCAATAGGAAGGAAAGTCTCTGCCACCGTGAGAGGGTGATGGAGTCGGCCATGCTGGGGTGAGAGACCAGTAATGGACCGAGTGTCCCGCCTATGGAACCACCCAACGAACAACGGGACTTTGTCGCAGTGAGAGGGAGATGATGTCTGTCCATCTTTGTCCCTCTGAATGAGCTCTGCCCACTGGATTTTCGGGTGCTACACCAGCCGAGGGCCCAGGGAAGGGGTGGGGGGTGGCAGTTGTTATTAGGAAGACCCATGGTCCGCAGGAAGTCACTGCTCCTTAGATAGATGGCTGCAAGTCCCTTCTCATGAGGTGGGGGCCACAAGGTCAGTTGGCCCTGTTGATTATGTACCTATCTCCCAGTTATGTATCAACAGCCCTGCCCGGGCTGCTAGATGCCATATCGGGGTTGGTGGTTGAGTTCCCCAGACTTATTGTGCTGGGGGACTTTAACCTACAGTCCCTGGGAGTGGCAGCCATGGACCTGACCCAGATAATACAGGCCCCAACTCACGTGGGGGAACACACACCCGATCTGGTTTTTGTCTCGGAGCAATGGCGTAGTGAGCTCGGTGGGGGTATGCCAGTTATCCAACCCCTGTCATGGACCGATCACTATCTCCTTAGGCTGGGCTTCCATTTTGCTGCTCCCCACCACTGGGAGGCAGAACCGGTTCCATCTGGTTCCACCCCAGGCACCTGATGGACCCTGAGCGGTTCCAGACAGAGCTTGGGACTGTCCCTCTCTCTCTTTCCTACGCCCCAGTCGAGACTCTGGTGGATGCCTGGGAAGAGGCAGCTGCCGGGGCTCTTGACCGGGTCATGTCTTTGCGACCTCTGACCCGATGCAGATCCCAGTTGGCCCCTTAGGTTACTGAGGAGCTCCGGGAGATGAAGCGTCAGAGGAGAGGTCTGGAGAGCTGTTGGAGATCCAGCCATTCCGAATCTGACTGAGCAGAGCTGAGATCTTTTATTTGATCCTATCTGGTAGCGATGAAGGTGGCAAAGCGTGCTCACTTCTCTGCCCTCATTGTGTCCACAGAGGACAACCCGGCTGCCCTATTTAGGGTATCCCGCTCCCTTTTGAATCAGGGAGCGGGGGAGGACCCTGTGAGGGGGCGGGCCGAGGAATTTAGTAAATACCTGCAAGATAAGATCGCTCAGATTTGGGAGGGTGGGGTTGGTTGGGAAGGGGACGTCGGGTCTGATGATTTGGGAAGAGTTTGATCCTGTTACTCCCAAGGAAGTGGACAGGATCATGGGGAAGCTGAGTGCCACCAAGTGTGTGCTGGACCCGTGTCCCTCCTGGCTCATTTATTCAGCCTGGGAGGTTACATGTGGCTGGATCCTGGCAGTGATTATGGCTTCTTTGGGTGAGGGGCACTTTCCAGTTGCCTTGAAGGAGGCGGTGGTGAGACCTGTTGAAACATTCCTGGATGAAACATTATATCTGGACCCATACCAGTCGGGTTTCAGGCCCGGGTACAGCACAGAGACGGCGTTGGTTGTGCTGGTGGATGACCTCTGGAAGGCTTGGGACAAGGGATATTCCGCTGTCCTGGTCCTATTAGACTTTTCAGTGGCTTTCGATACCATCGACCATGGTATCTTACTGCGGCGCCTTGAGGGGTTGGGAGTGGGAGGCACCGTTCTTCGGTGGTTCACCTCCTACCTCTCAGGGCATGCACAAGCGGTGTTGGCAGGGGGACAAAGGTCAGCCTCGAGGGCCCTCACATGTGGGGTACCTCAGGGGTCGGTCCTCTCTACCCTTTTGTTCAACATCTATATGAAGCCGCTGGGGGAGATCATCTGTGGTTTTGAGGTGAGGTATCATCAGTACGCTGATGATACCCAACTTTTTATATCCACCCCAAACCAGCCCAGTGATGCCCTCGCCGTGATGTCTCAGTGCCTGGAAGCGGTGCGGCTCTGGATGGCGAGGAACAGGCCTTAGCTCAACCCTGCCAAGACGGAGTGGCTATGGGTACCAGCATCTCGATTCCAAGGGAATATTCCATCATTTGTCATAGGGGTGAGGTGTTGCCCCCTGTTGAAAGGGTGCACAATTTAAGCGTCCTCCTGGATTCACGGTTGACTTTGGAAGATCATGTCATGACCGTGACCAGGGGGGCATTTGCACAGATTCGTCTGGTGCCCCAATTGCGCCCCTACCTGGACCGTGATGACCTCCGTACAGTCACTCATGCACTAGTGACCTCTCGGATCGACTACTGCAATGCTCTCTACATGGGGCTGCCCATGAAGACCACTCAGAGGCTTCAGCTGGTGCAGAATGTGGCCGCATGGGTAATGATGGGAGTGTCCTGACAATCTCATATTACACCCCTCCTGCATGACCTGCATTGGCTACCGGTTGCCCTCCGGATGAGATTCAAGGTGCTGGTTATTACCTATAAAGCCCTTCATGGCCTAGACCCGGAGTACCTGACAGACCATCTGCGGCCAACGACAGCTCCCCGAGTGCCATCGGCCAGGCAGTGTCGTCTGGCAAACCCTAGGGAAAGGGCTTTCTCTGTGGGTGCACCTACCTTATGGAATCAACTCCCCCTGGAGCTCTGGGTGGCCCCTGACCTGTGCTCTTCCCGCCGTGACCTTAAGACATTGTTATTTTGCCAGGCCGGATTGGACCGAAGGAGTTTTTAAGGGGAGTTTTAATGGTTTTTAACACTTAATATTGATTTTATCTGTTTTTATTGCTGTGAGCCGCCCTGAGTCCTTTCCGGAGAGAGGGCAGCATATAAGCTTAATAAATAAATAAATAAATAAATAAATAGAAAAATGAAGTTTTTTCTCTAATAATATAAACTCACGATGGCTAGTATGATCAGGAAATCACTCTGATGAATTTTGAAGCTTGCTTCTCAATATGCTATCTTTAGGCAATGTGCATTTTGGTGAAAGGAGTCATTGTATCATTAGTGGATTTCAAATCCCAGCGCTACCGGTTTGCTTTTGGTAGCGCGTGGGCGCACGTGGGTGCGCGTGGGCGCTTTGCACTTCGCAAGCGCACGGCACTTCTGTGCATGCACAGAGCATTTTTGATGACGTCTGGGTGGGTGGGCAGAGCCTCCCGCACCACCACTATCGGTTCGTCCGAACTGGGGCAAACCAGGAGCAACCCACCACTGCATTGTACCCCTAGCTGTATCAAACAATTGGACTGGAATGGGTTCTACTTACCTTTACTACCGGTTCACAGCGGGACTGCGTGCTCTTCTGCGCATGCGCAGAAGCGTTTTGATGACATTGGGGTCGGTGGGCGGAGCCTCCCACCAGTTTTACTACCAGTTCTATAGAACTGGTGGGAATCGGGGGTAACCCACCACTGAATTGGACCATCATCTCACAGTCATCCACAGAAATCAGGCAGAATGGAGGTCTAGGAATATTAGCCATTCTTTGAAAAAAAAAAATACAGCCCCATCTCTTATTGTATTCTGAAAGAGCAAACTGCAATCCATGTACTGATATCAATCATACTATAAAAGAACTGGACAGACACAGGAGAACTAAGATGACTTCTCCTAGTTTGCAAAGTTCCAATTGACTTCCGTAAGAAAACTTAAAAGATATCATCCCACACAAATCTGTGGGCCAGCATGGGAATTTTACGTCATTTGCTTTAAAAATGGAAAATTACTCACTGAGATTTCTCCCCTACGGTTTCTTTAACAGGATCTCAATCTGTTTTCTTTAAATTGCATTTGTCATTGCGTATATTTTATTCAAAGCGAAGTGACAGTTTCAAGAAAGATATATTTGTCATATTGACTTTTTTTTAAAAAAATATATAATCTTTTTGTATTATTGGGAATAATTGAAAAAGGCGTAATACTGAGATATTTAGGGGCAGACTAAATTCTCTTCATTTGCAGCATTGCAGTTAAGAAATTGATGTCTATGGAGATTCTCAATCATCCAGGTCATGGTTTTCCCAAAAGTGCCTTTTTCTTGCTTTTTTATTCCCCTTGAAAACATTTCGCTTCTCATTCAAAAAGAAGCTTCTTGGATGAGAAGTGAAATGTTTTCAAGTGAAAAGAAAAAAAAAACAAATCTCAAGTAAGTCCAGCTGCCTTTTGAAAAGCGCCTTTGAGACGGTTAGGTATTCAGCTTTCCTATCATGATTACAGAATTGAAAGGAAGAATATTGCTTATAATGCAGATCTCAAGGAAGGGGGGAATATTGGAGGGAATTTCCATATGGGTCTTGTATGCCAGCCCCAGAGTAGTATTCTGTCCCTGAATTGATCCCATTTTTTTGTTCTTAAACCATGGGTGTCCAACTTCAGCAACTTTACAACTGGTGGACTTCAAATCCCAGCATGGCTGGGGAATTCTGGGAGTTGAAGTCCACAAATCTTAAAATTGCCCAGGGTTGGATATCCCTGTCTTAAACCATTGAGCAGGCTATTCTTGGCCTGCTGTAGCTCAGGAGGAATTGTAAAACTTCTGTTCTAAGTATGAGAACACTGCATCTTTCTGGAACTTGTTGTTAAACTACTATACAGATTCTGTGGTGTTCCCAATACTGGATTCCCCAAATACAGTGAAACTGGAGCGAGCCGGGGTGGCGCAGTGGTTAGAGTGCAATACCGCAGGCTACTTCTGCTAACTGCTGGCTGCCTGCAATTTGGCAGTTCGAATCTCACCAGGCTCAAGGTTGATTCATCCTTCCATCTTTCCGGGATGGGTAAAATGAGGACCCAAATTGTTGGGGGCAATATGCTGACTCTGTAAAATCTCTTAGAGAAGGCTGTAAAGCACTGTAAAGTGATATATAAGTCTAAGTACTAGTGGTCGTGCTACTCCATAACTGCCTGTGAAGCTGGTTCTCTCACTTTCAACAGTTGTCCATAACTTTTCCATAACTAGAGTGCAGAAAATTACTCTCTGTTTTATTTAATCAAATCTTTGATTTGCAAGCAGTCACAGATGAAGTACAGGACTTTCTCCTGTCATCTAGTTAATTGCATTTGCTTTCCTAATTTTCTGCTTAAATCAGTGGCTAAAATTAGAGGATGTCTCCACAGCGTATAGTGTTCCTTTATTTTATCTGATTCACTCGGTATCAATTATTTCTCATCAAAGCATTGTTTTAAATTTACATAAAATATTCTGTATTTTATGTCCCAGGGGTCAGCACTAGAGAAAGATATTTGCCGTGTAGAGTCTAAACAGTCAGCACTTGCCAATATAATTAAAGTAACTCTGTTCTTTGCAATCCAACCAGGAGAGGTAGGGCAATCAATTATGTAAGAAGAGCCGCATCAATTTTCCTGTACAGTATGCCGAGTACTCTAACCATGATACATCAAATACTTATAAACTGAACAAATAAATAATCAAAATAAAATTGAGGATAAGCTTCCACAAAACTTAACAGCACTGAATTGGGCAGAAAAGGGTAGATTTTATGCATGACAAAATAAGCAGGAATTTTAATAGAGAAATCAAGAAACAAGGCCCGTTTATGGACTGGGTATTCTTGAGTCCAGCAAATAAATGGAGAGGCGATATTTATACACACAACTGGAAAAAACCATATTGCAATACTGGTAGTCCTCGACTTACAACAGTTCATTTAGTGACTGTTCAAAGTTACAGCAGCGCTGAAAAAAGTGACTTATGACCGTGTTTCACAGTTACGACCTTTGCAGCATCCCCATGATCATGTGATCAAAATTCAGATGCTTGGCAACTGGTTCATCCTTATGACTGTTGCTGTGTCCCAAGGCCATGGGATCCTCTTTTGCGACCTTCCGACAAGCAAAGTCAATAGGGAAGGCAGGTTCACTTAACAACCGGGGTACTAACTTAGCAACTGCAGTAATTCACTTAACAACTGAGGCAAGAAAGCAGGGGTGAAATGCTCCCGGTTCAGACTGGATCACCCGATCCGGTAGCAATGGCAGTGGGTGGTTCGGACAACTGGTAGCAGAAATTCCTGCGCCCCTCCCCATGCCCAGCTGAGCCGCGCGATCATCAGAGGCTTTTTAAAAAACTTTTAAAAGCATTTTTTCTACAAATGCTTTTAAAAGAAAACAAAAGCCTCTGACGATCAGGCGACTCAGCTGGGATCATCAAAGCCTTTTAAAAGCATTTTTTTTTACAACCCCTTTGGCTGAAGAGGTTGTAAAAATACTGTTTTAAAAAAAAATTGGCCATGCCCACCCAGTCACAGTACCTCCCCACCAAGCCACGCCCACAGAACCGGTAGTAACAAATTTTACATTTCACCACTACCAAGAAAGGTAGTAAAATGGGGAAAATTCACTTAACACATATTTCACATAATGGTAGAAATTTTGGGCTCAATTGTGGTTGTAAGTCGAGGACTACCTATAATTATCTCAGTCATTGGACATTACATCTTGTCTGTCTTCTTTTCATAAAATTGTGGCTTGATCCTATGAAATCAAGGGCCCTTGCTCAATACTTTATCTGAGCATTAATCCGATAAAGCAAAATTATTCTCATCTCACTTAACATAGTGAAGCAATATTATGGTTTCATGACTGATCATTGTGGCGTGACGTCCATGAACATCTTTGAAGATTTTGAAGTTTGTCTTTTTACTATTTTGCCCTTCCATTAAAGAAACACTCATCCCATATTTTTCAATGGGTGCATTAAGACACTCGAGAAGGTATCCTGTTAACTGGCAATGCCTACAGTACCGGTCTGGACTTTGAGAATGAATGAAAAAAATCTAACTGGAAACTAAACAGAACCAAATAACTATTGTTGGCAGGCCCTATATTTAGATATGATTGGTAGGTAGGTACCTGTTTCCCCCAAAATAAGACATCCCCTGATAATAAGCCCAATTGGGCTTTTGAGCACATGGCAATAAGGCCAAGTGCTTATTTCAGGGTTCAAAAAAATATAAGACAGGGTCTTACTTTCGGGGAAACACGGTAGGTAGGTAGGTGGGTAGGTAGGTAGGTAGAGATAGATGATAGACACACACACACACACACAGAGACAGAGACAGAGAGACAGAGAGAGAGAGAGAGAGAGAGAGAGAGAGAGAGAGAGAGAGAGAGAGAGAGAGAGAGAGAGAGATAGCAGGGGTGGGTTTCAGCAGGTTCTGACCAGTTCCGGAGAACCAGTAGCGGAAATTTTGAGTAGTTTGGAGAACTGGTAGTAAAAATTCTGACTGGCCCCGCCCCCATCTATTCTCTGTCTCCCGAATCCCAGCTGATTGGGAGGAAATGGGGATTTTGCCTTAACCTTCCCCTGGAATGGGGTGGGAATG
Organism: Masticophis lateralis; assembly: GCA_030761175.1. Classification (NCBI taxonomy): domain Eukaryota; kingdom Metazoa; phylum Chordata; class Lepidosauria; order Squamata; family Colubridae; genus Masticophis; species Masticophis lateralis. The sequence continues at coordinate 68,663,957 of JAUDYJ010000003.1, forward strand.
GAGATTTTACAGTATCTTTCCCCTGCCACCCCCACCAAGCCATGCCCACCAAGCCATGCCATGCCACGCCCACCAAGCCACACCTACAGAACCGGTAGTAAAAATTTTCAAAATCCATCCCTGATAAATAGATAGATGATAGATAGATAGATAGATAGATAGATAGATAGATAGATGAAAGAAAGAAAGAAAGAAAGAAAGAAAGAAAGAAAGAAAGAACAGGTTAACTGGAAGTGTCAACATACCTGCAGTCCACAATGGATGTTTTTTCTACTAGTCATAATTTGAGGACTACCCTGTTTCCCCCAAAATAAGACATCCCCTGATAATAAGCCCAATCAGGCTTTTGAGTGCATGGCAATAAGGCCAAGCACTTATTTTTAGAGTTCAAAAAAATATAAGACAGGATCTTACTTTTGGGGAAACATGGTAGGTAGGTAGGTAGGTAGGTAGGTAGGTAGGTAGGTAGATAGATAGAGATGCAAGTCTTGGTGTATTCAGGTCTTCTCCCGTTAAGATTGAGAGCACTTTGGCAACATTTCGGCAGAATCTCATCTGCCATCATCAGGCTTATGCAAGGGGTCTTTTGCAGCAACAAATAAATAGAGATAGATATAGATGATAGATAGATAGACAGACAGACAGATATAGAGATAGATAGATAGATAGATAGATAGATAGATAGATAGATAGATAGATGGATGGATGGATGGATGGATGGATGGATGGATGGATGGATGGATGGATGGATGGATGGATAGATAGAACAGGTTAACTGGAAATGTCAATGTACCTCCGGTCAGCTTTCCGGCCACCATTGCACATCATTTTCACTTTTCATATTAAAAGGATCCTTGTCATTTTAAACTTTTTTTTTTATTCCAGAGATGCCACGTATGCTTCAAATGGGTGCCATAAGCTTTCTTGGAAAGTAAAAATAGCTGCTGTATGCAGTCGTTGTAAGCTTTGTTTGGAATTTATGCCTACTGAGTGCTTGGGACTTGACACTCGAAATAGCAGGCTTGGAAGGACATTTGGGTAAGTTTGCAAAATATCCATCTGAACAGTTGCATAGTTTTTATGTGTGCGCCTGACTCAAGGAAACTATTTCAAGTATTGTCTACAGAAGAGAGAGGAGTATAGTGGCTATTCCCATACTTGATCCAGATCCTGAGATGGGGAATGCTGTGGAACTCTAATCTCCATCAAGCCTGGCCAGTAATGAGAGATGATGGAAATTGTGATCCAAAACAGTCTGAGCACTCAAAGCTGAAATTTTGTGAGACTCTTCACTTGCAAAAAAAAAAAAAAAAAAAATTCTGGAGAGAAAGGACCCAGTTGTTTGTCACAGGAAAACACAAAATAAGATATTATTCTCAACAGCATACAAAAGCAATAATTTCCTTGCGCAGAGTTAGTTATATGCTAATTAACTAACATTAATTTAGTGGAATGGGCCTCAATGAGGAAATGCCATTATAGAATAGAGTAGAGTAGAGTAGAGTAGAGTAGAGTAGAGTAGAGTAGAGTAGAGTAGAGTAGAAAAGGATAGGATAGGATAGGATAGGATAGGATAGGATAGGATAGGATAGGATAGGATAGGATAGGATAGAAAAGAATGGACCTTGGAGGTCTTCTAGTCCAACCCCCTTCTCAAGCAGAAAAACCCTGTACTATGTCTATACTATACCTATACTATTTTCTTTAACAAAATATTCTTGCCCAATTGTACAATTCAATGCCTATTTTATCCTACAAATATAACAGCCTTCATGCTGAAGTTGAAGAGAACTGCAGCAAGATATGATACAGGTGGTCTTTGAACTACAACCACAACTGAGTCCAAAATGTATGTTGCTAAGTGAGAAATCTGCCAAGTGAGCTTTGCCCCATTTTATGACTTTTCTTCTCACCTTTTTTTAGCCGACTCACTGCCGTTGTTAAATTAGAAACACGCTTGTTAAGTGAATCTGCTTTCTCCATGGATGTTGCTTGTCAAAAGGTTGCAAAAGGTGATCACATGACCCGGGGATATTGCAACCGTCATAAATGTGACTTGGTTGTCAAGCCTTCAAATATAAATCAGGTGACCATGGGAATGCTGCAATGGTCATAGGTGAGAAAAATTGTCATTTTTTCAGTGCCATTGTAACTTTGAACGGTCATTAAACGAGCCTGGATAGCTCAACAGGCTAAAAAAAAAGCACACTAAAGCCTGTTATTAACATCCAGCTGACTGCAATTACACCAGTTCAAATCTCACCAGGCTCAAAGTTGACTCAGCCTTCCATCCTTTCTAAGGTAGGTAAATTGAGGACCCAGTTTGTGGGGGCAATAAGCTGAATTTTATACAAAAATATACAAAAGTATGAAGGCTATTGCTTAATGCATTATAAGCCTCCCTGAGTCTCCGGAGAAGGGCGGCATATAAATCTAATTTTTTAAAAAAATAAATGATCAATTTGGCTGGCTGTGTATGCCATGGGCTTAAAAAAATCCCCCCATCCTCTCTATTATACAGGTAATCCTCAACTTACAACAGTTCGTTTAGTGACTGAAGTTACAACAGCACTGAAGAAATGATTTATGACCATTTTTCATACTTATCACAATTGCAGCATCCACATTTTATCATTCATCATGTTTATTATAACGTAGGCATGCCTCTAAGATATTCTAGAGCAAACAGACAGTCTTATTCTTTGGGAAAGGACAAGCTAAATTCAATTTACTGATAAGTTTTAAATAAGATTTCTCAAAGAATGGAGACTTGATCAAAATTCAGATGCTTGGAAACTGATTCATATTTATGATGGTTGCAGTGTCCTGGGGTCATGTGATCCCTTTTGCAACCTTCTGACAAGCAAAGTCAATGGGGAACCAAATTCACTTAACAACCGTGTGACTAATTTGAACAAATGCAGTGATTCACTTAACAAATGTGTCAGGAAAAGTCGTAGACTGAGACAAAACTCACTTAACACATTTCTCTCTTGGGCAACATAAATTCTGGGTTCAAACGTGGTCGTAAATTGAGGACTATCTGTTTCACGTTTGGAAGAAGCTATCCCATTGTTTAAACCATATGGGATGTGATCTTTGAAATGAGATGGTCCATCTGTTGTCCATCATAAAACCTGGCAAGGTTCTCCTAGACATTGTCACCTTGTTTGCCAGTTTCTGAAAAGCAAAATCAATGGGAAAGCAGGCAGGAGCTCACAAACAGCAACTATGTGACATCCTCATTTAATGACTCACAATGATGGCAAACAGGAGTGTTGGCAAACAGAATGATTGTCATTGAGCGGCACTGACATGTTAACATTGTGCTGTATGGCTACATCACTTAGCAGTAGCAATTCTGGTCCAAATTGCTGTTGTTAACCAAAGACTAGGAGGAAGAGGAGGAGGAGGAAGAAGAGGAGGAGGAGGAGGAGGAGGAGGAGGAGGAGGAGGAGGAGGAGGAGGAGGAGGAGGAGAAGAAGAAGAAGAAGAAGAAGAAGAAGAAGAAGAAGAAGAAGAAGAAGAAGAAGAAGAAGAAGAAGAAGAAGAAGAAGAAGAAGAAGAAGACGACGACGACCCTGACAATCGGGGGAGGGCGGAGTCAAGAAATGAGAAAAATGCCAATTTGGAACATCAGCTCAATCTCAATTCCTTCCCTTCTTCCAGCTAGCTAGACATTCTTACTAGTACTGACCACCAGGGGGCAGTAGATGATTGGTTTCATCCTATATTGGGGCTCATCAGGTATGCATGGACAGCTATTTCTATGGATTCAAACCCTATACTTACTATTTATTATTATTTATTTTATTTTGTCGCATTTCTATGCTGCCCAACTCCCAAGGGACTCTGGATTACCTATACAGGTAATCCTCGACTTCCAACAGTTCGTTTAGTGACCGTTTGAAGTTACAACAGCACTGAACAAAAGTGACTGAGGACGGTTTTTCACACTTATGACCGTTGCAGCATCCCTGTCATCAAAATTCAGAGGCTTGGCAACTGATTCATATTTATGACGATTGCAGTGTTCTGGGCTCATCCGATCACCTTTTGCGACAAGCCACGTCAATGGGGAAGCCAGATGCATTGAACAACCATTTTACTAATTTTAATCCCTCCAGTGATTCGCTTAACAACTGTGACAAGAAAGATGGTAAAATGGGGCAGAACTCATTTAACAAACGTCTCCCTTAGCAACATAAATTTTGGGCTCAATTGTGGTCGTAAGTCGAGGACTACCTATAATGGGACATAACAGTATATTCATTGTAAAAATAAGGAAACCTCCCTGCCTCCAGAAAAAGGGGTGGTAGTTACAGAAAACTTTGCACGTAGGGACAGAATATAACTTTCATGTCTCTCTTCTCTGGCAGCTTAAGGGAAGGTGGACTGTATGTGAATATATGCATGTATTTAATATATTGTATACCCACCCATGTTCAGACCCACCCTGGGCAGTTTAAAGCCAATAAAACAATATAGGCAATCAAAACTGTAAAACCAACACACACTGTGAGGCCACAACCGCAGCCCCCTGATGCAGCTCACATTCCTGTGCCTTGTAGGGCTGGCTGTCAAAGTAACAGCCAGCATCTTGAATCCGAACAAAACCAGGAGTCAATTCAGTTCACGCAGCAGTGGTACGGTTTGAGCAAACCAAGGGGCACCCAATATAGTGCTCAACACTGCATATATATAACTATATAACTTATGGGGGGGGGTCTTCAGGCCCACGCACTTACTATTTTGATAGGCACTGTCACAAAGTAATTGCATCTTCTTCTTTCAAAAGCAGTTGTGTGACAGCAGGAAAAATACCATCTGACTTGTCTTAAAGGGATCCTGCCTTTTCCAAAGACCACCCGAGAGTTGGAGGCAAAGATGATGGTGAGGGGAGTTGGAGGAGTTAGAAGATTTGTGCTCTTTCAAGCTGTGCTCCATTTGTCTGCCTGTTGTCACAGAGAAGTGAGATCAGATCCTGAATGCCCTACCGAGTTGGCTCTAGCACAATGCTTGCCAGCTTTCATTTCGGTTTCCCAGATTGCCTCACTCTTAGCCCCGCTGGCATGGGTCTCTGCTAAAGGAGAAGGGTGCAAATGCCATCACACATATGATCTTGCAAAGTATATTTCTGAGGCTTGTACGGGATGCCTACTCTCACATGGCAGGATCTTTCCTCTAAGGTAATATAAGGATGTGGGATCAAGTTAGGCATAATATACTTTTCCGGGGAAATGAAATGGCCGCAAAGGGATGCAGACTCAAATACTGAGAAGCAGTAGAAGTGCTAGAAAGCAAGGGCATTCGACAATACTATTCTTAGATCCTTTTGTTCAACAGCACCATTACATTCATTCCCATGATGTCAACATTCTGATCATGTTAATATGAGGATTGCCAGAACGTAGAATTGCAGTCTAACTCACTGTTCACTGCTAGGAGTTGGATCCTGACCAGCTCAAGGTTGACTCAGCCTTCCAGCCTTCCGGGGTGGGTAAAATGAAGACCCAGATAGTTGGGGGCAATATGTTGACTCTGTAAACTGCTTAGAGAGGCTGTAAAGCACTATAAAGCAGTATATAAGTCTAAGTGCTTTTGCTAGTGCTATTGCTACATGCCATAACCCAACCAAATACTTCTTATTCCAATTGAAGGTATATTGTAATCTGGGAGAGATCACATGCTGTCAAGTCAATCTTGACTTCTGAGGACTGCATAGACACCAGTTTTCTTGGCAGGATTTCAGAAGTGGTTTGCTATTGTCTTATTTCTAGGGCTGACAGAGAATGGCTGGCCCAAGGTCGCCCCGCTCGATAAGGCAGGACTAGGACTCCCGGTCTCCTGGTTTCTAGCCAGGTGCCTTCACCACTTTGCCAAACGGGTTCATAATGCAATCTGCAGAAGTCTCTACAGAGGGGTTCCACTCCAGACACTTCAAGCTTTCCTTTTGCCTCTAGCTCTGCAATAAAATAATTTTGTGCTTCAGTGGAACTGCCTGCTATCTCTGATTTCAAACAAACTTGTCAACTTTCTCCTGCCCAAGCATCCACTGGCATTGGCCTGCAGGAGAAACAAAAGGGAAAAGTCTGTCACTCTCTGCAGCAACCCCAGACCTCTGCCATGAAGTCCTGGAAAACAGCCCCACTGGAAATAAGAATACAGTGGAGGTGTTCATCTCAGCGGACAGGCGATCAGAGAGTGCCGTGCTTGCCCAGTGACGGTTCAGTCTATAGAAAATGTCAGCTCCATGCATGTTTTGCACGACTGCTGCAATGTGAGTAGCGGGGAAGTGATTCCTGCAAGGGTGGGGGACGAAGGATGCAAATCTAAAGCCATTTTGGAGTGGAAAATGGGATATTTAAATCCAGCTGGTTGGCTTGTGTGATTCAGTTCCCTTCAAAGAGCCTTCCTTCTGTGTTAAAAGAAGAAGAGCTTGATAGAAAGAAGGCGCTTTTTCTAGAAAATTACTGCATTCCCTATTCAGGCCCAAGGATGCCAAGAGGGAAGACCGAAAACTTATTATATGGAAAAAGTCTTTCTGGGGAGAGCAATGGAGAGTTCCCTTATTGTTCCTCACACAGCAAATGTCATTTGAAATGACACCTCATCTGGTTTTCTTGCTGCCACGGGGAAATCTGCAAAGGCAGCCACTGTGGGGGGCTTGTCACTAACACCTCCAGTGGAATTTCAGAGAACCGAATTGAGTCATTGGCTTCCTGGTGACTCACTGGTGTCACTTGAAGTACATGTTTTTCCATTTTAAATTCAGTACAGCAATTGCCTATAGAGCCACCTAACAGACAGCTGGCAGCTACTTTGTATTTAATATCTTATCACTGTACTAAGTTCTCTCGGGCCTGTCAAATATAGAGAAAATTTTTTTTTTTCTCTGGGGGTGGTGAGGAACTATGTACACTCTGTTTCACACCTGCCACAGTCACATTTAGATCACAGGTGTTGCCTTTGACTAGTATATTTAATTTAAAATTGCCAATATTGGAAAGAGGCAATAGAAGACACATAAAAACATTTAAGGTGCACGAGAAAACAAAGCTTTAATAAATGGAAGAGGAGGTCTTACTTGCCTGAAGACAGAATTTTACTCGGATGGTCATTCTCCATCCAACCATTAGGCAACACTGCCCAATGCGGTTTCTACATTTTGTAACTAAGTGTTCCAGGAATAATTGATCCCAGCTTCATAAAATATAATCACTGCCAGATTCTTGTCATTTTGCAACAAGCTGAATGTATACTTTGTAACAAGCTGAAGTTGGAAAAAAGACTATTTTTATATTTTTTAAAATGATGGATCAGAGCTTACATATTTGTTTACCCAGTCAGTTACCTGAAACCTGCAGGGTGTTTAGAAGAGATGAATTCATTTAAGTCTGTATCTTTCCCTTGATATACAGTACATACTTAAGAGATTTGCAGCATTTTCCATGATGGAAAGTTTAAAAGGTAAAACATATGTTAAAATATATTTGGTGGGCATGGATTTTTTCCCCTTATAGACCAGTATATATACCTTCCTTATATACCTTCCTGAAAATACTTTGAGGAACAAATTTAGATGGGCAAAACAGATTTTAATTATCTAAAAGATTGTTAGTTATTAATACACTCCTGTAACACTAATAATGGCACTTCACAGCATAAGCAACAGCAACAAAGAGCTAAATTCTTCTCTGGAGAAATCAGCAATCTTAAAATACATTGCTTTGACTCCTTGGAGGAAAGAGGGATACAGAATATACTGGTAGTAGACATACAATAATGAATTTAATAACATGTACATCCATGAGCAAAAACAATTAATATAGTTCTTCTATAAACTGAAGCTTTACAGTTCTACCAGCAGACAAATCTCATCGTGCCAGTCATTGGCCAAAAATGATAGGATTTTTTTTATTTAATTGATGTATATGGCTGCTACCAGATAGAACTAAGTTGTTACCAGGAATGGGACTTTTCGGCTCAAACTCTTGCTGCTGCCTGTTTCTCCACCAGGGTTTCGCCTCCACATTATTACGCCTCTGCACTTTGGGCCACGGCCCTTCTGTCCCAGTCCCTTCGCCACAGCCAGTGGTGGGATTCAAGTAACTTAACAACCGGTTCTCTGCCCTAATAATTTCTTCCAACGACCAGTTTGCCAAACTGCTCAGAAAGTTAACAACCGGTTCTCCCGAAGTGGTGCGAACTGGCTGAATCCCACCACTAGCCGTGGCCCATTCGTCACAGTACAGTTCGCATTGAGCTTTTGGGCGCAGAGGACAGTTCGAAGCCAGCCAATCAGTGCAGGGGCTCAGGGGCTTTAGGAGTAGAGTGGGGACTGCAGAAGGAGGCTCAGAAGGGCCAGAAGAAGGAAGGGGAGGAGTAGAAACTCCCCTATACCTGATCCTGCCTCCCTGACACCAAATGGGAAGAGAAGAGCGGGGGGGGGGGGGGAGAGAAAAAAAGAGAAAGAGAAAAAAAAGGAAAGAGATTAGATTGATAAGGCTAATGAGGAGTATTCTATCCTTTTTGCAGGAAGACACAAATCTAATTAGGAAGCCAGGATGTTATTTTACGACATTTCTGACCGTATAAAAAGGAGTTACACCTTCTCTGCAGTGTAGCCTCTGTTTAAGTTTCTTGTTTGGCATTTATGAGCTTAAACGTTTATCCTTTTCTCTTTCTCTGCTCACGTTCCTTTCCCCAAACATCCCTGGGAGGGCTAGAGCCCCAGGTCAGGGTGAACAGTCTTTCCCTGGAATTCAACGGGGAGCTTGAAAGGAACGTGAGCAGAGAAAGAGAAAAGGATAAGCTATTGGAATTAGTGTTGCTCCTCACCCCTCTTCATTTCCATCTGTAAGGTCCAATAATAATACGTTTAAGCTCATAAATGCCAAAGAAGAAACTTAAACGGAGGCTACACCGCTACACCGCAGAGAAGGTGTAACTCCTTTTTATACAGTCAGAAACATCGTAAAATAACATCCTGGCTTTCTAATTAGATGTGTGTCGTCCTGCAAAAAGGATAGAATACTCCTCGTTAGCCTTATCTATCTAATCTCTTTCCTTTGGCCATTTGGCCCCCTGGTGTGAGGGGAACAGATCAAAGCTGAGATACAGTCTTAGGCAGAAGGGGGAGGGTCTGATCAAAGGTGAGACATATGTTTTGGCAAATGCCAGGTACTTCATTCCCAGAAACCTGGGAGAAGCAGAGAGGGAATAAAGAGGTGGGGATGGGGGTTAGAAGAGAGCAGGGCTCTTGGGACAGGTGGGTCTTCAGAAACCATGAGAAGGAAAAGCAAAAGATCAAGCCGGCCATTCCCGCCAGCTGGTTGCAAAAGCCCCACCTGATGGATCTCTTGTCTTCTACAACCGTCCTCCCCCCACGCTGCTCTTGGCCGCCTCAGGAAGCTCCGAACTGACAGGCGAGAGGCTCCTGGCCAGGGCAGGGTGGGGGTTTCAGAGCCCCAAGTGTATTAACCGGTTGGGGTTGAAATTCCTTTGCCACCTCCTAGCCCCCTGTTCCACAGGGAGAAGCCCTGGGAACTTCTACAGCCCCCCTCCCCCCATCTTTTGTGGCTGGATCCCTCCCCTGCGCTCCTCTCGGCCGCCTTAGGAGGCTCCAAACTGACAGAGCCTCCCTCTGAACTGCAGCCCCCACTCTACTCCTAAAGCCCTCGAGCCCCTGCACCGATTGGCTGGCTTCAAACTGTCCTCTGCACCCAGAGACCCAATGAGAACTGTACTGCAACGAATGGGCCACGGCGAAGGGACTGGGATGGAGGGGCCTTGGCTCAAAGTGCCGAGGCGTAATAACACAGAGGCAAAATCCTGGTGGAGAAACCAAAAGTTCGAGCCAAAAAGTCCTAGACCCGTTGCTACCAACTTAGTACATTCAACATGCTTGTTTGAATTTATGAAGACTAAGAGGAAGAACTCTGAGGTTTTAACAGAATAACAAGAGTTTTTGAAGGGGCCTTGGAGGTTTTGTAGCGCAGCCCCCTACTCAAGCAGGAAACCCTATTACATTTCAGATAAATGGTTGTGCAATCTCTTCTTAAAACCTTCCAGTGTTGGAGCACCCACAATTTCAGAAGACAAGTCATTCCACTGATGATTAGTTCTAACTGTCCAGAAATTTCTCCTTAGTTCTAAGGAGTTAGTTCTAAGTTCTTAGTTCTAAGTTGCTTCTGTTCTTGGTTATTTGTTTTATTTATTTATTTAATGAGATTTATATGCCGCCCTATCTCCAGCCGGACTCAGGGCGGCTCACAACAGTAAAAAACATCTAATGAAAAAGTTAAAAAGAAATTAAATCCAAATTTCATAATTTAACAGTTAAAAGTGCAATTAAGACTAACAAATTAAAAAATTAAAAATGAAATGAAATTAGTTTCCATTCACTGCTTCTTGTCCTGCCCTCAGGTGCTTTGGAGAATAGCTTGACTCCCTCTTCTTAGTTGCAGCCCCTGGGATATTGGAAAACTGCTATCATGTCACCCCTAGTCAGTGGTGGGTTCCTCACGGTTCCGCCTGGTTCCACCAAGCCGGTAGCGATGACAATATGATGTCACCAAACCGGTTCTTCCCCCCCCCCGCCTCACCCATCCACCCCTCACGTTATTCTTACCTTTTATTTCGCCCCACCCCCAATCTATTGCTGCCTCCTGAGTCCCAGCTGATGGCTAGAGGGAAAAAAAACTGTTTAGACTCTTGCCACGTGGCTTCAAAGGGCCGCCCTACAGCTGATCAGTGTTAAAAGGAAACAAATGAGTAAGATCGGTGCCTGCAAAAATAAATGGGTAGACCAATGCCTGCAAAAATAAATGGGTAGATCGGTACAGCTCTGTAAGCAGTTAAAAGCCTGGTAGACCAGTACCTCTGCTAAATCCTAAATAATTGTCACATGACCATCAAGCCATACCCACAAAATAAGCCATGCCCACAGAACCGGTAGTAAAAAAATTTAGAACCCACCCCTGCCCCTAGTCCTTCTCTTCATTAAACTAGACATATTCAATTCCTGCAACAGTGCTTTGTACCTTTTAGGTGCCAATCCCCGAATCGTCTTTATTGCTTTTCTCTGAACTTCTTTTCAACATTTGGTCATCCAGTGGTGACCAAAACTGGATGCAATATTCCAAGTGTTGTCTTACTACCAAAGCATTATAAAGATGTGAACATATTGACGTGGGAGTAAAATAAATTTGGGCTGCAATAGTGGACTTTTTTTTATACCATGTGAGAGCCTAATTGAAAATTGTTCTCCTGAAAAAGCCATATATATAGCCAAAATGATATGCATTCGGGACTAAAACAATCAACTAAGAATTGTACAGTATTGCTTTTTATCAAAACTCTAAATAAAATAAAAACATAATATGGTTTTGTAAGCTTTACAAGTGTTCTAAGTATTTAACAGTGACTGGGTTCACATATCACATTAATTCCAAATTACGATATCTGTCAGCGAACCCACCTCTACAGAAACCCCTGGATTATGCATCATCATACTGTGGGCATCTAGTCATTGTGAAATATTTCAAAGTTACTGATAAAACAAATCATAGTTTACTGTAATGTGTGAACCCATTAATGATAGATTGGCATTACTGTTTGTCCATTAGATAAAAAAAAGTGAAGAGGGCCAGATGGTGAGATCCTATTATCTAAGGATAGCTGATGCATTCATGGAAGAAGTGAGATTCAGACTAAGAATGTTTTCCTTCATTGTCTCAAAAAGACAACCATGACCTGGATGACTGAGAATCTTCACAGATCTTTTTCCTTCATCGATCAAACCTCTTATCCAATAAATTCATCTTTAGAAAATTAAAACTAGATTTGCGGCATAATCTTTTGCGTGGCTAATATCTGAAGCAATCCTCATTCTGCACTCACCCTAAATAAATATGCACAGAACTATCAGCCAAATGCTGGAATTCACTAGCTGTGGCTCAAGGATGGAGAATATTGAGCTATTCAGATATTGCTGAACTAGCTTTTCCAGCAACCACGGCAAATGGCCATGCTAACTGGCTGATCTGGGAGTGATTGTTCAGCAATATCAAGGAGGCCATAAATTTCTCATCTTTGATATGGCTGAGTTTCAGATAGACAATTATACTTTTTTTTTGCTGAATTTCAGCTTAGGTGAGTTAAAACTATACAGAAAGTCCTCGACTTACGACCACAATGGAGGCCAAAATTTCCATTGCTAAGCAAGGCAGCTAGCTGAGTTTTGCCCCATTTTATGACCTTTTATGCCACAATTATTAAGTGAATCCCTGCCATTGTTAAGTGAATCATGCAGTCATTGAGTGAATCTGGCTTCCCCTATTTACTTGGGCTTGTCAGAAGCTGGCTGGGAAGGTTACAAATGGTAATTACACAACCTGGTGGCTCAGCAGACTAAAAGCATTGTGATTAACACCAAGTTCGAATCTCACCGGGCTCAAGGTTGACTCAGCCTTCCATCCTTTCTAAGGTAGGTAAAATGAGGACCCAGTTTGTGGGAGCAATAAAGCTGACTTTGTATAAATATACAAAAGTATGAAGTCTATTGCTTAACACATTGTAAGCCACCCTGAATCTCCGGAGAAGGGCGGCATATAAATCAAATTAAAAAACAAACAAACAAAAAAATACCTGGGACAGTGCAATTGTTTTAAGTACTTGCCAGTTGCCACCTGAATTTTGATCAACTGCTGCAACAGTTACAAGTGAGAAAACCGGTTATAAATCAGTAAGTTGTAACTTCGAATGATCGCTGAACAAATGGTTACAAGTGGAGGACAACCTGGAAGACTACCATATCTGCGCTGCTGAAGTCCAGTGGACCACTAGATGCAGGCTAGATGTTAGTGTTTTCTTTATCTCACTCTGTTAGCTGGTGGTCATTCCCATTTTTGTAGCATAGATATGGTAGCTTTAAATCCTGCTGAGACTCCTCAGGTGAAAGGGCTATCGAGATAAAAAAACAAAATAAACTCAAAGTTTTTGAATAAGAAGTCCTATGTTCAACGCAGAAAAACCTGAGCCGACGTCCCATTTGACAGAAAATGAATCACTAAGGTGACTGTGATATATTTAGCAAGCAGTGGTGGGTTTCAGGCGAACCGGTAGTGGCTAGCAGCAGGAGGCTCCGCCCACCCACCAAGACATCATCACGGGCGCTCTGCACATGTGAAGAAGTGCCAGGCATGCTCACAGTTCCGAACTGGTAGCGAAGGTAAGTGAAACTCACTACTGTTAGCAAGGTATGATTAAACAACCCATGGCTTTACAATATATGATCCTGGTAAATGAAGGAGAAACAAAAGTTGTGTAAAACTATAAGGTTGTCCGATGCCTGTTCCTCACTAATACAAGGCTGATCCTATTAGAAAAGGACAAGTAGCATGCAAATGGCCCAAAGCGTTTTTTTCTCAGCCCAAACCACCTCACGGGGTTGTTGTGGGAAAAATAGGAGGAGGGAGTTGTGCTAGGTAGATTTGCCACCTTGAGTTATTTGCAAAAAAATAATAAAGGCGGGATATAAATGAATACATATAAGCTTCGTTCTTTGGTTTAATTCATTAAACATTAAGATTGAATAAAAATGAACTGCACGGATAATTTAAAAAGGACTTTTTAGCATCGTAATCAGCTGCTGCCTCTAATTTCATCAAACAATTTAAAAAACAGGATTCTTTATAACAACATCTCTATGAAAATTCAAATCGCCCAAGAACTAGTTCACTGAGAGTGAAAAATCAGGGTTTATTTATCCAATGGAAACATCACATGACAAAATAGCAGCAAGCATGAAATAATCATTGGAGATAAAAAGGGGAAATTAAAAAAAGGAGGGACTCCAACTTGTATCCAAGCAGTTGTTAAGAATATTTTACAATATAAAAAAAGATTGTAAAGAAAACCTCAGCTCAAAGATTTTATTGCACTTGGCTGCCAGTTGATCGATAAAAATATTGTAGTTAATGATATCAAAAGCCACCAAGACTTCCATAAAACCCAGCAAAATCTCCCACCTAGTTTCTCAAATATTTTGTTCACAAAGCCAACCAAAAAGTTAATAGCCCACTAGTAGAAAGAGGAAAGTGTGCTCAATTAAAACCAAAGCAAAACTTTAAATTTTTCAGCTGATACGGTTTGTAATTCAAAGTATCAGCCTTCTTTCAATGAACTCCTTTTCCATTGTGGAAAGAAAAGAAATCCTTGAATTCACGGAACAACAGTATTCATATTTGCTTCCAGTTTTCATTACTGCTGAATAAGTGGATAGTGTATGTCCGCTAGTGGGAAAAAAGTACCTGGACCACATACATTTTCATTTAGCTTCTTTGTTCTCTGGTTTATTAAGATTTCAACCAACCGTGGACATTTCAATACCACCTGCACTTCCAACCTCTCAGTTTTCAGTCACCTTCACTATCTGCTGTGCTCTGCTGACATTCTAAACCATATAATCTTTTGCAGGGGATCATGAGACAATCACTTTCCTTGTCTGCTCTTCCAGTGATCACAGAGTATTGTTTACTGCTTAATTGGTGTTAATCCCTGGTTGTATGAGTGTTGACTGTTGGAAGAGATGCTCTGGTCTTTTTTTTTCTTTTTTTTCTTTCTTTTTTTTTTGGCAATGGTTTGGATACAGCAATGGGACTTCCTGCTGGCTTCCCCATTGACTCTGCTTGTGGGAAGCAGGCAGAGCGCATCAGAAGTCATTCTTCCTCCTTCTAGGTTGACCTGGGAAATTGCCTGCCACTTTTCTGAGGGGCGGGATAACAATGAAATGACCACAGGTGGGCAAAAAAAGCGATGAGGATGTGAGTGACTCCCTTCCTGCCAGGAGACTTTGCTGGTGAGAAACTGGCAGGGAGCATTGGAAATCACCTCATCCTTGGCCGAACTGCAGAACTGCCTGCCACTTTGCTGGAGGGAGAGGGAATGAAAGGCACTGAAGACCACAAGGGAAACTGCAACCCAATTCTCCATACTGGCATGTCCCCAAGATCCTCCTCCCTCCAGATAGGAAGAGACACAATCCAGCAACCATTAGCTTTCTCCAGGTAGACCTACCTTCCTAGCAAGCATCACTTCCTTGCCCTTCCTTCACTAACCACTGCTGTTTTAGTCTTGGCTCCAAAGCGGCCAATCTCCTCTTGCCTGTTGGGCCTTGACACCAGCTGATTGGATGCAGGGCCAGAGGGAGGTGGGAAAAGGCTGAGAGAAACAACCCTCTCATCTTCCCTTGTTCAAGGTAATCCACAAGTTTCTGGGAAGTATAGTTGGAAGGCTAGGTTGCATGAATGCAGCCACAACTTCCTCAAATGTCATTCCAATGGGAGTCATAGGTCATGCCTGGCAGTCTGTGAGCTAGCTCATTTGAGTTACCTTGCTTTAATAATTGTTGCCTTCTAATTTTGCTCATCTGAAGGTTACAAACAGGCACGGCAGTTTTAGCAGTTCTATAGATGTGTGAAATGTGGATGTGCTTATAGCTCAGAGTAGAGATATGCAATGTGCATTCGAATGGGATAAATTGCTATTTCGAATGTTGGCACTGGAGCTTGTCTTAGGACAAACGGTCTGTCATGTCAAACTTGGGTTTTGTTTAATTTGTTTACTTCATGATATTGGGACCATTTTATGCCTTTGAAACAGGATTTTGTTACTATCAGGGTAATGAAGATTTAAAGCTGGCCAGCCGCTGTAAGTTTGTAGACCAGGATGATGAACTGAGGATGAGTCAGCAGGGTTATTGCCGTTTTAAGAAGCAGTCTATATAAGGGAGGCCATTAGAGGGCGTCTCTCTCTCTCTCTCTCCTTGTGTATCACTCTCCTCATTGTGTTCTATCTGCATTGTAGCTCTCTGTGTAGAGTTGAAGATAGATTGCTTGCCTGATATGTGCCTACCACATGTACAGTATGTCTGTATATAGAAGTCTTGTATATAAACCACTGTTTGTAAGACAAACCTCTGTGTCCTATATTTTGCTCCTGGGTGGTCTCAAAATAGTAGTAATGCTGTCAACACTCTGACAGTTACAATTAAGTATTGAGATGTGGAAGGTTGAGTTTTATATATGTTGATTAAAATCTTAGAGCTTCATTTGGATCTTTTACTGGTAACCGGATGGAAAAATAAGGTTATTTATTTGATTTGCCTACTGCGAAGAGATGGATTATGGGAGGAAGAGTTTCATATTTGTTAGCTAAGAGTAAGCAAAGTGGAGAGATTGTTTATGCTTGCCACAATGAGGATCGGGGGGAAATCCAGCTCGTTCTGACAGGTTCTGGAGAACCGGTAATGGAAATTTTTAGTAGTTTGGAGAATTGGCAAATGCCACCTCTGGCTGGCCCCAGAGTGGGGTGGGAATGGGGATTTTGCAAAATCCTTCCCCTGGAGTGGGGTGGGAATGGAGATTTTGCAGTATCCTTCCCCTGCCACACCCACCAAGCCACACCTACAGAACCAGTAGTAAAAAAAATTGGATTTCACCACTGATGAGGATGGAAAGTCACTTTCTCAGGAGGGGACAGGTTTTTTTTCTTGTTGTATTTCTCCTCCCCTCTCTTTCCTTCTAGTTTGTATCTTTTATTGTTCTATCTAAAACCTTTAATAAAATTACAAAAAAAAGATTTAGTTCTTCAAACGCCCAACCTTATGAGAACAATCGGGCACAGTATTGATTCCTATGTAGTAGAGAATATCAATCTGAAAGATTTCTTAGTTAAACAAAAGATCCATCCACACAGGCACAAGCAAGCTTAAACTCTACATGGATTTGATTTCTTCAATATTCTAGGCATCTCATCAGTCACTTGGAGAGTAAAAACTAGAGGATATATATAAAAAGGGGAAGGGAAACCTCCATATGGATTGAGCGTTCAAGGCCAAGGGACTGGGTCATAGCTAAATGTAACAATGCCAACATTTTAGAAATATTTTTTGAGGGAAAACATCTTAACATGTTATTTTATTTGTGCACTTTACTTTGTGTTTCTAAACAACTGTGGAAGCTCTGCTGAGCATAAGCACATATAACTTTTAAATAAAACAAAACTAAATTTTTCATCATATCTTTTTTACACGTCTTGTCTTTCTCTTCCTGGTGCAATCACACAGAACAATCTCATCCTAAAACACTGCAATGGAATCTCTTGTTTCAGGGAAAATACAAGTGATGACTAACCTCTTTCCAAAGAATCATTCCCCATTTCTGCATTGCTAAAATTTTCTTTTCACTGGCAAAAACTTAATGTGCAATGACATTTGACCCTAAATGAGCCTGGAGTTATGGTTGTAAATTGTGTTGGTTGTAAAGTGACTGACTCAATTCTTCTCACTTTTTTTTTGGTGGCAGTTATTAAGCAAATGTTATAATTGTTATGCAAACACATGGTCCACAATGGATGTTTTTTTTTACCAGTTATAAGTTGAGGACTACCCTGTCTCCCCCAAAATAAGACATCCCCTGATAATAAATGCAATCTGGCTTTTGAGCGTGTGGCAGTAAGGCAGTAAATTTCAGGGTTCAAAAAAAATATATGACAGGCAGTGGTGAAATCTAAAATTTATTACTACCAGTTCTGTGGGCATGGCTTGGTGGGGAAGTAATGTGACTGGGTGGGCGTGGCCAACTTTAAAAAAAAACTTTTAAAACTACTTTTTCTACAACCTCTTGGGCTGAAGAGGTTGTAAAAAAAATGCTTTTAAAAGCCTCTGAGGATTAGACAACTCAGCTGAGATCGTCAGAGGCTTTTAAAAGCATTTTTTTCTACAACCTCTTTGGCTGAGCTGCGCGACCATCAGAGGCTATTCTTTTTTTTACTTTTAAAAGCATTTTTTTCGCCAAAGAGGTTGTAGAAAAAATGCTTTTTAAAATAAAATCAAAAGCCTCTGATGATCGCGCAGCTCAGATGGCCATGGGGGTGGGGCAGGGATTTTCACTACTGGTTCTCCGAACCACACGCCTCCATCACGGGCAATCTGGTCTGAACCGGGAACATTTCACCTCTGACGACAGGGTCTTATTTTTGGGGAAACATGGTACTGTTTAAGAACAATTTAAAAGGTAACCTATGGAAGAAAGTCAACAAAAGGAAACAATCTTATTTCATATTCACATTGATTGCCTATTGTTTTGGATTTATATTTCATATCTATTAGGACAGTGGTTCTCAACCTGTGGGTCGGGACCCCTTTGGGGGTCGAATGACCCTTTCACTGAGAGCGCCTAAGACCATCGGAAAACACATATTTTCAATGGTTTTAGGAATAATGTTATGGTTGGGGGTCACCACAACAAGAGGAACTGTATTAAAGGGTCGCAGCATTAGGAAGGTTGAGACCCACTGTATTAGGAGAATAATCATATATATTGATCGAAACAAATTCTCTCAAAGGGGGCTGCTTTTGAACACTAAAAATCTCCCTGCACTAAATCGTAGCTCCTGGAGGCTTCAGGGATACATCTATGAAGTTTATTTAGCAATAAGAGCACTGCAACTGCTTTCTTCCAGAAAATTTTCAAGTATAACTTCCATCCTGGAAGAATATGGGAAAGACTCCTGCGAATCCCTTGGACTGCAAGGCGATCAAACTGGTCAGCCCTAGAAGAGATCAACCCTGACTGCTCTTTAGAAGGCCACATCCTGAAGATGAAACTCAAATATATTGGCCACCTAATGAGAAGGAAGGACTCACTGGAGAAGAGCCTAATGCTGGGAAGGATTGAGGGCAAAAGAAGAAGGGGACGACAGAGAATGAGGAGGCTGGATGGAGTCACTGAAGCAGTAGGCGTGAGCTTAAATGGACTCCAGAGGATGTTAGAGGACAGGAAGGCCTAGAGAAACACTGTCCATGGGGTTGCAATGGGTCAGACACGACTTCGCAACTAACAACAACAACTTCCATCCTGGTACTGCCTCATGCTCTCCCATACAAATGCTAACCAGATCAAAACTGTCTGTCTGTCTCATTCTCATCTATCTATCTATCTATCTATCATCTATCTATCTATCTATCTATCTATCTATCTATCTATCTATCTATCTATCTATCTATCTATCTATCATCTTATTCATCCATCCATCCACCCACCCACCCATCCTCTCACCCACCCATGTAACCTATCTGCTTATCGATCTATGCATCATCCATGTCACAAGGAGCTGCCACATAAATTCAATAATTTCGTCTGTTACATTCTTTTTCTCTCTTTGCTTCAATTCTCACTGAAACTATGCTGCAAAAATATGGCATCAACTTCAGAATGAATTGATACTACTTTGACTTCAACTAATAAATTCGGTGTGTGCTAAATGATTACCTGGAGCTTACCATTTACATTTTTAATGATGTCAGTTTTTTGCATTTCTCTCACTGAAAATGGAATATTCATCAGCAGCTCTGGATAGTAGGCAACCAACAATCAGATTCTGAATCTTGGCAAATCCCATGTATATTTCCTTTGGTGTTGACCCAATAACATCTAATTCTTTGGGAGGTTTTTTTAGTCTCCTAAACCACTTCTGAAAAACCTTGCCAAGAAAACTGCAGGGACTTGTCCAGGCAGTCTACAAGAATCAAACACCACTGAATGAAAAAAAAAAGTATTAGGAACTTAAATACTTAAGATTTACAATTACATTTAAATCTACTCTAGAAAACAGTAAGAAAATTGCCGACAAATGTCTGTGTGTGGGGGGGAGGGGGGAATTAAACCAAGCAAGGGTACCTGCATTATTTCAATCTTTTTTTCAATAGTATAGTTTACTACAAAAAGGAGCAACTACTTTATTTTTGAAAGGCAGAAAATATAGCTTTTATTAGTAACTCAGTGATTACTAATAATTAAACCATTACTTAATCAGTGTTACTCAACATTCTGCAGATTGTTCACTGCATTTTTTTCAAGGAAGACAAATAAGTATCACAGTAGGCAGAGGAAGAATAATTAACATGTAGTGATTATGGTCTAAAGTCCAACATTTAATTGTGAAAAAATTAAATGATCACCAAATTTAGCAAGAATACCTAAAAATTCCTTTGTTTGCTGGTGTCTATAACAATAATAATATGTACGTTTGCCTGAAACTGAAGAGGCTTAGTTTTGATCACATAAACATAAATCACCCTGTACATTTGCTATATTTATATTGTATCCACGTACTGATTTGAATGCACAGATAAATCAGGATAAAATGCTCTGCTTCTGTGTCTCAACAATGAAAACTCCTGGGAATATGAGTGAGCAATTTAGTAGTTGGCTGTTCCATGAAAGGCACACCTGTACTGCTGTTGTAATCCCTTGGGATTACAACAGAAAAACAATACAAAACTTATACCACATTTTTTTTAAAAAAATCCCTTTTAAATATGAAAATAAAATAAAAGCAAAAATACAATCTTCCATGGAAGAAGCTTATCTAGATGATCAAGGAAAGACCAAACCTAAGTGTGACACCAATGAATCACAATTGGCATATACAGTAGAACCTCTGATCACGAACACTTCTGACCACGACCAAATCAGGTTCCGACCAAAAAATTCACAATTTTTTTTCACGGCCGATTTCCCCTTCAGCATCATTTTTTTTGTAAGTGCCAATTTTCCAAAATTAGGTTCAGGTCATGACCAAATCAGTTTGTGACCAAAGTTATGGAATGAATTATGGTCATGACCAGAGATACTGTATCTATGAATTCTTATGAGCACAATTTTCAGAATTCACAATTCCAGATTTAAGCAAATATTTGTCTCCCTTTCCCTTGGGATCATAAATTTGAAAGAAAAAGTATTATACAAATATTTCAGTACTTTGAAGGGGTTGTTTAATTATATTATTCCTGATAGCCCTGGCATCTCTCTATCTACAATAGGTACCACAGCTATCCATGGTAGATTCCATAGTAATATTCAATATTCCACACAGAATATTCAGCTGAAAATTGCTCTCACTTTCTTGTGGAGACAGCAAATCTGTGCTGATGCATAAATGCTCAAAGCAGCTGTGATTAAGGGAGCTAACTGACCTCTGGGACATCAGGATGCACACAGCTGAGATAGAGAAGTCAAGGCCATAAATCCTAAGGCGAACGCTTCAAAAATAGCAAATGAAGATTTGACTGTTTTCCAGAATTCATTTTTAAACATCAGTTGTTTTCAGTTGCATTCCAGATTGTATCTTGCTCTGACTGATTCAAGACCTTCTATCAAATATAGACAGACAGACAGACAGACAGACAGATAGACAAGATAGATTTCACAAATGTGTAAAAGCACCAATGACATTGTAGCCGGAATGAAGTAGTTAAACCCTAGGAACAGGGCAGTTAAAGCTGAAATAACTGAATTTATGGATACACATAAATATATCCAGACAACAGCTCTACAAGAATGGGCAGAAATAATGCCTTTGATTAAAAAGAAAGAACATTGGTGTATTTGATTCACGTTCCCTAGCATTCAGCAAGGAAAATTAAAGAAGCATGAAGAAAAATAAACAGACTCCCCCATACACTGCCACCCTGAAAACCCTGTTGTGAAGTGAGGAGTGTATTGAGTCTGTTGTTTCGGATTCTACCAAGCTTTTTAAGCTCAGGGACCGAGCCTTAATTATTTATTAAATCCATAGCTATACATTTAGTTATCTAGCTATTTATTAAACGAAAACACTGCACATATCTAGCAATTTAAAGTGTTTAAAGGGATTTCTAGTTGGAATGGGGCAGAGGAAGCAGGAAAACTTTATATGCAATCAGTCAAAAGAAGGCCCAACTTTATTTAACCTTTTTGCAAGTCTCTTTAATGTAAACAGTTCCACGGGGGGAAAAAATGTCAAAATCACAGCTATGCAGTGGTTAAATCTGAACCAGTTTGCTGGCTGTGCATGCCAAAAGGAGGCTTGGGAAGATAAGAAGACAGCGGGGGGGGGGGGGGAATCAACTGTGGCAAGCGAGCTTGGGAACCTTTTAAAAAAACTTTTTAAAAGCATTTTTTACTACCGGTACTCCAGAACTGGTAGGTCAAAATGCTTTAAAAAGTTTTTTTTTAAAGTTCCAATGATCCTGCCGTTGCTCAGCTACTTTTCAAAACTTTATTTTAAACTTTTTTTTACTACCGGTTCGGGCAAACCGGCCCTAACCAGTAGCATTTCACCCCTGCAGCTATGGTATTTCCAACTCATAATTCAGACCTAAAGCTTTCTCTCTGCCTCACGTCCAACAAGAAAGAAATGAACACAGAAGTTGAATGGAAAGAATCAGACCAATTAATAAATAAAGTTTTTCCTCATAACGGAATGCCTTTGGTCTGGTAGATCCTCTCTATTATAACACCAGGTTTCCCCAAGTGCAGAAACCAAAAGCTCTGAATATTCAGCCCCAGCTCTTAGTTGAATTGCACCAATCTACAGCCAGTCAGCCTGTGCTAAAGGAGGACCAGAAGCAATCCTTAGTCATGACCTCAGTGCTACTTCATGCCAAGTCACAGTTTATTGCAAGAGTTCTGCACCAATGTAAGGGAAATTTGTTCCTGAAAGTCTACACAAAGCCAGAAAGGCAATAAAAGCATCTGATTAACCTTTGCAGCCAGCTGGAATCATTTGCAATCAGCAAAGGTAGAGCTGGTGAGAATGTTATTGCGCATTTTGGTAGAGGGGAGGGCGCAGGGCAAGAGTTTATTGACACAAAATTGCAGATTCATTCACAGTTTAGATGATCCAACCTCTCTAACTGCTGCTGCCGAGAATCCATTGCAGGACTGAAATTTCTCCTTTTCTTCCCTTAAAGCTTCTAGGGGTGTCAAACTGGCGGCCCATGGGCCAGATGCATCATGCACAGGCCACACCAACCCCAGCTCCGTGAAGGGGAAAAACATCATGATATGTCACATGATGGCAACATGAGGCCACAAGTTCAACACCCATGCCTCAAGTCATCTTCTTTCATCCCTGTTTGACTGAGTTCCTTTATTTCTGTCATCCTATCAGAGAAAGGGCACAAAATTCTCCTCAAGTTGAAGTGCGGGTTGGGAAAGTAACTAAAAAAGCAACAAAGACAAAGAACTAGGAGAGAAGAGGTTGAAGGAGCTATAGCTTATAGATTATGACAATATCATTATGTGATAGATGTTAAACTCTTTTCACAAACAGTATAGAGCAGGGGTGTCAAACTTGATTTCATTGAGGGCCACATCAGGGTTGTGTTTGTCCTTGGGGGGCAGGGGTGGGCGTGACGAGGGTAGGTGTGGGCAGCTTGATGTCACTCTTGTTGGGGGCTCCCAAGCTCCATTTTCAGCTGCGATGGCCTCCTGCCACCCTCTGCTAGAGAAAATGGAGCTCGGGAGGGTCTCACGCAGCCCTCCCGAGCTCTGTTTTTGCTGGAAGAGGCACCATGGGCCAGTCCTTCGCTATTTCCAGGGTGGCCCAGCAAACCAGATCTAAGCGTCCCACAGGCCGAATCTGGCCCCAGGCCTTGAGTTTGACACCCCTGATATAGAGGATGCTTTATAACTAGCTTCAAATTATACTATCTAATAAGAATACAGGATACACTTTACCAAAGTTTACTCAATCAGGAAAGGAGGTCAAGTGTATTTAGCCTCCTCCTCTTTGAAGGCATCAGATGCCATATGATGACATGGTGATATCATGGAAAGCGCATGATTAATGTTTGGTGGCCTTTGGGGGGGGGCAATTTAAGAGTGAAGATGGAATACAAAGGTCTCTGAGAAGAAAGCTACTACAAGACCCATCACTAACTGTCTTAAATGCCAAGCATTAATTGACCCTGCCATTGACTAGGGACTCATCCAATCCATTCCTGATCAAATACAACATTGTCTGCTCTTCATCTTTTTTTAATTTATACGTCTAAAACAGTAATCTGCTAAATGCAAAACACCTTTCAGGCACATAGCTCTCCAACATAAAGTAACATCTTCAGCTCATGAGGACTGTTTCAAGTCGATATAGTTAAATGAGTACGCAATTTTTATAGGTTGCACAAGACAACACCACAATTAACATCATTGTGTGTGCTTTTTTTTTTTTTAAGCCAAGCAGCATAGGAATAATGACCTCATCCGAAAGGAGGGGACTTTAAACCTAGCTTTCCTCTTATTGGGGATTAAACATTCAGTTAGATAAGCTTACCTATGATGTAATATATCCTGATGATGTTAGCTCACTGGATGCTACTATATTTTGGCAACGTAATTTTAGGTAGGGATAGGCTAAATCAGAGGTCTTCAAATTTGGCAGCTTTTAGACTTGTGGACTTCAACTCCCAGAATTCTCCAGCCAGCTATGCTCCAGCCAGCAATGCTGGCTGGAGAATTCTGGGAATTGAAGTCCACAAGTCTTAAAGCTGCCAAGTTTGAAGACCTCTGACCTAAATAAATAAATAAATTCTTAAAGCTTCCTGTAAAATAATTCCTACAGAGTCATCGTGATTCTACAATCAAGCATGGTGTTTTAACAAATGACTCAGCTTTTTTAAAAAATAAATCTTTGCTTTTTTATATATTTCTTTCTTTCTTTCTAAACTTGAGGCCCCTAGCTGTGTTGAATGTCTTACAGATTTTCTCCCTCCTCTCTCTCTCTCCCTCTCCCTCTCCCTCTCCCCCTCCCGCTCCCTCTCCCTATAAGATAAAAGATAGGAATTTTGGGAATTGTATTCAATACTTCTAGAGAGCACCAGATGAGGAATATTCTAGTGAACAGGAAGAACTTAATTAGCCTGCGGCCCTCTGTGGACTCTGAAGAGCTAAGATCTGCAGAGACTGGCATAGATGGTCTTATCCTCTCTATACTTCCATCCTCATATTTGTAAGACCGGTACAGAAACCCCTATTAACATATACAGGTCATCCTCGAGTTATAACAGTTCATGTAGTGACCATTTAAAGTTACAACGGTGCTGAAAAATGTGACTTGTGGCTGTTTTTCACAGTTATGACCTTTGCAGCATCCCCATGATCCTGTGATCAAAATTCAGATGCTTGACAACTGGTTCATGTTTATGACCTTTGCTGTGTCCCAAAAACATGTGATCCCCTTCTGTGACCTTCTGACAAGCAAAGTCAATGGGGAAGCCAGGTTTCACTTAACAGCCAGGTTACTAACTTATCAACTCTTAACTTAACTGTGGCAAGAAATGTTGTAAAATGGGGCAAAAATCAGTTAACAAATGTTTCAGTTAGCAACAGAAATTTTGGGTTCAATTGTGGTCGTACGTTGGAGGACTACTGGTACTTCCATTGTTTTTATTTATTATTGGTCATCCTCAAATGGTATGTTAGGGTCCATTTCTGTTGTTAAAAATCACAAGCATTTGGCCACTGTCAGTACATGGAATTTTCATCCCCAATCACTGATAAAAGAAAACAGAATATTCCTGTATTTTTCCATGATTTATATCTTTTTCCTCCTTAATTTTATTTTAGCACACACCAGCCCAGAGCATTTTTATTGGACAAATTAAAATAAGAAAATAAATCATAATAAAGAAGTACATCATGACATTTAATAGCCTCCTTTGCCATTGCCTAAAAACAGAATAGTTTTACTTTGTCCATACTGAATCTAAAACTGTTAGAACAGACATCTAAAGATGCCCAGAAAACTCTAATAAATTTTAAATTATAATACATGTAACTTGTCTCAGCCATCTTCCATTATAATGGCAGTGTCTTAATTTTGAGCAGCGATGGAATGTTGGGAGATTTTTAGGAATTTGGGGAGATTAATTTAGGAACTTAAATTCTGAAAAGACTGTGAACAGTAACCAAGGCCTTGCACAGGTAGTTTTATAAATGAAAGTGATCAATAAGATGACAAAAGAGAGAAGAGATCATGCCTTCTTACAACAGATCTGCTGAGTAATAGCTTGGGGGGAGGGGAAATATACACGTAACACAGCCACTCAGTCAGATTATCAAACAGAAAATAATAAACCATAGTTTATATATGTCTATAATTCCTCACTCAGAAAGCTTCTTACTGTACATATATCGTTCCATCATGAATCTGGACAAAACCTTCTGTATTTCAGTGAAAATATCAATTAGGTTCTGTCCTCTTTAAATTATAATTAAAAGTGGGGCCAAGAAAAACGAGCAATGCAGAAGGAGAGCTGCAATACAGGGAGTGGATTGTTAATTAACAAATCAAGCTACATTTAAACATTGATTTCTCCATTCCCATTTTAGCTTGCCTATTTACAGAAAATATCATCAGCAAAGGAGCACTGTTCATAATTGAGGGATGGGGGAGGGATAGGAAGGGAAGAAGGGATATAAAAAAAATCCAGATTTCATCAGTCAGTTTCAACTAAAAAACAAAAAAAGACCTCTCACAGGATTGGCCCTAGCTGATGAACATTATTAGTTCGAAGCAAATCAATATTTCTAACATCTATTAAGGCAAACATTATCTTTATTTTTAGCCTTGCTAAGATACATTGTACTCCAAGTGTCATTTTTACAGTTTTAAAACAAATGGACAAGCTATACTTCATTTTTCTGCCATTATACAGTATAAACCAAGATTATACCCAGATGTTATTTCTGAATCATCCTAGTTCTTCATCAGATTTTCAGTTCTGTTATATACGATTTAACCCAACTTGAAAATAAGTTTACAAAAATTAACTCCCATTTGTCTGTATTCATGCAGTAATTATATGTAGCCCCACTGGGAAAACTTCAACAAACAATTATAAATTTCTCAATCCGATCGCCAAAGGTAATAATTTTTAGAGGCACAAGTAACCAAGAGGGTGTTTAAGTAAAAGCACAATTAAACAGACTCCTCTTTATCAAACTACAAGTTCATTATGTTATAAATTATGCATAACAGCAGTCTAAGAGTTGGATTAAAGTTGATGGTTTACATTTTATCATTCATCATGTTTATTATAATGTAGGCATGCCTCTAAGATATTCTAGAGCAAACAGACAGCCTTGTTCTTTGGGAAGGGACAAGCTAAATTTAATTTAGGCTTTAAATAAGTTTTCTCAAAGCATGGTGATGTGATCAAAATTCAGATGCTTGGCAATCATTAATGATGATTGTGGGGCCAAGTGATCAATATTTTGGGTTTTTTTTTTTCTAAAAAAAGTATTATTTTTATTCTTGCTTGCTGTCTAGAGTTATTTTCTGGCAGTCAGGCAGCTAAAGAAACCTGTTTAATAAATAAATAAATAAATAAATAATAAATAAATAAATAAATAAATAAATAAATAAATAAATATTACTTTATTCCTCCTTCCCTAAATTGGTACCTTCAGAAGTGTTGAGTCTAGAAGTCTGAGAATTCTCAGCAACAACAAGGGGAATTTGGAAGCTGGAGGAACCAGTTCAGAAAATGGAATTAAGGGATAGTGGAGGTCTGCAGCCGAGTGACCCTTTTGGAAAAACTACTCTTTAACCACACCATTAAGCAAAGGGTGCTGTGTTCATGTATATCAAAAAGTTTCAGGCAATCTCAAAATATATCAACAACGCAATAGGCTTTTAAAACATTGCCCTTGTTTATTGATAAGATCCTTGTCTTATCAATGGACAAGGTGTGTTCTAACTCATCGATAGCCTGCATTTGAATAACTAAACTTTCTTTTACATTCTACAGCAGTCTAGCCATTCTATGCATCTGATAAAATGAGCTGTAGTTCCTAAAAAATTTACACATTTTAATAAAATTTGTTAGTTGGAAAAGATAATATCAACACTTTCTAATTTCTGGATGTATGTGTGTGTGAATCAAAAAAATCACTTCAGGATCTCCCTGCTTAATTGAGAAAAGGCACCCACAACAGTTTGGGTAAACTAAATGATAGATTTTTTTAAAAAAATGTTTGGAAGCAATTACCAAGCCTGAATCAGAGCATACCTCCAAATGTTTTAATTGATGTGTGCAGTTCTGTAAATATCCAGCGATATTACCCTTAACCTGAATAATAATAATATTCTAGATAAACTGCAGGATTTAGGTTTGGCTAGTCTAAAGAAAAGAAGAATTAGGGGTGACATGATAGCAGTATTCCAGTACTTGAGGGACTGCCTCAAAGAAAACAGGGTCCAATTATTATCCAAAGCTCCAGAGAGCAGGACAAGAAACAATGGTTGGAAACTAATGCAAGAGAGAAGCAACCTGGAATTAAGGAGAAACTTCCTAACAGGAAGGACAATTAACCAGTGGAACAGCTTGCCTTCAGAAATCGCGGGTGCTCTATCACTGGAGATAGTCACTTATGTGAAATGGTATAGGTTCTCAGACTAGAAGACCTCCAAGGTCCCTTCCAGCTCTATTCTATTCTATTCTATTCTATTCTATTCTATTCTATTCTATTCTATTCTATTCTATTCTATTCTATTCTATTCTATTCTATTCTATTCTATTCTATTCTATTCTATTCTATTCCATTCTATTCCATTCCATTCCATTCCATTCCATTCCATTCCATTCCACTCTCCACTCCACTCCACTCCACTCCATTCTATTCTATTGATAGATGCTCATTATAAAACCCAAAATGTCTCTCATGTAGCTGCTTTTCTAGAAAGACAGAGGCACTCCTTTATATTAGATAACTTATAACTAGGTCAGTTACTTCGATGGATGTTACTTTACATCAGTCTTAAGTCTATTGCTTTGCAATGAAGCTGTTTCCCATCCTCAAGCGGCTTATTAAATACAGCCAGGGTCTGGAAATGTGGGTTCCATCAGCCAAAAGCAGCCAACCAACCGGTCAGACCCAAGAGTACCCTGTGGATTAATATATGGTTTCTGTTACCTCTAAAGATGTACAACGGGGGAAAGTGCAGCAAGAGCATCAGGACGCAATATAATGCTACTAGTCATAGTTCATTTTGCTGAGTGACAAATCATGCAGGACTGTTGCAGTAAAAGAGTACTATAAATAGTGTTATGCTGTAAGTTGTGGCTGCCATAAAGAAAGAAAAAGAAAAACTCAATGTAAACTAGATCAGTGATGCTTATGAGACTATGAAGCAAAATTTCAGATACTTTGAAAAGCCACTTTAAACTGGCTAAACTGTATCCTACACTGCTATCATCAATCGGACTTTAGTTTTATTTCATCTTTGTAGCTCTAAAAACAAAATATCTGTATGTAAAAAAAGATCTCTCTCTCTCTCTCTCTCTCTCTCTCTCTCTCTCTCTCTCTCTCTCTCTCTCTCTCTCTCTCTCCTTACCTGTTTCTTCTTTTGAAAAACTTTTGGCATTCTCTTGAAAAGACAGGATCCAAGTGATGTTTAATTTGTTTTAAATATATGGCAAAAAGTAAAAATTCTGCGTATATATCCTGTTCAGGTAAGAATTCAAACAAACTCTGTTAACTGATATTTTAAGTCAGAGGGGGTGTGTTGAGCTCCAAAGGCTACATATTTCCAGGTGAGTTCTAAGAATTCAAGGATTTATCAAGGGAAGCCAACTATATGGATATTTACAAGCCTATTCAAAGCAGAAGGTGTATGAGAATATTTTAAACAAACCACATTTACAATTTCTGAACCTGATCCTGCAATGATCTGCAATGGAACTTTGTGCGGGAATGTTTTGCCAAGGCTTGTATACATAAGTTTTGAAAATAAGTCAGAGACAAACATTTAGGAAAATAACCACCAACGTTTAATAATTTAGTGAACTCCCCCCCCCCTTTTTACAAATCTATTCAAATTTCTTTTGAAAGAACTATAGAGCTGAATTAATAAAGCATCAATAATTTATAACAAGACCAATCCATCTTAAATGATCAGAGAATACAGAAATATTTAAGGATTCATTTAAAATTGCCAAAATTGGCCTACCTCTACATTTGTTTCACACAGAGCCAATTAATATTAGATAACTCTTATCTAAATGATTTAATTCCATGTTATTGTTTTGATCACTTATATTAAAAAAAATACAGTTCCTTCTGGCATAAACTAAATAATATATTTTACTAGCATGCCTAGCTGTGGATTAACGGGCACAGAGTCTTCAATGAGGTTGATAAAACCCCCAGATCATCTTGGCCCATGGACTACTTAAATGTCTTTAATTTGTCTGGGCAGGTAATAATGACTAAAATCCAAAGTTTATCCCAGAATATTTGCTGAACTACAACATTTGTGCCACAGAATAAATGAAAGCTGACACAGGGTTGTGTTATCAAAGACTACCTTAAATAATTCCTTTAAAAACAAAAGAAGGAACTCATGTTTCTATCACCCTAAAAAAAAAGGATCAGGAAATAATTCCCTTGAGACTCCGGCTTCTGCCTGTAATAAAGTTTTATCCCTTCTAATTCCCATCAAGATCAATAAGTGTTAGCTATATTTGTAGCCAGGCAAAGAGGAGTGGGGACATTGAGAAATCTACACTTTGAAGGGAGATTAAAATGCACATTTTGGATCTGCTCCCTCCATTCCTGTGTTCATAGAGTAGATGTACGAAACTGCACTCAGTTTAATGAGATACAATACTCTGCACAATTGGAAACCAAACTATCAATTATGTGAAGTCTTGTCACCACATTCAACTGAACAGTTTTCCTGCAGACCATCTCTGTTATCTCAGAGAAGTTAGGAACAGAAGAACCAGAGCTCCCAATCATTTCTGTATAGCAATGGTCCACTGGATCCTAATGTTTCTGCGAACATTGAACAGAACTTCCCAAGGTTTGGCTTACAAATTTGCAACAACAGTGGACAACAGATCTTGAAACACTAAAAACACAATCCAGTATGTGTATATAATAACTTCATAGTTTCTTTTTGCCCTAAGTAAGTATCTTGTGCTATGCACACTTATGCATGTGTGCATGCATGTTTTAAGAGAAAGCTGTAAAGAAGAACTCTCTTCAGATGGACAAGATTTTTTTCTCTTCAAATTTAGAGAAGCCAGCATGAGAGTTTGGGGAATCTGTAGAAGTTCTAGAGC
Source organism: Masticophis lateralis (assembly GCA_030761175.1). Taxonomy (NCBI): domain Eukaryota; kingdom Metazoa; phylum Chordata; class Lepidosauria; order Squamata; family Colubridae; genus Masticophis; species Masticophis lateralis. The sequence goes on from JAUDYJ010000003.1 coordinate 68,694,918, forward strand.
AGTAGAATCACATAAAGCCAGTGGCACATATAATATATCCAACTGTGTTGGGTCTTGTTAGTATTTGAATGGGAGACCTTTAGGGAGCATCAGAATGCTAGTCTAGATTGGATAGTGAAAACTACATGAAGAAATGAACTCAACTCAAAGGAGTTTTTTTTTCTTTCATATATGCCACCAAACTATGTAAACCAGTGCATTATATTTTTTTAAAAAAATATTTAATCTAATGAAACAAGGCAATCATTAGACTAATTTGATTAGAAGGACAGTTAAACTGTCTCTTACCGCATTACTCTGGAGGGGAAAAAAAGGAAATCCTGAATATTCCCAAACCACATGCTTGGCTTTAGATGTTTAGATCACTAAAATAATACTAATAACTTTTGGCTCGAAGAGCTAACAAAACTGTTAGCCCCCAGTCATTTCCCAAGGAATATGGAATATGGATCTTTTGATTATTTAGCTGAACAAATACAAATATAAGCAAGGGCTGTTCTATGATTCAGCATATTCTTAAAAACAACAAAAAAGTGACCAGATTCAGGAATCCTAAAAGCAGCATCTGACAGGCAAATACAGCAATGTTACCAGCAGTTGAACAGAAAGGACTATAATCATAAATGCATTAAGTGAGAAAGGAAGTCGCCTTTCTAATACCTCTAGAACTATTTTAGCTCTGTTTGCAATGTTAAACAGAAAAACAAATGATTTCTTTTCTTCCTTCCAGGTGCATTTAAAGGCAGGCATAAATGAAAGCACAGTACATAAATACGTAGCTCTTTAAAAATAATTCTTCACCGGAAAGTACCTTTGCGTTGTTTTATACAGGGCACCGTTTTCAGCACTATGCTGAAATGGACAGCGCCCGCCTCTCCTAACTGTTCCTGCCTTTCTCTTTTGCTCATAAGCCAGAGCCAAAATGACACACCCCAAATACAGGAAACCAACCTCAGCAGGTCTGAATGATTTGCAGATTTGCAGAAATATACATCTTGAGGGTGGGAAAACACTTAAAAGAAGAAAATCCCAAAACCATCTCAGAGAAGGCGAAATGGTCAGACAATACTACTGAAGTGGAAATGGAGAAAAGAAATTGGGAAGGAGTTGAAATGGAACATCTTGGAGGAGAACACAGCAAACTGTTTTTAAATCAACAGGACAGTCCACACTGCAATATTTTATTATACACCTTATTGGCATGTAAAGAATTGTCCAATTGACTTTCCAGTTGAGAAACTATAAAGAGCAGTGCATTACCCAAAGGCAAAACTCAGTGATACTTACTTAAAATGCCATCTTATTCTACAAATATCTTCACAGTGTAATAAAAAAAACCCTGTATTTTTAACATCAAGTAACATTTTATATTTTTTTAAAATGCAAATAGCCTGTGTAAATATTAATGACAATGGCAAAATTATTCTTGTGGATTATGAGTAAAAACAACCTCTACCACCATCCAATTCAATATATATATTTATATATTTCTTTTTTAGATCCAATGGATACACACTTACACACCTTCTATTTATAGTTAGTCTTAATAAAATCACTATCCTCATCCAGGCTAGGCACCCTTGCTTTACATTTTATGACCACTACAAGCATATTTCTTAGACTATTTGCACATTAACATAAACATTGCTTAGCAACCAATTGATACTATATTTTTAAACTCCAGGGATCAGATGATTCCATGATTCTATGAAATGCAAGATGGGTTAATGAAAACAACCTCTAGTGTTCTATTGATAATTTATACCTCTGTGAATACAGATTCTTCCAAATGAGACCAATGACAGAATCTAATATTTAGAAGAAGAAAACTTATGCCTTCTAGATATATCTGTATATATTATTGACTGAAATGTTGGCAGTACAGATTGCTCTTTGGTTAGAATTAAATCCACTTGCAAGAATCCATTGAGTTTGATGTAGAATGGTAGAATTTGTTTTTTTATTTTTTATAAAGTAAGGTACCGGTAATAGTTAGTTCTTTCAACTAATTAGTTAATTAGTTAATTAGTTCTTCAACTAATACTTTTATGACAAAATTGTTTACCATGCACTCAGCAATTTTGGAATCATGCAATATCTCCTTTTCAATGACACATTTTATGCCTATCCCATACAACATCTTTCATCCTCTGACTTTTTTAGTCATCAGTATATGTCTTCGATAATCCAAAACATTTTTCAATTCCTGGGCTATTAAAGTAAACCAGTGACAATAAGTCATTCAATATGACAAGATCAATGTTGTCCAGAACATGAACTGATCAAATGAATATGCACAGTTGTTCCTATTTCACCTCTTACTTGATACAAAATGTGAGCGAAGTCATGGAGATGGAGAAGCACGTATCACGTTTCAATAGAAACCACTATAAAACCATTGGCCCTGGTCCAAACAATGTTTTAAGGAGTTGAGAAACATCATTCCAGCAGATAGATATGCTGAGATATCAGTATCCATACATTTAATTAAGGGGATTTTGCTGGGTTTCAGTGGGTTTTGCTAAACAATTGTTATGGAATGCTGGGTTTCTGTGGCTTCTTTCTCAAGAAAGATGTGCATCTCACATTTTCAAAAAGGGAACTGGAGCTAAGAATGGAAAGACAGCTTTCCCTTTCTCTAATCATCCTTCAGAACTGGAGAAAGAACAGGTGACAGGAAAGGGTAATTAGAATTGAAAAGTGCAGTATTAAAGGACAAATGGAAGGAAAACAGAAAGGCATAGCTTGGGATGCAAGTATTAAGGGGAAATCTTTCCCTTGAAGGAACTAGACTAATCCAAAGATAAATTGTGGGCCAGATAATCAGGCCTGGACTAAAGTATATCAGAAAGATCCAGAGACAGGGTCAAATTTCAGACAAAAATCATGGATGGGGTTTTGGTATGGAAGAAAAAGTCCATGCACATTAAAGAGAAAGAACAATATAAAGACAACAAATAGAAATTGGTAATGCAATCAGTGAGCTAAATTAATGTGGGCCAGAGGAATATGGTGAGAAATGAGTTAGATGTGGAGGAGAGCATGACCATTGGCCTAAAGTGGAGGCAAGTCTCATTGGCGTTGCTCCTGTATCTTTAATATGAACTTAAAATGACAGAGGCAAAACTTCATGTTTCATACCTTCTTGTGACAAAAAGCACTAGTGGTATGATTTCAGTAGATGGTAATCATGAGCAATCATACAAACCACTGCATAAATAATTAGTAACCATTTGAAATACCGTGCTGTGGTAGGAGATGGACCAGTTTAGGAAAACCAAATGAGAAAGTAAGGGGTTCTTCACCAGAAAAGTAACTGGGAGAAGGTGGAAGACAGGAAGAGAAGGGAAAATAGCCCTTCCTAACTTGAGAACCTTCAGATGTGGGGGATCACGCTCAACCCCTTCCTCCTAGATCAGAGGTCTTCAAACTTGGCAGCTTTAAGACTTGTGGACTTCAACTCCCAGAATTCTCCAGCCAGCTATCCTATGCTAATTCTGGGAGTTGAAGTCCACAAATCTTAAAGCTGCCAAGTTTGAAGACTTCTGTCCTAGATGATAGGGGTCACAAACCGATTTGGGTTCGATGGGAAGTTTGAGTTGGAAAACGCAATCAGCACTAAAAGGAAATCTGGAAGCTAACAGGTTGTGAGCAGAAAAGGGAATGCAGAAGACCTTGGAAGACCTGAAGAGGAAATAAGGCCCCCAGAGGGAGAAGGTGAAATTTGAGGGTATGAGAAAGTGTGTCAGCTGAAGGAAGGAGGGTGGGGGAGGCATTCAGAAAGGGCTACTAGAGGAATAGGAAAGAAGCTGAAAGCTGGATTCGGCCAGGTATAGCTGGCCTGAGCACCAGTGCGTTTTTTTTCACCCTATGAAGTTTGAGATCACTTCCACCGGCCTCCAGATCCTGGCAGGAAATGTCAGACTTTCACTCAAGCACTTCTCAGGCTCCTTTCCATTGGGTGTGTGTCCGCGCGCGCGCGCGTGCTTTGTACTACACCAGCATCTAGATGAGGAGGAGGAGGAGGACGAGAGGGAGAGGAAAAAAAAAGCCAACCGCGTGTGTGTGTGTCTGTCTGTCTGTGTGTGACAGCCAGGACGTGTCAGGGAAGCACATTCCTGCAGCGAGAGCACGTCTCCCCCCACACACCCCCAACCCGGCAGACACAAAGAGGGCGGGGGAGTGCAAGAAACAGCCGCCGCTTTCGACTTGGAGAGGGAGGGCGAAGGGCTTTGCGCTGGAGGCGGGGTAGGCGACAACTCACCTGCTTCGAGATTGAAGGAGATCCTGGCCTCGGCTAGGTAAGGCGTGTCACTCTTGGACCGAACTCTCCGGATGGGTCTCCTGTCTATGTCCTCTTCGGAAGAAGCCGCCATTAATGTGGGTACAGTGAGCAGGGTCGCCCGGCGAGCTGGTGTAGAGGAAGCAGCGAGAGGGGTGGGTGGGGGTGGAAAAGAGGAGGAGGAGGGCGCACACGCAAAGGAGGAGAAGAGGAAAGAGAGGAGCAGGGACACAGAGAGGGAGAGACACCAGGAGGGAGGGAGGGAAAGGGGGGTGAAAAAAAAAAGAGAGAGAGATGGGGAGAGAAAAGGAAAACCCGTTAAGGATTTCTGGATTGGAGCTGAGCTGGAAACCCTGCCCTGTCACCTTCTGGCAGCCTTGAGCCAAGCGGGTGAGGCTCCACGTGGGACCCTACCCAATCTAACAAAGCCTGGCCCTTTGCTTGGAAGCTGCAGATAAAACGGCCCCTTGAGAATGGCTCATTCAAGTCCAGAGATCTGCCGATCGAGATTGAGAAGCTTGGTTGCTTCCTTGTACATTTGGGTAATAGTAGGAGAAAATCAGCAAGGAAAAAAAAAAAAGCCAGCCGAGGAAACACGTGAGACTCTTTGACATGGCAATGCATCAGGTGGACCAACCTCTTTCAGTCCAGATTACACACACACACACTGCACATTACACTGCAGGGATACAGATTGCACTAAGGTGGAATCCAGGTTCTTGGTTCTGTGTAAGTGTGAAGCCGATTATTGTAGCTGGCAAATTGTTTTAAGGTTTAGTGTTTGGTCATTGTGGTGTTTTCAGAAAGTGAAGCCTTGGGGTGATGCATGACCTGAGCAGGACCTCTCTTTTTAAAAAAAAAAAAAAAAAAAAAAAAAAAAAAAAAGCAAGAATGAGGGGTTGGGATTCTAATTCTTGGGAGTTTCTATCAGCAACATCAACAAAGTTTCTGGAGTTGAGATTCCAAACACACTTGGAGGTCTACAGCTGGGAACGTCATCTTAGCAGCAATGTCATAAACCACTTATGTGAATTTCAGCTCCCAGGATTCACAGCAATGTCCATTCTGGTGGCAAAGTTCTGGGACTTGAAGTTCATAGGGGATTACAAGAAAAAACTGTTCTCTCTCTATTTTTGCTAAATGATGAATAATTATAAATATGATTAGTTGATACAGCAAAGTAAACCCCTTTTTGGTAAAAAGTTCAAGCACTCCCAGAATTTGGACAAACAACAATGGTAAAAAAAAAATTAATGGTAATTTTTTTAAAAAATGGTTGAGTTGATTAATAGTTTGTCTATACAACTACACTCAAGGAATCACTTTGTAGCACTCAGTACCTTCAGGAATGGACACCACACAAATGAAATAAATACTTTTTATGGGACTTTCCTGGGAGGCAGGAAACAACATTAATTGCCTTGTGTGAGAAACTGTTCTAAGAAACTATTTCAGTATCTATATTAATACTGGATAGATGTTTCTAGTGAAATTACAGAATCATAAACTGCACAGGTTAGAAAGGCGCTTGGAGATTCCCTGGAATCCACTCTTAAGCACCCCAACATATGCCCTCATTCCAACATCTACTCAGAAACCTTCAGCAATGGGAAATCCATTGCTTTCTGAAGGAGTTTGTTCCATTTTCGAATATCTCTTACAATGAGGCAATGTCTCCTGCTGTAAAGAATCTGGGAGATGATTTTGAGGGAACTAGTCAAGAAGTACATTACCTAAACAAAGAGGGCTGAAAGGACCCTCTTTTCCCAGGAAAGGTCCTGGGAAAAGATTATAGTATTCAGAAGAGAAGCAGGCTCTCTTTTTTATTTTTTTTTATTATTTATTTTTTTATTTATTTTTAAATTTGATTTATATGCCGCCCTTCTCCGGAGACTCAGGACAGTTTACAATGCATTGAGCAATAGCCTTCATACTTTTGAATATATTTTTACAAAGTCAGCTTATTGCCCCCACAAACTGGGTCCTCAATTTACCTTTATTTAAAGAATGGAAGAATGAGTCATCCTTGAGCCTGGTGAGATTCAAACTTACTAATTGCAGACAGCTGGAGTTAAATTACAATGCATTAGTCTGCTGAGCTATCCAGGCTCCTCTTCAAGTCCCCTGATTCTCTGAGATATAAGAGGGAGGGATATAAAATACAACCAGGCTTTTAAGGTTCTGCATTCATTGTATTCTCAATAAAATAAAGTTCTCAACTTTCTTTAAAGTTGGATTTCTGACTTCATAGGGATGATACCTGATGACCAATAAAAGTATCTACTTTCTGTCTTTAAAGATTCCCAGTGCTCCTTGTTTCAGATTTTTGAAGATCGCTGTCATATCTCTCCCTCTTTTCTTTTCTTTTCCCTGATCCAAACATTTATTTATTCATTTCACTTTATATGGCTGCCCATCTCAACTTTGTGCACTCTGTGTACCAGTCAGTGATGGGATTCAAATAATTTAACAACCGGTTCTCTGCCCTAATGATTTCTTCCAACAACCAGTTCACCAAACTGCTCAGAAAGTTAACAACCGGTTCTCCCAAAGTGGTGCGAACTGGCTGAATTCCACCACTGGTACCAGTGGTGAAATCTGAACCGGTTTACTACCGGTTTGCTGGCTCCAAATGTGAGATGCACACGTACAGTCCATGCCAAAAGGAAGCATACGGTAAGTAGAACAGTGCACAAAGGGGGTGGTGATCAGCTGTGGTGCGCAATCATTTTTTTTACTTGTAAAAGCATTGCTTTTAAAAGTAAAAAAAAAGCCTCTGGTGATTGCGCGGCTCAGCTGTGATCATCAGAGGCTTTTTTTACCTTTTAAAAGCATTTTTTTACAACCTCTTCGACCGAAGAAGTTGTAGAAAAAAATGCTTTTAAAAGTAAAAAAAAAAAAAAAGCCTCTGATGATTGCACGATTCAGCTGGGCATGGGTGGGGGGCAGGGATTTTTACTACCAGTTCTCCGAACTGCCTGCCGCCATCGCTACCGGATCGGGTGATCCGGTCCGAACCAGGAGCATTTCACCCCTGCTATGTACCCAGCCATTCCTCATATATTTTCTCCCATTTGGCTCTATTATTATTATTATTTAAATTTATGGGCTGCCCATTCCTTTATAATGTAAGTTGTCCCTCTTTGGTCCTATTCCAATCTGGATGATTCTTTTTCTCAAATGCAATGCCCAGGATTGGGCACAATAGTGAAAGTGCCTTCCGACCAATGCAGAATAGAGAAGAATAATGAGAAGTACAGTACATATTTTCACATTTCAGAGTCTGATATTATTTTTCTGCATGAACAGTGCCCCAAAGAACATCTTTCTGATTCTTGAAGTAGTATATAAATAAAATTTCAATCTAAGCATGATCTTTGCCTTCAGTCTTTCTCTAGGCTGAACATGCAAAAATGCCAGAATGATGGAGGAGACTTTGCATCAAAAGTATTGTCTTACCTTCAGTGGTGCAAAGGAAGATGCGCTATGGAACGGATAGCACAATCCACACTAAAGTCCTTATCTAGGGCCCAAGAAATGATTGTTTGACATGCACTTAATGCAGTTGAGACTAGTACTAGTCCACAACAAATTCTTGATGTCTTCCATGAACATCACTGATTAGGCTCAGAGACATTAAATGTATTTATTTTGCTTTTGGTGCAGCAAGGAAGTGGAATGTAATGGATGTAGGCACTTGCAGACTCCAAAACCAATTTGCAAGAACAATACATTTCATCAAATAATGCCATGTGGGTATTTATCACATGCACAAAGACATTGGGGCAGATGGTACTGTGAAAATTGGAAAACTATTACCATCAAACATAAGCAGCTGTTTTAATCAAACAACCACAAGGAAATGGATCTATTAGGCACTTAACATTTCAAAATGTAAATGTTTAGGTATTTTATAAATGTGTAATTATACATATATTATAGAAGAACCCAAAAGGGGCAAAGGCATTGGATTAATGCAGAAGGCCTGATACTCCAGCCTAACAGTCAAACATTCAGTATCAATATTCAATCTTACACCATTGGGTATCAGCTAGAAATCCTGATACCTGTATGAAAGGATGGAGAAAAGCACATTGGTAGCAGGGGTGGGTTCTAAATTTTTTTACTACCGGTTCTGTGGGCGTGTCTTATTTTGTGGGCGTGGCTTGATGGTCATATGACAATTATTTATGATTTAGCAGAGGTACTGATCTACCAGGCTTTTAACTGCTTGCAGAACTGTACCGATCTACCCATTTATTTTTGCAGGCACTGATCTACCCATTTATTTTTGCAGGGACTGATCTACTCATGTATTTTTGCAGGCACTGGTCTACCCATTTATTTTTGCAGGCACCAGTCTACTCGTTTGTTTTTTTAAAAACTGATCAGCTGTAGGGCAGCTGATCAGTTGAAGCCCCACGGCAAGAGTTTAAACAGTTTTTTTCCCCTCTAGCCATCAGGAGGCAGCAATAGATTGAGGGTGGGGCCAAATAAAAGGTAAGAATAACGCGGGGGTGGGGGAGTGGGGGGGCGGGGGGCAGAACCATTTTGGTGACATCATATCGTCGCTGCTACCGGCTCAGCTGAACCGGGCCAAACCGGGAGGACCCCACCACTGATTGGAAGTGATACTTCAGAACAAGGCCTATTGTCAAAGAGCTCTTGTTAGAAATCAATTATTAATCCCTGGTCTCAGTTTTTATTCAGCCATGGCAATCCTATGCCTAATCTTTCTCTCCCTCCCACCCCCCTTAATTTTTATCATACTTGATTTTTAGCACTTGTTTTGTTGGCTGACAATTCCCATTTAACTTTTCTGCTTTTGCTTGGATCTTGGGACTCAATTCTCTCTGAAAATCAAAATCATTGGCTGGCATCTATTCTCCCTCTCATGTGATAATTAGACAGCATGTCCAAGATGTAGAACACAGAACATAAAATAATAGTGTTGGAAGGGACCTCAGAGGCCTAGAAGCCCAAGCCCCTGCTTGAGCAGGAGACCCTCTATCATTTCAGACAAATGTCCAATTTGTCCAATCTCTTTTTGAAAGACTTCAGTGATGGACCACCCACGACTTCTGAAGGCAAGTTATTCCATTGGTTAATTGCTCTCACCATTAGGAAATTTCTCCTTAGATCTAGGTTGCTTCTCTTTTTGGTTAGTTTCCAACATAGGTGGGTTTCAGGAGGTTCTGACCAGTTCTGAAGAACTGGTAGCAGAAATTCTGACTGGCCCGCCCCCATCTATTCTCTGTCTCCCAAGTCCCAGCTGATCGGGAGGAAATGGGAATTTTGCAGTAATCTTCCCCTGGAGTGGGGTGGGAATGGAGATTTTACAGTATCCTTCCCCTGCCATGCCCACCAAGCTATGCCCACCAAGCCATGCCACAACCACCAAGCTATGCCCACAGAACCGGTAGTAAAAATTTTTGAAACCCAATGGTTTCAAACATTGTTTATTATCTTGCCTATTGGTGCTTTGGAAAATAGTTTGACCCCCTCATCTTTATAGGAGCCCCTCAAATATTGGAGCAATGGTATCATATTCCCCCGGTCCTTCTTTTCATTAAACTGGACATACCCAATTCCTGTATGTAATTCTTGCCTACATTCCTCATCATCTCCAAAAAAGTGATATAAAGTGATATAATCTATATCAGTGTTTCTCAACGTTGGCAGTTTGAAGATGTGTGGAGTTAAACCTCCAGAATTCCCCGGCCAGCATAGCTGGCCGGGGAATTCTGGAAGTTGAGCTCCACATATCTTACAGTTTTCAAGGTTGAAAAACATTGATCTATATAATGAAATGTAATACATTTGGCAGGAGGTAATCACAAACCAGTTCAGTACTGTTGATAAGAAAACTACGTGGGTATGTCCATTAGAAGATGAGCTGAGTTCAAAAGAACGTTTACCTTAAAATTTTTGAGGGATTAGAAACCCGTTTTTCAACTAATTCTCCTATGTAGGTGGGTCCCTAGGATTTCATGTTTTTCAATGGCTTGCTTGTTTGTTTCATAATTGATTAATGGCAATTATACATAATGATTGACATAACATATAAATTTTATTTTATTACTATTACTGATTACCACTACTATTAATAATAATAATATTTTCTTTCATGAATCCATGATACTTTGTTCAAGAACATTCAAAGGGACACACTTCTTGGTTGTGTTAGTGATTTAAATTATTGTTTCTTAGCTACCTGTACTTTTAGTTTTTATAATGTTTGTTATTGTTTTTATTTTAACTTTTTTTCCTGCCCAGAGTCATTTATTGAGATGGATAGATAAGTAAATAAGTAAATAAACATTTACTTTTATTTCCCCTCGGTAAAAATTCTACTCTAATAAGGATTTTACTTATTTTATGTCAAATTACATCTCTACGAACAAGCTAGAAAGCTTGACCTGTTTAGCTTCAGGAGACACTTGTAGTTGAAAGAAATCTCAGACACCTGGCATTCCCCTCCCCCAAATGTGAGTAAATTTGCATTTATGAATGTATAATTTTCTCAGAACTTTGTAGGGAGGGGCAGAAGAGGAGAGAAAACAGATTTTTTTGAAGTGGGTTTTAAATGAGTTATTTTCTGGAGAAATCTATATAAATTAATTTTAATTGGGATACCCATGATGTTAATTGAGAGCCTTTCTTTTTAAAAAATTATGTGACAGTCAGAGTGCTCATTAAATAATGATCTTGCACTCTAATTTGTTGCCATTTTCTTTGCAGAACTTGCTCTTCCCTTAGTGAAGCTTTCTGTAATAAACACAAATGACAGTAAATGGCTACCTCAAAGAACACAGTTAGCTATAAGTCTACAGCACTTTTTCTCTCCTCAGGAGTTAATGAGATTTTCTTCTGAGGAGACATTCATAGAATAGCACTGTAAATCATTTTTATGGGTAGGGCCTTCTATAAAAATATTTTTTGTGACCAGTCTGAGGATTCGGAAGTCATAATATAATCCTTCCAATCTGATGCCCTCTAGGGATGCTGGAATATAATATTGGCTATACAGGTTGGATTTTACGAGAGTTGTGCCCAATATATCTTTGAGACCCTTGGTAAATTGGGAAATGACTTATTCAAAAAGCAGAGGAACATGAATAATTGCTATTTACTGCAGTTTTCAACCAAATAGCTCTTAAAATTTGCAAAATTAATAGAACCTCCTCAAATGTTAACTAATCTTCAGTTTGAGTTTGATGCTGCTACTCATTTATCAATTAAAATCAAATTGCAAGATTCAATCTGAGTCAGTCACCTGAAGTTTTGCCTTCTGAGCTTTCGAACTTGAGCTGGAGCTGGAGCCCATCCTCTGGGACCTTCTCACAGAGATTGGATCCTGCAACATTATGTGTGTGTGTGTGTGTGTGTGTGTGTTATGTATGTATATATATATATATATATTTGTTTTCTGAGGTTTTTGCGGGTGTTTGTACGTAGGTCTTTGGTTATTCGGGTCTTCTCCCGCGTAAAATTAGAGGTATCTTGGCGACGTTTCGACGAAGTCTCATTCGTCATCTTCAGGCTGGTGTTCACACACACCAGCCTGAAGATGACGAATGAGACTTCGTCGAAACGTCGCCAAGATACCTCCAATTTTACGCGGGAGAAGACCCGAATAACCAAAGACTTACATATATATATACACACACACACACACACACATACACACACACACACACATATTTGCTGTCATTCATAAAATCAAATTCTACTTCCTGGTCTCATTTTGTATACTTTTATTTGACTGAAAAACTCATATAATTGATCTGTGAAAGATATGCCACCAGCTGAGCATATAGAAAATAAAATATGAATGGCTGCATTAATCCTTGGGACAATGTTTTTCAAGCAGAATGTGTTTCTTGTGGTTGTTTCTAAATTAAAACAAGGACAGATGAACAAGGCGGATTAAGAATTAGAACACTTAGGAGAATAAAGCATTTGAAAGGTAATGCATTCACAGATAAGTTATTCAATGAGTATCAAGTAAGGCTGAAAAATGGGAGTTGATGCTGTCAAGTTACCTCTGTGGTTACTGTGCACTCTTGGGCAAATTATTTTATTTAACAGTAACAGTAACAGAGTTGGAAGGGATCTCTAGCCCAACTCCCTCTATGAGAAAAGGAATAACCTATTTCAATTTTACTCCTACAGATGATTTTCTTAAATTGGTCAATTCCTGACCAACGGCTAGAGAACTGGTTCTTCCCACCATGCCTTCCCGATGAGTTGGATTTCCATCATCCCCAGACAGTCTGTTTCACACCAAATTGGTTCAGAGCGGGGAAGGAATCCTAACTGACATATGCTTTATTAAAGGGAAGGTGGAATGCTGCACATAAATGTTTGATCGGAAGAAATTTAAAAGGCTAGAAAAAGCATGCATCTAAAGGTAGCTAAAATAATAGCAACAGTTTCTCTTAAATTGCTCCAGTGTTCTTTTAAAAAGTATAATTTACCCTGATTATCACACCATGCTGCAAAAATACAATCAGAACAATGCCCAGATTAAACAATGTTCTGTGGAAATGGATTTGCAAAAGCATCTATTCCTTTTCCACCCCAATATCTGCCAAAGATTGACACTTTTTTCAGGTACACTGGAGACACCCTTGAGCCACTCCTTTCCTTTAGTAAAAATATCGACAAAATTGTCTGATAATGTTATTTTACAAAAGGATATTACAAAGGAAATTTCAGCACAATATACTACTTTGTATGGCGTACATAGGCAGGTCCAGCATTATACCTTAAAAATCCACTTCACTTATAACTCTCCTGTTATAGTTATTATGGTCTAGCAATAATTCCCATATATGTACTGTGCATAGTGACACTGAACTTTTACTTAACTCAATTTTTTGTGAGACAATTTTAACCTGAATGAGAAAGGGATGTATTGGTTATATGATATAATGGTGCACTGTGCTGGATTTGATTTCAGAATGTGCTTCAGAATGCACAGTTAAAAGAATCAAACATGCCATCTGCGTGCAGGTTTTTAAAGTAGTGGTATCTTTTCTTAACATTGCATTATCCTAAAAATAAATGTGCTGCTTTAAAGAATTGCAGACAGATGGTTGGCCCATGCCTGGAATACCTTTTGGTCTTTAATCCAAAAACCTTCACAATATTAGGCAACAACTTTGAAGTAAAGAAAAATTGAAAACATTGCACAGGCCCATATGCTGCTAGGATTATGAACTATAATCTCAAATAAAAATATCATTGGATTAGAAATTAGAAGGTATTTAGTAATTAGTGAAATTTTCCTGTTGGCTTTCAATTACTGAATGAACTAAACCTATTCTTATAGCATAGAGGCGTGAGATGAAAATGTATATGTTGGAAAATACCCCCTCTCCTCCATTTTTTTAACATTGAGAAAATGCATTATTTTATTCAGTTTAGTAGTCAGTTACTTTTGTAAAACAAGAAGCACAACAAAGAGTACTCTAATCAGTTATTGAATCTGGTTGAACATTCACACTGAAGAGGCAGTCCTTTTCCATTGCAGTGGCACCTGCTGGCAGAAAGTGAGAAAGACGAGGTAATCCTACTATTGTGTGTGGTGGTGGGATGGGGGGGGGGGGCAAGAGAGTGAACTCAGAAATGCTTTTGTTTACTTTAAATCCAGTTACAATTAATGTTATTCAGTTAATACAGTCTAATAAGGACAGAATAAGCATTTCAAATATAGCAACGATGACTTACTCTGGGAATGTAGTTTTCCGTTTTGGCAACAACACAACTTGCCATGTATTAATAGTGCAATATTAATATCCTGCTCATGTTTGCACAATTAATTCATAGCCTTATTTATCCCACTTTATTTTAAATCACATGCATTTATTTATACAGCAGAATGTGTGTGACCTAACCAGGCAAAATAGATAAAACACCTTTTAAACTATGGTCTTTTTAAAATACTGCTGTGTTTATTACAACACAACAGCACAAATCAACTTCCCCTACAAGAAATCTCTTAGCATGGGAAAGAGAATGGGTCTTGTCTTAGTAGTTGTATTAATGATATAATTCTATAATATTAGAATTTTCTGGTTGAATATCTTAATCACAGTACTGAAGTTTAGTCAGTTACTCTATGTTTTTTCTAAAAATGGGTTTCTTCGAAGGGATTTAAATTGAGTAGCAACTATGTGCAGTTTTCAGGAGAACCTTTACTTGATAAGTGTTTTCTTTTAAAACCACATACAGGAAGATACAAGATGAAAAAAGCAAGATTCCCCAGGCTACTAAAGCTGAAAAAGATAATTCTACCTTAAAGTTTTCTTTATTATAAGTTGGTTTTATTAAAAATGGATATCATTACACTAATGTCTGTTAGATGAGAATAGATTAAATTGACAAATTATCATACTTCACTCTCTCTTTCCAAAGCCTAAATGCGTGAGAGGTAATGGTCCTATTCCAATAATCACGGAATACAATAGTTGTAAGATTTTGAATTAAACTTTAGAGTGATTTCAGAGAGTCCTTTAAACCCATGGAATAAGACACTAAGGACAGAGGCCAATATCATGATCAGCTCAGTATCAGGGAACTATTTTGTTCTGGCTGGTTCTCCATAGTTTCATGCCCAGATTGAGGAACATTCTTAATGGATTACATCACAATCTGGATATTATTTCAGAGGGACAGTATGGAAGCTAAGCAAGGCTTCTCAAAAGTAAATTCTTCTGAATTAAGACCCATTTTTTTGTTCAGAGAATGGTGTAGATCTATGTTTCCCCACCTTGGCAACTTTAAGATGTGTAGACTTCAACTCCTAGAATTCTCGGAGTTCTGGGGAATTCTGGGAGTTCAAGTCCACACATCTTAAAGTTGTCCAGGATGAGAAACATTGGTGTAGATAAAAGACTTTAGAAGATCTATATCCTTTCCACCTCCTACAGTTCCTAAACTGTATATTTAGTGTAATTCGTAACTTGGCTCTTTCTTCTAGGATTAGTTGTCAACTTTGAAGGATGGATCCAATATTAAGATAACACAAAAAGAAAAGACATTCTCGAGGCAAACCCTATTTCCTCCAACTTTCCATAGTTACATTACATTTCTTCTTTTCTCCCAATTGTGCAAGAGGATGGCTGTGAAGACTTTACTGTGTAAAGTGAACTCCCTTTCAATAAAAATGGCAAATCCCAAATGATCAATTAAAATGGCATTGCTTGGTTACACAGCTCTTTAACTAATTCATTAAATCCTGAAATTTCCCCATCTCCAAAGTTTTTGCCCAAAAGTCCAGTTGTTATGTTATGGTGGCTGGTGATGGGTTGAGATAAATAAATGACTTAACATCACCAGAATTTACTTTCTGCAAATCTTGGTAGCATCTGGACAATAAATATTATAACTCCATCAAATAAATATTATATCTTCATCAATCTTTTGCATATGCCTTTAGAGATTTTATTATATTTTCCTTGACCACATTCTACTGCCTCCATTCTCCTGATAATGTCGCTTTGTCCTTTCACCTTTGATGAAAGAATGTGACTCTCAATATTTGAATTTATCCCTTAGGATTAAATATTTCCCACCAGGCCTTAGTTGTAAAGGTATAGATGACCAAACAAATCATAAGACTGGAAGACTCAGGATTGCATCTCCCATTTTGAAGGTTAAAAGGAGCCTATGTATGCATTGGACAATAGCCATATTTCTCATAAATGTGAGGCATGTATACTTGTTCATTCTTAAACATTGATCTATTTCATGTACAATATAGATAGTCCTTGACATACAACAGTTCATTTAGTGACTGAAGTTACAATGGCACTGAAGAGAGTGACATACGACCATTTTTCACACATCCGTTGCAACATCCCCATGGGCACCTGATCAAAATTCAGACACTTGGCAACTGACTCATATTTATGACTATTGCAGTGTCCTGGGGTTATGTAATCCCGTTTTGTGACCTTCTGACAAGCAAAGTCAATGGGGAAGTCAGATTTACTTAACAACAATGTAACTGACTTAACAACTGCAGTGTTTCACGTAACAGCTACTGCAAGAAAGGTTGTAAAATGGAAGAAACTTCCCTTAACTGTCTTGCTTAGCAACATAAATTTTGGGTTCAATGGTCATAAATCAAGGACTAGCTAATTTTTGCCTTCATACCATACCATATTTGTTACATTCCTTATATAATAAATATGGTATGGTATGAAGGCAAACATTTATATTATATTATATTATATTATATTATATTATATTATATTATATTATATTATATTATATTATATTATATTATATTATATTATATTTATTATATTTATTATATTATATTATATATTATATTATATTATATTATATATATATATATATATATATATATATATATATATATATATATATATATATATATATATATATATATGTAGGTCTTTGGTTATTCAGGTCTTCTCCAACGTAAAATTGGAAGTGTCTTGGCGACGTTTCAACAAAGTCTCATTCGCCATCTTCAGGCTGGTGTTTTTGGCTTCATGCCGAAAACACCAGCCTGAAGATGACGAATGAGACTTCGTCGAAACGCAAGTCTTGGTGTATTCGAGACTTCTCCCATGTAAGATTGAGAGCACTTTGGCAACGTTTCGACAGAATTTCATCTGCCATCATCAGGCTTGTGCAAGGGGTCTTATGCAGCAACTGCCGTTACAAAAACAAATACACACACACACACACACACACAATCTTTAAAAATTATCTGGAAGAGCCAATCCCAGGAAGAATGATTGTAGTATATTGGTTAATTTTAGTGATAACAGCAAAGGCATAATTTCAGACTCTGAGAGAACACAATGCTAAACCCCTTCTGCATTTTACTAAGAAAATCACATAGACAAACACCATAGTGAGGACTTATCATCCTAGAGAAAATCCATCTATTTAATTAGTAAGATTCAGCATCAAGTTGACAGCATGGGATGGAGTAGGATGGGGTCTGGACTGGGCTGGACTGGAATAGAATAGAATATTAGTCATGCGCTTAATCTTTAGGTATTTTTTAAACTTTGAAAATACATTATTATACATTGGTTTCAATCTGGGCCAGGAAAAGTGTATCAATGTTTGTCTTTTTTTTCCCCACTGAGTGCTGGCCCTTTGCCACCACTATCATTTATTTGAAAGAAAGGCACCCATCATTCTGTTTGAAGAAGACAGCTGATCTAGAACAGATTGTGTTCACAATCTCTACCAATCTGTTTTGCATAGCGTATTTCCACATTTTTTTAAAAAAATACTTCCTTTATACAGTTCTAGACCTCAAGCTGCCTTGATGTCTTCAGTTCTCATCTTATTCTGGAGAAAGGAGCTTTAATTTTCCCTGGTGCCATTTCCACCAGAGGGCCACCATGTCTTTTCTTTAATGGTGAGCAATGCAAAAATATCCATCTCAAAACAATACCTTGAGCTCCTTGACTGTAAAACAGCCGGTAAGCAGCATCGACATCCAGCAGATAATCCATCTTGAATGGACTATCCATCTTGGAGGATTTTGCGGTCAGTTATTCAGCTGCCCAAATTGATATAGCCAGTTTCCTGAAAAAGGAAGAAGTATCTTTAAATATAAAACCCCTGCAATATTTAAAGTAACTTAATTTAATGAACATATATGCAATGTATATATTAACCTAGCATAGTCATTGAATTCCGACAATATTTACTGCTATACAACACACACGCATATATATACCTTCATGTATCATGAAGGTTTTTAGATCTTAGGCGTTTCTGTATATAAAACACATCCTTTAAAACACCTCTTGCTATCTAATTTCCTCTTAAAAGTATTGACGGTGACTATATTATGTTAATTGCATTAAAATTCTAAGCAACCCAGATATCTATTAGCAAAGAAATGATAACAATTACAGCTAGGTTGGGGGGGGGGGGGAATGGTAGTTCCAAGAGGATTAGATTTTTTTTTTTTTGCTTGAAATGAGTCAGTCGATTTTAATTTCTTAAAGATTTCATGAGGGAGGGTTAAAATGACTTCACACTGACAGCTTTTAAATGCTAGAGACAGTAATTAGCCTTACTACATTGTCAGAGGTTTTTGGTAAAAGTTGAGTTCTGAGATGTAGTGTTTTTCTTGATACACATACAGATATGCACACAGTATTTTTTAAAACAGCAATCCTGGATCTATCTTACCTTTCACTGGTTTATAAGTTTTCTTCCTCTGAAAAATATGTTATGTGTTTAGGTACAGCATTTGCCAAACAATTATATGGAGACATAGATTTTACCGCATTCTTCTCTTTTAAAAATGCTTGCTTTGAAACTGATGGTTTCCTTTTCTTAGCATTTCTAAAGATCTTTTAAAAGTGTATATCTCAAAAGAAAAAAAAACCCAACTCTGTTAACCTAATTTAGCACTTTAATTTCAATAGTTAGCATTAACTGATTTCGGTAATTACATGCCTGTGGAATCAGCCAACCTCTGCAATTCTTCAGTATAGGTTTCTGCTAGTATCGATAACAACACCAAAATAAAATTACTAACAATAATGTGTGTGTATGTGTACACAAGCACACAGACATATATGGACACAAAAACTGCCTGCCAGTGGCAACAATCCAGTGCTTTCCAGTCCAGATTCTTTTGATCTGGTTAAATATTCCCCAGTGCAAGCAAATAATTTTGATTATTTGATTGGAACGCAGATGAATAATGTATAACATTGACTTGGCTTCTTTTATCTGATAGCAAAACAGCAGGGAAGGACGTTACCAGGCAACAGAAGGTGACACTACCCTCAAGATGATCAGACAGACACCCCCCCGCAGCTCCATCTACTAAACAAACTTTCTCAACAACAGCATATGTGTGTATGTGGTATGCGTGAATGTGGGTCTGTGACTGAGATATTTGTATGAAAACGAAGATTCTGTCCCACTTTCCTCCATTCTTTTGTTCTGCCGTTGTTTCGCACCAAATTGCTAAGAACACACAAACGCAATTATTAACTTATGTCAGTGTTTCCTGCCTAGTCATTTACTCATCCGTTTGCCCCATTTTGATGATTGACCAAAAGAGTAATGAGGCTATAAAGTTACATTATGGGAAATACGCAAGGCAATAAAAGGCTTCAGTGACCAGATCCAGCTCTTATCAAGAACTACCATCCTAGCAGTTTGAGCCTTGCTTCTCCCCTCCTTCAATAATGCCATAAAGGAAGGTGCGTTAGAAATGTTTCAGTGATGAAAAGTGAGCACAGAGGTTAAGCCTCCTAGTTTGCCAAAAAACGTTCATTCAGAATGGGAAAGAAGGACAATGAAGAGCTGCCACCATAGATTTACAAAGGGGGGGGGGGAAATACATGTTATAATACATCTCCCCCCCCCCCACAAGCATTCAAAAGATACAGAGCAGGAGCAAACTAAAGATATTTCGTTTTAAAGAAAGCAAAAGTGTTTCTAGGAGAAGGGGGAATGGTACAATACTCACCAATATCACGTCCCTTGCTGAATCGTCCTATATACCATCGAGTAAAGCTAAGCAGCCGGTCTCTGTTGTAGGATTCTTTTAAATCCTCTCTCAATTCCAGCAAGTGGCTTCTCTCAACCTGCTACCTGAATTTGGTAGTCCTTTGCCCAGAGATGAGATGAAAGAGCCCCTATTCTCAGAATATGTTTGTCTGCTAATTAAAGAAAATTAAGGGGTGGGTGGGGGAACAGGAAGAGAAGCTTTATATTACTGGCTCGTCTATCTCTTTCCTGCTATCCTTTCCATTTTATTTACATTTTTTAAAAAAATAAATTATCCCGTCTGTCTTCTCCACTGTTCCTGAAAAGGTTTGGAGTATTTGTTAATCAGGACGAAATATGCTGGGTGATTTCAAGCAACGCAACTCATCTTCTGAGCCAAGTAACAGTGTGAGCAATTATAAATGGCATTTTCTAAAATGAAATGCAGAGTCTCTCTCTCTTTCTCTCTCTCTCTCTCTCTCCCCCCCTCCAACCTCTCTCTCATGCAGAACCTGCTTTTTCCTCCTCCCTTTGGAAATGCATGACAACAATTGCTCATGAAAAGCCACAAGTGTATGTCTGATTGTGTGTGTGTGTGTGTAACAACCCTACCCTAGTAGAACTATTCTGGTTATCCCAATTTGCACTCGCAAGAATCCTCAACAAAACCTTTCACAGATGAGTTTAAATGACTATGTATAAGTTGGAACTCTTCTCTCCCCTCCCCACCCCCCATGGCTTCCCTTCCTTCCCAGCTAGCAACTCTCAGCATGCCAGTTTGCAATCTGGTCTTTCTCCTGCCACAAGAATGCCCCTTTTCCTGTTCTTAGATCTTCTGAAGAATTTTCTCCCCATGCAATTCTTCCTGGTAGGAAGTTTTCTCCTCCTTTCTCTATGTCGGGGTCAGCAACCCGCAGCTCTGGAGCCGCATGTGGCTCTTTCATCCCTCTGCTGACACCAGTCAGCTCCACAATTGATAGGGCTTTCAGTTAGGACAGATAGAGGAAAAAGGATGCCATGCTAGGAGGAGATTCTATGGTGGGGGAACCAGACTTCCGGTTGGCTCCAGAATTGAACAGGGGGCTTCCGGTTAGGACCTTTGCAGCTCTTTGAGTGTTTAAGGTTGCTGACCTCTGCTCTATGTCATACCACTTCTATGACCACTTATGCATTGTATTCCTGCTTCTTGGGTTATAAGTAGTCTTCAACTTACGATCGCAATTGAGCCCAACATTTCAGTTGCTACACTAGGCAGTGGTAAAAGCGGGTTTTGCCCCCAATCTTGCCCCCTTTCTTGTCACAGTGGTTAAGTGAATCACTCAGTAACAGGATTGTCGAGTGACTCTGGCTTCCCCATTGACTTTGTTTGTCAGAAGGTCACAAAAGGTCATCACACGACACTGCGATCGTCATAAATACATGCCAGTTGCCAAGCCTTTTTTTTGATCACATGACCATGTGGATGCTGCAAAGGTCATACGGGTGGAAAGTCACATTTATCAGTGCTGTTGTAACTTTGAACAGTCACTAAACAAAAGGTTGTAAATTGAGGACTACCTGTATTATTTACTACTGTATTTCCTTTGCTTTTAAAAAAAAAAATTGATTTATATGCCGCCCTTCTCTGGAGACTCAGGGCAGCTTACAAAGTGTTAAGCAATAGCCTTCATACTTTTGTATATTTATACAAAGTCAGCTTATTGCCCCCCCAAACTGGGTCCTCAATTTACCTACCTTAGAAAGGATGGAAGGCTGAGTCAACCTTGAGCCTGGTTACTAATTGCAGACAGCTGGAGTTAAATTACAATGCATTAGTCTGCTGAGCTATCCAGGCTCCTTATCCAGGCTTTAACTGAGGTCTGTCTTCTTGGCTTAGCCCTTTGATTATTGTGGCTGTCCAGGAATCAAACTTTTGTCTTCTCTTTCCCCTATACCAGGGGTCTCCAACCTTGGCAACTTTAAGACTTCTGGGAGTTGAAGTCCACAAGTCTTAAAGTTGCCAAGGTTGGAGACCCCCTGCCCTATACAACCCACTATTTTTTCTGTCCCAAGATTTTAAGTGATGCTTCATCCAATTTGGAATGCTGCTCACATTTGGTAGAATGTTGATGAATGTTCTATATAATGGCACAATAAATATGCTTCCGAACCTGACTAAGCTTCACCAAACTTTTTTCTTTGAATTAATAGTTGCCCATTTCTAATAAACAATCTTTCAAAAGTCTCTCGGTTACAAATGTGGTGTTGCTTTTTAATGCAATGTACTTTCAAGAAATTCAATCTAGTATTCTATGGTTATGTATAAATCATTGCATAGCTTTTATATCATGTTTCTCTGTGCGTCACCCAGCTACAGAATCCCTCTTCCCCACTAAGATGATAAACCATCCAAAATTCACTGTTCCTGGATTTTATCTCCCTTGAGAAATTCATCAGGTGAAGGTTAAATTGTACATCGAAAGGGGAAACAAATATTTTCATTTCATTAGAAGGGTATGTGCACCTGGTGAAGAAACAGACAATACTATAGTGTATTGCATTCCCCATTTTCAGTCAATTGATGCTATATAAATCAGTTCTACCATCTTTCAACAAAAGAGATGCTGAGAAATTTCTGTACAGAGAAGAACAACTGTATCAGCTAATTGTGTAAATGGTTACACTAGAAACCAGTATATTGCAAAACCTATGTGCTTTAAATAATACACTGTTGTTGTTTTCTTTCAAAAAGTAAGAGAAGAAAGGAAATTCAGATTAGTTGAGCCGGCAGAGCCACTGATCACAACATGAATGGGAAACCTTTATGTCACAGATTACATTTGGGAATGAAATCGATGTGTGTTCCTCTTATAAGGAAAAATGCAAATGTAATGAATTATAAGCCAATTAGTATAGAAATTTTGCCATTTGGATTTTAGCAGAATTGGGTTCTGGATTAGCTGAACCTAATTTTGTTTTCCATATCATGCAAAATTCTCTTTAAGGCATCTGCAGGATTAAGAAGCAGGATTCCAAAAGATCAAATTAATAACCTCCTTTATGAATGCTTGGTATATAAAAGATTAAAGTGCACCCTGATGTATTGGTACCAGATTTGCCTTACCTCCTGTAATCACTGGATTGTGCTTATAACTGTTGCTATAATGATTCAGATCCTGGAAGGGAAGGAAAAAGAGACTGGAAGCTGACAGACATTCATATGCTCTGCAGTATGAGCTGTGCTTCCTGGGGCTGGGATTCATGGATTCCCTACAGAATGTAAGCAACTGGATTAGGAAATTGCCGACACCTCTCTCAGGGAAGAAGTAACGACATCTATTTTAAAGGAAGTGGTTCAGTACCCCCACTTGAAGTCCTTGAACTATGTTTGGTTTTTTTTTACTCCTTATATCCTATCTCTGACCCTCTCTTTGGGGGAAGGCTGTTGAGAAAGAAGTGTTGACTCAACTTCAGAGAGTTCTAAAAAATGGATAATGGATAACTCATATCCACTCGTGGGATGGAAATGACATTAACCACTCTGGTGGATGATCTTTGTTGGGACATGGATGAAGGGACTGCTCCTCTCCTGGTCCTACTGGACCTCTCAGAATCTTTCAGTAAAATTGATCGGATGACATTCAGTGTATATTTCTACCTTGGGCCAAGATGCAGATGTCATGAAAAACTGGGGCCCGGAGTCTGTCAAACTCTGGATGATGCAACCTAAGATCAACTTAGCTTCTGTATATCAGTTACCATCCAAGGAAATGAGAGATGCTTCTGGACTCCTTCTTCTTCTTCTTCTTTTGCCATGTCTGTCATCGGATGTTGGTGATCCTATTTTTGTCAACAGCCATATGAAAAATGCTGCTGAGTTTTGTCCAAATCAGTCCTTTAGGTTTTGAAGCCATGATGTTCTTCTTCTGGACTCCTTACTTGCATGATTTAGATATCCTTCTGGATCTCCATACTTCAAAAGCAAGTAGAGGCTGGGTGGGAAAAGATACTTTGTGCCAAACTTTGCTTTGTACATCAGTTAGGACATTACCTTGGCCAAGTTGCTCTGATGTCAGCATGATTTGGTGACAATCCAACTGGCTGGATTGCTGTAATGTGCTCTATGTGGCTCGACTTTTAGAGATGATCAAGAAGCTACAACTAGTCCAGAATGATCTAAAACATCTATAGTAGATCTACAGATCTATAGACTGATCATCTACAGAATGATCAGTCCCACCATTGGTAATCTGGGCAACTACTTGTTGCCCAGCTTACCAGAAGGCCCAATTCCATGTGTGGAATGATCTATACCTTGATATAGAGTTGCATTCGGTTACACCAAGCATCACCTACCCCAAATTGAAATAGTAGGAATATCCATTAAGTATATGATTCCCCTCTGAATTCAGTGTCAAGCCTGCCCAGCTTGACACATCAGAGCAAAGGACTTACCTGCTAGGTGGGGTGGAGAGAACACACGTCTGAGATTCAGGTGTCATGGACAAGACCACCAATCTTCTCTGTGGTGGCCCCCACCTCTGTGTTTAGTATCACCTTACCTCAGAGGTCTACAAAGCTTTCTCCTTCATTGTTTTTAGAAAATCTTTATGTTTTATTTCATAAATTTTCAACCTATGGAGTATCAGAAACAAGCAGTTTCTAAGGCATGAGAAATCTCTGCTTTATAATCACTTGAATGATGTGGAGTATAAACTTAAGAACTGTGAATTGCTATGGAAAGAGAAATCAATCTTTTTTATAAATGCCTCTCTTCTCTTCTCTTCTCTTCTCTTCTCTTCTCTTCTCTTCTCTTCTCTTCTCTCCTCTCCTCTCCTCTCCTCTCCTCTCCTCTCCTCTCCTCTCCTCTCCTCTCCTCTCCTCTCCTCTCCTTTCTCTTTTCTTTCCTTCCCCGTCCAATAACTTCATCCCCATCCATTTCCCCCCCCCCCCATTTTTTATGCTGTTTCTACTGAAACAAAGAAAGGAAACCAGTGTTAAGCATGTTTCTGAGTGTGAAAACAAATCCTTACCATTTCTCAGGTCAATGTTGTGGTAAAAAATGGTGAAGAGAGTCTTATACCAACCTGAATTTCTGGAGAAAGGGAGAGCATAGAAACCTAACAAAGAACAATAATAAATGAAAGTTTTCATCTTTCAGGGTTTTTTCCATTAGTCCGAGACATTCCTTCAGTGTTTTCTTCATTCTTCTAATAGGTCATTTTTATAATAAGACAAATAATAATAATAAGTGCAACAATTCAAGCGTCCACGTGACTTCCTTTTTAAAATATTGTGGAGCATAAAGAAGCTGTCACTTAAACTGAACTTATGCCCATCTCTATGGCAACTAATAATAACATTTAATGTTCTCTTTTGCTATACACAAAAAAATGTAATGTGCTCCCCCGC
Source organism: Masticophis lateralis (assembly GCA_030761175.1). Classification (NCBI taxonomy): domain Eukaryota; kingdom Metazoa; phylum Chordata; class Lepidosauria; order Squamata; family Colubridae; genus Masticophis; species Masticophis lateralis. The sequence goes on from JAUDYJ010000003.1 coordinate 68,720,110, forward strand.
TACACTTTTCTTTTTGTGCTAAATCACTCTGTGCCGCCTACACTATGGCAAGACTGCATATAAACTGAAATGCATCAAAGAAGCTTTGACATCACAAAGTTGTACTTGAAATAGTGATGGACTACAGTTTCCTAGGTTGTAGAGCTTTTGACCCATCAAGCTGAGCAGAATTAGCATTCATGTTTAGTGATCACTTCCCCTCTGACCCTTCCTTTACAGCCTCCGACAAGTAACGCAACTGTACAAGTAATCATACAGTTTAAATTTGTAGATCACTCTGTGCTATTCAAAGTCTGTGCCCAAGAATCCTAAAATTCAGCTGAAAGGAAATTTCAAAATTGTATTAACATAGCAGATCATAATTTGTGCTATTTTATAAAGTAGCTACAGTGCAAAAGCAGTGGTGGGATTCAGCCAGTTCTCTCCAGATTGCACGAACTGGTAGCAGCGATTGCAGGAGGCTCTGCCCACTCACCCAGACATAATGCGCAACTATTGTGCATGCACAATAAGGACATGTACATGCACTCTCACATTTGCAAACCGGTAGGGAAGGTAAGTAAATCCCACCTCTGGTACAAAGCACTTAACATTTGCCTCCAACTGTATGCAAACTGATAATTCAGAATTTTAGGGATAACGTTAATTATATGGATTATTTGAGTAGGGGTTTAGGCTGATTCTGATAGAGAAGTTGTTGGGACCTTATGATGATCCATAAACAGGCTTGCCCTGATTATGCTAACGTGCTGACTCTCTGGGTATAAAATCAGCTTATGTCAATGGTTTTGATCCTATTTTCAGATCAGTTTTTGAAAATATGGGGAAATTAATTCTTGTCGTCATGGCTTCTTTGTGGAGCTCTACAGGGCAGGATTCTATTCTTTCCCACCACCTTCAGCTTTTGGACCCAACATCCAAAGTTTCTATTTAAATTTAAATTTTTAGAACCATATGAGATGTCATAGGAGTGTTGTGGTGCCCTAGAGGTGGAGCTCTCACCTCATAATCAGGGGGCTGTGAGGTCAATCCTAGGTAGAGGGAGATATTTCTCTCTATAGGCGCAATGAGAATATATCTGAACAAAACTCCGCATTGGCGACAGGAAGGGAATTTGGCCAGTAAACACTCTGCTAGCTCCATTCAGTTGCCCAGACTCCACCCCGCAAGGGATTACGGGGTCGTTAAAAGGAGAAGATAATGATGATATGAGATGTAATAGGAACTCTGCAATCCATCTCTCATTTCTGTCCTGTTTTAGATCAAAAAAATAAGTGTGATTTATTTATTTATTTATTTATTGTATTTCTTTTTTTTATTTTTATTTTTAAAAACAAACCTTTATTAAGACTTTAAAAAACAAACATTTAAAATACACAAATTTCTTAGTCAAACAAAAAAAGATAAACAAAAAAAACAAAACAAAAGGCAAATGTACTTACACTATTACTCAAGTTCACATATTAAACTAATTTCTATATCTTTTTTTATATACATATACATATATACATATATACACTATTCCAACTATATCCATCTGACAGTGCTGTTTTTAATTGCATCAATTTCTTCTAGATTCCATCTTACTCACTATTCCTCTTCCTCTGTTTTGTCCATTGATACCATTTATTCCATATAGTATAATAATCTGAGTCCTCCTATTTATTGTATTTCTATGCCGCCCAGCTCTCCAGGACTCAGGGCGGCTTACAACAAAGACAGTATGAACAATATACAATAAAAGACGTTAAAAACCCTTACACACCGCTCATGGCCAGATCTCACAAGATCACAATGTTGAGATCAACAGCTCCAAGCCAGCCAGAAAAGCCAGGTTTTTCACCATTTTTCGGAAGGCCAGGAGGATGGGAGCGATCCTGGCCTCAGGAGGTAGCTGATTCCAGAGAGCTGGGGCAGCCACAGAGAAGGCCCTCCCCCACGGACCTGCCAGGTGACATTGTTTAGCTGATGGGACCCGGAGGAGGCCAACTCTGTGGGATCTTACTGGTCATTGGGAGCTATGCGGTAGAAGACGGTCCCAAAGAGAGCCTGGCCCTAAACCATATAGGGCTTTAAAGGTAATAACAAACACCTTGAATTGTGACCGGAGACCAATAGGAAGCCAGTGCAACTCACGGAGGATTGGTGTAATGTCGGAGTACCTAGGTGCACCCACGACCTCTCGAGTGGCTGCATTCTGGACCAACTGTAGTCTCCGAACACTTTTCAGGGGTAGCCCCATGTAGAGCGCGTTGCAATAATCCAACTGCAAGATGACAAGGGCATGAGTGACTGTGAGAAGAGCTTCCAGATCCAAATAGGGTCGCAATTGATATACCAGGCGAACCTGTATAAAGGCCCCCCTAGCCACAGCTGTCAGGTGTTGCTATAATCTTAGCTGTGGGTCAAGGAGGACACCCAAATTGTGAACCTCTTCTGAGGGGAGCAACTTCTCCCCCCCCCCAAAGCTAAGGATGGACAATCGATATGGTCCTTGGGAGGCAATACCCACAGCCACTCAGTCTTGTCTGGGTTAAGCCTGAGCCTGATTATTCCCATCCAGACTCTCACAGCCTCCAGGCAACTGGCACATCACATCCACTGCTTCACTGAAATGATGCGGGGTGGAGATATACAGTTGGGTATCATCGGCACACTGCTGATATCCCACCCCGTATCGTCGCATGATCTCCCCCAGCGGTTTTCAATCTGAAGCCAGATTGAAAAGGGTCCAGATAATCCATTTCATCCAATGTCCGTAGGAGCTGATGTGCTCCTGATGTGATGATTCTTGGTTCATGTTTCTAAAATTCAGCTCAAATTCAGGAGAATTCAACTCAACTAGAAGTCAGGAGAATTAAGGGTGAGTTTTGAATATACTTTTCTATAATCTGCTTTGTTATATCATTGAATTTTGTAGGGTGTTTGATACGTTCATATGTAACAAATAATACAATTATTCTCAATAATAAACTCTCTCTGAAGATACCTGAACTGTGTTCCCTATTAAGAAGGCATGAAATTCTAATTAGATTTCATAATTAGATGTCGTTAGTGCTACTTCCTGAGAAGAGGATATCTTAATTCAATTTTCTACCCTTTCCCTTGCAAATATGGATACAAGACTAACTTAATTTTGATAGCCTAAATGGCCAGTGTAGAATAAATATGCTCAGATGTTTAAAAGAAGAGATAATAAATAATATCAGCATAGGCAAATATGCATGAAAGAATAATGATGGTGGTTCATCGAGTCAATCATGAAAGTCTATAGAGTAAATTTTTGTCATCCAGGTGGTACTTTGCAAAAAATAAAAATGAAGGGAGAAAATGAAATACCTTAGTTTCCCTGATGTCATTTTGACCATGCTATTTTGGCATGTCATTTTACCGACTTAGCTTAGGTAACATAATTTGAAGTTCATTTTTATCCTTTATGATGGGATAGTCCATCAGAATCTGACAGGATGTACTAATTAACAGTAGTTAGTACTAAAATAGAATAAAACTTTATTACGGTCATCAACCAGCAATAGACATACAATAAATTAAAAATAATACTGACATTAATCATGAATAATAACATCTCTGTTATGAAAATACATGATCTCTAACCTAATTTACATGCGTGTAGAGCCAATAAGTATGTGAGTAAATGTATTGTTATAGATATCTCAAAATAATTGGCACCAGTTGACATAATCTGGTAACCAATTTTTTTCTTGTGTACATTGCAGAGACACAGAATTTTGCCATTGCATGCGTGGTAGCCGGATTTGAATCTTGGAGGAGAAAGCCTACATAAAAGTCGTCTGATCTCCCTGGCAATCTCTTTAGTAAAGGTAGAATGTATATTGACCTACATACTCTGTATAACTCACAGTACAATACAAAGCCCTTTCCACATATGCATACCCGTTCTGCTATTGGTCAGTAGTTAGTACTAGTGGTTTTTTTTTCTCCCAGAGAGAGAAAGGAAAATACTTTTAAGGCTCAGTTCCTGTAGCCTATATCAAGGTGACTATTGGAATTCTAGGAGTTGAAGTTCACACTTCTTAAAATTGTTAATGTTGAGAAACACTGATCTATAACAATAAAGTTGATGTCCAGAATTCTTATAAAGTCTGTTTTCTGACTTGGTCTACGTTGAACAGCTAAGATCAATCTTGAAATCCTAACTATATTTTCCATTCCCTCCTTCTTATACACATGAAATTAAGACAGACTCAGTTTGAGTGTTTAATTTTTTTTCTGTTGTGGCCCACCAGTGGATGAATTGGATGATAAGGAGGTTGGGGAAGAATTTGGGCCAGTTCTGGGGTCTGGGGAAAGCTCTGATGGATGCTCTGCATCAGACACAGAGATAGAGTCAAGACGTCTGACATTTCTTAGCCACTGGAGAGGCAGCTGCCTTTGGAGGCTGATATGATGAGGAGGAATAACAGCTGGGGCCTGTTCCAGATGCACATATGCGCAGAGCAGTTAGGAGAGTTGAACAACGAAGGACAAGGAGTCGACTCAGGAAGCACAGCAAATGTGGATGCCGAATGGTCCCTCCCTGGTTGGGGAATAAATAGAATGAAAAGGAAGTGGTTGTCGTAGAAGACAACAGTTTGTATTTCTGAAGATTTTGCTCATTGTGTTTCATGCAACAGTTTGCCAGAACTTAATTTACAGCCTTTTGGCTGGGAGCTCGCAGCCTTGCAATTATCATAAAGTACTGATAAGGTCTGTTACTGCAGGTAACTCCTTGAAGGACTATTGCCTGAACTTTTCAGTGGGTGAATGCAATTCATTCACAAGTGGTAAATAAAGAGGGGTTTTGGGTGACCAGGAGTCTGTTTCTTGCTTCTGCTAAGGCTGGGTCAGAACACATTCTTTATTTCTTAAGTTAAAACATGTTTTTGTAACTGCTGCTGTACACACAGTTTTTCCAAGTTTAGCTCTTTGTACACTGTTAAGGAATATGCGCAGTGTAACCCTTGAGTAGCAAGGTTGTGCACATGAAAAACAGCTGAGAGTGATTGTGAATAAGCACTCTCAATACACACACAGTGAATTGTGATATTCTTTTACTTTTAGGAAAAAGCAAAGCATAGTCCAATAAACAATCCAGGTCATACACAGATAAAGATAGTTAAATTGTCAATCCAGGGATATTCCAAGAACAAAGTCTTCTTACCAGTTGTTGTAGTCATATGCAATAAAACAGTTCTTTTTAGAGTTGCAAACAGGAACAAGTACAGCAGTTAAACAATCAGTAAAACAGTAGAAAACAACAAGTAGCAATGATCAAGCAGTGATCATGCAGGGAGAACAGGCAGAGAGAGTAGAGGTAGCAATAATAATATAATAAGAAAAATAAGCCATGATTCAAGTTTCCTCTTAAGTACACTGGCTACAGAGCTAGCCAATCAGAATACAGTACGATGCAATACAGCATTACAGTCTTAAAACTATACATTACATTTTGACTGCAAACATACATTGATGGTTTATATATATTGCCAACCCAACCAGTTAGGCAGTAGCCATTCCCTAACATACACTATACTGTACCAGCAGGATATGCCATTTACGCAATGGTATTAAAATAGAAATTAGCAAAATCTTCCCTTCCTAAGTCTTCTGTCTTCTGTATTCATTATCTGTAGTTTTAAATGTGTTGGTAGAATGGGGGGAAAGCAAGAAAAGACAGGCATTTTCTGGGAAGGATCCAGTGCATGTTCAACCCCATAGTGTGTAGCAATAGCAATAGCATTTAGACTTATATACCACTTCATAGTGCTTTACCTATATACCTATTTGGGGCCTGTATAAAATAGTAACAGTATAGGCTTTTCAATCTTATAATCCTCCATACTCATCCTTCATCCCAAAAAGTCTGGAAGAAAGATAAGGCAACACAATTATGTATCTGAGAACCGGTTCCGTGAATAGAGGTTTTTCCATGGGCCAGAAGGAGTTTGCGTCCTGCATCCCGCAGATGGGGCTTTGCTTGTTTGTGTGGCCCAGTTTCTGGCATTCCATGGCCCTGTGTCAATTCACAGACCAGGGGTTGTGGAACCCAGTTTTAGAGCAATGTGTACAAGATATACATTGCATATAATATAGTCAGTGGAGGGTTTCAAATATTTTTACTACTGGTTCTGTGGGTGTGGCTTGGTGGGCGTGGCATGGCTTGGTGGGCATGGCAGGGGAAGGATACTGTAAAATCTCCATTCCCACCCCACTCCAGAGGAAGGATACTACAAAATCCCCATTTCCTTCTGATCAGCTAGGACTCAGGAGGCAGAGAATAGATGGGGGCAGGGCCAGTCAGAGGTGGTATTTACCGGTTCTCCAAACTACTCAAAATTTCTGCTACCAGTTCTCCAGAACTGGTCAGAACCTGTTGAAACCCACCTCTGAACATAGTGCATATAGAAAGCATCTCAGGCTTTTTCTATTTCCATAGGCATGTATAACTCATACCTGACAAAATCAACGCCATCTATACATTCCCTCTTGTGTACAAGTAGCCATTCCCTTTAAATAGGAAAAAACTATAATGTAAAATAATAACACAATAATAATGTTAATATATAACAAAACAATATACAATATACAAAACAACACACAAACAAAAATATTAATGACTAATAAATGATTTTCTAAGCAACACATGAAAATATAACTAAAGCTAAGATAAATTGGAATGATTCAACAATAATTTATTTTTAACTGGCTAAATAATACCCCATTCAAAGGAATTGCAAAAAGATTCGATGATGTATTACCGAATTCCTGAGACTGAAAAATATACTTAAATAATAACAAATGAATGTGGAGATTGTATCACAGCCAGGATTCAAGGGTCCAGTTCTGCAATTTGTTCCCACTAATTATCGTATTTTTGGAGTATAAGACGCACCTTTTTCCCCCAAATGTAGCCCTGCCCAGCTTCAGATGGAGGTTTCAGAGGCTGAAAAAAGCATCAGAAACAAAGCTTAAGAAAAGAAGCCCCCAAACAGAGTTTCAGAGGCTTTTTTTCTGAAGCTCTGTTTCAGAGGCTTTCAGAGGCAGGAAAAAAGTTTTTTCTGAAACAGAGTTTCAGAAGTTTCAGAGGCAGAAAAACAAAAAAAAGCAAGGCACAGAGCTCACAACCAAGGAACCTGTTGCTAAAATTCACCTCTGGGAGCAGCTGACTGGGGGTATTCCGGGAGGCTGATCCACCTGCCAATCAGCTTTTTTCTTATTTTCCTCCCCAAAAACTAAGGTGCATCTTATACTCCGAAAAATACACTTCATATGTCCTTTTCCATCCTGTTCCCAATGTTCTCATAAAGACAGCAAAAGAGAGACTGCATTTATGTTGATCTATCCTTAATATATTGGAGGAATGCTTTGGACTTCATGTATCTTGATTTCAGCAACCTATTCAACAAATATACCTCATGATATTCCTATTAGCAAGGTAGATAGGTGTGGAATGAGTCACATAGCTGGTTTGAAAACTGTATTGATTTGAAAATTGTACCCAAATAATTGCCTACAGTGGTGCTTCATCAAACTGGAGTGAAATATTGAATGGGATACGTCAAGGTTAAATCCTGGACCAATATTCTTTAGCCAAGATAATCCGGATAATTTAGAGAAGTGGGCTAAAATAGTAGAAAGAGATTTAACAGGGGAAAAACGGTAAACTTCTTCACCTAAAAAATGTTAAATCAAATCCAGAGGTATATGATGGAGGATACCTGGTCGATACACACGAAAAGTATATTAGAACAGGTTGGCAATGGTGGTGTTAAAAATGAATATGAGTTAATCAAGTTCTAATCAATTGTTGAAAAGAGAAATGTAATTTTAGATTGCCACAACAGAATGAATGTTACTAAATCATAGGAAGTCATTTTTTCTGCATTTGGTCACATCCCATCCCACATCAAGCATTTTGTCCAGTTCTGGGTAATATTCTTTAAAAATTCACACAAATTGGGACACCTGCAGAGAAGAGCCATGTGTATAATCAGTGCTTAAAAACTCAATCACATAACTGGAAATGTTTAGCCTTGAAGAGAATGAACTGAATAGCACCCGTCAAATATCTAAAAGGATATAAAAAGAGGAAGGCCAAGAGTACTTCTCTATTGTCTCAGAATGTGGGCTAGGTGTAGAATAATGATGTTAAGTTACAGAAGGACAGATTCAGAGCGAATGTTATGGGGGGAGAGACATCCTAACAGTAAAAACAGTTGAATAATAGAAAAGTTACTCTGAGAATGGTTAGGTTCCTCCTCACTGAATGAGTTCATGGGGGCGCTAGATAGGAATGTATTTTGGGTGTTGTTTTCATTTGATTTTTTTTTTTTTTTTTGCATTTAGCAGAGAGTGGTTCTTCATGGTTATACAGTCCTTTTCATAGCTATATCAAAAAAGAAATTTTGTGTTACCTTCTCTTTCCAAACCTAATGCAAGCTAATAAATATAAAAGAGAGACCACAAGGTATGATGTATTGAAGCAGTTTAATTTTGCTAGTCATCAATTGTATAGACACACATATACTAGTAAATGCCAAAAGATCCTTAACTCCAAGCTATAATGCTTCTGTTTTCTAAAAAGCTATTTAACCCAGTAGTGAGATTCAGCCAGTTTGGGATGGTCCGGGTGAACCGGTAGTTAAATTTCTGGCTGGCTCCACCCCTTCCCACCCCGCCTCTTCCAGGAGTCCTCACATGCCCCATTTTGGCTCCCAAGTAAGTGCAAGGAGGCTGCTTAGGCCCAAAACAGGGTGTGGGAGGGGTGGGGCGTGGGTGGGGCGCCCCCCCCGTGATGTTTTCACTCCCAGAGGCTTCAGGGAGGCCTACCAGGCCCAAAACGGGCTGTAGGGGGGGCAGCACCCCCCTCGCAGCCCATTTTCACTCCCAGGGGGGTGCAGGAGACTGAGTACTGCCTGTCACACACTCCTGGCCACGCCCACCATAGCCACACCCACCCAGCTGGTCATTAGGGCAGAGAACCAGTTGTTAAATTATTTGATTTAACCACTGATTTAACCCTCTGATTAATGACACATAACCACATGTCTGGGAACAAGAGTTCACTGTATCCATTTTTCTGAAGTTCAACTAATTTGGGCACCAATGTGTTTTATATTTAAAACATTAGGGAAACAATTCTTTGATACAGCATTAAAAAACTGAAATCCCTTTGTGGAAAGTCGGGGAGGGAGAGAAAGAACATGAAGAAAGTAAATTTTATATAGCAGTTTTAATACCCGTCTTTTGTTTGCATCTCTTGTCATTTCCCATGCACAACTAGAGCACCTGCATGCCAACAAAAAACAAATGTCTTATAGATTTTGGGCACAGGGTACTACTAGCGTTTATTGTAGTGCAAGTGCTAAATTTCTAGAGCACATAGGATGGGATAAACTAGAGCGTGCAGAGTTCAGACATGATGATAATACTGTTAGGATAGAGCATCATATCCCTGATGAGATTCCTGAGGATAGAGATACTGTAGAATCCTCTATTAAGGTTGAGGAACAGGAAGTAGGTTTAGGGGAGGATGAAACTGAAACATCTGAAATGAGTCCTGTATTGCCTAGAAGATCTACTAGGGAAAGGCATCCACCAGATCGATATAAGGCAACTGTAGTTTGCCAGGTTAACATCGAACCTTCAAGTTATGATGATATCAGGCTTTATCCTGAAAAAGAGCAGAAGGCTTGGAAGGAGGCAATGAGTAAGGAAATTAAGTCATTGACTGATCTAGATGTTTATGAAAATGTGAAATTGCCACCTGGTGAGAAGGTAATAGGTTGTAGATGGGTTTACAAAATTAAGAAAGGTATAGATGGGACAGTAACCCATAAAGCTCGCCTTGTAGCTCAAGGTTTTTCTCAGACCGAAAAAGATTTTGATGAGGTTTTTGCTCCTAGTTTACGTGCTAGTACTTTAAGAACAATGCTGGTATGGGCGGCTAAAAACAAATATAGTATTAACCATATAGATGTGGAGACGGCATACTTGCATGCTCCATTAAGGCACACCATCTATATGAGGAAGGCTTTAGGAGTTGAAACACAAAACCAAACTGATTGTTGGAAGCTCAAGAAAAGCCTTTATGGTTTGAAACAATCAGGGTTTGAGTGGAACCAATGTATTGTTAAAGAACTAAATAGGATTGGTTTTCATGAAGGTATAGCAGATAAATGTCTCTTTAAGAGAGAAAGTAATGGGTTAGTTTCATTTTTGTTATTGTTTACAGATGACATAGCTATTATAACTAAAACTGACAAGGAAGCCATAGATATCGTTCACCAGTTACAAACTAAATTCAAGATCGGAAATCTAGGAAATATGAGGCATTATTTGGGACTAGATATTAGTCAAACAGCTAGAGGTTATAAAATATCTCAATCTAGCAAAATTAGCCAGATGTTGAGGCGGTATGGCATGGAGCTTTGTAAGCCGGCCAAGACACCTATGGCACAGGATTTTAACCATGAGGAGATCCAAAGCCCTATCTTTAGCAAAGAGATCTACCAGTCTCTTATAGGTAGTCTATCTTATATCAGCAATTGGTCGAGACCGGATATCTCATTTAGCGTGAATCAATTAGCAAGATATAATGCAGAGCCAACTGATAGGCATTGGCAGGCCGCAAAGCGTATACTAAGATATCTGAAAATGACAATGCATTATGCATTGTATCTAGAACCTAACCAAGATTTAGTACTGAGCGCATATGCTGATGCCAGTTTCGCTACTGATGTAACCACTAGAAAGTCTACATCAGGTATAGCTATAATGTTAGGCAATTGTTTGATTGGCTGGAAATCAATTCGTCAAAAACATATTAGTCTATCTACAATGGAGGCAGAATTTTCATGTCTATCACTGGTATGCACTGATCTGATCTATTACAAACAACTAATGATGGATATTGGTTTAAAGATGGATTATCCAATTGTAATACATGAGGACAACCAAGCTGCTATAAAAATGGCAACTAATTTAGCAGTTAAAACTAGATCCAAGCATACTGACATTCGGTATCTGAATGTTCGCCAAAGTATCCAAAGCAATATGGTTAAACTGGAATATTGCATGTCGGAAGACAATATCGCGGATAACTTTACCAAAGCTCAAGGTACTGTCAAACATAAAGCATGTTGTGAAAGCTATGGATTAAGGATCTAAACTGTATATATTGTATCTAAACTGTATATATTGTATTTAAACTGTATATATTGGCCTGTCCAAAGGGGAGCATGTTAGGATATGATTTGGGCCTAACAGTTGTCCAGGCAATATATGTGTTCTGTGACTTTAAGTTTTAATGCTGCATCATGCTGTAATGCTGAGTCATGTTCTAATTACTTATAATTTAACAATGTATTTAAGCACGGTACTGTAAAAGGTTCAGTAGATGATAAGCTGCCATTGCGTGCGTGCATGTGTGGGTGGATCTGCTACCATTCGGGGTTTGTGAACCAACTACTGTTTGTTTGGTAAGAGTTTGTTTAGAGTTAACCGGTAAAGACTTGGACTGTTTAGAAGACTACGAGATTGTTTATTTCCCATTATAAAGAACATTTTTGATAACACCAGTTTGTATGTATCTCTATCTCAGTGCTCTCAAAAACGTTTCTCTGTGCACTTCGCTCTGCTAGTTGTTACACAACAACAATATCCTTAACACCATGAAACACAGGAACCCCTATCTTTCTACTGCTGCATCTGTGATGAGATCGGAGGAAAACATTGATGATAGACACATTTAAGGAGCAGTTGCAGAACAGTTAAATTACCTTGCTGTAGATATGACTCCATTCGTTAGCAATCAGTTCCCTACTTTTGCTGCATTCTCAAAAAGGAACATTACATTCCAAATTATATATTGCTCTGAACTTCAATGTCTTTGTAGGTTATACTTTTTATGCCTGTGAGGTTTTCCAAGCTGTTTTGTCACTTTTGGCACTCAGACAATTGGCCATCAACAGGTACATAGAGATAATCAACATCTATATGCCTTTCAAAAGAAATAATCAGAAAGCCAAAAAGGAAACAAAAAGACCAAAACTCCACCTCACCAGCAATCAGCACCCAGATGAATAGAGATTAATATCAAGACCACTAGACCAACAATCAAGAAGTGAACAACAGTTCCCAATCATGGAGCTGTCAACTCAGATAAACAAGCTAACTGTCAGTGTTCCAGAAAAACCTCTGCTCCAATTAAAAACTCTGAGGCAAGCATTTTCTGAAAGTTCTATTTATTAAAGTAGATATACTGGCACCTCTTGGGAAAACCTGAATCTGAGAGTTCCGGGTTTTCCCTCAGTAAATCAACCCCCCCCAAAACCATCCCCCCACCCATCAGTCGATCAAATGCTCTAATCACCATCCGTCCCAGCCCTTGAGACAGAATTCCAACCACTCCTTCTTCAGATGCAGGCTCGTCCTGACCTTGACCGACAGGAAGAATGCTATTTTGTCTAAATACAAACCCTCAATTAAATCCCCCCTCCTACTTTCCCACACATGAGAAGGTAGCAGCTTGGAAGCTTCCGGCCTAATATGGCTTCCAAAGCTGACACTAACAGTAAGTAACAGCTTAGGAACTGCCAAGACCACTCCCACCAACATTGACAGGGCAAGCCATTAGTATATAATATGAGAGCAAACCCCATTCCCTTCTAGCATTGATGATCTTACCTAGTTTGGTAATGAAACATCTCCAAGAAAACAACCAAGCTGAGGGAGAACCATGGAGCCCAGAAATTCAGAAGCCCTGAAGCGTTTTCAGAAACAAGTGAATAAAAGCTTCAGCTGAAAATTTGTCTTTCAGGGAAGGCATGCTCTTTGACATGCACATATTGCATGAAACATTTAGTTTCTCTTATATGCAAAGAACATGTAACACTGTTCCCTTCCCACCTATTTAACTATTTGCAGTTACATGCTTGCAAATTGCTACGTTGGCAGGAGCTGAGACTAGAACAGGAACTCACCCACTCATGTGGCAGTTGGGTCTCAAACTGCCAACCTTCCAGTCAACTAGCCCAGCATTTTAAGCACTGGGCCACTGTGCATAGCGTAAGACCTATCATAAGTGCAAATAATATTTGCCAAAGCTTTCCTAATTAAATGACTTGTTAGTGGAAAGACTAAATAGAGGAATGAAGGAGCAAGCCTACTGTATAGTTTTTCTTAAAACTTGTGGTTCATTAAAATATTTGTGGAGAAAAGAAGGGGCACTAATTAGCATAAAACTAAAGAAGTCAATATGGAGAATCAGGAACCAATTAAGGGATTGTCATATGTGAGATTTAAGAAGTGATGACTCAGTTTACAAGAGGATGTCTCTAATTTAAGGCAACAAATAAGGATGATTCATAAGCTACACAAAAGAGGAAACACTTTCTTTTCATAATCATTGGCCCTTGTAATGCGAACAGAATTAATAACACACTTATTCAAGCCCTTTTTACTTGGAAATCAATTTTCCTAGGATTTATTTGCAATAATATATATATATATATATATATATATTGGACTGAAGCATTTGAATGTATATTTGAATGTCTTATTTATTATGTGGTATGTAATTTTCTGTATATCTACTATGAATTTTGTCACAGTATATTCAATTATATTATGTATCTATATAATTTATTTTATGCATAACTTCCATTCTGAATAAGATTTCTAAGGTAGCTCACTTCATTTAGAAAGCATTAAAAAAACATTAAAGAGATGGATGTCAAATAAATCTAATACATAATAAAAGATCAAGCAGTATAAAAATAAAACAGATAAAACAGCAATATTAAAGCAGTCATAAGAGCAGAGAGAACATTAATGTAGCATGGTTTAAAAAAACCCATGCAGGTAGGGTCATGTGGGGAAAACCATCTTTTGAGACAGAACATGATAGTCATATACAGATTGCCAAAATAGCAGACATGAACAATACGAAAAATAACTAAGGTCTCTGTCTCTGTCTCTCTCTCTCTCTCTCTCTCTCCCCCCTCCTCCCCCTCTGATTTCTACAAACACATATAACTGTGCATGTTTATAAACACAAGTGTTCTTAATGGATGGCTTCTGCTAGATAATTTACTTTGCTCTGAGACATCTACTTTGCATGGACCCTAGAATTTTAGTCAATAGTTCCGCTAAAATATGTTGTGGTAGCCTTGGATGACTTTGGAAATGGGCCAGGGGTGACATCTACTTACTTTCCCTACCGGTTAAGAAGTGCACGCACCGCACGTCACATGTGCGCACAGACCCTCTGTGCAAGCACAAACCCTTCTGCGCATGCGCAGAGGGTAAAAAAACAGGTTACTTCCTGGTTAAAACCAGGAAGTAACGATGACCGGGCGGGTGGGTGGAGCCTTGCACTGCCATCGCTACCGGTTCTCCAGACCACCTGCCACCATCATTACCGGTTCGGCCGAAGCGGTCCGAACCAGTAGCATTTCACCCCTGAAATGAGCTATATAAAGGAAACCTTATTATTTGAGGAGCAAGCCAGTATTCACTGACAGAGAGCATTTGTACTGTTTGCAGCAACCATGCTTCTGCTTTGAGAAGTAATTACATTGGCCTATCCACCAAAATATTCAGCACATACCTCTGATTCTGTTAGGGTGGGTGCAGCACCTGCTGTGTTTGTTCTTGTGACGGGGCAAGCATTAGCATTGGAACATTTACCTTATACTTTCCAGCTATTGCAACATACTAGACAACATTAAATATGATGGAAAAAAGCAAAAAACAACCTATAAAGATTAGTTATACTTATGATTTGCTGATATGAAAACTTGGGAGTGGATGGGTAGGAATTGTTATAAAAGAATATGAAGACATCATTGTGACTATATATTCCTGAAGATCTTTGCACTTTAATGGATATAGAGTAGCTGGGAATGCAACAAGGAATAGGGGGGGATTTATAACAGGGGCTTTGAAGAAATTATTTTCCATAAAGGAGAATATTATAGCTCAAGATTTCTCCTAATGCTAAATAGTATCATCAGCACTGATGAGGGTACCTAGTTTGGATAATATAACATCTGCAAGAAAATAACCAAACTCAAAGAGCACCAAGGACCCCCGCATGTGAGGGGGTCCTTGGTGCTCTTTGAGTTTGGTTATTTTCTTGCAGATGTTATATTATCCAAACTAGGTACCCTCATCAGTGCTGATGATACTATTAATGCATTAGGAGAAATCTTGACTGTGTCGCTTTTTGATTAAGTAATAAATTGCGTATAAAAACTGAACATGTGAGTTGCTCATTGGGGTTGTGTTGATGACGTTGCCTGATGACATTACCAAGTTTGGGTAACAAAATGTTTGCAAAAAAACAGCCAAGCTCAGAGAGCACCAAGGACCCCCTCAGATTATTTTCACTTAGATGATCTTATAAGTAACTCATATATTCAGTTTTTATATGCAATTTGTTATTTAATCAAAAAGCCATGCAGTCAAGATTTCTCCCAATATATTATTAGCATGGAAAGCTCTCTCCATACCCCAAAACAGCCTTGTATTTCTGCAGCCTATCAATTAAATTCACCTTAGTTGGTAAATTATTGGGTTGGTTATTACCCTATACAGAATACATTCGTTTCTATTCTTTTTGCAAAGATTTCATTGTGTACTCTAAGTTTCTTTGTAGGGTGACATTTTATGGCAGAATTATGAACAAAACCCTCCTAATTAAGAGCTTGACATAGTATTCTTCTCCTTTATTGCTATAACCACATTGTGTCCATAGGCACCATTATACAACAGCATAAATAAAAGTGTTGATTTGCTTTCGAATTTTAAGAGAAGCATCGAAGTTGATTGATTGACACAGTATTTAAAAGCAAAGAGAGATTCCCCAATGAAGCTGGAATATTAATAACATGCTTTTGCTAATTAATCTTTCTATATTCTGACATTTTACAGAGTAGTATTATAAGAATTTTTGCTATAATTTGTAATAATGCTTTAAAAAAAATCTTCTAGAGCAGTGTTTCTCAACTGTGGCAACTTTAAGATGCATAGACTCCCAGATTCCTCAATGAGCCATGCTACATAGGGATATTTGGGAGTTGAAGTCCATACATCTTAGTTTCCCAAATTGAGAAATACTGCTCTAGATAACCTCTTCAAATAACCAACACAATATAATTCTCTTTCAGATCACCATGAGACTGGACAGTCACGGCCGTGGTGTCGAACCCATGGCATGTGTGCCAGAAGTGGCACACAGCTATCTCTGTGGACACATGGGCTGTTGCCCGTTGCTCTTCCGGGTTCTGGCACACTGGCCAGCTGGTGCTCTTCACACATGTGGAATGATGGAAACCAGAAGAGCAGCTTCCCGATGCACACCCGCCACCTGGTTTCCGGCATGTGCAGGTTTGATGATTTTCTGGTTTCCGGCATCTGCCTGCGCACCAGCCACCTGGTCTTCTGGTTTCAGGCATTCATGCACATGTGAAAACCAGCTGGCCGGCATGCTGGAACTCAGAAGAGCAAGCAATGGCTCACCTGCCCAAAGACATGGAGAGGGGATCCTGGCGGTCACTTCCTAGTGGAGCAGAGCTGTCAGCCAGGATGGGCGGGCGAGCCAGGGCTTCCCTCCCTCCCCACCCTAGCAGGTTTCTTGCACAGCCCCAGGCCTCCAGCCCATGGACCAACGCACATCTATGGTCTGGAGCACCTGGCTATCTTGGGTGCATGGGGCAGCGAGGCAGCGGGGCAGTATTTGCCAGCTGCCCAGCCCACTGCTCCTGCTGCCTCCAGGGGCGAGGGGCAAGGGCATGGTGATGGTGATGGTTCTCGCACTGCTTCCGGCCGGGATGCTGGAGCAGCCAGGAGGAAGAGGAGGAGGAGCCGCCATTGGGGATGCTAGCTGCCCCAGGATGGCCGGAGGAGAAAGCAGCTCTTCATGCATGGGGACGCTGCCAAGAGCCCAGCTCACCAGCGGGGGAGCAGTTGCGGGGGCCGGCCAGTTGCTCCTGCCCCTCCCCTGTGGCTGCCACTGCTGCTGCTGATCTTCTGGGGTGGTGGGGCTGCACAGGAGCTGAGTCTGCATGGGAGGAATGTCTGCCCAGCACTGGAGTAAGAGGCGCATTGGCCAGGAAGTGGTCGCACTCCCTTGGCAGAAGTTGTGGGATGGGGGGCTGCACTGGCTTGTTCTTGGTGGTGAGCTGGGTGAGTGTTTCATTGACACTCTTCCCGTTTCTGGTGCACACATGCGCACTGGCTAGCTGGTCTCTGCACACACTGGCATGTTGCTGCTGTGCTCGCGTGCTCCTGTTTTGGCACTCAGTGCCGAAAAGGTTCGCTAACACTGAAATATGGTTTCCTGCTTGAGTAGGGGGTTCGACTAGATTTCCAAGGTCTCTTCCAGCTCTTTTCTGATTGATTGATTGATTGATTTTTTTTTAAAATTAGATTTATATACCGCCCTTCTCCGGAGACTCAGGGCGGCTTACAATGCGTTAAGCAATAGCCTTCATACTTCTTGTATATTTATACAAAGTCATCTTATTGCCTCCACAAACTGGGTCCTCAATTTACCTACCTTAGAAAAGATGGAAGGCTAAGTCAGCCTTAAGCCTCGAACTTGCAATAATTGCAGACAGCTGAATGTTAATAACAGGCTACCTAGCCTGTGAGCTATCTGAGGCTCTTTGATTGATGCTATGGTTCTGTACTGTGCCAAACTACAACGCCAGGCATCTTCTAACCTTCAGGTATGACATACATGGTCAGGAAAAGCCTTGGAGGCACAGACATCCAATAGAAGCTACAATGATATCATGATGTGAATGGCTTCAGCTGGTCCTTTCTTACCCATATTGTGTTTTTTGATATTCGTGGAACTGTATGATGCAACAATTTCTACATAGCAAGTGGGGAAAAAGATTCATTTTAAAAGCAGATACCCATTCCTAGCTTTTAACCTCATTTTTAACCTCACTAACTCCTAGTTTTTAATCTCATTTTTGTTTAATTTCTGCCAAACCTATTGTCAGGTTCTCCAAAAGAATTCCACATTCTTTATATGATGCTATAAACTAGATTTCATGAGCACCTTGTTCACCACATTAGACTGCTTTGTTACTTGATAGACAGTCTCCAACATACTAACTTCTTATGTTCCTTCATGCTCATCTAACGCTCTTATCCCTTCTTTTAGATTCTTGCTTTTCATAAATACTTTTAGCTTTAAATGCATATATTTTTATATCTTCCAGCTTTTGACAGTTTTTAGATTTTTATTTTTCCTCTTGATGTATCCTTTATGCTTTTTAAATAGCTATATCCTACCTTCCTATGTTAAGTTTATGATTGTAATAAAGATTTGATTTGATTTGATATTATAGTGGGTCAGCATTTTGTATGTACTGTTTTTCCTATAATTATGAATTTGGCTTAATTTCTGTTTTATACTGAATTAGTGTATATTATTTAATTCATTTCATTTCAATGGATTTTCTTCCAAATAAACATGCCCAGAGCTGTTTTGAGTTTTCCTGGCTAGAAGCTTTTTGATTATTACAATCTGTTTAAAATATGGGAAAGTATATTTAATTCTTATCTACTTTGCTTTGGCATTTTAGATCTAAACAGTTCCAGAATGAATTTGTTTTTCTTGGGAATACAGAAGGAATTAAATGGCACTTTACCACAAATAAACACATTTGTCTCAGTTTTGACTTACAGTTATTTGCATAAAACAAGACATTACAATCAGTGAGAATAAACAAGAGAATTTTTTTTTTAAATGCAAAGCAAAATTTGGAAATAATTGCAAAACTTTCACTCAGCCTTGGGCAGAGAAGGAAGAAGAGGGGAGATGGATAATAATTCCATCTAATTCAGCATTGAAATGTTCAAGATATAGGAAAGAAATTTATTTCAGCATTTGTGTGGGTAGTTATTTTAGCAATATTTTTATTATGCTGATATGCTTGAACAGCCTGAGGACAGAGGTAAATAGCTTCAGCAAAACATTAACTATTACACTTCTAAATTCACCTCAGGTTTTTTATTTGGATTTCACTAAAACATAAATGAGGCCCCACCAGGTTTACATATTATCTGTTTTGAAACTGTGCTCAGTAATATGCTACATAAATTATTGGCATAAACCCAACAGAGAGCTGAATTCTTTCTAGAAAACTAAATGAATACTTGAATTGTATTTATATGCTCAGAAGATTAGCCAAGTCTCTTTGTGACTTTCATCCCAAATTAACAACACTGAACAGTGAATATTGGTTACTATTTTTTGCACAGCATTTAATTCATTGTACTTGCTCAGTTTTCACTGAAGCAAATTAATGTGTATTATGACTTTGTTCTGACAGATATGCATGTGTGTCTGTGTGTGTGTGTGTGTATATGTGTATGTATATATATGTATATATATATATGTATATGTATATGTATATGTATATGTATATGTATGTATGTATATATATATATATATATATATATATGCAAAAACTACTCACGCCATAATCACGAAATCTCCAGAACTGTAAAGCCTACAAACTTGAAATTTGCCACGTATGTTCCTCTTGGCTTCTAGGTGCTCACTAAGAAAGGATTTTTCTAAATGACCATCAGAGCATTAATATTTTCTATATTATGGTTAACATGTTCTGAGGTGTTCTACTCTCCCTCCCCACCTGAAAAGAAATCTGTTCCAAATGCAAAACACAAGCAGAGGAGAGGAGTTTCACTTTCAGTTTACTTTCATGGCAGGAAGTTTAATACAGAACACTTGAGCTAAGCCATGGCCAGGCTCCTTCCTGTCTCCTTCGTTTTCACATAGTAAATACTGTTTCACTTTCCAAACAGCCCTCTGATGCTAAGGAGTTCTACTCCCCCTCCCCACTTGAAAAGAAATCTGTTCCAAATGCAAAATACAAGCAGAGGAAAGGAGTTTCACTTTCAGTTTTAGTTTCACAGCCACAACCAGGGGATAGGATAGGGGAGGCTTCTGTGGGGCAAGCCTGAGGGAGAGAAGGGGATAGGATAGGGGAGACTTCTGTGGGACAAGCCTGAGGGAGTGAAGGGGATAGGATAGGAGAGGCTTCTATGAAGCAAGCCTGAGGCAGAGAAGGGGATGGGATAGGAGAGGTTTCTGTGGGGCAAGGCTGAGGGAGAGAAGGGAGATAGGATAGGGTCCTGTAGGGCAAGGCTTAGGGAGAGAAGGGGAGAAGAGAGGCCAATCATAACTACTCATTAATTTTCAAACTGTAAGTGTCGATTTATCAATCCTGATCACATAGTTTCAAGCAAATCACGGATATCCAGCTAGTGTGTGGGTGTGTGTACGTGTGTGTGTATATACCTGTTTTAAGAACAATACTATGTTTTAAGAATAATACTATAAGGATCCCCACAATGGACAAATGGCTGCAAAAAATGACCAAGTTAGAAGAGATGGTTAAATTGATTTCTTTGATCAAAGAAAAAAAAAACCAATACTTTTATTTCTACTACTTGGAAACCGCTTCTGAACTTTGTGCTTGAGGTAGAAATGAAACTTTGATGTTCGGTTTTATCAATTAGAAAGATTTTTTGTTATAGAAATGTTTAGTTTAAACTATCATGTAAAAGTAAAATAGTTAAGGTTTCATGTTAATGCCTTATTCTACTGCACCAAAGGGAGTTGGAAGTCAATGCCTTTTTTTTCTTTTTTTCTTCTTTTTTCCTCTTCCCTATTTTTCCTATTATTTGCTTTTATATTTTCTTTGTATGCTACTTTATAAACTAATTTTAAAAAAAGAATAATACTTTAAATAGGGCAGAATAGTTAGGGTTAGTTCACCTTGTTCCCACTTCTACAGTTATGTAGAATATTATTATATATATATTAATTATATATATATTATATATATATATATATTAATTATATATATATTATATATATATTAAATATTATATACATAATATTTCATGTTACCTGAAACAGCATTGGGAGAAAAAAAAAACCCAAAAGAGTACAAGAGATTACCTTGTTGCCTCCAAAACCATATTTTCACATTCTTTTCTCTTAGATTTTGCCATCAGGATTTCGTTAGATGCCACATGTAGCTTCCGTTCCTTCCGGCTCTCTTCCTGATTTTTCACCTCAAGTTTGCACTGAATGCTCAGAGAATCTTCACTATATCAATAGTATAAGAAATTAAATGCTCCCATTTTTTGTTTTACCTAACAATGGAATACGATGATTCTGGGTTCCACACAATAATAACATGGTTATTATTTTCATGAATTTACTAAAAACCCTCTGAGTAAATGGGAGGGAAGAGTACAGCTAGTCCCTGACATACAACAGTTCAGTGACCGTTCAAAGTTACAACGACACTGAAAAAAGTGATTTATGATTGTTTTTCACACTTAGGACTGTTGCAGAATCCCCCATGGTCACCTAATCAAAATTCAGATGCTTGGCAACTGACTCATTCTTATGATGGTTGCCATGTCCTGGGGTCATGTGATCCTCTTTTGCTTCCTTCTCACAAACAAAGTAAATGGGGAAGCTAGATTCCCTTAACAACAGGTTTACTAATTTAACAACTGCAGTGATTAACTTAACTGTATCAAGACAGGTTGTAAAATGGGGCAAAATTCACTTAGCAAATGTGGCCCTCCCAAGCTCCGTTTTCACTGGCAGAGGGTTGCACAATGTCATCGCAGCCAAAACGGAGCTTGGAAGCCCGTTTTTGCTGGCAGAGCGCTTGGGCCACCACAGGGCCCCCCAACATGACATCGAGCTGACCATGCCCCCTCTGGCCATTTAGATCAAACAAAACCCTGATGCGGCCCTGAATTGAGTTTGACACTCCTGATCTACTTTATCAGATCTGTGATAGTGCAGAAGCTTCAATAGAGGGCAGTATTTGGCTGATCATGTATGAACTCAGAGATTAAGGAGGGTTGGGAAATGTTATAATAATAGTAAGTTAAATTAGAAAGTCAAATCATGTCTTGGCAGATGGAATGGCAAATCTCTTCATTATGGTTCCCAAGAAAACTGCACTGATATGTCCATGAAGACACTAAGAGTTAACATTTGACTTGAAGGAGACAACCATGTAGGACAATGTTATCGGAACATTAAGTCTAGCATTGTGCTGGCTGATGACTTATTCACCCTTAATTTAAGAAGCATCAGTAAGGAGTGGCCAACACTGAAATCTTAGGCATTCTTGGAAAGGATTATAATCAGCCATGTTGCAGGGACCAAAAAATCCCTGCAAGATATTATATGATCACCTCCATGGTTTTCTTGCTTGGGGCCTGACGCCAAGCTTACTGAAAGGGCATTTCAAGTCATTATATAGAAACAACTGTTTTGACAGTCTTTAGATGTGAACCAAAACAGGTCTTGCTTCCTGGCTTAATAGTGGAGATCTACCATAAAGCTTTAGGCTCTGTTGTGCATATACATATTTAGCTCTTCAGAAAGGAAACTGTTTGCTGAATAGCTTTCTGTTTTGCCCACCAAGGCTCTGACCTCTATGGAAGGCTTGAGGCACCACTGTTACTATAAGCACATCTGTCCTAGAGGTATGCACAGAAATGCCTAAGTGGAGGTCAAAGGTCACTCAATGGCATTAGGCAGACATTGCAGGAAAACAAGGATTCCAAGACTGCCTAAAAGATAGTGGCCTCTTCAGGAAATAAGCAAATACAGATACGAGCACCACAAGAGGACTTACTTCTGAAATTGGAAAACCCTGTCCTTTCACCACAAAGATATCTGCAAAGACATGAATAAAAATGTCAGATGTATTCACAAAAACACAATTAGCATTGGTCTGTGTAATCATGCCAAAAATGACACTGACATTTCAAATTTGATGGGGGGAAAAATAAAGCAATATCGGATATCAGCTAAAAACATCCTCAAAGTTATGGAGATAAAGGTTGTGCATAAGGGGTCTCATATTGGGTCCTGCAAAAATATCACACTAGATTGCATCTTGCAGACATGCCACACTGATTCTCATGCATATTACCGGTAGCAGCCTTCCCATGGAAACTCCGTAGGTACATCTGGCCAGCTTTGCAAGTGCTGATCAGTTTATTAGGCTGATAGTGGCAAATCAGAACCATAACAGCATTCCTAGATATTTGGATATGCGCTGATCTTGATCAAACAACAATAACCTCGATACAAATATTTTATCATCTTGTCTCTGCCTTGTCCATGAATGGAGAGGTGGAGCTCTCGCCTCACAATCAGTGAGTTCAATCCTAGGTAGAGGCAGATATTTCTCTCTCTGGGCACAATGAGTCTATATCTGCTGAACAAAACTCCACATTGGTGACAGGAAGGGCATCTGGCCAGTAAACACTCTGCTAGCTCCATTCAGTTGCCCAGACTCCATCCCACAAGGGATTATGGGGTCATTAAAAGATGACGATGATGTCTCTGCCTTGTCCATTTCTTTGCCTAGGGATCTCATTCCAAAGGTACCTTAATCATGATCAATGATCAGTAGATTAAATTGGAGGTCATCCAGGTATTTCCCAATCTCCCTATGCCCATGTTTTGTGGTGTGTCACAGCACCCTAGCAAACTTACAGGTTTCTAAGTCTCTCAGCATACTGCAGTACACAGAACTGCTAGGACACCCTGAAACACTAAATAAAGCACTAAGGATGCCATAAATGGATTTGGGTACCTCTGCCCTATGCAGTTGGAAATTTCCTGGAGGAAAATATTGGGAAGAAAACCGTATGGGATGAGTTAAGGATCACTTTCACACTGTCCCGAAATTACCAATTCTTGAAAACAGGAATGTAATACTATGCACAGCCTGAGGTTGAGAAAAGCACAGAGCTATAGATAGGAAAGCCTAGAGAGGGGGCAACTACTTCTATTTCATGACATTTGTTATTAGGGAATTGTTTAAGAATATACTTTTGTGCCCTTTTCCTGACTGCTCCCAAAGCATATCAGAAAACGCGTCAGTAGCACTTGCTGACTTCATAAGCACATCCACTTAGTTTGCTTGGCACAATATAGAATGGGTTTGTTAATGCCTTCTTCCAAGTTTTTTTTCCCCAACTTCCTAACCCAGTTTACAGACCTCGCATTCCCTGGTAGTCTCCATCGAAGCACTAACTAGACCAAATCCTGTTTTTTAAGACAAGATCAGCTAGATCAGTGATGGCTAACCTTTTCGGCACCAAGTGTCCAAAACGGAACATGTGTGCATGTGTGTGCATGTGCATGCTCCGAAGCTCCGGAAACCTGAAGACCAGCTGGCTAGCGTGCACATGCCTGTTTTTTGGCCATTTTTGGTCATTTTTTGAGACTGTTTTCAGGCTGTTTCTTTGAGCTCTGGCGCCCGAGAAGTCCAGCTGGCAACAGCGCACATGCCCACAGAGAGGGCTCTGCATGCCACCTCTGGCACACGTGCCATAGGTTCACTATCATGGCGCTAGATGTTCATCAGACCCCTTTCTGGGGCTCAGAAGGTAAAACAGCATGTAGAATGTCAATCTAATAAATGCATGTCATCTTAATATTAACTATGCAGGAGATATGTAGATCATCCCATCCTTCCTGCAACATATTACATGACCTTAGCACCAAATCCTTGAACCAGTCCAGTTACCTATAAGGAATTTTGAAAACAGGGGTCCAATTAGACACTGAACTGAAAATCAAGTTGTGAAAGGATAGAAGGGCTCAACTCTGCATTTCCAAAATCTAGAGAGATATGAATATTTACATTTAGGTTCCTTGCATTTATGAGGACTCAATTACAAAACCAGCCTCAAGGCATTAATCATTCCATCAGACTGACGACTTTTTCAGCGCAGCTTTAACAGGAATAGTTGCCTTTTGCAATACGGTGGAGCAGACCAGCCCTTGTAGCGGCCACTTAGCAGACTAGAGCTAAAATAGGTAAATGCAAATCAGGAATGGTGAAGCTAACAAAGCTTTGTTAGCTTCACCATTCTGAAAATGGCGATGACTTAAAGTGCAGGACGCCCTTTGACCTCAGCCAACGGGAGAAGTCATTAGACAAGAACTCTGATCTCCTGTCAGTCATGATTTTCTTAATTTTTGTGTTGTGTTGTGTTTCCACACGCTTATAGAATTCCTTAAATTTTTGGTAGGTTTCACTCTTGTATTTTAGGGTGTACACAAAGCCGTAGCGGCTATAGTCATCCACTATAGTTAAGAAGAACCTCTTACCATACTTTATGGAAGGCCTAAGTGGGCCTACGAGGTCCATGTGTACCATTTCGAATATGTGATCCGTTGAGCGTGTGGCCCTTTTGGGTTTGGGGGCTACCTTTAGTTTAGAGCACTTACATATAGAGCAGTCCAAGTAAATTTCGCAGTTTTTTATTCTTGAACCTTCAGTACAATCATTAACCTTTTGAATCACCGGGAAGCTGGCGTGTCCCAGTCTGCGGTGCAGCAGATGTGCGCACTCATCATGGAGCGGTTTCCCTATATTAACCTTTTCTTTGTCTTGTGTGTCTTCCCTGCGGGGTTGGGTGCCCTCCTCCTCTTGTTCTTCGTTGCCCTTGGTGTCTTCTTTGGTGTTGGCCCTGTCTACGTAAAGGAAAGGTAGTCCCCCTCTAATTGTGATTTTTCCTACGATTGTGTTTCCTTTGGTCATGGTGATTCCCCCCTGTTTAATGCTAATTTCTATTCCTGCCTCCTTGCTGAGTTTTAAGGAGGCGAGTATATTGTGGGGTATTTCTGGTACCAACAACACTCCTTCTAGTTTTCCTAATCTGAGGAGGGTTACGTTGCCTTTCCCTGTCACTCTCACGTCATTTTGATTAGCCACCTTGATTAAGTAATTTTCCTCTGTGAAAGAGGAGAGGAGTTCCCTTTCACACGTGGTGTGATTGGTGGCCCCTGAGTCAATGAGCCACCAGGACCCTTTTTCGTTTGCCTTGCTACTCTGTGTGGCTCCTCCTACTCTGCATAGGGATCCGTCTCTGCTATCCCTTGAGTTGTCTCTGCTTTCTTTCTTCTCCCAGGGCCTGGGGGAATCCCTTCGTCTCATCCTGCTGTCATGGTGGTGCCTATCCGTGTGCCTTTTGCGTGGTTCATGTTTGTATCTATCCCTGTGCCCTTTGGTGCAATCCCGTTTGTAGTGACCTCTTCGCCCGCAATTATAGCACTCAGGGGGGTCGCGGGTGGTGTCAGTGAAGGCCACTCTTCGTGTTTGTTTATGCTCTCTGTGAATCACCTGGTGTTCCTTTCTGTGATTGTCCTCTGCTATAAGTAGATTAGATAGGCTGTCTATTGTCATGTGGCCTAGGCTAAGTATGTTGAGTTGTGTAAGGAATGTTCGCCAGGAAGGGTCTAGCGAATTGAGGATGATACTCTTCATGGTCTGCTCTGACACAATTTCTCCCCTTGGTTGCAGTTCTGCCCTAGTTGCATTTAGTTCCATTAAATGCTCCCCCATTGACACCCCTGGTTTAATCCTAGCTGAATAGAATTCTTTGGAAATTTTTGTTGTAGTGGCTACACTGTCGCTATAAAAATACCCAAATATTGTCTGAATAACATCATGTACAGTCAAATTATTTTCAATGCTATAATAGATGGTGGGTGACATGCTAGAGATAAGGAGGCAAAATGCCTTGTGGTGCATGCAGTCCAGTTCAAATGTCCATGGTGTATCAGGTGGGTCAGTTATAAAAAACATCATATTTTCTTTTAGAAATAAAACTTGGAGTTGCTGATACCACTCCATTAAGTTTGAACCCTCCATTTTTAAAATAGGAAACCCATTTGGTAAGTTTCCTGTGTTATTTTGTGTATTACTCACAGGTGGGTGTTGCTGTCCATGGTACTTGATGTGCTGGAAATAGCAGAGCGGCTCAGGAATGCTGGTAGGTAATTTAAAAGTCCCTCCTTGCATTTTTTTTCCTCTTTTGATCCACAGGAGCTTCTGCGCATGCGCGGCGTTCATTTCGGCTGGGACTTCGTCGGGGAAGGACCTCTTCGTCTCCGCTCCTGCTTGGCTGTCTGTCCAAGATGGGAAGGCCTCTGCTCCTGCTCCAGATGTCCAGCGGCGGTCAAGGAAGGCTGTTCTCTCCGCTGGGCGGCTTCTGGTCTCTCTCTGCAGCAGCGGCGGCGGCGGTGAGTATTCCCTCCATTCGATTCCTTCCGGCAGTCGCGGCTTGGGAGTGGGGTGGCGTATCGCGACCGGGGGGCGCTGCGGCGTCGGTGGGTCCTCAGCGGCGTCCGCATCCCTTGGTGAACAGTTGGGGGGTCTTCTCTTTCCTTCTTTGGGTTTTTTAGCGTTTCTTGGAAGCCCCTTTAAAATTTTTATTTTTGTCCCGAAGGCGGTGGTGAGCGTTTTTATCGCTTCTTCCACCGCCTGATCACTAGGAATGTCCTTGGGGGGTGATTCCTCACTTTCTTCTGAGGAATCATCATTATTTTGTAGTTTTTGGGGTTCGGGCGCTTCATTGGTTGGCAGATCTGCATATTTAAATTTGGTTTTTGGGAGGTCGGCCATCTTTTTTGGCCACGTGTTCAAAGATGGCCGCTAGTCTTGATTTTGCGCGGGAATCCCCCCCTCAGCCTTTGGAATGTAACAGTTTTGGGGGGTTTTTCTTACCGGGCTTGTGTCCGGTCGCCTCGCTTGTCGTCTTTGGACCTTCCTGGCCTCGTTCTGGCTTTGAATGAGGTAGCTGATGCCGGCCAGGAGATCTTCGTCCGTTGCAGGGGTTTCTAGCAGGCTCATCATTTCTCTCCTGAGTCTGCTGGTTTCCTTTTGTTGGGTTTTTTCTTCGTTTAGGTCTTTTTGCCCCTGTTCATCATCCGATGAATAGTCTCCGGGGCTGTCTTCTTTTTCTTCTTCCGAAGTCATTGGCGTTGCCATGTCTTCAATTGGGTTTTGTTGTTTTTCCCGCCTTTTGGTCTCTGACCTCGTCTGCGGTCTTTTTGGCATGTCTTCTGATTATTGGGTTGCCCAACCATCGACTGCTACCATTTTGTTAGCTTAGATCAATTTGGGGCCCAATAATGTACGAAGACACGCTGGATTATTTAACATGAACAAGTCTTTATTTATTTACATCTGCTTCGTTACAGGTATCATCAGGAACAACTGTGGCAACAACAGGGGGAGACCTTAAATACCCAGGAGGTGGAGTTACAGGTAATGGGAGGGGGAAGAAGGAGGGGTTAGGTTTGTTTAACTTGGTTAACCCTTGACATGCCGGGGTATAATGTTGAATATGCCCAGGGAGAACATTTACTTGTAACAAGCTTTGCATTTAATTCTTACTCGGGGCAGGATGGCTAATACCATCTGCTTCATCTTGGTGCCTAACAGCGTCTTGAGCTGCTATGATTTACTCTGAATTTGGCCTTTGTTCCCCTCCACCCCCAAAAATACGAGTACAGCCTTAATAGTTAGATGTGAACTCACTCTTTTTTATGACTCAGCTTCCTTATCTTGCTTGGCCAAGAGTGTAGCCTTCTGCCTAAAGCATCTGCTCTGGACACCACCAAAATTATATGGAGCATTGTATTTTACAAAGTGTGACAGTTCTTGAGTTGTTAAATTGACAATTAGCTTTCCAGCCATCTGCTCTACTCTCAGTCACTTCTTAATATTAAGTTTTTTATGAGAGAATTAAATATGAATGGGGGAGGGGAAGGGGATTTAGGAGAATATGTATGATTTCAGATATTTTTAGCAGCAACTTTGAATAAATCTTTCTTTAATCATGACTTCTCAGGTTGTTTCTCAACCTACGCTATAACATCATAAAGATTAAAGATGCCTTTGAATCCGACTTGGCTTCTGGTGACTTCAAGCATATGAATGTTCTTCCCAAGGACACAAGAGAGGTTTGCCATGGCCTTTCTTCCACTTAGCTGTAGTATTCATGGCACTCTTCTATGCAACACTAACCAGCCCCAACCTTACATATTTTCTGAGCTCCAACAAGATCAACTAGAAGCTGCCACTTGCTGAGGCTATAGCATCCATTTATTTCTGTTGCAAACATTTGCTTGCCAGCAATGACCAGCAATGGCCCGACAAATGAGCTCCCCATCCCACGAGGCTCACGTCTGTGGTTAGGACTAAACGTGTGACCTCCAGAAACACACATCCCTTCAGGATCGCCGGGGACATCCACCAGGCTAGCGATGACCTCACCTGAGGTGGAAGGAGGGCACGAGATCTGGACATGCTGCGTCTTGTCCTCTGAAAGGGCAGCAGAAATCACTGTAGAGGTCTCGTGCGTCTGCGTGCCCACGGAACGATAGAGATACAGGACACCATCATCCCCAGGAGTTGTGATAGCTGGAGAAGAGGCACCTTCCGCTGTGTCCTGGTTTGTTGTACCATGTCCTGATGTTGTTCACTCTGTCTTGGGACAGGAACACCTGTCCTACCACCGTGTCGATTATTGCCCCCAAATGAAGCAGTCTCGTGGTCGGGACAAGATGACTCTTCTGGTAGTTGATGGTGAATCCGTGGGAAAGGAAACCCTGGATCACCGCCTCCATATCCAGCCTGGTTTGTTGGTAAGTCGACGACAGGACGATTATATCGTATATGTAGCATAGAAGGCGGATGGGAATAGACCTCAGAGACGCGGCTATGACCGCCACCAATTTGGTGAAAGTTCTCAGGGCGGAAGAAAGCCTGAATGGCATCGCACAGTACTGGTAGTGAAAGTTGTTGAACTCGAACCTCAGATACTTGCGATGCGCCGGGTGTATCGGGACATGTAGATAGGCTTCCCGAAGGTCTACTGATTGTAACAAATCGTTTTTCCGGACACAAGGTCTACTGATTGTAACAAATCGTTTTTCCGGACGCAAACCAGAATCGTGGTGAGCGACTGCATCTTGAACCGGCGATACAAGATAAATTTGTTTAGTTGTTTCAGGTTCAAGATGCCTCTGTGTCCCCCCGATGACTTGGCAACTAGAAATAGAATGGAATAGAAGCCGGCCTTCTCCTCGTCTTTGGGGACAGGCTCTATTGCTCTGATGGCCAGAAGATGAGCAATCTCGGCCTCCATCAGATGACGTTGTTGTGGATCGTGAGGCACCGGACAACGTTTGAAGCGGAAGGGAGGAATCCCGACAAACTCTAGGCAAAGTCCGTATCGTATGGTGCGTCTTATCCATTCTTCTGATGTCGAGAGATCCCATTGGTCGTGAAATAACTGGAGGTGACCACCAATGGGACAATTGGTCTCCTATGCTTCTTCAGCCAATGATTTATAGACATCCTGGATCTGCAATTTCTGCCTATAGTAATTGGGGGGAGAGAGTCATTTGCCCCTCTTGGGAGGATGGAAACTGCCTCCTCCGAAGGGTCGCCTGTTTCCAGCCTGGGCTCGGCCACCGCTCCTGAATGTTGGTCTGTCCGGTCCACGGTCTGTCCCCCGGGGGAAGTATCTCTGAGAAGAGGACCCTGAGGGTCCGGAGTAAGGCCGAAAGGGCTGCCGTTGAGAATAAGGGACAAACCCTCTGTCTGGACGCCGATAAGAAGATGGGAGGATCTTTCTTTTATCTTTGTCCTCCACCAATAGAGGTTCTAACGAGGCCCCAAACAAAGAAGGTGCCTTGAAGGGAGACGCCGCCAACTTCCATTTTGCCTTCGAATCGGCCTTCCAGTTTCGAAGCCAGAACAGCGTCGATTTTAATAGTAGCTTCATATTTTTTTCTTGATGAGGGCTTTTTGAGAATTAAATAATAATTTTTAATCTGATTTTGTTTCAAGTTGTTTTGTTTTGTTTTGGATTTTTGTCTTTTTTCATTGCTATACCGTTATATTATTGACTAGTTGATGCACTAAATTCTTCAAATGTAAATCCTTGCTCTAAAACCTGCTGATGAATGGTCTCCTATGCTTCTTCAGCCAATGATTTATAGACATCCTGGATCTGCAATTTCTGCCTATAGTAATTGTTATGCTAGGGGAAATTTCAAATTCATGATTCTAATTTAAAAGACTTCGGGTGATTGATGGTGAAGATACAGAGTTCATATTTAGCTTGTAGAAATTAACATTACAGTCATTCTTTAGCAATTCTTCACATCTTCTGTCCTCAATTAAGGAACTTTTCAGAGGAAGTTAAGTCCTAAATGGACAGTTTCAGTGGACTTGGTGTTACTAGTTCATCTATCTTGATGGTGCACTCTAGCAGGTTCTCCTGCAAAAATATTTGAGTTTAATTGCATATCATCCATCTTTTTGTCCAATTCATGCATTATTCTCAAAGAAGCCAAGAATAATTTTATTACAAGAAGCCACTTGGTTTGTGAGACTATCTAATATAGTCAGCTCCTGTGCCTTCTTAATACCCTTGGCATTCCTGATTGTTTCACACAGTTCATCTGACCTCAAACAAGAAACTGCTTCCTCTCTTTCTCTGCATATAAATAAAGATTGTGTAACACTTCCAATCCACCCTCAAAGAATAGCTTATTCAAGATATTTTAGGACAAATTCCACCCCAACCTTTTTGGGCACCAGGGATGGGTTCCCTGGAGAAAGGTTTTTCCATGGACCAGAGGGGGCGTGGTTTTGCATGCTGCTTGCATCCCACAGATAGGGCTTCACTTGTTTACATGGCCCAGTTTCTGGCATGCTGTGACCCAGTGCCGGTCCATGGACTGGGGGTTGGGGACCAGAAGTGGGTTTCAGCAGGTTCTGACCAGTTCTGGAGAACTGGTGGTGGAAATTTTGAGTATTTCGGAGAACCAGTAGTAAAAATTCTGACTGGCCCCACCCCCATCTATTCTCTGCCTCTCGAGTCCCAGCTGATTGGGAGGAAATGGAGACAGTACCCTTTCCCTGCCACACCCACCAAGCCATGCCCACCAAGCCATGCCACACCCACCAAGCCACACCCACAGAACTGGTAGTAAAATTTTTTGAAACCCACCACTGTTAGGGACCTCTGTTTTAAGATGCACAGTAAGACAAATGTAGCTCTTATCTCCCATAGTTTAACCGAGCTACACGTTTTCTTACACCAGACAACTGCTTTTAGGTGTTGCAATCAAATGTTCTGTTTGTGTCCCACATTCACTATGATCTTCCTTGTTTCAAATTGTTTCATTGCCTTGGACTGTCCTTCTCCGTCCTATCTACAGCCAATGCTTCTGCCCCACTACTATTTTCTCTAGCCAAATTGCTTGGATCTAAAATTTAAAAATTATGGACTCATAAAAGAAATTAAGAAAAACTTGATGTCAGGGTTCCAAGTAACATCCCCAACGAAAGAAGTCTCCGAGGCTAGATGTTTCTCAAAGTTCCATTTTATTAGAGATGTCATATTGACACATCTGGGAAAACCTGAATCTGAAAGCTTCCAGGTTTTCCCCACCCAAAAGAAAGTCCAGGTCCCAGGGCCAGATTTAGATGAAAAGAGGCCCTAGGCTATTCCACTTATGAGGCCCTTTCACCTCCCATTTTTAAGTTTGTGAAATTATAATTTTGCTAACAATTTGAATGTAGGCCCCTCTTGATCTTGAGGCCCTAGGCTGAAGCCTAGTTAGCCTATAGGAAAATCCGGCCCTGCCAGGTCCTTTCCCCCTGCACCCACATGTCCATCACATGGTCCAATCAATGCACCATCCCAACTGGAGATGCCACCCTGACTCTCAGAAGAAAGAATATTATTATGGCTAGATATCTCCCCAACTCTATACAATCCCCCCCCCCCTCAGTTTCCCACAGCACTAAATGTGGCAGCCCTGAAGATCCAAAATAAAAGATGGCTCCAGGACTCACACTTCGGTCTCTACTGTGTTAAAAAACCCACAATTCCTGGGTGCAAGATCAGTTCCTATCTACTTTTCATCTTTCTGTTCTGCTGCAGCTGCTCTTTTTTTTCCCAGCAACACTCCATTTGTGCAATCATTTTATCTCCCCTGTTCTCACTACAAAAGGCAATTCATGTAAGTCATTTTCAAAATTGTAGTAATTAAACTAATTAATACTAAGCAAATGGAAGAAGAAAGACTTTTTGTTTTCAGAGAAGGAATAATAATTCCTATCATGTATAAAACATTTCTGAATAACAAGGGGAAAGTGGGGGCAAAACTGGTTTTCTTCAGCTCCAACTCTTAACTAGCATTAGACATGAAATTGTGGCAGTTGGCTTCATTATCAGCAAGAGTTGGTGATCATGTCAGATACGTCACTTAGGATTCATGTAGATTCATAGTGATGTGGAACAGTGGTTCTCAACCTTTTCTTCACCATGGACTCCCTTTAAAAACCTTTTGTGGCCATGGACTATGGCCTCCGACCCCCAAGTCTTAGCTCAAAATTTAAATCATAACATTTCTTCAAGCCTTCATGGATTCCCTGTGACAATATCATGGCCCCCCAAGTGTCTGTGGACCACAGGTTGAGAACCAGTGGTGTAGAAGATTGTCACAGTTTATTAGGGTAACATGAACTTCATGGAAGATTAAACTGCTGGAACCCAAGGAGATCAGATCTTAATTCAAGGCTTCAACCCAAAGGGAATTAAAGTCATTTAAAAACCAATCAAATCAATAGACTTAAGTGTGACCATTTCTCAGTTGGAAAAGGATTGCTACCTAAATCATACTAGCTTCCTTAAAGGATCAGCTTATGGTTTTAGTGGCTTGCAAGTTATAAATTCTACAAGATTTATTACAGTTATTGGAGGCCAAATAAAGTCAGTTCTGTTTAAAAGACTGTTCACTGTATAGCCACTTAATTCCAGAGGTGGACAGTATAGATATATACTCTTCTTTAAAGTAACTCTTATATTAAAATCATGTCTAAGAACTCTGGAAATGGCTTAACAACTGGCAATTATACCCAGTACAGTAGTAATTGTGGCTGGATATTTGACAGGACTGTTAAGTATAGATAAATCTGGGTTTGGTTGAATTAGTATTATTTAATTTTTTTAAAAAATTGATTTATATGCCGCCCATCTCTGAAGACTCAGGGTGGCTTACAATGTGTTAAGCAATATTTGTTGCCAGAGAAACCTGCTGATGCTCTTAAGTAAGGTTGCGTTGCTCTTGCTTCATTCCCTCCCACATAAAATATTTCTGAAAAGTGGAAGTTCATTACAACATTATTTTTTACTAAGGATGGATTTACCCATGGACCCAAAGAAAGATGGGATATAACCATCTGCCAGTAATTAGAGATTCTGTACATATATTTTTTATAATTGTGATCAGAAGGAAAGCTTGTCAGAACTGATATCCAGAGACATTTCTGAGTGTGGTTTGTACAATGACTCAGGGTAATGAAAGCTGCAGCTAGAAAATGCTTCCTTCCAATTATTATTTGGTTGGTTTCTGGAGACACAGAAGGTGGCATAGAGAGCAGTAAGGAGCAGCCAGTAATGAATGAGTTCCATCCCTGACAAGTATTACAAAACAAAGGCTCTACTGATAATGTACAAGTTTTGACCTCATTGCCAAGAGCAACTAGACCCAGTGTCTGGATGACCATAGAGAATACTTATAAGAGAATAACAGAATTGGAAGGGACCTTGGAGGTCTTCTAGTCCAACCCGCTGTTTAGACAGGAAGCCCTATACTATTTCAGTCAAATAGTTACCCAATCTCTTCTTAAAAACTTCCAGCATTGACAATTTCTGGAGGCAAGTCGTTCCACTGATTAATTGTTCTGTCAGGAAATTTCTTCTTAGGTTGCTTCTCTCCTTGATTAGTTTCCATCCTTTGCTTCTTGTCTTGCTCCCAGGTGCTTTGGAGAATAACTTGACTCCCTCTTCTTTGTGGCAACACCTGAGATATTGGAAGACTATTATCGTGTTTCCCCTAGTCCTTCTTTTCATTAAACTAGACATACCCAATTCCTGCAACCGTTCTTTATGTGTTTTAGCCTCCCTAACCATCTTTGTCGCTCTTCTCTGCACTCTTATGCTGTACTGGACTTTCCACACAGTCATGATTGTCCCACACATATTGACAACGTTCTTCAGCATGGCACAAGTGCTGCCAAGGCCCGAATGGAATAGGACACAGGATGCCTATCTTATAAATAAATAAGATATAAACAACTATGATGTAGCAGAAACATCTGCTACATCATTATATCAATGGCAGAAACCAGGTCAAGAACAGAGGAATAACCACTTTTTAAAAACTGATAGAGTAAAAGGATAACTTTAAGCTTCCTCAGGCATGGCCTGAGGATAAAACGAAGGCTATACCATGAATACCATGCTAGGGGAAAAAACGTTATCATGTTAATGCTGTTAAAGGCAACCGAGAAAAAAACCTAAGACTGCAGAGAACGAGTTTTGTTCCAAGACTATTTCAGTGGAAGATGCTTAAATACACCCACAAAAGGAGATAAATTTGTTGGACAGATAATTGTTTTCAGCATCCACCCACATGCCAATTTCTTGTCTTGAGGCTTTCAATTGTTAAAAACACATCTTCAATTCTAAACAGAGTCAAGATGCTTAGAAAGAATTGGCAGCCAGAATGAAACAAGCCAAGTAACTCAATGAATAGTGAAAGTTGTTGATATAGTTAGGCAGCTGGTAGGTTTCCTGAAATAAAATCTTATCAAATCTTTAAGATTTATTCAGATAATGCCAATCAGGCTCAAATAACATATAGGAGATGTTTTAACCCTTGGTTCCTCTCCTCCACTCCCAAGAATGTGGGACCACTGAACCAATACCAGATCACATGTTTTCTGAGGAATTTGAACATGAAAAAACCAACAAATATACATTTTGCTGTCGTAAGAACAAATATGGATTAAAGCATTTTCCCCAGCTATTTTATAATCTCATGCTTCCAGTTTTGGAGTCTTTGGACTGAACAAGTAGTGAAATTCAGCCGGTTCTATCTGGCTTGGGCGAACCGGTAGTGCCGGCGGCATGAGGCTCCATTCATTACATCCCGTTTTTTACTGTCTGTGCATGCGCAGAAGGCTCTGTGCATGTGGGGAGGAGGTGTGCATGAGCATAGCAAGTGTGGCAAGCGTGCAAGCTTGCACACTCACATTAGCAAACTGGTAGCGAAGGTAAGTAAATTTCACCCCTGGACTGGACCCTATGTGGAATATCAATAATTCAAGTTATTGGAAGAACCAGATTGGTTTTTAGGGTATTTTGGGGCCTATGCTTGCCTCTTTAGATTATTTTGATGGCCAGGAGAGGAAACAATAGAGAAATTACACAGTAGACGTGAAATATATATCTGTTACTTTAGTATTCACTTTTCCCTGAAAAGCACATAAATATATAAAAGAAAAAATAGTGGGATTGAGAATAAATACATACAAAATCTTTCTTCAATTGTTCCAAATAGGTATCTCTAGATATATTTTTTTCCTAGTTCTCTTCAAACCTTACTTTTACAAACATCAAATCAAATCCAAAAATTTGATTTGAAACATATGCTAAATTTGTGCCACTACATCTGAGCTTCTGTTCGTGGGATCCTTAGTGCTCTCTGAGTTTGGTTATTGCAGATGTTTCATTATCCAACTGGATTACATCCCCAATGCTACAAGGAAATGGGGTTTGCTCTCTTTTGATATACTAGTGCCTTGCCCCATCAGTGTTGATGGGAATGTCCTTGGAGGTTCCTTGGTTAGGCTGCCATTTACTGTTAGAATGTTTGTCTGAATTATTAGTTCCTGATTGGGATATTGTTTACAGCTTCATTGTTGGCCTAATATTAATCTTGGTGTTAATTCCTGCTGATCTGGGTGTTGATTGATGGCAAGGAGGTGGTTTAGGACTTTTTGTTTCCTTTTTGACTTTTTGAACATCTTCCAATAAAATGGATACTCATGCCCACCCCCCAAAATTGCTTGGCCTCTCAACCCACCACAACACAACCAACACAAGCTGTGAAAAGGATAACACTGTCATACATCAAAACATCTCTGAAACAACCAACAGACTATTACAACCATATGGCATCATTGTAGTTACAAGCCAACTTAAGCCCTCCAAAACATCCTAAGTAAATCAAAAGACCCAGCAGAAGGAAAAACAACAGTCATCTACAATATACAGTGTAACAACTGTAAGTAAAGGTAAAGGTTCTCTTCGCACATATGTGCTAGTCATTCCCAACTCTAGGGGGTGGTGCTCATCTCTGTTTCAAAGCCGAAGAGCCAGCGCTGTCCAAAGACATCTCTATAGTCATGTGGCTGGCATGACTAAACGCCAAAGATGCACGGAACACTGTTACCTTCCCACCAAAGGTGGTCCCTATTTTTCTACTTGCATTTTTCATGTGCTTTCAAACTGCTAGGTTGGCAGAAGCTGGGACAAGTAATGGGAACTCACCCCGTTACGCAGCACTAGGGATTCGAACTGCTAAACTGCCGACCTTTCGATCAACAAGCTTAGCGTCTCAGCCACTCAGCCACTGCGTTCCGTATAAGTAAGGACTGTAACAGCTACTATATAAGAAAAACAGAAAGAAGACGAGCAGAACACATCCATGAACACCAACTAGGAGTCAGAAGACATGATGAAAACTCTTTAACTGCATAGCATGTGAACAAATTTAACCATAGTTTCAAATGGTAAACTGTGTGCATCCTAGACCAAAACCCCAAAATGCTAGAACATTCCAGGAAGCCTGGCACTCAGACAAATCACCCCTTGATAGGTACATAGAAATAAACAACATCTACATTCCAGTCAAAAGAGATAATCAAACAGCCAATTTACTTTAGTCATTCTAGAAATTGGCTGAATTCTACACTATCTAAATTTCCAGACTACTGTAGGTACAAAGGCAGCCCAGCATAGAGAGCACTGCCCAGCCTGGATAAGACCCATGCTTGCCAAAACAGATATAAGGTAATCTTATTCCTTGCTCAGTCTGGAAGATCAGAAAGAAATACAAATCTTGTAGCACCCCAAACTGTGCATAGTTTATACTTAATTTGGGGACAATGCAACTCCTTCCAGGACAGGAAAAATTCATGGCTTTCTTAGAATTATGATTCCCTAAATGAGGATCATTTTCTTTAGATTCCATTTCTTTTGTGGTTGCTATATCATTACTGACAAGATAGCTACCATATCTAGGCTGCAAAAACCCAATAATAATCCAGATTCTAGCAGCCCAGACTTGGTAGCCCTACTGAAGAGATCAACAAGGAACAAGTGTGAGTGTCATCAACGTGCTCACCCAGATAATCAGATACTATTGAGATGTTTGTGAAGCATTTAGTTGTTAACCAACATGGATTGACCAAATGTCACGCAGTTCATGAGCCGTGATCTCATGAGCTGCTCCAGACAAACCAATCCAAAATGGGTATTGAATATCAATATCTGTTTAGGACTCAATTCCCCTAGCGAGACAGTGGATGCATCAATAAAATGCTCATGGTCCCACATATGCAGTACATATATGAAAAATAATCCTACTAGACCAAACGTTGGCTTTAAAGATCATAGCCAAGCCCCTCCCCTGCCTGCTCTGTAGAGGTGTTCAAGTATCATACCAGCTCCTTGTTTTAAAAAGCAAAAGCAAAATGAAGCTGCCCCTTGCCTCTGCTTCATGTTGTTCTGATGGCCTTTTCTGCAATATCATCTTATAGCTACTAAATGCTGAATGCTGAAATGACACAGCATGCCTGGGTGCAGTGAATAAGGCCATCTCCATGGTGTAAATCGGCCTTCTGCAGCATTCAGACAAAACAAAACAAAAACAAAACAAAATGTAATATGCGAACATTTTTTTGCTAAACACACAAGCCAAAACAGAGTATGAACAACAGCACTGTCAAAACTGCTCTCTTTTCTTTTTCTCTTTCTTTCTCTCGCTCTTTGATTCTGCAAAGCAGTTTCCCTCTAGCCTTCATAATTGCCCAGTTTTAAAAATATCTGAGCTGGTATCGTACCATAAGTGCACATGCTTAGAAGTTAATATCAGGCACTGAACTTACAGGTTGAACTAAATTAAGATTATCTATGCATATATATATTTTTTTAATAAAAGCCAGTGCAATTATTTTGTTCTCGTTCTTTTGCTGGAAGTCAAACAGTGCACAATGATAAAAGACACGAAGGAATTATAATAAACCAGTAACACTTCATTCTGAAGTTTTTCTTTCTGCTCGTACCTCTCTTCAGATCCGTGTGCAAAAACATCTCCTGCTCATTGTCTTTGTGGTATGATTTTCCATTTGACTAAGTAAATTGCTATTAAACTGCTATTTTTGAGATACTCTTTTAAAATGAACTTCCAATAGGCGATCTAATCAATGGAATAAAGAAACATTTCTTGGACAAATGATCTGAATTCTTACTGGAAAAAGTAATCCACTTTGTGTTGAGCCGTGGTGGCACAGTGGTTAGAATGCAGTATTGCGGGCTAACTCTGTATTCCACTGTCAGCAGTTCAATGCTGGCCAGCTCAAGGTTGACTCAGCCTTTTGTGTTTCTGAGGTTAGTAAAATGAGGACCCAGATTGTTGGGGACCAATATGCTGACTCTGTAAAATGCTTAGAGATGGCTGTAAAGTACTATGAAGTGGTATATAAGTCTAAGTGCTAGTGCTAGCTTTAAGATTACACATTAATCATTTTACCCAAATTTATGCGGTCATACGGTATGTACTAAGCCTCAGTGTCCTAACTAACTAAGCAAAGCATGAGGTTTTACTATGCTCACCGAGCCTTATGGATGTTGATCTGACACATCTGCAGCATATCATGGTGGGTAGTGCTGAGTAGCTCAGTAATTCAGGGGCTTATTTCATGTGGGGATGAGTCTTGGCAAGAAGGGAAGCTGTCACTCTTCCCATTTCTTTCTTCCTAAGTGCTAGCACAATACAGAACTCCCTAGCAACCAGAGCAGCATACAAGAGGAATAGCCAGGTTAATCCTTCTGCATGAAGTTTTGTAAGTACCATTTTGAAACACACCTGCTGAGTTGCCACCAGCCAGCTCCAAGTCATAGTGCTTTTCCTTACCAAGTGTCATCAAATGGCAAAGAGAATGGGTGAATCAGATTTCTTGATCGACAGCACATGTGACACCCTTGGAGCTTCAGGCTTCTGCTGTAGAACTGCTTGTGTGAAAAGAGGGACTAGGGGGGACACAATTCCAATATTTGAGGGGCTGCCACAAGGAAAAGGGAAGTCAACCTACTCTCCTGAAGGCAGCACAAAAAGCAACGGATGGAAACTAATCAAGGAGAGAACCAACCTAGAAGAAACTTCCTGAAAGTGAGAATAATTAAGTGGAATGACTTAATTGTGGGTGTTCCTACACTGGAGATTTTTAAGAAGAGATTGGGCGACCATTGGCATAAGGGTCTTGGGGTTTTTAAAAGGAGTTCCTTACACTCTTTTTTAATTAGGTTTTTAAGGGGATTAGGGAGGGGGAGAGGTTATGATACCCGGTGGGTGGCTGGGGGGGCTCCCCCGGGTTGTTGTCAGTCCAGGTCAGGGGAGGGTTGCAGGGAGGTTGGAGTGGGGTTGGGGTCCCTGGAGACTCCAAGGGAGGGGGGAGGGGCATGGATCACTGTGGCAATGGGGAATGGCTGCGGTTGGAGGAGCAGAGGGCCATATCGGAGGCTGGGAGCGCGCCCCTGTTATTGTTGAGCGGTGGCCCGCTCCGGCCCTCCTGGTTCTGCCTGCCTTCCTGGGGGTTTGAGAGATAGGGCCTCTGGACTCACGGACCTGGCGTTACTTTAACGCCATGTCCATGGTTAACAAAGCCCCCCTCATCAGTGAATTGATTGAGGAGGAAAATGCGGACCTGGCTTGCATTACAGAGACCTGGCTGGACTCGGAGGGAGGTGTCCCCCTGACTGAACTTTGCCTGCCAGGTTTTCGGGTGCTACACAAGCTGAGGACCGAGGGAAGGGTTTAGGGAGGCCCATAGTCCACAGGAGGTCACTGCTCCCCAGATGGACGGGTGTGAGGCCCTACTCATGAGATGGGATCCTCGAGGTCAGTGGGGCCTGTTGATTACATACCTATCTCCCAGCTGCGTATCAACGGCCCTGCCTGGGCTGCTCGATGCCCTATCAGGGCTAGTGATTGAGTTTCCCAGATTCATTGTTCTGGGGGACTTTAACCTGCCTTCCCTAGGTGGGGTGTCGGGGGCGGCCCGAGAGTTCATGGCTGGTAATTCAGGTAATTCAGGGCCGACTCATGTTGGGGGACAAACACCTGATCTTGTTTTTATCTCGGAGCAGTGGCATAGTGAGTTCAGTGGGGGTATGCCAATTATATACCCCCTGTCATGGACCGATCATTATCTCCTTCAGCTGGACTTCCATTATGCTACCCCTCGCCCC
This sequence comes from Masticophis lateralis, assembly GCA_030761175.1. Lineage (NCBI taxonomy): Eukaryota > Metazoa > Chordata > Lepidosauria > Squamata > Colubridae > Masticophis > Masticophis lateralis. Next base: position 68,761,432 of record JAUDYJ010000003.1, read on the forward strand.
AGCTGGGATGCGGGACCAACCACCTGGTTCCGCCCCAGGTGCCTGATGGACCCTGAGTGGTTCCAGACGGAGCTTGGGACTATACCTGTCTCTCTTTCCCATGCTCTGGTCGAGACTCTGATGGATGCCTGGGAAAAGGCGGCCTCCGGGGCTCTTGACTGGGTCATGCCTTTGTAGCCTCTGACCTGACGCAGATCCCGATTGGCCCTTTGGTTTACTGAGGAGCTCTGGGGGATGAAGCGGCAGAGGAGAGGCCTAGAGAGCTGTTGAAGATCCAGCCGTTCTGAGTCTGACCGAGCACAGTTAAGATCCTTTACGTGATCTTATCTACTGGAAATGGAGGCAGCGAAGCGTCTTTACTTTTCTGCCCTCATCACATCTGCAGATAATCACCTGGCCGCCCTGTTTAGGGTGTCCCGCTCCCTTTTGAATCAGGGAGTGGGGGATGACCCTATGAGGGGGAAGGCCGAGGAGTATAACCAACATCTGCTGGACAAGATTGCTCAGATTCAGGACGGGCTGGACTCTGACTGGGCATGGTCGGTTGAGGGGGTGACGACAGGTCTGGTTATCTGGGACAAGTTCGATCCTGTTACTCCCAAGGAAGTGGACAGGATCATGGGGAAACTGAGTACCACCACGTGTTTGTTGGACCCATGTCCCTCCTGGCTTGTTTATTTGGCTTGGGAGGTTACACGTGACTGGATCCAGGCAGTGATTACTGCTTCCTTGGGTGAGGGGAGCTTCCCTGCTGCCTTGAAGGAGGCAGTGGTAAGACCCTTCCTCAAGAAACCTGCCTTGGATCCAGCTATCTTGAACAACTTTCAACTTGTTTCCAACCTCCGCTTTATTGTGAAGGTTTATTTATTTATTTATTTATTATTTCAATTTATAAACTGCCCTTCTCCTTGCGGACTCAGGGCGGTGAACAGCCAAAATAAAACATGGTATACAAGAGTTAAAAACAATTAAAAATTATTAAATATGATTCGGCCAAGAATTAAAACAACCCAATTTCAAATCAATTTCAAATTTAAAAACGGAGGATGGGATCAGGCTAGCCCAGCTAGATGGAGCATGGTGGCACATCAGCTCTCATTGGCCATGGAGGAAGCAGTATACCTGGACCCGTACCAATCAGGTTTCAGGCCTGGTACAGCACAGAGACGGCATTGGTCGCACTGGTTGATGATCTCTGGAGGGCTCAGGACAGGAGACATTCCTCTGTCCTGATCCTGTTAGATCTCTCAGCGGCTTTTGATACCATTGACCATGGTATCCTACTGCGATGCCTTGAGGGGTTAGGGGTGGGGGGGCACTGTTTTACAATGGTTCTTATCCTACCTCACAGGTCGTTTGCAAGTGGTGTTGGCAGGGGATAGAGGTCGGCTCCGAGGCCCCTTATGTGTGGGGTGCCCCAGGGGTTGGTTCTCTCCCCCCTATTGTTCAACATCTATATGAAGCTGCTGGGGGAGACCATCCATGGTTTGGGGGTGGGGTATCATCAGTATGCTGATGATACCCAACTTTTTCTATCCACCCCGAATCAACTCAGCGATGCCCTCGACGTGATGTCCCGGTGCCTGGAAGCGGTGTGGCTCTGGATGGTGAGGAACAGGCTTCGGCTCAACCCTGCCAAGACAGAGTGGCTGTGGGTTCTGACATCTCGGTTCCATGGGGATGTTCCACCGCTGGTTATAGGGGGTGAGGTGTTGCCCCCTGTTGACAGGGTGTGCAACTTAGGTGTCCTCCTGGATTCACGGCTATCTCTGGAAGACCATGTTACAACCGTGACCAGGGGGGCATTTGCCCAGATTTGTCTGGTGCGCCAGTTGCGTCCCTACCTGGACCGAGTGCATGAGTGACCGGTCACTCATGTGCTGGTCACCTCCCGGATTGACTACTGCAACACTCTCTACATGGGGCTGCCCCTGAAGACCACTCGGGGGCTTCAACTGGTGCAGAATGCAGCTGCGTGGGTAGTGATGGGAATGTCCCGACACTCTCATGTTTCACCCCTCCTGCACGAACTGCATTGGTTACCAGTTGCCCTCCGTGTGAGATTCAAGGTGCTGGTGATTACCTATAAAGCCCCACATAGCTTAGGATCTGGGTATTTGGCAGACCTTCTGTGGCCAGCAACAGCTCCCCATCACCCGGGGAGAGGGCCTATTCGGGGTGCCGCGGCCAGATGGTATCGACTGGTGACTCCTAGGGAGTGAGCCTTCTCTGTGGGCGCACCTACCCACTGGAATCAGCTCCCCCTGGAGCTCTGGATGGCCCCTGACCTTTGCTCTTTCCGCCGTAAACTAAAAACGTGGCTATTTCGCCGGGCCGGCCTGGACTGATGGGTGTTTTAAAATGGATTTTAATTGATTTTAGGGATTTTATGTGTAACTTTTAACCCGGAGTTTTTGTTCTATTTTTCTGTTTTATTGTTGAGAGCCACCCTGAGTCCTCTCGGAGAAAGGGCAGCATATAAATCTAAACAAGCAAACAAACAAATAAATAAATTTGTGTGAAACGGTATAGGGCAGTGATGGCTAACCTTTTTGCCATCGTGTGCCAAAAGTGGGGGGAGTGGGCGCAGGTGTGCCCACACCCATAATTATATGCGCCCTGCCCCCATGCATATATGCATGACACCCCCCCATGCTTCCCCCACTTTTGGCATGTGATGGCACAGTGGGCCTAGTATGCCCATTTTTCGCCCTCCTCAGGCTCCAGAGCCTTTCTAGGATCCTGGGGAGGCTGGAAACAGCCTGTTTGCCAACTTCCAGTGGGCCCAGAAGGCCCAAAAATCAGCTGACCGGTGTGCACATGTGCACCAGAGCTGAGCTTGAGTGCCCACCGATATGGCTCTGTATGCCACCTGTGGCACGCGTGCCATAGGTTCGCCATCATGGGTATAGGGTCTCCTGCTTGAGCAGCGGGTTGGATTAGAAAATTTCCAAGATTCCTTCCAACTCTGTTATTCTGTTAGATGCTCTGTGATCATTCAGAAATAACTTGGACTGACCAGATTTTTTTTTCTTTAGTATAATAGGGCTTTCCATCCTTGCTTCCAGTGTTGGCACAGTGCTTCCTATGCTGCCCTAGATAACTTCCTATATTACTTTCTCAGTCTGGAGGTCTCTGGTTGCTGCTGTTTGTTCTAGCTACCACTCTTGCTGCTGCTGCTGCTGCCACCCACAGGGTCCACCGATTGATGATTTTTCTCTGCTGCCACTCTGACAAACAGCAAGCACAATTCCACACTAAAATAAAACAAGCCTCTCCAGAAACATGGTGCTTTTAGAATTAGGGGAAGGGGAAACAGATGTGCCAGCTCACAGGTTTGCCACAGGTATCTCGGGTGGCCAAGGTACTTTCTAAGTGCAATGCATTTGGGGGAAAGGGGGGGAGGGGAATGGGAAATTACAAAAAATAATAATATCCCCAATGGCTTTATTAAATGTTTGCATTATTGCCATCTCTGGCCTTAAACAGAATAGAACAGAATTCAATAGAATGGAATGGAATGGAATTCTTTATTGTGATTGGACACGCAAGGAATTTGTCATTGGTGCATATGCTCTTGGTGTACATAAAAAGACAAGATACATTTTGTCAGCACTCCAAGCCGCATTCACTCTAGTGCTGACATAAGAAGGAGAAGAAGGGCATCTGGAAAGAGACGTTTTGACTTTTCACCTACTTATTTTCCCTGGAGATAATATCCCTTAGGAGATGGGATGGGAGGGGGGAAATTCCTTTGAGCTGGAGCAGGTAGATTAGGAAAAGAGTGATTTGAGGCCAGAGGAGTGGAGACAGGAAGGGAGGGGTTCGCGCTGAGAAGTCAGTGTTGGCTACGTGGAGTCAGAAGATGGAATGTCGTGCTCAATAAATCAAAGATTTTCAGAAAAGATTCTGTTTGAAAAGCAATTTATTTGAGATGACCTCGAAACCTGACACATTTGTCAAGAATCATAAGGTACAACACTTAATGATAGTCGTAGGGTACAAATAAGCAATCAAATCACACTAGGAAACAATCAATATAAATCGTAAGGATACAAGCAACAAAGTTACTGTCATGCAGTCATAAGTGGGAGGAGATGGGTGATAGGAACGATGAGAAGATTAATAGTAATAATGATGCAGACTTGGTGAATAGTTTGACAGTGTTGAGGGAATTATTTGTTTAGCAGAGTGATGGTATTTGGGGAAAAACTGTTCTTGTGTCTAGTTGTTTGGTGTGCAGAGCTCTAAAGCCTCGTTTTAAGGGTAAGAGCTGAAACAATTTATGTCCAGGATACAAGGGGTCGTTCTGGTTCTGTCCTTAATGAGTTGAACATGAATGAGTAACACAACACAGCACTAGAATACAATCCTAGAGTAGACTGATTATTATTTCTACAGACCCACTCTAACAAAGTACCAAGCTCTCTCCAACTGCAGAGATGGCCTGCCAGATCTATGTGCCCATGAAATAAAGCGGATCTGCAGATATTTTTATTCTTGTGGCCTGTCATGACATACAATTCCTGCCAGCTTTTGATTTAGGGTTAGGATAATCAATAGAAGGGGAAAAACGTATTTTTGTTTTAAAAGGAAAATAGTGGGAGGTGATGCTGAACTACATCACAAGATTGCTACTGGATTACCTATGAAAACGATATCGTTCTGATAATTACTTTGATAATTATCATTGATTGTGAAATTGGGTTGGTTGTATAAACCATGCTTCAAATTTCCACATTTGAATTCAACATCACCAGGTGGCCAAGAACCAACAGGTTCAAATGTGTAACTGGAACAAATCAATTTGATTTACTGCATACTAAAAATTCTATCTAGTAAAAGAAATGCAAGTGTTGCGATCAATGTAATAGCAACTTAATCATATAGAAGTAGCATACATAACTTTAAAAAAAAATCAATGAAATAACTAAGAATTAGAGATCTTTTTTCCTAAATACGCTTTATAGTTTGTGGTAATTTTAGATCAAATTAATATTTGCACAGCCAAAATAAAGCATTATAATTAAAGGACACATTTCATCTTCTGATACATCTTTCCACCTCTAGAAATCATCTTTTTGAGACATTATAATAAGGTCCATGTTAGAGCAAGTCCCTGTTCTGGAAAATTAAAACTACATTCTGATTTCTTTAAAGTAGAGATAGAAAACCTATGAATCCGATGGATATTGCTGAATAAGGCTCCTATCATCCCTTATAGTCAGCCCTTCCACAGAATCCAGATCAGGGGTAGGTTCTAAAATTTTTTACTACCGGTTCTGTGGGCGTGGCTTATTTTGTGGGCGCGGGGGGGGGGCAGAACTGGTTCGGTTATGTCATATCGTCACCACTACTGGCTCGGGAGAACCGGGCCGAACCAGGAGGAACCCACCACTGATCCAAATAGGAAAGAAGACTAGATGAGCTAATTTCTGCTTCATTGTAAAACTATAGTATATTAACAGAATCGTGCAACTCTGGAGGCACATACTTCCTGCTACCGCTTTGAACTGTCTGATTAGTTAAGGTGGATCTTTCCTAAATTTCTTCCTCTGACCGTTAATCCATTGGGGAATCCTCTCTCTCTTGTCTGGTTGTTTTCGAGGTAGCGTCCCTTCCTTTCATTTCGTTTCCTAAGGTCATCCACACATGCCATTACATTCCTTAAACTATAGTAGAGGGAGCTACTGGGAATTCAACAGTACTGAGAGGGCATAGGATTCCTATTCCTGCTCTAGGCTAACTTTCTTTACATCCCCAAGAAAAATAGGTGCCAAGGGTGGAATCTGAAGCTGTGCAATCATATGATTGATGTAGTCAATTGTGTAATCAATACACCGGGGCAATAAAGCGAAGGACATATTGATAGAGAAATCATTGAATCTAACTCTTTGAGGGACCACACAAAATCCCTTCTCCTCAACACCCATAATAGTGTTGTCAGTATAAAAGGCATTGGTTAGATCTGTTTTCACAAGCCAAGTGGCCTGCAAGAGGTATAGGATTAGAGTTTCTATTATCCTTATTTACAGTAGTGGCCAAAATTGTGGACACCTTTTGGGAAAAATGTATACTTGACGTTTGATGGCTAATAACATCACCTTTTTTTTTTTTTGAGTTTCAAGATAATCATATTCCACTGCTGGAATGGCCTAGGAATAGCCCAGGCCTTAACCCAGTTGAAAATCTATGGAGACGACTAAAGAAACTTGTTAGTCAGAAGCGACCCAGCAATAAAACCCAGTTAATAGAAGCAATCATTCAATCTTTGTTTTCCACATTATAACAGCTGCAGAACTAAAAGACTTGGTTCACTCCATGGGAAGATGTTGTAAGGCCATAATTCATGCTAAAGGTTACCCAACTAAGTATTAATTGACATGATAATTTTTGTATATCTCATTTTTTCTATGTGTTTCACTTTTCTTCTTTATACTGTAACTGCTGCTCTAAAAGCAAATCCTTTACAAAAGTTATTGCATTACATTCTTGATTAAATTATCTTTCCACTGACATATAATTTTATGGTACTGCTCAAGGGGTATTATTAGCTAGTTTTAGAAAATACACTTTTCCCAAAAGGTTTCCACAATTTTGGCCACTACTATATGATGCAATCATGTTGACTGGAGATGATACAGAATTATGCTCTAACTTCCCTGGACAATTTTAGGTTAAGAACTGCCCAACACTGAACAATGCTCACCTACATTTGAAAGATAGATAGATTGAAGCTGTTTCTGCCTTAAAAGAAAAAAAAGAACACTAGTGTCACACAAGTGATAACTACACAGAGATGCTGGGGTATTAGTAATAATGCAAAAATGGTTTGCCACTGCCTATTTTCAGAAATTCATCAATTTCTTAATTTTAATCTACAGCCCTAAGACTCCTTGATGCTCTCCCATCAAAAAATTTGTACAATTTTTCAGAAAAAAAATTAAAGAACTTGCCTGCAAAACCAGTATTACACTAGAAAGTTCATGCCAAAATATGTACCTTAGAATCCTTCACTTACAATCCTCAGTTTAGTCAACGTGTGAAGTTACAACAGCACTGAAAAAAATGACTTATGGCCATTTTTCACACACTTACAATCATTGGAGCACCCTTGTTGTCATGTGATCAAGATTCAAATGCTTGGCAACTGACACCGCAGTGTCCCGGGGTCATGTGATCACCTACGGCGACCTTCTGAGAAGCAAAGTCAATGGAGAAGCCAGAGTCAACTAATCATTGCAGTGGTTCACTTAACAACTGTGGCAGTGGTGGGTTTCAAAATTTTTTACTACCGGTTCTGTGGGTGTGGCTTGGTGGGCGTGGCAGGGGAAAGATACTGTAAAGGATCCCTCCGCAATCCAGGGGAAGGTTACTGCAAAATCCCCATTTCCTCCCGATCAGCTGGGACTCGGGAGGCAGAGAATAGAGGGGGACGGGGCCAGTCAGAATTTTTACTACCAGTTCTCCAAACTACTCAAAATTTCCACTACCGGTTCTCCAGAACTGGTCAGAACTTGCTAAAGCCCACCTCTGAAGTGTGGGCAAGAAAGGTTTGTAAAATGGAACCAAAACTCACTTAGCTGCTGCCTTGCCTAGCAACAGAAATTTTGGGCTCGTTTTTTTTTTTAAATTTGATTTATATGTTGCCCTTCTCCGGAGACTCAGGGCGGCTTACAATGCATTAAGCAATAGTCTTCATACTTTTGTATATTTTATACAAAGTCAGCTTATTGCCCCCACAAACTGGGTCCTCATTTTACCTACCTTAGAAAGGATGGAAGGCTGAGTCAACCTTGAGCCTGGTGAGATTCGAACTTACAGTAACTGCAGACAGCTGGTGTTAATCACAATGCTTTAGTCTGCTGAGCCACCAGGCCCGATCTTAGTTGTGAATGAAAGTCACGGACCGCCTTTCAATGCACATGGAAATTAATATTTATATACCAACTTGAAAAGAATCTCCTTCCTCAGATACGGAAGTGGAATCGATTTGTGACTAGAAAAAAAAAATGAGGTGAGGCATTCAGGTGTAATTAGTTAAAACAGCAGCCAGAAATACAACCCCAATTTCCCCCTGCCAAAAGTGGGGCTAGATATATGATCATGACAACTGGCCTTTTTTTTTAGTAATCTAGCCACAGCATTTTCAAGCAACTGAAGTTTGTGAACACTTTCCAGAGAAAGCTTTACATAGAGCATGCTGCAAGCGATAAGATATATTTAAAATCCACTTACACCATCTGGCATCCACAACATGAGCTGTGATTAGGAATATACATCCATCCGGGCAAGTGGGGGGAGAGCCACTCTTTCTTAATGCCACACCACCATCGCAACCATCTGTCAAATTCCCATCAGCCTTAATCAAATGCTCAGTTCCAACGGTCCTATGATTGCCTATATAAAAACGAAAATGATGGGCGGAGGGTTCCCAGGAATCTAGAGCAGGGTTCTCCAAATTTGGCAAGTTTATGACTTGTGGACTTCAACTCCCAGAATTCTTCAGCCAGCATAGTTAGATGTTGAAGTACACAAGTCTTAAAGTTGCCAAGGTTGGAGACCCCTGATTTAGATACTGCCAAACTACAACTCCCAAAAATTCCAGCCAGCACAGCCAACACAGATGAAATGTTACTGGTTCCTTAATCCTTGTATTAATCCTTCTCAGTTATCTTGAAGTATCTACACTTAACCTTCTTCCATCTTCACTTCATTGCTGACATTTCTGATCTCCCACTGATTAAAACAAAAATACTTTTCTTTCACACCACTGATGTCAAATTTTGACAAACGCTTTTTTTCTTCCTGCCCACCTTAAGTTCATATAAATCAGGCTTTTATGTAACGAGGTTTTATTTTTCCAGAAATAAGACCTGCTCTTCAATAGAGCTATTAGTGGTAGCAAGGCTGAATCAGAAGAGGTGTTGTTGATGCATATTCTTTGTAATGCCATTGCAATTACTGAAATTTAATGAACAACCATTACAGAGCCTATAATCTAGGCAGGATTGACAAATGAGTGAACTATAACGTTAGTCGATTGCAGTCTTAGTAGAAAGATTATGTAGGCTGAATATTAGGTTGCAGGAACTGAGTTCTTAAATCTCATCTCTACAGAAGAAAGGCTATTTCATCCAAGAACAGCTTGGATGCTCTCTCCATCAGGGGTTAAATTCAACCGGTTCGGACCAACTCAGGTGAACCAGTAGGAACTATTTGAATTGGTTCACTGAACCGGTAAACACTACCCCTGGTTGTCCCCACCCATGCCCACCTGCTCACTGCTCAACCCTTCTGGCCACTTGCCCCATTCAACATTAAATGCTGCAGCAAAGAGAATCCGAACTTTTCTCCCTCTGTTCACAGTGAAGCTGCTGCAGCCTGTCCCGTTAAGGTACTTCGACCCCCGGGAGGGAGGGGGCCAGTGGGGACCATAAAGAGAGCAGCAGCTCTGCTGTGAATGGAGGGAGAAAACTTTGGCACTTCTCTGCCACAGAATTCACTATGAGCCCTTCTGGTGCTCATACACATATTTTTTCCTACCAGGTTCTGTGGGTATAGCTTGTTGGGGGAGTCATGTGACTGATTGGGCGTGGGCATGAGTGACATTGAGTTGGCCACACCCACTCAGTCACAGGACTCTCTCTCCACCAAGCCACGCCCATAGAACCGGTAGGGAAAAAATTTGAATGTCACCCCTGCTCTCCATGTTAGGTCTAGCAAAGTCTCCAAAGAACTCCAAAATTCCCAACCAACTTGGCCAACAATCAGGGGGACAGATACAGATACAAGTACAAATTCATCATGATTCATCAAATCACTCAAGTAATTCCATTTACAAAACTACTAAGCAAATAATGGGAAAAAAATTAAGGCCTTGAGAGGAGGGAGAGGAGGGGGGAGGAGGAGGGGGAAGGAGGAGAGGAGGGAGGAGGAGGAGGAGGAGGAGGAGGAGGAGGAGGAGGAAGAAGAAGAAGAAGAAGAAGAAGAAGAAGAAGAAGAAGAAGAAGAAGAAGAAGAAGAAGAAGAAGAAGAAGAAGAAGAAGAAGAAGAAGGGGGGGCTGTGTAGCGTAGTGGGCTAATGCCTCCTACTAAAGGCAGCAATTAACACCAGCTGCCTGTAATTTCTGTGAGTTCAATCCTAGCCAGGCTCAAGGTCGACTCAGCCTTCCATCCTTTCTAAGGTGGGTAAATTGAGGACCCAGTTTGTGGGGGCAATAAGCTGACTTTGTATAAATATACAAAAGTATGAAGGCTATTGCTTAACGCATTGTAAGCCGCCCTGAGTCTCCGGAGAAGGACAGCATATAAATCAAATTAGAAGAAGAAGAAGAAGAAGAAGAAGAAGAAGAAGAAGAAGAAGAAGAAGAAGAAGAAGAAGAAGAAGAAGAAGAAGAAGAAGAAGCAGCGGCGGCTAGTTAAAGGAAATAACCTCTACAATGTGTGATGAAAACTCCTATCCTATCCCTTTGGAATAATAGAGCCTTTTCGATTTCAGAGGGAACTTGAGGCTTTTTCTGAAGTTTTGATAGATGGTTTGATTGAGACTTTGCTGACTGCAATTAGGTGGGGAAGACAGCTTTAGATTGGATTGTACCTGTGCAGACTAGAAAATGCTCACTAAAAAATGACATGCTTATGAGATGGAAATAATTTGCAGTCACTAGAGGGCACTAAGGGTTCAATTTCAAAATTATAAGTTTTTTTTTTCAATGCAGGTAATGGTGTAAGTTGAGGGGCACTCAAAAACAACAATAATATAAGAAGTGCCTTTAATAAGGAGCAACTAAATGATCACAAGGAGGAGTGCAATGTTTGAGTTCACACTAACTCTTCTTCAGCCCTCACAAAAAGACAGCAAACAGTAGCCTGAAGGCAGGGGTGGGTTCTATTTATCTTTACTACCGGTTCGCAACAGGATCGCGTGCCCAAACTTGCTTCACACACACACAGATCTAAGTAGAAAGTGTATCAGCCCCATGGTAAAAAGCCCCACGTATCAGCCCTATGATCGCGAAATAAAAATTCAGATGCTTGGCAATTGGTTCATACTTACGACCGTTGCTGTGTCCCAAGGTCATGTGATCCCCTTTTGTGACCTTCTGACAAGCAAAGTCAAAGGGGAAGCCAGATTCTCTTAACAACCATATTAAGCTAACTTATCAACTGCAGCGATTCACTTAACAACGGTGGCAAGAAAGGTGTAAAATGGGGTAAAACTCACTTAGCACATCTCTCACTTAACAGCAGAAATTGGGCTCAATTATGGTCGTAAGTTGAGGACCACCCGTAATTGTAAATGCTTTTTGTAATGGCTATCCGAGACACCTCCGGGTTGCACGAGGCCTGGAAACTTTGAAAATGCTCCTGTGTGGCCTTGTAGCCTCCATAGATAATGGCATAGCACATCCAGTTCTTGTGTGAATTTCAGAGGTCTCAGAGGCTGCCAAACTCGCGGTGTCACAGCAGCTTCACATGACGTACTGTGACTTTTTTCCCCTTTGCTAAACCGGGCATGGGCGTGGCCAGTGCATGATGCATCCCACAACTTTGACATCCCTGTGTTAGTTCGAAAAGGTGCTACCAGATGCTTCTCAGGTGACTGTGTCTATGAGATACTATGGAATCAGGACCTTCAGTAAGTCTATTGGCCTAGAACAGTTAACTTTTTATTTAGACACAGCTAGGGCACTTTTAAAGGGACATGGTGGCTCAGTGGTTAAGACGCTGAGCTTGTCGATCGAAAGGTTGGCTGTTCAGTGGTTCGAATCCCTAGTCCCGTGTAACAGGGTAGCTCCCGTTACTTGTCCCAGCTTCTGCCAACCTAGCAGTTCGAAAGCACATAAAAAAAGCAAGTAGAAAAATAGGGATCACCTTTGGTGGGAAGGTAACAGCGTTCTGTGCACCTCTGGTGTTTAGTCATGCTAGCCACATGACCACGGAGATGTCTTCAGACAGCGTTGGCTCTTCAGCTTTGAAATGGAGATGAGCACCACCCCCTAGAGTCGAGAACGACTAGCACAAATATGCGAGGGGAACCTTTACCTTTACTTTTAGTTTTAGAACACCTTTATCAAAACAAATTGTTTATTTATGACTGTAGACTTTACTGACTTTTCCACTATTCTTTCACAGAATCAAGAGTTTGAAAGTCATCCAGTAAGTCATCCAGTCCAACCTTCTCATCTTTTGCCAAATTCAGGCTTTGTTTGAAGAGTTCTATCAAAGGAGAGCTCCCCATTTCCTGTGGCAAGCTGTTCCACTGACTGACTGCTCATACAGTAAGGAATTCCTTTTTAAAATAAACCTTTATTTAAAGTTGGACCAGAGAACTGTGCGGATTATCTTTGCATCTTTAAGGGATTGCCTCTTCCACATTCCTAGACTGCATTTATATCATTCTGCCTAAGGAAAGGAAAGTGGAATGAGGCTGGACTGCCCTCTTCTAGGTGATTTACAATGTCATTGTCTTGTACACCTCCCATTGTTCAGGTAGTCCTTGACTTACGACCACAATTGAGTTCAACATTTCTGTTGCTAAGCAAAGTACTTGTTAAGTGAGTCATGCCATTTTGCAACCCTTTGCCATGGTTGTTAAGCGAATCACTACAATTGTTAAACATGTGGTCGTTAAGCAAATCTGACTTCCTCCATTCACTTTGCTTGTTCAAAGCTCCCTGGGAAGGTTCCTAGGACCCTGGGACACTGTAGCCATCCTAAATAATGCTAATTGCCAAGTACCCCAGGTATGTGGCTGTGGGAATGCTGCAATGGTCATAAGTGTGAGAACTGGTCTTAAGTCCCTTTTTCAGTGCCATTGTAACTTTGAACTGACATTAAATGAATGGTTGTAAATCAAGGACTACCTATTTTATACAAAAATAATTTCAATTTATATCTAACTCTCATTTGACTAAATACACCTCCCTATTTTGCTGGCCAAATAATTCTGTACTGGTGTACAGCTTCATGGGGTTGTAATGGTATATGAGAGCAGTAATTACTAGCTATTCAAGCAACAATTTAGGGGGATTGTTCTAAGGGCAAAGAATGATTCAGAGCTCATCTGCCCAAAATGCCAAATATTTTAGAAGAAGGCCTTGTTCCTGTTCTTGGCTCTTGCTATAGGTATGCTGTAGGCTGGCTAAAATTTCTTCAGCATATAAAGATAGGAAAGAAACAAACATATTGGCCTCACTGAAGGCCGTGATTGCCACCTGCTGGCCATATCATTGCATTACATTTTGTTTTCCTTGGCTAGTGTTGCACTCCGGCCACTGTTTTTGCAAAAGGAGCCAAATGTATTTGAATTAAATCAGCCCTGCTTTCCTAGCATGGCGAATGATTCTTTTTCAGAACTGTTGGATGAAAATTTCTGTCTAACTCAAGAGCAGGCAGTAATTCAATTGAAACCGGTTCATAAAAAGCAATATGTTACAATATTTTGTGTTTTCACCAAGGGAGTATTTATAAGCAACAACTATAAATACACTTTTCTTTTTCTGAAAATCCTGGAGTCCCAGGCCTATCTAGAATAAATCAGTTATCAAATTTATACGGGGAGGAGAGGGACAGAAAAGCAGGCATATGTGTAGAAATTATTGCATTGCCTTTATGTCCCATTCTTCCTTCGAGAGCTCTTAAGTAATGTTCATGGTTTTTTCCCTCCGTTTCATCATCATAATGACCTTGTGAGATAGGGTGAAAAACAGAGTGACTAAGCTAAAGCCACTTCATTTGGGTTATGTGAGAATTTGTTGGACAACATTCTTGAGAGTCGCTTGGACGACAAGATCAAATCAGTCAATTCTAAAGGAAAGCAACCCTGCCTGTTCTTTGGAAGGACAGAAGCTGAAGCGCAAATACTCTGGCCACCCAATGAGAAGAGAGGACTCAGTGGAGAAGACCCTGATGCTGGGAAAGATTGAAGGCAAAAGGAGAAGGGGACAGTAGAGAATGAGATGCAGGGGCAGGTTTCAAAACCCATCGCTACCAGTTCGCTCATGGGCATGTGCAGAAGCATCCAGGCAGGTGAGCGGGGCCACCTGCTGCCACCGCTACTGGTTCTCCCAATCTGGTGCGGACCAGTAATAACCCACCACTGATGACATGGTTAGATAGTGTCATTGACACAATGAACATGAATTTGGACATATTCCAAGAGACTGTGGAGGGACAAAGGGGCCTGGCATGCTGTGAACCATGGGGTTGTAAAGAGTTGGACACGACTTAGCGACTGAACAAATGTGAGAATTGGAATCTGTTCTTCAAATTCTCATTGTAACAACTTAACCGCTATACCATGATATGTAATAAATGAAATTCTCCAACAGATAAAGTTGGCATAGCAGGAGGGAAAAAAGCTCATTGATCTTTTCTTAAATATTTAGGAAGTGTGGAAAGGTTTTTCTTTCCTCATCCTAGATCATGGATGTCAAACTCGCGGTGTCACGTGGCCGTCACATGACGTTTTGTGATGGTTTTTTTCCCTTCGCAGAGCTGGGTGGGCGAGGCCTATGCATCCTGCCCGTGGGTCACCAGTTTAACACCCCTGTCCTAAATGAACAAAATCACTGTATGCATTTGTATACCTCTCTTCAAAATTGGGTACCACTCTTTTCGTTTTATTTCCACTTAACCATGATATACGATTATCACAGCAGCAACTGTCCTAACCTGATGGACTAGTGAGACTGAATGATTAAAAGGACTGAAGTTTACACTGTAGCCTAAAAGTGAATGTTTATATAACAATGAAGATTGGGATATAACTCCAGAAAAATAGTCTAGAATGTATAAAGGGACTTCAAATGTATGTTTGCCTGGTGAGCTTGTGAAAATGCCATAAATGTCTGGATTTAAATACATATAATGATACAAAGAATTGTAAAGATCAACATTCAACTAAATCCAACACTTTTCTTGCTGGGATTAATGTACAATCAATTAAAAAAGAGAATGGAAGATTATTTTTATATATGATTACTGCTGCAAGAATATTATATGTGTAAAAATGGAAAGATTGTAATGCAGCTACAACAAGGAATGGTTAGTGAAGATGACAGAACTAGCAGAGATGGCAAAATTAACTTAATTAGAGAAGGATCAATAACTACATTTATCAGTGGCTAGAAACCCCTTATGGACTTTTTGCTGGACAAAGAGAAAAATGAACTTAAATTTATATATTTGAGGATTACAAAGGGTAGTTTATATAAAGAAGGAAATTGCAGTCTAATCTTAGATGTAGGTGTAAAATAAGGCATTTATAACGACGGTCAAAAAGATCAGAAGCTGCTTGCTAGAAGTAAGCCACCCAAAATCATTGGATATGAGATGGGCGGCAAATAAATAAATAAATAAATAAATAAATAAATAAATAAATAAATAAATAAATAAATAAATAAATAAATAAATAACACTTCTTCAACAAAAGTTATCTTTTTAAAAAAAATCGAACCAGATTTGCAAACTATGGCTTGAAATACTATTGATAATGAACTTGCTTGCATTGATGAAATGGAGAACCATACTTAATTTCAAGAATGAATGAATGAGGGGTATTGTGCACAACAGCCAAATAAGAAATTGAAATATAAACCAGACCAGAAAAATACGAGACCGCCTTCTGCCACCAGTAGCCTCTCACCGACCAGTACACTCCCATAGAGAGGGGCTTCTCAGGATGCCGTCGGCCAAACAATGTCAACTGGTGGTACTCCTTCTCTGTGGGGGCACCTGCCATCTGGAACAAGCTCCCCCCAGAGATATGGAGGATCCCAGATCTGAGCACTTTCCACCATGCCCTCAAAACATTCTTATTTCAGCAGGCCGGTCTGTCCTAACTTTTTCCTTTTAAATTGCTTTTAAGTTTGTTTTATAAATTGGGGTGTTTTAAATCTGTCTGGGGCCAGAGGATTTAATGTATTTTAAATGGCTTTTAACATTTGTATTACGTGTATCTTATCTTTTGGCTGTTCACCGCCCTGAGTCCTTCGGGAGTAGGGCGGTATATAAATTTAATAAAAGTAAAAGTAAAGTAAAGACCAAGCATCCTAAACACAGAGAGGAAGGACCTCAACATTGTTCCATACCAGTTAAATTGACTCCACCAATAGTATTGTAGAAAGTTAGCACCCACCCCCATCCTAGAAGAATGAAACATTCTAGGAAATATTAAAAAGGCAGAACATATACCTCCCTGGATGAGAAAAGGAGATATATGCTTTTGGAAAGCAGCCCCCACCTTTGTTAATAGCCCCGAAAGATTGGGCCATCTTATCTACAAAACAAAAGGCCTTCAGCTCCAGGATGATAGGATTAGCCCTCACTCAAGATCCAAACCAGGACAAAGCCATTAAACCATAATAGGGATTTCTCAACACACTTTCAGAACATATGCCTCTTCATTACATCACCCAGCACAGTTCAAGCTTGACTCAGAAAACCTACGGGGTTAGCTATAACCCCTACAGCAGCCAATAGCTTGTCACAGGAACAGGAAGCTCAAATTCAAAGCCCAAGAGAGGTTATAAATCTCTCTCCCTCCCTCCCTCGCTTTCCCCCTCTCTCTCCCATGTGCTCATTTGCCCAGGACCCAAAAAACTCATGTGGTCCTGTCCACCATTAAACCAGCTTTCCAAACAGCCTCCATGTTTCCAATGTTTTTTTTTCCCACTTGAAACTGAACTTAGATGGACATTTCTTCCAACAGTATTATTTACCCCACAACTTATATGATATTGCCAGTGCAATAAAGTTAAGATTTTCCCCTTTGCATTAAGCGGGGGGGGGGGACTTCAAAAGAGTGGACAGATAAGAGCTAATAGAAAATGGCAACAGGAAAATATATCACAAATTATAATGCTGTCAAAAGTCTAAGAATGTTACATTGAGAAATAACAGGAATTAAGGGCCCCACAGCTGTGTGATGTGAAATGATAAGGAACTGCCATCCTAACCATAAGGCATTCTTTTCTCCTAGCCAAATAAACAGCATCTGCAGGAGAAAAAAAATTGTTACTGCGTTTGCCTTTGTTTATAAGACAAAAATGCAGGTGAATTTATTTGCAATGAGGTATGTTAGGAGAATCTGTTGGTCGACTATGAACAGGAAGCAAAGCATACTTACAGAATATTAAATTGCAGCTGCTGGCAATCTGTCAACAGTGCACACTCTAGAGCTTTTCTGATTAACCTAACAGATACAGGGAATACTGGTAGGTTATAAATCTCTGATTCGGTTGCAACCGGTAGACTCTGAAGAATAAAGATATACAAATAATCCTCCCCAAGAGGTATCCCATATTGAAATAATCTTATCTAAATGTGTACTTAGGAGCAATCTGTCTTTAATTTTCCTGAAACAAACAAGCACACACACTTTTCCTAGCTGCTGTATAAACTTTGCTGGTTACTTTCACTCCCACTGAGATAGAAACATGTTTGGGTTATTTTTCCATCCAGGCTAGAACTCTTGATAGTCTGTTTGCATGCAATTCCCTGAGCAGCTTGTATGCAAATGGTATTTCTCTAGCCCTATTTCATTAGATAGAATAATTTACTTAAAGATTTTGTGTCAAGTCAAGTGTAATCTAGCTAGCAAAGATACATTCTTATCTGGAGCATAATTTGTATATAGGAGTGGACCAGAAAGATAAAATTCAGCAGGGAATATGACAGAAAGAATAAAAATTAAGTTACATTAAGAAGGGAGGTTGGGTGTAAAACTTGGAACCATGGTGTGTAGTTTTAAACAAGAAGCTGGTTTATAGCTTTCAAAAAAGTGCATTTTTGGAAGAAGAATGTTAAGAACTGGGCTGTGGAATTCATAACCATTATGCTTGTGTGTCGAGACTCAAAATGCAAAAAAAGCCAATGAAGAGAGTTCACCATTTATTATGAATAAGTAAGAAATGTTTATTTAGATATAAATATCTATAATGTCACATTCACCCTACAACTCTTTTCTAGGCAACATGCAATAAATTGATATCGATCAACAAAAGGCAATGCAGTAAAAAAACTAGGCAGTATATTTAAAAGCACTGTTAAAAGGGGTTAAAAACAGACATCACAAAAAAAAAATTAAAAATGCCAAAAGGCAGAAAAAACCCAAATATTTTTTTTTAAAAAAAGCTTCTACTTTGTTGGACTACCAAAAGAAGTTCTGCATCCAAGCAGCTGTCTGCCAAATTAGGGATGCTAAGAGGCATTTAAGATTATTTTTAAAATATGGTCCAAAAACATCATGCAGTCTACTGTATCTTTTCTTTTTATGTACACTGAGAGCATACGCACCAAAAGCAAATTCTTTGTGTGCCCAATCACACTTGGCCAAAAAAGAATTCTATTCTATTCTAAGATACTTTCTATGGTCCTCAGATCCACAGTGGCTGCAAAACTGGCATTTGGAAGACCTGGGCAAGAAATACATTATTTAAAAATCAGTGTCTTGGCCTTGTCCATTTTTTCTTTTTCTGAAAATTTTTTAAATTTATTTTTAAAACATAAAACATAAAACAACATCTTTTTCGAGCAAGAGTTTGACCCGGTATAACATAGGTATAAATTCCCAATTTCATCCATTAACATCTTAAGACAAACAAAAAACAATAAAAATAACAACAACAACAAAAACCCAAATCTAAACCCAATTTTTATCATTCAATCTAACATCTTATTCTAACATTTAAGTTTCTATTGTGTAGTCACCCTAACTCTTAAACTTCAAATCCAAACAGCACTTTCTAGTGTTCGTTTATCATTTTAACAATCAGTATTTCATGTATTTTCTGTACTTCAACGACCCAAATCAAGTCAATGTTTCTTTTAGAACATATCTAATAACCAATATAAAATATTTCATTCCTCTCTGAAAGACATTTTAAAATCAATATCCATTCTTCAAAAGTATCTCCTTCATTCCTCCTAGGTTTATTTTTAGCTGGATTGCAGCTTAGTTAGCTGGTTTCCAAGGATGTTTTCCTCCACTCCTAACCTTATTTATTGGCTGGATCACAGTTAGTTTTAACTGCTTCCAACATTTTCTCCTTCATTCCTCCTAGGTTTATTTTTAGCTGGATAACAGCTTTTCAGCTGTTTTCCAGGGATGCTTCCCTCCACTCCTAACCTATATTTCGCTGGTTCACAGTTTAGCTTTAATTGGTCCCCAGCGTTGCCTCCTTCACTCCTCCTAAGTTTATTTTTGGCTGGTTCACAGCTTAATTAGCTGTTTTCCAGGGATGTTTCCCTCCACTCCTAACCTTATATTTAACGAATTCACAATTTAATTTTAATCATCTAATTAAAATCATACTTTAGCAATTTAAAATAGTAATACATTTTGAAATATATCTTCTCTCCTACTCTCTCCTGAATTATTAATTTTCCCATTTCCTATTTGTTTCTCACTTTTCTCTATAAAACAACATTTTAAACCATTTATAGGCTAATTCACCATAGTTATAGAATCTATAAACAAATCTTATTGTTATTCAAGAATTCATTCCCATTCTCTTGTTTGCTATAGAAAAACAACATTTTAAACAACTTTCAAATTCATTTTCTATAACCATTAAAACACTTATTAATATTTTTTAGAGAATTCTTTCAAAGTATTCACATTTTTTCTATTAATAACGTTTCTCACTTTAAAAATGAGCGTGTATAAGTAGTTCTTAACAATATTCAAGGTTCGTTCACATTTTCTTATTTTCTATAAAGAACAATATTTTTGACCATTTTAAGGAGATAAGTTTTCTGTAATTATTAAATCTATCAGTAATTCTTATTGGTAATCAAAGATTCATTCATAATCTTCATATTTCTTATAGCTTACAGCAATATGCTTATTAATAAAAAAAATTTAAGAAATTTCTTTTGAAGTATCCACATTTTTTCTATAATAATATTCCTCGCTTTAGAAATCATCATCTATAAATAGTTCTTAGCAATATTCAGATATCCACATTTCCTTATTTTCTATAAAATAACAAAAGAACAATTTTCTGTAATTATTAAATCTATCAGCAATTCTTATTAATACTCAGAAATTCATTCATAATCTTCATATTTCTTGTAGTTTTTTCTATATTCCCATTTCCCCCCTCTTTATAAAAAATACTTCTTTCAATAATAATAAAAAAGAATAAACTTAAGAAAGAGAAAGGGAGAGGAAAAAAGAAATAGAAGTATGACAAAAAATATCAAAGGGAAAGATTCAAAAGAAAGAAAAAGGGAAAAAGGAAAAGCAAAAGGTAAGGAATGAGATAGAAAAAAAATACAGAGCAAAAACTAAAAAGGTAAAGAAGAAAGAGAGAGAGGAGAGAGGAGAGAGAAACTCTCCTCCTTACATTGTTTAGGAATCAATTATATAAAAAGTATTTACATCCATTTTAATCAAACAATGGTGTTTTTCTCATTCTGTCTAAACTCTTTCTTCTTCTTTTTTTCTTTTTTCCAGTTCCAATATCCATAAAATTATAAAGACTAACAGATTTAGTTCTTTTATATTCCATATATGGTATCATCATGTCCTCTTCTAGGGGTACGCCCTTCTTCTTCATTACAACAACATTAATCAGCAGTTTTAACTGTTCCAAATAGTTTCTTCTTCCCAATTCAAAATCAAACCTCCTTAGTTTTTCCTCAATATACTTCAGTTCAAGAAATAAGAGACAAAGTTTCTTCTTCAAACAGCAAGGAATACACAATTTGCAGTTTCCACTTTCACTTCTGTTAACAAGTGTCCATCTTAAACTCCCTCCGCTTATTATTCTCGCAGCTTTTAAAAAAGACATTCCATTTCCTCCTCTCCTTTCTCATTACAGCTAGTCCATTTTCCTTAATAACCAAAAATCCATCTAGAAAAACATTTAATTCCAAAAGCAGATAGCAGTTATTATCGTCCTTTATATGGTCTTCTCTTCTCCTTGTTAATTATTTTAAATCTTTTGCCCAAATAATTCTTAGCCACTATTAGGGCCAGGGCATTGTTAATCCCAAATATTTGAAAGCTGTTCCCACTTGGGCTAGTCCTACTGACCTGGCATTCAAATAACTTGCTCCTACATCTCCTCCTGCACTTCACTTGTCCCGGCTGCCGCAGTTTTGGGGCAGCCGCCTCTCCCACCGCCACCGGCATAGAGGGTTATCCTCCGGCCTGGAGGAACCTGTTCATTCCTCTTGGCCATCTGAGGAGGTCCCTCTTTATCCCCCTGTCCCTACAGGACAGGGGAGGTTTACAGACCTACCGGCAGGGGGCTTGGCAGATGGGATTTTCGTGGGGCTCCGAAGAGCCCTGCTATTTCCACGTCTGAATTGCTGTGGCGCCAAACGGAAATCCAATCGCATTGTCCATTTTTTCAAATGGGTGCTTTCTTGAATGTCTCTGATTGGAGGGAACAGGTGCTCTTTCAATCTGCTGTGGCTTTTTAAATTATGCAAATAAACCAATTTTAACTGACCTCCAGTTGATCAGAAGATATATACAAATCAGTGAGGTCTTTTGTAAGTTTCAAAGATCAACAGGCTTATAGGATGCATGTATTAAGAACATGTGTTAAAAAGATTTATGGCAAGCTTTATTTGATAATTATATATATATATATAAAAAAACCACTGGTGACACAATGAATAGCTATATTAATATCAAACTGGGTTGATTGATTTTTAAGATTTTTGAAGCTGAATATCAAAAGCTACTGCCTTAGTTGTATATTATTGACACCAGAAATGAGTCTTGTTGAGAAAGGCTTGTTTGAAATGCTCAGAATTCCTACCCTTCCTGAGAAGAAAGAGGAAAAAATAATACAAGGCAGTTGACTTAAAGCAGGAAATTTAGATTTCAATCTCTCTTCCTAAAGTGCAACGTTAATTTGCCCTTACTGCCAAATGTGATTATAGTAACTCCTGTTCACAAACACTCAGATGATGGTCCTGTTGATGACAGCAGCAGCTGAAGACAACTTTACAGGCTCACATTAGATATGATACATTTAATCGTATAAAAATTACACTAACCAGGAAAGAAAGAAAAATGAAAAATGTATTCATGGAAAATGACCATAGGTAGCACCAATGACATCTTAAAAATACCTGTGGAAATCTCAGTCACCCAGGTCATGATTGTCCCAAAGGTGCTTTTTCCAACAAGCAACTGGAAGAAGCAAGACAAAGAACTGAAGAAGCTTCTTGGATGAGAAGAGAAACATTTTCAAAGGAAAAAAAATAAGTCCTTTTTGCCTTTGGAAAAAGCACCTTTGAGACCACACCTTAAAACCAGTACATTTCTTACAGAACAAGCCTTCAGCACCGAAGTGTCACAATAAGGGCACAACAATCATTCCACAAAATTCATTCAACTGTGCTATTTTATTATTGCTCAGCAAGGATCAATGAGGTTTAACCAAGATTTGAAATAAGTAAGTAGGCAATGATGTTCTTATGATTCTCTTCTCTGGTCTTCTAAATGAAGGAACAGAAATTTCAGACTTAATAATACTTGAGGTGATACTTCTAAAACAAGTGCAGTTGTTCTAAAATAATATGTCCTGGATAGGATTTGTGTCTATAATATGAGGGTAGAAGCATTCTACAGGTGGCACTTACCCCCTTCGAGATTAGCGAAAATGTACCCTAAAATGAGCCCTGTATGTTGGAAATGTAAAAAGAAAGAGGGAATATACTACCATATGTGGTGGTCCTGCCCTGAGGCTCGAAAATATTGGCTAAAAATTAAAGACTGGCTACAGGAAATTACCAATAAACAATTAGACTTAGAACCAGAACTCTTCCTATTGGGGATCTTTAAATATATATATATATATATGTGAAGAGCACAAAATATCTAGTACTGCACATATTAACTGCTGCCAGGATTGCCTACGCTCAATGTTGGAAACAGCCATGTATACCCGCAGAGAAACTGGTGATACAAAAGGTCATGAATTGTGCAGAAATGGACAATTAACACTGAGTTTAAAAGATAAAGAGACATCGATATTTTACAATATGTGAGAATAGTGGTATAAGTGGAAAGAACGGAGATAGATTGAAGATAGATAGTTATTAAGTTCAAGTAATAGATAAAATAAGAATGTAAATACGCACAATTTAATTTTTTAATTTAATTTTTGTAAATAATGCACAAATTATTGTCACAAGAAAATTAGCTATTGTTGAGTGAAATAAGTTTTTATGTTTTTAATGTAATAAAAGTTTAATAAAGTGTTTATAAAAAGAAAAGAACATCTTCCCACATACTGATTCTAACAGATCTACATTCATAAAGATCACACATTATAAAGATCACCCATTTACCATTGTGTGTTTGTGGTCTACTTAGCAAGTGGGTAGTGCAAAAGGCAATTGGAAGTTTTTCTTCCTTTATGTAGTGAAAAACGGAAGTGTTTTTGAGAAACTTAACTTTTTTTTCTTTTTTGAGAAACATAACTTTTCTAAAGGTGAATAGCAATAGCATTTAGGCTTATATACCGCTTCAGAGTGCTTTACAGCCCTCTCTAAGCAGTTTACAGAGTCAGCATATTGCCCCCAGCAATCTGGGTCCTCAAGCAATAGGACTGGGTTTTATGGTGAGAGTTGAGATGTTACTGGGGAGATTAAGAAATCCAGCTTTCCAGGTTAGTGCAGCTAGCTGAGGCTCATAGAGTAGGGGAAAGGAAGGTAATAGAAATAAGGTATTAGAAATAATATAATTTTTTCAAGTTTGGGGAAATACCTGGGTTAATTTCCAATCCTAATGCGATATGGGATTAGATTCACTCATAGGGGTAATTGCATGATCTTTTGCCAGTTTTAGTGTTACTGGTTTAATTAATTAAGTAAGGGTGGCATGATGGTTCAGTGGTTAAAATGCTGAGCTTGTCAGCTGGAAAGGTTCGACACCCAAGCGTCACACGATGGGGTGAGCTCCTGTTACTTGCTAGCTCCTGCCAATCTAGCAGTTTGAAAGCATTCAAATGTGAATAGATAAATAGGTACCACTTTGGAGAAAAGGTTCTATATTTTCATGTTGGCCACATGGTGACAGTTGGCCACATGATGACATGTGGCTGAGGGTCCCTCAGCTGAGAATCGGAGATGACCTTGAGTCGGTCATGACTGGATAGAGGAAACATTTAAACCTTTAAGGTAACCTTTAAGGAAATTTCCAATTGGCATAACCAACAACTTTGAGATAAGTGATAGGAGCACAAGGGGAAGTGGGCAATTGCCAAGTGTTGGAAATGGTGGTTGTGGGGGGAGGAACAGGGTATCAGGGTATTTAGCTCTCTTCCATATAGAGAGAGAATATATGAGGTAACTAATTTTTCTTTCCTCATATAGGTTTGTATAATCCCTGGTGCACTTAGAGTAAGCCTCAGTTTAATAGATTTATGGGATACCGTAATTCTAAAGGGAATTTTACACAACTTATTGTTTATTTATGTCTGTAATCTACTAAATATAGATAGGTTAAACAAAGGATTTATCATATGATTTGTTTGTACATTACATGTATATGCTGTCTTCATCTGAAAACTCAAGGTAGCAAATAAGTCACGTTAGATTTGGCACAGGAAGGTCTTACAGGGTTCTTTCTGAAAGGCAAACGATGTCAGTTCTCAACTGCTGCCAGACTCGTAACCAATTTTGTCTTGTCTTAGAATTAAGCAAGGCTGGGCCTGGTTTTATTGAATGGGAGATCATCAAGGAATATAGATTAGATTGGGAAGTAAACAACAACAACAACAAAACATTGAAGGAAGTGGCAAGCTCTGTCCATACTGGTACATCAGTTTTTCAGTTCTTTATTCAAAAGTATCTTTACAAGTAATCCTTGAATTATGACAGGTCACTTAATTGGCCTGTAATTTAAAGTTATGACAGACTTCCCCGGAGCCTACTTATGATTCATTTTTGGAGTTACAATGATCGCACAATCTCCTGCAGTCATGTAATCAATCGCATGACTGCTGGTTCCATAATGTTGGTAGGAAGCAACTGTACTGTACTGTCCCAGGAGTTGAAGTCCTCCAGGCTTAAAGTTGCCAAGGTTGGAGACCCCTGTTTTAAACAACATTGCTTCTCCTCACATGGGAATTCCGATGGTGTGATTGTCTTTTGCCCACATTGCTGCTCTTCTTTTCCTCAAAACGGGAGTGCAATGCTTGACAGGACACGTACCTCCCCTTGGTTGACATGGTCAATGCCACAGGAAACCAGCAATCCAAACAGGGCATGCCCATTGACTCTCTTGTCATCCGAACCTCGCTTGTGGGACTTCGTGACTTATTGCACACACTGTCCTATTTGAAGTGGACATGATGGACAACCCTCCTCTGAACACTGCCCGAGAGCTCTGCCAAATAGGCACATGATGGATTCTTCATGTCATTCCATAAAAGAGACTCCCAACACAGGTCTTTCCGAACCCGAATATCAGGGAAAACAATACAGCCTGTACTTGGGTTCATAAACATTCTCCGTTACACAAAGGGCATTCGGAGCGCAGCGTGATACAGTGTGACCTTAAAAAGCTATAGACAATCTAGCAGAGCACAGACGGTTTCATAAAGTATAATCACTTCCTGGAATTCTTGGGGCAGCAGAGACGGAGCCATGCAAATCCTGTTTTCTTTGCGTGGTTTCCTGCGTGTGAATATCATCAGTTCAGGGAGGCCCGTAACCATGGCACTTGTTAAACAAGAGACCCTTCTGATAAAAGCCATCCTGTATATGAGGCTTTCAAGGATTTTCCGGAGGGCAACAGCCCAACTCTGCCAGCCATCACTTCACAATGCAGTGTGCACGCATAATAACTCTTGGCAGTTTGAAAAATGCCCTTAAGGGCCACACACACACACACACACACACACACACACACACACACACACAGAAATTGTGTTTGAATTCCTGTTAGCAAACTATTTGGGCTGTGCAGAATGCAGAACATTTGATGCACATTTGTTCTAAAACATAAAGTAGCCATGTGGGACCTTTCATTTTCAAAACAAAAATTACTCACGAGCCTGGCTGGTAGTTCTGTAGGTGGAAAAAAAAAAAGAAAAGAAAAGACTATTTCTGTCTCTTTCTCCCAATGACGTTTTTAGCTTTGGGGAGAATGTAAGAATGAGAATTACAGGTAGTTCTCAACTTACAACAGTTCATTTAGCGACCGTTCAAAGTTACAACGGCAGTGAAACAAGTGACTTACGACTGTGGCAGGATCCCCATGATCATGTGATCAAAATTCAGATGCTTGGCCGCTGACTCATAGTTATGACAGTTGCAGTGTTTCCTGGGGTCATGCGATTCCCTTTTGTGACCTTCTGCTAAGCAAAGTCAACAGGGAAAGTCAGATTCACTTAAGAACCGTATTACTAACTTTAACATCTAAGGCAAGCAAGGTCGTAAAACGAGGCACTTAACAAATGTTTCACTTAGCAAGTCTGCCAAGGGCACAAAACACAATTATATGACTGCAGGGAGTTGTGTGACCAAATTTTGGGCTCAGTGATGGTCGTAAGTCAAGGACTACCCGTAGAGTAAATAGAAAAGCCAAAATAAACACTGGGAGATCTCGGAACTATCTTATAATGTGCAGGTATCTCTTCAATTTCACAGATAACAAGATCAGAAGATACGGAGAGTCCTGGCCCATAGAATCACCAAAGTTGGACATGACTGAGTGGATATCATCATCATCATCATCATCATCATCATCATCATCATCTCTTTGGGATGGGGAACTTTGGGTCTTTTATGACTTGTGGACTTCAACTCCCAGAATACCTGAGCCAGCCATGCTCTTAATTTGAAATCTCTGTTTCTGTAACAGAAAACCAGTAAGGTATTGAGCTATCTTTCTAGTGCTGTAAATCTGACCTCACCTAAACTCATCTTTGAGAGCTAACTAGGATATCCTACCATATGTAGGACAATGCTTCCTATTTCTCAGTCGAAGAAGCCAGTAATCCCACTGGCTGAGGGCATTACTTGTTGCTTACACATCTGGTAACCTCAGCCTGAAAGGAGTAACCTAATTCCCTCCTGCTGGCTCAGCTGAGGAGAGATGTATAGAACAGCCAACCACATCATGTTAAGGTTGAAAAACACTGATAGAGCTAGCTAATTCGTCCCCCACTCCTTTTTCATCCTGCTGGTAAACAATCTTGCTTTGTGTGTATTAGTTCAAGTGCTTTCTTTCTCTAGGTTTTTTCCTCTAGGAATCTTGCCACAAAACGTTTTTTTCATCCCTGCAGAAATCTCTTGTACTATTCTCACATCACTTTAAACCTAGTTGTCACATCACTTTAAAATTGTAGTTTGTTCTGGTTCTCATGTCACTTCGAACCATAGTTTCTTTAACGAAGTTTCTGAAGAAAAACAATTGGCTGGGTGCAGTCAACAAGTAAACCAAAACAAATCAAATCACATTACGACTTAGTGGGTGAATTTGGTTAATGGATACCCTATACCCACTGATCTCAATGCAGTAGGCAGAATAATTCCCTGCATGTAAGATAGCATGCAATAAAGAGGCTGCTTCCAGATATATTAAAACATTTTCTTTTTATCCTACCTAACTTCTGATCGTGCCACCTACCTTAAAAAAAAAGAAAAGAAAAAAGAGAGAGGGAAAAGGAAAAGCAAATCAGAACAATGACGAAGAAAAGAAATCATCTATCTATTGTTTCTTTTCCACTTCAATACTTTCGTTGCTATGCTTTTTTTTTTATTTGCCTCCCACATTCTTCTCTAGAATCTTTATACCTATCTATAACTACTCCTTTACTATTCAATCTAGGTATTTCTCCCACCTCTACCCTCTTCCACTGCCTAATTTCCAAGATTTCTACTTGGGCCCCTATCTCCCTTTCAAATATATCTTCCAACTCTCTCAATAAATTTCCCCCCTGGTTTAATTCATCAATCACTGTTATTTCCATTGTTGTCTCCTCCTCCTAGGAGGCTGCTCCTATATTTGACAATGACATTCAAAGAGAAAAGGGGCCACAACTGAATGGTAGAGCACAGGCCTGGCATATCTGAAGCAGAAAATTACACAGGCCTATTTTGAAAGGTAAGAGATCATTGCTTGCTTTTTTGGAGGCAACAGTAAACCATGCTTTGTCACAATAAACTTAGCACTTCGATATAACGGTACATGCATACATACACACCATCATATCCTGCAACACTTGTGTGTTTGTGATACCTCACCTCTCCTTCTCCTGACCAAACTCCTTTATCCAATGCTCTCGATTCTTTTCTAGGGTCTTTAAATAAATAAAAAATAATTGGAAAGTTGGCAAAATTGCAAAACAAAGTAAATCTTGCATCATCTACGTATACCCAGGCTTAACATATTTTAGAAAGTATAAGCACTGGGTGACTGTGGGTTAATCCTTATTTGAAAATCTTTCCTTCATCTGCCCAGAAAAATGACAGAATGGAGAACAGCCTAGAGATCCCCCCTCCACCCTGTGTGTCTGTCTGTCTGTCTGTGTATCTGTGTCTGTGTGTATGTCTAAAAAAGCTTTTGTTAAATGAATACTTTGTAGCTGGTCACACCTACTATTGTAGATGTATTACAAATGCAGAAATGCGGCCATGTCATACCACAAACTTTTCAAACTTTTCAGCCCATGAAAAATTGCCTAACTTTGGGTTAGTAATGCAAAGCCAGGCAGATTAATAATATAATGATTAGCTCCCTATTATGATTTATAGAAGCATGAAAATAATAAATCCTACCCTGTGACCAAAGTCAAACTTACACCTAGCCCTTATCTGGTTTATTTGGTTTCTGGTGTTGGATTAAATCATAATTAAACACAAGCCACGGTTTAGCAAAATATGTGAATCCAGCCTCTTTCTTGGGGCATCTGGACGTCAAAGGTTTAAGCAGTACAACAATGAGGAAGAATAAAGGGTTAGGAAGCAGCACTACTATTGGTATATATATATACTGCTACTAAAGAAAAAGAAAATGGTAGGCATCTGTGAGAGATAAAAAGTGCTGGGAATGGATTGTACAGAGAAAGTATACATTGTTATCCCCAAATTTAATCTACATTTATCTATTTCAGAGTTAGGGTGAATGGCTGAGCCTTAGAAGAAACTGCTTTATCGTACTATTTCTCCTCTAGAGGTGGAAAATGCCCTCGACTTATGACCACAATTGAGCCCCGAATTTATGCTGTTAAATGAGAAATTTGTTAAGTGAGTTTTGTCCAATTTTACGACTTTTCGTGCCACATTTGTTAAGTGAATCACTGCAGTTTTAAAATTAGTAACACAGTTTTGAAGTGAATCTGCTTCCCCATTGTCTTTGCTTGTCAGAAAGTTGCAAAGGATGGTCCCATCACCCCGGGACACTACAACCGTTATAAATATGAACCAGTTGTCAAGCATCCAAGTGTAAGTCATGTGACCATGGGGATGCTGCAACAGTCATAAGTGTGAAAAATGGCCATAAGTCACTTTTTTCAATTGTAACTTTGAACGGTCACTAAACGGACTGTTGTAAGTCGAGGACTACCTCTAGGGAAATCCTTTGGATGTTACTGTGTAGTCAGAATAGCATATTATTGTCTACGGTTGTGATGGCTCCAGCTGATGAAGGCTTCCAACTACTATACTTCTTTTCAATTTCCAGCAAATCATTCATCATAGAAACGAATTTAATCCTATCACAGCTGTACATGAACTATGTAGACATTTTTTTAAAAAGATCATCTTTGAAGTTACTATTGTTTAATGCTTAATTGTACATAGATTTCCTTCAACAAAGGAACAACAAGCTCCCAAAAGAAAGAAAGTTGGAAACAAACAACCTAAAATATTTCCTTTCTCTCAGGATCAGCTGCCACATCTATGGGGCGCATGCAGTACCCCCGTTAAAAAAACAAAGCTAAGCTGAGCTGACATACTTTAATTTTTAAACCAATTATGTTTTATTGACATCAAGCTGCTGACTGACGTCAATAGAGTTGAACGAGCAAAAATTCCAGCTTTTGACTGCACGGTGTTGTGGACCCAACTGTTTAATTGTCCCATTTCACATCTTAATTATATCAACACTGACCTTTGTATTCAGCGATGTACAGTAGGAGCATTTTGCTGATGTGGCAGGTTTTTGGAATGAGCTACTGTTATTTATAATGGCAGCCAAGTAATATTGGTACAGCTTAAGATCTAAGAGACGCCAGCAGAAGCCCTTATCTGATTAAGTCCAATTATATTCAGTGGGAGTTATTTTTGATATATCCAGGAGTAGCTGTGAGCTTAGAACTGAACTGCACAGTTTAAATCTTGAAATTCCCTAAATGGTTTTAGGCAAGTCATTCTCTAGAGAGGAATAATAGCATAGAGCTTTTTCCTAAAACAATGTTTCTTAGAATGTGGCCCTAGGAACTCCTGAGAACTCCCCCAAGACTCTCTCAGGATCCAGAATCAAAATGATTTCCCAGCCTATGTTGAAAAAAGAATATAATATTACAATCCCATCAAACATTTGTGAGAAGCAATAGCGGCAGCAAATTATCAATTTTTAAATTTTAATAAGGTAAATATCAATAAATATGTTATTGTTTTTAAAATTTAAGTTAAATAGGAACATAAAAACACAAAAAACAAAACACAAAGAAAATTATGATGCAAATACATACATTTTCAAGGGGGGGAAGCTCTCACAAGAAATGAACAAAGGAAAAAGGTATAATATATTGTTATCAATTGACAATAAATAAAATTTACATTAGAGATATATAAATATTTATATTAGACAGTGGTCAGTTCAGACTGGTCCGCAAGAACTGGAAGTAAAACTGGTGGGAGGCCTCGCCCACTGTTCCAGATGTTGTCATCGGTGTTCTGCGCATGCATGATCCTGGTGCAAACCGGTAGTAAAGGTAAGTAGAACCCACGCCTGATATTAGATATATACTTCTCTATTGTAAATATTCAAAACAGTACATGTTGATTTCTAATACATTTATATAACTAACATTTCTTTTATGATACTGTATTTTCTATAAACGACTTCCATATTTCATTATATTTGTCCTTACAAAGTCTATGTCTGTAGGCAATGTGTTCATAGGTGGCACATGTAACCAGGTTTTCAATCCATTGAGTAAATGGGGCATACGTTTATTTTCCAATATTAGTCTTCAATATTATTAGTCTATAATATTAGTCCTCTGATAATAGTCTGCCATATTAGTGGTCTGGCCATAGTAAGGGGATGGAGAATGCATATTGTCTGGTTGTCAAATTCTATGTAACAGGTATATAATTCAAAAGAATATTGTCCCTTGAAAAATTTAGCTTTGTTGCGCAGTTGTATTTATATAGTCCACTACTTTCTCCCAAAAATATTAAATGTAGGACATTGTAACAAAATGTATTTTAAAGAAGTGTCATACTCATTACAATTCCAACAAAATGCTGTCCTAGTCTTTTTTTATGCAAATAGTGTCCAATAAATTCTAAAATTATTTTTAATTTGATTAGTCATAGTTTGAGGTCGATTGACACTTTTGCTATAGAACAACTGTCTCCAAACTTGGCAACTTTGAGATTTCTGGACTTCAACTCCCAGAATTCCTCAGCCTGCCCATAGAGGTTAAGACACTCTCCCAATTATCTAGCCCAGGGGTATCAAACTCAAGGCCCTGGGGCAGATCTTGCCTGCAGGGTACTTAGATCTGGCCCGTGGGGCAGCCCTGGAAACAGTGAAGGACTGGCCTGCGGTGCTTCTGCCAGTGAAAATGGGCTCCTAAGCTCCGTTTTTGGCTGTCACGGCCTCCTGCAACCCTCTGCTAGTGAAAATGGAGCTTGGAAGGGCCTCCCAAGCTCTATTTTCAATGGCAGAGGGTTGCAGGAGGTCGTGGCAACCAAAAACGGAGCTTAGGAGCCTGTTTTCGCTGACAGAGCGCTTGGAGCACCACGGGCGCACCCAACAGGAGTGATGTTGAACTGGCCACACCTACCCCAGCCACGCCCCCCCACCCCCCCAAGGTCAAACACAACCCTGATGCAGCCCTCAATGAAATTGAGTTTGACACCCTTGATCTAGCCCATATGGGAAACTTTAATTCTTTATTCCACTCATTTTTTTGCCTCTGCATATCAGATTGATTTATTGATAGTGAATATCTATAAAAAGCTAACTGTAGGGGTTTTCTTTAATTTTAAAGGATTTGACAACTTGTTCTAGTATCTCAGGTAACTCACAAGCTGAAAATGCTACTGGTACAAACCATGTTGTTGATAAAATGTTGTAGCTGTAAATATTACGGTTTGGTTACATCTAATAGATGATGTACTATATATCTCTTATCACAGTGTCTGTTAAAAGTTCATCTTCATCATCTATTAGTTGGTCTAATGTCAATATCTCTACCTCCATCCAACTTTTCCAGGTCATCATATTTTCCCTGTTGTTGTTTTTTTGAAATGGGGTTTTCCCATAAAAGGAATAGCAATGGATGATGAGCTTTATGAATTGTATGAGGAATACTTAACTCCCATTAAGTACATGCAGATCATTTGAAGCAAAGGCAGTGGTGAAATGTAAAATTTGTTACTACTGGTTTTGTGGGCATGGCTTGGCGGGGGTAATGTGACTGGGTGGGCATGGCTAACTTTTTCTTTTTAATTTTAAAAGCCTTTTTTACAACCTCTTCAGCAGAACAGGTTGTAAAAAGAAATGCTTTTAAAAGGCTCTGATGATCCCAGCTGAGTTGCCTGATCGTCAGAGGCTTTTGTTTTCTTTTAAAAGCACTTTTAAAAATGCTTTTAAAAGTAAAAAAAAAGCCTCTGATGATTGTGCAGCTCAGCTGGGCATTGGGGGGGGGGGATTGGGAGGGCAGGGATTTTTGCTACCAGTTCTCCGAACCACCTGCAGCCATTGCTACAGTATTGGGTGATCCAGTCCAAACCGGGAGCATTTCACCCTGAGCAAAGGTATATAACAATGAAAAACATGCTAGAGTAGACTAAAGTATGTAACTGATGGATAAAAGTACCAAGAATAAGGACATAAATTCCCCAAACCTCTCCCCAAATTGTCTTTTAAATTGTAACAATATTCAATGGAAGACAAGATAGATTAAAACCAACAGCTCAGAGTCCAACACGTCTAGGTTATAAAGCAGGAGATGAATGGGAGTTCTGCGTGTAAGTTATGAGAAGTGTGTACAGGATGAAAGGATGTGTATGTGTAGAGTGTAAGAGCTTCCCTGTTTTACAGCTTATTATCTTTTCCACACTGAGAAATTATTCTGGAATCAAAGAGCTAAAAGACAACCTTGTGCAGCTATCAGGTTACCAATTTATATAACCTCTCTGCTTGCATTAGCTGGGAAAGTCATGTTGATCAGGAATGTGTATCTCTAATTAGGTGAACGTGAAGTGAGAAATGTGTAAAAGAATAACTGTTTTCAAGATTTGATTCCATAAACCTATTGCAGTTAGATTGGTGATGTTATTTTCTGTATGACTGTGTCTACTGGGAACAAAAATTGTGTGTGTATGTGAGGGGGAGAGAGAGGGGGGGAGGGAGGGAAAGAGGGAAAGAGAGAGGGGGGGAGGGAGAGGGAGAGGGAGAGGGAGAGGGAGAGGGAGGGAGAGGGAGAGGGAGAGGAAGAAAGAGAGAAGTTCTGTTTGCAAGGCAGCCAGAGACCGCTTAACCACCAGGGAGAAAGTCTTTTAATTTTCATAAGCCTTTAAATTATCTTATGATTTTATATAGATTTACCTCTGGGACATCTTTCTGAATTAATTTTAAATTGTGCTGTTACTCCAAATTTTCTTCTCTCTTTTTCCCTCCCTTCTTCCTGATTTTTTTTTCCAGTGAATCTTATTACTCTGTTGTAACATCATTTTCATTTCCACAGAATGTCACTTATAAGGTTGGCCTTTTATGTTGAAGAAAATATATGGAAATAAAATACAGCTAAGATATCCCTAATGTTTAGTAGACATTAAATAGAGGAGAGCCAGTTTGGGATGATAATTAAAGAATTCGAGCTAGAAACTAGAGACTGGAAATTCTAGTCCTGCTATGAGCACAAAGCCAGCTAGGTGACCTTGGGCCACTTTCTCTCTAGCCTAGGAAGGAGGCAATGGCAAACCACTTCTGAAAAACCTTGCCAAGAAAGCTCAGAGATGTGGTCAGGCAGTCTCTGAGAATCAGACACAATTGAATAGAAGAAAAAAAATAGAAATAATTATTTCTTTTAATGGGTGCTTTAAATCATAACAAATAATAAAAGTTAAGTGAGTAAATTATTGAGATAAACTGTCTTTGCTGCCTTGAAGACATGGGGGTGATTTCAGCAAGATATCCTAACATCTTAACTGAATACCACTTCTTCCCAATCCTGATTATTCTCTCTGTTTAAGAACTAATCAAATGTATAATGCCTGAATAGTGGAAAACATGTGAATGAAAGCTTTAAAATTTATATTAAATTATATCTAAAAGAAAAAATTTATAACATGATGTATGGTTGGTATTTCCCCTTCATGGATTACTGCCTTGTTGTGGTGAAGGGCCTTGGGTAGCTCAATGAAACTACAGTGGGGCAAAAAAGTATTTAACCAGCCACCAATTGTGCAAGTTCTCCCACTTAAAAAGATGAGAGAGGTCTGTAATTGTCATCATAGGTAGACCTCAACTATGAGAGACAAAATGAGAAAATAAATCCAGACAATCACATTGTCTGATTTGGAAAGAATTTATTTGCAAATTATGGTGGAAAATATGTATTTGGTCACTTACAAACAAGCAAGATTTCTGGCTCTCACAGATCTGTAACTTCTTCTTTAAGAGGCTCCTCTGTCCTCCACTCATTACCTGTATTAATGGCACCTGTTTGAACTTGTTATCAATATAAAAGACACCTGTCCACAACCTCAAACAGTCACACTCCAAACTCCACTATGGTGAAGACCAAAGAGCTGTTGAAGGACACCAGAAACAAAATTGTAGACCTGCACCAGGCTGGGAAGACTGAATCTGCAATAGGCAAGCAGCTTGGTGTAAAGAAATCAACTGTGGGAGCAATAATTAGAAAATGGAAGACATACAAGACCACTGATAATCTCCCTCAGTCTGGGGCTCCATGCAAGATCTCACCCCGTGGGGTCAAAATGATCACAAGAATGGTGAGCAAAAATCCCAGAACCACATGGGGGGACCTAGTGAATGACCTGCAGAGAGCTAGGACCAACGTAACAAAGGCTACCATCAGTAACACACTACGCCGCCAGGGACTCAGATCCTGCAGTGCCAGACATGTCCCCCTGCTTAAGCCAGTACATGTCCGGGCCTGTCTGAAGTTTGCTAGAGAGCATTTGGATGATCCAGAAGAGGATTGGGAGAATGACATATGGTCAGATGAAACCAAAGTAGAACTGTTTGGTAGATACACAACTCGTCGTGTTTGGAGGAGAGAGAATGCTGAGTTACATCCAAAGAACACCATACCTACTGTGAAGCATGGGGGTGGCAATATCATGCTTTGGGGCTGTTTCTCTGCAAAGGGACCAGGACGACTGATCCATGTACAGGAAAGAATGAATGGGGCCATGTATCATGAGATTTTGAGTGCAAACCTCCTTCCATCAGCAAGGGCATTGAAGATGAAACATGGCTGGGTCTTTCAGTATGACAATGATCCCAAACACATCGCCTGGGCAACCAAGTGGCTTCATAAGATGCATTTCAAGGTCCTGGAATGGCCTAGCCAGTCTCCAGATCTCAACCCCATAGAAAACCTTTAGAGGGAGTTGAAAGTCCGTGTTGAACTTGCACAATTGGTGGCTGACTAAAAACTTTTTTGCCCCACTGTATGAGCTATGCCATGCAGAGCAACCCAAGATGGACAGGTCATAACAGAGAGCTCTGACAAAATGTGATCCACTGGAGAAGGAAATGGCAACCTTCTGGAGAAGGAAATAGTATTTAACACCAGACAAATTGTCAAGAATGCATAAAGGTACTTCAAATGAATGTTGGAAATGTAAATATAAAGAAGGAACTTTTTATCATTTATGGTGAACATGTGACAAAGCAAAGAAATATTGAAGTATCTTCTTAATACAGAAGATTCTTAAAGTGAGTATAAAGATAAACCAGAGATTTTTCTTCCAGGCTTAATGAATAAAGAATTTGAAAAACAATTTGGAACTTTGATGTTTTATATGTTGACAGCAGCAAAAAATACTTTATGCACAGAAATGGAAGGATACTTTGATTCCCACAATGGATGGCCGCAAAAGTTGTTTGCAGAGGTGGCAAAATTGACTGCTTTGATTAAAGAAAAGAATACAATTAATTTTGTTCCTTCTTGAAAACCACTTTTGGACTTTGTGCTTGAGGTGGAAAAAACGAAACTTTGATTTTGAGCTTTGCTGATTAGATAGGTTTGTTGTTATAGAAATCACTGGTATACACTGTTATGTAAAAGTAAAAAGTCGAGGTTGTATGTTATTATCTTATTCTACTGCCCTAATAGAGGTTGGAAATCAATGCTTGTCTTTTTTCCTTTACCCCACATTTTTTCCTCTTCCTCTTTTCCTCCACTATTTTCCCATTATTTTCATTTTCCTTTGTATTTTTGTGTTTTATATTCTGATAAACTAATAAAAATATCAAGAAATCAAGAAGAACTAAGAAAGGAGCATTCCTTTTCTGCAGTTTGCTGCATCATGAAATGATTTGGTCTCCCTTTTTCCCCCTATGCAGTCGGTCAATTTGTCATTTTGGGTAGTAGAAGAGGTGGAAGGAAGGAATACTTTCTTGAATCGAAACACGAATGCTTTCAGGAATCAAAATACAGCCAACGTGAGTGATTTTTAAATATTTTTAATCTTTTTTCTGACAAGTGACTGTCCAGTCTCTTTTTAAGAAGTCGTTTGTCTGAAATGCTTAACCTGCTTAACCAGAAATTGGACTAGAAGACCTCCAAGGTCCCTTCTGGCTCCATTCTGATTGAAAGATGAGAATGCAAGCCAGAATGCTGAATACCTGCATATCCGGTTTAATGAAAAAAAGGACTAGGGGTGACATGATAGCATTGTTCCAATATCTCAGGGGCTGCCACAAAAAAGAGGAAGTCAACCTATTCTCCAAAGCAGCCAAGGGAAGGACAAGAAGCAATAGATGGAAACCAATCAAGGAGAAGAGCAACCTAGAACTAAGGAGAAATTTCCTGTCAGTTAGAACAATTAATCAGTGGAACAACTTACCTCCAGAAGTTGTGAATTCTCCAACACTGGAAGTTTTTAAGAAGATCTTGGACAACCTTTTGTCTGAAATGGTATAGGGTTTCCTGCCTGAGCAGGGGGTTAGACTCTTTTAAGCATTAGAGTCCATGGAAGATCCCTTCCAACTCTGTTATTCTGTTAATACTTAAATAAAGCATAAAAATGTCCCTTGGAGTTTCTTTCTGAACTAGGCTTCTATTGTCAGTATGGTAGAACTTAAACTTGCCTTGACTGACCTGGTATGTGCCACTTTCCCACCTTTTCAGATAAGGATCAGTCCGGCAACCTCAACCTCAGTGCTGCAAAAATACTGGAAAGGAATTTGGCAATGAGAAGGCCAGCCCAGAACACAAGACTGCTGATTTATTTATTTTTTCTGCATTCTTCTGTGCCACCAATGACGTCTGGCCCATTAATCATCACATGGATGCCTGTCATTCAGAAAGCTGCAGGTGTCCCCTGCAGCAAGGTATCACCTAAATTTCAAGAGAAACTTGAAGAAGAGAAACAGAAGAGAAACTGGCTCAGAGATATGCCTCAGAAAGATATCAATAAATATGCAATTCCCCTCCTCAGGCAAGTGACAGAAGAAAAAGACTGAAAAAAAGCTGCTTGCTGGGGCCGTGTCTGTTGCTAGGCTGCTTTAAAGACTTCACAGAAGAGAGAATAGCTGTCACCAGAAACCTTGATTTGAAAAATCTGTATGAGGGAGAAATACAAAGAGGGCAACTGGGATGTAGAATTATTATTTTCCACTGCACTAATCTTTTAGTATTTATCTTTTAGTATTGGTGAATGTCCCAGATTCTCCAATTGGCAACACATTTCAGGGCAGCCTTTTAAAAAGCAATAATAATTTCCTTACCAAAAGAAATGGCTCTTAAGACTTTTTATGTCTGTATTCAATATTTCCTCCCCCAAAACCTGGACTGAACTTGGAGGAATGGCACAGATATCAAACCCTGCAATTCCAGGTTGTTTCCCCAAGGAAGCATCCGTCATGCAGTCACCCAAACAAGAGAGGTCAAAAAGTCAAAATGGCAGCTGCCAGTGCACAATTGAAACCCTGCCTGTTTGTACGTGTGTTGAGCATACAATGTGCATTGAAAAGCAGGTGGGCCTCAGATCACATGGATCTTGGCATTTTTAAAACTTTCTCTGCATCTGAAGTTTCGACTGCAAATTCAGATCACAACATTTCGCCCCCTCTGTGTTCCAGCCAGGGTCAATTGTTAGGTGTCTGGCAGTTCACATCCACTTACAAGTATCTTCTTTTAGTGAGGTATAAGAAAAAAGATTATTTCACCATTACTGTGCAACCTGGAAAGGTTTCAGCTTTGCTGATGACTGCAGGAAAGCTCAATTTACTTCAACTCTAAAAAGGGCTTAAGTTGCTTACCTTTTAAATCTCCATGACTGAGATAGCAGTGCTGATTAAATACTACCAAGAAAAAAGAAATCAATATTTCCAGCTTAGTATACTTAGTTCATGCTTAAAGTGTGGTATAGATTTCCAACATCTGGTATGCAATGAAGTAAGAGGGAGATGTAGGTAGTTCTCAACTTACAACCATAATAGAGCCTGGTAATTATGGTCCTAAATCATGATGGTCATAAATTAGGTCATTGTGTACCAGCCCAATTTTATGACTTTTGTGTGGTCTCAGCCTGCAACTAATGTGGCTATTAGGGTTAGAAAGCTTTCAAAATCTATTTTCTAAGATGTAGTTTTGGAGTGTTGGAATCACGATAACCCTCAGAGATTCTTCGCCTCGTCTGCTGTTTATAAAGCTCAGCTTGCCTAAAATCAAAAAAGGAATACAAACCCGATTATTCAACCACTTTGCTGAATTCACCACAGAAAGTAAATGTGAATGGCTAAACTAATAAATGGCACGTACTGCTTGGTTTTCCAAAGTTAACTTCACTGCTCAAACTCTCATACTTTTTTTCCAAATCTTAGCCAGATGCCACCTACTGACTGAATGAGAAATTAAAATTTCTATTTCAAGGAATTGATGCTAAGGCAAAATCTTTATTAAGGATTCAGATGAATACATACATTTTCTAAATTCAAAGATTCCTCATCAATTCCTCATCAAGCAAAATGACAAAGCACAAAATGAATATTAATATGGGAGGAGTGGCTAATACCTATACTTAATTAAGTTTAGATTGGCTATAGATTCAAACCATAGATATGGAGATTGGGTGGGACAGATGTGGGATCAACTACATTTAGGATTTTCCCAAAAAGAAATATTAAAACCTTGGATTTGGAAACTTTTTAAACTCAAGAATGTCTCTACTCTTAGTTAAATATAAGTATATTTTTAATGGATGTATAACTGAAGAAGGGAATATTTTACACAATGTATTACTAAAGCTGGAAATAATTTTTGTATTTAATTGTTCATAAAATGTTTTACCAACTTGTCATTAAAGCATAATCTTAAAGTGGTAATGCAATTTAATTAATTAAGGTTTTGGGGTTTTTTAATGAACAAAATCCTAATTTGGAGTTATTATTCTAACATAATGAAATAACAGTCTAGGAAATGCTTAGTATAAAATGTTTTAGGGCAGCTTTTCATTTTCCATGGCTATTCTCCAGACCATGTAAAAAGCATAAGTAACACCTCTCCTGCGCGAGCTGCACTGGCTCCCGGTGGTCTTCCGGGTGCGCTTCAAGGTGTTGGTGACCACCTTTAAAGTGCTCCATGGCTTAGGACCTGGGTACTTGC
Organism: Masticophis lateralis; assembly: GCA_030761175.1. Classification (NCBI taxonomy): domain Eukaryota; kingdom Metazoa; phylum Chordata; class Lepidosauria; order Squamata; family Colubridae; genus Masticophis; species Masticophis lateralis. The sequence goes on from JAUDYJ010000003.1 coordinate 68,801,466, forward strand.
GGGACCGCCTTCTGCCGCCAATAGCCTCCCACCGGCCAGTACGCTCGCACAGAGAGGGCCTCCAGGTGCCGTCGGCCAGACAGTGTCGGCTGGCGACCCCCAGGGGGAGAGCCTTCTCTGTGGCGGCGCCCGCCCTATGGAATGACCTACCCCCGGAGATACGCAGGATTCCAGATCTCCGGACCTTTCGTCGGGCCCTTAAAACCCATTTATTCCATCTAGCTGGGCTAGCTTGATCCCATCCTCCATTTTTAAATTTGAAATTGATTTTAAATTGGGTTGTTTTAATTCTTGGCCGAATAATATTTAATAATTTTTAATTGTTTTTAACTTTTGTATACCATGTTTTATTCTGGCTGTTCACCGCCCTGAGTCCGCAAGGAGAAGGGCGGTTTATAAATTGAAATAATAAATAAATAAATAAATAAATAAATAAATAAATAAATAAATAAATAAATAAATAAATAAATAAATAACTGGGTTGGTCCTATTGGGGGTGGGGGGGAACAATGTTAAAGAAATATATCTGAGGGGCCATGTGTGACTTATGAGTTACAGGCAAAGATCCACTTCCATTCTAAGTGGAATAACTACAATTTTTTTCAGCTTACAATGGAACAGGGAAATCTTCATATCTAGCATGGGCATCTTTGTTTGTGTGACTTGAATTAAAATTCCCAAATATCGCAAACATTCTTGATTTTAACCTGATTAAATAATTTGGACATCTTATGGGCATATTCTCAAATGTAAAAAAAAAATCTAATATTGTAAAATGTTTCTGAAGCGTAGCTGAAAACCCTTAATCTGAAGGATTTTTTTTTCTGTGTATTGGAGCTTGCACCATCAGATTCCAGGTGCAAAGTTTATTGCACTACTGTGGTCTTCCTGGAATTAATTTATAGCATAAGTCATGTTCTTTCTTTTTTTTCCTGTCTGAGGTCCACGACTTAAACCTTTGGCTAGCATTTGTTTGTGCAATGAAAACACATTTTTTTTCCATATAAGGACAATGGTAGTCCAGGCCAACACAAAACCCATAGAAACTGAAGAGACTATCAGCCATTCGTAATGCACCCAAAAAAAGGGGTTGGAAAATCCATAAATTCCACGCATATTTATCCTATGAGCCACTACATAAAAGACAAATAATAGAGAATATGTTCATTGTATGATTTTTTTTTATGCCTATTCAATTACTGTTTCCTTTGGGATGGGGTTATTTTGTTTGTATTTGCTAAATATGGAGTTTGATGATACAGCGGAAGATTATCATTTTGAGTTTGAAGTTGGGGCGGGGATTTTAATGTTAATTTTATATACAATTATCCTCAAATCACAATGCATATCCTGATTCTTCTCTTAGATACAGAAGCAGAAAGACATTATTCTTCTCATTTAGGGCTGGATTGAAAAGGCGTTGACATCTTAACATTTATAAGAATATAATTGCATGAAGTTTCCTCAGTGCTTTGCAGTGCATTGTCTGTGGAAAAAAAACTGCCCTGGAAAAAAAAATACTTCCTGAAAAGTAAAACAAAGTTTTCTATCGTGCTTATTCCATGATAAATCAAATGTGATAGTCTCCAAGATTAAACAGATTAAAAGCTAAAACACTTTACGTAATCCTTCCAACAGCCAGAGAAAAATGGCCAATAGTTTTAATTAGGGACATGAAAAGCCACAATCTTCTACCTTTTAGCTACGAATTGTTTTCCAATTTCTTTACAAATTAACATTTGTGTTATGTTGAGTGACAATCTTTTTAGTCACATTAAGGGGAAGGGGGAAATCCTATTATATCAGTTTTTATTTCAAACTGTGTTTAACTGAACCAATTGCGTAATTGTGTTTTTTTTTTCCTTTGTAGAAAGTTAACACCCTCCCCTCTGCTAGAAAAATGAAATATTCTAGGAAATATTAAAAAGGCAGAATATTATATCTCCCTGGATGAGAAAAGGAGAAACATGCTCTTGGAAAGCAGCCCTCACCTTTTTTAATAGCCCCAGAAAGACTGGGCCATCCTATCTACAAGACAAAAGGCTGGGCCAGCTTATCTACAAAACAAAAGACCTTCACTCTCAGGACATAATAGGATTAGCCCTTACTCAAGATCCAAACCAGGACAAGGCCAATAAGTCATAATAGGAACTGCCCAACACTCTTTCAGAACACAACCCTCTTCATTACATCATCACCCAGCAAAATTCAACAAAGCCTGGGACACAGACAAACTACAAGGTTAGCTGGTCCCCTGCATAGCCCCCTGGGAGTCTGACAACCAATAGGATACATTTCTTGCATTACATCACTTCTGTAATCTGATATAATTCTAATCATCAAATCCCCAAATCAAAATTACATTCCCCTTAGTTTTTTGCAAAAATTCCACCTTCTTTAAAAATGCATTGCTATCCCTTAATATGCTACCCTATACCTCTTCATCACACCTCATCCATTTTCTATAAATTCATCTCTAAATCTTCAGCTCTCCTTATTAATCAGCAAAGTTCCAGTAAAAATTAGCAAAAATACCTAGTAACTGAAATATATAGCCCCCTTTTCCATTTAGTCTAAGTTCTCTCAGCTCTATCTTAATACTTAAACTTAATAAAACCTAATAAATAAAACAATTACAAAAAAATATTTTTTTAAAAAAATACTATCTCCTTTTGCTTACAGTTTTCAAAAAAAATCCCAAGTTTTTTGAAACAGCAACAAACTTCCTGCATACTTGAATGTCTTTTGCTTCCAGCTATTATGTTTTTGCAAGAAATTAATGATTTCCTAACCATAGATTACAATATTTTATTTTCTTCGTACAGGCCTTTCTAAAAATTAACCTGTTTTTTTAATAAAAAAAAACAGGTCTGTGCACTTACAACAGAATGGGAAAAGTGTATTTATAAGAAACCCATTTAAAACCCAACAAATGCTTCAGAAAGCCCTGGTTAAACATTACACAGATCAATGCCTCTACAGAAGCCAGGTGTTCAGTCTCTCCTACATTTTACACAATGGGATAAGCGATAAGAATAGTAATTTGGACCAGGGTTTCTAAAACTTAGCAGCTTTAAGATGGATGTACTTTAGCTCTCAGAATTCCCCTGTCAAATGGCTAGGGAATTCTGGGAATTGAAGTCCACCCATCTTGAAGCTGCCAGGGTTGGTTTAGATATTTTTAATAGGCTAAGGTCAGTGTCCTGAAACTGGAGGGCAGGAAACATAGTTCCAGCAGCCTAAAGTAGCCAATAAGAGTTCAACAAATCTCACCGCTGATGGTCGATGAAGTATGCTAGATCATGTTAATGGGGAAAACTGTGTTAGGTTAAGAACAAAAACAGTACTTTAAACTTGGAACAATGAGGGACTATTTTAGGTTGCCTCAGCTACAGAATGAAAGTAGGAAAATAAGGGCAACATCCCAAAAACATGGCATGAAAAATGCTACCATGGCAAATTTTTTCCCCTAGTGATCAGAATATGAGGATATGAGGGCTTCTCCAATTCTGCTTCCTACCAGTATAATGATTGAATTATTCCCTTTTCATTTGTGAAGCCAACATCTCCAATAAGACAGGGTTTTTTGGATGAAAATTGTAGTTAGACACATGTGAAGGAAACTAGATTGAGAAAAGTTTTTTCTAGACTGAAAGATAGGAGTTGTGAAAAACAAAATGAACTAAAAGCACCTATTCCAGACTTCTGTATCATAGTGATAGTGTCTCTCTATTACTTCTTCTATCTTTTCCTGTTATGTACACAAATGACATTGTCTCACTTACCCCTTTGATGGCTCATGTCAAAGCCTAATCACCCGAAGAACAAGGAATTTCCCTCCCCCCCCCCCCCCCATGTCTGTTCAAAATTCTTTCCATTCTTAATTTTAGCCTTTGGTCACATTTCTCTATGATAACCAACATAATCCTTGGCCAGTTTTTTCTTTAATGCACTGATAGAGCTATTAGCTTGTCTCCAAAGTTCCACATTTTTCCCAAATGGTGCCAAGTCACTTAAATGCCTTCTTCCAGCACCAATCAGATTCCCTGAATTTAACTCCAGGGCTTTTAACTATATTGTTATATTAAGTACTATATTTCTAATTTTATATAATAGAATCAATAGACCTTTAATTTTGTAAAGAAAGGAGATAGAGGAGGAAGAGGAGGCTGAGACTGAACCTGCATGGGGTAGACAGTTTCATGTATCTTTCTCCCAATTTGTTAAGTAAAAGCAGTTTGAGAAAGTTACAGCCTTAAGTGGATTAACAAGCAGGAACAGGAAAATCACATGGATGGAAAATAATGACTGATTCCTCCCCTATACCCCCAGGCAGGTCAGATGGCACTCAACATGCTATTGAGGAAGAGCTGAAGATCTTTCAAGCTACCATCCTGCTATGTCAGCAAGTGGCCAGCAGATTGGAGGAGATCAATCTATTTCCCAATTCCCAAAAGAGGAGACTTAACAGAAAGTCCAAACTTTCATAAATGATCAATTTCACTTGCTAGCAAAACAATGCTTATGATCATCCATTGCGGATTACAGCCATACGTAGAACGTCTGATGCCAGATGTTTAAATTGGCACAAGAAAAGGCCAAGGTACACGAAATATTATTTGAAATGAACTGTAAAAAGGCAAATATCAAAAAGAAATCTGTATATGCTTTGGTGGTTACAGAAAGGCTTCCAGTTGTGCCAATCATGTCAAGTAGGTACTGTAGGATGTTTTTGGAACAACGGGAATCCCAGAACATCTCATTATACTCATGCAAAAACCTATATACAGGTCAAGAAGCCACAGTATGCACAGAAGGAAACTGATTGGCTTCAAGTTGATAAAGAAGTGAGACACGGTTGTATGTTCCTTTATTTATTCCATCTGCTGTATGTGCAGAATTTATACTGAGGAAAGTTGGATTGGAGGAAGATCAGCATAGAGCATAAATCATTTCCACCTATGTGGAAGGTAATCTGATAGTTGAAAGTGCAAATGATCAGCACACTCTAGTAATAAAAGTCAAGGGATATACTGAAAAAATGTGACTGAGTTTAAATATAAAAAGACTAAATTAATGATGATCGGACAGCAATTAAACTTTTTCAGTTCTGATGGTTCTTCATCCAAGAGGTTTCTTCAGTCAGAACTGATGAAGCCTCTTGAATGAGTAGCAAAACATCTTCAAGCAAAACAAAGGAAGTCCAGTTGCCTTAAGGGGGAAAAAAAAGCACTTTTGGGACAACCACAACCTGGATGACTGAGAATCTCCATAGACCTTTATTGGCTCTCAAGGAACTATGCTTTCTGCTCTAATGAGAATTACTAATTATTTTTTTTTACTTGTTTAGATATTGTATGAAGAAGCATGCATATTTTTTCTCAACCATATTTTTCTAGGCAATCATAAAAGCAAAGATTTCAGAATCCTGTCGAGGACTCTGGTCACAAACCAGTGGTCTGCAGATGAAAATTTTGGTGGTCCACAGAAAAATTATTAGCAGGCCAGGGCACCCAGGTGGAGGAGCTGCTCTAGGATGACCAATGGGCCAGTCCTGTGGGTAGAGCTCTGGAATATGGGACCAGCTGGGCAACCAAGTGATGAGGCTGGAAATCTCCGCTGTAGAGGGTGATACATGCAACATTGCAAGTGGTGCACACCAGGGGTGGGTTCTAAATTTTTTTTACTACCGGTTCTGTGGGCATGGCTTATTTTGTGGGCATGGCTTGATGGTCATGTGACAATTATTTAACATTTAGCTGCGGTACTGGTCTACCAGGCTTTTAACTGCTTGCAGAGGTGTACTGATCTACCCATTTATTTTTGCAGGCACTGATCTACTCATGTATTTTTGCAGGCACCGGTCTACTCATTTGTTTTCTTTTACCACTGATCAGCTGCAGGGCGGCCCTTTGAAGCCCCGTGGCAAGAATTTAAACAGTTTTTTCCCCCTCTAGCTGATCAGCTGGGACTCATGAGGCAGCAATAGATTGGGGGGGGGCAAATAAAAGGTAAGAATAACGCGGGGGTGGGGGGGCACAGGGAGTGGGGGGGCAGAACCGGTTTGGTGACATCATATCATCACCGCTACCAGCTCAGGAGAAGTGGGCCAAACCAGGAGGAATCCACCACTGGTGCACACGTACAAGAAGTTGTGCAGTCCTCGCTGGCTGGAACGAGGTAATAGTGATATCATATTTTCCCCTAAATCAACTATTTTTAAGCAAAATCTACCAGATTTAGCTATTCCTCATATCCCTTGATTTTTAGATCTCATATCATCTTGGTAGTTGCCCTCAGAATACAATCTAATTTGAAACTAGTACAATATACCAAGGTAGAACAGAGAGAAAGAATAATAGGGAGATAATAAGTATTCACTATTATTCTAAGTAGCTGCCCAATAGTGAGCATATCTGATAGTTCAACTCAATATAGAATAGCCTCTTCTGCCCCTAGAGATGTCACCTTGAGACTTTATCCTGATTGCCTAGTAATAGCAAACATCTCACCAGTGATTGTCTATCATTTCTTTTAAGAACCAGTATAACTATTGAAGCTTCAGACTGAAATATAACCATTTATTTGCAAAGATAGCCTTTGAACATCTAGAGAAAGGTGGAGGGGAATGACATACTACAGCAGCTTTAGGTCTTTGATGATAGATTAAAATGGAGCTTCTTAAAACATATGTTCAACAAAGTGATAAGGGTCAGTGCAAAGAGTGGCAGGTAATGAACAGAGGTTAATAGAGTATGACTTCCCGGTGTATTGTCTTGCCAAAGCTAGCATGTCCAAGGAATGGACCACACAAATATCAGAACCAATAGGAAAATTATTTCAAAGGCAACTCAATGTTCTAAAAGGCTCTCACTGAAATGAGCACCCAAAAACTAGTATACACAAGAATATTTTAGAATAATTAATAATAATTGCATTGCTCATATTTTAAGAACTCCTTGAATTTGGATTATTCTCCTCTCATGTTCATTTTAATTTGTTTTCTTACGACTGTACAGAGATAGATGATGAATTCCTCCTGTACTTTTATTTCTCTAATTTATGCAGTCAACCAAATCAACCCAATGAATATTTACATCTACACATTTACATATTTATATTATAAATATTTACATATTTACATTTACATCTCTATATACATCCAATGCCGTTCAATCTCTAGCACCTTGTAAGAAGCAATCCCAAAAATTGGGTGCATATCCCACACACTTCAAAAGGCATATATTCCAATTCATATGGTGCTTAGATGAGCACTGAAAATATACACCTGTGCTGTGCTGTGTATCTCAGCTTGCCTTCAAAAAACAGTTTATAGAGAAAATACATTATAATCAAGCTTTCATGTGAATACTCCCTCCGTAGATGTCAAACACGCAAACAAGATAAATGTACCATTTATCTACTCAGACAACTGCTATAAATATTACCGGAATCCAGGAAAATGTAAAGCCTGTAACTGCTTTGAAATACTCTATCCATGACCCATGAAGTTTTTGTTAGGGAATGGAAAAAATGGGTTGATTATGTGCAGAATAAATATCAAATTAAGAATCTTCAGTTAGTTTTTTGATAGAGGTTGAAGAAATATAGAATTATTTTTATTGTTATTACTATGTTAAATATATATATTATATTGTTGTCTAGATAATTATTAACTTGATATAAACTTATATATTTTGGTTATATTGCTGTCTTGAACAAAAAGAAGGAAAAATTTTTATGTTTGAATTAGGTTTAATGGGGCACTTATAATTTTTAATTGTTTAAGTTTTCCTTTTATTAGTAAAGAATTTTGGATTAATCTTATTTTTGCTAAAATATATGATATATATTGTGGATCTCACCTATATCTAATGTTTAATAATGATTGATATATAAAACTTATGTTTTGCATGTAACGGAAGTCGGGGGGGGAGGGATGGGGGGAAAGGGGGGAGGGTGGAAACATGGGGTTAAAATTGTATTGTAAAACTTTTTCAAAAAAAAAAAAAAAGAAATACTCTATCCATAACTTTGCAGATTGTACTTCACTTGGCACCCTAGTTCAAAGTTATCATATTATCCCCTCATTCATAAGTTATTCTTCTAGTTAGTGGGTGGGCTGGAGAATTGCCTAAGGCAGCCTTTCCAAAAGTGATATCTTCCAGATATGTAGGGATAGCAACTCATAAGTCCCCAACTTATTTCAGGGAAGACCCTGTACATACGGAAAATAAGATGACTTTCCTTCTTCACTTTACTGGTAAACCCCTGACACATTATAACATAGGAAACCACTAGTAGGTAGCTTGTGTTTACTTTTGAAGACCAGATTTCATTAGAGAGAGAAAATATACCCTATTTTCCCCCAAAATAAGACATCCCCTGATAATAAGCCCAATCGAGTTTTTGAGCGCATGGCAATAAGGCCAAGCGCTTATTTCATGGGGCTACCCTTGAAAAGTGTTTGGAGACTACAGTTGGTCCAGAACGCAACCACCCGAGCTGTCGTGGGTGCACCTAGATACACCCACATTAGACCAATTCTCCGTGAGCTGCACTGGCTCCCTATTGGTCTCCAGTTACAATTCAAGGTGTTGGTTATTACCTTTAAAGCCCTACATGGCTCAGGGCCAGGTTATCTTCGAGACCACCTTCTACTGCATAGCTCCTAGCGACCAGTAAGATCCCACAGAGTTGGTCTCCTCCAGGTCCCGTCAGCTAAACAATGCCGGCTGGTGGGCCCACAGGGGAGGGCCTTCTCTGTGGCAGCCCCAGCTCTCTGGAACCAGTTACCTCCTGAGGTCTGGACCATCCCCACCCTATTGGTCTTCCAAAAAGCAGTGAAGACCTGGCTTTTCCGGCAGGCCTGGGTCCCTTGATCTCGCTTTGCGATCTGACGAGATCCGGCCATGAATGGTATGAATGTCTTTAATGTGGTTTTTTTTTTTTCATTAGATTTATATGCCGCCCTTCTCTGGAGACTCAGGGCAGTTTACAATGCATTAAGCAATAACCTTCATACTTTTTGTATATTTATACAAAGTCAACTTATTGCCCCCACAAACTGGGTCCTCAATTTACCTACCTTAGAAAGGAGGGAAGGCTGAGTCAACCTTGAGCCTCGAACTTGCAATAATTGCAGACAGCTGAATGTTAATAACAGGCTATCTAGCCTGCGAGCTATCTGAGGCTCTTTTAATTTTTAATTAAGTGTTTTTATAGTGATTTTTTGAGTGTATAGTGAGCCGCCCTGGGTCTTCGGAGAGGGGCGGCATATAAATTGAATAAATAAATAAATAAATAAAATGCCTCTCGATCTTAACTGCCACAGTTTTTAAATGAAGCCCTGAAGTTGTTAAGTTAGTAGCATAGTTGGTAAGCGAATTTGGCTTTCCTATTCATTTTGCTGATCAGAAAGTCGCACTGGGTGATCACATGACCCCAGGACACCGCAACCATCATAAATACAAGCCAGTTGCCAAGCATCTGAATTTTGATCACATGACTCTGGGATAAGTCATAAGGGTGAAAAATGATCCTAAGTCACTTTTTTCAGTGCCGTTGTAACTTCAAACAGCCCCTAGACAAATGGTTGTAAGTCAAGGGCTACCTGAAACCCATGCAGTTCTCTTTTGAACAAGAGTGAAACATTCCAGCACGGTGGGTTAAGGAGAAATAGCAGAGAGACTTCCACCCTCTAACATTCATCATTTGAACGAGTCCATAATTCCACCTAATGTTTGGGTAGACCATGAGTGATAGCCAATGACTGAGCCATTACTGTCACTAAAGACATGCTAAGTAGGGTTATCCAAAATTAACAAGTCAATCACATCTTATCAAGGGTTGCATACATCCCCTTTCCATTCAGCTGCCATGCCTCCTGTCTTGTCTTGTGTCCTGAAAATAAAACAGAAGCAATAAAGCCAACTGTGCTTGTGATATGGAATCCTGGGCCTGCATAACGTTTTATTTCTGAGGATCTCTGTTTATTACCTCCTGATACGCTGAGAACATTCCTGCATGCCTTTCCACATGGAAGCACAAAATATTCTGCATTTTCAGCTCAAACCATACAATGTTATCTCCTTCGGCTGTCTTATGTAACTCCACAGGAATGTTGAAAGACTTTCCGGACTCTTGGAGGTTTAGAAGGTGAGGAAGGCAAAGTGGGGGGGGAGGGGGATGGCTGGAGACTGGAATCTGATAGATCACGGCATTCAGTTTTTGGGCAATGGGGTTATTGCAATTAAGATACTGGCCGGATGTGTGGTCTCGCGTTTGGCTGATACTGAAGGAATGTATTGATAGTGCAAACACAAAAAGTTGATTTGGAAATTGGTCACATTCTATATGTCCTTAAACAAATGACACTACTATATATGGAAGTATTATTTTAACGTATTCAATAACCACCCAACTGTTCTATGTACTTTATAATGCTCCATTCCATGGGAAATGGTTTGAAATATTCCATGGGAAATGGTTTGAAATATCCTTTTCCTAGCCATAATGCAAAACACATGGTCAGCATAAACAGGCTTACTTTCTGGCATATTCACTGTGCAAAACCATATATGTCTGCTAAGAATTAAGAGTTTTGAATGGTGAATCTTTCTTCCAGGTATGTATTTTGAGAGTGGCACTTTTTCTCAGGTAGGCAGTAAATCAAACAGAATATTTTTGGCTCATCAAATCTGGGTTTTTTTTTTTTAATGGCATAAGAAAAGGCTTTTAATTTAGCCTTTCCCCTGATGTATTTGTTTTCTGCATAAAAGAAGAGAATTATTTTCACACGCACGTTCCGTTCATAGACCATTTCACTCCAAGGCTCTAAGTGGGAGATATTTTATTTATTTATTTATTGGTTCGATTTATATGCCGCCCTTCTCCGGAGACTCAGGGCAGCTTACAATGCATTAAGCAATAGCCTTCATACTAAATATAAATAAAATGACAGTAAAATACAAATGATAGTAAAGTTCAGTATATGCCATCCAGAGTCACTTCAACAGTAAGATGGGTATACAGAAGAAAATCACAAAACAATAATGAGTGTGGACAATAATGGCAGAACTTATACCTGTTATTTATGTCCAAGGACCTTTTGAAAGAGCTAATTAACCATTCTCCACAACATCATGTGAATGAAGACATTGTTGCTGGGAAGGGGGTGGGAACAGAGCATTCTGAAGGAAGAGAGCACTGATGACGTTACCTAGTTTGGTAATGAGATGTCTGCAAAAACCCCGTCAAACTCAGAGAGGAACCCACAGTTTAATTCTGAGTATGTATCAATGAAGATTCTCATACAGGCAGAGTTGTCTGGAAGTTGAGACATGGCAACTGGACTTTTCTTTCTTTCTTTTTTTATTTGAAACATTTAGCTGCTTATCCACGTAGCTTCTTTCTGTAACCCTGAGATTTTTTTTTAAAAAAAACTAAGCTACAAATATTCTCTTCTAAGGGAGCATTCACCAAGAATGCCTGCTTCCGGATTTCTTGGCAGGAGCAGATCTTTAACAGGTGCTCTCTATTCACCCATGTTAAGCAAGCATAATTTACATGGGAAAACAGTTTTTTAAAATACCTAGGCCTCAGGCCATATAAGTAATAATCAGCACCTTGCATTGTTCTCAATAACAACCAAATGTAGTTCCCATGGCAGTTACTGTATTTGGGGTGCTATACTTCATTCCATGCCCAGCTGAAGTTTCTGACTGGACTTCAAGGGCAGCATAGGAAAAAAATGTTCAGGAATTGAAATGGATTAAGTATATAATTCCTTGTTTCCATGTGATTTCCAAAAATGTATTGTGTCTTATAACGCTTCTGAATATCTAAAGCAACTTTCTAAGTTAAAATGGGACTGTTTTCCAAAGAAGAAGCACATCCAGGGGACTTAGTATGGAAATAGTTGGCATATGAAAGAAAAGCATTTTATGGGAATATTCTGCTCTTTCTTGGATTCCATTTTAATGTCTTCTCCCTCCTTTAGCTGAATCTGAATTGAACTTCTCATTATTTTTGAATAACTTCAAATGTCAATAAAGTTAGCCCACCTTTTTCCGCAATACATTACATAAAAGAGTAATATAGTTTAGTCCAGGAGTGTCAAACTTGGGTTGTCACAGCGGCATCACGTGACCTATCGGGATTTTTTTCCCCTTCGCTAAACCGGGCGGGGGCCAGCAGGTGACTGTGGACCACGAGTTTGACACCCCTGGCTTAGTCATTCCCTTTGCTCTCCTTCTGTACTGCTTTTTCTGTAACGATTGTAGCATTTATAGTACAGGAGCTAACTTTTTTTAAAAAAAATGTTTCAATAACAACCTTTTCTTTACAGTATTTCTTTTTTCCTTTTTGGCATAATTTGCACTTGAACCTACAGGGGCAAAAAAAAAGCAAGACTTTATTTAACCTTCTTTTTTTTGTTTCCTTTTTATAAATAGCTTTTGGCTCATTGTCTTTTACTTAGACCACACTGACCTTGAGCAGATAAGAAATATGAATTAAAATGTTAAGTTTTGCTGGGTGTAGATAACACGGTTTCATACTTAAATTCCATGAAGTTTGATAGCATATTTTTACAGTCACATGAGTAGAGGTTAAAAATCAAACGTAGGAACTGAATCAGCATTCTGTACATGCACAGCAAGCAACATCACAACTGTTGATATATATAATCTTATCGTATTGGTACATATTTTATATCCAAAACAATTACTTCCAATTAAGTCAATCTACAATAAACAATATTCAAGGTGGAAAGACAACCCAGCTTTCTGTAAAGAATGGTTTTAAAATTGCACCCAGCTCTAAATAAAGTTGCTTTAAATTGGTTTGATTATTTGCACAGTGAATACAACATTACATTTATTATGATAAGTCATATTAGTCTCTGAAAATAATTATGGCATCTGTTCCTAAGGCTGAGTCTCATGTTCCAGTTTTAAACTATATGTTCTCAGGTATCAATCAAGCAGCATGCAATATGCTTGTAACAGGAACAAATGTAATTAAAACTATTCCATTAATGTATTTAGATTATTTCACAACTGTCTCTACGTAAATAATGTTGCCATGGGTCAGTAGTACAAGTAGTCCTCGATTTACGACCATAATTGAGCCCAACATTTCTATTGTTAAGTGAGACATTTGTTAAGTGAATTTTATGACCTACCTTGCCACAATTAAGTGAATCACTCTGGACGCTTCGACCGGAGACCTAGTGGCCGCCTGGGATAGGGCGGCCGCTGGAGATCTGGATCGGGTCGTGCCTTTGCGGCCTCTAACCCGGCGCCGATCTCACTTGGCTCCTTGGTTTACTGAGGAGCTGAGGGAGTTGAAGCACTGGAAAAGACACCTAAAGAGTAGTTGGAGGGCCAGTCTTTCTGAATCTGACCGGACACTGGTAAGATCTCATATTAGGACTTATCTAGCGGCGCTAAAAGCAGCGAAATGTAGCTATTTTGCTGCTCTTATTGCGTCATCGGATAATCGCCTGGCCACCCTGTTTAGGGTGACCCGCTCCCTGCTCCACCAGGAAGCGCGGGAGGACCCCTTGGAGGGTAGAGCCGAGGATTTTGTTCAATATCTGCATGACAAAATCACTCAGATTTGGGAAGATCTAGACTCCGATAGGGTGGTCCCGGGGGAAGGGACGGGGCAGGTCTTGAGAATGTTATCTGGGATGAGTTTGATCCTGTGACCCCTGAGGACGTGGACAGGATTCTGGGTGGACTGAACACGACCACGTGTTTATTGGACCCGTGTCCTTCCTGGTTAGTGCTGGCTTCCCGGGAAGTGACACAAGGCTGGCTCCAGGGGATTATAAAGGCTTCATTGGGTGAGGGTGTCTTCCCCGCCGCCTTGAAAGAGGCGGTAATGAGGCGTCTCCTCAAGAAGCCTTCCCTGGACCCAGCAATGTTGGTAAATTATCGTCCGGTTTGTAGCGAAGGTTGTTGAGAGCGTGGTTGCGAAACAGTTCCCCCAGCACCTGGATGAAACGACGTATCTAGATCCATTCCAGTCGGGCTTCAGGCCCAGGTACAGCACGGAAACGGCATTGGTCGCGTTGGTGGATGATCTCTGGAGGGCTCGGGACAGGGGGTGCTCCTCTGTCCTGGTTCTGTTAGACCTCTCAGCGGCTTTTGATACCATCGACCATGGTATCATGCTGCACTGGTTGATAGAGATGGGGGTGGGAGGCACTGTGTTGCAGTGGTTCTCCTCCTATCTCTCCGACCGGTCGCAGTCTGTGTGTGTGTTGTGTTTCACATGGTTGGGAAATTGTATGTTGCCAAGACCATTGGGTGATTCTACTGTAATTTAAAGACCGGTCGCAGTCTGTGTTGGCAGGCGGGCAGAGGTCAACCCGAGGCCCCTTATATGTGGGGTGCCACAGGGATCGGTCCTCTCGCCTCTCCTGTTCAACATTTATGTGAAGCCGCTGGGTGAGATCATCCGTGGTTTTGGGGTGAAGTACCACCAGTACGCTGATGACACCCAGCTGTAAATCTCCACCCCAGACCACCCCAACAATGCCCTTGAAGTGATGTCCCGGTGCCTGGAGGCCATGCGGATCTGGATGGGGAGGAACAGGCTCAGGCTCAACCCATCCAAGACCGAGTGGCTGTGATTTCCGATGTCCCAATATAGTCAGTTGGCGCCATCACTGACTATTGGGGGCGAATCACTGGCCCCCATGGAGAGGGTTCAGAACTTGGGCATCCTCCTGGACTCACGGCTGTCCTTAGAAGGGCACCTGACGGCCGTGGCTGGGAGGATTTTTTATCAGGTTCGCCTGATTCGCCAGTTACGTCCCTTTCTGGATCGGGACTCCTTACTCACGGTCACTCATGCCCTCGTCACTTCCCGCCTGGACTACTGTAATGCTCTCTACATGGGGCTCCCCTTGAGGAGCACCCGGAGGCTCCAACTGGCGCAGAGTGCGGCCGCGCGGGTGGTGATGGGAGCTACATGGCGTTCTCATGTGACACCTTTCCTGCGCGAGCTGCACTGGCTCCCAGTGGTCTTCCAGGAGCGCTTCAAGGTTTTGATTACCACCTTCAAAGCGCTCCATGGCTTAGGACCTGGGTACTTGCAGGACAGCCTACTACCACCAATAGCCTCCCACCGGCTGGTGCGCTCTCACTTTAGGGTGCCGTCAGCCAAACAGTGTCAGCTGGCGACCCCCAGGGGGAGAGCTTTCTCTGTGGGGACACCTACTATCTGGAACGAGCTCCCCCCGGAGATACAGAGGATCCCGGATCTGCACACCTTCCGCCGTGCTCTTAAGACCTTTCTATTTCACCAGGCGGGCCTGGCCTAACCTCTCTTCTTTTAGCTTTGAATTTTAATTTGTTTTAAATTGTGTGGGGTGTTTTAATTCTGTCTGGGCCAAATTTATTTAATCTGATTTTATTTGAGTTTTTAAATTTTGTATATATGTATTTTTATTGTTGGCTGTTCACCGCCCTGAGTCCTCTGGGAGTAGGGCTGTATATAAATCTAATTTTAAAAAATCACTACAATTAATAAATTGATTGTTAAGTGATTCTGGCTTCTCCATTGACTTTATCAGAAGGTCACAAAAAGGTAATCACATGACACTGGGCCACAGGAATGGTCAAAAATATGAGATAGTTGCCAAGCATCTGAATTTTGATCACATGATCATGGGGTTGCTGCAAAGATTATAACTATGAAAAACGGTCATAAGCAGGGGTGAAATGCTCCCAGTTCAGACCGGATCACCCAATCCGGTAGTGATGGCGGTGGGTGGTTCGGAGAATCCGAAAATCCCTGCCCCCCCCACCCATGCCCAGCTGAGCCACACGATGATCAGAGGCTTTTTTTTTTTACTTTTAAAAGCACTTTTCCTACAACTGCTTCCGCTGAAAAAATCCTTTTAAAAGTTAAAAAAAAAGCCTCTGATGATTGTGCGGCTCAGCTGGGATCTCGGAAGCTTTTCAAAGCATTTTTTTTTGTATTTTTTTTCACCTCTTCCGGGGAAGAGGTGGTTTAAAAAATGCTTTGAAAAGGCTCTGACGATCCCAGCTGTGTTCCTGATCGGCAGAGACTTTTAAAAGCATTTTTTTGCATTTGCAGAAAAAATGCTTTGAAAAGTTAAAATAAAAAAAAAAGTTGGCCATGCCTACCCAGTCACATTACCCCACCAAGCCACACCCACAGAACCGGTAGTAACAAATTTTACATCTCCCCCCCCCCCCCGGTCATAAATCTTTCAGTGCTGTTGTAACTTTGAATAGCCACTAAATGAACTGTTGTAAGTCGAGGATTACCTGTACACAACTCTAGGGTTGTATTAAACTTGGTGCAGCATGTCAAAGGCTGCCATCCAAAGGTGGGTGGGGCCAGAGCCTGCATAGTTAGAGGTTTCAGGAGTTTTCACAGAGGAATTGAGTAACTTCACTAATTGCCAGGCTTACGGCATTCATTTTATCCCTTAAATCTGCAACCCAAGAAATGCAGTAAATAAATAAGTAAATTCTGATAACTGCATCCAGTATACAGAGAAAGAGGTTCTGCTAGCAACCTGACAACGATTCTCTTTCTAAGAACCTGTTATGTTATGGAAAGATAAATGCTTACTATGAAATGTCCAGAGCTGAAGGAGTCATTTTATATTACATATACAATGCATAATTATATGCCACTATTACAAGGGTGAAATCCAGCAGGTTCTGACAGGTTCTGGAGAACCGGTAGCGGAAATTTTGAGTAGTTTGGAGAACCAGCAAATATCACCTCTGGCTAGTCCCAGAGTGGGGTGGGAAAGGAGATTTTGCAATATCCTTCCCCCAGGAGTGAGGAGGGAATGGGGATTTTGCAGTATCCTTCCCCTGCCACGCCCACCAAGCCACACTCACAGAACTGGTAGTAAAAAAAATTGAATTTCACCACTGCACTATTACTATAGTTAAAAGTGCATCTATGCCCTGAAAACCACTTTGTGTAGTGGTTAAGGCACCTGGCTTGAAACTGGTAGACCATGAGTTCTAGTTGTGCCTTTGGTACAAAGCCAACTGGGTGACTTTGGGACAGTCACTTTCACTCAGCCATGGCAAACCACTTTTGAAAAAACACTTGCCAAGAAAACCTGCAGGGACTACTCCAGGCAGTGACCAGGAGTCAAAGCCAACTCAAAGGCACGAAAGCAAAACATCCGTATCCCAGACCTTCAATGTTTTTTTGAAAAACACTTAAAATTCCTTGTTCATCTCCCACTGGTAATCTAAATCAAATACTCTTAATTCCAAATAATAAACTTCAGGAAAAGTATTATATAGCTACTTTAAACATATAAACACCAAAAAGTCAACACAAAGGAACAATGGGTTCTGCTAACTGTTTGAGGGAAAGAATTCTTGTTAACAGATGATGACTGTTATACAATAAACATTTTAAAGACAATCATGATCTCCAATCATAAAATGACATCCTGGCTCCAGCAAGAGACTCTATAACATTTGGCCACCTGCTTCACAAATAGGTAGAAGCGATGGCAGTGTCTTTCAAAGAAAACATATTTAAAATGTTATATAGATGGCATATACCACCAGCAAGAATCGCAAAGATGTTCCCTGGAACTTCAGCAGAATGTTGGATATGTGGGGCAGTCAGGAGTACATTTTACCACCAATGGTGGACATGTTTACAAGCCCAAAGCTATTGGAATAAGTTAAAGAATTGGCTCATGGAGATTACAGGAGTTAGCTTTCAACTGAGACCAGAAGTTTACTTATTAGGAATAAATCCTGGGGGGATAAGGAAAATAGACTGGTACCTTTTTATACATATTACCACTACAGCTAGAATTGCATATGTGCAATTTTGGAAAGGGAAAGAAGTACCATCGGACCAGATGATTATTTAAAAAAATTGTATGATGTGCAGAACATGATAGATTAACATATATTCTTAAAGATAGACAAGAATCAACTTTCCACCAAAGCTGGGATAAATGGTACAAATGGATAGAAGTAAAAATGCCATGAGGTAGATGTTAGGAAAGCATACAGCATAGATTTGTCTATACTAGGCTAAATATATATAAGGTAATATTAGATGTAAGAAGATCAACAAGTGTAAGATGCAATGTGGAAAATTTAATCGAAGATGCAGTATGATGGTATATAATGTTACTTAGGAACTGCATGTATAGGGGGGTTGAATCGACCCTAGTTGTATGTATGTGATTTTGTTTTGTTATCGTCTTCTTTTAGTTTTGTTTTTTTGTCTTCAGTTTATAATAAAAAATTAAACAAAAAACAAATAGGTAGAAGCTATTTCAGCACGACTACATAATAATAGAACAGAATGGAACGGAACGGAACGGAACGGAACAGAACAGAACAGAACAGAATATGAGAGTTAGAAAGGACATTGGAGGTCTTCTTGTCCAACCCCCTGCTTAGGCAGGAAACCCTACACCACTTCAGACAAATGGTTATCCAACATCTTCTTAAAAACTTCCAGTGTTGGAGCATTCACAACTTCTGGAGACAAGTTGTTCCACTGATTAATTGTTCTAACTGCCAGAGAAATTTCTCCTTAGTTCTAAGTTGCTTTTCTCCTTGATTAAAGATAAAAATGGCCTCACCATTTTTGCAAAGTAGCATTGAGGGGCCACTTGACTCAAATCTTCATCAAATAAGGCTCTTCCATGGGAATCTGTCAAGCTGCACAATAATGTATATACGGTCAGGAAGTAAAATGAAACTCCTTTTTGTTTTGAAAATTAATTTTGTCTAGCCATCTGACATTACATTAAGTCCAGACTCACAATGATTCAACCAGTCTACAAGATTGCTGAACAGACGATATAATCACAAAATTCCCACCACACTTTGCTGGGTCTAAGTAACATTTCGCTCCTTTTCTCCTAGCCTTAGTATCCCATCAGGTATTAGCATATTTTGCAGCTGGCAGCCACAACTTTGCAGTATGGAGTTAGCTCTCTTTCCACAGTTGTTATTGTGCCACCATGACACAAATACAGTGCGGGTTCAAGGACTGGAGGGGAGAAGATCTGTCTGCAGCATCCTAAATTATCTGGGCTGATCTCATCCCTTGAAGTCAGATAGAATAGTTAGTAAAAACTGTCAGATTGTATGTATGACAAAATCTGTGTTGGAATACACCTATGTTGGAAAACACTACCTTAATGTTACTTAGATTTGTACTTAGGTTTGCTGAAGGCCATATAAACAAACAAACAAAACAAAACAAAAACAGGATACTACAGCATGTTTGCACCTCAGATACATGCAAGTAAGAAAATAAATATAGGTGCTTCAGTTTATAAATGCATGCTTTTTTGCCTGAGCATCAGAGATGGCAATGACTTCAAGACTAGGCAGACATGACTAGGCAATTGAAGCCCCATCTCTTTTTACACACATATGATGTATGTAAGGCATATTAAAAGCTACACGGTGATTATTTTAGTCACACCTGCCATTTGAAGCCAGCACCTGTTGCTCTGGACATCCCAGCTTTTCCAATCAAAGGCCCACATAAAGATGTCCTGTTCTGTATATTCCATACATCAAAATGGATGCAGGTAATAAATATCCTCACAGTACATATTTTATCTTCCTTGAGTAATTATAGGAAATACAAAGGGATCTCCAAGAAAGATGCAGAGGAAGAAAAAATATCTATCGAAAACAACCAAACCACAATTCAAGCATAATTTCTATGATACTTGAGTACAATTAGTCAGTCAGCTCTTGGGATAGAATAATAATATATTAAAAAATTTTATGCTGCCCAACTCCTAGTGACTCTGGGTGGGTTTACAAAAGTTACAAAAAACATTATTTTTAAAGACAATAACAGTAACACAAAAAACAAACAAACAAACAAAGAATAAAGAAGGCTGAAATAATGAAACTATGGGAATTATGAAAAAAATCAATCACTCTTGCCAAAGGCCTTGGGGAAGAACCTTGGGATGTTTAAAACACTAGTAGGATGTGGGACCATTCAAATCTCAGAAGAATCTCATTCCAAAAGGCAACATTAATTAAGAATTATTGGATTATTGGATTTTTTTTAAAGAAACTGTACTTTTCCCTGTCATGGAAGCACAATATAATGGACAATCAGGTTATGAGGGTGTTATCAGTGTTCAGATTCAGTGCTTGGTAGCCATCCTAATCCTGTTTAAAAAGAACAAACAAACAATCCCTGATTTGCACATAATTAAGAGAACGGCAGGAGGAGATTGGATGGTTGTTATGCCAAAATGCTAGGATAATTTTCTGGATATTTCCAAGAGGAAGTACTTCTTCTATGAGTCAGTCCTGTTTGGCCTCCAGGACTGCCAACTGGGGGAACACTTGGAAGATCCCTCCTTGTATGAAGACCGGGGGCCTTGAGTGGATCATAACTGTTCTTGCATGGCAAACGTCCCCTACTCAACATCCTCTGATCGAACACAACATTCTAAGACCACACCACGTCATTTAAAGGCAGGAAAAGAAATTAAAATGCTTCCCTTCAAAACAACTCACTGAGCTCATTTTTCACATCCCCCGTGGACTTGTTGTTGTCTGAGGCTAATAGGCCAACTTTGTCCACTTCCGTCTCTCCAGAATTTTCTGCATAGCTACTACATCATTGTTACAACAAGGCTTTCTTTGCGCAGTGAAAAAAAAAGTACTTGTTTGTTTGCTTTGGCACCACCTTGACAGCCATGTAATTTAAAAGAATGTTGGAGGAGGAATCTGTCTCTTGATAAAGTAATTTCAGCTGATATTCTGAAACAAAATGCTAGCTAGTGTTCTCCAGAGGCTTTTTTTTTTTTAAAAAAAGTACAGACCCGTGTTGTTTATATATTAGTGACAGAAAATGGGCCCTTGTTTCACGGTATTATGGTATAGAATGGGGACTGATGTCTCATTACCTCAGAAATGTCTTTTATTTGCCCCGTCTTTGATTCAGAATTCTCTATGGATCATCATCTCAAACTGACAGAAGGCGTGGCAAAAAGCATTTAAAACAGGCCATTTGGCATTACCTGTCATGTGACATCTTGGTAGAAAGGAGAGGAGGAGATGGGGATGAATTGGATGCAGAGGTTGCTACTTTTGGTACATCTATTTGATGATTATACCTATTTTTTTATTTCCTACACATATTCTTATTAGCTCTTAGTCTTTCTAAGCCAGTATTTCAGCAATATCGTCACCATTTTTCTAATTCAAATGGTATGCAACGGTATTTAACTATTTCCTTTTTTTACGTTTCTCCTCCATGAACATTCTATAATATAATGTAAGAAGACTCAGGCCTTCTGCATGGCTTTGTAATTTAATAAAATTTCAGAATGATTGGTTGATTCTGCTTTCTTGTATTCTTATTCATGCTCTTGAACTTCAATACATGTGTGTTCATCCTTCATAAATAATGTTATTCTTTCTCCTCTTTTCCCTATTCTTTTTTAAAACATTGTACATTCCCCTCTGCTCATTAGTTTTATTCCACCAGGTTTCAGTGATGCCTACTGAATTATATTCACCTTCCTGAATTAAAATTTCCAATCCATCCTGTTTTATTCTGTATATTCTGTATAATACATTGAATCATTTAATTAAATAATTGACCTATTCCTTCCTCAATTTGGGTGTTTATTATTGTTCAGAATTCTGCGTATAATTCCCAGTTTCACACTCAATACTTGGCATAACAATGTTTTATGAGCAACATTTTCCTCCCACAAAGGTTTCATTTCAAAACCTTCCAGATCAGGCTCACAAGTTGCCATCCAAACATGTTCTTTCCATTTTCATGAAATGCAAGGAAAATGTGTCCTATTATCAAAGAAGGAATTGGAAATCAGCATATACAATTGTTCACCCATTGTTCATCCATTGTACTATCACCATATGCAATGTTCCATTCCAGAATTTTGCTTCCCCTCATACCCAGGGAACGAACTTCTGAAGGAAAAAGTGAAGAATATGCTACTATATTCTGCAGCAACTTCATATTCTCATCCCCATTGCTTGCAGTATGTTCAAGATTTTCTGAACGTGACATTCTTTCTCATGTGGACCATCAGAAGGGATATTTGTCAGTGGGCCTAAAGAGAGTTGGGAGTCTTCTTTCACATCCTGAAAGTATGCCTCAGGAAAGTGGCATGCTTTCCTTTATAGATTGTCCGGCCAACAGACTTTTGCTCTGGTCCCTCTGTTAAAGAGTCTCTACTTGCTACCATCCATTGTTTGTCCTCTTCTGGGTGGAATGGAATGGAATGGAATGGAATGGAATGGAATGGAATGGAATGGAATGGAATAGAATAGAATAGAATAGAATAGAATAGAATAGAATAGAATAGAATAGAATAGAATAGAATAGAATTTAAATTATTGGCCAAATGTGATTACACACACAAGGAATTTGTCTCTGGTACATAAGCTCTCAGTACAAGTGCAAGTACATACATACAAGCAACAAGGTGATAGTCATAAGATACTTATAAAGATAAAAGTTCCCCTCGCACATATGTGCTAGTCGTTCTCGACTCTAGGGGGAGGTGCTCATCTCTGTTTCAAAGCCAAAGAGCCAGCGCTATCCGAAGACGTCTCGATGGTCATGTGGCCGGCATGACTAAACACGAAAGGCACACGGAACGCTGTTACCTTCCCACCAAAGGTGGTCCCTATTTTCCTACTTGCATTTTTTACGTGCTTTCGAACTGCTAGGTTGGCAGAAGCTGGGACAAGTATCGGGAGCTCACCCCGTTATGCGGCACTAGGGATTCGAACCGCCCAACTGCCAACCTTTCGATCAACAAGCTCAGCGCCTTAGCCCCTGAGCCATCGCGTCCCTAAGATACTTATAGGAGTAGGTATTTTAAGAATTAAGAGCCTAAATGCTCTTTCTCAGTTCCTGAAGCTCGCAGCAGATATTCTTTGCCCAGGGACCTAGAAACATCATCAACAACAAAGCTCTAGAATCTACTCTGAAGCTTTCAAGCTTTTTTGTTTTACAAGCTTTATCCTTTGTTTCACATTCTTCCATCTGTCCCTCCATTCCCTCCAGTTAAAAAAAAAAAAAAAGAATACCACCCCACTTGATTTCCTTGTCCAAATTCCTGTTTCTTTTCCCTGTACATTTGTTGAGTGAGCTTATTCTCTGGAGAGTTGGCTTCCTTATATGCTCCCCGAGGTTGCCACTGCTCCATTCGTATGCAATGCAGAGCATTAGCAGCACTCATTCACCACTTTTTGCCTCTTCAATTGAATTCCCCTGCCAAATTCTTATTGGTTTTCCCTTGTCGCTCACCTGTTTATTCCACGTTTAGAAGCTCAGTTTCATTGGTTAATCTACATCTCCTCCTTTTTCTGTGGAATATTCCTATTTTCCTTCTAACATCTTACTGAGATGAATTCATCAAGATGGAAATGAATACTTATGAATGTAATTGAGAAGCACTGGATTTCAAGTGCTGGAGACAGTGAATACATAAACACTCTGATTAAACATGCTGCCAACTAAACTCTTCAAGTATTTGGGGAGAGACCTGTCTGTCAGCCCCAGCGGATAGACCAGACCAGGGGTGGGTTCTAAAATTTTTTACTACTGGTTCTGTGGGTGTGGCTTATTTTGTGGGTGTGGCTTGGAGGTCATGTGACTGAGTGGGTGTGGCTAGCTGGACATGGGACTGGGTGGCCATGGCTATGTGTATAGGGACTACTCAGAGGGCTGAAAAAAGTCATTTCTGACAGGTCCTTGCACTTTTGACTGGTCCTCACACTTATGACCATCCTCACATTTATGCCCGTGCAGCATTCTTAACAACCATGTCACTCATTTCACAACTGCTTCTATTCACCATGGTGATAAGATAGGGCAAAAAACGTAAAATGTGAGGACAGTCGTAAGTTCAAGGACTGGTCAAAAGTGCGAGGACCAGTCAAAAATAACTTTTTCAGCCCTCTGAGTAGTCCATATGCATAAAAGAATACAGCAATAGAGAGGGATGAAGGAAGGGAAGGGAAATTAGAGTAGGAGTGAGGGTAAGAGTGGGAGGAAGAGAGGAGGAGAAGGAGAAAGGAAGAGGAAGTAGGGAGAAAAAGAAGAGGGGGGAAGAGAAAGTAAGAAGGAAAGAAAAGAGAGAGGTGGTAGGTTTGAGAAGAAAGATAGCTGTACAATAAAAAAGATGAAAGGGAAGAAAGCCAACCCCAAACAAATATAAAGATATTAAGATAAAGAATGAATTGTTAAACTTTAAAGAATAAAACAGAACAAATATGAGTAAATAGCAATAATTAGAAACACACATACAAACATACAATGTATTTTCTTTGAACAGAGTATTTGGCCGGTTCACAAATTTAAACAGTGTTTAGTCATTTCAATTAAATTTACAATTTCTATATTTCCTTTTTGCCATATTTATTCCTCATCTATTTTTTTAAAAAAAACCAATATTACCTTTCATTCTCATCTCTAATCTTAATCAAATTCAATTTTTCCTTTCTATTCTATATTATACCCCTTCCCATTGTCTATTTTTATATCCATCCTCACATTGGTTAATTAATATTACAGTTGTTTAATACAAATTCAACATTTTAATATAAATCAATTAGTTATATAACTATCTTTTTTGTATATTAATCAATATGAACATGAATATTCCAATTATTTCCATGCAATCCTATTTCTTACAAATCAATTAATTATATTTACCAATAATAATAAACCAAATAATTTCCCCCATATATTCTTCCAAACCACAACTTAACCATTTCTGCTTTCAACACAATATACAATTAATAGTATCTCAATTATTACAATTCCCTAGTTAAATAGAGCTTTTTTTCTTTTGTGTTTTAAAATTTTGAATTCTCCTCTTTTGCCCTAAATTTCCCATCGTTTGCAGTTTTGCACATATCTTTTTTGGTGAGGAAAAACAAAAAGAAATCTCTCTCTGCCTCATTTTGTCTCGTTACAACAAAGACCTTGCTTTACATTCAGTTTCGTTTTTTCAGCATAGCTGGGGGGGGAATCTGTTCCAGCACTCTTTGCAGCTAGCAACAGAGCCCTGCACAAAACAGCTGAGAGCAAATCAGCTGAGAGTTGGGAGGCCGATCTAATCAACTTGTGCTAATTAACCTATGCTGAAGCTGAAAGGGGCTGTTTTTTTCTATTTTTGCAGGCACCAGTCTACTCATTTGCTTTCTTTTAACACTGATCAGCTATAGGGCGGCCCTTTGAAGCCCCATGGCAACAGTTTAAACAGTTTTTTTCCCTCTAGCCATCAGCTGGGACTTAGGAGGCAGCAATAGATTGGGAGTGGGTGGGGTAAGCGAACGGTGACCGGGCCGGGAACCGGTTTGGGGGCGTGGCCAGCCAATCTTATTACCGGTTCTCCGAACTATTAAAATTTTTTACTACCGGTTCTTGCAAACCAGTTAAATGGGAGCAACCCACCACTGGACCAGACCATGAAATCAACTCTAGAGGAAGGCTAAAGCTATTTTTATTGAGATTGGCTCTAATAAAGAATCTTGGCAGTTTGCTTCTTTCGTCCCATTTCTTCCACGGGAGGTGTTTGTCTAAGCCACTTCTGAACGTTATTTGGATGTCCTGGACTTATAAAATGCTTTAACTGCTTTTGTCTAGGTAACCACACCTGCATTATCTCCATTGTCATCTTCTTTCCTTTCCACACTAATTAACTCTTTAGGAATCCTTTAATTCCCATAGAACAGGGGTGTCAAACTCAATTTCATTGAGGGTTGCATTAGGGTTGTGTTTGACCTTGGGCGCCTGGGTGGGTTGGCCAGGGTGGGCATGGCCAACTCAATATCACTCATGTCAGGGGCACCTGTGGTGGCCTGAAAACTATGCCAGTTATAGAGCAAATACTTTGCTTGCATTAGGTTCGGCCTGCATCCCTGACATCTGCAGGAATGGCTGGAGAAGTAGCATTTGAGAAGACAAAACTGAATGAGACAAACCGATGATCTCAAACATTATAAAACAGCTTCTGAAGGCCCAATAGTTGCTGTGCTCTGGGGCTGAGCAAAAATTTCGAGCAATTTTATACTCAGCAGTTGGAGCTTGAAGTTATCATTAAGCCAAGACTTTCTCTAAAGAATCTTTAAAGCTAAAGAATCTCTTGGCTGTTTGGACTCCTTCAGATTTGTTCAGTGCCCTGCAAGTACCCGTTACACTAACTGGAGGAGCTTCCATTTTAGTAGTGGGATGTAAGCTCATAGTCAAACTGTGTAAAACATGCCCCCAGTTAGTTTTGAAAATTCTATTAGCATAAGCAAAGCAATAATTCATTTTATAGAACTGCAATAGATTGCACCGAAGTGGGAAGAAAAGGAGAAAAGACAATCTATTAGAATTATTAAGAAAAAGATTTATAATGCTCCCTCTTTCAAAATGAAGCTCAAATATGCTCAAAGGGGAAAAACTCATTCAGCTTCTTAATCTTATTTTCAGGAAATCTGAGAAGATTTACCTTCTTAATTTTATCTTATTCTTTGAGAATCTAAAAAGGCTTTTAGTTTCATTTTATAAGGAAAATTATTGTGGGAGTAGGAGAACAAGTTAGTCTCCCATTCAATAAATACACTATTTGAGAAATGCTACCTTCTGATGCAGAGAATATTCAATATAATTGTATTATGAACTAGATACGTTATATGTTGCTTTCAGAACCTCTCAGTAGGTATCCATTTGCGTCAAAAACTCTTGTAGCTAATCAGAAAATGTTTTTCGAACATAAAGTTCCTTGTTGGAAAGTATCATACAATATAAATCACAAAAAAGAGAGCACAGCAAATGTCATTTAAAAAAACACTAAAGACTTCTTGTCTTTATGTTATTTTTTTGTATTTGAAAAGTGTATTATAGCCAAAAAGACACTTGCTATATGATTATCATTCCCAGTGATTCATTTGTAGTAATAATTAAAGGACATGAATTTTACTTCTGGAGCATATATTTCACATTTATAATTGGATTTTAAAAACCGATTTGGCAAGTTCCCTTTTTGGCTTGCATTGTTCTCTCCCATCGGCTCAACTGGAAGTACTTACAAGCAAATAAGAGCAGGATCAGAGGCTAGAAAGACCAATTTAAATTTGTTCTTGTAGTGTCATTTGCTCTCAAAAGCATATTACAATCCAGCTCTTATCTTGTGAGTTCCATAGATGTGAATTTGCTTCCTGTTTTTACAGAAATGTTAAGGATGGTGAAATGTTCCCAATTTCCTTTTGGGGGCAAGCTTTCTTTCTAAACAATTAGCATCTGAATATACAACATGCATCAAAAACATATTTCACAAGTTTCCAGTAATACTGAAGTCATATGTATTATGTTGGCCTGTAATGAGACCAATTATTTATTTGAAATGCTGCTTGGACAATCCCCACAAGGGCACTCTGAACTTCAGCTATTTATTTGTTTCTTGTACTATGTTGTCCTAGGAATGTTACTTTCCATTTCCTCAACTTCAGAATTTCTGTGCAACAAGTATTATGTTTATTAACATCTCCATAGATATTTATGGTCTAGCTCAGTGGTGGGATTCAAAAATTTTTACTACCGGTTCTGTGGGCATGGCTTGGTGGGCATGGCAGGTGTAGTATATTGTAAAATCTCCATTCCCACCCCATTGCAGGGGAAGGATACTATAAAATCTCCATTCCCTCCCCAATCCAGGGGAAGGTTACTGCAAAATCCCCATTTCCTCCTGATCAGCTGGGATTTGGGAGGCAGAGAATAGATGGGGTGGGGCCAGTCAGAGGTGGTAGTTACCGGTTCTCCGAACCACTCAAAATTTCGGCTACCGATTCTCCAGAATTGGTCAGAACCTGCTGAAACCCATCTCTGGTCTAGCTCGAAACAAATATACTACTGATTTAAGACAGCCTCGCCAAGACATAACACTCAAATGTGTTATATAATGACCAGTGGCACCTGTATTATTAAAAGCAGCACAAACTATGTTTATTCCACACAAATAGAAATTGTGGTATTCTTCTTCCTACTTTCAATTTTTAATAGCCAACAAATAACCTCTACCACTATGATATATGTAGTATTTCCTGAAACAGGTCCATAAATATATGTGGTATTTCCTGAAACAGGTCCATAAATATATGTGGTATTTCCTGAAATAGGTCCGTAAATTTATTTTGAAGCTTATAACAGCTCTAGTCTTCAACTAGGGTTAGAAGGGCTATATAGGTAGTCCTTATTTGGCAACTGCCTCATTTAAAGACCATTGACAATTATGACAGTAAAGAAAAAGTAACTTTACAACCAACCTCGCATTTGTGACCTTCACAGGTCTGTTAAGCAGAGAAAAGCTGAACAAAGCTTTGTTAAACAACCAAGTTGCTTATCCCAACTGTAGTCATTAAACAAGGATTACCTGTACCTAATTAATGGTATAAATCATTTCACCCAAGAAAAATGAAAATAAGTGATTTATTTTATCATTTATTCTCATTGTGGAGGAAAAAATGTTTTAATTCTATTGCTATCAGTTCTATTTGACTTTTTTTCCCCTTTAACTTTTCACAGATAAATATCACTCTGATTTACAGGTAGTAAAATGGAAATTCAGATAGCAGGATCATAGACACATGGACTTACTCAGGAAGCCAAGAAAAAGAGTTTTGGACAGCTAAACATTTCTGAATAATCAGTGGATTATTTATATATGAAGCTGTGTGGTGGCCTAGAGGTGGAGCTCTTGCCTCACAATCAGAAAG
The DNA here is from genome assembly GCA_030761175.1 of Masticophis lateralis. Taxonomy (NCBI): domain Eukaryota; kingdom Metazoa; phylum Chordata; class Lepidosauria; order Squamata; family Colubridae; genus Masticophis; species Masticophis lateralis. The sequence goes on from JAUDYJ010000003.1 coordinate 68,830,250, forward strand.
AGATTTGATCCTAAATAGCGGTAGATATTTCTCTCTCTGGGAATAAAGAGAGAATATCTGCTGTTAGCTCTGCATAGGTGTCAGGAAAGGCATCCAGCCAGTAAATGCTCAGCTCCATTCAGTTGTCCCAACTCCACCAGTATGAAAGACAGTACAGAGCCGGTTAAAGAAAATTTTATATATACTGTAACTAGTTCTATATGGATTTGATCTTTGTGATTAAAAGGACTTGGAAGGAAGTATCATACTGTAGAAACATGGAAGAAAACAGCAAAATACACTATTGCAACTCAAAACAGTAATATAATGTTTGATTTTTCCATTTTACTACTTGTAAGTTGGAGCAATATTTCATTGCGGAAAGTTAAATAAAAATTCTTCATAAGCAAAGGTAAGAAATATTATCAGAATGCCTCCATCAGAGAAATTTAATTTTTTACACACTTTTTTCGCTGCTTACATGCAAGAGGCAAATTATCTTCTCTGTCAAATGCAAAGATGATAATCACTCTTATCACTCTTCTTTTCACTGGTTACATCTTGCCACAACCTGTAGCACATGAGCTGTTTTTGACATGTCTAGCATGGATCAGGTTTAAGCAGCATAAAGAGTCGAAATGAGGATTTGCGCATTATTCAGCAAAGGATTCATTTGTCAGATTCCAGAATAGCCTTTAAGAAATTCTTTCTTGAACAAACATTGCATGCTTATCCCACCGCCCTAATTTTAAAAGAAAAAGCACATTGTCACATCAGAAATGGGTGTGCATGGGTGTGTATCTGTTCCTACTACGGAAAACCAAAGCAACATCACTACACACATCAGTTATTTCATTTCAACCATCTTGCCATTCATACTTCCTTGGTATCTATGTTATTTTACCAAATAGTGGAATTGTACAAAAGAATTAAACTAGAACTAAAATGAATTGGTAGGTATGTTTCTTCTGCAAATCCCTGAGGACAAATTTGTTTGCAAGAATCAACAAGAAAAGCCAGGATTGTGATGCAGCCAGCAAAATTCAGAAATTCAATAGAAGACTGAAAGAGGTGCTCCAATCACTCCTACTGAAAATAAAGAGGCTTTGGAGACTATACATCATATTTATATTTCCTTCTGCCTTTCTATCTAGCTTAGTAATTATGGACTCAATGAAGAGATTTACAGTATAGACTACATATTTGTTTATATAAATACTTTTAACGTTTTAACATTCGAATTGTTTTTATTGCTGTTTCACATCATGGTTGGCATATAAATTTAATAAATAAATAGTGTAAGGATCTTTTGTCTATTGCCTTAACATTCAACATTGAAACATTCATCCATGCGTCCCTGAAATTGATTTTTAAAAGCATTTTCAAAAGCAAGTATTTCAGATTTGATGTAAATCCTAAACTCTAAATAGAAGGCACTCCACCACAAATCAGTTTCAACAAAGAGAACTAATAAACAGTTGTTTCTTTTAAAATTTGATTTATATGCCGCCCTTCTCCGGAGACTCAGGGCGGCTTACAATGCGTTAAGCAATAGCCTTCATACTTTTGTATATTTATACAAAGTCAGCTTATTGCCCCCACAAACTGGGTCCTCAATTTACCCACCTTAGAAAGGATGGAAGGCTGAGTCGACCTTGAGCCTGGCTAGGATTGAACTCAGAGAAATTACAGGCAGCTGGTGTTAATTGCTGCCTTTAGTAGGAGGCATTAGCCCTCTACGCTACACAGGCTCCTTTGGAGTTTTGGAGAGGAAATAATGTCTTATTTTCTCAAAGATCAATATATCATTGACAGGCTGTATCCGAGAAATTAAATATTTCTTGTGCAAGTGTTTTAAAAGTACTAAAGTAAATGCTGGTGTGCGTGTGAGAAGGCAACTTGCTAAACCTCATGATAATCAGCTCAACAACCAAAGAGCCAAATATAAGTCATGGTTAATAAAACAAGTAAACAAAGCCACAATCAAAGATCCATTCCATACATTAGGTGGCAGCAAATCCAAGTGAAAGCTTGAAGCCAATGCTGACTATCTGCAGGATGTGCAAAGGCAATAAAGTAAATTTTCAGAAATTTGTGTTTACGCCTATAATACCCAAGTAAATGCATGGATTACTGGATATGGATAATTGTAATGTGAGTGTGTGTGTGCATGTGTGAACACCTACACACCACACACACACATCTATTTACATACTCCTATGTAATGTACCACTGCAAAACTACTGTAATCCTACTTGCAACAATACAGTATTTACACCATGAGTTCCAAAATGATCCAGCTGTTTTGCCAAGAGGAAAAAAAAGGGGAGGGGAAACATTTGGAAATTGTTTAGAAGATTCATGGGTGACATGGATTATATGAGCTAAGATATATGATTATATATCCTGCATTGTAATCAGTAAGAAAACTGTTTTCTGCAGTATGTTATTTTTGCTTGGTTTACTACAATTTTTAATATTGGTTGCTTGGATGAAGAGCAGGATCGGGGTGAAATCTAAAATTTGTTACTACTGGTTCTGTGGGCATGGCTTGGTGGGGATGGTAATGTGACTGGGTGGGCGTGGCCAACTTTTTTTTTTTACTTTTAAAAGCATTTTTTCTACAACCTCTTTGGCTGAAGAGGTTGCAAAAAAAAATGCTTTTAGAAGCCTCTGATGATCAGGCAACTCAGCTGGGATCGCCAGAGGCTTTTAAAGGCATTTTTTTTTCTACCTCTTTAGCCGAAGGGGTTGCAGAAAAAGAATGCTTTTAAAAGCCTCTGACAATCCCAGCTGAACCGCGCGATTGCCAGAGGCTTTTTAAAAAACTTTTAAAAGCATTTTTTCAGCCAAAGAGGTTGTAGAAAAAATGCTTTTAAAAGTAAAAAAACAGCCTCTGATGATCACACGGCTCATCTGGGCATGGGAGGGGTGCAGGGATTTTTGCTACCGGTTCTCCGAACCACCCACCGCCATCACTACCGGATTGGATGATCCGGTTCGAACCGGGAGCATTTCATCCCTGAGCAGGATCCAAACCCATCCTCAATCATTTGCATCCTAAGTGAACTAAACACAAAGTTAGTGGTATAGACACAGAGATACCCCAGGAAAGTGGGGGGAGGGGGGGAATATCAAGATGGTGACACAATCATGTCCCACATGTAAAGAGGCAGCAGGGATCAAATCCCATGGTTGTGATCACCATCTTGCTTTTTTTCACTTCCTTACTGTGGACATCCCCATAACTGATTGATTTTCTGATATTTAATGTTTTATGTACAACTACAAATGGATTTTTTAAAAAAAAAATCAAGACAAAATCTTAATAAAGAGGAAAAAAGAAAAAGAAAAAAAACCATTCAAATTACTACAATTCAGATATAATGGTTTCATCTATATACAAATTACTGTGACTTGATTTTTAAACCAATTAAATCTTGGCCACATGGAATCTGTATGGTCCCATCTTTCCTGTTTGCTAATATGGAAACAATCCAAACCAGAGGTTCGTTCAGCAGAAGAAGCAGCCATTCCTCAGCCTATGAAAAGCATTCCTTGCATATTTCCAAGAAAAACAGGGCCATACGAAGTGGATCCCAAAGTCAGGAGTCATGTAGTACAAGTATTGTTCTTAGCTTGGGCCTTGCATGAATCAGGCTGATGCTCATGAAGATCTTAAGGTGAGAGGAAATGATTCAGGATGTTAGGAATGAACTAGGAAGGAATCCTTGCTATATGGAAGATGAGATTCCCAGCTGCTAGCTGGGCTTAGGAAGCCTAGAGCAGTGAGCCATTAGGTGAGATCAGGTCAGTACAAAGTGAATCATGAGAGTTTTGTCAAACTGTATGGTCAGTTAGACATTCCAGAGGGATGGCTGTCTTAGTCTATTACAGGGATCTCCAAACTTGGCAACTTTAAGATCTACGGACTTCAATTCCCAGTATTCCTCAGCCAGACATGCTGGCTGGGGAATTGTGGGAGTTGAAGTCCACAGGTCTTTTTTGGAGACCCCCAGTATATTACAACCAATGGGAAAAGAAACTCCTATGGCCCATTAGAGTCATGAAGGCAATGGAAAGCTGCACAATGAAATCAAAATCACCTCCTGCAGCCTCAAATAACTTTACTTATTGTGTCCTAATAGCAATGCATGACTATTCTTTTAATAAACGTCTTTTTCTACATTGAATGTGGACCTTAGATGCATTGCAACTTCAACTCCTATAATTCCATTTATTATAGATAATTCTCATTTAACAACCACTTATTCAGGAACCGTTTGTACCTACAATAGCAATAGCACTTAGACTTCTATACCATTCATATAGACCTTACAGCACTCTCTGAGTGGTTTACAATGTCAGCAAATTGCGTCCAACAATCTGGGTCCTCATTTTACCAATCTCGCAAGGATGGAAGACTGAGTCAACCTTGAGGCTGTCAGGATCGAACTCCAGGCTGTGCGCAGAATTTGCCTGCAATACTGAATTCTAACCATTGCACCATCAGGGCACTAAATGAGTGATACTTATGACCAATGCTTGAAGTTCCAGTTTTCACAGTGCTCATGTTATCATGATCCAGGCGTTCAGTAAATGGTTCACATTTCTGACTATCATAGTGTTCCAATGTAACATGATCACAGGTTGTTATCTTCCCTGTTGGTTTCCCACAAGCAAGTCAGTGGGGAAGCAGGAGGAAGTCAGAAGTCAGGTGACCTAAGGTACCATGCAGTGATTAATGATGACAAGTAGGGACAGCTGAAATTGCCATCACTAAGTCACATGCTCACCTGACATTGGGCTTTATGACCGGATTGCTTAGCAGTGGAAATTCTGATCCAAAATGCCTTTGTTAAGTGAGTACCATAAATAGTCTGGGAATGGCTAATACCTCTGCATTAGTGCATCTGAGCCAGTGCCTTTCCACAGTTCCTTGAAGTAGCCTTAACAATGAAAATATTTTATATCTTTCTACCATTAACTTTTTCTGATGCCAGATGCTTCTATGAAAGTCTTCTCACAAGCATGTTCCATTCAGCAAAATGAATTGCTACCCTTAAGTTGTCCCACATTAAAGATGTAAGGATGCTTGAGTGTCACTGCATCAGGTAGAGCTCAGTCATTTGGGCAATACAATATATGTCAGTACAATTTCCTTTCCGCTCAAGGACTGGAAAAACATACAGTTGAGTACTTAAACACCAAGATAAATTTTAAAATGGATTTGGAGACAGAAACAGCCTTTTGATCCTCTTCGTGTTCCAAGTGCATCCAAGGACCTTTTCCTTAATGGGAAGGGATTTCCTTGGAGTGAAAAATGACAGAAATGATAGAAAAAGACAGGAAAGGTTCAAATGAAGAACGAACTTGTAAAATGTGTTGATTTATATCCTGCCTTTTTTTCAGGAGGCCAGGTGTATTGCATTCAGTTCTCCTATTTTTCCCTATAACGAACGCCTTGTGAAGCATGTTGTATTGAGAGAAATGATTGTCCGAAGTCGTGCAGTGAGATTTCCTGGATGACGATGGATCTCCTGCTCCAAATCCAGCAATTTAACCACTTCACCATACTTCAAATGCCCATTTGGAAGCATCCTTTGTCTAAAATTAGGAGTAATAATAAGATGGCGGTACAAGACATCCAAATTACAAATTGGGGAAGAATTCCAACCATTTCAAACCAGCGCCAGTAGAGTTGTAATTAATTTTGGGGGGGGGGGGGGAAGCAGAGTGTGTTGCCAAATAGTTTAATGATGCTGTCAATTCTAAAAACTATTCCCCAAAGGGAATTGAATGCTGAATTTTGCTTTAAAAAACAAAACAAAACCCTATATTCCAGTTGAAACACATATATCAAAATTAATTTAAATCTAAATTAATCTCACCATTGGATGTTCAAAAAAAAAGCATATAATTTGCTTATAATTAAATAGGTGGGCTTTAGTGGAAGCAAGTCATTCTGAAGGTTTGAGGATCCAACACAGAATGAAATGTATTTTAAACACATGAAGATCTTCACTGATATTTTTTTTAGTTTTTTTCCTCAATTTTATATTTTAGGTAAAATACAAATAAAGCTATCAATTATATTTTAAGAGACGTCTTTAGTTAAAATATAGTCTCCCTGAAGAAAATCCATTGTTTCATAACAGATCCCCTTTAGAAGACCCAAATGCCATGCAACGGAATGAGCTCCATCCTTCCTCAGCTCCTGCCAATCTAGCAGTTCAAAAGCATGCAAGTAGAGAAATAGGTACCACTTCAGTGGGAAAGTAATAGTGCTCCATGACAGCATGATGGTTACATGTTAGAAGCTATTTCTGAGATTGCATCAGCAAGCTTAATGAGCAATGAAAGAGAACTTTGAGAAATCATTAGCATCCCAAAAGAAGACAGTGGCAAAACCTCTGCTGCTGCACTATTGTGTGTGTCCATGGAATCACCATGGACTGAGATTGATTTGAAAGAACTTTACCTTGTAGGTTCCTTCAGCATGCCAAAACCAGGGGTAACAAGTGCTTTCTCCAAACATCCATCATTACCAATCAAGAGCCTCATATTTGCCTGTTTTGCAAACAAATCCAGCCATTGTAACCCTGAATGGCTCACTAATACAATAATTGTGAACCCAATCAATGTCGCTAACAACACTTAGCGCATTCAGTCAACTACAGTTAAACTAACCATAGTTTAGGACAATAGTCTACCAGTCCAGGGTGGGTTCTATTTACCTTTACTACCGGTTTGCATCATGTCTGCGCATGCACTCTTCTGCACATGTGCAGATCACTTCTGATGATGTCCGGGTCAGTGGACGGAGCCTCACACTGGTTTTACTACTGGTTCTATAGAACCGGTCTGAACTGGGGGCAACACACCACTGTACCAGTCACTACATACCACTATTCTTTTGTGGCCTAAAAAGACCCAAGAGCATAATTCACACTGGAGTGTACTTCAACCTTAATGATTCAGCTTGTATAGATTTTAATAGAAGAACTATGGATACTTGGAAGAGAGATTTTGTGCCTTACATAAGTGGAGATGCAGCAACTCTCTGTTTTTCTTGTATTTATAGAATCCACTCATATAAAAGTTAATGGAAGTCTTAAAGCAGCAACGCCATTTTTGTGAAAGTTTCTGCAGGGGAGAAATGCCCTATTTTAATCAATATCAGAACTACTCCGTACTTGAACAAAATCCAAGGCAATTCTTCCACATTCATTTCAAAGAATACACAGTCCCACTTGATATACTAAAGATGCCTTTTTCTTGCCAAGTTTTTTTTTTCTATGTTGGTGTACTGTGTAGAGTGTCCTCACCTACTGCCTTTTGCAGTGACTGTTCAAGGTTGCGATGGGGTTAAATAAATCATTTTGCGACCCATTCTCTCATTTATACCTGTTGTAGCATCCTATAATTGTGTGATTATCATTTACAGCTTTGCAACCAGTACGTATTTTTGCTCATTACAAACAGAATTAATACTGCACTGCATGGAAATTAATACTGCACTGCATAAGTCATAGTCATGTGATTTACTGCTTAGCCACTGTACCACTCAGCAACCAAATCACCAGTCCTGATTGTGGCCACTATATGAGTATGATATAGTGCCACAGTGGCACTAGAGTGGTTAGAGTGCAGAACTGCAGGCTACTTCTGCTGATCACCGGCTGCCAGCAGTTTGGCAGATCGAATCTCACCAGGCTCAAGATTGACACATTCTTCCATCCTTCCTAGATGGGTAAAATGAGGACCCAGCTTGTTGGGGGCAATATCCTGACTCCATAAACTGTTTAGAGCAGGGGTCTCCAACCTTGGCAACTTTAAGACTTGGGGACTTCAACTCCCAGAGTTCCTCAGCTGGCTATTGCAAAGTGCTATTGCTATTGCTATCTTCTTATCTTGAACACCTCCAATATTGTTGTGAGATGGGCAGCAAATACATTTAATAAATAAATAAATAACCATTCCACAGTAAATCACTGCTCAGTAAAACCATGTCATTGCATAATCTTAATAAAAAGGTCAGCAGAATGCTAGCTACAGGTTTGAAAGATGTAATCCAAGAAAACTGGGCAGCAGTACACCTTTCAACTGGTACTACAGTCAGATGGCGTATTCTTCAGGCAGGATTGAGCCCGACCTAGTCTCTGTTTAGAAAGCAGGTCCTAAGATAGTTTGCTAATCTCTGTCAAATTCCACAAAAAATACTAATGTGGGATCCGTACAACTCTAAAACAAATCACATCTAGTACATTCAGCAGATTGATTCCACTGATATGCGCTCTGAAATGAACCATTTTCTCAGGACCCTTAGTGGCTTTACCTGAATCTTGGAATTGTTGAGTGTCAGGATTCCAAGTAATAGATCCATTGCAAGCAAAAATGGCGGGTGGATTCCTTAAAGAATAGCTTTATTGGAAATATCATATTGGCACATATCTGGTGAAAACCGACTCTGAAGGGTTCCCTCGGTTTTCACCTAATTAAAAGTGAAAGTTATCCCCCCAATCCCAAACAATCAGTCACATGGCCCAATCACAGCAGCATCCACTGGTCTGGTGACATCACTCATCCTTCCTCCGACCAGGTGTGAGAATGTCCTTGGTTCCCAATAGAAAGTAATTTATTTTGACTATACAACCCCAGCTATCTCTAATCCCCCCTCCCTATCCCTCAGCTCTACTGTGGCAGTACTGAAGCTCCAAGATGGCTTTGGCCAGACCAGCTTCAGGGTTGACATTGAGGTTCTTCCAACCTCTGCTTCTCAACCTTACATAAATGATATGAGATACAGGTAGTCCTCAATTTAGGACCACAATTGAGCCCAAAATTTCTGCTGCTAAGCGAAATGGGAATTTTGCCCCATTTTATGACCTTTCTTGCCAGAGTTGTCAAGTGAATCCCTGCAGTTCTTAGTCACACAGTTATTAAGTGAATCTGGCTTTGCCATTGAGTTTCTTTGTGAGAAGGTCTCAAAATTATGATTACATGACCCCAGGACGCTGCAACTGTAAGAAGTCAGCCCCCACCCCTTTCCTAGAGGAATGAAATATTTTGGGAAATATTAAAAAGGCAGAATATTATGTTTCCCTGGATGAGAAATGGAGAAGCATGTTTTAAGGATGAAGCAGCTCCCATCTTCTTGCCCCCACCCTTTGTGAAGGGGCCAGAGGCAGAAACTCATTCTCTGTCAATGGACCATTATCTGCAACACAATAGGGCCCATCTAGCAACAGAAACTCACCACATGGCACCTGGGAAGATTACATCAGCCAGCAAGGCTAGTTAAGACCTCCACCCTCTAGGAGTCTGACAACCAATCAGGGCCCCAGGAAGTTAAAAGCCAGAGAGGGCATAAAACCCAGAGACTCGCTGTGTCTCACCCCTTTTTCTGTTCAGGAACTCAAGCTATGTGATCCTGTCCATCATTAAACCATCTTTCCAAGCAGTCTCCATGTTTCCAGTGTCTTTTTCCCCACTTGGAGCTGAACCTAGAAGGATATTTCTTCCTACACAACCATCATAAATATGAACCAGTTGCCAAGCATCCGAATTTTTATCACGTGACCCTGGGGATGCTGTAATGGTTGTAGGTGTGAGAAACGGTCATAAGTCTTTTTTCAGTGCTCTTATAACTTTGAATGGTCACTAAACAAACTGTTATAAGTTGAAAACTATCTATATTTATCCTATTGCCCAGGAATGATTTAATGCAGGGGTCACCAACCTTTCGGACCTCAGGGACCACTAAATTCATAATTTTAAATCCCACTGTCCACTAATATGAATTTTTAAAAAGATAAATAGCATTTAGTGCAATATAAAAAATGCAAATAATTTTTCTGCGGACCACCAAAATTTTCTTGTGGACCACCAGTGGTCCGAAATGCAATAAATAGATTGCATTTCTAATCTGAACAAAGAAGCCCCATTTTTGTACAATGTTCTTCCCATTTCTCCATCAGGATAGAAAGTGGACATTCCAAAGTGACCCAATGGGTTTCAACACCTGTTCTTAGCGTCGTTTCTGAAATTTCTGGCTGGATTGCGCTCTGTACAGGAAACTCCTCCAAAGACTTTGTTGCAGACTATTCTGATAATATCAGTAAAAAGGCTGTGCGACCTATGCAACATCCTCATGCATCCCCTGGAGTGGAAACTCAACAAAAATAAGGAAATTCTTTTACTCTCGTTGAAACTATTGAAAGCCAGGCAGAATAACAATAACTACACGTGTTTCAACAGTTTGACAGGACATAACATCAGCTTCTTCAGATGTCGCCTTAGCAAAACATACTTGCCACAAAGCATCAGCTGTTTGCCAAGCAAATATGTAAAGTATTTGAATCAGCATTCCTCAGAGGGAGTATTTGATCAATGTCATTGTTTTCCAAGTGTCGATGGACTCCGACGTAGGAATTTCCCCACTGTCCTAGACTTTTTGGCATGTCCTCCTTCCCAGCCCATTCTCAGTTACTGGCATTTAACAATGGAGCAGACCCTGATAACATTTGTTATACGTTTTTACTGAGGTCATCATGGAATATGGAGAAAAGAATTTATAGTCTGAGTGGAGCCATGCAAAGGAAACTAACGCCTTAATAGGCTAGGCTGGTTTCAGGTAAATAACAAGATGGCTTCCATCAGCCATGGTAAATTTTCTACTAGTTGATCACAATAACAGTTTGTTAACAGAAGGTTTTGGAATTTCAGTCTTGGCTTTCTCTTATAGAAAAAGAAAGAATTTTTATTTAGAATTTTTCTAAATAAATTCTAAATTTTTTTTAGAATTTTTAGAAAAATTCATTTAGAATTTTTATTATTCTTATACTTTTACATAATATGACATTGCTGTTGTTTTTACTGTTTTTACCGCTAGTTTATAGATGGCAGGCTAACAATTGGTAAGGAGATTTTATAGTTTAACCATTTGAAATTCTTTTGGCCTGTTTCTCAAGGGGTGAGAAACCTTCAGCTTCAACCGCAATAATACATGGGCAAACAATAGATACAAACTCAAGGTAAACCGCTCCAAACTCTATTGCAGAAAATGCAACTTCAGCAACAGAGTGGTCAATGCATGGAATGCACTACCTGACTCAAACCCACAAAACTTAACCTTAAACTGTCTACCACAGACCTCACACCCCATTCCTAAGAGCTCTGTGAGGGGCGTGCATAAGCACACCAACATGCCTGCCATCCCTGTCCTACTGTCCCCATTTATTCATATCCGTTTCCTGTATTTATAATCATGTTTACGCTTATATCTGTTATCTTATACATGTTTGTCAAAACAAACAAACAAACAAACAAATAAAATATATTATCCTAATCAGCATTCAACTAGGGAGGATGTTAAGTGTATGGATTTTTTTAAAGACACCTTTTTTTTGTTAATTTAAACCACTTTTTTGTGTGGTTTTGTTTGTTTTTCAATATTTTGATGTTTTGTATTTTAATCTTCTTTGAATAAATTAAAATTTTCTGTGGGGGAAACAAGGTGGCTTCTATCGTATTGGGCTGATGGTAATAAAAGCAGTTACTGTATTTGCAGAACAGTTTAAATGCTAATTATTAATAAGATACACCCCCAATTAATAAAAGATGTGATTCTACATTGCTCCATCTCATCCTGCTGTTGCTAAATTTTGGAATTGTCAGATGTACACTATTGGTTTCCCTTGACCATTCTTCTGTAAAATGTATTCTTCTAGATAAGTATTGTGATACCTGATTGTTTTACGATATGTTGGAGTCTGAGTAGTTGGAGTGCTTGCTTCCTTTAAAGTTCTTTTATATTTTTAGCATCACAAGCAGTCACACCCAAAGCTCTTCTGAGTCCATTTTTGAATCCTGTAGGCCAGAGATGGTAAAACTTTTGGGCTTGAAGAGTCAAAAGTTCCGAAAATAACTACTTTGACTCTGCGGGCATTTCATGACCTGCCCTCCACCCCCCCCCCACATCCCAAACAAAAGAGAAACAATTCTGTACATATACTTTTATGTTAAAAAGTACAGTTTAATCACATGTGGTGCTATTATATCAATTATCAAAGAAAATTATAAAATTATAAAATCAGATTATAAAATTATAAAATCAAATTATAAAATTATAAAATCAAATTATAAAATCAAATTATAAAAAATAAAAAAATTATCAAGGAATTATCAAATAATTACAAAAATGAAATATGAGTGAAACAAATACTTCGTTTCATTGTTATTTGAAATAACAATGTGAAATAACAATGGAGAAAAAATAGATTAATTATTCAGTGCCATTATTCAGAACATTTTCCTACAGCGTATTAATCAAATAGGAGGAAAATGTCACCTGTGCCCCTGTGGCCCAGTGCCCCCCGGAATCTACCGTGTGCTACTTACCTTCAGATATTGTTTTCTTTGGGTTGACAAGCCCAGATGACTACTCAAGGCAATGAGGCCTTCATTCTTGAAACTGTTTCAGAGAATGCTGCACCCTCTTCAGCCTCCAAAAATTGCATAAAAGCATGCCTATGGAAATTCTCAATCATCAAGTTCATGGTTATCCCAAAGGTATTTTTTCAAAAGGCAACTGGACTTTGGTTTTCCTTGAAGATGTTTTGCTTCTCACCCAAGAACTGAACTGAAGAAGCTTCTTGGATGAAAAGCAAAACATCTTCAAGGAAAAACAAAGTCTAGTTGCCTTTTGAAAAAGCACCTTTGGGACATGCTTTTTTTCTTGGAGCCTTTTCAAAGGCTCCAGAAGCTCCATGAGAACATACCCCCATGTAAGAAATGGGATGTGATTTCAAGAATAGTTGTCAGGTATTGGTGAATGTTGGCATGTCACTCAAAATGTTGTGGTGGGTCACCTTTGACACATATGTCATAGGTTCATTCTTGCTGATATAGAACAACCTGAAGCATGAATGCAAAAGCCATAGATCTGTTTCTAAAATTAATTCTGTTCCTAGAATTAAGGATTAGTCCATACTCGCTGCATTTTAGCAAATGGAGCAGCCTGTAGTGTTATCACCAGTTGCCCTGTGGAAAGGAATTCAGAAATATATAATTTTTAAATATATATTATCATCTAATTCAACATTATTAATGCTGCTCGTAAGCTGCTTTTTTTTCTTTTTATCCTGAAAAATGCAATATACTTGTAATAAATACATCCTAAATAAGTGGTTAAAAGCAAGGCTCATTACTGTATCTTGCTAAGAGAGAGAAAACTGGGAAATCCTTGTTCACATGCTATATTAGACAGATCACAAGTTAAGCTATCCTGTTTAACTTTTTCAGCTAGCAGGAGAAATTTATTTATTATCTATCTATCTATCTATCTATCTATCTATCTATCTATCTATCTATTATCTATTCAACTATAGTAGAGAGCCGAGGTGGCGCAGCGGTTAGAGTGCAGTACTGCAAACTACTTTAGCTGACTGCTAGCTGCAGTTCAGCAATTCAAATTTCACCGGCTCAAGGTTGACTCAACCTTCCATCCTTCTGAGGTAGGTAAAATGAGGACCCAGATTGTTGGGGGGAATATGCTGACTCTGTAAACTACTTAGAGAGGGCTGTAAAAGCACTATGAAGCGATATATAAGTCTAAGTGCTATTGCTATTGCTATTGCTATCTATTTATCTATCTATCTATCTATCTATCTATCTATCATCTATCTATCTATCTGTTATGACTGGCATTTGAGTATAGGTTATTCAGCATGTACAAATGTTTGCTGGTCTTGAGAAATCACAATGCTAAAAATTATCTAACTTATTGTGTGAACACATAGCCAGTTAGAATCAAGGGGAAGGAAGAGGAAAAAAATGATCCAGTTGAATGGCCAACAGGAAAGGGCAATAATGACTTCAGAAAGTGTTAACTCTAGACCAGATCAAGAAACATATTTTATTCAGTTTGGTTACAGTAACAGCATTTTGCAAATCTAAATCTACTTCCACTTCCTCCTTGTCTGGCTTTTTGCTTAACTCCTCATTGCCTTAGTAATGGCTTTTCCTTCTCTTCACCAAGGTCATCCTCTTTATATCAAGGAAGGCTGAATTAATGCAAAGAAACCTCTTGACGCATTTGTGCACCAATAAATATAGTTGTATAACATTTAAAGTCAATTGTCCTGACAACAAATGCAGTATTTCCCATTGTGAAGATTTGTAACATAATCCAAGTAATTGTGTAAACTGAGTTAAGGTTGGCTTAGATGACCTTTATTAGGAAACAAAATGTTGGCTAAAGGCCAGGCTTTTCAATGATTTTTGATGTAGAAGGATGCATTCCAAATGTATGACAGCATTTGGGATGTTTACATCCATGAGAAATCAGTGCTAATCATTAACAGAGTGTATTAACAACGATCCTTTTTTCCCCCTTCCCCACTCTACTTTGAATGGAATTTTAAAAAATGGTGTCGGAAGCTTAGTCAGACCAAAACCCCCTCCCTCCCTCCCTCCCTCTCTCCCTCCCTCCCTTCCTTTCCTTTCCTTTCCTTTCTTCCTTTCTTTCTTCCTTCCTTCCTTCATTCCTTCCTTCCTTCTTCCTTTCTTTCAAGGCAACTCCTGTCCACAAGTGATGTAACCCCTTCAAATTATTATTTTGGAAAAGATTTCATCCCATTTGTATGGAACAAGGCTTAGCAAGACGGTCTTCTGCTCCTTCTCTCACTCGTTGCCCTGAGGTTTGGTGCCACTGTCATATCTATTCCATACAAAGATTTTCAGATGCACTAAAATCTAGTGGAAGATTACTGTTCTTTGGACAAAATCATGTAGCCATGGTGGAAGGACAGAATCCTACTGTAGGACAGCCAAGTTGTGACATGGGGGCAGAAAACAATGCTGGATCAACTTACTGATTATTTGGCCTCCTAATTCTCTGGACCATAACTGGTCCATAAGGAAGACTGAGCATCAAAGAATTGAGGCCTTTGAATTATGGTGCTGGAGAAGACTCCTGCTCGGACTGCCAGGAGATCAAACCAGTCAGTCCTAGAGGAGATCAATCCTGATTGCTCTTTAGAAGGCCAGATCCTGAAGATGAAACTCAAATAATTTGGCCAATTAATGAGAAGGAAAGATTCACTGGAGAAGAGCCTAATGCTGGGAAAGATTGAGGGCAAAAAAAGAAGGGGACGGCAGAGAATGAGGTGGCTGGATGGAGTCACTGAAGCAGTTGGCATGAGTTTAAATGGTCTCCAGGGTATGGTAGAGGACAGGAAGGCCTGGAGGAAAGTTGTCTATGGGGTCACGATAGGTCGGACACAATTTCGCAACTAACAACAACAAATTCTCTGCATCCTTCTGGAAATGGAAAGGAAAGTCTTATGGTTACTTGTTGGAATGAAAACATTTCCAAATTCAGAAAAGTCAACTTTGTTTAAATCTTGTTCAACAGTCATTACAAGGATAGAGTACTGTGTAGTGGAAAGAGAGAAAGTGTGATGCAGTGAGATATACATATAAATTCTTGGATCTCATACAACACACAAGTGTGGGAACTGCTATTTGAAAGGTAGAAACGTAGAGAAAGCAGAGGAGCAGTGCAGACAGAGCATATCTTAATTTATTCAGGGAGCTGAGTTAGCATAATCTGGAATTATCCAGACCTTCTCCAAAAATGGGGCATAAAACTGCTGCTGTAACTGTAAGAAGAGACAGAATGTAGAAACTATGAGTCCTTTACTGGACTTATAAAATGCATTTGGAGAGCTAAGTAATAATGTCAACTTTAAATCCTTATGTGTATATTTTTATGCCAAAATGAGAAAAGGAAAAGATAAATACATACCAGAATAATAACGACATGCTGTAACTTCAAACTTAATAGCTATAGTTATATTAAAAAGAGAGAAGGAAGAAAAAGGCCATGGAAAATCTTGCTTCAAACAGAATAGTTCTGAAAACATTGCTTGCATTGCACAAAACATTTCTTCCCAGTCTCTCTCTAAAAAGATCTTCTGCAAATGCTGACAGGTAACATATAATAGCAATTACTGATATCCATGGCTGCATATCAAATGCTTCTTTCTTCTTCCCCGTCTATCTGAATATCGATCCCTTAAAGTATAGGAATGCACAATCTTTCTTTTAGTAAAAGAATTAGTCCTGCAAAATTCCCGTTTAATGAAGAGAAGGACTAGGGGAGACATGAAAGCAGTGTTCCAATATCTCAGGGGCTGCCACAAAGAAGAGGGAGTCAAACTATTCTCCAAAGCAGCTGAGGATAGAACAAGAAGCAATGGGTGGAAACTAATCAAGGAGAGAAGCAACTTAGAACCAAGGAGAAATTTCCTGATGGTTAATAAGTGTCATTAAATAAATAACAATTAATAAGTGGAACAACTTGCCTCCAGAAGTTATGAATGTTCCAACACTGGAAATTTTTAAGAAGATGTTGGATAACCATTTCTCTGAAGTGGTGTAGGGTTTCCTGCCTGGGAAGGGGATTAGGCTAGAAGACTTCCAAGGTCCCTTCCACCTCCTATTCTATTCTATTCTATTCTATTCTATTCTATTCTATTCTATTCTATTCTATTCTATTCTATTCTATTCTATTCTATTCTATTCTAAATGGCTTTTTAATCTGAACAAGACTAATGAAGAAACAATAATGAATGAGAAAGAAAAGAGAGAGAGAAAGTACTTGAACAATGTGAAGCACTGAAAAACAACCCTTGGGAAAAAACAGTATTTTACCTAATTAACTAGGGGCCAGGTGATGGTGGAACAGGTAACAATACATTGAAAGGTTCATTTTCTACATCTACTTCATCCATTATTTGTATTGACCAATACTGTTTTTTTTAATTATCCCTTTTTTAAAAAAATAAAATTGAACTACCAAAAAGACCTTGGAAATCATTCTTTCCCTATTTTCCTTCTTTTTTCCTTCTCTTTTCTTTTCTGTACTTTTGTTATCTTCCAAGTATTTTTCTTTCTATTTCTGTTTATCATTAAACATTGTATCTTTTTTGAAAACCAGTAAAGTTATTTAAAATGTCAAATACAATTTAAACCATTTTTTTCCCCCAGCATCGGTTGGAAATTCTTAGAATTGTATGTCCAAATCATAGGGGAAATCCTGCTTGCAGAAGGCTGCACTTTTTTTTTATAGGAGGGGTTGCAATGTAAGATTTCTTTTCCCAAAAACCACATGGGTTTTTCTCACAAAAATGGCCTTTTTTTGGATCTTGAGCAACATGGGCTTGTTTTTCTGCCAAGTGATTTGTGCCTTCATACTTCTTTTAAAAGTTGCTGGTGAGCCATAGATAGATAGAATCTCTCTTTCAGGGGTAACATTTTATACTTGTAAATTTTAGAAACTTTGTTGTATTCCAGCCCCAGACTGCTTGACTAGCAGAGAGATTTGGGAATGGTGTATCCAAAGAGTTTAGAGGCATTCTGCTCTTGGATACAACAAATACCGCTATTTAAAAAACAGTTTTCAACATTGCACGCTTTGTTCTGACTTGCAAAGTATTTAAAAATCCCCGTCTCTCTGTCTGAATTCTTGAAACTGTTTCAAAAGAAGTACATATATTTACCTCAGTCCGTTGCAGTTTTTTTGTATTCAGTCTTCCAAGTCTGAATTATCATGTTGTCATCATATCAATTAGACCACAGATCATGTCACAACTGTAGCAATGCTGCAATTTGACAAAATGTAATGTTACATTCCAATTATATGGCTCATAGGTTTCAGGAAAGAGTTTAATGTTTATACAATTAATGTTAAGAATCCACATAACTACCAAAGATCATAATTCTATCAGCAATTGAAGAAACACTTTGATGGTTGTCCATGATTTACTATAAACTAGCTTTCTTCCTAGCATACCATAAGCCAATTGTTACTGTCAGGCTGCATCTCCATCTTCTACCTCGTATATGGAGACAATTGCCCCAATGCTACCCTGATTTATTAAATCTTTCTCATTTTCCCCCTTTTCTCATTAAACAATATTCCTAGCTAAGAACACAGGTCACAAATACCAAATGGCAAATGCCAAAATGGTGACTATTGTTCAGTTGCCTCAAAATGTTTGTGAAGTTTTGTTTTTTTTTTTCATCAAAGATGGTCCCTCAGTTGCACCTTAAATTTTTAGATTTCATGTATCTTGGAACTGTTTCTCTGGGGACATTTATATGTTTTATATGTTGCCACTTGACTCCAAATAACTTGAGGTAGCTCACAATATACCAGACCAGAGATGGGTTTCAGCAGGTTCTGACCAGTTCTGGAGAACCGGTAACAGAAATTTTGAGTAGTTCAGAGAACCGGTAAATGCTACCTCTAACTGACCATGCCCGCATCTATTCTCTGCCTCCAGAGTCCCAATGATTGGGAGGAAATGGGGATTTTGCAGTAATCTTCCCCTGGAGTGGGGAGGGAATGGAGATTTTACAGTATCCTTCCCCTGCCATGCCCACCAAGCCACACCCACAGAACCGGTAGTAAAAAGTTTTGAATCCCACCATTGTACCAAACAGTATAAAAACAAAATAACAAAAAGAAAGAAAAGCAAAATGGTGAACCCAGGCAAAATCCCAAACATTCCACCAGCAACCAACAACCAACAACAAAAAAAGGGGGCACTAGCCACCCTAGCCCAAGACCTGGCAGAACAGAAAGATCTTTATGAACCTTCAGAAAACCAAGAGGAGAGAAGCCATCCAGACCTCAACGGGAACCACATTCTAGATGACAGGGACTGCAGTAGAGGAGGCACACATCCTGGGTCCTGATATGTGGCCTTGTTTCAGTGGTGGCTTGCCCCTTGTTTAGAAGAACCGGTAGTAAAACTGGTGAGAAGCTCCGCCCACCAACCCGGACATCATCAGTGTGCACAGCCCCTTTGTGAACCAGTAGTAAAGGTAAGTAAAACCCCTGCCTTGTTTGATTGTTTATTTCAGTAAATAAGAAGATATCCTCCAAGATATTAAAATACACATGATAAGGAAAAGGTCCATGTTTAGCTGCTCCGTACAGGCGAATGGAGAAAGCAATTATGCTTGGAAGAGTTAGCGGTAAAAGGAAAGCAGTCCATCAAAGAGGATGATGGCTGCACACTATCAAAGCTGCCATTAGCCAGAGCATAGAAAAACTCGAAGGATGAGTTCACAAGATCAGAAGACGTGGAGAGATCTGGCTCATAGAATCACCACGTCTAGGACTCGACTGGATGGATAACATCATCATCATCAATAAGGAGAAGTACATCATATTACTCTAATATAATCCTTTGCAGTTTAGAAATAAGCTAAAATCATAATTTTATGACTTCACTGGAGAAGGTGGGGCTACATTTTTCAGTTCCTTTTTTCCCTAGGGTTTTCAGAGACAAAAATGGGTCAATTTAACCCATTAACCTGCTCACTGCCAAGTGGGCTTTTCAGGCTTGTTACAAATGACTTAAGACTCTGTAAAATATAAGGCAGGGGTGTCAAACTCAAGGCTCGAGGTCTGGATCCAGCCCACATGGGTACTTAGATCCAGCCTATGGTGCCTCTGCCAGTGAAAATGAAGCTCAGGATGGCAGCGTGCAGATCTATCAGGCTCTGGTTTTGCCTGCGAGAGGCTCCTGCTGCCCTCCGCCAGTGAAAATAGAGCTTGAGGCAGGGGTGAAATGCTCCCAGTTCCGACCAGATCGCCCAATCCAGTAGCGATGGCGGTGGGTGGTTCGGAGAACTGGTAGCAAAAATCCCTGCACCCCTCCCCATGCCCAACTGAGCCACGCGATCGTCAGAGGCTGATTTCTTTTACTTTTAAAAGCATTTTTTCTACAACCTCTTCAGCCGAAAAATGCTTTTAAAAGTAAAAAAAAAAAAAAGCTTCTGATGATTGTGCGGCTCAGCTGGGATTGTCAGAGGCTTTTCAAAGCATTTTTTTTCTGCAACCCTTCAGCCAAAGAGGTTGTAGGGGGAAAAAATGCCTTTAAAAGCCAGCTGACTTTCCTGATCATCAGAGCTTCTAAAAGCATTTTTTTCTGCAACCTCTTAAAATTGTAGAGAACCTCTAAAGTTGTAGAAAAAATGCTTTAAAAAAAAAATTGGCCATGCCTACCCAGTAACATTACCCCCCACTGCCAAGCCATGCCCACAGAACCAGTAGTAATAAATTTTAGATTTCACCCCTGGCTTGAGGGGAACATGTGACACCCCCCCAGATTTCCATTTTCACTGGCAGAGGGTGGCAGGAGGCCATCATGGCTGAAAACAGAACTCAGGAGCCTGTTTTCACTGGCAGAGTGCTCGAGCCCCCACAGACAGCCCTGACACGAGTGACGTCAAGCTGGCCACGCCCACCCTGGCCCCTGAGGTCAAGCACAACCCTGATGTGGCCCTCAATGAAATCGAGTTTGACACCCCTGACCTAAGGCATTCATTTTATCAATTTGACTCTTCTGTTCAACCTGCTCACTTAGAGGCTTCCAAGTGCCATTTGTGAGATGCTGGGGTTGCTTTTTTCTCTGCTTCACATTAGATTGGATTTTAATCATATCTAGAAATTCAATGTAAATCCATGTTCAACACATATTCCAAGTAATTACTTTTATTCAAATTACTTGTTCATTGAGAACTGACTTTCTGTGTTTAATCAACAAAACCACATTTATTAAGAACATAACGTATTGCAGGAGAGTATTTGAAGTTAACCACTTTTATATGTGTCAAGAAAAAAGTGGAAAAAAACCAGCCTGAAAAGAAGTAGAAATTCAAGTGTTTCACGGATTTATGAACCTTGTTATTATCCTTGCAAGATAAACAATTTTTGACGTCATATTTTTTGTTTCAGTATACATTTTGGAGGTGCACCTGGGCTAGAAAGCAGGTTCTTGGCAACAGAAGGTAAGTGTCCTGAGGGGAAGAAACGAAACAACAAGAAGTTTTTCAGATTTTTAGAATCTGTAGGTCAGCCCTCCAAATGGCAACCCTAAAATCTGATTGGTTGTTAAAACTGCCATTGGTGGAGTAGGGTTCTCTTTCAAGCAATGGGGAAAGATGCGCTTTCTATGACTTTTAATAGAAAATTATGTTGACTGCATTGAGTCTTTACCTTTAATAGGCTATTATACCATTATTTAACAGGGTTGTGCAGTGATCTAGATTCAAGGAGCAAAATATGGAATGTACATGGACATCTATGCTAGAAATACTCAAACCACGTGCAGCTTTTCCTGGGCTAACGTGATAGTTAAAGGAGACACTGCTCAGGCTGCTTTAAGACATTTCTGACAGGCACCACAGACCTGCCCAGATGCACAAGGAAATGCTGCTTTGAATTAGATTCCTCCATAGTTCAATCACTGACTTCAGGGTTCTTGAGTTCTTGATCTGCCTCACCTTAGGTGCTCAATGATTCGTAATCTCAACAAGGCATGATAACTATGTCCTATTTGTCACTTGATGTGTTCATTTAAAATATGGCAATATGATAGAGCAATTTTCTGTATCCTTTCAATCAATCAGAATAGAGCTGGAAGAGACTTTGGAGGTCTTGAAGTCCAACCTGCTGCTCAAGTAGAAGACCCTATACCAATTCAGATAATTGGCTGTCCCGTCTCTTCTTTAAAAGCCTCCAGTGATGAAACACCCACAACTTCTCAAGGCAAGCTATTCCACTGGTTAATTATCCTAACCATTAGGAAGTTTCTCCTTAATTCCAGATTGTTTCTCTCCTTGATTAATTTCCATCCATTGTTTCTTGTCTTGCCCTCTTGTGCTTTGGAAAATAAGTTGACTCCTCTTTGTGGCAACCTGTCAAATACTGGAATACTGTTATCCTGTCCCTCCAGTTCTTCTTTTCTCTAGACAAGCCATATCCAGTTCCTGCAACCGTTTTTCATATGTTTTCGTCTCCAAGCTTTTAATCGTCTTAATTGCTTTCTCTGCACTTTTTCCAAAGTTTCAACATCTTTTTTGTAAGGTGGTAACCAAAACTGGATACAGTATTCCAGGTGTGGTCTTAGTAAGGTTTTATAAAGCAGTACTGGTACTTTACATGATTTTGATTCTATGTCTCTGTTTATACAACCAAGGATTGTATTAGCTTTTTAGACTAATCCTGCTGTGGTCAGTGACATGGTAGACAATCCTAGGAGGATGTGTATCTAAACAGGAGACCACCAAGCCAGGTATAGTCCTCAGGATGTCATTAGCCACTCCTCTCTGTTGCCAATGTTGCCTACATCCATGAAACTAGGACCTCAATGTGAAGATAAAAGCGATGCATATTAAACTGATCAGAAGAAACATAAACGATTACAGTATATGGCAACTTCTCATCTCAAGTTCTACTTCGTGTTTGATCAGATGTTTGGGGTACAAGATACTTCAAACGAATTCCCCAAGAAAATTTACAGATAGATTTTTGGATAGATATAAAGTAGCCCTTTCATCATATATAAACTGCAATGCAACATGGAAACCAATAAAGACTTGCCCAAGAGCCAAAGTTCTGGTCCTGAAAGTCCAGATAGGATAGGATACATCTATTATCCATTAACTGGTTGGACAAGAGCCTCGTTTTGATTAGGAAAAGCAAAAGTAAGTCAGCCAGCAGCTCCAAGCCACCTAGATTTGATCCAAATATTTCTGCAACTCATCCCTAAGGGATTCTCAATTACCAATCCTCCTTTCAACTTTTCACTTGTCTCGCCTGTTTATTTGTTTGGGTTTAAAAAACCTTTTAGCTATTTACAGTGTATTTCTGGTTCAAGAAATCTGCAAAGGTGGCATTAGATCTGCTAAAAGAACTCTGCAGCCCATGTCTTCTTCTGTTCCTTATACAATGTAATTCTTTAGTTCATTAAAGCCAAGAGACTTGACAGATGAAAGGGTGATAGATTAACTAAAGGAGACTATTCAGGGCTGGGCAGTTTGGAGTGTTCTTTGTGCACTATAATTATTTCTTCCTTCCCTCCTTTCCTCCCTCCCCCCCCCCCCGCCCCTCCATAGTCAGGAAGAAAAATGTCAAACACGAGAAACAAGGAGCGGGTTTGCAAACAAGTTGTATAAACAGATGAATTACCGTCCTAGATCAGGCTGCTGGTTCATCCCGTTTAACATGATGTTTGTGTCCAAGTGCAGCCGGCCTTATCCTCTTGGGAAGCTCCAAATGAGTTTGTGAAATGGATAGCCATTCACGGTTTTGTTTTCCGCCCTTGCTTTGGGTAATGAAATTGGCCTGGCTCCTAAAGTGAGTTTCGCTCTTGCTAGTTCTCTCACCTAAATGAATACGGATGCTTTCTAAGAATCTGCCCACATTCTCAACATCTAGCGCTCCCCAAGAGAAATGTTAATGCATTCTTAGGGCTAATGCCATAGATGCAGTTAATGGGTGTAACGATAAGAATAACTTTGGCAAAAATGCTGCCATGTCTGCCCCCACCAAGTGCTTTTTGTTCTTAATGTCCATTGTTTGAGCCAAGCAGAATTCCATTAAAGAGAAGGACACTGTGCACCATCCGGGCTCATCCCATGGTCTGATACCTATTAACACTTTATGCTATTAAGAATTGCTTTGAATTGTGGCATTCTGTAAATGGGATAAATAAATAAGGCCACTGAAACTGAGGGTTTTTTCCCCCATTAAAACAGCTAGTTACAGGTAGTCCTCAACTTACAACAGTTCATTTAGTGACCATTCAAAGTTACAACGGTACTGTAAAAAGTGACTTACGACCATTTTTCACACTTACGACCGTTGCGGCCGTCCCCACAGTCATATGATCAAAATTCAGATGGTTGACAACTGGTTCATATTTATGCTGGTTGCAGTGTCCTAGGGCCACGTAATCCATTTTGCAATCTTCTGACAAGCAAAGTCAATAGGGAAGCCAGATTTACTCAACAGCCACATTACTAATTTAACTAACTTTTTCAACATAGACCACCCTGTCCTTGAATGGCTGGGTGAACTGGACACTAACATTTGAACCACTATAAGCCCATATAACATAGATAAGTCCATATAAGGGATGTGGTGGCTCAGTGGTTAAGACGCTGAGCTTGTCAATTGAAAAGTCAGCAGTTCACTGGTTTGAATCCGTAGTGCCATGTAATGGGGTGAGTGTTAGGATATGGTTTGAGCCTAATAGATTGTCCAGGCAATATATGTGTTCTGTGACTTTAAGTTTTAATGCTGCATCATTGTAATGCTGAATCATGCTGTAATTAGTTGTAAACGTATTTAAGAAAGGTACTGTAATGTATTCAGTTGATGATAAGCTATCATTGTGCTATCATCGTGTGTATGGGTGGATCTGCTACCAGCGAGGTTTGTGAACCAGAGTGGGCTTGTTATTCTACCAACTACTGTTTGTGTGGTAAGAAGCTTTTTGTGATTTAACTGGCAAAGACTTGGACTGTTTAAAAGACTACGAGATTGTTTATTTTCCACTATAAAGAAAACTTTTGATAAACCAGTTTGCACGTATCTCTTATTTCATTGCTCTCAGCAACGTTTCTCTGTGCACTATACTCTGCTGGTTGCTAACACAGCAACAATATCCTTAACAGTGAGCTTCTCTTACTTGTCCCAGCTTCTGCCAACCTAGCAGTTTGAAAGCACATTAAAAATGCAAGTAGAAAAATAGGGACTGTTATGTCCTTATAAGGACATCCGCCTGGGATTGGCTGAAGATCCTTTCGGCGGGAGTTTTGAATCCCTGTCAGTGGGCGGTGCGTCTGCCGGAGTGTATATAAGGAGAGCTCCGGCAGCGCACAGGCGTTCAGTTCTTGTTATTAAAACTGGTTACTTGAACCTTGCTGGTCACTTCTTCTTTCCTGCGCCGATCTAACACTGGCGACGAAGGTCTAGAGAAGAACCTCCGCGTGGCACGATCGCCATAACGAGCTGAAGTCACTCGACGCGGTCTGAGAAATGGCAACGCCGCAAGCGCTGTTCGCCTCGCTGGCTCCCTTCAACCCCAGCCGGGAGAAGTGGAGTTCGTATATGATACGTTTCCGCCAATTCCTCCGGGGAAACGGCTACAACAACCTAGACGACGAGAGGAAGAGGGCTCTCTTCCTCGCTAACTGCGGCTCCGACGTTCTGGAACTCGCCGTCAACCTCGTCGCACCCAGGGACATTGAAGTCATGTCCTGGGTGGATCTGCAGACTGCCCTGCAAGACCACTATGCACCAACGGGCACCCCCATAGCGAACCGCTTTACCTTCCGCCAACGGAATCAGAAGGAAGGCGAATCGCTTAAGGACTTTGTGACGGCATTGCGTCAAATCGCTGCAAACTGCGAATTTGAGAACGTTGACAATGCCTTACGCGATGGGATCGTCTTCGGGATGAGAGATGCCAACCTCCAAAAGAAGTTCCTCAGCAGAAAAAGACTGTCCCTGAAGGACGTTCTTGAGGAGGCTACGGCTGCTGAAACATCCGAGACCGCCGCTGCTGCCATGCTCCAGTCCCGAGGGATCCATAAGATCCACAAACCGGCATCTGAATCGTCCGAGGACTCTGCCACACCAACCGATTCAGAGGGAGAGTCGACCGTTTTGAAAGTTTCCCGCCCACCCAGGCGGGAAATTCAAAAAGATGGCCGCCGCGCCGCTCTGTGCGGCAGTTGCAAGGGACACCATCCCCGCCAATCCTGTCGCTGGCGGGATGCCACCTGCAGACGCTGTCTTAAGAGGGGGCACATCGCAGAGGCATGCAGAGCCTCTGATCCTGTTCCTGAGTCGATCAAGCCCCAGAATCCAGAAAATCGTCGCGACTCCCAGAGGTCGTCCAAACGGTCCTCAATCCAGCAAAAGCGCGACGACCGCAACAGTTCTCATGGCGGCGCTGTGAACCAGACAACGATCGCCCTCACCAGCACCAACAGTGCCACAAAATTCCACGTGACACTGTTGGCAGAAGGCTTGCCGTGCACGATGGAAGTCGACTCCGGCTCCGTCTATTCGATCATCGACTGGCACCAGGTCAAAAGACTGAAGCTGAATCTCTCCAAGCGCCAACTTGAACCTCTGCACTCCAAGCTGGTGGACTTCGGCGGCAACCCCATCGGCGTCATCGGGCGGACCAACCTCAGGATCGCCTTCAAGCAGTTTCAGGGCCAGCTTCCCATAACCGTCGTGGAGCATAGCCGCCCGACCCTGCTGGGCGTAGAGTGGTTCCAGCCGCTGGGGCTTTCTATTGGAGGCATCCACCAGATTAGCTCAGGCGAACTCGACTCACTCATCGGAGAGTTCCAAGAAGTCTTCGATGGTAAGTTAGGGACATTTTCAGGGAAACCCATCTCCTTTAATCTGGACAAGGGGGTAACCCCAATTCGGCTCAAGCCCCGCCGGGTTCCATTTGCCTTGCGGGCTAAAGTAGACGCTCAGCTAGATAAGCTGATTGCCCAAGGTATCCTGGAACCCATCGATCATGCTTCATGGGAGACTCCCATTGTGACTCCCATGAAGCAGGATGGATCTGTGCGCATCTGCGCCGACTACAAAGTGACCATCAATAAGGCGTTGCCGCAGAGCGCATACCCCGTGCCAGTAGTGCAACATTTGCTGCACTCACTCGGCAAGGGCAAAATTTTTGCAAAACTGGACCTGGCCCAGGCTTACCAGCAACTGCCAGTAGATCAGGAAACGGCGGAGGCACAGACTATTGTCACCCATAGAGGCGCGTTTAAGTGCAATCGTCTCCAGTTTGGAGTCAGTGCAGCTCCTGGCATTTTCCAATCCATGATGGAACGCCTTCTCCAAGGCGTTCCAGGGGTGGTGCCTTATTTCGATGATGTACTGATCTCTGGGGACTCAAAGGCTCAACTCCTGGACCGGCTGAGGCTAGTCCTCCAGCGTTTCAGGGAGAAGGGCTTGAGAGTCCGGAGGGACAAGTGCATCATTGGGGTACAGGAAGTCGAGTTCCTGGGCTATCTAATAGATAGTTCTGGCATCCACCCCACCAAATCAAAAGTTAAAGCTATCCATGAAGCTCCCAGCCCCAAAAACAAAGCGGAGCTTCAGGCTTTCCTTGGATTGCTTAACTTCTACGCTATTTTCCTCCAGCAGAAAGCCACTGTTGCTGAGCCGCTCCATCGCTTGCTGGCGAAGGCAGTTTCCTGGAGGTGGGGACGTGAGGAAGAGTCTGCATTCAGAGCCGTTAAGCAACTTCTGACCTCAGACAGTGTGCTCATTCAATACAATGAGACACTGCCCCTCAGACTGACCTGTGACGCTTCCCCGTACGGAGTTGGCGCTGTGCTCAGCCATGAACTGCCCACCGGTCGTGAAGCCCCCATCGCATTTTTCTCTAAGACTATGTCGAGTGCTGAGCGCAACTATAGTCAACTGGACAAAGAGGCGTTGGCTATTGTTGCAGGGGTGAAGCGCTTCCACGAATACCTATATGGACGGCAATTCACCATTGTCACCGATCACAAGCCTCTCCTCGGCCTACTAGCAGGGGACAAGCAGACCCCAGCCTTCATGTCCCCCCGGATGACGCGCTGGTCCATTTTCCTCGCCGGCTACTCTTACAGCCTCGTCCACCAGCCTGGTAAAGCCATCGCAAACGCCGACGCGTTGAGCAGGTGCCCATCCGCCGAATCCGTGGAAGACCCGGCCCCCACGCTCGAGCTGCTGCATATAGACAACGACAGCAACTGTCCGGTGACATCTGCCGACGTAGCGACGCACACGCGAACTGACCCCATCCTCCGGCAAGTCCACTCCTGGGTCCTGAGAGGCTGGCCAACTCAAATTGACTGCAACGACTTCATCCCGTTCAGCCGCAAGCAAGGGGAGCTGTCCACCATGCGCGGCTGTTTACTATGGGGAGATAGGGTGCTGATTCCCAGCACTCTTCAACGAAGGACTCTTACTGCGCTGCACAAAGGACACCCGGGCATTGTCCGGATGAAAGCCCTGGCACGGAGCTACGTCTGGTGGCCGACACTGGACAAAGACATTGAACATTGGGTCGCCAGGTGTAGCCCGTGCCAAGAAGTCAGAGCCGCCCCGCCTCAATCTGACCCGATGCCCTGGGAGACTCCGAGCTCCCCCTGGTCGCGCATTCACATAGACTTTGCTGGCCCCATTCATGGGCACCACCTCCTCATTGTGGTTGATGCATACTCCAAGTGGTTGGAAGTTGTCCCCATGGCATCCACCACAACGGAAGCTACCATCCGTGCCCTCCGGCGACTTTTCGCGACCCATGGACTCCCAGACGTTCTGGTCTCAGACAACGGGCCCCAACTTACGTCCGTGCCCATGGAAGCTTTCCTGGCTGGCTTGGGCATTCGCCATGCTCTCTCTGCCCCTTATAGACCGGCCGGAAATGGGCAGGCTGAACGGATGGTACGGCTCACGAAGGAGTCGCTCGCCAAGATGGGCCCGGGCGACTGGCAGGAGCGCATTGACACTTTTTTGCTTACCCAGCATATCACGCCTCACTCTGCCACCCGAAAATGCCCCGCCGAACTTTTAATGGGCAGGAGACTCCGGTCACCCCTGGACAGACTGCACCCGCAATACTCCTCTGAGGTGCCCGCATTCGCCAGTCGCCAACTGCGCCAGTTTTCCGTCGGTGATGCCGTTTTCGCTCTTAATTTCCACGGCTCGCCTAAATGGCTTAAAGCTACAGTACACAGCACAACCGGTCCCAAATCCTACCGCGTTGAGCTGGACGATGGACAGATCGTGAGACGTCATCTCGACCAGCTCCGCAAAAGGTGGAGGGAAGTGAGCGAAAACCACCCCGACGAGGTAGGCCTAAACCACCCCGACGAGGTAGGCCTAAACCACCCCGGCGCAGTAGGCCTAAACCACCCCGACGAGGTAGGCCTGAACCACCCCGGCGCAGTAGGCCTAAACCACCCCGACGAGGTAGGCCTAAACCACCCCGGCGCAGTAGGCCTACACCACCCCGGCGCAGTAGGCCTAAACCACCCTGGCGAGGTAGGCCTAAACCACCCAGACGAGGGAGACCGGCGACCCGAAGGAAGAACAAACACCCCGGCACCTAACCTAATATCAGATCCGGCAAGGCAAGTAGACCGGGGACAACCCAGCAGGGGAAGCCAACATCAACCCTGCGAAGTTGGCAACCGACGCTCCAGGGATGGGGACCTCCATCCAACTCACCAGAAGGCCCCACAACGACCCGCCGACCGCGCAGAAAACCAACCCTGCAAGGAAGGCCTCCACCACCCCGGCAGGGTAGGTCAACACCAACCCGACCAGGTCGAGCAGCCCAGCGGCCAGAGGGAACCTTCGGCACCACCATCAGACCAACCGCGCAGAGAGGGCCTACACCACCCCTGCAAGGTAGGCCTACGCCACCCCGACAGAGCCGACCAGTCACCAATTCCGTCCGCCTGCCGCCCCGGGAGTAAGCCGGACTCGATCGGAGAACCCGGGGGCGTAACCCAACCACCACCACCACCGGACGCGCACCCTGACCCGGACCGGCGCGACCCCAGCCCAGAAGGGACCCGAGGGAGACCCAGGGACCTACCGTGGCTCAGGAGTTCCGGACCGGTCCAGAGCGGGGATCCACACCGGCGGCTCCACGATCCGTGCAGGAACGAGGCAGACCAGCATCGCCCGCAGGCGGAGGTCCGTGGCCCGGCCGGAGGTTCGGACACAGTGCCCGCGTCCTCGACAGCCAGACCCAGCCCGGCACCGGGGAAGAAGCCCCGAGCAGAGCTGACACCCTCCGTCCGGGAGAGTGTCCATCTTGACGGTGAACTGCGCAGGTCTACGCGGGCACGTAGACGTCCTGTTTATCTTAGTGACTATTTCCCTGATCGACTGACTAAGAACTAGGGGGGAGGAGTGTTATGTCCTTATAAGGACATCCGCCTGGGATTGGCTGAAGATCCTTTCGGCGGGAGTTTTGAATCCCTGTCAGTGGGCGGTGCGTCTGCCGGAGTGTATATAAGGAGAGCTCCGGCAGCGCACAGGCGTTCAGTTCTTGTTATTAAAACTGGTTACTTGAACCTTGCTGGTCACTTCTTCTTTCCTGCGCCGATCTAACAGGGACCATCTTTGGTGGGAAAGGGACAGCGTTCCATGCGCCTTTAGCGTTTAGTCATGCCGGCCACATGACCACAGAGACATCTTCAGACAGCTCTGGCTCTTCAGCTTTGAAAGGGAGATGAGAACCGCCCCCTAGAATCAGGAACAACTAGCACATATGTGTGAGGGAAATCTTTACCTTTACTTTTATCTTAAATCCATGTATTTGCCATATACTACATAAATAAAATAAAACTAACTTAATAAATGCAGTGATTCACTGAACAACTGTTGCAAAAAAATCATAAAATGTGGCAAACTCACTTAACAATTGGGGGCTCAATTGTGGTCGTAACTCAAGGACTACCTGTATTGAAATGGCAAAAAGGGTTTTTTTAAAAAAAAAATCAGCAAAACTCTCAAGTGTGAATGTAGACCCTATAAACATCTTTACATTTAAATAAGATGTCATCTACATATTAATAAGGTACCCTGTATCCGGGTATAGAAGTAAGAATCTGATGCTTTCAAAATTATGCCTCATTTAGCAACTGCCTCAAATAGACACAATTTGCAAATGCAATGGTAATAGGCAATAGGAAATGACAGTAAAAAATCATTTTCCTATCAGTGAGTGCACTTCTGCCCAAATGTGTGTGCTAACAACAATTCACTAATGCTGGTGTTACTGTATGAGAGAACTTTAGCTGAATGAGACAGCAGCAGCAGCAATCTTAGCAGCCTACCGTACCCTTTTCCTGTCTTAAATACCTAACATTTATTCTGATGGGTTGAAGGAAGTGTCTCTGTGTGTGTTTATTAAAAAAAAAGTCAAAATTTCATTTGAAGTTCCAGCCGATTTTTTATAGATAATATTTATTCCCACTTTTGGAAGGTTTCATCAATTGAATATAACTCCATTGGCATTTCTATATTTCCGCATCCCTTATTAAGCTCACAAGGTTTTCATACAAGGGTGCCCCTTAATAAATTGTGGCACACTTATACTGTGCCCTGCATTGCAGGAAATTCAGGATGGCATATTGCTGCATTGTCTAAAACAAATTTCATCACATTTCTGCGAATCGGGTGAGATTAAAACCTAGGAAGGTGCAAAGAGGAGAAAGCAAGGTTGAACTAGGGCAGGGGTCAGCAACCTGTGGCTCCCTGTCACTGGTCAGCACCACAATTTTGAGAGGAGCTCCTGTTGGGGGTGGAGCAGGGCATGCCAGGAGGAGACTCTATGGCAATTGATAGGCCTTTCGGTTAGGACTGGTAGAGAAAAAAGGATGCCGCACCAGGAGGAGACTCTATGGTGGGGGAACCGGACTTCCGGTCAGCTCCAAAACTGAACAGGGGGGCTTCCAGTTAGGACTTTTATGGCTCTTTGAGTGTTTAAGGTTGCCGACCCCTGAAGTAAGGTATTCATGGCATTGACCTCCTTGTCTAAAAAGAAATATTTCCACGTATCCAATGGTACATATATAGAATTAACTGCAACAGGACTCTTTTTCATCCACACTCTTTTGTGAATGTAGGACAGTTATCTACAATCCCTCCTTAATCCTTCCATTCACACAACATCTGCAACTGAGGGCATCCTGGTCAAGACTGTAGGAAGAAAAATCCATCTGATTTAATTTCCATCTGGGAAAAAGATACTGGAGGCTGATTGGAAAGAAGGATTCAGTTTATTGATAAGCAGAACTAGCATGTGGTTCTGGGACAGTTGACAAATTAGCTTGATAGGTGCAAGGATTTTTATACAGTTTCAGAAATGTTGTAGGGGTTATGCAATGTAGTGAGCCTGGTGTCTTTTGCTATTCTAATGGTGATGGGTCAATCCTATGATATCCTAAAAGGTCATCTCCTGTCCTTAGAATTTGTGTGGGAGATGTAAATTTTAATCCCAGCCTGGGGGAGCTGTGGTTTAAGGTGTTTTGTTTGTGAATAGGCTGGCCTGGATTTCGCAAAATATCCATCTCTAAAGACTTCAGGCATCTGCTGGGGGATGTTTTACTATGCAGGAAATTGGGGCTGCTTTCTGCCTTTAAGAGCATGTTTCTCCATTTCTCCTTTGGGAAAATATAATAATATTTTCTTAATATCTTATCTTAATATTCCCCAAAATATTTCGTTCTCTAGGAGTGGGGAGCTTTCCACAAGGCCCTTCACTGAAATCCTTTAAATGAAATGGCGTAGATGCTGTTTGCCCTCTCAATCTATTATTATAACAGTCAATTTGAAACTCAAAACAGCTATTATGTCTTTGACTGTAATTCTTGCGGTCTCAAGACACTATTCTAGCTAGAATGATAAAAACCGCAGCCCGGAAATCTAGAGGGAGCTAACTTAAGTGATTGCTTATCAACCAGTTAAAGTGAACTAATCAACTAAGTGCAAATAGGATGAAGTAAACAGAGAGAAACACATAAGTGTAAGGAGCTGCTTTATAGTGAAAATGATGCCAGATAGGCATTGATTCCATGTCTCAGATAATCCTATTAATAATAAGGAAGAATGGTCTGGATTAATTGGTGTCTCTCACAAAATATCTTTTGCATTGTTTCAAATAGTATCTATGTTAATTATTGCAGGAGCTATTTAATTTGATTACTAACTACATATTTCTTCTCCGGCTATTATCTGAGCACCACATTTTCTAATTAAAGGCATTCTACTTTATCCAAGGAAAAGGTCAGACAAAATTCATAGGAGGTATGTGTGAGAAAGATAGATAACAGTGTTCTTTTTAGGGGGGAAAAAAGGAAACAAAACAGTTGCTACAAAGGAACAGGGGTACATTGTGTTACTTGTCTTAGTACTGCCAGTTCCAAAGAGATCTATGACTAAAGATCTCAAGTGGCCATGCATTTCTCCAGGTAATCATTTCCAACTTAAAAGTGTGAGCATATTATTTAGAATAATCATTGGCTAGTAAGAAGCTGGAGCTGATTCCAAGAAATAAGACACACCTATTTTTATGTTGCTGATTGGTTAAGGATAGCACTAGGAGCAACTCCAAGCATTAAATCAAGAAGACATTTGATCCTGGGCTATATCACCAACTCTGTTCATGCCAATAGCTTCTTCCTCCCTCTCCATGCCCTGAATTTTCCATACTCTTGTTCCGTGGCAGTGTTGTTCAGGGTTGACTTAATTACTG
Source organism: Masticophis lateralis (assembly GCA_030761175.1). Lineage (NCBI taxonomy): Eukaryota > Metazoa > Chordata > Lepidosauria > Squamata > Colubridae > Masticophis > Masticophis lateralis. The sequence goes on from JAUDYJ010000003.1 coordinate 68,863,396, forward strand.
TGCAATGATTTTGATTTATTTTATTAATTTAATTTATTAGCACTGCACACTATATGCATATTTGTGAATTTAATTTATTAGTATTGTTTACTGTAAAAGCATTGCCAAAAAGGCATTAAGAGTTGTTAACCTAATCTTGCAAAGCTTCTTCTCTGGTAATAGTGTACTGCAAATTAGGGCATACAAAACCTTTGCTAGACCAATTCTCGAATACAGCTCATCTGAACCCACAGTGCATATCGGACATTAATACAATTGAGCGAATCCAGAGATATTTCACGAGAAGAGTCCTCCACTTCTCTGCTCACAACAGAATACCTTACTGCCACCAGGCTTAAAATGTTGGGCTTAGACAACTTAGAACTACGCTGTCTTCGGTCTGACCTAAACATAGTACACAAAATTATCTACTACAACATCCTACCTATCAATGACTACTTCAGCTTCAACTGCAACAATACATGAACACACAATAGATACAAACTTATGGTATCTATAAGTTACCATAAGTAACTTATACTTATGGTAACTCCAAACTTGATTGCAGAAAAGATGACTTCAGCAACAAAGTGGTCAATGTCTGGAATTCATTACCTGACTCTGTGGTTATTTCCCAAAACCCCCATAACTTTAACCTTAGACTGTCTACTGTTCACCTCACCCCATTCCTAAGAGGTCAGTAAGGGATGTGCATAAGCACACCAATGTGCCTACCGTCCCTGTCCCACTGTGCCCATTTATTCTATCCTTATCCTGTATTCATAATCATGTTTATACTTATATCTGTTATCTTACATGTTTGACAAATAATAATAAATTTTTAAAAAACCTTCCAGTATCTCAAAGGGGAACAGTCTGTAATGTTACTATCAAGGGAATCTGAGCCATGAATTGTGGAGAAAATGATAAAGGTGGATTTTAATCAGTGGTGAAATCTAAAATTTGTTACTACCAGTTCTGTGGGCATGGCTTGGTGGTGGTGGTAATGTGATTGGGTGGGCATAGCCATTTTTTTTTTTACTTTTAAAACCATTTTTTCTACAACCTCTTCAGAGAAGAGGTTGTAAAAAAATGATTTCAAAAGGCTCTGACGATCCCAGCTGAGTTGCCTAATCGTCAGAGGCTTTTTTTCTTTTAAAAGAAAAAAAGCCTCTGCTGATTAGTCAACTCAGTTTGGATCATCAGAGGCATTTAAAAGAAAAAAAGCCTCTGCCGATCAGGCAACTCAGCTTGGATCGTCAGAGGCATTTAAAAGAAAAAAAGCCTCTGCTGATCAGGCAACTCAGCTGGGATCATCAGAGGCTTTTAAAAGAAAAAAAGCCAACTCAGCTTGGATCGTCAGAGACATTTAAAAGAAAAAAAGCCTCTGCTGATTAGTCAACTCAGTTTGGATCATCAGAGGCATTTAAAAGAAAAAAAGCCTCTGCCGATCAGGCAACTCAGCTTGGATCGTCAGAGGCATTTAAAAGAAAAAAAGCCTCTGCTGATCAGGCAACTCAGCTGGGATCATCAGAGGCTTTTAAAAGAAAAAAAGCCAACTCAGCTTGGATCGTCAGAGACATTTAAAAGAAAAAAAAGCCTCTGCCGATCAGGCAACTCAGCTGGGATCATCAGAGGCTTTTAAAAGCATTTGATGATCCCAGCTGAGCTGCGCGACCATCGGAGGCTTTTTTTTTAACTTTTAAAAGCATTTTTTCGGCCAAATAGGTTGTAGAAAAAATGCTTTTAATTTTTTTTTTAAAAAGCCTCTGATGATTGTGCAGCTCAGCTGGGCATGGGGAAGGGTGCAGGGAGTTTTGCTACCAGTTCTCCGAACCACCTACCTCCATCGCTACCAAATCGGGCAATCCGGTCCGAACCAGTAGCATTTCACCCCTAGTTTAAATAAACCTATAATACATTTATGACCACAATTCCTGCCTGATTTTTTTAAACCATGGTTATTAACCAAATCACTCCAGTTTTTAAGTGAATCATATGATTGCTAAGTACCTCTGACATCCCCCATTCACTTTGCTTGTCAAAAGCCTGCTGGGAAGGTGGCAAATGGTAATTACATGACCCTGGGACACTGTAAGTGTGGCAAGTACATGCCAGTTGCCAAGTGTCCCAATTTTGATCACATGACCGTGGAGATAGAACTTTGAACAATCATTAAACAATTGTTTGTAACACGAGGACTTCCTGTAACGAGCTGTTTTTCAACACCAATTCAAATATACAGTATATATTTAAATTCCCAGATATAGCCTGCAAACAGTAAAGTAATATTTTCTTGTTACTCTTGGTGACTTCACAAAAAAAACATCCACCCGGGGTCTTGTGTTTTTGTTTTACAACAGTATAGAAGCGGTTTGCCAATGATTTCCAGGATGTTTTTGTTTTGACTTCTCAGTATAGTCTACCAGCCTGGTATTTCCTGGTGTTCACCCGCTGAAGTGTTAAGCAGGCCTCACCATGCTTAGCTTTCATAAATCAGCCAAGGTCAGCTAGGTGCTGCCAATCCTTAATAAAGGCTCTTTGCATTTCTTTTAAAGCCAATCAAGGCAAAATGAATTTTCAAGAAGTTTCTTTAAAATACTCTAGATGAAATAAAAAATCACGTGCAAAAAACCCCCAGAAAATTCCACCAATGTCGTCGTTTATATTTGCTCAGGAAACACTTTTTTATACAGTATTTACTCTGTTGGAGCTTGCCATGTTGGTCATGCATGGTCCTATCAGTTTTTTCCAACTTTGGTCAATTTTTGGATCAAGAACCTGATGAGATAATTAAAGATATTATTCTATCCTACACGTATTAAACAGGATATTTTTGTTTAGGGATCAGTGGTGAAATCCCAATATTTTTACCACTGGTTCTGAAGGTGTGGCTTGGTGGGCATGGTGTGGCTTGGTGGGTGTGGCTTGGTGGGCTTGGCAGGGGAAGGATACTGCAAAATCTCATTCCCATCCCACTCCAGGGGAAGGACACTGCAAAATCTCCTTTCCCACCACACTTTGGGGTGAGCCAGAAGGGGTATTTGCCGGTTCTCCAAACTCATCAAATTTTTTGCTACTGGTTCTCCAGAACCTGTCAGAACTTATTGGATTTCACCCCTGGTAGGGATGCTCTATTGCTTTTAGCAGTGTATTACTCCTTGCTATTTCTTCAGTAGGAGTCACAACATCTGCTTTTTAACAAACAAGCAAGATTTGCACAGATGATCTTTTGCCCATCAATTTCCAAAAGACCCTTTCATTCAGAATCCATTGGAAGAAACCCTTCCACAATTTTGTTCAGCCTGTCAAGACTATAGGATGGATCTCCAAACTTGGCAGCTTTAAGACTTGTGGACTTCAACTCTCAGAATTCCTCAGCCAGCATGGCTGAGAATTCCTCAAACAGCATGGCTGGCTGAGGAATTTTGGGAGTTGAAGTCCACAAGTCTTAACGTTTTCCAGTTTGGAGACCCCTGAAAGCAAAAATGCAAAATTGTGGGAACCTACTCCCTTCCCTGTTATTTAAGTATTGGTCCTGACAGTATCTTTAACATGCTAAAAGCTGAAGCTGTAAGGGATCACAACTGCATGACTAGATATCAGAAAAAGTTGACCTTTCCTGGATACAATTTGTCATGAGCTATGGGAGGGGCACCATTCAATCCTTTGCCTGAGGCAGCATGATGGCCCTAGTGATTTCCCATTCTGATCAGTAAAGTCACTCGGTTCTTTTCACTCAGCTTAATTCTAATTACAACACAAGCACTGTACACCCAGAAGAAAAAAATGTACTCATTTTTTAATGAGCCCATACCCAACTCTCTATTGTTCAATACTTCACCCTATTTGGAACGAATGCCCTTTGAGCCATGACTAACTCAGTCTCAAGACCTGAATCAGTCTGAATACACCCCACAGCTCTTCTCTATTTCTATCATCCAAGTTCTCACTGACTACCAGTATTCATAAGAGACCAACCATCGAAACTCAGAGTAGTTTCACTGATGAACACACTGAAAGTTGGATTGAATTGATTATGAAAAGCTGGTATCACAGGCTGGTAACAGCTCTTCTGAATAGCTTCTGTTTGAAGAGTTTTAATTCAGCCAATTATCCTACAATAATTTTTTCGCTGTCTCTGCGTACTCTGCTCACTTTCAATCTCACTGTAGAGGTTTAAAACATCACCTCACACTTTGGAAATGCCCTTTCACTACTAATTACTCTGTTATAGGTTTGACAGCCTAATCTGCTCCCAGCTGTTTCTCCACTCCATTGACAATCACAAAAAGAAACAAATTATATTTGTTTTTCCATAGCTACCATTCATTTTTTAGACTTAGTCCACAAGTAAAACAAAGGCAATTCTAAGTGCTCTATTCATTTCCAGGTCCTTTAATTCAATTCACATGTACACAATAAATCATAGTTTTGGAATAAAAGCTAAATAAATTAACGCAGCCTTACTCAACCTCTAGAAGTATTGGATTTCAGCTTCCAGAACTTTTGAAATATTAATATCAAAGCATTTGGAGAGTCTGAGATTGGAGAAGGCTGAAATAAGATTTAACTTATTAAATGACGATACTCAGCTGTACATTTCCACCCTGGACCACCCCAATGATGCCCTTCACGTGATGCCCTGATGCTTGGAGGCTGTGCGGATCTGGATGGGGAGAAACAGACTAAGACTCAACCCCTCCAAGACTGAGTGGCTATGGCTCCTGGCGTCCCGGTATAGTCAGCTGGTTCCATCGTTGACTATTGGGGATGAGATCCTGGCCCCCTCAGAGAGGGCTTGCAACTTGGGTGTCCTCCTGGATGCATGGCTGTCTTTAGAAGACCACATGATGACTGTGGCCAGGGGAGCCTTCTATCAGGTTTGCCTGATTTACCAGTTGCGACCCTTTCTGGACCGGGATGCCCTGCGCACGGTCACTCATGCCCTCGTCACCTCCCACCTGGACTACTGTAATGCTCTCTACATGGGGCTCCCCTTGAAGAGCACTCGGAGGCTCCAACTGGTCCAGAATGCAGCCATGAGGATGATTATGGGAGTAACATGACGCATCCATATAACACCCCTCCTGCGCGAGCTGCACTGGCTCCCGGTGGTCTTCCAAGTGCGATTCAAGGTATTGGTTACCACCTTCAAAGTGCTCTATGGCTTAGGACCCAGATATTTACGAGATCAGCTTCTGCCACCGATGGCCTCCCACCAACCAACACGCTCCCACAGAGAGGGACTCCTCAGGGTGCCATCGATCAAACAATGCCGACTGGTGATCCCCAGGGGGAGAGCCTTCTCTTTGGGGGCACCTGCCCTCTGGAATGAACTGCTGCTGGGGATACATATATTCCCAACCTACGTACCTTTCATCGTGCCCTTAAAACCTTACTATTTCAACAGGCTGGGCTGGCTAGATAAGGAATTTTAGGGGTTTTTAATCTGGAGTTTTTAAATTTGGGGCCAAATTATTTAATACATTTTAAATTGTTTTTAAATTTTGTATTATATGGTGCTTTTACTATGGCTGTACACCACCCTGAGTCCCTCAGGAGAAGGGCGGGATAAAAATTTAAATAATAAATAAATAAATAGATAAATAAATAAACTTGTATATTATTTATATGTGTCTATATTAATTTTTATATTAACTGTATGTTTCAAGTCGAGCTAACAGTAGAAATAGCCTTAACCCAGTTTAGAATAGAGGTGCATAACCTAAGACTCCAGAGAGGAGGAGGAGGAGGAGGAGGAGGAGGAGGAGGAGGAGGAGGAGGAGGAGGAGGAGGAGGAGGAGGAGAAGAAGAAGAAGAAGAAGAAGAAGAAGAAGAAGAAGAAGAAGAAGAAGAAGAAGAAGAAGAAGAAGAAGAAGAAGAAGAAGAAGAAGAAGAAGAAGAAGAAGAAGAAGAAGAAGAAGAATCACTAGTATTTAGGAATATACTGCTCCTTGAATCTTCAGCTAAATGAGTATTTTGGAGTCATGGGGGCACACATAGTGCACCTATTATTGACTTCTTATAAAAACTGCACCCTTTTTGGTTTCTCATAATAGCTACAAGGAGGTACAGATGTGAGTTAAAGAGAGGCTGGCAGGGACAACAAGATACTTCAGACCAGTCAAGGATGGCACGGTTGAGTGTGTTTGGCACTGGTGTTAATTTCACAAAGGCATACACTTCTTCCCTTGAAATATGAGCCTGTCTGTGAAAAATATTATCCAACCTATTAATCCCTATTAGCGCTGTACATAGAGGAAGACCTAATCCAACTTTCAATAGCACTGTTAGAAATAGTTATATTTTGTCAATGTATGAAAGGCATGCAAGATACAATTGTGTCTTTGCGAAATACGGGTTGGTGTTTCATCATGGTACCTATTTTTTCCTTGAGGATTTAACTTGCAGTACATGGCATCTTGGCATCATTCTAGTTCTGTGCAGTTGCCTAGACTATAATGTCATGGCTACCCCAACATGAGCAGCATACCCCAGCAGGAAATAGAATCTAGTTTACTCTGGATTAAGGTTAGTAATTAATTTATTAATTAGGTAAACTTGCTATTCTCTGTTTCATTTAAAATGTTGTGTTGTGTTGTGTTGTGTTGTGTTGTGCTTTGCTTTGCTTTCTTTCCAAGGGTCTCAAGATCAATTTTTTTTGAGGTCATGTAAGCTATTCAGAGTCACCTCAAACTGTAAGATAGCAATAACAAGATCACTTAGACTTATATACTGTATTTTCCCGCGTATAAGACTACTTTCTAACACACAAAAATCTTCTCAAAAGTCGGAGGTCGTCTTATATGCCGGGTGTTGTTCTCCTGTAACCGGGCAGACCAGCCCGAAAGGCTCTGACGAGCCTTAAATGGCTCTGAGGAACCAAGTTGAATTGCCTGCTGAGTTGCCGCTAATCAGCTAAGTTACACGCCAGAGCCATGTAAAAGAAAAAGTTTTTTTCCTTTTACACCGCACTGGCGATCCCAGCTAAATTGCTTGATTAGCAGGCAACTCAGCTGGGATCGCCAGAGCTTGGATGACCAGCACCATGTAAAAGGAAAAAACTTTCCTTTTACATGGCGTTGGCAATCCCAGCTGAGTTGCCTGATTAGCAGGCAACTCAGTTGGGATCGCCAGAGCTTGCCCAGCTCTGGCAATCCCAGCTGCCAATTTTTGCCTGCTAATTGGTAGCAAAAATCCCCCCCTCTAGCTTGCTTACCTTAGCTGCTAGCTGCAATGCTTGCCTTGTTTCACTTGCCTGCAATCCATTGCATCAGCAAGCAACTGAATCTCCCTGCCTGCAATCAAGAAGGCAGGGAGTTGTGGACTTCAACTCCCAGAATTACTCAGCCAGCAAAGCAAAGCTGGCTGAGAAATTCTGGGAGTTGAAGTCTACAAGTCTTAAAGTTGCCAAGGTTGGAGACCCCTGTTCTATTGTTTTTTTCCCCTTTGGGGAAAGTTTTTTTCCCCTTTGGGAGCTTTAAAAAAAATAGTTAATTGGGTTTTTTTTTTAGTTGTTCTTTTTTAGACCTAGCCATTTAAAGGCTAGGTCTAAGTTTTATGCTAGGAAGTTTTAAATTTAGCTTTCATATAAAAATAAAAATAAAATAAAATAATATTTGTGCAGCTTTCTGAGATTTAGTGTGTTTTTGTAGTGTTTCACTCTAACTACACAAACGCACAAAATCTCACAAAGCTGTATGTGGAATTTTGTGTGTGTAAAATGTGAAAGTTGGGTTTTTGGGCTTTTTGTGGCTATGTGAGATTCCTGCTTGTTGCTTGGGTCTAGCACAGCTGCTTTTACATTGTGGGTGAGCCAGTTGATGTTTTTTAATTTTTATTTGGTGTGCATTGGAAGAAGGGTCATCTTATACAGCAAGTATAGCCCAAACCCTATATTTTTACAGGAAAAGTCAGGGGTCGTCTTATATGCCCAGTTGTCTTATATGCCGGAAAATACAGTACCTCTTCACAGTGCTTTACAGCCCTCTTTAAGCAGTTTACAGAGTCAACGTATTGCCCCCAACAATCTGGGTCCTCATTTTATTGACCTTGGAAGGATGGAAGGCTGAGTCAACCATGAGATGGTTAGAATCAAACTGATGGTAATCAACACAGCTGCAATACTGCATTCTAACCACTGTGCCATCACGGATGAGTGGCATATAAGAGGGAGGGAGGGAGGGAAGGAGGGAGAGAGAGAGAGAAAGAAATAAGTCTTATTTAGAGTAACATGCTGTTTCTATTGTATGTAGCTTTTATAGTAATTGTGTATGCACCGTTCTTTAAGTTTTTGCAAGCGCTGAGTATTGAACCCAGTGAATTTCTCCCAACCATTTGCTTTCTTTAAAGATAACCAGCAGGACCAATCCAATCAAATCATTGTCATGGTTGAGTAAAGGGTTCCTAGCATCTGGACAAAATTACTTGTTGACATGGCTTCTGCAGGGTCTGACACTGAAAACTTCCTGCCCTTTGAGATCCTTTAGTTGAAGATGGCTGAGATTCAATTTGCAACTTTCTACACTGAACCACAATTCTTTTTCTGCTCTGTAAGTCCCTATTGCAACATCATGAAATTAATACCTTGCCAAGGATTTGATCGGTAGTAGAGTCTGATAAAAATTGCTCTAAATCGAATGGCTTACACCTAGGCCTACATCATCATAACAAATTATCCGTGGGCAACTTGGGTGTGAAACTCATAAAAAGGAATTGTTTGGTTGCAAGGACATGACTATAGTTTGATGTGCTGTTCACTCAGCAGTCAGGAATGTAAGACTGCCACACTGTACTTGCTGCCTAAGTTCAGGCTAGACTTTGCACTGATCTGGTGGCATTTTAGGTAGTAACACATGGAGTTCAAGGAAGAGAATCGGGGACAATCAAAAGGACAAATGAAAGAAACTGGAATGAATCAGCAGTAGCAAACATTCAGGATATTTGCATTTAAGATCTCTAATATATCACTTAACCATGTGCTCTTTATCCTGCACTACAGTTCTCTTTTCCACAACTTTATAGAATTCTTTCTTAAGATAGCCTTCCTCAGAACTAATGCTATTCAAAGGTGCTCAATGATTATCTCCTCATTCTAATAGATGGGGAGGTCACTGTGAACATATAGGATCCATGTTGCAGGATCCAATCTGGGTCAGTCATCGGGACCAGAGGTTTTTGTCTTCAGAGAACTTCTCTCTAGGCCAAGGGTGTCAAACTCAATTTCATTGAGGGCCACATCAGGACTGTGGTGGACCTCAGGGGGCTCGGGGGCTGTGGCCAACTGGGTAGGCATGGCCAGCTTGATGCCACTCACTGGGCATGGTTGACTGGGTGGGCGTAGTTGACTGGGTGGGCGTGACCAGCTTGATGCCACTCCCAAAATTGCTGACATGTTTCCTCTTCGCATTGGGTAGACCAGGCCGAAGCCATATGGGCCGGCCCCTTACATTTTCCAGGACAGCCCTGTGGGCCAAATCTGACCACATCGCAAGCTGGATCTGGCCCACACACTTTGTGTTTGACACCCCTGCTCTAGGCTAAAGGGAATTTCCCTGAAAATGGGCTCCAGGATGAGTCTGAAAGCTCGGAAGACAAAATCTCTGGTCCCGGTGACCGACCCAAATTGGATCCTACAAAGTACACAATGACTTCTAGTCAGACTTTTGTATATTTTTTAATATACCAGAAGGCAGTGGCTGATGCCAGGACAAATTTAAATCAGTTTTCCTTTTATTATATTAAATACATATTCTCTAAAACACGTGTGGAAATAAATTTCCTTTGTGCCTCATTAAAAATGACAATATGATAACAGCGTTTGAAGGTTTCTTGGCCCTTGTGCAGGAACCTTTCAGAGCTGTGTATAGTCCACGAGCCTGTGTGTCTCTGGCCTATAAAACAGAGTTAAGGATGTGCGAAAATATTACTTTACACCAGGGGTGAAATGCTCCCGGTTCAGGCCGGATCACCCAATCCGGTAGCAATGGAGGCCAGTAGCAAAAATCTCTGCCCCCCCCCCCCATGCCCAACTGAGCTGTACAATCATCAGAAGCTTTTTTTTTTTTTTTTTTACTTTTAAAAGCATTTTTTCTACAACCTCTTTGGCCAAAAATTGCTTTTAAGAGTTAAAAAAAAATAGCCTCTGATGATTGCATGGCTCAGCTGGGATCATCAAAGGCTTTTAAAAGAAAAAAATGCTTTTTTTCTTTTAATTGCCTCTGATGATCCAAGCTGAATTGCCTGATCACCAGAGGCATGTAAAAGAAAAAAAGTCTCTGCTGATCAGGCAACTGAGCTGGGATCGTCAGAGCCTTTTGAAAGCATTTTTTACAACCTCTTTGGCGAAGAGGTTGTAGAAAAAATGGTTTTAAAAGTAAAAAAAAAATTGACCATGCTCACCCAGTCACATTACCCCCACCACCACCAAACCACGCCCACAGAACTGGTAGTAACAAATTTTAGATTTCACCACTGCTTTATACTGTTCAGCTCTTGTCACCCTTGCAATTTCAGTTCCCTACCTCAGTCTTTTCTTTCACTAGTCCATCTCCACCATACTATTGTGGCTTCTGTCTAGCATCATGTTTCAATGTTTCTGTTTAACCCTTCCTTGTAGAGATGTCTCAGGGTATGGTCCAAATCTCAAGATGGCGGTACAATCAAAGTTCCTCCTGCATTTTTCTGTGCATCATGTGTGCTTTGAAGCTTTCATCACACCATGGAGGCCACCACCTTGCCTTTTTTTACAACAGTGCAGACCCTCCCTTTTCCTAGTTCGAGTAATTTCAAGATCCAGCTGTGTAGATGGGCATGGACATAGTTTTGCTCTTGCTGAGAAGGGAGTTCCTTCTCTCAGTGAGTTCAGAGTCATATTTTGACTACTTCATAGCCGTCTAATTGTTCTGTCACTTCTGACTTTTTGTGACTCAGCTAATATCATTGTGTCACTAATCGCTTTTCCTCAAAATGTGTATTTTGTAATCAGTAAAATAGGTCTTTTCACATAGCAATGTTTATTAGCGTAACACCCCTATTGAAAATGTAATGCTGTAATAGATACCTTTTCTTCATTAATCCGGTAATTCAAGGGTTTCTTCTATCGGCACATTGTAATAGCAGTATATTTGTACCATTATATAACATCATATTGTACATGTCATGTTTGTTAGTTGTTAATATGTTAATGTGTGACTTTGTTATGCATTTTTGTGAAGGTAATAGCAGTCACATATGAACAATGAAGTACATGAGTTCTCCCCACAGTGGCAATAAATAAGCTATTTTTAATTTCTTAAGAGAGTCAGTGTGGTATAATGGTCTAGGAGCAGAGAGGCTCACTCTCGACCACAAAAATTCATTGACGTTGGGCCAGTCACTCTCTCTCGGCCCAACCTGCCTCACAGGAAACAAAAAGGAGGAAGAAACACAGTGTACATTGCTTTGAGGTCTTTACAAAAGGTGGGATAAAAATGTAAGAAAGACCAAATATATATATATGTTTTTCCTTTAAGCCAGGTTTTTCCTGCATAGCCAAGATTTTTCTGGAACCACAATTGAGCGAAATCACATTCACTACATTCTGGGTTCTTTCTCCATCTTTTTCACTCTGGCAGCAAACAGAATCTTGTGCTGCATTCTGGGATATAGATAGATAGATATAGATATAGATATAGATATAGATATAGATATAGATATAGATATAGATATAGATATAGATATAGATATAGATATAGATATAGATATAGATATAGATATAGATATATAGATATAGATATATAGATATATAGATATATAGATATATAGATACACATATACATATACATATACATATACATATACATATACATATACATATATCACCTTCTGCAGCAGGTAGAAAAAAATTCCAGAATGAAGACTCCACAGACAACAATCCATGTGAACTGGATGAAGGACTGGCATTACGGCCGATGAAAAAGGACCAAGATGGATGAAAAGAGTACAAAGAGAAGACCAATGTTGGAAATTATACAAGTGGGTGGAAACTGCTTTCCTTGTCACTAGGTCGCAAAAGGTGATCACATGACCCCACCCCAGGACACTGCAACCTTCATAAATATCATTTGAGATACTAATACCACTCAATAAAAGCCTTAATAAGGCCAAACCTAAAATACTGCATCCAGGTTTGGTCACCACACTCTAAAAACGATGTTGAGACTCTAGAAAGAGTGTAGAGAAGAGCAATAAAGATTCCTAGGGGACTGGAGGCTAAGAGATATGAAGAATGGTTGCAGGAACTAGGCATGGCTGGTCTTGTGAAGAGAAGGACCAGCGGAGACATGATAGCAATGTTCCAATATTCGAAAGGCTGTCACAGGGAGGAGAGAGTCAATTTATTTTCCAAATCACCTGAAGGACAGATAAGGAATAATGGATGGAAACTTATCAAGGAGAGATTCAGGTGACAGTGAGAACAATCATTCCATGGAATAGCTTGCCTTCAAAAGTTGTGGCAGCTTTACCACTTGAAGCTCTCAAGAAGAGACTGGACTGCCATCTGTCAGAAATGGTGTAGAGTCTTCTGCTTAGATTGGGGGTTGGACTAGATGACCTACAAGGTCCCTTCCAGCTCTGTCATTCTGTTGTTGTTGTTGTTGTTATAAATATGAACCAGTGGTCAAATCATCTGGATTTTGATGACATGACCATGGGGAAGCTGCAACAGTCATCTGAAAAATCATCATAAATCACTTTTTTTCAATGCTTGTAACTTTGAACGGTCACAAACAAATAGTTGTAAGTAGAGGACTAACCTGTACATAAGCCTTTAATCTTGTGATTGTCACCATATCTTATTTGATGTCAGTTATTTCAAAAGTAGCACATAAGAATCCCTAATGTTAAGCATTTCATGGACAATACTCTTGGAAGTTTAGCCAATGAGTTGCATTTAATGAAGGCCTGTCTACAATAGGAGACAACAATGAGTGGAGGGTTTTTTGGAGGGAAGTGGTTGGAATGTGCAACACTGTCTTGGATTCATCCCACTCACTGCAAATCTGACTTTGTGGCTGTGTTTTCCTTCTCTACTTTCAAATAATATACTCCTGCTTTTATTAGCTCAAGCATTGCAGTTTGGTTTGTCTCTTGTGCTTTATTTTCTCCTAGGCTAGTCCTTGCACTGTGATTGGCATTTTTATCGATAGGGATCTCCCCTCATGAAGAAAAGATACATCGGGAGCCTTACCGAAAATAAAGAGCCCAGGAGAAAATGAGAAAGCTTGAAGAAAGAAAAATTGCAATCTGAAAAAATATAGTACAATGAAACTGGTTTCAATAATGACATACATAGGAGGGTGGGGCAGTGGCTAGAATACAGTACTGCAGGCAAACTCTGCCTCCTGCCAGGAGTTCAATCCTGACCGGCTCAAGATTGACTCAACCTTCCATCCATCCAAGGTCGGTAAATGAAGATCCAGACTGTTGGGAGCAACATGCTGACATTTGTAAACGGCTCAGAGAGAGCTGTAAAGCACTATGAAGCGGTATATAAATGCTATTGCTATTGCGATTCTTAAATCCTATAGATTTTAATGGCACTTTGAAATGTTTACCTTTCAAGATTGCAGACACAGATGGCGCTTGAGAAGGTGACAGCTCATCTATCAGAAACTGTACTTTCCCAGAATCAGAAAAGCGATTATCTTTCTTTTTTATTTTATTTTTTTTAAGAAAGTGTATTTTCATACTGCAAACATTCTTCCACAACTATTCTGTCGTTCCTCGTTATAATAAAAACATTCTTCCCCTGGTGGGTTTGTCAGGTGGCTCCTAATCTTATCTTGCAGCAATCATAAGAAATGACGGCAAACATTTTTCTGACATATTTTCTAGAATTCAAGAGTCCAAAAATGGTGCAACCGCCTTGATATAAAGAATGTACTCCTTAGAAGAAGAAGAAATTCAATTTACGCCCTTCAATCGCAGAGACAAACTAGTGATGATCAAAGGACCACCCAAATAGTAAAACCACCCAAAATAGTAAAAATGACCACCTAAAATAGTAAAAATGAATGTGCAAGCATGAGTTATCCAGAATTCTTTATCAGTACGAGGGCCCAAGAAGCAGTTCATTAAACAGCAGCAGTTGCTGCAGCAAAGACTTTACATAGGCTTTGTCCAGATGCATTATGCTGACTCTTTACCAGTTTTGATGGTTTGCACAATTGCAATATATATAGCACTTAGCAATAGCACCTTGACTTATATATCGCTTCACAATGCTTTACAGCCCCCTCTAAGCAGTTTACAGAGTCAGCCTACTGCCCCTGGGACACTGCAACTGTCAAAAAATATATGCCAGCTGCTAAATGTTCAAATTTTGATCACGTGAACTCGGGGAGGCTGCAATGGTCACAAGTGTGAAAAACAGTAATAAGTCAGTTTTTTCAGTGCCATTTTAACTTCAAACAGCCACTAATGCCGAATGCTTGTAAACCAAGGACTATTTGTATTTGTTTGTCTGCCTATCAGTCACTCTTCTCTCCCTTATCTACCTCCCATCATAGAAGTAGTTAACATAGAAATAGTTAAAAGCCTGGATAGCTCAACAGGCTAAAAGCAGACTATAGCCTGTTTTTATCACCCAGCTGTCTGCAATTACTGTAAGTTCGAATCTCACCAGGCTCAAGGTTGACTCAGCCTTCCATCCTTTCTAAGGTAGGTAAATTGAGGACCCAGTTTGTGGAGGCAATAAGCTGACTTTGTATAAAATATACAAAAGTATGAAGGCTATTGCTTAACGCATTGTAAGCCGCTCTGAGTCTTCGGAGAAGGGCGGCATATAAATCTAATTTTTTTAAAAAAAACTTATTTTTCGGACTATAAGATGCACTTCCCTGCCCCCAAAAGTGGATGGAAATATCTGTGCATCTTATAGAGTGAATGTTGCCAAAGCCCTGCCCATCTTCCAGCCCCCACCCTTCGGCCCCTGCCTCCCAGCAATTTGCCTCCTTGCAACAAACAGCAAACAGCCTGGTCAGCTTCATTTAGCACGAGCAGCTGATTGGCGGTTGGATCGGCCTCCCGGAATACCAACAATCAGCTGTTTGAGGCTGCGGGAATAGCCATCACCTATCGCCGCCTCCACATGCTGCATTTTTGGCCTCCATGCACCCCATTTTTGGCCTCTGTGTGTCCCATTTTCCATATGACCTGTTCGGCAGCAATTTGGAACAAGCCAAAAACAAGCCTTATAACTATCTTTGCTCCTTTACTTCTCTGTTGGCAAGAAAAAGGGGGAGGGGGAGAAGAGAGAGAAACATTTCTTAAACTTTGAATATGAAAAGTGAACCGAGAACTAGAAGTGAGATAATAAACTAGCTTCCAGAGGAAGTGTTTTGAAATTTTGGAATTCCAATATTTTAAAAAATCAAAACATGTGCACAGCTAGGTAAAATACCTACACATACTTATTAATTTACAATAATTGTGTGTTTGGGAGAGAAAACCCGGGGAAGAGTCAGCAAGAGTCAAATATAAACAACTTCAGGAATTAAATGCTATGATCATTCAAGTTATTTCTAGTAAACATATTATTCTCCTTGTTAGACTTGAAAAGAGATGGAAAGAAGATATAGTGCAGGTCACAAAAGTTGACAGATGTCATATACTTTGAATCTGCTGAAATAAATCTTTTCCAATGCACATGAAAAAAATCCTCTCAAGAATCAAGCATAGCCAGTTTATTTGCTTCACTGACTCATTACTTAGATATTTTATATTGGCCTTACTGTACTCCACTAAAGATTCTTTAGGTATGTTGATGGGCAAATCCTGGGGAAAGGTTATTTTATACAATCAATTTGTGTCCAAGTACTTTTAAACATATATGGGATCACGGCCTCAATGTATTTTAAATCTACTTCATTTTTTTAAAAAAAATCTGGAAATCGTGGTTCATTTGTTATAGTACACTAGATATTAATAACCATAAGATTTGACCTGTAGCACAAGGGCTTCAGACTAGCTTTGCACAAGCAAAATCCACAAGCAACAACACAATCAGATAAACTTAAAACTGTGGAATTTCAATGCCAACTGCAGAAAAAACAATTACTACCAACCTGCCTTCCATTGAGGACCTGTATATTGCACGAGTCAAAAAAAAGGGCTGTGGAAATATTTACAGACCCCTCACATCCTGGACATAAACTGTTTCAACTTCTAACCTCAAAACGATGCTATAGAGCAGTGATGGTTAACCTTTTTGGTGCCGAGTGCCCAAAGCATGTGCATGCATGCACGAATGCACTCGCACTGCCCAAACCCCCAAAATGCAATGTGTGTGCCCCCACATACATATGTCCCGTCCCACAAATACACATCTCCCTGTGCCCCATTTTGGTTTCCAGGTTGGTGCAGAAGGTTTTTCAGGCCCAAAACGGGGCACGGGAAATGCACAAACCCCCCAAATGCAATGTGAGCGTCCCGGCACATGCATCCTGCCCCCCACACATGTGCATTAGAGACTCAAAGACAAGCTGGCCGGTGGGAGGCATGCGCACATGCGCAGTGGAGCTGGGCTGGGGCGATGGCTGGCGTGCCTGCAGAAAGGGCTCTATGTGCCACCTGGGCACGCGTGCCATAGGATTACCATCACGGCTATAGAGCACTGCACACCAGAACAACTAGACACAAGAACAGTTTTTTCCCGAACGCCATCACTCTGCTAAATGAATAATTCTCTCACCACTGTCAAACTAGTTACAAAGTCTGCATTACTTTTAATCTTCTCATTGTTCCTATCACACATCTCCTCCCATTTATGACTGTATGACTGTAACCTTGTTGCTGGTATCCTTAAGATTTATATTGACTGTTTCCTAATGTGATTTGATTGCTTATTTGTTCCCTATGACTATCATTAAATGTTGGAAGTGTTGTACCTTATGATTCTTGACGAATGCATCTTTTCTTTTATGTACACCGAGAGAGTATGCACCGAGAAAAATTCCTTGTGTGTCCAATCACACTTGGTCAATAAAGAATTCTATTCTATTCTATTCCATAAACATGGGTACAGTCAGAGCTATATTCTGTCTCAGGAGCAATGCCTGGGACTGAGACTCTTGGTATTCAGTGCAGCGCAACTTAAGGATAGTAATTGGTAGAAACCATTTTCTCTTTTAATCCTCAATTTACAACAGTTTGTTTAGTGACTATTCGAAGTTACAACGGCACTAAACAACTGACTTATGACCATTTTTCACACTTATGACCATTGCAGCATCCCCATTGGTCACGTGATCAAAATTCAGAGGCTTGCAACTGGTTCATATTTATGACAATCAGAGTGTCCCAGAGTCACATAATCCCCTTTTACAGCAAAGTCAATGGGGAAGCCGGATTCACTTAACAACCATGTTTCTAATTTAAGAATTGCAGTGACTCACTTAACAAATATGGCAAGAAAAATCATGAAATGGGGCAAAACTCACTTAACAGACGACTCACTTAGCAACACAAATTTTAGGCTCAATTGTGGTCGTAAATTGAGGACTACCTGTATAGCCAATGTATTTTGGAACAAGGATATGTTTTGGAAAATGTAGACAAAGCACATCTGCATGCCAGAAAACAAGGAAAAATGTCATTTTAGGATACATCTCATACCATTAATTCTTAAACTGGGGATAATAATTATCAAGGGGGTAATTTGAGCCTATCTAATGGGTAAGGGGACAATTTATTATTGTTTGTTTGTGATCAGGTTTCCAGTTTCCGACTGCTGTTGCTTGCACACTTGTGTAAAACAATCGAATCTGGGTAATCACTTAATTCCAGACTGGGAAAAGAGCTAATTGGGTCAAACAGTTGTAAAACCAACATCTTATATGATAGTAAATTTAGGAGCTGTACATTTTGCTAAACCAAACTTTTCACAATTTAAAGTGGACATAGAGTATTTTTTGCGTCTGCTCATTTGTGCTTGTGTTCTGTTCCTGCTTTCGGTTTTATTACGCTAATAAATTTGATGGTTTGACAGCTGTGCAAAATAATTCTGGACTGGAAATCCAAATCAGATAAAACTATGCTTAAATTCTTGTCCCCACCCCCAACTTCATTTCAAATTTCGTGACTTGGCAAGACTATTAAGAGCGTTTCAGATCATGTTCAGAGATTTTAAGAGATGTTGCTAACTTTCCTCTTGAGTTACTAATCTCCACATATTCTTTACTGGGGCTCATCATCCTAATCACATTCACACATGCAGGTAAATCATTCTATCTATACACGTTTTCATTTGCTGTTGAAAAAGAGTGGGTCTGAAGCAGGGGTGGGTTCTGCTTATCTTTACTCGCAATGGGATCATGCATGTGCAGATCACTTCTGATGATGTCAGGGTCAGTGGGCAGAACCTCCCACCAGTTTTACTACCGGTTCTATAGAACCAGTCCAAACTGGGGGCAACCCACCACTGATCTGAAGTTATATGAAAATGCTATCTAACAGGCCTTTTACTACTCCTTAAATTGGCAGAAAATAAAACTGACTTGAAATTTGTCCCCATTGTCAATCTCTATCCTGCTTCTGTTTCCAGTCATTGCAGTCACCTTATCTCCCTGCAAAGTAATGGCACAAAGCCTAGCAGATTTCCTACACCTACTTAGTAGGCAGCTCTCCTGGCTTGGAGAGATCAATCCTTGGAATAGATATCATAGATTTTGCAGATGTGTCACCTTGCATTCCAGGGAGAGTCATCAATACAACAGTCCAGAAGTAGAGGTCACTTTGTAGATCTCGCGTGACACTTCTGGTCCACTATTCCTCTTTTCTTTTCTTCTGCTAGTGTTACATATGATTTACCTAATTATTTGTATTGTAAATATTTCTCATCTTGTTTTCTTATGTGTACCTCTTGGAGGCACACACTGTCCATTTTTTGTTTTACTGCTTTTCTAAAAATTTGATGTCTTTTGGCTGGGGAGTTAAGTCCATTTATGTTCAATGATAGGATTTTTAAATTCTGTTCCATTCCTTAGTGGTTGTCCTATATGCTCTTTCTTATTACTTCCTGTCCTTTCTCTTGGCTCTTGTTCTCACTCCTTCTTCCTCTTGAATTTCTCCTTCTTCTTCTTTATCTCCCTCTTCTAGTACTTTTTCTTATTCCTCTTGCCTCTGTTTCCCTTTAGTTCTTCGTTCCGGCTCCTCCCTATGCTCCTTCTATGCCCATCACTTGGTTGTGTAAGTTATGTGCTTTATGTTGTGAGTCCACTTTTATTTTTTTTCCCCTGCCACGACACCAACATCCCTTCCGGTATTATCCATCTAAATGGTATATGCCGTTTATTTAATAGTGTGGCTAGAAACCAATATTCCTTTCTCAGTTCCCTTATTCTCTTCGGGACTTGCTTTAATGTAATTATTTCTTTGCTTCTATAAAACATTGGTTCATTTTTCATTATTTTATAAACGATATCTCTTACTTTTTGTCACACAAATCTTACGTGAACCTCCCTTGGTAATTTAGATTGTCTGGCATAGTTCATGTGGACTCTATAAACCTCGTCCAACTTGTTTATTATTTCATCTTTATCTCATTGAAGAGCCTCTGCGATCACTTCTGCCATCAGCAATGTTAAGTCCTCTTCTCTATCTTCAACCACATTTTGAAATCGCAAGTAAAATGCAGCTCTCTCTCCATCTCCAAATATGCCACTGTATTTTCCAGTTCTTTATTTAATTCCATCATTTTCTGGTTCAGAGAGTCCAATTTTTCTTCTGTTTGTTCTGTTCTTTTTTCTATGACTGTTATTCATTGATCTTTTTTTTTTTGTATGATTTCTTGTATTGAATCCATCTTTTCATCTAATTTTTGAATATCACTTTTAACTTCTTTTTTGACTTCATCCATATCCCTCCTTGATTCTTTTTGTGGTTGTGGTGGTGCTGGTCATTTCCTTTAATATTCTATACTTTTCTGTTTCTTCCTTTTAAGGAAGAAACAGCTGCGATCTCACATTGCTCTTAGAAGCACGAAGCCGAAAACACCAGCCTGAAAATGACGAATGAGACTTCGTTGAAACGTCGCCAAGACACTTCCAATTTTATGCGGGAGAAGACCCGAATAACCAAAGACCTACATACACACACACACACACACACACACACACACACACACACATTCAGTAAACTAATCCAAAGGAGATAGAAAAAAGAGAAAGTGAAAAAATTGAAAAGAAAAGATCAGGGTCAAAGAGACAATAAATAGTTAATAATAAATTGCTATTAATTACTTATAAATATAAAAATTACTCTATAAATAAATATATCAATATATAAATTATATATAAGTATATAAATCTACACAATACTTTCAGTTCTTATATATTTTTAAAGTTCAAGTTTATATTTAAGAGTTCAAATATAGTCTTTCTTTTGAGGTGGTAATCAGCTAGTCCTTATTTTCAAAATGGCAATTTTCAAACTGTCCTGTCACTCTGGTGCATTCTTTACTTTTGCCTGCCCGCACTTCTACTTGCGTTAGAGCCGCAATTGTGGGGATAAACACAGAAACTCTTATTCAGTTCGTCTCTCTTTCCCGGCTTCTGGAACACTCACTTTTCTTCTGATTGTCTCCTTTTCCGCTCCCCCTGGTGCTCTTCTGCTGATCTAAAATTCACCCTCTTCACATTTGCTCTCCTCGTCATTTGCCGCCTATTCACTTTCAGAGCCTTTCTTTCCTATCCGCAGCTCCTCCAGACTGTTTTTCTCAAATAATCCAAAAACGTAAAACATTTATTTTTCCACTCTCACCGCCAAGATCTGCACCTTTTTCATTTTCTGCTTCCTGCTGTTCTCAATCAGGATGTCAGGTCCTTGGGTCAGCCTTGCCAGCCGTCTTCTTCTGCATCTGGAATGAGGGTCCTTCTTGGTGTGATGGGAGACTGTACCTCTCCACACTTCCTCTGAAGCTTCCTCTCTTTCTTATCAATCCCACCAGGACCAATAGTCCCCTTAGGAGTTGCCAAAATGCTCGAAAATCAGCACTGGGAACGTAGCAATTTTCCCTGTGCTGCCTCAACTCACGTCACCGCCGGAAGTCGGATTATCTAATTTTCAAAGGGATCTTTGAACTATCTATAGCCGTGATGGCAAACCTATGGCACACGTGCCAGAGGTGCCACACAAAGCCCTCTCTGTGGGAATGCATGCCATTGCCAGCTGCCCTTCTGGTTTCCATTGTGCATATGTGCACCTGCCAGCTGATCTTCACATGAAGACCAGCTGGCCTGCGTGCATGCATGTGCAGGAACCCAGAAGAGAACAGATGGCCAATGCCCATGCATGCCGGACTAGCTGTCTGGTGCGCATATGCACGATGGAACTCGGACGAGCAGCTGCCCGCTGCGCGCATGTGCACTGGCCAGCTGCTCTCTTCTGGGTTCCAGTGCTCCAGTGCACACGCACGCTCCAGTTTCGGCACTCAGTGCCAAAAAGGTTAGCCATCACTGATCTATAGTTTGAGGGTGAAGAAGGTTCATTCTCCAAGCTTCTGGGTTGTTTTCTGAACATTTCATTCCCAGGCTAGGTAATACCTTCAGCGAAGTTTAGGAGATGTTAGTGTCACACCTGAAGCCCTTATAAACAGGAAAAACTGCTGAAGATGTTATCTAGCCTGGTAATGAAACATTCAGAAACAACCCAGAAACTTGGAAAATGAACCTTCACCCTCATCCTACACCCGAACTACAGATATTCGCCACTATTGCATATCTATAGTTTTTTTTTTCTACAGCATCCTCCATTTTCCATTAATTTGAAACTCCCTTGATTCACAGCTAAATTATTGGTGGTGGGGAGGAATAGAAGAGGGGAAGAAGAGACCATGAGTTCAAGTCCTGCCTTAGCCATGAAAGTCAGCTGGGTGATTTGGGCCAGTCACTCTCTCTGAGCCCAACTCACCTCACACAATTGTGGTGGGGAAATAAGAAAGAGGACGGTGTGTTGGATATCTTTGCTACCTTGAGTTATTTATAAAAATAATAAAGGTGGGACAGACTCCCTACTCACTCCCCAACTCCTCCATTCCCCCCACTTCCACACATATATAAAAATCCAAAGCCAATTTAGATACACTGTATATTTTTCTTCATACAATGAAAGGACATAAAACTTTGCATAATATCTTTCTAGTGACAGATGAGCACTAGAGTATTATCTGGCTCACTATATTTGCATATCTACCTACATAAGCATGGAAAAATCACCTTGGTAGCAGAAAGTGGAAGAGCAGAACCACAAAACTCTGCAATGGAAAAAAAAAATCTTCTCCAACATGAAGTTACACACAAAGTCAAGTTATGCATTTGAAAGGACTTCACTTCAGCACATATCACGGTCAGACGCTGCCAAAAGACGGTGTTTTTACAAGCACCTTTCACCAACTGCTTGCATTTTAACCTAGAATTACAACACAGGGACAGCTCGGTGTTGCCAAACAAACTTCTGCCCCGTGTTTAACTCTTGTCATTTCACTTTCAAGAAACTATTCCTGGTATGCTGGGGAATGTGGTTAATGTTACCTTTGATTAAGTTGCTCAGCCAGTTGTATTAAGGCCATTCTTCTACTTTTCAGCAGCCAAGGGGGGGCGTGAGTTTAATATTTCTAAAGCAAAGGAAACTTTGACATGTATAACTTCTCATTCTTCTGCGAGAAAAACTACACGTTCTGAAACTTAACATTGTACGAACTCGGTGCCAGAATATCTTGAACCGCGATGAGACATTCTCGCAAAAAGAGATTCTCCTTTTTGGAGGAGCTGCGGCTGATTGTTGGAATAGATACTTTGCACATTGCGTCCATGTTCAATCCTTGGCATTTTCAGAGAGGAGTGAAAAAAAATCCTGCTTCAATCCTGGGGTTGCTAATACGGTTACCACTGAATCAGGAAGTTACAATCCATTTTATGAGACTAATTGATAAATCATTGCAAGCCCTATGGTTTAATCCCAAACCCATTTTTCTTGCTTTGTCTGGTCAAACTGGCTTATTGAATTGAAGTGGGAAGGAAAATTCAGAGCCCATTGGAAAGGGATCAGACCAGTGGTGGGATTCTACCAGTTCAGGCAAACCTTTAGCTCCAACTTTCAGCCGTGAGCAAACCAGTTCTCTCTTCCTTTGAAATGGGCCTGCCCACCTGCCTGCCCACCCCTGCATTATACTCACTTTTATTTCTGCTTCCGAAGCTCAGCTGATCGGGGCAGAAGAGTGGAATGCCGCTCCTCAGCTGTTTCACTTGCTCTCAGCAATGCGGAAGTTCAATTTTCTGCAAATTATGCACATGTGTGCAGCGCGTGTCAGTGCAAAGCAAGCATTCAGCGAACTGGTTGTTAAACCAGTAGGATCCCACCACTGGATCAGACTTTTCATGAATAGGCAAACCATGAAGTTTTCAGGAAAGTGGCTTATTCAGGCAGAGTAGGAAAAAATGCACATTTGTAATTTAGCTCACATTGTACTGAAAATACTGGAACTTAATCGTCTAATGAAAATAATTAACTTCTATCGACTCATTTTTAATAGAATTTAATAGAACTGTGGCTTATGAATGAAAATTCTTTCCAATTGTGTACATAGGACTATTTAGTTCAACAAGATTTGAGGCACAACCTCAATTTATCTCGATAGTACATGAGTTTAGGATGGTAACCGATGTTTCTTAATTGGTAAAAACTTTAATATTGTTTTGATTCTCTCACTGGGTACCATACCATCAATATGAAAAGAGAGGGAAGGGGAGGAGGGCTAAGTAAGAGAGATAATGCTCTCTAAGTCATCAATGCTAAATATCAAGCAATTTCTCCTTGTCTTTAATTTTTAGATAATTGCAACTTAACTGCAGTTTTTCACTTAACTTACTTTTTATCATCACAATTTTTTCTTCTGTTCACCCATGCCCAATTTGCTAATCTTTTTATTTATACTGGGGTAGAGAAATAAAAAGATACAAAAAGAAAATGTAAAGAAAAAAGGGGGGGGGGAATGAAGGGAATAAGGCTAGAAATTTATAATTACAGCTAAAAGTACTGAACTTCACTAACATACATTCCCCTACAAATATTCCAAATTTCTGTGGCTTGCCAACCTGGAAGGCACCAAATCAACAGGGAAACTAAAGCTAGGCATCAAGTATAGCATTGGTGTTATTGGCAGATGGTTTAACAGATGGACTGGAGCCATGTGTTTAGATGTGGTTCATAATTTCCCCTGCACTTTGTTGCCAAAGTGGAAGCAAGTTCTGACAGCATTTGCATTTTGTCTGTCGTCTTAAAAAAAGAACTTCCCAACCTCCTTTTATGATATCTGCAACTTCCCAGTATCAGGACCCATTGTTTGAAATGTAGAATATCTTTCCCCACTTGAAGCTCTCCCACAATGCTGAGATTACAACCCCTTAATTCCCATCCAGGAATTAAGGGATTGTATGTATGTATGTATGTATGTATGTATGTATGTATGTATGTATGTATGTATATATATATATATGTATGTATATATATATATATATATATATATATATATATATATATATATATACCAATTATTATATAATTGGTTCAAAAGAACCAATTATATTGGTTCTTTTGAACTTTCTGGATGAACCTTAATAAGAAGATGTACATGAGGCACCCTGAATGTCTGTCAGCAGTATATAAATATCATTGCTATTTATATACTGCTACAAGCTCAGACTCAACCCCTCCAAGACCGAGTGGCTGTGGCTTCCAGTGTCCCGGTATAGTCAGCTGGCTCCATCACTGACTATTGGGGGTGAGACCTTGCCTGCCACAGAGAGGGCTCACAATCTGGGTGTCCTCCTGGATACATGGTTGTCTTTAGAAGATCACACGATGGCTGTGGCCAGGGGTGCTTTCTATCAGGTTTGCCTGATCTACCAGTTGCGTCCCTTTCTAGACTGGGACACCTTGCACATGATCACTCATGCCCTCGTCACCTCCCGTCTGGACTACTGTAATGCTCCCTACATGGGGCTCCCCTTGAAGAGCACGTGGAGGCTCCAACTGGTCCAGAATGCGGCCGCGTGGGTGATCATGGGGGCGACACGACACACCCACGTAACACCTCTCCTGCGCAAGCTGCACTGGCCCCCAGTAGTCCTCCGGGTGTGATTCAAGATGTTGATTATCACCTTTAAAGCGCTCCATGGTTTAGGACCTGAGTATTTACGAGATTGCCTTCTGCCACCAATAGCCTCCCACCGGCCAGTACGCTCTCACAGAGAGGGACTCCTCAGGGTGTTGTCGGTCAAATGGTGTCGACCGGCGACCCTCAGGGGGAGAACCTTTTCTGTGAGGGCTCCCGCCCTATGAAATGAACTGCCCCCGGAGATACATAGGATCCCCGACCTCTGCACTTTTCGCCATGCCCTCAAGACCCTACTATTCCAACAGGCTGGGCTGATATGAAATTTTAATTGGGTATTTTAAATTGGGTATTTTAATTGGATTTTTAACAAAACTGGGCCAAATTCATTTAAATAACTTTAAATTCTTTTTAAATCTATGGTGTATTGTGTTTTTACTTTAGCTGTTCACCGCCCTGAGTCCTTCAGGAGAAGGGCGGTATAAAAATGTAATTAAAAAAATAAATAAATAATAAAAAAGCAGCAGCTTCTGCAATAAATTAGTTAAACAAATCTTTTATCTTTGCTTGCTGCTACTGCTGCTGCTTCTTCTCAAAATAGACTGACAGATGGTGAAACTGCCACTCAGGGTTAGCAGAAAGACATGCCTGGCAGGGCACCTGAACCAGAGGATGACACCAAGGTGAGCTCTGCAGGTAAGAAGGAACGTCACTTTGCTGCACATCTCGCAATGTGTTATTTTATTGCCTTTCCTAGGGCAGGTCCAGGTGAGCAAATTCAGGATAGCTTGGAAAGGAGCTGCAAATCTTTGATCTTTGCAGGCAGGGGGACTCAGTCTGTCAAAATGTGACCTCTGGACCCATTAGCTGCCCTTAGCTATTTTGTTAACCTTGGATATTTGGGGCACTGTTGAAATACGGAAATATGACAGTTCTCCATTTCCTGTTCTTTAAGGCCTGATAGCCACTCTTCATTATTTCTGACCAAAACAGCTGGAATACGACATCATTTCATTTTGTTCTTTTCACTTAATTAAAAACAAAAACAACATTCAATGTTATGTTCAACTTTTGGTAACTTTTGGGGTAACTTACATGGACCCAACCATACAAGGTTTTACTTCCTAAAAGTGAATTAATTTATTCCAATGAATAGGTTTATTCTGAAACCTGCCAATTAATAAAAACGATACACTGCAATAGTCACACAAGCCCAAAATTGATCTCTACCCTCCAACTACAATATGTACAAAGTTGTATTGAGAGAACAGCAAAATATAATTCAACCGTAGCTAATTTAATCCCTTAATTTTGAAGGGAAGGCGATAGGTCAAAATAGGTAATATCTTTTTTAATGCATTTTGTGGGGTTTGTGTTACATTATGGCTAATGTTGCTACCCATCTCTGATCAGAATCTTTTAAAATTCCCATTTTTTTAAAAAAAAAGTGTTTGTCATGTTTTGTTGAACAACCATCAGAAGCATGGTTTACACATGATGTAATCCACATAACACTGAGTGGGTTTACTTATCGTGTTAAAAGCAATAATAAACAAAACACATTATGGTTTAGTATGGTGTGACAATTAAATTCATTTGAGTAAATTTAGAAATAATTACCTACTAATAAGGTTCACATATCAGTCCCTGGCATTTTTCACTTGATATAAAGATTTATTTCCCTAACTTATTTTAACCTCTTCTGAAGAAGTTGGTTTTATGAAAAGATGGGGAACAATGGTAAATTCCTTGGAATTTATTAAGTTCCTTTTCATTCCGTGTCAGAGAGGAGTCCAAGCTGATTTTAAACATTTTCTCATAAATGAAAACACACAGAAGCTTCCAAATTAAAACCTCTAAGAGTTAAAAAAAAAAGGTTACTTTTTTTATCCTCATTTCCAATAAACGAGCCAACAGTCTGGTTTTCATATGCTTGTTTAGACTTTAGTTACCCAAAAGGTCTTTTAAAGACACCTTTTCAAGGCTTCAAATTACAGAAAAATGTCATTGGGAATAGAGTTCTATTAAGTAGAAAATGTTATGAACAATTTTGTGAAAGCTTTTCTCTTTGTCATCTGACTTCTTATTATCTGTAAGTTCACAAATGCTTTCAATTTTAAGCTTCTGCTGACTTTATGTTCGTATAGGAACTGATTGTGTGATGCAGCTAATGGAAAAATGTCACTCCTACTTTGATGGAAATTGATTCCTTGCAGATATTCTAGGAGATCATTTGTCTAAATTGGCTCCTAGCAGCCCACAACTAAATGCATCCACAAAGGATGTTGGGTTTATAATAGATTAAAAAGAAAAAAAATCTTTTGTTTCTTTTAGTTCTATAAATGTAGCAGCTACTATTGTTATGTCACTGGCTCACCTTCTCTGGCCCTGACTATGCTGATCTTTTATTTACCTTGATTAAAAAGTGATGCCCTACCAATGCTTATTCCGATGGTAAAGAAACATTATTCATTTTTAAATATGGGCATTTTATGTGCATGTAAAATGAAAAAAGTATAATATTTAACTGAAGGCCTATTTTCTTCTATGCAAGAAGGAATTTAATCCTTCCATTTCTTCTGGAGACATGTTCTTTAATACTTGCATTTTCTGAGAGTGTCTGCCCCAGTGTCTAAACAACAAGCCCTGGTTTTTTGATAGCCTGTTGCTGAAGAGGTAATGGTTGTTATATTTTTTATTATAACTGGTTTAAATATATAAGCACCCAATACTATGAAACTCTGAACCACACACAATAAGAAGGGATAATATAATACAGAAAGAGGAAGAGGCGGAGGAGGCAGAAGCAACCAGGGTAGGGGCCAGACACATCTCAGAGGAGATGGTTGTACTAAAGGGCAAATGTTCAACAGAGAAGACATCCTTCCAAGATCTCATCAGATGACACTGCTTAATAGGTGGACCTGGAACATGTCAACCCTGCCCCATACATGCCAGACAGAAACTACAGAAGACAAATGGCCTTTAGATAATAACATTTAACATTTAGACTAATATACTGCTTCACAGTGCTTTACAGCCCTCTCTAAGCGGTTTACAGAATCAGCATATTGCCCCCAACAATCTGGGTCCTCATTTTACCAATCTCGGCAGGATGGAAGGCTGAGTCAGCCTTGAGCCTGGTGAGAATTGACCTGTCAAATTGCAGGCATTCAGCAGAAACAGCCTACAATATTGCATTCTAACCACTGCGCCACTGCGGCTCTTATGCTATCATAAATTATAAGAAAAGGGAAGGGGAAAAGAATATGCAAAAACAAAGAAGTTAGAGGGATACTACATTTTTTTTAATGAACACCTTCCATCTAATAATAACATTTAAGTTGACTTAGATGCTCTGTCTCCATGGTAGAAAAAGTATCTTCACAAGAAATATCGACGTTTTATCGACAGCAGAAGCAGGGCGTTCAGTAGTAAGAAATAGTACATATCTATCCAGAGTCATAGAGTTGGCTATATCTTGGGTAATTTTTGATGCCCCAAAAGAAGACATTGTGTTACACTGTCAAAGGATGCTTTCCAAAGGAGTAATTATTTAATTTGTAGAGTCTGGTGAGATGAATGCTCTTACCTTCTAGCAAAATATGAAGAGGTTATTTCAGACTTGAGATGTATAAGGGTGAAAAGGGGGAGGAGCAGTGATGGGTTGCTCCCAGTTCGCAAGAACCAGTAGTAAAAATTTGTAGTAGTTTGAAGAACTGGTAATAACATTGGCTGGCCACGCCCCCGAACCGGTACTCAGCCCGGTCGCCACTCGCTTACCCCACCCACCTCATCAGAGGCTTTTTTTTTTTTTTACTTTTAAAAGCATTTTTTCTACAACCTCTTCGGCTGAAAAAATGCTTTCAAAAGTAAAAAAAAAAAGCCTCTGATGATCACCCGGCTCAGCTGGGATCGTCAGAGGCTTTTAAAAGCATTTTTTTCTGCAACCTCTTAAAGTTGTAGAAAAAATGCTTTTAAAAGTTAAAAGAAAAAGTTGGTTACGCCCACCCAGTCACATTACCCCCCACCAAGCCACACCCACAAAATAAGCCACGCCCACAGAACCGATAGTAAAAAAATGTAGAGCCCACCCCTGGGGAGGAGGTATATCAAGTGTCTTGAAAAGCAGGTGTGGGTCTCACAAAAGGAAATGGATGGGTGATGGTTTAAATACAGAGGACCACTATGGAAATCTTTTGACATGAAGATGGACTAAAACCAAGAATAGTTCTGATAGCTGACTGTAAAGAGTGCTGAGATACAGTCTGGTGCCCAATCCTGTCTTTATGAAAGATAGGATTTGGGCCATTGTGACTATTATAAATGTCCTCCCTTTTTCTAGCTGAGAACATTTTCCAACTATCAGATTTCACATAAGGCATCTTAATCAATTGTAGCTGTCCAGAACATTAACCATATATTTGATAACTAGCCAACAGCACAATCTCCACAGATTTCAGGCACTTCAATAAACTGCTTCTCTATAGACAAGAATCATAAATATGCAGAAATATGCATACTGGGGGAAAAACACAGACAAAAAAATACCTTATCAAAAGACAGAAATACTTTCAACTTCAAGCGAGATGGAGAGAAGATCAGAAAATTGGATTAATGCTACATGAAGAGGACTTGATGACTCAGATAAAATGTAAAGGACCGATGCATATTAAACGATTGTACAATTTACTGTTGGAGAGAGATTCAGAGGGGGAGTTAGTTAAAGACTGCATGATTAAATGGGCACAGAATTTTGATCAACCAGTAATGTTAGAAACATGGGAAAAGATTTGGGTCCAGAACGTTAAATTTACGCAAGCACAGAACCTAAGGGAAAATTTTTACAAAATGTTCTATAGATGGCATTTAGATCCCAAAAAATTATCATGTATGTATCCAAATGTTCAACCTAAATGTTGGAGGTGTGATTGTTTGGATGCAACATATTTTCATATTTGGTGGACATGTAGGAAGTTGAAACCATTTTGGATTAAACTTTGGTGGGTGATGCAGAACATTTTGAAGAAGAAGTTGGAGTTTTCTCCTCAGTTCTTTTTGTTGGGAATAGTCAAGGGTTTTTCAGTAATTGATACTAGGTTAATATTGTATATGATTTCTGCAGCCAGATTACTGATAGGTCAATATTGGAAGAAAGACAAAGTGCCTACCATAGAGGAATGGATATTGAAGATGTCTAATCTGGCAGAGATGGCAAAAATTTCTGCATACCTAAAGGAAAGGACCCATGAAGCTTTTGTCAAGGAATGGAGGAAATGGGTTGATTATATGAAGAAGAAATATCAAAGCAAGAAATTTCAAATAGTGCTCAGTTGAATTAGAGTTAGAATGTATTTAAGTAAATGTATGGATAGTTACGTGGTTTATTATTATTATTAAACTGAAGAATTTATAATAGATGTATAGTTTAAAATTTAAGATCACTAAATGTTAGTATACTTAAATAATTGTATGAAAGGTATAGTTATATGGTTAATTATTATTATTAAAATGAAGAGTATATAACTGAGGTATAGATTTAATTTTAAAGAGAATGTATTAAGCTTATTTAGCTAAATTGTCTTAATCTAATATGTTTAGATTTATAAGTATGTGAATGTTAGTGAAGTGTTAATAGTTAATTTCTTTGCAAAGGGATCTCGCCTTTAAAGAATGTTGAATATGATAAGATTAATGTTTGTCAAATAGCGGAAGTCAAGGGAGGGGGGAGGGATAGAAGGGATAGGATGGGGGGGGGGAAAGGGAGGGGGAAGGGGGGGGGGTTTATATTATAAAATGTAATGTAAAACTTTTTCAATAAAAAAAAAAAGAATATATGTTTTGGAGGGGATAAGGGCACAATTGCAATATATTGTATATCTTTTAATTGTTATATACAAAGGGGGGGGGAAATGGCGTCTGTGGGGTGGGGGTGCACTGTAATATTTGTTTTGTTTTGTTTTCCTTTTTCCTTTTTCTTTCTGTTTTTTGTATTTAGATATATTTGTATTACGTTTGTATTATTTATATATTAAAAAAAAATAAATTTATTTTTTTTTTTAAAAAACAAAAGACAGAAATATCTGTTCTCAGGTTTAAATCCTAGGCCTTTTCCTGAGTCAGTGAATTGTTGGCCATCCTTTTCCTGACCTTGAAAGTTGGTGATACAGATGGTCCTTGACTTATAACACCTCACTTAGTGACCGGTCAAAATTACAATAGTACTGAAAAAAGTGACTGATGACCATTTTTTGCACTTATGACCGTTGCAGCATGCCTATGATCATGGGATCAAAATTCAGCCGTTTGGCAACGGACTCATATTTATGATGATTGCAGTGACCAGGGGGGGGAGGGATGTCACATGTTCCCCTTTAGCAAAACCTTCTTATAAGCCAAATCAATAGGGGAACTAGATTCACTTTAAAAACTGTGTTATCCACTTAAACCACTGCCAGGATTCACTTAATAACTGTGGCAAGAAAGGTCGTAAAATGGAGGAAATCCCTACTTAACAAACATTTTGCTTAGCAACAGAAATGTTGGGCTCAATTATGGACGTAAGTCGAGGACTACCTGTACTTGTTTCCTATTTTCCTACTGCTGCTCTCCAGCCTGAGAATGACTGGTTTCTGCTTTACCAGCTTCAGCCCTTAACATCAAGCCAACTTGCAGATGTAGCTCATGAGGTTTCTGCATGAAGTTATTATGACAGCTGATTCTCACAGTGACAAGAAGTCTTGGAGCTGTTTCCAAAACAAACAACAGGTGCGGACTCCTCTGCTTTCACTCACACACCAACAACCCCCAACAAGCTACCTCCGTTTTTGGCTGAAAAAGACAAAAAAAACCCTTGTCAATATTACTAGTGCTAACATTACTAATTACCTGGGACAGTTGGGAGCTACTAGAGATTGTTTTGGAAATGTTGTGGGAATCAAAAAATAAGAGAAGGAAGGCCTACAGATCTCTCTCCTCCCCACTCCAAGCATTCTGCCATGAGGATATGTTCAGCTCCACCCTGCCTTCCTTGAGAAGTATCACACAAAAGACTTTACTTTGCACTGACTGCTTTTACTAGCAGCTCCATCAAGGATGTCTTGAAGAGCATTATTTATTTATTTTATTTATTTATTTGTCAAGAACGTATCAGGTAATTTATATAATTGTAAGCATGAATTGAATACATAAATAGACACAAGTAGAGGAAACATTAGGACAGGGACGATAGGCACACTGGTGCTCTTATGCATGCCCCTTACAGACCTCTTAGGAATGGGGTGAGGGCAACAATAGACTGTCTTAGGTTAAAATTGGGGGGGGGGGGTTTGGTATGAAACCATGGAGTCAGGTAGTGTATTCCAGGCATTGCTTAATGCATTGTAAGCCACTCTGAGTCTCCGGAGAAGGGCGGCATATAAATCGAACTAATAAATAAAAAATGAATGAATGAATGAATGAATGAATGAATGAATGAATGAATGAATGAATAAATAAATAAATAAATAAATAAATAAATAAATAAATAAATAAATAAATAAATAAATAAATAACCACTCAGTTGCTGAAGTCATATTTTCTGCAATCGAGTTTGGAGCAGTTCACTTACAATTATGAGTTGGTTGAACAACTCCTTCTTCATTTCCCTGTGTGTAGGTCCTTGAAGCTGAGTCAATCAAACGGTTTGTGGGCTCCCCAGACTCATTCAGCCAAGAGGCAGCTTATACGTGTTTTAGTTCAGAGTAGGAGTCTGGACGCCTTCTTCATGAGTAAACACAATTTGTTTTATTCTTCACAGTTTATAGGTAGTCCTTGACTTACAACCATTCCTTTAGCAACCGTTCAAAATTACAATGGCCAAGTAAATCAAAATTCTTGGCAACCTTGTTTGTAAATCACCTGAAACTACCTGTAGCAGGGGTTGTAATTTCAAGAGACCGTTTAGGTTGCCAATATTGTAGATATACATCACTTAGACATAAATTATGCATGAACACCAATTTGCGTTGATATTTCCAGCAATCATTAACCCAAGTGATATGTTATTTGTTTTATGACATTGTATATTAAAGTTAATTCCAAGTCTGTTATACCATTGTTTAATGTCTGATATACAGTACCCATTCTTGTCTGAAGTACTTACAAGGAACATTAGGTAATGCAATTTAGATGATCCAAGAATGGAATAAAACATTTTGTTTCCTAAGACTCAATTCAAATTGGGTACTTGTGAGAAGAATACGATATGTGGTCCATATATGAGCATGAAATCTTTTAGCAATGGAAAATGCTAGCTTGATGAAAGCAAACAAGCAATGTTAAGAGTATTAAAAAGAAATTTGATACACTATAAAAGAGACTGAGTAGTTCAAAATATTTATTTCTAGTATATTTACCTTAACAGGCATAAAGAATTTTCCAATTTCATACAGAAATTTATAAAAACATATAAACATATAGACCAATATGGCCTGTTTCAATATAAGTTCAACATAGTAAATATAATTTACACCTCCCTGAATATAAATATAATATATAATGGTAAAGAGCACATCATACAAAATATGATCCAGAAATATTATACAGAAAATTTATCATATAGATAAATCAATTGCTATTCATGTTTGCTCCAGATAAGCCTTTGATCTTAGTTTTAAACTAGCTTTACCTTCAAATTTTATTTATAGAGAACAAAGCTAGACAGCACAACCTCTTAGTACAACTTTGGTCATCCAATTCATGTTTCACTCAATGGCACTAAATTTTGTTGTTTTCATATATACTGAACTTCATGTATTAACAATCTTTTATCACTCCAATTCTAACTCTAACACTCTTTTAAAAATATGATCCCCTGAAAAATAGTGAGATCTATTTTCTCAAATGACATTGTATCTTTGGGATGGAGGCAATTTATTTCATTCCCTTACCACCAGATTGTAGAAAAATGTAATCTTCAATCCTGAAAATCTAAAACTAAATTAACTAAACTATAGGCAATCATGGTTAAAGGTAAAAGGTTGAAGCCAACACTCAAAACTCACAAAATAGTTGTAATGTTAGTTTGGCAAGAGTGCAATTCAAAACATATGAGGTAGACCTGTAATTTAGAATATGTGTCTCAATCAAAATAGCAGAGTTATTTGGCCTTTAATCAGGGTTGGAACTAAGGCATCTTCTCTTTCAAATCTTGGTCTTTCCATTTTTGATCTGGCTTTGGGTTATACTGTGGCTGAACCCTGACAAATCAAAGGAGTTGATGCTTTAAATGTTACTCTCTTTTTGGAGCTAGGACCCAAACATGTCCATTCTTCGTTTGACAGTCTTTAAAGGAATTGATTGAAAAGATCTTCTTTGACCCACTGAATTCCAGCAAGATGCCAGTCTTTATCTGTTTTGTCATCAGTCTGAATGGAATATCTATGTGGGCTCTCCTTTACTTTAGAGAGTTAATATTTAGATCGACTTTCTTTGATCTTTTCCTGAAGTGGAATGTTGAGAAGCCAAAACAAAGCTTCAGCAAAGCTTTGTCAAGAAAGTCTTGCTGACTTGAGGATTAGGCTTGGTGATCTTTCCACTACGATGTCAATTTCAGACTTTGCCAGATGTTTTGTTTTTCGTATGTCCGGTTATGCTTCAGCTGCTTCCGTTTGTGCAGTTTGCTTACCAGTTTGGCAATATTGGAAGAAGCTTTGATGCTATTTCGAAGAGTATCCAACCTGCAGAAATAGAAGAGAATTCATCAATTTAAATGATCAAATATGTTGGTGTCTGTATAGCTACAGACGTCACATATGCTAATTTTCTTAGTCACATGAGCATTTAATTAATTATCATTCTTTTTGGAAATACAAATTCTTTAATCTCTATAACCCAGAGTTATATAAAGGTATAATATTATTTTTCATACTACTGTTGGAGATGTTATGCAAGGCATATAATATAAATTCACATACTCTTGCAGCATTCAAATTTACCTCACTTTGGAAAGAAGTTTAGGAGGTAAATAAAATATTAATATAATATTTGACAACTGGATGGACTCAGAGCAGCAACAAGTGCCTTGCTGAAAGAGTTAAAGAGGCTGGGGACAGGTCATTCAGAAAAAATCTATTTATGGGATGACTAAGAGTTGACACCAGTTAAATGGCACATATCAATCAATCAATTTAATCTACCAAGAAAAGGGAGATACTAAAAGTATCTACTTGCTAAACACCTTCATAGTTGACGTCTCTTAAAGCTATAGCAGAAAGGAGGTACGAATGAAACCACTCCCACCATATGCAACCACAATGTCCACATGCAAAATTAAAAAGAAGCCTCTGGGAAGTATGACATTATCATCTATAAGTAACAAAACCCCATTATAATGGAATAGCTAAAAGGGGGCAGATGGTTATTAACAAACATTCATTAAATGAAGGCCATCTCCTTGGGTGATTTGCATAACAATATGAATTGTGCCATTCACATTTTTATGCAGATGACTTTAATTGTGCAGAAAATTGGTCAGTTCCCTGCAGAGGTTCTTGGCTCAAGATCTGGTAAATTGAGTTTCACTGTATATGGAGAAGAGTACATTGATATCTTAACTAAAAACGCTTCACATTGGGGAGAACCCCTCTGCCAAGTCAGTCAGAGGGAAATTACGCAGATATAAATGTCCATTTCCAAGAACGGCATAGCTTCCATTGGGGAGGGAAAAGAAAAAAACTTTCACTTGAGATTGTATGTATTCCGTCGTGGAATGCAGTACATTTACAGAAGTGGAAAGGACAATGTTACCTCTTCATTTTCTTGCTTTCAGCCAGTTGATGAAATGTACACTTCAGTCCAAGTCCTTTGCAATCTGTCCCTTTAAACGAATGTTTCCATTCCTTCTCTGTAGTGGACTGAGATCTGTTCATATCAATTAAAAAAAAAAGGTGCAGCTGTGAGAAACATTCACATTTCTTGCACATACTGCAGCCTGTTTATTAAAGCTTAACCTTATTCTTCCTCTATGACTTTATCTTTACAACGTTCATTCATTCATTTAACTGGTCAGACTTAGACACCCTATATGGTGTAGGGATTGTGAAGCAAGACTAGGATTCTACCACATTTGACTCTACCAAGGCCACAGAAGTTTAGTGGGTGACTCTGGACCTTTCATCCTGCTCAGCCCAAACTGTCCCATAAAATTATGGAGGAATAAGTTTGAAGGAAGGATTGTACATGTGCCAATTTCAGGGTCTGAGGAAAGGAAGGATATAAATTTAATAAATGAATATCCTGGTGTTCTCCAGGCTCTCATATC
This sequence comes from Masticophis lateralis, assembly GCA_030761175.1. Lineage (NCBI taxonomy): Eukaryota > Metazoa > Chordata > Lepidosauria > Squamata > Colubridae > Masticophis > Masticophis lateralis. Next base: position 68,899,833 of record JAUDYJ010000003.1, read on the forward strand.
ACTATCTTTTCCTCCGTTTCCTCAAAATAACTCTACAGAGTAGAATAAATTGAGAGGGTAACTAACTCAAAGCCACAAAATGAGCTCCCACGGCTAAGGTGTTCATTTTTAACACCTTAATCACATTGATTTAGTTTGTGGGTCTCCAAACTTGGCAACGTTAAGACTTATGGACTTCAACTCCCAGAATTCCTAATGAGGACCAAACTCCTGGATTTAGTTGAAGAAAATATCCAAGATCAGAGAGAACCATCTCATGTCTTTCAAATGTTGGGAGCTGCACTCTGATAGACGCTACCATTAATCGTACTGACTGGGAATGATGATATTTGAAGTCCAAAAGAGGGTATCAGTTGCCTGTCCCTGCTCAAAACCACCCATATGGTATCATGTCTAAATACAGACTAGCACCCTAATGCTAGTTGAACATGATAAACTTTAATGACACCCTGTTTCTTTAGATCAGGGGTCTGCAACCTTAAACACTCAAAGAGCCATTTCCTGTTTCCTACAGGAAAAAAAACCCAGGAGCCACAAAACCCTTCCTGTGCCTGACTATTTCTTATGTGGTCACAAATCTAGCATATGTAGTTGAATTAAACATTCTGTTTTCTTCTGAAACTTTTCTTTTCTTGGATTTATCCATGGTTGGCCTATCGGGGGTTGAAAAGCTCAATAAATCGCCTGCTGGTGGGTGTCACACACTGGCGGTTGTGGCGCATATTTTGAGTGACAGGGAGCCGCAGCAGAGGGGTGAAAGAGCCACCTGCGGCTCCAGAGCAGCAGGTTGGTGACCCCTGCTTTAGATGCTTCAAAGCCCATAGTCTTTGGTCACTTAATTGATATCACCACAAATGTTAGGCTATGGTAACTCAGATATTTAGAGATGAAGTAGGTATATGAGGATCCAATTTATAATCCATTCATTATAGGCTAGATAGAAGAAAGCAAAAGAAAATTTACCTGTGCTCTGTTCCTGACTGACAAAAGTTCATACACTTCTTGTCCTTCAGGCTAGCACAGTGGCATCTGCTGTGAGATGGCTGAAGTGTCTCAAGTGGTAAATCTTTTAGGGATCTTCTGGTTCGAGAAAGGCTTCCAAGCCCATAGGGCACAATCCGCCTATAATGAAAAAAAAATTGAATGAGTAACATGTGGGCTCCCAGTTATTCCTAGACTACAACTCCCATCATCCCTCACTGCTGGCAGAATCAGATTGATATGAAGTGTCTGGTTTTACGAAGCTCCATACACAGTTATCTTTGAGGCCTATCTCAGTTCAAATGTCTAATAATTTTGCACCGTTAATATCTTCTTACCGAAGAAGCCCCCTCAAGCTCCCTCACACACTGTGGGTAGACCTCCTTTAAGCCAAATAATTAAAGCAGGATTGGTATGTGCTAGCAGCAGATGGTGGTGTTCAAATACATTTCAGCACGCTTATCAAGGATTACACAACATGATTTGTCTGATAGCGACCTGTCTTTGCCTAGCCTTTGCTAATTTGATTAACTACAGTTCTGCCTGACATGCTGCTAATGCAGTAGAGTCCCATAGGAGAATGCTGTGGCCACATTTTGTCTTTGAAAACTTTGCTCATGGTGTACCAAGCCAATTTCAGTTTAATACTACAAAATGAACCAATTAAAATCAGATTTCATGCATCAGAGCAAATAGCTGAGCTTGTTTGAACAGTGCTGTGCTATCAAATTAAGGGTACAATGTGGCACCCTTAAATTCATAGCTACGAAGGTCCAGATTGCAAATCCAGATATGTACAAACTGCTGAGAAGCAAGCAGAATGCAACTGTATTAGATGTAGAGGCCAATCGTTAAGAATTATGTTAACAGGTAGTCCTCGACTTACAAAAAAGTTGGCTTATGAGCGTTTTTCACTCTTATGACCACTGCAGCATCCCCGTGGTCACATGATCCAAATTCAGACACTTGGCAACTGACTCATATTTATGACGGTTGCAATATTTTGGGGTCGTGCGATCCCCTTTTGCGACCTTTTGGCAAGCAAAATCCATGGGGATTTTGTGTGATTCCAGTGATTCACTTAAGTTCTGTGGCAGGATAGGTCGTAAAATGGGGCAAAACTCCCTTAACAAACATCTTACTTAGCAACAGAAATTTCAGGCTCAATTGTGGTTGTAAATTAAGGACTATCTGTACTTACGTTGCCAGGAAAACAGTTCCAGAATGTATACTTGTTACTCTAACAGACTTATTTTTACACACGCTTATTCTAACCTGGGAATCCCCAGTTCTCTAAACTACAACCCCCATCGCCACAGTCAGTATGATGGAATTCATAATCCAACATATCTGGATTTGGAACAAATTTTGAATGTGGAATACATTTTCCTTGAAGTGCTAGGAGCAAGCAACTAACAGCGGTTTCCCCAAGATTATCCTAAATGCAATTAGACTTCCCATTTGTGGGGCTTTGGATCTAGCTGGTACTTTAGATCAGGGGTCTCCAACCTTGGCAACTTTAAGACTTGTGGACTTCAACTCCCTGGGAGTTGAAGTCCACAAGTCTTAAAGTTGCCAAGGTTGGAGACCCCTGCTTGAGATAGCTCTTTGGCCAGATAAAAAAGAGGGATGTGCTGAGCTCGCCTTAACAGAAGAATCCTAGATTTAATTAAACACAGCCCCGGAGCGATAAAAACTACATTAATGGCTTAGGGCCAAGGAGGAGGCCGTACTTACTCCGGAGTGTTAATCCAGATGATGTCCAGGTGGCAGAAATAGACGCATTCTTTATCCATCATGGAATAACAGGAGCAACGTTTCACCCTGCGCGGCGGCGAGGGGGCGCTCGCGGGCTGTTTGGTGGCTTCCACCCAGGCACCGACCGCTGCATCTGAGGAGGGGGGGGAAAAAACCGTCGCTGAGCGGGACCAGAGCAGAAGAGGTCGGAAGTAGGAGACCGGGGGGTGGGGGGTGGGAGCCGGTTCGGAAAGGGAAGCGGAGTATCTCAGAAGAGCAGAGACTTGGGGAAGCCTGCGGTGCAGCTTCGACAACTGCACGTGGCTCCTCGCTGAGCGACCCGCGTCATTAAGAAACGCAAAGACCAGCCCGGGAAATAAATAAATAAATAAAAACAGGCTAGTCCGCTGCCGCCGGCTTGGAACCGAAACGCCCTTGTCCGTTCCGATCGTCCCTCGGAGCCAACCGTCTCTACGGCAGGGGTCTCCAACCTTGGCCACTTTAAGCCTGGCGGACTTCAACTCCCAGAATTCCCCAGCCAGCTTTGCTCTGCTTTGCTGCCTGGGGAATTCTGGGTTTTGAAGTCCGCCAGTTGGAGACCCTTGTTCTATGGGGGTTGACGGGCGCTCTGGCTGTAAAGGCGAGCGAGGCACCCAGGTGTTAATTTAGAAGGCTATTCTATTCAGCGCTTCCGAGCCCCTAGGCGGCGCGGTTCATGGGAAATGTAGTCCCAAATAGTTGCAGGAAAATGGATTGACTACCTCTACGAACATAAGCAAAAAAGATGGGGTGGGTGGGGAAACCCCTTTCCTGTCTAGGGAGATTCTCCGTGGTTGTCCCAAAGGTGCTTTTTTTTTCCCCAAGAGGCAACTGGGCTTTTTGATTTTTCTTTGAAGGAGTTTCGCTTCTCACTCAAGAAGCTTCTTCAGCTCTGACTGGATGGCGGGGGAATGAGGTTGGAAGGGGGTGTTTTGATTTCCCCACCATCCAGTCAGAGCTGAAGAAGCTTCTTGGGTGGGAAGCGAAACGTCTTCAAAGAAAAACCAGAAAGCCCAGTTGCCTCGTGGGGGAAAAAAGCACCTTTGGGACCCTGTCCAGTCCAGCTGTCGAAGCCCAGTTGTACGCTTTCATGGGATCGCCCGAATTTTAGACGTTCGCCCTCAAAACACACCGGGATTGCAATTCCCCAACACTTGTGAATGACGCGGGGGTTGGGGAAAGGCTACCCAAACTCGCGGCTCGACGGCAAAAGAGGGAAATTGCTTCAATTGGGAAAGCAGGGGAGTTAGTAACCTCTACCTGGCACAACACGATAACTTTTAAATCGTGGTTTACCTATCACAGTGGCTAAACCCAAGCCAAGCAAAACACATTCTGCCTCCAAGAGGTACGAACCATGCCATCGAACAATGCCATCGCATTAACCTACGATTGTTTTAGTGCGGCGAATAGAATAGAATAGAATAGAATAGAATAGAATAGAATAGAATAGAATAGAATAGAATAGAATAGAATAGAATTCTTTATTGGCCAAGTGTGATTGGACACACAAGGAATTTGTCTTTGGTGCAGAAACTCTCAGTGCACATAAAGAAGATATCATAATACATAATACATAAGGAGAGTATCGTACGAATACAACCGTAGTGGCTTGTTCACGGCTGGTTTCTGGTTTAGCGCGTTGGGAGGGGTGGGGGGATCGCAAGCTGAGGGTGCCAGTTTTAAGTCCATTTACCCCCTATGGATTGAAAGGAGGCGCTCTCTTAATTATTTGGAGCCCTTGGGTGCTCTCTGAGCTTGGTTGCTTGTTTTCAGACGTTTCATGACCCGAATAGGTAACATCATCAGCGCTTGTGAGTGTGGGGTTTGCTAGTGAATGTGAAGCCCCTTTAATTCTACTTAGGGATTGTGCAACCGGCTCTCCGTCGCCCGCACAAGGGTCCCAAGATTTTGCTGCCTGAGTCTCTAAACTTTCCAACTCTTGAATGATCCCTCTGGCTAATCGCCTAGAGAGCTAGTGAATCCAGCAGGCAGAATCGTTCCTACCACCGCCCTCCTTGGAAGTATTTCTTTAAAAGAATTCTACTGCTAAAACTTGCTCCCCGGTAAACCTCAAGCCAGGTAAATCAAATTCGCAACGCCCACCGTTAAAGCGAGCTTTACAGCGGTAGATCACGCACATTGCGCCTGCGGGATCGAAACTAGGACCAGCTGTTCACGATTTCGGATAAATCGCCTTGAGGACAGGTCACTGGAATCCTGCAGTTGCCCCTTGGCGAGGCTAAGCAAGCGCCTGACCTGGCTGGGGGATAACGCTTTGGACCATAGAGCATCCGAGTTTCGCAGTCTTCCTTGGACGGATGCAGTCTATCGGCCCAAAGCCCAACCTGGGCTAAATCCATCTGCAGAAGAATTGAGAAATTCAAAAGGATCCTTTCAACTTACCGGCGTGTTGAGCTGCCTGGCTGATCACAAAAAGCAAGGGAAGGATCATCCGCGTGTAATCCATCCCGACGGTTCCTCCGGCTAACCCAGGGGCGGGCAGTGCAAAGATAATGCCTTCTTAAACCCGCTTTAGTCCCGAGGCTAAAGTTGCAGGCGAGCACGACCGTCCGATCGCTCGATCACCCCAAAAGCCACCGAGCTAAGACCCTGGCCGCAGTCCGCTAAGCAGCCGAGAGGCAGGCTGCGCGCAAAGAGGAGGGCTTGTGGAGCAGGTGGGCAGGCGCTGCTTTCTTCCAGCGAGGCTCCTCGAGCGCTTCTGGCTACGGTCGGACTCTCGACGGCTCCTTTTATACGCACCCCCGGAGAGCGGCGTAAACAAAAACCGACTATTATGTTATTGTGTTATTAGTCACCCGGAGTCAACGTGCAGCAGAAGATAAGAGCAGGCTGGAAAGGAAATCGCTGCAAGCTTCAGAGAGGCAGACGCCGTCTGGCAGGGTTACACAGGAAAATAAATACGCGGCGCAGACTTTTAGGAAAGGAAGACTCCCGAGAGCGAAGGGCACCTTCCGCGCTTTGCCCACAGGGGGCGCCCTGCTCGCCAGAATCACCGCAGGTCAAATTTCCCCCTCCCACCCCATCTCCACTCACCCCCTAATTTGTACAGTGAATTCTTTCTGGTGCAGAATTGAGCAATAAGGCACCTAATGATGTCTTTCCTTTATTAAGCGCCCACACATTTTTTTAAAAAAAATCTACACCTTGACAAAATGTTCATCAGTTGATTGCAAAAAAGCCCATGGATGGAGTGTGCTGATACATTATGATATCTTCAGTTCTTGGGAAGAACTTGATGTATAGGAAGGCTGACACCAGCTAAAAGAACTGGCAGCCGTTTGCATTCTTGTGAACGGCTAATAATAATGTCCTGCAACAATACCTTTAATATTAAGAACTATGGTGGCACAGGGGTTAGAATGCAGTATTGCAAGCTAAGTCTGCTGACTGCCAGCAGTTTCAATCCTGACCGGCTCAGGACTGAAATGAGGACCCAGATTGTTGGGGCAATATGCTGACTCTGTAAAATCGCTTAAAGTAAAGGTTCCCCTCGCAGATATGTGCTAGTCGTTCCCGATTCTAGGGGGTGGTGCTCATCTCCATTTTAAAGCCAAACACCCAGAGCTGTCCGAAGACGTTTCCATGGTCATGTGGCCAGCATGACTAAATGCCAAAGGTGCATGGAACACTGTTACCTTCCCACCAAAGGTGGTCCCTATTTTTCTACTTGCATTTTTTATGTGCTTTTGAACTGCTAGGTTGGCAGAAGCTGGGACAGGTAACAGGAGCTCACCCAGTTACGCAGCACTAGGGATTCGAACCACTGAACTTCCGACCTTTCGATTGACAAGCTCAGCATCTTAGCCACTGAGCCACCATGTATAAACTGCTTAGAAAGCTATAAAGCACTGTGAAGCAGTTTATAAGTCTAAGTGCTGTTGATATTAAACAGCAAGACCTGCCTATCCCAAGTCCTTGGGAAAGGATTGGATAGGTGGGTAAATATGCTAAATCCAATTTAAACATGAGACTGACTGTGTGACCAACCATAATAATAATAGTACTCCAATCAATTCACACCAACTCTGGATGTTTTAAAATTGTTAAAACATTTTATAGAGAGAGAACAATACAAAAGACATAAAACAGCAGAAGGCAAAGGGATGGGGATGGCAGAGGGGAACAGAAAGGAAGAAAGGGATTTCAATTATCCTCTCCAAAGGGCCCTTTAAAATCCCAGCTTGTCCATAAAACTCTCTGCATTTTAGTATGCTAATAGGCATTCAACCACCCAACCTTGCATTTAGGAAGAATGATCATACAGCAATCATCATACTGATACAGACATAACTGTGTGAACCGACATTTCCTAAATGACACACTAAAATGAAGAATATGATTCAGAATATTGAAAAACATAATTTCCTTAAATCTGGAAGAGTTTTAAAAAATATGTGTCTGTTAATGAACACTTAAAATTAGGGAAGGAAATGGGTAATAAAAAAAACGACTTCACAGATTTTGAAGAATTTATAGGCTGGGTCCTAGGCAGGCAGTCGGGAAAGTGTCCCAAGTAAATTTTATTTGTCCAATCTGGATGGGAAAAAAAGCACTTGTGGATCATGTAATCATCAAATTGCTAACTTGGTTTGTCCCCCTGGACTCTGGGGCTTAATGAAATACCCAATTAACGACTGGGAGTAAAAATCATTCTTTGCTGTTATCAGAGCTGTTACATTTCCGACACTTGACATGTTGCAGTTAAACACATGATATCAGGTACCCTCCCTGTTGTGAACAGTTTCACCTGCTATTTCTTGAATAGCAAGTATGGTTAAAGGCAAAGATAAACAGACAAAGCGACAAAAATACAATCTTTTCTAGTCTAGGGCATCTGTTATTTTAAAAGAATTATCTTACCCACCAAAGATCTGGATTTTTTTGTGGGAAGCCTTTTTTTTTTTTAATTTTGACTATTTCTGTGCTTTGAGAAATAGCTCAATTAACAGTAAACCAAAATGTATTCACTGTACCACAAAAAACTTTCTTTGGCCAGCAAACTTTTGTTCAAGATAAGAGAGACCACTTCATATTTTTCACCCCTCCTAAAATGATTGTTCACGGTCACAGCCACAGCCATATTATAAAAGAGGACAGGAGTCTTTCTTTATTAGGTAAAATTGTGTACATTTACATATGTACGTTTGGAGCAGAATGACTTTTGTGATTCTGGAAGGTCTTTTAATATCTATGTTTTGTAGATATTTAATATCTATGTTTTATTGATTTCTCTATGTCTTTCTGTGATCTGGACTCAAAAGCTTCCACCCTATCTAGGAAGGTTTGATCTCTTTGGTTCTTTCATCCTGTTGAGCCAGAGGACATTACAGTCCCATAATTAGAAGCCTAATCATTCAGAACTGGTGTCAGAGATAAGGGATCTCCATCATTCAGTCCTTCATTGAAGCTCCACACACCTTTTGTCCCTGGGAGCCACCTCTGTGAGGGATTAGTGGACCTTTGAAGCTCTCCCTGCAGGCCCTGTTCATCCTTTGTTGCAGACCACAAAACATATATTCTTAAACATCAAACATCTGCAGGCATTAACAGTTAATTAGCACTGCAATTTGCTCTCTACAGACAGGCACGGGATTTTAACTGGGAAACGCCATTGTAAAGCTGGGTTTGGAATTGTTAGGCCTAGTGCTCCAATGATGGGCATTGTTTGAGAAGTGATTCGAACTGACAGTTCTGGAAGGTCTGGCACTTGAGATTACAACCTTGCTTCAACATTGGAGGAGTTAGGTCGCCTGCTAGAAAGAGGCATGGTAAAGCTCCCCATCAAATCTGGGCACTCATCCACATCATGCTCTCCCTTCCCACTGCATTCTTCCAATGTTGATGAAGTTATAATTTAAAAGATGCAAGAAGGGGGAAATCTCTTATTTCAGGCATATTTGTGGACACTTATCCAATAAATCACTGAAATATCACAGCCTCAGTGCTCAGTTCTCTAATTTACACTTACCTTTCTACTAGTTGATTACATTCAAGGCAGTTCATAGTTATACAGAAAAATGCAAAGCAAATTATAACAAATCTGGAATACCACTGAACTATATTAATAAAACAGTAGTTTACTTAGTGGCAAACCAGCATCTAAATCAAAGGTGATTTTGTAATTATAACTCTGTTTGCACAACATACTTGCCCATGGTATATTCAACCCAATTTTCTGGTTTTGCAAAATCATATGGGAATTACATATTTATTGCATGGCTTAAATATACGCACTAGGCTAAAATGCAGCAGGCCAACTTGTGATTCGGGCTGACGCAAGACAAGCTATGGATTGTGCAGAAGGGGAAAATTTTCAGTTCTTTATATCTGTTGGATCTTCTCCTAAAGATGCAGCAGTAAGGTCACACAGACAACGTATGAAGTTTTTCATTATTGTGGCATTGCTGTTTAACCAAGATGGTAAATTATTCAATACTCACTAGAGTAAAAAGTCGACTGACACATTTTAAATAATGCATTTAGTAACTAAGTGATTATGATCATTCATCAGTACAAAAACAAAGCCAGAGAAATGACACTTACAGAATTTGTGTGTATATATACACAGAAACACATACACACATACTGTAACATACAGGCAGAATACACAGAGAACGCTCATTTTAAGTATATTTTGGCACAATTTCTTCAATTTTCCTGTTTTTTCTGGGTATTGTCTATCAATAAAAACAGTAGGTGTCCTAGATCCTTCCTAGAAATATAGAGAAGTGTGATCCTTTCTAATCTTATAAACTGCAATAATACATGAGCTATGGATTCAGTATCATCATGAGCACATAGGATTTCAATAGGTTAGACACTGAAACTCTCCTTTCATACCTGTAACTGTTCTTCTCTGACTTTAAGTTGCAAGCCTAGTGAGATAATTGGCTTTACTTTCTCTAGAACCACGATGGTGAATCTATGGCACACGTGCCAGAGGTGGAACATAGCGCCCTCTCTGATGGCGCACCAGCCATTGCCCCAGTTCAGTCCTGCTGCGCATGCGCGCACTGCCTGCCACCCAGCTGGTCTCCGGGTCTCTGCTGTGCATGTGCTGAGTGGGGGGCGCATGTCCAAGTGCAGGGCAAATGCATGGGGGCAGAGCACATGTGAAGGGGGCCGCATGCGCATTGCATTTGGGGGGGTCAGGCATGCACACACGCTTTGTGGACTCGGTCCGGAAAAGGTTAGCCATGAGTGCTCTAGAATCACCCATTTGAATACAGAACACATTGCTTTATTGTCACTTTAATACTTCCCAATAGAAAGGGTTCTTTGTATTTACAAATAGTTGGACCATGGTGGCTCACAATGTTAGGACGCTGGTGTGTCCATTAGCAGGCTTGCGTTCAAGACCCAGGTGCTGCTGCATAGTTGGATGGGCTCCTGTCACTTGCTTCAGCTCCTGCCATCCCAGCAGTTTGAAAGCAGGCGATCGCAAGTAAATAGATGGATAGGTACCACTTCAGTGGGCAACTTAACAGAGGTACCAAAGGAGCCCCCAACTCTGGGCAATGGTGATATCATCAGTTGATCCTTTCACTACCAAACAGCGCAGATATTTCCAACACAGTTTTGTATTTTGTAGTGTATGACAGAGAAAAATACAAAATAGAGCTTTTATCTCATGTATTCATTGTTAAAATTTAAGTTAACAGGTAGGCATGCTGAAGGGCTAACAAGATGACCCTGGACATGTTTATTAAGCAATAGGTTCCATTCTGTTCCATGATATAATAGCTAGTGGTTTGAGGTCTAAGGAAGTTATGTGACATATTTTACACAAGACAACCTATGGCAGGGATGTCCAAGCTTGGCAATCTTAAAACCAACCAGCACTGGGGAATTCTAGGAGTTAAAGCAGTGGTGAAATCCAATTTTTTTTACAACAGGTTCTGTGGGCCTGGCTTGGTGGGCATGGCAGGGGAAGGATACTGCAAAATTTCCATTCCCTTCCTACTCCTGGGAGATGGATATTGCAAAATCTCCATTCACACCCCACTCTGGGGCCAGCCAGAAGTGATATTTGCCGGCTCTCCGAACTGCTCAAAATTTCCGCTACCAGTTCTCCAGAACCTGTCAGAATCTGCTGGATTTCACCTCTGAGTTAAAGTCCATGATGCCAAGATTAGATACCCCTATTCTAATATCTGGAGAGCTGTCCCAGCCAAGTCCAATTTAAAGGTTCAGAACTATACTAAAAATAGGAATCGTGCTGTTCAGCACCACCACACCAATCACTTAGGTTCTGAACTGAACTGCTCACTTCTAACAGTCTTGGTCCCACTGACTGGATAGCTAGATTACAGTTCTATTCAGATTATGGAATTACATCCACATATCCATGCATACCTGTAATTTAGCTTGCATTACTTTTGCAAAATGCTTGTTCCAGTTTCCACTGATGCTCTTCTGGGGATGCTTAAATGGTCACCAGTTACAAATTGTATTGGAAAAAGTAATAATAAAAGAAGAAGAAGAAAGGAAGTGCGTTTTCAAGGGCTCCCCACTCCTGTAACCCCAAGAGATATGAATGCACTGATAAAATATGTTGTTATGAATGTATCTGCTCAACCTTTTTTTTAAAAAAAAAATCCAGATATAATATTGTATTTGCTTGCCAGTGAGGATGTTTCTTCCCACACATAACATTCCAGGATGATATCTCCAAACCCAGCTGCATTCCTTTAGGACCACAGATGAGAGAGAGAAAAAGAGAAAATGATTGAGCTCTTGAGCAGTTCCACCCACGGGGGAGGATGGGATGGGATGTTTCATTTGCCCATTTCCCACCTGGTTTCGGAAATAAAATCACTGACCTTTCCAGTGCTGCTGAATTGGTGTCTAGCAGATAAGAGGTCAACACCTGTAATTTCTCCATCGTTGCTGGAGGAAGCTGCTCATTCTGGTGAAGAAGGTCCTGTGAACGCAGAAAGGTTGGCTACGTACGTCCACACAAGATGCTTAGCCTGGTGATTTTTTCCGGGTTTGCTCAAAACCCTGAACAATTAGCCAACCAACCAGACTGCATTCAGGTAACATGCTAAGAGACAAACAAACAAACAAGCCAATGATATCCGAATTGTACAAATACAGCAACTAGGGCTTTCAACTTGTTTGTTTGATTAAACATATTATGCAGACTGAAGCCAACATCTCTGAGGACTTTACTCTTGCACAGTGATGTTGGATTCATTAACATGACACATAACACATTCCCCAAATTGTCCTAGTTATTTTCTTTATTACTTTGCTCCTGTCCGCTGCCTTAATCAGATTCATTTGGTAATGAGTTTGAGTGAGCTATCAAATAGAATGAGTTTCGGCTTTGTTGCCTGTTTCAGATTTGTTGCCATATATTAAAGGAATGCAAAATTTGAGAAGACCTGGGCAACTCTCCATCTAGGGTTGTGATTAAAGAAGTGGCACTATTGAAAGAAGGAGGAATCCGTTCAGCCAGAATCAGATCAAATCAGCAAAGAATGAATGCCTAGATTTTGCTCCTAGCTATCCTAAGGGAAGGCTTTTGTAAAAATACATTAGTTTTTAGGAATATTGTCCTACAAAATTGTGAAACGGTAAACAACCTACAATTCCTGAACCTGCATAGTGAGTGGGCATGCAATAATGAATTTGGGAGAAAATGCAAACTAATACAGTAGGCAATATACTGTATTATATACTACATAATATTATATTTTTACAATAGTAATGGTAATAGCCCTTCATATAATGGAAGCTTTCAAATGCCTATTTTTTTCCTACATTTAAATTTTTCTTTCTTTCTTTCTTTCTTTCTTTCTTTCTTTCTTTCTTTCTTTCTTTCTTTCTTTCTTTCTTTCTTTCTTGGTTCAATTTGTATGCTGCCCTTCTCCGGAGACTCAGGGCGGCTTACAATGCGTTAAGCAATAGCCTTCAAACTTTTGTATATACCTGCTTAGTAGGGCTTTTGGGCCCCCCAAGCGGTGTTCTTTTTTATACAAAGTCAGCTTATTGCCTCCACAATCCGGGTCCTCATTTTACCTACCTTGAAAGGATGGAAGGCTGACTGGTATGACTAGTGGCCATAGTGAAAACACATAATATTCTACCCTATTTATCTGTCAAACAGCAATTGTGTTTGGATCTATTTAGGGAAAGGAATGTCATATGACATGAAAAAATGCTGTAGTATTGGCCTTGCCTATAAGCCCACGTGGTTTTTCAGGGAGGTCTTTTGGACTTTCACATTGCAATGGAAGATTATATTGATTGGTCCCTTGTCATTTTTCCATAATGGATTTCAAGATGACATCTTGATGACTCACATGCTGTCTTCCACAAGTTGTGAAACACAACTTCTGAGAGTGGACCAACCTGTCCCCCTTAGTGTTGAATTGGGTCTGAGTGATATGGATTACATGTACTGTTGCTGTTGTTGTTGATTTGTCTTTTTTAAGCTGTTCCTATTTACAGTCTGTTCTATTTCATTGAATGTCTATATCCTATAAATGTAAACGCTAAATAAATAAATATTCCAAATCTAGATGTCTATGGAGATTCTCAATCATCCAAGTCATAGTTTTCCCAAAGGTGCTTTTTCCAAAAGCAACTGGACTTTCTTTGAAAACGATTGCACTGAACAAGCTTCTTGGATGCGAAGCAAAATGTTTTTAAAGTTTTAAAAAGAAAGTTCAATTGCCTTATGGAAAAAACTCCCTTGGGATCCCAAATCTAGGCCTACTTAACAACAGGATGGTAGATGTGCGCTCTTCTTCTTCAGATCTTCTTCAGATCCTGCTTTGATGACAAGCCTTTGCTAGGTTCTTCAAAATGTATGATTCAAGAAAAGAACATAGGAAATGCATTCAATTTCAGTTGCCTTGTAAGGTAGGAGAAATGTCACCTGGGAAGCTGTAGTCTACGCTGGGTGTTGGGAGTATGAGTATCACATTGGGGAAAACTACCTCTTTATCTCGGAATAAATGCTGATGCCTGTTTTCCTCCTAAATGGGCAGATAGGATTGTAAATGGTGCATTATCCCTCCATATCTGGTTCCACATTTTTCTAGAGCTGATCCCAGGTATGAGTTGCTTTAAAACAGAAGTCTTCAAACTTGGCAGCTTTAAGACTTGTGGACTTCAACTCCCAGAATTTTCCAGCCAGCATAGCTGACTTCTGGGAATTCTGGAAGAATTCCCAGAATTCTCCCAGAACATAGGAGAATTCTGGGAGTTGAAATCCACAAGTCTTAAAGCTGCCAAGTTTTAAGCCATAGTTGTTAGCTTGAGAAGACTGATTCTCCTCTAGCAATGATATTGCTTTAGTAGAAGAATCAAGCCACAAGATGGTGCTACACTCTACATTTTTATGATACAAAAAAAAAAACCCTGGAATGGAGTAAAATATAAACTAGAATTTAGTAGTAGTCAGTAGTAACTTTTCTTTCTTTCTTTCTTTCTTTTTTTTTGGCAGTACTTTTAGTAGTGGAACAAAAATTCAACCTTCCTGCTTTCTCCATATAAAAATAAACAATAGGTGGAATAATTGAGCCAAAGGAGTCAACACAACTTGAAGATACAACATTTTTAGAGAACCAGGAATAGAGCTTTGGAGACATTCTTTCAAAATTCCACTGAGCTATTAGGAGATTTTAAGCAGTGGTAACTCTGTGTTGTACCAAGGCAGGAGTTTTTACAACAAGTCTGTTGAACAAAGCATAATGGCTTGGTTGCTTGCATATAATGCTAAATACGTCAAATTGAAAGCAAACCAACCACACTAGGCTTAATGGCTTCGTGTTGTATGAACCACAACAATCTTCCAGTCTAGGCTATCTCAAAGGAGTGTTCTAAAAATAAAAGAGGAAAAGGTTATACAGCCCTCTTGAGCTTTGTGTTAGAGGGAGGAGGTGTTACTATTATTATTATTAGAAGGACTAGGAGAACTTTTTATACAAAGTGTTACTAAGACAGCAACAGTACAATGAGACTGGTTGTTTTAGGGATCTTCCAAGATAATATATTTTCCCTTCCAATAATATCAGAGGTATCTGCCATTGTGCAGAAATTCTCACTGATTTATTGATATTGTTTCCTGATTGCTTATTTGTACTTTAATAACTATCATTAAGTGTTGTACCTTATGATTCTTGATGAATGTATCTTTTCTTTTATGTACGCTGAGACTGTATGCACCAAGACAAATTCCTTGTGTGTCCAATCACACTTGGCCAATAAAAAATTCTATTCTATTCTATTCTATTCTATTCTATTCTATTCTATTCTATTCTATTCTATTCTATTCTATTCTATTCTATTCTATTCTATTCTATTCTATTCTATTCTATTCTATTCTGTCCTTTACTTCATGGAGTTGAGGGCATCATACATGGTTCTGTCCTCTTTCCACTTTACCATTACACCAATTTTACCCTGAGATGTGCATTTAGATTGGAAATGGATGATTAGATAAAAGTTTCAGGCTTGAACAAAATTCCATCTAGATCAGTGATTGTCAACTTGCTAAGAGATAAAGATAGACCCAAAAACTCCAACTTGCTTCCAAGGACCTATGTACTGAGGAATGGAGTTTAGCCAACAGAAAAAGCTACACCAAAATATACACATACCATACTTTTTGGAGTATAAGATGCACTTCTCCCCCCCTAAAAGTGGGTGAAAATTGCACTGCATCTTATACACCGAATGTTGCCAAAGCCCCGACCACCTGCCGGCGCCCACCTGCTGGCCATTTTCAGCCTCCGCGCATCGTGTTTTCAGCCTCCAGATGCCCTATTTTAGACCCGTTCAAGGCTTTGGGGATCTCTATAGCACATTGCCACCAATTGCCGCCTCCGTATGTCATGTTTTTGGCATCCGCACGTCCTGTATTTGGCCTCCGTGTATTACATTTTTGACTGGTTCCAGGTGGCAGGGATCAGCACCAGTGGCAATCCTTGCCACCTGGAACCGGCTGAAAATGCAACATGTGGAGGCCAAAAACAGGGCATGCGGAGGCCAAAAACACGGCACATGGAGGTGGAGATCAGTGGCAATGTGATGTGGCCATCCCCACAGCCTGGAATGAGTCTAAAATGGAGTATGCAAAGGCCAAAAATGCAATGTGAGGAGTGGGGAGTGGGGGAGGGAATGGGGATTTTGCAGTGTCCTTCCCCTGCCACACCCCCAAGCCACACTCACCATGCCACACCTACAGAACCAGTAGTAAAAAAATTTGGATTTCACCACTGGTGAAGGCTATCATAGATACAATATCAGAAGTAAGATGTATAATGTGTATAGGTAAGAACTTTTGGATAAGATAACAGATTTTCTAAAATCTGTTGAGCTTTTTGTTCTGAGAGGCATTTTACAAGATATTGCCATATTAAGATTAATTATTTTCCTTTGAATTTCGCTCTTTAATGACTCATTAAATGACCGCTGTGTACTAAATAGATTTTTTTTAAGGAAATGAGCCAGGTGGATTATTAGCATTTATACTAAATAACGACATGCTCTTATTACTTAGATACAATTCTCCTGCTTGTGAGCCATACTATCGCAAATTATTTCAGATTCAAGCTCTTAATGAAAGTATCTCCTTATCGTTACTGATTAGCACTTGCAAAGAAGATAAAGTTGCAAATTAAACTGCATTCCTATATTCTACTCACCTGGGAGTAATTCCCATTGAATTTAATGGATTTACATCTGAATAGGCATATATAGGATTATGCTATCAGTACCAGAGGAGGAGGCTCCTTCAGGATATAAAATGCACTGGGGTTGGGTTAAAAAAGAAACCATTTGGGAAGAATTCCAAGCCTTCAACTTTTCAGTTTAGAGATTTACAGTTTGATTGCTAAGGAAGCAATATTGTGTCGTCCAAGAATGGACACAATGCCATTCAGGAAGAGATCTGCAAATAAAAGCTGATCATTAAGTAAATGTTAAAATTATTTATTTATTTATTTATTAGTCACATTTTTATGTCGCCCAACTCCCGAGGGACTCTGGGCAGGTAACAACAAAGAATACAATAATGCGAACAATATCCCATACAAAAGTTTAAAAATAAAACATTAAAACCCATACACTCCAATTCGTGGCCGGGACTTGCAAGATCATCATAGCGAGATCAACGGCCCCAGGCCTGCCGGAAGAGCCAGGTCTTCGCCGCTTTCCGGAAGGCCAGTAGGGTGGGGGCAGTCTGGACCTCAGGGGGTAATTGGTTCCAGAGCGCCAGGGCAGCCACAGAGAAGGCCCTCCCCCCGGGTGCAAACTTTGAGGTATGGTGGCCCATTAATGACCATTTCTGCTGAGTGCAGAAATCCAAATCAGGAAGCAGAGCAGCAACCCCAAAAAACAATAAATCACAATAAAAAGTTGATAGTCTGCAAGTGTATAAGAGGGCCACAATGTAGTACAAGACACTGTCTGCTAAGGGATGTATCATCAAGAGAGGTAAATGCATTTTTTTGAATTGGAGGGTGGTGGTCTTATAGTCAGGGATTTGTGTGTCGTTTTGCCTTGTTTTTTTCTATGTCAGGCCTTTGACCTTTTAATCCCCCTGAAATAATCTAGCCCTTCCTTGTCTGGATTTGTTTTTTGACCTGATATGGTTTAAGCTTCTGAAATAGCCTTCGGTGTTTCGGCTCTTTCTTGGCTCTCTTGCATTTTGCAAGCAATAAATTACATGCTAGCAGTTGTAGTGAAACTGATGAAAAATGAAACCAAAACATATACTACTATAGGTTGCTCTAAAGCCAGCGTGTTGCTGAAGGTTTTTGTGTGGTTTTTCAGGGAATCGATGTCTTCTCTGATCAGCCAATTATCTGATACAGTGTGTTTGTCAGAAAGCAGAAACAGCCTCTCAAAAACTATGTATATTTAAATATTTAATATATTTATTATCTATTCACAACAACGTGATGTCCCTGCTGCCAGTTCTTTAGCTGGTGTTGGCCCTCATACGAGTTATTCCCAAAGACCTAGGACAGCGATAGCTAACCTTTTTGCCATCGCGTGCCAGGAGGTGGTGGGCGGGGGAGGTTCACGTGTGCTCATGCCCACACTCATAATTCTATGTGCCCTACCCCATGCATGTGCGTGCGACCCCCCTCCCCCCAACTCCTGGCACATGATGGCCCGGTAGGCCCGTTTTTCTTTCTCACCTGGCTCCAGATCCTCTCTATGCATCTGGGGAGAGCGAAAACAGCCTTCCCCACTCTTTCAGAGGCCCACTGGAGGCCCGAAATGGCCCTTTTCCCAACTTCTGGTTGGACAGGAAGTGACTTTTTTTGCTGTCTCCAGCCTCCAGAGACTCGTAGAGAGGCTCTGGAGACTGGGGACAGCAAAAAACATCCAACTCTATTATTCTATTCTTTTGCCACATCCATTATCCGCACTTGCTTCTTTTTTTATTATTACTATTAACTATCTTGGATAATCTTCAGGTTAAGTGTAATTCAAGGGAATTAAGGAATGTGTATTGAATTGAGTCAAGGGAGCATAAGTTTCATTCCTTAACCTGGCACCTTCCAGATGTGTAAACGCCACCCTTCCAAATATTCTAAGTCCTAACAGATTTGGGAGGTGCCAGGTGGGAAAGACAACCCTACACACATAGAAACTTTATGCACATTGGTTTATAATCAATGAACCTGATTTCGAACAAGTTTTTTTTAATGCTACTGTGCATGGAAAGAGGAATTATCTGACGGAGTTGCAATGTTAGGGAAGAGTGGGTGACTTTTTTTGTCCCATAAGCAATCTTATCCCTTCTCCAAATATGGTATGAAAAAGCCAGGGCATGAGATAATTTGGCCTGCTTGCAGACTTTGATACATCTTTCCTCTTCATATTGTATGATTAAATTCCTATTAAGGAATTAATGGGACAAGGGCATGGAAACTGGGCTTATTAGTATATACCACTCCCAACTTAGTCAGTTCACCGTTCCAGCTGAGAATAAATGGCCGTATTCATACTTGCCATATTTACTGGCAGACTTACCAGTATCACCAACCTCATCTTGTGGAAAATATTCAACTGATGAGCTGAAGAATATAAACAAGGATGTTCCAACCAATGCTCTGTCCCTTTCTTTGAAAAGTGCCTTTTTGATGCTTTTAATAAAACTCAGTCCTTGCAATAAGAAAAAAAATTACATGAAACTCCTCTCTGCTCTACTAAAGCCAGTAGTGATGGAACTTGTACATTTATGGTGAGAGAGATGGATCACTGGGACGAGGAGAGAATTCTAACCCCTCTTAAACTCTGTCTTTTAAAAGTGGAAGTAAATTGACTCAGCAGCTTAAGAATGCAGGACTGTAGCAATTTGAGAGAATGACATCAAAAAAAATGTGGAAATATCTTTAAAGAGAAATAGAGCTATCAATAGCACTTAGACTTATATACCGCTTTACAGTGCTTTACAGCCTGCTGTAAATGGTTTACAAAATCAGCATATTGCCCCCAACAATCTGGGTCCTCATTTTACCCACCTCAGAAGGATGGAAGGTTGAGTCAATCTTGAGCCTAGTGAGACTTGAACTGCCAAATTGCAGGCAGATGGCAGTCAGCAGAAGTAGCCTGCAGTACTGCATTCTAACCACTGTGCCACCATGGTTAGGCTTATTATATAAACATTAAGTCTTCTACAGATTTCCACAATAAATCTGATTGTATTCGTAGGGAATCCCTTATGACTTAATATTGGTTGAGATTGGAAAAACTGACACATCTATTGGTTTCCAAATAATTCCTTATGGGAAAATCTCCTAATCATACTCAAGAAAATGGATCCCGATTTTGTATATTATCATTTGACTGGGATATCTTCTTGTGCTTTGAAAAAAAACCCCAATCATATTCCAGAAATTTAAATGCCTCAGCTTGCAATTCAATAAGTTCATAGTGAGATTCTGGATTCGTTTGTGAGGTTTACAGAGGATTTTATTAAAAAGAACTAATTTTCATAAAAATGGCTACTATAGCATTCCTTTAGTAAGCATTTGCTCAGGAGAAAATTTTGTTGAATGACATCAGATAGTCTGGAGAACTGTTGTGCATAACCATAGGGAAGATGTTGGGCTAGGAAGATCTAGTTTCATTTTCCTATTCAGCCATTTAATTTATTAGGGACGTTGTAACAGCTGATAGAAAAGGGAATGGACAAATCCAGTTTCCTTGAGATAACACTGAATTACTTTTGAATTTTAGATGATGGCATTGTAAACCTTACAGTTCAAAACCATCACAAAACTCAGCAGGCAGGCAACTTCGATAACCATTTTCATAAAATTGCTCACCACAGTGTTTAAGTCAGACATTATGTCAAGAGCAAATTTTTTTCTGGATGCAAGAAACTTCACACAAACCTTCTTAACAGTTTGGTGGCAAATCAAACAAGTCTGTTTTAACATTTGACCTCTTTGGGCAAAACAAACCTTGTCTTACAAAATAAAGCTAAGCATGTCTGGTTAATTAACTCATCTCAATGCAAGGTTTTGCTTCACTGACTTAACTTCAGGAATGCAGAGTTGTTTCGTTCGCTTCAGGGGAATCTTAAAGTAGGTAGAATAGTATTCTTCAGAGATAAACCACAGTGATCTAATAGTCCTTGCTAACGAAACCTCCTTTCACATTGCTAAATATAGATTTATCTGGATTTTAAGCGTCTTGGTCTCCAGCATGATTTCCTTACAGCTTCTACCCAATGTTAGATCTCTGCCGCCTAAACAACCTTCAGCAACGTTTCAAGGAAGTCTGGCAAGAGAATCAAATAACTTTATGCTCAATCTCTTGCAGGATTTTGGAAGTCTGCTCAGCAGTATTATGAAAGGTAATACAAGTGATCATATAATCCACTGATATCATATGAAACAGCAGATTAGTCTGAATTTTGCACTGAAACTTTAGCATTGTTATTGCCATATATTTCTTCTTCTAGTCAAGCTTATTCTGTGCTACCATATTAAGAATGTACATTGTTAATCAACATTTATGAAACTTCCAGTGGCATTTATATATATGCGACTGTTTGAGGGCTCCTGGATTGGAGCTGAAAGGCGAAAGGAATGCAGTATATAGTGTTTATATATATGTATGTGTGTATGTATATGTATATGTATGTATGTATAAATGCATATAATCTGCTTGTCATCTTAATAATGCAAGGGGTACTATTTTCAGCAAGCAATGATGAAGGTTTTTTTCTTTTCTTTTCCAAGATATGTGACCAGGAATTGTGCATTCTAAGGCAAAAAAAATCTAGAATTGAGTGGGAAATTGTCCATTCTTTTCTCTCCACCCCTTAGCATTAAGAATGTTTATATATTAACATTCTTGTTAATGTTTATATAATGAATATTTAAGTAGCCTTTAAAATATTAAACATTACTTTCCCCCTGCCCCTATATATCTGTTGTATAATTCAACATTGTCCAATCCTTCAAAGGTAAGAGGCAGGTGACACCCATGTTACTTGCTGTCTTGCCTTACTGAAGGAAACACATGTTTTAAAGATATACTCAAAAACAGTGGCCCCCAACGTTTTGGGCACCAGGGACTGGTTCTATGGAGAACCGTCTTTTCAAGGACTGGGGGGCATGGTTTCATGCGCTGCCTGGATCTCATTATGCGCAGATGGGGCTTCACTCACTTGTGCTGACCAGTTCCTGGCAGGCCGCGGACCAGTACTACTTCATAGCCCGAGGGTTTGGGACCCCTGCTCTAAAATCTTCATCCTATGCAAAAAAGCTCCATAGCAAATATAACTTGAACTTATAACATAAATGAACAGCTACTGTAGCATTTAAATCTTAACTTTGTTAAATATGGAAGCAACAGAAGTACCCTTTTTTCAATATTACTTTAGCATAAAACAAGGCTTTATGCTTGCTTTTCAGTAAAAATAAAAAGTAGCCTGAAGGGTTTACCATTGTCACAAAGGTAACTATATTTAATTTTGTGACAGTCTGACTTTAATAAAACAGCCAAATTTAACAAGAAATAGCATGAGCCTTCCGTCGTTTTTGTTTTTTCTTTTAATAAAGGACTTTAACAAAAAAAGAGAAGTTGTTTTTTGAGAATATAAAAAAAAATCTATTGAAACATGAAAAAACTCCGCATTCTGGAAGTTCTCTTTACAATACTGCTAAACAAAGAAATATATCACTTTTCCAGTAACTCTTCTAAGAAACTAATTGGATAGGATAGAGAGGAACAAGGGAGAAGTTATTAGCAATGTATTTACAATTTTAATGTTTTTATCATCATCATCATCATCATCATCACAGAACAGAACAGAGTTGTTCTTTCTTGTTGGTTCATTTAGAAAGAGGTACAACTTAAGCCAGTAGTAAAGTCAGTAAACAAAAATTTTACTGAAATAGTTCAATAACACAGATACGGGATTTTTGTTTTAAGTGTAAAGCTAATGTCATACATGAGAAAAATGGACAGAACTTTTTCCCTCCCCACCCCCCCAGACTAATATGGGTACAATAAATATGGAGTTGTACATAACTGAATCTGTACATACAAACTTTGCCCCACAGCCATAAAAATCTACATTTAACAGTGCAACATATAATTTAATCATTTCATTTGACATAAGATTTTTATACTTACGAAACAAAAGTAACTACTCAGATTTAATGTACATATAATATATAATTTTGACAATCTGTACAGTTTTCTAAACATAAAACACAAAAAAGGCACAATTGTCTATACAACATGTACAAAAAAATGGCCGGAGCTGACAAGAAACAACAATTATTGGTCAAGAGTTCATGATTGCACGAAGATTAGTAATGAGTTTGTGTCAGAAAATATGTGCTTTAAGTAAAAGGGAGGTTTGCAAAGAAACCTAGTAAGTGTTACTTTAAAAAAAACATACACACAAAACAAAACACCCGTAACCCCACACACAACCCAACATGAAACCAAAACACCCTAGGTTGCAATTACTAGTCTGTCCTCATCATCACTGCTGCCATCGCTCAAGTCAACTTTCGGCAGCCTTTTCGGCCGATGGAATTCTTTATCCTGAGGGACCATCTGATGTCTGGGGGAACTGGATAAAATGTCTGAATTCACTTTTGCAGGAGGCTCCAACCCAGAAGGCTGTCCCACCTGAACAGCACTAATATTGCACTTTGGTTTTTTGGGACTCTCCGAGTCAGAACTTTCAGAGTCCGGATTATCCGGGATATCACGTTGTCGATAGTCCCTTGCAGGGCCCACTTCCAATCGATTTTCGATGCTGTACCGCTTGTCAGCAGGTGCCTTCTGAGAAGATAGAGCACTGGCAATATGAGCAGGGTCCGGAGTAGCTAAGCTTCCAGAACCCTGGACTTGGAACGTTTCACAAGTGTTATTTCCGGAGGCTGGTGGTTCTACAATCCGCTGATCATCTGCAGTCTTAGGGCTCACCGGAGAAGCTAAAGTTGGCAGTGCTATGTTTAATAGTTGCAGGCCCGGAATGTGTGCCTGAGGACTAGAGGTGCGCTGAGAGGAAGGTTTTGCAGTCAACACTTGTAACCCTACGGCATTGAGCGTTAATCCCGAATGATGTATCTGTGGTGCTAGGCTGGTGCCAGCCAGGCCTACGATATTCACCGTTTCCATGCTCAGGGATGGAAGAGGCTGCAGGGCTGGTGCACTCAGACTCTGGATGCCTGGCACATTAATTTGGCCTATAGGGATACAAGGAACCACGCTGTTCACTTCTGTTATACCAAGGTGATTTGCAGTGCCTGAGACCGCACAGGCTGGATCGCCAAGAGCACTTGTAGTTCTGTGAATCACGCTGACAGCAGGAATAGTGAGCTGCACTGGCCCAGCTGGAATGGGTAGAAAAGTAGAGTAGGTGGCTAAGCCAGCAGGTACCATGTGGATCCCCCCCACTGGAACCACTCCATAGGGACTCTTGGTTTGTTGTTGAGAATGCAAGGGGAGGTGGCTAAACAGATGGGTCTGAGGAGGTCCTAATTTCATGGTCTGTTGGTGTTCTCCATGCTTTGGCTCTTGTGTCTCTGCAAAAGGGGATGCCACTGAAGGAACAACAACTGTAGTTTGTGTACTCTGGTCTATGGGTAGAGAAGGAAGTCTAGTAGAAGCTGTGCTCTGCCCAAGAAAAGAGAAAGCATGAGAAAGGTGGTTACGGTAATAATTCTGAAATATGCATCTAAAATTCCTTCTTAAATGCATAGAATTTGATTTAATTGAAAGACTCGAGTTTCAGTCCTTCAACATTTTAGACTAAAAACAAGGGTGGAGTTCCTGGTGATTTTATTTCAAATTAATTTTTAGAATCCCAAAATATCCTCTGTGTTTCTACAATTGACACATGACTGAACTCTATTTAAAGCTCTCAATATTCTAAATTCTTAGTGAAAAAGTTACAACATTAACTAGGACATATTATTTTTCTGAAGAATTATCCAGACTATATGGCCTTGCAGTGATGTTAAAAATAATCTTACGATATTTCCACTGGTACCAGTGACAACCTGGGTCAAGATTGTAGTGCTGTTCAGGCATTCAGAAACCAAAACAATCACAACATGAGCACTTCAATTAAATCTCTCTCTGCTGAGGTAATTCGAATGAAGTTGGCTTTTCTACAGGCAACTGCAGATCCAAGGTGGAAAGTGCCATGGAACTGAGCAAAACATGTAACATTAAAATGTTTATTTTCAGTTTGGATGAAAATAAACTGCCTAATGCCATCCAAACTGAAAATAAACATTTTAATGTTAAAATCAGGCCAAGCAGGGCTCAGTAACCAATTTAATCAATAATAATGATGACAATACTTTATTTATTAAATTTAGAGGCGACCTGACTTCAGAATAACTCTGGGCACTTAACTTAAGAAAAGTTGGAGTATGGATGCAAGTTATATCAGTGTAACATTTTCAAAAATAAATCTATACATTTTGTTGCACCAAAGGTGCACAATATGCAATCTAATTTTCCAATTTTGTAGTGACTCATTTTTTTGTAAATGCCCAGATCAGCATGGTTAATATCTATTTCCAAGAAAAGCATAATTTTGCCAATAAAACAACAAGCACTGCTTGCTTTCCCTGCAATAAATTCTGGAATTAAAAAGAAACAAAACCCTTTCCTCTCACCTTCAAAGTTGCTGTAGTACTAATAGAAGGAGTGGTGCTTCCTAAGACTTCTTTTGTACCTGGGAAATCCACACACATTTGATGACATGGTGACCGATGAAACGTTTCTGAAGACAGAGCAGGCTCTGTGCTTGTTGCTCTGTCTTGCATGCTTTCCTTTTTTGCTCTGGAAATAGTTGATACTGGCGGCCCTGAGTTCCTGCAGTCCAACTGCACTGTACTAAGTACTGTCATTTTTGTGAGAAGTGCTTTTGGCAGGCCATCCACAGAGTCTGTGTGAACCCCAGCAAAACAGTCCAAAACTCTACTTTCTTCATCAGCACTTGAAACCTCATGAGAAGCATTTCTTGAGGGGTGATGCTGTGGACTGGCTGAAACAGAGGGAGTAGCAGATAAAACTGATTCCGTTTGGCTATCTTCATCATCATCTTCGTTATCATTGTCTTCATCTTCTGGCCCATCTGAATCCTCTGGATCAAATCCAGACTGTTCATAATTTAGGCGTTGCTTTTCACCTGTGGAAGAGAACAAAATTAAATTCCCATCTAACAGCCCAGCAGTTCAGAGGAGATTCTTTGCATTGCATTTACTTTCTTTTTCTGAACATTAACTTCATGCAAGTAAATGGGAAGTATATGCAGAAATCCATATGAAACCTCCCTCCCCCCAGCCAAAAAGTAGCATCTTGGACTGAAGGACTTTAGTATGGTTGATTCCATAACTGGTAGAAGGCGGAAGACGCATTCAGACTTTAAAAAAAATAAATAAGGGGGAATATTCAGACATGCAACATATCCCCCTCAGATACAGCACATCACATTTCAGTTTTAATCAACTAACCATATCTAGGGTCACTACGACATTACTAAGATTTAATAAAACCCTATGAAAGCAAAGTTTATGCAGTGTAACAGATGTATAACAACCATCTCTTAAACAGTTTTCAGAAGGATAACCATGGTAGTCTTTTTCAGTGCAGAAGCTCATGATATTTTTAATAATCCAGCAAATTGACTCCTTCATTGGCTTTTTCTTATTTATTTTAATTTATTTGACTTTTTACTCTACTTTTTCATTCAAGGTTTATTTATTTAATCAAATAAATTCTTCCACTGCCCAAAAATAATTCCATTTGCGAACAGAACAGAACAGAACAGAACAGAACAGAACAGAATTCTTTCCAAGTGTGATTGGATACACAAGGAATTTGTCTTGGTGCATATGCTCTCAGTGTACATAAAAGAAGATACATTCGTCAAGAATCATAAGGTACAACACTTAATGATAGTCATAGGGTACAAATAAGCAATCAAATCATATTAGGAAACAGTCAATATAAATAGTAAGAATACAAACAGCAAGGTTACAGTCATACAGTCATAAGTGGGAGGAGATGGGTGATAGGAATGATGAGAAGATAGTAGTGCAGACTTAGTGAATAGTTAGACAGTGTTGAGGGAATTATTTGTTTAGCAGAGTGATGGCGTTTGGGAAAAACCTGTTCTTGTATCTAGTTGTTCTGGTGTGCAGCAGGGGTGGGTTCTAAATTTTTTTACTACCGGTTCTGTGGGCATGGCTTATTTTGTGGGCATGGCTTGATGGTCATGTGACATTTATTTAGGATTTAGCAGAGATACTGGTCTATCAGGTTTTTAACTGCTTGCAGAGCTGTACCGATCTACCCATTTATTTTTGCAGGCACTGATCTACCCATGTATTTTTGCAGGCACTGGTCTACTCATGTATTTTTGCAGGCACCGGTCTACTCATTTGTTTTCTTTTAACACTGATCTGCTATAGGGCGGCCCTTTGAAGCCCCGTCGCAAGAGTTTAAACAGTCTTTTTTCCCTTTAGCCATCAGCTGGGACTCAGGAGGCAGCAATAGATTGGGGTGGGGCCAAATAAAAGAATAATGCGGGGGGGGGGCACGGGGAGCGGGCAGAACTGGTTTGATGACATCATTTTGTCACTGCTACCAGCTCGGGAGAACCGGGCCAAACCCACCACTGGTGTGCAGTGTTCTATAGCATCGTTTTGAGGGTAGGAGTTAAAACAGTTTGTTCAGGATGTGAGGGGGTCTGTATATATTTTTGCAGCCCACTTCTTGACTGCTTTTTGACTGCTAATAGATTGGTATTCTTGAAAATCTTATCCAATTTTACCGCCATTTTTAAAAGTATGGGAGGAAAAGGGATGTTTATGGACCAAAGTAAAAATCTGTGGTATATGCACATTTTTCATAGCAGCTGTCTATCAATCTATGCTATTGATATAGAATACAGATAGGTCATTCTAGTTTGAGATCATGATACTCTATATATCTTTCAAGGTAAAGATGAAAACAGGCTCTTTTGAGTTTAAAATAATGTAAAGATCCATATAATATATACGCTTTCTTTTTTTTAACTTATACACTGCCTTTACCCTAATATCTCAAGGCACGACATACGAAGAGGGTATCTCTCCTAACATATGAGGCTACTTGGCTGAGAGAAAGAATGACTGAGCCAAAATCACCAAGCAAATTCCATGGTCAAGTTGAGATTTGGATTCTGTTCAGGAAGTCCTCAGGTTACCAGAATTTCCATTCCTAAATGATGCAGTTGTAAAGTGATCACATCACTTAGCGTTAGCAATTCTGGTTACTATTGTAACCCCAGGACTATATGGGACATTAGGCTAAAATGTCATGTGACCTCAATGAGAATAGGGGCAGAAATCAGGAAATCAGGCTGCGGGGGCGAATACAGCCAGACAGAGGTTTGCCATATGCTGGTGCTACAAAGCATGAGCTGTTGGGCAGTGCCACGGAGGGGCAGGGAGTGCCACAGGCATTTGCTACAGAGAGTGGAGGAGGGGTGACAAAATGGTGGGAGCAACTTCTGACTTCTCCATTGATTTTACCTTTGGAAAGTTGGCAGTAAACAACAGAAATTGCAATCACAAGACTGCAGCTTGCTGTGATACCATAATCATTAACTAGGCACCAACTGCCCAGACTTTGATAATGTGACAGCAGGTCCTTGCAACAGCCAGAACTCTGAGGATCAGTCCTAAGTCTTCCTCATTCTGCAAGCATGATAAAATATCTCTTTTCATTGTACGCATTTCCAACGTAAATGTGAAGTGCCTTTCTACATTCAAGACAATTTCTCTGGTGAAATATGCATTTTATAAAAATTCTCTTTAAGATTATAATTTAGTGTAAATTTTAATCCTTTCCACCATTGTTGCACTATATATTATAATCAAAAATTTTAGCCCACTTTATCATTTCTTCTACTTTTATTTCAAATCTCAATAAAAGTTTATGTATTTTAGCAAGTCCATGTTCACCATTTGTACGCAATTTTATTTCAAGATTGGTCTTGAAACAGTCTTCCATTCAAAAGCATACTCTTTAGTTTAATTTAAACCTTTTTAATAACTATAAATAAGAAAACCATTAGCAATTATATTCCTCTGCCACTAATTGTTCTTTTGATTTTACTTTGTATTCTGCTTGACAAAATTCTACTATCTCACAAAAATTAGTGATTTTATGTTTGCCTATTATTTCTGAATCAGTGGCATAAACCTTAGAACTACCTCTAATAAACAATACTGTTGTTAAATTCTCAGTGATCAACCTGGGAGAAAAAGTATAGATTCCAAACAATTGAGGAACTGCTGTTGATTGCTCTAAAATTCATTCTGAAACTGAATCATATGAATCATTATAGTGATTAATGCAAACATTTAACAATACAAATAATCAAGAAACAATTGCTTTTGAGAATCTTGAGAAAGATTATTCCCTCTACATGCTCCAGTTCTGAGTAACAACTAATGGGAGATGCTTACCTTGCTAAAAACATTATTAGTAAGGTCTGAAGCAGTTGTTAATAATGTGGTTAGGGTTATGTGGTCTTCCCTTTATAAACTACTTCTTAGGAGCTTCACTAAAAGACTTTTTAACGTCATCCACACTAACTTTAAACATTAGAGTTGATGAAAATGATAAATGTTGAAGAAATTGAATAAGATAACTGTTCTTTCTGTACTGTATCTAATGTTTTTCTACTTCAACCAAGCTATTTACATTGTGATTTAATTATTATTAAATTTAAAAAGTATAAATCATTGAAGATTTACAACTCTCGAGGAAATTTCAGCTGTACTTTGATAAAATATGGCTATTATTTAAACTAACAATGAATCTTTGTGCAAAGATCCAAATATTTTATTTTTTTTATGTGTAGAATACCACATGCATAACACATTCATTAACTTACCACTTATAGTAGTGAAAAGAAACCACTTTCCTTATGAGACATAAAGCTATAAACAAAGTATAGCAATACCAAATTTAAATAAATGTTAATATATTTCTATATAAAACATTATGATGGAAAGGTTTTCATATAGTCCATATTAAGTTTTCACAATGAAAATCCCTTTCTGTGCAGAAAAGATGTTTTATACTAATTTGAAACTATCATACTTTTAGTTTTATATATTTCCTTGCTTACATTTTAAACGTCTGAAAATTTGAATTATATTTATATCTGTTTTATTTTTATTTTTTCTTTCTAATACTGACATCCATTGGGGAAGCTCATATTGGAGCAACTTAAAAGCATCAGAGATTTAAAATTTATCCTGAAATAATACTGCTTACTAGCTGTCAAGCTCCTTTAAAAAAAAAAAAAAAGTAGTTTAAAGCAGGGGTAAAATGCTCCCGGATCAGACTGGATCACACGATCCAGTAGCAATTTTTCCCTGTGGTTCGACGATCTGGTAACAATCGCCACCCGGATGTCATTACTTCCTGGTTTTGCGCATGCACAGAAGGTGTGCATGCACACATGCACTTCCGAACCGGTAAAGAAGGTAAGTAGATTTCACCCCGGTTTAAAGTATTATTCGAATAGTTTCCTGCTGTTGGAGGGGCTCTTGTCATCAACCATAAGCTAGAAAATGTATAGATTTTACCACATAAATAAATAACTTGGTGGGAAACGGTTTGATAAATTATGCTGCAATTTCTTCTGCAAAAATTAAAATAGTATTAATCTTCGCTAGTATTTGCAAACATATTTGTATTGATTAAATTTTTTTGAGAAGAGTCACATTTTAAACATTTCTGAAGTTCAGATCGAATTGTGACTGACCTGAAACTAGTCCAAGATATACTTTTATAGAAATTCCATGGAATTCAACAGAAACCTCTTCCAAACAAATGAATTTGGGATTGGGCATTTGTTATCTAAAAGGAATGTGCAATGAAAGCTTGGGCAAGCACTGTGGAAAATGATACGCCTAACTTGTACTATATCACGTTGAATGGTTCACCTGGCCTGACAGCTTAGCTCAAAAGCCAGCATTCCAAACATGTTAACTTTATATTTTGGGTGGAAAGAACATTCTTTAGGAGATGAAAGATGGAAGGGTGATTGGGAACATAAAAGGGAAACTAAGTGGTATTTACTAATACCCAAATGATAGCGAATCTGAAACCAGAAAACATCACACAATCACACAATCCTGCTGCTCTAAATCCTCTCAATAGTTAATCAGCAGGTCTCATAAAACCAAATTGAAACTATATGACAACTATGATGGAAAGTTCCCAAATTCTTGTTGACCAACAATAGTTTTTCTAAAAAAGATACATTCTAGTTCCTCCTTTCACTCAAAAACTGTCCAAACTCAGAATTATTCTTCTGCTTTAAAATATAGGAAAACCAAGTAAGAGACATTCAACAATGAAGAATAGCTAATAGAGTGGCTTAAATTTTTTATCTGAGCATTAGCCTTAATGTTTTTCTGTCAATTCTTATGAAACAGGTAAGAAATAATGAAAAAAGACTAGGAAAAATAATCAATATATTTAACAGAATAATGCTATTAACAAATTCATAATTTATGCTGAGGAAGAACTGTAGAATTCTAAGTGCTTTCATGATAATTTAAAGTGCAATTATGTTCACTACAATACAGGCTATAATCCAGACAACCACAAAAATCAGTCTACCTATAACTTAGAATCTCATTGGCCAGACTGAGACCATCATGTTCTGTTGTCATGCCTATCAATTTTCTAAACATATTTGTAACATTTTAGCTCATGAACCTAAGAAGCTTCAGGATTTGGATTTAGAACAGAAATTTAAATTGTATTTTTCTTAATGCATACAGATAGTCGTCAAATTTCTGTCTTATGTCACAATGGTAATCAGTCGAAGAACCCACATGACTCCCTGATTTTATGACATTTTTGCAGTGGTTGTTAAGCTAATGCTGTGTGAAACCACTGTCTGCAATGGTCATTTATGTAAATCACGGTTTCCAGCAAAAAAAGTTGTAAATTGTGGTCACATGACTGTAAATGTTTCAGTTGCTAAGTGTCCAAATGTAACTACATGACCGCAGGGGTACGGGTGGTGTCAGAACTTCAAATCTGAGTATAGGTATTTTTTTGCAGATCCATTGTAACTTTGAATGGTTGCTAAGCAACTGTTCATAAGTCAAGGACTACCGGTATCCAAAAACTGTGTATTTGTGGGAGAAGGTTTACCCCACAAATACACAGCACATATTTTACTAAATAGAATGCTCTCTGGTTTTTAAAGATTGAAAAACATTAAAGGTTCTAAACTATTCAAAACTTGTAATTAATTAAAGCATTTCAACCTAGTGATACTGGATGGCAAACAATACCTAAAAGTATAAAAGCAGAGCAGAGATTAAATTGGCTTATTATTGCATCTTTGAATGTCCAAAATAATGGCAAGGAAGAGATAAACTAGAATTCATCATTTCTGTAACAATGGCTTGGGCCTTTTCACTCACATTGCACTCGGGTCAGAAGCACCAAGGCGCTTCTGGATTGAAAGGATCAGCTGGTAATATCACCGTTTCCTGGGGGACGCCCAACTGCAGGCTCCTTTCATGTCCCCAGTAGAAGCTGGAGCAAAGGACAGGAGCAGACATCCCACGGCAGCACTTGGGTCTCAAATGCGGCCTTGCTAACCTCCAAGCCAGCATTCTAACCACTCAAGCCACCATGCTCCTTGCCTTTTCACTGATTCTGGGATTTCTGTTTGATAGGCAGCATTTTGAATGTGAGTGTTATGAGTGTTCTCAGTTGTTGTTCTGCTACTTTTAATTTCTATGCTTTTTATTGTTTTTACTTTGGTTTTAATTGTTAGTTGCCCAGAGTCATGTTTATGAGATGGGCGGCCATCTCAATTTATTAAATAAATAAATAAAATAGATCTTAAGCTCTAGGTTTGCAGCCATTTAGTTCATTCTTTTCCAGTGAATCACAATTCTGTCATCTCCTTATGTATTATTAAGAATATTATGTATTTTTTTGCAGAATACATAAACTAAGCCTTCATATTTGCTGGTAGATTTTGGACAATGGGTACATCTTTCTGAGATTTGGAGGTGTAAATTAACATATTCAGATATAAATATATGATATATACTTACCAAAGTGCAGTATTTTCAGATTCTACATAATAACTTTCCCCAGCCTGATATCCCTTCCCTAATTGTCAAACTGTATAACCTTTGGAATTTTGTCAATTGAAGACCAGTTGAAGAGTAACGGGGTGGCAAAGTTATTATAGAGGCATGACCAACATAGAATTGCAGTAACTGAATATAAAGGGATAGCATACAACAGTTTTTTAAACTGTTTTGTAAATATATATGTTTTTAAAACATATATATACTGGATAAATATATATATATATCCATATATTAAGAGCCTGGTGGAGCAGCGGACTAAAGCGATGTTAAATAGCACTTAGCTGCCAGCTGCCTGCAATTACTGCAAGTTCAATTCTCACCAGGCTCAAGGTTGACTCAGCCTTTCATCCTTCCGAGGTAGGTATGAGGACTCGTATTGTGGGTCAATAAGCTGATTTTGTATAAAAAAGAACATCACTTAGGGGGGGCCAAAAGCCCTACTAAGCAGGTATATACAAAAGTATGGAGGCTATTGCTTAACGCATTGTAAGTCGCCCTGAGTCTCCGGAGAAGGGCGGCATATAAATCGAACCAATACATACATACATACATACATACATACATACATACATACATACATACATACACACACACACACACACACACACACACACACTGGATGTAATAAACATCTACCATTAAATGTTAGAAGTTTTAGTCTAATACCGTGATGTGCCCTCTCTGTGGGCACGTGAGTCGTCGCCCCAGTTCAGCTTTGCCATGCATGTGCCTTCCACCGGCCAGCTGGTCTTTTGGTCTCTGCCACGTATGCACATGGTGCATGAGGGCTGCACACACATGTGCAGGGCACGTGCATGCACAGGGGGCTGCATGCACATGTGCAGGGGCAGGGTGCAAACGGGGGGCATGCATGCATGGGGGGGTCCACGCTTTGGCCACTCATTCCTGAAAAGTTTAGCCGTCACTGGTCTAATACATTGGGGGGATCCAAATTAGGAAATTTTGCTTTAGATTCTAATTCATGGGGTCTATTTAAACAATAATCTCCCCTTTTGAATCCCTGTGTATAAATTTTGCAATTTGTTTATTTATTTATTTTATTTTATTGGATTTATGTGCCATCCATGCAATTCTGGGGTAGCTTATAAACATTTACTGTATATGGATCCTCTTTTGTGAGACTCCTAATTAAATGTATTATATATCTCAGTGGATAAAAACATACTCTATCTAACATGCTCTATCCTATGACTCAAATTAGGATGATCTTATTGTTTAGATCAGTCAGAATTAAATTGGATTTAATTCATTCAAGTTGGATTAAATGGAGGCTTGTGAGTTTTCAAAATCTTTTTCCAATGTTATTACTAAAAGAAATTTGGTGAGTAAATTAAATTTCACAATGTACCATTTCAGACGCATGTGAACCCTAAATGAATTGCCTGTGCAATGTATCTGAAATGCTTCTTCCATGAAAGCAGCTGAATAGGAGGCCTGAGCAGAGAAAGAGAAATATCACAACCACAAATATACAATTTAAATTTTAATAATTATGAAACTCTTTACCGTAGTCTTCTAGATCTTGATCATCTATTAATCCCACTGAGACTCCCAAATCCATACACTTCTTGCTATGCGCTTTGGACTTCATATGTTTTGTTAAATTTCCTAAAATAAAAATAAAACTAATAATGTACTGTTTTACTTTTATAATTGAATGCCCAGCAGACAGATTGTTACCATAAACATGCCAGTTGTCACATATCATACAGGATGCTTTGGTTTGTGATAGATTTATAATAAATTGTAGTAACTTATAGGAAGTCAATAAATTACTTTTGCTCCCAAGGATTTTAACATCATTTTTGATACTCCTAGATTAGCAAAATAAGGTTTATAAAATATAACAGTGGTTAAAAAAGCAATGGCTAAATATTTCTACACTGTGGTCAAGAAAACTATATCTTTGAAGACACCAGGAGTTGAGTTTGATTTGAAGGAGACTTTTAAAGGAAAGTAACCCAGACTGTTGCTGATTTTCTGAAATTTGCCATTTTATTGATTTTTTTTCCAGTGCTTCTTATACTGTACAATGATTAGATTTATTTAAAGTTGTAACAAGCCTTGACATAATTAAAAGAACCAATTTTATAATATCATGCAATATTCTTCTTCTATAGTTTCATAAAATTTGAACTTTATATTTGCATTTCCTTTAATTAAAATAAGCAATAAAATAAACCAGTTTGTTAATGTTAAATGCTATGAGGGAGCAGAATTACACAAAAGCTCTGATGTGAATGTCATCTCACTTTTATATAATTTACAAAAAGGTTAATTTCTTTTTTAACTATCTAGACTTATGGCAAAACAAATAGATACCAGCATGCCCCTAACACACAGTGCTAATTATTTGTTCACAGATAATGATTCAGTGTTTTGAACAATCAAATGTATTCAAAATGTTCTTACATTTTTCTTACACATTCTTGACTACAGCAACTCCTTATAAAAAGCAGAAGAAACAGTAGCTTACCCAAACCAGCACAATTATATTTTGTAATACTGTGCCAAGCCTGAATTAATTGCAAGAATGAAAATTGCAAAATCAATACCATTGCAGAGTATGTCTGCCTGATAAATGGCTGTATGACCAATTATATACAGGATGTGTTCTCAAAAGGGGCAGATTCTTCTGTACCCAAAATTCCTCCTGGGTGTTTTGGCAGGCAAGGAAAGTCTTATTCATACTTAAGTAGTAGATATGGCCCATTATAAATTCTTTTGAAGTTATCAGAGCTTTATAACAACTTTCTAAATCCTGAAGCAACAGTTTTAAAAACTGCAAATATCTCTATAATCTCTATAGTTCATCATTTATAAAGTCTATATAATTTACAGAAAACCTTGATCGTGTATTAATTTAAATCTGATATGTCAAGGTGAAAAGTATCTGCTAAAGCATCCTGTAGATGGAGGGGACCCAAAACAATGAATCACAACTGATACCTTTAGTCTTGAAGGAAAAATTGCAATAATTGCAATGATATGGCCGGACATCTGTATGTGTGCGAATATGTTTCTTCAACATACTGGGCTTTTTACAGCGTATCCCACATTCTTCACATATATATTTTCCTCTTCCTCTCCCACGAACATAGACATATTCTTCATTTGATTTATATCTAGTTGAAATGGGACAGAAAATATTCTAATGTGAGCAATAGTATTATGGGAATAAATGTTAGGCATGAAATTTGGAAAACATTTGAAATAGAAATCAGCTTAGCAACTCTGATGTTGCAATGTTTTAAAAGTTCATTTTTAAAAAATTATAGTTTGAAAATGTGAGAAAGCAGCCCAGCACTACAGTCTGGTTATAAAAAAAAAAGTGGGGGGGGGGGGGGGGGAGAATGATAAATTTGGAGTGCCAGAAAACTAGAGCACTGTTTTGCAAATTTGGCAACTGAGATGTGTGGATATCAACTCCTAGAATTCCCCAGTCAGATTTCCCACACATCTAAAAGTTGCCAAGTAGAAAAGCACTGTCCTAGATTATTGTAGAGAAAGCACAGTGGGATGTTTTGCTTGCAAGTTCTGTATGTATTCGTGTGTGTGTGTGTGTGTGTGTGTGTGTGTGTGTGTTTTCTAAAAAATCACAGTGTATTTTTAACTAAATAAATATTTGTTTTAGGGCAACATGTGATTTTGAACACTGGAATGTGACTTCTGTACTGCCCAGTTACAGTTTTGTGCTCTAAGTTAGGCCTTTTATTTTATTTTTCATCAAGCTACACTTCATTTAACCTCATGAATTTGCTTCCCTGAAAATTTATGTTTTGTGACTTGATGCACCCATAATGACTATGAGAAACAGCATAATACATTCAAACTGTCAAATGTTTCTGCTTGATTACAAAAGACTCAGATGCCTGTTATCTAAGATCTACCCCAAAAACTGTTCACCAAATTTGCTAGAAATTTTGCTAAAAAAATCAATTCTGCATAATGCAATACAAATTCCATTTCACAAAAACAGAGGGTGAAATAATCAGATTTCAGTTCAAAATAATCAATAAAAGTTATAGCACTTTTAGGGGAAAAAAAACCACTCACCCTCCATCAAATATTTTAACTCTTCTTGGCTCATTTTTGGCTATGTTCTCAATATCTTGATCAGTACTTAGTTCAGAGTTTTCTTTATTGCTGAATTTCTTTGCTGCCTTTTGTTTAACTAATGCCTGCTGAGATAAATGTAAATCAACTCTTACAAGTTTAACTAGCAGATTAGTAGCATTTGTTAATATAGAAATCAAACCTACTACCTCAGGCAAAATTATTCTATAAGTAGGGTACAATCCAATCCATTTGTGCATCTAATATTAACTAATTCAGAATGCATGTATACGTTACAAATTAGTTCCTTTTACATTTTAATATACCTTGTTAACGTGACTGATAGATCCATCAATGTCAGCTGTCAGACTGCTTTCATAAGCAACACACAATTTCTATATAAGATTGAAAATAATTATCCTTAGTTCAAATTATAGGATCGCCACCTGAGACAGAGTAGATTTATGTAGGTAGAAGCACCACTGATTACAATGGGATTAATCATTTATGCAATTAGGAATGGAATTATGCCTTTTATAAATAAAAGAACCTTACATATATGTGTTATGCTCTTTCTGTAAAGCCCCTGTTGCTGCATGTCAGATTTATCACAGAGAAATACTGTATGTTATTAAAATTTGTCTTCAAAGGCCTAGTCACCTATGTATGCACAGATTATAAATCCGTCTATATAGTTCAAGGCAGAGAATGTATCCTATAATTACACATTGTAAAATAGATGTAAAATATGGGTGTGGAACTTCACTATATTGGAAAATTATTTTCACATTTCTGATAAGACTGTTAGACAAAACATGAAATTTGTATAGGCTACACCTGTTAGATTATATTAGATTGGTAAATGGAGAACTTTCTCTTTACAAATTAAAAGATACGATTTCTAGAACTATTTATCGTATTACTAGTAATGGCACAATAATAATATTTTGATCAACTTTTAGCATTCATAGAGTTAGGCCAATTCATCTTTTCTTGTAGCAAAACCTATGTGTACTGCAAATCTATTATTCCTCGGCCATTACAAATATTTTGGATAAAGTTATCATACTGAGAAAAGAAAACCAAGCTCTGCTTTACTCTCACTTCCTTCTACAACCCATTTTCCTTCTCTTTGATGTCTTTAGTGTTGACTGGACTTTTTATTCAAGAACTGGATAAAAAGGCTACAAAGAAATAATGAATAACACATACTTAGCTCCATCCTCATTCCAAATGATTGTCTATATTATACTGCAGACAGTATAATACTCACTTCCATTAGGTACCAAGTTTGGGGTACCATCTATGCAGCGCTTTCGATTCATGTCCCATTCATGACTATGTGTGTAGTGTATTGCTTTTATGAGTATCAAGAAAACTTCCAGGAATCCTAGCTGGTATGGCCCATGCTGCCTGAGAATTCAGGATGTTATATTCTTAGCATAAGGAATATATTAGGTGGGATAGGCATTTAATCATGCATAATTTTATTTATTGTGCAATTCATCCACAAATATTTACAGCTATACTAGTGATAGGAAATGCTGTTGCTGTTTAGTGAAAAAAAAATCACTGGCCTAAATATGGACAATAGTAAAATTTTATTTGATTCACTACTTTGCCCCATATTAATTGGAATCAAAAACTGAGACCACTGTAGAGTACATTTATTTAAAATCTTTTGGCTCCTGATTGCAATTCATGCCTGTTAATTATAATATTCATAGGCAGGCAGTGAATGCAAAGTGGAAAACTTTGTTTTCAAACTATGCTAACCAAAAGTTAAATATAAGTTTTTAAAAATTCTGATTCTTTGACAATAACCAAATTTGTTCAATTCTATGCCACTGTATTTATTCATTCTATTTATCATTACACATTACAGAGAAACTAAGACTGTATCCAGTATCACCATTGAGTACTGAAGCTAGAAAAGAATGCCGTTCAGAAACATAGTAATTCAGGTAAAAGCAAGAACAAGGCCAATTTTTTATTTGAACATATATCTTGTTTCCTCCATCTTGGGGTCAATTCAGATATGTGGATTTAACTTGTAGAATTCCCAGAAATGAACATGCCCACACATATAGGGCAACTGTCTTCTGGAAAGCCGAGTTATCCAGGCCAGACTAGTTGAAAAGAAAAGAGCATATGCAATTAAAATGCATCACAATTACGACTAAGCTAAAAGTACTCATATTTTGAGTAATAATTTTTGTAGTCAAAACAAATTCAAGTCTACAGACTCAGGCAGAGTCTTTAAAAAGGATTTCTTTTAACTCATACTGATTTCTTCTTTATTGTTTTCAGTTTTCTACTGAAATCTAATAGCCTCCACTGATATCATAATGCACTTAATCCTGACTGACTGTAAATTTAACATTTTCGAATTATTTACCACTTAATCCTAATGGGGTTTTAATCAGCAGAAGGATATTTCAGGGAAAAGACAAACAGCAGCAGTTGATACATGGAAATTGTAACATCAAATATAGTCTTTAAAAGACCAATATGCTGGCAGGTAATGTTCTCCTTTTTAAAAAGAAATACGGCACTGCTCTCTCAAAATGGCCCCAAAATGAAAATAATATTTTATAGAGTTCCTTATTTTCTGATACTTGAAAGAAGACATCAGTCATAAGAAGAGTGTGTTCCTTACATTACAGCCCAAACTTTTTTGTCAAGGAAAACTAAATTCTGCAGTCTACATAAACTATGCAAATAAACCAGATTGTGTTTTCCATTTATTTCCCATAACTAATTTAGTGAGCCAAGAAGCCTGATTGCTGATGATCTTACCAATGAATCCCCTAATCCTATGGAATTAAGTCTGAGTTGAGGTAATTCCACATTGAAGAAACAAGTATTTTGGGGGGGATAATATCTCATCTTGTGCTGGCATAGAGTTCACAAACACCAATAGCCATATCTAGTATAACAAATATAAAGATGACTGAAAAAATGTTGGTACTGTAATAAGAGAAAGAACAGAAATTCTAGGCGTGTACGTGAATGACAAACTTGCTTTGTATACAGGTACGTCACAACTTATGACAACTGAACCCAAATTTTCCAGTGCCAAGCAAGACAGTTGTTATGTGAGTTTTGTCCCATTCTATAATCTTTCTTGCTACAGTTATTAAGTGGTCATAAGTGTTAAAAAAACCTGTCTTGTCACCTTTTTCAGTGCTGTTCTAACTTTGAATGGTCACTAAACAAATGGTTATAACTCAAGGTCTACTTGTACATGTATTTAAATCCAAAATCAAAAACTTCACTAGATATTCTAGAACTTCCACCAATATTTCCAATAATTCTGCGAATGAGATCTCAAATTACTTAGTTAAGACAGTCAAAAAGTTCCTAAACCATATGGAACCTGGACAAAATCAGTTCATATTAGCCTTTCAAGATTCTCACCCAGTACGCTGACTCAACCTACATGAATACATGAATACCTTGAAATAGAGGTATACCATAAACTGGAAACCATTCCTTAACTACAACTTCATAAGTAATTATTATTATGGATAATATTGATTACTGTATAATTGAATTTATACAATTATCTATCGGTTGGATTTATCTGTGATTTCAGGTTAACAGAATACATACAATATTGATTGAATGTACTATAGCACATAATCTTATCAGTGATTTATATTATGTTGACCATCATGTTTAGCTTAGATCTTAATAGCAATTTTTAATCTTTTTAAACAATGTAATATATTCAGCTGTTCATAACAACTATTAATATATTTAAAAAACTACCTCTGTAACATTTTAAATTTTTTGTTTGTTCATTTGCACTTTATTGCATTTTTCTTGTTCGTTTATTTATATTATTTCTATTTTTCTTTCAAATGCCTCATAGTAATAAAAAAAAGATAAAGAAATGTAGCTATACTATAGACTAACTCAGCTAAATGAAATCAGTATGTACCGTAATGTAAAATATACTGAGTGAGCCCCAGTATAATGTTAAACTTATGACTCTATATGTGTGATGGCAAACCTATGGCACATGTAGATAAGTGCTGGCGAACCTTTTCAGCATCAAGTGCTGAAATAGGAGCATGCATGCGTGCGCGGGAGCTTCCAGTTTCCAGGGTGTACATGTGCGCTGGTCACATTGTCTTCCGGTTTCTGGCACACATGCACACAGAAAGATCAGCTGGCCAGAGCACATGCGCATATTGGAAACCAGAAGTTCAGCTTCCCGGCCCACGCATGTGTGCCGCGGAACTGCTCTTCCGGTTTCAAGCGCTCATGCGGGTGCACAGCAGAGAGCTGCTCTTCCAGTTTCTGGTGCTCCCGTTTCGGCATTTGGTGCTGAAAAGGTTCGCAAATACTGCTCCATATGTTCAAATATCCTTGCAGTTTGAATATCTATCTGGTAGATATTTGTTGTTATGTATCATAAGCGTGTCCAACCCACAGGCCACACGTGGTCCTGGACATCTAGTAATGCGGTCCCACACAATCATAAACTTTTAACATTATGCAATTTATAAATATTAACTATATTTTATGTTTTATATGTGATCCAAGACAATTCTTCTTCACGCAATGTGGCTCAGGCAAAGCATAAGGTTGGACAACCATGCTCTACAGCTTTGACAGGCTTGTTACTGACTCCTAGAGTGACTCTTGTGTGCGTCTAACTGGCCACAGGTATCATTTTTGGAATCAGAATTTGGATTATGTACCATGTAACAGTAATAGTACACAGTAATAATGATTACTTTTATTAAAAGCCAGTATAAGATATTCAATTTTTCTAAAGGACAATGCTGGATTTAAGATACTCCTCTAAAAAGTTAATTACATTAAACATATACAAAATTCTCACCCCTATGATGGCCCATGTCTTTCTCAATCTCAGATCCTCTAAAATAGTCCTGAGAGTTTGAGGCTTCTGCATAGTATCTTAGCTGTTCCTATGGTAGCCCTGCACTCTGATGTTGTTCTTAAGCTCTGCTGAAACCACTCTCTCAGTTTAGGAATCACAGCTCTAAGTACTCCTACCGCTAGTGGGACCACTCTTGTTGTTACTTTCCACATCATCTATAGTTTCTCCTTGAGGG
Organism: Masticophis lateralis; assembly: GCA_030761175.1. NCBI lineage: Eukaryota > Metazoa > Chordata > Lepidosauria > Squamata > Colubridae > Masticophis > Masticophis lateralis. Next base: position 68,941,438 of record JAUDYJ010000003.1, read on the forward strand.
CCTGGTACTTTTTCATCTTCAAAAACATCTTTTTCCAGATGTTGCTTCGCACCACTGTAGTCGTTATCACTGCTACCTTCTGATCCTTACCTACTACCACTCATGGTTTGGTCAGACCTTCCATCCATTTCTTTAGACCTCTATGTATGAGCAACCGGTGTTTTGAACCTCTGTGTACTCATGAACTGGTACATATGATCCCATAACATCTGTCTATAATGCCTAGTAGGACTTTCCATGTTGTGGAGAGGCAGGTTATTGACCTATATTTGGACAGTGCTGCTTCCGTGTGGGATCTTTCATGATCAGCTCTGTCTTTCCTTGTGTTAGCCAATCTAGGTTGCTAATAGCTGGTTCATCTATGCAAACTAGACATACCTGCATTGCTGTTAGTTTCTTTAGCCAGTAATGTGAATCACATCTGGGCCAGGTGCTCTCTAGATCTTCATGTTTTGACCCACTGCTGGATGATGGCAACTGGTTCCTGTTCTGGAAAATTGCTGTGGACTGCTATTCAACAGACTATTCAGTTTCTGCTCTTGGTGGCTTTGCTGTTAATGTGTTGTTACATTGCAGTTGGGAGTACACCTTAGATAGTTCTTGAGAAATAAGGTCATTTTATCAACTTGGCCTCTGATTCTCTAGTGTATCTTCTTAGCCTAGTGTCAGGGCTTTGAGCTTTTGTTTAGCAGACCCTATGGCTTCAGATGAAGTCAGTCCTTGCATTTTTTCAGTAGCTGAGGCCTACACTCTTCTGTAGTTCCACCAGCTGATTAACCTCTTTCTGTTGACTTGATTCTTGCCTCCAACATACCTTCTCTCTCTTTTTCTGATTCTGATTTTGTGTATTGCTGTTTTTCTTGATTGCGTAATCAAGCATCTCCAAAATTGCTGTAGTGTACACCAGTTCATTGAATTATGGTGGTAGTAGGGGTTGCCATGAAGGCTCTACTGGCATCTTCTAGCATGCTACTGATGGTACTGTTCCAAACAGCCTCAGTAATGAATCTTGAGGACTGACTGTAGCTAATTTATCCTTGGCCTTGTATCAGCTGCTGTGCTCTGGAATAGAAGGGGTGACAGTAAAATTCCCTGTTTAGGTCTTGGCTGCACATCCAGTTATTCTTCGGGATTTCCTTGAGTCCCGGATGTAATATGTAGTTGGTCTGATTCAAGTTGTGACAGCAGTTGAAGTATTAGGTAACTAGCCCAAATGAATACTTCAACCAGTTGAAGTATTGGGCAACTGTTTATAAGTTAGTGTGGATGTAGGTCTTCTGTCCATTCATAATTCCCTTATACATTTCATATATCCCCATTCATTAGGTCTATTGTTGCAGTAGCATTCCATCAATTCCAAATCTTTTGTCTCATGCATGTATGAATTGTTCCAGTAGTCCGTCAGATTGTCCTGGTTCCCCAGTAACTTGCACAGACTTCGTTAATCCTGGTGATGTCTGAGCTGGCATGACTCCCTTAGTTTGTACCTTATATAAGGTAAACAGGTAAAGTATTTGGAGATCTTTGCCAAAGGAACCGTACTTGTAAATATAGGTACCAGCTGGGAGTCAAACTCCAGTCTCCCACATCAAAGTGTGGCACTCTAACCACTATGCTATCCAGCTATTATCTATAGTATCTCTCTGCTTCTGTCTCTCTTTCTACACACACACACACACATGCAAAGCACATATACATACATACACATGCACACTGTTTATATTTACACATATATACATCAACCGAAACAGTAAGAAACAAGAAACAGTGAAGACAGAATGAGTGGAAAGGCTAGCAGAAACAGGAAAGAAAAATTATGTGCATGAAATAGAATAAGATGGAGATGAAACAAAAGGAAATGATGTTGGACAAAGAAGGAAAGAAAAGAGATAGCTTACAGAATGCTTAATAGCCAATGCATTCTAGTAAATTCCATTGACTAGTATGACTTTTATTAACAGTGTATATGCTTCAAAAGATTAAAAAATGCTCTCAAGTCAAGTTTGATTTCTGCTAACTGCATAAACAGAGCCATAAAGTTTTCTTGACAGCAATACAGCAATACATTCACTACATTCACTACCGCCAACTCCATTAGAATTTTCTAATGGCCTTCTATCCAAATACTAAACAGACTTAACTAATCTAGACAAAGTCAACCAGAATGCTCACTTCAATCATTATGAAATATTCAATACTCTAATCCAAATGAGAGTAAAATGAAAGGAAGCTAACCCACACCTTGCCTTTTACTGAAGTCAAAATCACTGCTTCTTCCTCACTAGGAGTGAGGACTCCGAAGGGAAAAATAGAGTGACAGAGGCAACTTTTTGACTGTAGGTACCATGCATTTCTTCAGAGTCTTAAACTGTGCCCTCATATATCGTATTTTTCAGTGTATAAGATGCACCTTTTTACCCCCAAAAGGGGGTGAAAATCTGGGTGCGTCTTATACGCCGAATGTAGCCCCGCCCACCCACTGGCCCCCACCCACCCTTGGGAGGTTGTCGGCCTCTGTGCATCGCATTTTCCAGCCGTTTCAGGCAGTGGGGATCCTCACATTGCCAAAAATGAGCAATGTTGCATGCTGGGAGATGGGTGGCGGAAACGGTTAGGGAGCTGCTTGGAACCTGCTGAAAACTGCCATTGCCGCATTTTCATGAGGGCGTGCAGCTGTACAAATTGCATTGGGGAATCGGGGAGGAAAACGACAGAAAACACGATGCATGGAGGCTCTGCTCTTGCAAAGTGGGTTCTTCTGCATGAGACGTGTAAGGCAAGGTGCTCATTGCCCCAGCCTGCCCCTTCTCCAGACAACTCAGGCTGAGGGCAGTCAGCTTCTGCTCCTGATCCGGAGACGGATCTGGTCAGGAGGGAAGAGAAAGTGAGACTGCAGAAAAGGAGAAGGAGGGTGGGTGGCTTTGCAAATTATTTCGGGGGATTGGGGAGAAAAACGCCGGAAAGTGCAATGCGTGGAGGCAATGCTGTTTTTCCTCCCCAGTTCCCCGAAGCAATTCACAAAACCGCCCACCCTCCTTCTCATTTTTTGCAGTCTCAGTTACGGTAAGTATAAACTTGTAAGAACATTACATGCCCTTCATGGCATGGGCCCGGGGTACTTGCAGGACCACCTCCCACTGCCCAGTATGCTCACATAGGACTGCCCTCCTCCGGGTCCCTTCGGCCAGACAGCGTCGGCTGGTGGCCCCCAGGATGACGGCGTTCTCTGTGGACGCACCGACCCTCTGGAATGGTTTATCCACTGGGCTCTGGATGGCTCCCAACCTTCGCACCTTCTGCACCGACCTAAAGACATGGCTTTTTCAGCAAATTCCCTGTCTGCCGTGTATTTTAATCTGGGGATTTGGGGTTTTAAATTGGATTGTACCATTTTAATTCTATTTATTGTTGGATTGCTTATTTTGTGAGCTGTCCCGAGTCCTTCGGAAGAAGGGCGGCATATAAATATGACAATAAAATAAATGTAATTTCTGAAGATGACATTTTACAAATAGTTATCCTTTGTTTTATGTCTTTCAGATTTAATCTGAGCATTCCTAATAAAAATTACATAACCAAGGTTATAAATCTGCTACATTTTAGTGTACTGTTCAATAAATCCAGTATCTATGATCTGAGTTTTACCAGTTTTCAATTGAGAAGAATGCTACAAAAGTAATGCTGGAGTAAGGAGAGGCTATTAAACAAAAAATGATAAGTATATGCTTTTTCTAGTAAATTAACTAATTTGGATAACTGAAGTCAAAATTCTTATATAATCTGAAATATTAACACAAAATAAACTTGGCTAGCAATCAAGGATCTAAGTGGGGTATCTATTTAACCTTTTGCTTCAGTTAATAGTAGTCCTGGAACTATACTTAAAACGTCAGTGGGGGGGGGGGGTGAAAATGGGACAATTTCATTTATACTTGTAGGAGGTGAATGCATACCACTCTTAATCTCTTATTCCAAGAATTGATGAACAAACTGTGTGTGTGTGCAAGTTATTCTTATATTGCCATAATTAGTTTTAGTGCAACTGTTTATAGAAGCATCTATGTGTTATCCTTTATTAAAATTGATTCCATGAAGCACCTGCCATTTCCTTAAAAAATGGCAGGTGTTTCATGGAATGTATGCTACTAATAGATCTGTAAATTGAACTTAGTACTGAGAATTTAATTTGATTCTTTTAAGAATTTACTATCATAATTACTGCTGCTATGAGCACATAAAACTCTAGATTGCATTATGTTCTATAAGAATGGATAGATAGGAGTGGACATGTTGTGAAGTTCATCACTTAAGCAATATCATCTTGTGGTACCCAGGACATGTGCCTTCTCTGTTATGGTACCTGCCCTCTGGAACAATATTTCCTCAGATATGCAGATGGATTCTACCACGATGCTGTCTGGGAAGTTATTATAGACTTGGCTATTCCTCCAGGCTCTGGATTAGATCAAATTTTGAGCTCCTGTTAGATGGGTTATAGGTTTTATGTTCTTTCTGGATCCATACATCATTCTTTTTGTAAGTTTTGTAGGTTTAGTTTAGTTTAGTTTAGTTTAGTTTAGTTTTTTAGTTTAGTTTAGTTTAATTATAAGCTGCCTGTGTTCATTGGGAGTGGAGGAGCAATATATTGTTTGAAATAAATAACTAAATATTCCTCACATTTTCTTCACTTTGATAAAATATCTATCTGTTCATGCAGATATTATCTGGCTATTGCACATCTCTAGAATGGTTAACCTTGATTTATGGAAACTGTACTATAAAGTAGCTTGAAGGCCTTAATATTTCATCTCATTTTTTTAAAAAAAAATTCAAATTCATCTGGTGACTTTAAGAGAAATGTCATCATGTTGAAATTAGCAATGTAATTAAGCTGCATTAGTAATACAAAAATACACAGAGTACTATGAAGTTTTTCCCAAATACAAAACTGTTACACTTTTTAAAAAAAAGCTACTTAAATACTTTAAACTTAGAATTTCCCCATTTAAGATAAGTGTAGTCAATGCAGTTATTAAATACCTTAAGTAAGTTGTTCTCCCATTTGCTTGAGTAGACCAATGCGTCAGATTTGAAGGTGGTGCTTATTGCTTGAGTATAAGATGATTTATCATCTTTCTGTTTTGAATTCAAGAGGGAAAGTGCAATCTTTGTTGGCAAACCAAGCGGGTTGGAATTGTTGGGGCTGATAGACCAGGAAGAATAAGCTGAAGACTGTTGGTCATGTTGTAATAGGTGTACTGGTTTCCTTTTTAACAGGTAACACCATGTGAAGTTCGTTGCTGTCTTTAGGCTTGGAAAAGATAATCTCTGTGTATCACCTGTATTTACAGCAGAAAAATTAGTTCCAGAATTTGCTTGGCTGTGGATATTGGGTTTCTTGTTTTCATTAAATTCTGGGGACATCCTTTCTTGACTGTCACCTAGAATTTTTAGAAATGAAGGAGTGTTCTGTGGAAAGGACTGATGAGGCTTTCTGCCTTCAAAGTCTGTGGTTCCAGAAGCTGGTAGGCTATTTTGTTCTAAAGAGTCTTTTACAAATGAGTAACCTTTAGATTGAGCAGATTCAGGTGAACCAGACAACAAGACAGCTGATGAATTATTGGCTCCACCACTTTCATCATCTGGATCCAATGGGAGACTTTCAAGGGGCTCAGTGGTACAGCTCTGTCGTACCAAAAGTGGCTTCTTTTGCTTATTAAGTTCATTTGGTTTAATGTTCAATGGATGCAGTGATACAGCACCTGTGATAGAAACAGCTCCACTTTCATCTTTAACACGTTTCTGATGTTTTTCCATGGCAATGTCTAAACTATTGGCTGGGGAAAGCATGCGTTTACTTGAAGCTGTGGCTTCCTGTTGAGGGAAAAGTCCACCAACTGGCATTTTCTGAATCAGATTTAAAGATCCTAATGAAACTGGCATCTTGCCTTCCGTATCATAAACTAAGTTTTCAAACAAAGATATCGGCTGGGAACATGGCAAACACCTCAGATTGTTTTTGTGGGATTTTGCCATCGAAGCCTGGTCTTTTGCTACTGTCACTGATGCAGTATTTAGTATGCAAAGAGGCTGGCTTACTTGATCCTGGGTAACTAGAATTTGAGGAATGGGTGCAACAGAAGCTAAGCCATAAGATGGAATATTACTGTGAATACGTACAGGAACAACAAAAGGTTCTGCCTGATAGACTGAACTGCTGTTATTATTAGGAACAGTTTGTTGCAACGGCTGTGCTACATATGGCTTGGACATGTTATTATTTAATTTACTAAATATTTCTAACGAAGGCCCAGCTTGATCCTTGCCAGGTATTCCCGGAAGACCTGAAGGGTATTGCTGTTCTACTTGCAAGCTTTTAATATGAAGTTGATATTTAGGTGCAAAATAATCCTCTTGCTTACAGTGCTGGTTAGCATTTTTTTGAGTTCCTAGTGCTGATCCTTTAAGAGATGCTTGGGAATTACGACTCAGTGAGGACTGCTGATCATGGTGATTTAGACTCGATCCGATAGACTGTTGAGTGGAGGGAAAGTTAAGAAAGTTGTTGCTCTTTACTGGTTCCTGCAAAGTCTTGCTATAATTTTGTGGGTGCTGAGAACCTGAAGAAAAGTCCTCCAAAGATGTCTCAGAACTTTGCAATCTTTGAAAAGACTCTGCTGAAGTATCTGCTTGAAGAGCTGTTTGCAAGGAAACATGTGATACAATGTCAGGCAGGTTCTTTTCTGAAGCAATATTTAAAGAGATCTGTCTTACAAGAGGTCCCCTCCTCCTTTCTAAAAGAGGTACATGTCCAGGGCCACCACTACTGGCATTCAATTTGGAAGAGGAGATCTCTTTAAGTGAGGCAGGTTTCGATGCAGTCACACTTCCGTAATCAAAGCTCTTGCTCCTAGAGTCAAATACTTCCATGGAAGGCTGGGTACAATTAATTTGTTCAGAAGCAGCACGTCGCATTTCTCTGTAATGAGGACCAGGCACACTGAGTGTGTTTGAACAGGGAGGAATTTTGATGAATTCCACTGATTTATTAATAGGGTCTGCTTTGGAAGTGTTCTCATTCTTAGCAAGCTCATCTTTATCAAAAGATGCTGAGAAGCTAGATGCACGTGATAAACTACTTTCCCGACTGAAACTTCTAGAAAGTGTAGATTCAAAGCTCGAATCAGCAGATGACTGCTCAATTTCAGCCAAACGAATTCTTTTCTTTTTTGGAGGAAGTTTTTCGGTGGGTAGCTTTGACAGTGTTTCACTTCGTTGAGGCCAGTTAAATTTTTCTGTTTTCTCAAGATCACTGCATTGACATTCCTGGTCTCTATCTGGCTCTTCTGTAACCAGTATTTCAGGAACTTGTATGTTATGTTGGCGAACAAGTCTTAGTGGCTGTACTGTTGCATTCTTTTCATTAGGAGAAACTCTACATTCATGATGAATCTGATGCCGTGTTGCTTCGGCTGCCTGAAGACTTTGGGAAGCACTTAAGCGTGGATGCTTCTCTTCTTTAACCGCATTATTCAAGGAATGGAACTTCTCAGACTTGTTAGCTGGGAAAGAAATAGGTGATATTCTTTCAAAAGAATCTGCTTTTTCAAATGAACTAGGTCGACTTAGGGAATTTGTGTGTTGAATCACAGAAATTCCAGCTCCTTGCCTTTTCAGCTCATTTTTTTCATGCACAATTGGAACACTGTGATTCTTCCCATGCAGTAACATTTTTGGCTCTGTGGCTTGCTCTGTGATTTGAGTCTCTGTCTCATCTTGTGCCAGTCTCTGAACTGAAGTGTTGTATGAATCCAGGAGAGCAGCTTGTTTAGAGAGAGCATCTCCTGGTTTATTTTGGCTCTCTACTTCTGCAATATTCTTTGATAGGCTACTAGTATCATTTGTTGCTGCTTCATCATCTTCATCGCCAACACTTTTCATTTTCCTCCTTTTTCTTATCTGAGGTGTCTGCTCCCACACACCAGTTGACGTTGCTACTCGGTAATGAAGGATTTGTGGTTGTGTACTGTTCGCAATAGCTTTATGTTCAGAATCTCGAATAGCTGCCTTGGTTTTTGGTCCATGCAACTCTGAACAATAAAACTTTTTATGGTTCTCAAAATTCTCCAGTTTTCTGTATCTATTTCTGCAAGTCTCACACTCAAACATTATCCCTCGGCCTTGATGTGACTTTTTAATTTTATCCAAATTTGAGCCTTGTACAAATGACTTGCTTCTTGCCATTAAGAATTCATTTGGTACACTGCATCCGTAACTTTCGTCTACAGATCTTGCTGGTCCAAATGTGTGCCCTTCACTGGATGATGAATCTTCTATTGCTGTTTGACGAACAAGTGTGCGAGCATGTCCAGTCTGGAGCTGTGGAGTGGAAGGTCCTGGCACAAAGACATCATCATACAAAGAGGCAATTTTATCATCAAAAGACTGACTTCCACGCAGTGGATGTGGAGAAGGTATTACATTGGTAGGTATAGCTGAATAACTGGTAGTAGGCATAGAATTACTTCTGGTTATGGGCAAACAGTCAAGGGTTGGTACAGACAAGAGAAACACTTGCTTTGACTTTTCAGTTGGTGTAAAAGGAGACTTTGGTATATCAGAACTTGAGCTTGTTCTTCTTCCCATTGGTTTTAGGTCAAACTGGAAGGAATCTTTAAAAATATAGGATTTGGGAGAATCAATACTACCTCTTCTAGAAAGGGATGTTCTACGTGGTTTCACGCTGTCCAATTGCTTGTCATCCACTACTGCCTCATTATCAGATATTAATTTTGAAATGCGTTCTTCAAGGGTTTTTGTAGCCAAAGGTGGTCTCATTTGACCTGATGAAAGACAAGACTTGTCAGCACAAGTAGTCTGTGCAGCAGTAGCAACTGTGGTGCTCATTCGTGGCCCACAAATTTTACTTAAGTCTTTTTCAGTTGTGGGGGGTCCCTTCAGAAATGGAGCTGGTGGACTCATGGTCTGGTCTGCACTTTCTGAACGTGAGAAATAGCCCGAGTCAGTGCTACCTAAGCTTCTAGGGCTCAGGAGACATTTTCCTTGTTCTTGAGAACAATCTGTTGCCTGCTGTCTTTGTAACTGTGCGTGTATTGTTGCCCCTATAGGGGTTCCGGGCTGTTCCTCAGAAATATCTATTTGTTTTTTCTGATGTTTGTTTGTATCAAAATCTTTTATCAAGTCACTGTAAGTTATATCTGATTTCACATTTGTGACTGTAGAGCTGGGGACTGTTACTTTGGGGCAATCGTGTTGTAAAGGAGACATATTTATAGGGTAAACAATGACCTTAGGTAAAGCTGTTCTTGCTTGAATAGTTGACTCCTGAAATGAGGAATTGCCTACCAGATACTCTGAGTTGTTTAGTGAGATAGGATTACCTTTGCGTAAGGATTCAGAATTAGAAGGGATTTTCACTACGTGAGTCGGTTCCAGTTCTAATGATCCTTGATCATCTTGCCTCTCATCCGCCGTGCCTTCATCATCACTGTCACCACTTTCTTCTACATCCGAATGAATGCTAAGTGCTTTATCTGATTCATGGGAGAGGAACAGCCCCGAAGAGTCTGGCTGGAGGACACGCCCAACTTTGATAGCATGAGCGTGCGATTTCTTGTGCTTGTACAAATTGCTTTTAGTTTTAAAGGAAAATCCACAGGTCTCACAAGGATACGGTCGTTCTCCTGTGTGGGAGCGAATGTGCTTTAGAAGAACACTGGGCTTAGCACACGCCCTGTTACAATACTCACAGACATATTTCCCCATTTTTTTAGGCTTCTGGACTTTAAGAAGGTTACATATTTGTTCTGCGCCATGGCTGACAACTGAGGTTATCTGGGCTGAATTGTACAAGGGAGCTATAGGTATCTGGGCAGTAGAGCTGGGTAGTAGAGCTGGATTAATTGACAAAGGAGAAGACGACTTTGTTACTAGGTGATTTTGACAAAAAGGCTGAGAAACAGACGACTGGGAGGTTACTGAAGAAGTTACTGCTGTGCTGTATATATGTTGGAGTTTGAGATTTTCCTGATTCTGTTGATGTACCACAGAACTAGTGAAATTTGGGCATGCAGTTACTTGTCCAGCTTTTGCGGAAATGTCTTCTTTTGAGTGAGCGGCTGAGTGCATCTGTGCTTGTGAAGTCTTCCCTGATGTTGTTACATATACAGTCTGTGAAGTGCAAGGATAAAACTGAGATGCAGCTACATTTTTTTGCTGTAATGAAGCCTCGTGACTTTGGGCACTCTGTGTATTGGATGCAAGACAGGAAGAGGTGTTAACAGTTCTGTTTGGTCTCAGTTTGTCAATCTGCATTCCACTAGAAGGGCACTCGTGTGCTAAAGTGTTCAGTTCGGGCTCCATAGCTTTCAGTAAGACATCAAATGCAGTATTTGTACAGGTGGACAAATTATTACAATCAACAAAACTAATACATTCATTGTTATCTATCTTTGATATACTTGAACAGCTAGCGGAACCTTTCTTCACTGGTAAATGTAGCTGAATTGAACTGTATTCTTCTACTGACCATTTATTTAAGTCCAAGGACTGAGGTAACAGAGATGGTTTTGTGTGTAGTATACTCTCAGCTGTAGATATTTTAATAGCTACCTCGCTATTAAATGTCCCCACATTTTGTTTATTTTGTTTCCCATTTTGTGAAGCCAAACTATGAGGTTCTTTTAATAGCTCTGAAGTCTCAGAAAGTATTTTAGAAGATGTTGAATGGTCTTCTACTTTTTCTTTAGATTTTGCCTGAGCTGGAGTTCTCAAAGGTGATTTGGGTATTTTTGTCTGATGATTCTCAGCTACAATCTTTTTACGCTTCACACCTTTAACTGTGTCTGTGCTCCCTCTTGTAATAGCCTTGGAGATGTCTGCCCAAATACAAAGAAATAAAATCACATCATCAAATGAGCAGTTTAATTTACAAAGCAGTTTCAACTCACACAATGTTGAGTTCTTTTTAATCCATGCTTTTTACAATTGGCAACTACTAAGCTACTACCATAACTTTAAAAAAAAACCTCAGTGACTCATTCAGGTTTATTGGAACCTGCTTCAGCAGAATGAGTCCAACATAAAACTTCAGGAATTTGGACAATTCCAGAGTCTCCACTTTCTTATAATCTGTTTGAATTCTACAAAATATTACTTAAACTTCTTTTTTATATGAGACTAAACAAAGACAAGAAATATATCAATACCTGTTATTCTACTTTCATCATTTACTATTCCGTTATAACCTATTTGCATAACTGATTAACAAACAAATAAATAAAAATAGTCTAAGTATTTATGCACAGTTAACTAGGGTCCACTATAGCTTTATCTTTTGGAGGGAACAGTTTAATAATGCTACCTCTTTAGATACTGGATTTAATATGAATATGATTAAAATGAAGTTTGACTCAAGAATATTCCATAATATGTTCTGTATTTATTTATAAAACTCTGTGTGGCTCAAATGCAAAACAATCAAAACAGCATAAATACAACAAAGCACACAAACACACATATAAAAAAAACTTAGAATACAAAATACAAAAGGTGAGGCCATCTCTGTCAACAACATTGACCAGTACTGGGTTTCACTAACACTCCCTCCCTCCTAATCTCTATGGGAAAAGCCAGGATTTTACAGACTTCCCAAAGGGCAATATAGTCAGTGTCATCCAGATTTATTGGGGGGGGGGGGTGTCCAAAGGGAAGACACAACAACATTCTTGAATCTTACAAGATGGCAATGTTTCACAGAAGACGTAAGCCTACAAGTAATTTGGCCCTGTACTGTGAATGGCTTTAAAGATGACAGACAACACTTTGAATTGTACTCCAAAACATGCTAGAATCAATCAATTCTTGCTGTAGAGCAGGGGTGTCGAACTCAGTTAATTGAGGGCCACATAAGGATTGACCTTGGGGGGCCAGCATGGGCATGGCCATGGTGGGTGTGGCCAGCTCAATGTCATTTGTGTTGGGGATGCCTGTGGTGGCCTGAGAGCTCTGTCAGCAAAAGTGGACTCCCAAGCTCCGTTTTGGCTGTGACGGCCTCCTGCAACCCTCTGCCAGCAAAAACAGAGTTGGGAGTGCCATCTGCGACCCTCGCAAGCTCCATTTCCAGCTGCGATGGCCTCCTGCAACCCTCTGCCAGCAAAAATGGAGCTTGGAACTACCATCCGTGGCCCTTGTGAGCTCCATTTTTGGCTGCAATGGCCTCCTACAATCATCTCCCAGCGAAAACGGAGCTCGTGAGGGCTACACACAGCTCTCTCAGGCTCTGTTTTTGCTGGCAGAGGCACTATGGGCCGGTCCTTCACTATTTCCAGGACTGCTCCACAGGCCATCCATAGGCCAGCACTCTAAGCACTCTGTGGACTGGTTCTGGCCCCTAAGCCTTGAGTTTGACATCCCTGCTGTAGAGGTATTAGATTGGCAAATCTTGGTGTACCCAATGATGCTGCATTCTGAAAGCACTGAAGCTTCCAAATGCTTTTCAAGACAGCCCTACATACAATACAGTAATACAGACAAGAAATGATTCAGAACCTCTCAATCTATGAATTGATGCAATTGATGTGCACGAAGATTTGTGCAAAGGCATCCTAGTTACATCTACCACTTATTCCTCAAGCAGGCATTTTGAGTCCCAGATTACTCACCAATTCTGTCTGATGGAGTGCTACCCCATCCAGTCCCAGTTATAGACGGAACAGAATCAGAAGGCTTCAAAGCCCAGAGACATCCAGAACACTCTATCTTGCTAGGTTTCAGCTGCTACCTGTTCCTCCCAATCCAGCATCAAGGCACTGGGTAAGCACCTCTACAGCATGAGTTGCACAGCCTGGGGCAGAAATGTATGACTGGGTATTATCCAGCAGTGAAATCCACTTACCTTTGCTACCGGTTTGGGAACAGGGGCGTGCATGTGCTATGTGCATGCACAGAAGGTAAAAAATGAGACATAATGATGTGGAGCCTCCTGCCACTGGCGCTACTGGTTCGTGCAAGCCGGATAGATCCAGCCAGATTTTACTGCTGGTATTATCCACATAGTGATAATATCTTACTCCAGTGGTTTCACGAAGATGTTAAACAGGATTTAAATAGGAATAGAGAGTTGAACCCTGAGGTTCAACAAAGCAGTGGCCTAGGGTTAGATCTCTCTTCCACTCCCAATACTAATGGCCCTCAAAGTAAGAGGATAACCACCACCACAAAACTCCCACTCCCAACCCTATAAGCAAACCCAGAAGGATATTGAATGCTGAATAAGGATAGATGCACCATTTCCATCCCATGCCCTCTCCAAGTCATCCACAAGCATGACCAATATTGTTTTAATGCTTAAGCCTAGCCTGAAACTAGATTGAAAAAGGTCCAAGGTCCAAGGCCCTTTGAAGCTGGGAACTAAGGACCCTCTCAACAAACTTCCCCCAAACAGAAAGGCTTGGAGCCTGGCAAAGAAGCATTCACCACGATTACTTGCATTCAACAAGTAACCTCCCAGGAGGTCTTAACCAGCCAGAAGGGATACAGATATCCAAACTCCTCTCTACTTCCTTAGGACTGATAGGTTGAAATTCTTTCCAGATAACTGAGATTGCATCTCAGTTCAATTCCGTATGACTTGTCCAGACAGAATCCAACTCCAAGCAGATGAGTGACTTTATAGAACAGATGTTTAGAATAGTCTTCACAACAGCCCTGGAAGTTCCTCCACCTGATTCTTACCAAGGAGAGACCAGGTTGTAGGAAGCATGGTTGCAAGACAATTATCTGTAGATGCAATAAGGGCAGAGAAATAAACCCACTTTCACTGCTTATCACAAGGTAAAGTTTAATAAATATTTTATCTGTGCCCATATTTGATATTTCTCTTCTTCCAGTGGCACTCTAGGCATCTCATGTCATTTCATCTCACAGTCTCTCTCTCTCTCTCTCTCTCTCTCTCTCTCTCTCTCTCTCTCTCTCTCTCTCTCTCTCTCTCTCTCTCTCTCTCTCGTGTTGTGCTGCATTCTTGGATTCACAGATGCAGAGAATCTGCAGATTAGATCCAGGATGGTTGTTGTTTGTTCATTTCAACAAGTTCATTTCTAAGGACTTGGACAGGTCATTCAACACAGGTTCAGGAACATTTCCAAGCTACTTCTGGAATCAATTGGGTCCATCAATCATCTAGAATAAATTAATCAAACTCCTCCCTACAAAAGATACTAGCTGAGAACTCTAAGTCTCCAGGGAAGTCTTTTTTCCATGACAAGTGACTGATGGCAATATTCCTCAAAACCAGATACATCATCAATGCCCACAACAAATATCAGATCTAGTGTGTGTTATCTTCCAGCTATGTATAGATCCCCTAAAAATCTGGATCAAATCCCATGATTGTATTGAACTCTCAAATCGCCTCTGATTCTAGGCCCGCAAGAGTCAGGTTGAAGCCTGTCATAATCATAAAACTGGGAAAGTCCACCACCAACTGAACCACAAAGTTGAGGAGTAAAGCATGGAAGCTGCTACCCAGCAAGGAAGTTTATACAGTAGTAAAAATCCCAACTGAAATCTCCAGCCTAGTTTCATCAATAGGATTTCATCTGGCTATTTTCAGCACAGAATTCCAGAGAGCCACCAGAGATTTTCAGATCACAATAGCCACTTTACTTTCCCTATCCCAGGATCAAGGCTGCCACACTCAAAAGCCAGAAAGCACATTTCTATGAGTGTGTGCACACAGAGAGAGAGAGAGTTTCAATAATGCAAACTAGGTCGGACCTCTCAATTATGTCATCAATGAGCCTTATTACAGCTGACTTTACTTTAAATGGTAACAGATGGAGGACAGGAACACTGAAGGTCTAATCTTAGGACATAAGTGCAGAGGTAATACTGAAGCTGCCATTCCTGAGAACATCCCACTCTGTCCCTTGCCATCTCTCCCCATGATGTCTTTGATTGCCCTCCCATCCCCAATCAAAAAAGTCCGTCATTACTACCTTCACACTTGCAATACCAAATGTATGATAAACCTACCCAAATACTTGAGTACTTCTACCTAGCACACATCCCCTACTACTTGGGGCATCTGCTTAAATCCCACTCCATGTCCAATTCTTCCATGCATACTATTCCTCAGCTGTGCCACTCTCAATTGGGCAATCAGGAGTAGAACCAATTATACACTTCAACCATTGGGGCTGGCTAGATATGCCCTCTCATCTCTCATACAAGCAGAGGAAAAAATTCCAGCTTCCCATAGGTCCCCTTTCTACAGCCAGCCTAACCAGATATGGTCAGTCCAATCCTCTCTCAGTTCCTTGGGTTGCTTTAATAACAATAGCAATTACATTTAGACTTATATACTGCTTCACAGTGCTTTACAGCCTTCTCTAAGCAATTTACAGAGTCAGCCTATTGCCCCCAACAATCTGGATCCTCATTTTACCAACCTCGGAAGGATGGAAGGCTGAGTCAACCTTGAACCTGGTCAGATTCGAACTGCCAAATTGCAGGCAGCCGGCAGCCAGAGGAGATGCCTGCGGCACTGCATTCTAACCACTATGCCACCACAGCTCTTGGTTACATCTTTACAATGTAACCAATGTAGATCTTTACAATGTAACCAAACCAGGTCACAATCCAGAAAGCAAAACGAAGGATAGTTAAAATGACTGACTGAATAGCAGCCAAATTCAGATAATACCTAAATTATCTCTTGTTGTTCAGTCATTAAGTTGTGTCCGACACTTTGCGACCCCATGAACCATAGCATGCCAGATCCCTCTATCCCGCCACTGTCTCCCTGAGTCTACCCCAACTCATCTCACTGTGTTGATGACACTAACTCATCCTCTGCCATCTCCCTTCTCCTTTTGCCTTCAATCTTTCCTGAAATCAGGGTCCTTTCTAATGAGTCCTTTCTTCTTTGGTGGCCAAAATATTTGCGCTTCAGTATCTGTTCTTTCAAAGGACAACCAGGGTTAATTTCCTTTAGGATCTGTAATTTGATCTCCTTGCAGCAAAAGGAGTCTCAAGGTCTCACCCAACACAAATTATCTGTAACTGTAGGTAATTACTTGTACAAATTATCTGTAACTGTAGATAAATTCTTCTAATTTACAAGGATAGAAAGAAAGAATAACATCTGCTGCCCATGCAGTTCTGTAATATCTTCATTCAAGGAACTGCTGCATGAATTATTCTGTATAGGGCATGAAAGAATTGTGATCTCTACAGCTTGGTCTTGTGGATTACTGCAAACCAGATTAGTATTTGGGTATAATCAACAAGAACCTCTGGTTCTAGGGTATTTTCAACACTGCATTATGGTTTCAACAACATTTTTAATTTTACCAACTTCCAACTGATGTGCTAGTTCTGAGCAAGTTGTTGGTTTTTCTGTTAAAACCGAGTATTTCACAACCATGAAAAGCGTCACAAACATTATGCTATAACCATTTGAAAATATAATTAGTATCTTTATGGAAATTTTATAGTTGGCAAAAAAGCATTCAATTTCCTACATAATAAAGATAGAATAGCAGTAAAAATTGAAGAAATAAATCAAAACACACAGTGTGCTTCCTTCTTTATTGTCAAAACAATCCCTGCTCCAATAATTCTGGCATTTATACATTATTTCAGCACTGAAAGATATTTTTAAAAACATGCAATTACAAAGAATTTTCTTTGAAATTCTGCATCAGAAATGAATTTTCTAGTCAGTTATTGAATCAGAATTGAGTGTTTTATATTGTACAATACAGGGACTTACTAAGACGCAGACTTTAAGATCCTCTCAAACCCATAACAAATAGATCAAGATCTGATCCTTATGGTCTATTCTGAAATCTGTCATTGGTATTTCCAATTTCTTTCCCTCAAAATAACTCATAGCACTTCAAGCATGACAAGTACTATCTTACAGGATGTAAAGCTATATTTTAATGAATTCATAATATACACGTTATATATGTATTGTATATACATATATGTGCAGCCATGAAGAAAATAAAGTAATAGTCTAAAAGGGTATGTGCAGTGAATGATAACATAATTATCATAATTATTTTCTGGGATATCATGGAGCATTAATCTTTCCACTGGAAAAAAATGCTCTTCATACTAGTACAATTCAAGTTTTTCATTGCTTTATTGTAAGAATTTATTTTACGCTTTTTCTTCATTAAAATCATTCCAAATCAGACTAAACTTTTTTTCACATCAGAAGTACAGTCTTTATATTATAAGGCTGATGGGCAAAAATAAGAAGGAACATGATTTTACCTTTTTTAGAATCTTCTGTTTCATTTAGTTCTTTCTGTGCTTCTTCAATTTTATCTAAAAGAAAAAAATATCAAAACTAAAAAAAGCAAAACTTATTTTAAAGTATTACAATTTCTCAGCTAACAGTTGTTGAATAACCAATTTATAAAATATTCTTGATATTACTGAGTAGTTTACACATACATAATGAAAATATTGCCCACATTAAAACACATAAAAACAACTCTCAAAGCAAAATCATTTTTTGCAATTTGAAAAGCAAGCATCATAGCTACTAATTTGCATTTGACAACTTTCTTAAACTTCCAAAAAAGCACAAAACAATGAAAATGCAAGATATTACTTTTATAAATAAAACTCTCAGAAAGAGAACACAGAGAAACAAAATTAAAATGCAGTAACTCATGAATTCTAATGTCTAATCTGTATAGTGAAAAAAATTAAAAACAGCAAGAAACGTAACTATCTACTAGGCATGTCTACTATTACTTTTTACTTGGGTTGCCTGTTCTTCCTTGAACGAGATAGCTTGGCATGTCAGAATTTTTCTCATCCCTGATCTAAATTAATGTGAGAATTATATTAATGTCTTTTCTCCTCTTAACTCTCCAACTATCTTGGACAGAAAAAGAAGAATATCTGAAGCATTCTCAACTCCTAGTGACATCATTAACATGGACATATAGTTTTACTGGGGGAAAAATAGGAATAGTTTGTACTGCCTTGCTCCAGGATGCCTTATAAGCTTCTTGATCTACCTTTATCCTGGGATTCTGGTGGCCTCCAAAGTAAGGATTAATGAAATCTGACCCTGCTTAAATTTTTGAGATCAACCAAGATTGGCTATATACTTGACTGCATTGGACAATTCTTTCCACAATTCTCAATGTCTGTTGCATTTTATTGGGATTATGAAGATCGTAAGCTAAAATATTCACTAGATTCCTTAAAGTAGAATCAGTAGATTATCAATTAGATAATCAAGATGCTTTCATGTGCTCAGTAATCATCAGCAATATGTAAAGATTGTAATAAAGTTACCCAGAATGTCCTGCTTAATTGATTGTATGAAGCCCCAAGCATTTAAAACTCTTTCTCAGCATATAAGCATGTGTAAATATAAATAAAAAACTGGAACTTTTATTCTTTATCAGTGAACTTGCCAAATGGATTTATAGTCTCTGTTTCAACTTATTGCCATGACAACTGTGACAGGTTGCTATTATTTTCACATCACCTTGCTGAGTCAAAATGAGATTGAGGTCCATCCAATGAATCCTTATCTCAACTAGGATTTCAATCAAGATTAGAGTCCAATAATCTTTCACAAAATATTTTATTGTGCATTTGCATGTCATAAATGTGTGCATGTGTATTTCCTGATACTCCAAAAATTCTGTAATTTTTATTCATTAAAACATCAGGATGCTGTGAGGGTGGATGAATGAGAATATTATTTTAACAATGAATTTTTGCAAAAAATACATATAAACGTGGAAAATAAGCACTGCCTACACAGCAAATGTTTATGACAATCAATTCCAATTCCTTTGAGGTTTTACTGCATTGTCAGCTATTTCCCATCCCATTTTTTTTTCAATCTCAAATGTAAACATTCAAAAGAGCACTGGTACATGCACAGCAACCCAGTTTATCAGTGTTATTAAATTCTGGTATTTACATAACATACAGGTAGTTCTCAATTTACAATCAGTCGCTTGGTTTGAAGTTATGACAGACCACCCCAAATGGTACTTACAACCTGGTTTCAAAGTTCTGAAGGCTGCCTTCCTTCTCATGGTCGTGTGATTGCATTTTGGGTGCTTGGCAACTGACCCGCATTTAGGGCCATTTGCAGCAATCCATGTGTCATGTGACTGAAATTTACTATGTGGGATTTACTTATGATTTTCAGCAAAAGCGCCCCACAGCAAACCATTAGTTTGCTTAAGGCTGGGGGATTCACTTAACGACTGCCACAAAAATTGGGTCAGTCACGTAGGTGATCCGCTTTACAAACATCACGACTTTATGACCATAATGGGCAGGCTCCATTATGCTAGTAAGTCAACCAGTTGTAGGACAAAACTATAAAATAATACAGTAAACCAAAAAGAAAAAAAAAACCCAGTCATGCCAATAATAATTGGAAGCCATAAAATTCATACTTCTGTTTGAAGATAGACAGTAAAAAGGTGTCCACAGCTTCCTTAAGTAACTAGTTCCATGGTTGAATTGCTCTATTAAAAGTCTTATCTTAAAATGCAATTGAATTAAATCTTCCTATAACTTAAAATTGCCCTGTAATCTTGGATGCTACAGAATGCATCAAGAACTTTCTGCTTATAGGAACTAGAAGCTTCCAAAAAATACATTCCCAATAAAACTGATAAAAAAAGTAATTTTATGGTTAGTCAGTTATATTTCTATCATGCAAATTTTGTTCACTAACAGTGAACTGGTCTTGACACACTCTGATTTGAAACACTGTGATTTCATCCCTTAGTGATCAAAATTCCAGTCCCAATTACTGTTAGTTAGTGATAACTACTTGTACAGAAGTAAAGTTTTTGGGGCCAGCCTACATTTTTGGGCCCAGCCTAAGTAACAGGTTGTGCAAAGTGTTATAGACTGAATGCACATGAATTATATTGATAGTAAGCAAATGTACCTTCACCTAAATGTTCCTTTACTGTGCCATTACTGACCAACCAGTGACAATGTTGCTTTGTGATACAGAAGCTGAAAATCTCTTGGTTTCAACCCATATTCTATTGGACTGCCTCTGAAGACTGAACAATTTCATTAATTCCAAATTATGTGATTGGCACAAAATATCCATGTGTAGTATATAAAACATAGATCCTAAAATAGGTTTCACCAGTTATATCTTCCAAAGCTTACTCGTTACTTGAAATATGTGGAGATCCACATGCTGCCCATCTTATTTCACGAAGACCTTTTGCTACCAATAGGCTATGGGGAAACCACTCTGTTTTTAGTCTAACATCTACAACTATATGGACTTCAACAGCCAATATGATATTATGCATGTTGTTAAAACATGAAATAGTTTCACATTACTGGATACATTTTATATGTTCTCATACTTAGTTCATTGCAATCTAAACAATATACAGTGTTTTTAGCACTGCATTTCTAATTATTGTTGCAAAGAAACAGATGGGGACAAGCAGATGGTATTTCACAAATATCTTGGAATTCACAGACTATAAAGATGCATGGATTCGTTATTTGCAGTGACTATTTCTCATTTAGGACCACAAGGCCATGGTATATAACCATGGTAACAGACTGAATGATCAGGTATGACCCACAGCTTTCCTTCTGAGAATTCACTGAAGAGCTGTTTCATCTTCTCAGCCTTTACACAATGAACCTCTCCTTTCTTCCCATTTATCATAACTGGCACACGCAGTTCACTCCAAACATATTCCATATCCTCAAATGTTTGTTAAAATAGAGAATGTTGATATTAGTAAGTACAATGACCAAAATCTATTGGAATTCTCCTGCTGATAGAGTGAATACTGTGTCCAAGCCCTGGCTTCTCTAATGACCTGTATTATACGTCTCCAAAATATTATTTTTCTTTCTCACAAAATCAGAACTTCCCCACTCCTGTCCAACAGTTTGAAAAACTTGTAATTGGATTCCACATTTCTGAAATCAAGGATTTAAATGATATACTTCTGTTCAATATAAAGATTAAAGATAGTATTGAAAACTGATCTGACTCCTAAAAAAAACAAAAGATCAATGAGAGCTTGTATAGACTTAGATTTACCACTAGGAGTCAGCTTTGTATAAGTAATTATTAGAACCAAACGTTCTCCAGTGTACAAGAAAAGTTAATGCTAATAAAAATTGATAACTGTTTGCACAGATTAAGATAGGAAGAGTATTAATACAACTATCTTTCTAACATCATATGTCGGTAAATAACTCTTACAACTATTGTTGCAACAGCAGCAATTAATAAGCATGCTATGAAAGCTTTTCTATGAAGTTAAATAGTCCCAGTCAGGATTCAGTACATTAATCCACCATTTGCTAAATAGACAAATGGACTTAATGATATTACCGTGCCTCAAGCTACACCTGAAGGCAACACCAGTGCCTGTTTTGTTCATTGATGTGTGAAGCACATAGATAGAAGTTAAATTTCAAAGATTCACATGTGCATATACAAGCAGTAATGTATTTGGAGAACATATGCATAAGCCACATTTTTCTTGAAAGAATCTTCATGATATTCCATCCTTGATCACTAGTAACGTGGGCACTGAATTGTTTCATCATTACCAATAATGTTACACAAATTGATACTATAAATATGTAATTCAAAACGATGAAGTAGTAAGTAGAGCTGAAAGTTTGAGAGTAAAGGCTGCTAGTGTGGTAATTCTGATGCTATGGGGAGCATACCTGCCAGAAAAATACTCATTGGTCAGAAAACAAATTTCTTGCAGTTCAAGAGTATGTTTGAATACACCATAAATATCTTTGATTATGCTTGAATGATTTCACTTTCCCTTAATTCAAATAAAGGTAATCCTCTACATACAACTGCAGTTGAACCTGAAATTACGATAGTAAATTGTTGCAGATAAGCAGGTCACCATGTGACCAAGCCTAATTTTACAATGTTGCTGCAGTTGTTAAGTGAAGTTATCTAAGCCTCATCCTATGCCCACTCTCTACCTGAACCCAGGTTTCCCTATCTTATTTCAAAAACAAGGTTTTAGGCAAGCCATTCAGTTGTCACTCGTGATTAGCAGCCAGCAGGGCCTTGTTTCCCTCAACAAGAGCTAACTACCCATGAGTTGGAACTTTGTATTAGATTTAAAGCCTAGCTTTCAATTTTAGATCTCTGTAGTGAGATTGCAATGATTTGGGACACAGAAGACCTAAAAGTCTTTTTATCAGCAGTTGAACATTTGGCCTTGTTGATGGTCTTTATTATGTAATAAATCAGTGCCATATAGAATTAATTTTTATCATCATATTAATCGCCAAAAGAATGTTGCAGTGCTGCATCTGTTCACTGATCTTAAAGTTTACTACTAAAGATGAGAGATACAATAACTCGGAATAATACATCAATATAGACTACAAAGTGGGACTTTAAAATGAGGGAAAGGGAGAGCTCCTATGGAAAGATGGGGAAATGTCATTGTGTATTTTGCATTTCTCTAATGTTCCTTATGTTTTCATGTTTCCTATTGAAAGTAACCATTTAATAAAATATTCTATTAAAAGGTTTAATAAATTTAGCCCATTGAACAGGACAATGTTTCTATAAATCACACTAAGCCATAATATGGCTTATTTCTTTCCAATTTACATATCATGCACAAATTGATGTATATGCATCAATAAATATAGTATTCATTTAAAAACAATAAAAATGAATGTAAAACTAGCATTTGTTAACTTAACAGTAACACCTGAGGCTTAACATGATGTATGGACAGGTTTATGAGATATAATTTTGATTTCCTAGATTATTTTTAGATATTTCTTTGTATATTGCCTAAACTCTTCATCAGTCCTGAGACATGCAAGGCAAAAACAAAAATAGAAACCATTCATCATTGTTTTGCTCATCTACAGAACTAATCCAGACCTGATAATAAGTCATGCTTTAAACAAATTTAGGCTTAATATGATGTGTAAATGTAAGGAACTATAATTCAAGTACAAGGGTGGCTTATCAAAAGCAAAAGAGTTTTTACAAAATAAAATAGATTTATGTGAGTCAAAGGAGAGAGAACCAAAAAGTTTCAAATATATACTTTTATCTATCACAGTAGATGGCAGCATCAAGCTGACTTTAGCATATCTAGAAAAAGATAAGCACAGTTATTAGATGAAACTACAAGGAAATACCAGTATTTATAACTAAGGGTATTTGAAAAAACACCCTAGAATGTGATTAAAGTACACCATTTTATAAAGCTTCTAAAAGTCCTCTGCAAGTGGTCATGAGGTCACTAGAACATGTCCTTGAGGAAGACTTTAACAGAACTATCTAATTTCTCAGAAAAAAACCCACACATTTTTAATTGTTGGGGGGGGGATCACAATAATGCTACAAGAGGATTTTATATGCCTACATAGCTTATTCTCTCTCTCTTTCTTCCTCCTCTATTATTTTGGGTGGGGATTTATTTTTTGCAGTTTTCCCTGGACCATCACTAGAAACAGAACCATAAATTTTTATACCTGAGTATACTGATGCAATAAACCAATTTATAATTCTCAGAAATAGTTAGCATTTCTTCATTTCCCACAGGGTCAGAATATATGGCTCAAATGTATACTCAATATATGCCTCAATTACTTATTTTGAAAATACATTCCAAACTTTTTCATATCCCTCCCTTCTCACCTATATGGGTGCTATCTATGTGCCTTCTCATGTCCTCTTCCAGAGACCTGGAAGTTTGAAGGTTCTGCGTGGTACCTTCTCTGTTCCTTGCACTGCAGTGTTCTGGGCAGAGATCTCTGATGTTGTTTCTGGGATCTGTTGAGCCACTCTCCCAGATTAGGAATCACAATCCCAAGAGCTCCTATTACCACTTCCCACTTTGGACTTTATTTGACACATTCTCTCTAATTCCTCCTTCACATCCCATATTTCTCCAGCTTCCCATACTCCTTGATACTGCTGTCATTTGGCCCCACTATATCTATCAATACCTCTCTTCTGGTTCTTGTCTATTACCACGATGTTTGGTTGACTGATACTCTCTGTCTGCTCATCTGGATCTGGAAGTCCTATAGGATCCTAGTCCTCTTATTCTTCACAATCTTCTCTGGAATCTCCCATCTGGTCTTGGAAGGGTCTAAGCCACATACTGTGCAGATGTTTCTGAACACAATGCCAGCTATTTGATTGTGCCGTTCAGTATATGCTGTTCCTGCCTGCATGATACAGTTGCCCGAAATATATTGTATATGTAATGATCTGGAATTCTGAGTTGTTGGGCTGAATGTTGTCACAACATCCAGCACAACAGAGTAACAGAGTGGTCAATGCCTGGAATGCACTACCTGACTCTGTAGTTTCTTCCTCAAACCCCTTAAACTGTCTACTGTTGACCTCACCCCATTCCTAAGAGGTCTGTAAGGGGGGTGCATAAGTGTACCAGTGTGCCTCCCGTCCCTGTCCTAATATTCCTTTTTACTTACTCTTTTCATGTATTCAAACCATGTTTATACTTTTACCTGTTATCTTATATATGCTTGACAAATAAACTTATGATTATGACTTATGATTATGAATTCACTATGTAATTGTAATGAGATCTAATTCTAATCATACTGTCCACTTCAAGAACACAACATAATACAGATGAAGACATTCCATGGTTCCCTTCAATTATAAGGGCATTTTGCAATAAAACCAGGAGATGTGTCATGCTTTATTTCCGTTGCACAAGAATTATTTACTAAAAAACTGCACTGTGAAACCTCAAAGTCAAACAGTTTATTCTTTTCTTTCAGTTGACTCTACAGCTAAAAATGCAGTTAAAAATAATTGTAAGGTCAAGAAACAGTTTTGATTTTGATCTATTTATGAAATAACTTTTACTACTCAGGCTAACAACCAAACTTACTTGAGAAATACATCCCCCCCCCCCCAAAAAACCATTTTTTAAGCTCCTCAAGCCCTTAAGAAGCTTAATAGTAAAACAATTATGTGCCTCCCTAAAGGAAAAAAAAATTTGATAGCTATAAACAGCAATTGTTGTACAATATTTATGAAGCTGGAGAAAGACATACCAGAACAGCAACAAAAAGCTAGTACATAAATATAAAGCAGCATTATAGTTTGCAGCACAGTATTCCCCAACACTATGCTAAAAAAAGAATAATCAGAAAGTTATACAAACACAAGAAGCGACACAGACATACTTTGTATAGCTAACAAAATCAATACCGATCCCTACTTGCATATAAAACAGTAAATTGAACAGATAATTTTAAACAGATTTGGATTACATCTCTTATTTAAAAAAAGCAACTTATTTTGATATAAATGCTATTACCTATTAATATATTTCAGTTAACCATACAGTATTTAAGACACTACTGTAACCAGTTTTCTTCTCCTATGAATTATTGCAACATATGATAGTATCACCTTGTTGCGGATATTCATACAATTTGAATATTTATTTCATCTTTTTTTTTAAAAAACTATCAAAATCTATAATATAGCTAGAATGCTGGAACAAATATATATTAGCACAAGAATTCAAAAATAAATGGTTGTTTATTCCCATCTGATGTTTGAAACATCTACTACACAAGAACCAAACATCAGTAAGGCACAAGGTAACTAATAACTGTTTCATAGGGTAATTTTAGTATATTCAAGCCCCATCAGTGGCTATTTGCATATCTACCATACAATCCATAACTATCCACCCATAGCGCTGCATTATATCTCAAGATTTGAAGGAAAAAGAAAGGTAAAGACTATCTACATTTAGAATACCTGGTCTTTCAAAATCCAATATGCTTAGCCTGCAAATTCAGTTATCAGGAAAAAAGTCAGTCCATTAACTGCATAATATCACATAATAACTATGAATTGCTCTGTACCTATAATGCAACCTTCTTTCCTACTTATCATTCTTTTCCATTCCATATATCTTTCCAACTGCAATAGGATCATTTTAATATATGGTATTTACTCGAATTTGTTTCCAGAACACTTGCAAGCTATCAAACATAAAAAATATGAATACTAAAGGCAAAATCATATTTACATTCTCTTAATTATAGACATAAATTTAAATTTAGCAAACATTTTCCAAAACACTGTATTGAAATGTTAGGATTACAGAGAAAGAAATCGTCAAAATTTATGACTGGAAAAAAAAATTTCCAACCAAGTTTACAGAATCTTTAAAAAATAAAAGTAGCAATATCTATTTTTCTTCAAATGCCCACTTAGAGCAGTAATAATTAATGGAGAAAATGAAAAGAAAAACCCTAGAAGAACTTACCAAAGCAGACAAAGCCTTCTTCTATACAGTAATTTTTTTCATTCATGCTAAAAATCTCCCAGTGACTAACTCTTGGGATGGTAAAATACTTTAACTGCACTAAGAGCAGTGTTTACTCTTAATGCAGAAATGCATATTTCTGTTTACATACTGCTACGCTGCAATGTTAACACTTGGATTACAAGCAAATGCAAAATATATTGTATTCTGAATTCTAAAGCAAATTAATCTTACAAATCTGGGTATTTCAAGTTTGTTCACATGACTGCAATCAAGCCTTCATACAGATATCACCCAGGAATTCTTTCTATTTATAGCCGTCTTAATATAGTAAACTTCTCCTTTATAAAAAAATAAAAGGAAATGCAACATTGTTTAAAACACCCCAGAAATATTCCTGTTCCTAGATCCTTTCTTCCAATTAATTCATACCCTTTATACCTTTTCTCGTAATATAGAATAATTAGGCAGCTTTTTAATCGTCACATTACCAGAGAGCTGACAGGTCATCCCCCATTATAATGCCACAATACACCTGAATTGCCCTGCCACATCATGCTATATTCAAAGCGCAATTCTAAGACGTAATCTCTTGCAGGCTTAGGGATCCTAGGAATCCTCCCCCGCTATCTCTCCATGGCAACAGTAGCTACAGTAAAGGCAGTCCACCTCTTACGCAAGCAAAGGGAATATGAAACATTGCCAAGAAAGAGGCCACAAATGCCAGCAGTCAAAACATCACTCTTACTCCTCCCTGTTTAATTGTTGTCTTAAAGAAACAGCAATCAGTCTGATTTGATTTGCTTCATGTTAGAAAAGCCTGTGCATGTTGATCTGCACTGGGGCAGCTGGAAGGGGTGGGGGTAACATTGCCTCAGAGAATGGGAAATTAGGACTCTTAAGTGCTTTCCAGCGCTTGAGAGGAACCTTCTTCTCAAACTTCTTCCAGAAAGGCTTTGCCTTCCGCTCCTTTGATTGCCAGGGTTTGAAGAACCGTAGTTGTCATCCTTCAGTGTAAAATTCTAAGCTCAAGAATACAACAATATCCTATCTTTGAAAAGTTTTTCAAACTAAAAGCTTCCTTTGTTTTTTTCGGAACAACACCCAACAAAGAATATGCCACTGGATTTCTTTTAAAGACTTGTGGGATGTTTTAATAAAGTGAAATTAAGAGTCAGAGGTTTATTTTAAACAATAACTTTTTAAAAAATTAGAATGCTAAGTGAGAATGGAATGGAATGGAATGGAATGGAATGGAATGGAATGGAATGGAATGGAATGGAATGGAATAGAATAGAATAGAATAGAATAGAATAGAATAGAATAGAATAGAATAGAATAGAATAGAATAGAATAGAATAGAATAGAATAGAATAGAATAGAATAGGAGACCTTGGAGGTCTTCTAGTCCAGCCCCCTGCTCTGGCAGGAGACCCTATACTATTTCAGACAAGTGGCTGTCCAGTCTCTTCTTAAAAACCTCCAGTGATGAAGCGGCGCCCATGATTTCTGAGGGCAAGCTGTTCCAATGTCCTCATTGTTAGGACTTAACAATTTCTCCTTAATTGAGCAAGAGCCTGAAATATTAGGTCAGCTTCTGCATCAAGGTTAACCCAGGGCTCAGCAATCTTCTTCCACAGAGGAGCCCCCTCCCCCCTTTCTCTGTCTGTCTGTCTGTCTGTCTGTCTTGCAAATACACTGGTACTTGGACTATTCAGGGCAAATCATCAAGAAGGGTTTCTTTCTTAGGGAAACAAAGGTGTGCTCTGCAAAGTCTTGGAATGCCTCTTGTGGTTGGAGAAATATATGCTTATGGAGGGAGGAAGAATAGACTTTAGTAACTGAAGGCACACAATAAACACATATCTATATTTATATGTAGGCTTATAACTCAGTCCAAATTGTTACAATTTATTAAAATAGTATAGTCTATATCAGGTATGAGATAGAATTACAGACATAAATTGTCTTTTAGGACCACTTTTGAGCCTGCA
The DNA here is from genome assembly GCA_030761175.1 of Masticophis lateralis. Lineage (NCBI taxonomy): Eukaryota > Metazoa > Chordata > Lepidosauria > Squamata > Colubridae > Masticophis > Masticophis lateralis. The sequence continues at coordinate 68,969,783 of JAUDYJ010000003.1, forward strand.
AACCCTTTACCAAACCCTGGTATAACCGTTACTCTTGAGATTTTCTCTACTTATAAATGGATTTTGTTTTTTCATTAAGCAGGCATGGAAACAGAATTGTAACATAAGTTTTAAAATGATTATTGGGCAGACATAAATAAGCCTTTAATAAGCTTCCTAGGTCTGGAAAGTCCTCACACGCATTATGAGAATTAATCATGCTTACCATAAACCTACTGAACTCATTGGGGCAAATTAATCATGGCACTCTCTTGTCTACTTTCCAGGACAGATACACATTAAGGGAGGTATTAAAGCATTTTGGAGTAGTACAAGCTCTCTAAATAATGTTGTTAAACAGAGATGCCGCTCTATTGATCATATGAACGCCCAAAAGAACTTCCACAGCATTGGAGAGTTGCAGTAAGAGAAAGGCAATTATGCATGATGAATCCATACCATTCAGAAAATCCCACAGTCGGAAACATTTATAGAGGTTATATGACTTTAATGACTTGGTTTATGTTCAGAACAATTCTACAATTCATGCTTCAAAACAATCAGGATATTCAAGTTAGGATATTCAGTCAAGTTGAGAAATGTTAGTCTAGAACTGGGGTGTCAAACTTGTGGTGTCACATTGTCATCACGTCCCCCTTCACTAAACCGGGGGTGGGGGTGGGCCAGCGCATGACGCACCTGGCCCACTGGCCGCAAGTTTGACAACCTTGGTCTAGAAAAAGCAATAATGGCCACTCAATAATCCAATTTAGAAGCTACCAGGGACATGGATAAACTGTCTTTGCATAGAAAAGAGATACAAAGGTACAAAGAGATTTCTATTTGTATAGAAATATCATTTAAACATGGTAGATGGTTCTTTATGATACAAAGTCTCATCATAAAAGAAAAATAATAGTATTGCAGGCTTTGTACTTGGGATGTTAGGAGTCATCTGATTACCTCAGTAAGACTGTCAAGAGCAAAAGATCCTCCAAAAAAGATGGTGGTAACTGATCCCTGCCACCACAGCTCCAGTTTACTTTCTTTATATCACTACCATCATCCTTGGTTAAATTGGTCTGTGCCCTACTTATTTTAGGATAATATTTACGGCCAAATCCATAGGCTTCCAAATCAAAGCATAGTGACCAAAGAAAAATGTACATTGAATCTATCTTTCACACTTCAGATGCCAAAAGTCACAAGATGTCATGACAAGATTTATGTCACAACATCATGGCTCATAGTTCATCAATTGCCCTCCTCCCCAATAAAAGCTATGACTTTCTTCACTGCTGTTCTATTGTGCACGTTTTCCAGGTTAAGAACCTGGATACTTATTGAAAATCTTTTTATTGCCCTACACTAAAATAGTGTTATCACAAAGTTATCACAAACACCTGCAATAAGTCATTTTGACAGGACCAAGTGGAAAACAGGATTTAGAATTGCTGTAATACTGAAATCAACTATACAATTAGATCACAGAAATATATTTCTACCTTTACGTGAATTGTCTTTGCACAGCAAGCTAAACCATGATTTAATTCAGTAAGTTTCATCCATGAAAATGTAATTGGTGAATAATGTGATGTGCCAACCCAGCTATGCCGTTATCTGCTTGCTGCTATCAAATGAGAAAAAGGAAGCAATAACTGACAAACATCTGCTTTTTCTTCATCAATAGGAATGGGATCAATTACTGTATATTGTGTAATTGATAAGACACCAATAATTAAGTCAACTTTTGACGATTTAAGCATAAATTGCAATATGTATCATTTTCCATGTTATTTTTTGAAAAATGAAAAAAGTATATAAAAATATATAACTCAAAAAGCTTGCTTGTGATTACCTATTGCATCCCTGTATGGGAATAAACCCTTGACGGGATGGGATGGGAGTAAACTCTTAAATTTGCAAGTTTTAAGTTCATTAAGCACATTATCACTTATCTTCCACCTGACCACTCAAGAGACATATATAATTCATTTATTCTTCTACAATCCTGTGAAATAGTTTGGATTTAAAGTGACTGACTTGAGTCATAATATCCATCGGTTACCAATATTGTTATACTATAGTTCTTTTAGAAGCTGAATATAAAAATTGCATTAAAATATGTTAATGTTAGCAGAACATTTTACATAATTTTGTATCTTTATTGCTGTGACAGTTTTTTATTGTATAAATGACTACTTAGTAATGCTATTAATTCAGAAAAATAGCCAATAATCTACATTATAATTTAGGGCCACAGTTTATCCACATTATACTGAATACAGGTAGTCCTCAACTTGTGACCACAATTGAGCCCAAAATTTCTGTTGATAAACCAGACAGTTGCTAAGTGAGTTGTGCCCCATTTTATGACCTTTATTGCCATAGTTATGTGAATCACCGCAGTTAAGATAGTAACATGATTGTTAAGTGAATCTGGCTTCCCCATTGACTTAGCTTGTCAGAAGATTGCAAAAGGTGATCACATCACCTTGGGACATAACAATGGTCATAAATATGAACCAGTTGCCAAGTATCTGAATTTTGATCACGTAACCATGGGGTCATGTAAAAAACGGTCACAAGTTCCTTTTTTCAGTGCCACTGTAACCTTGAAAAGTCACTAAACAAATGGTTATAAGTTGAGGACTACCTGTAATTCCACAAATCTTATTGAAGAGTAGAAACTGTGTTTACTGGAAACCTAAGGTTTACCATTAGAAAGAGCTTAGCAGGGTTTTGAAGAACAGACAGAAATGCATCTCATAAACTTTATATCCTACAGTAAAGACAAGCAAACAAGTAAACGAAAAAATACAGCTTTTTAAAGGGATTTGGATCTCAAAAAAGGAAAAAAAGAATAGCAAAATTATGATACCTTGCCTAGGACACAATGCCTAAGAGACGATCCTGGTGGTTAGCTCAGGCCCCATTTTTCCAAGTAAAGTTTTCTTCCAATAGATATTTGCATGATAAAGGCATTTCACTTGCTGTGGTAGTTATGCAATCTTGCTGGCACCACAAAATTTCATCTATGTTTTGTACATGAAATTCCCACTTTAAAAACCTACTCTCTCAAAGATATTGTGTATAAGAGTGGTCTCCAACCTTGACTACTTTACGACTTGTGGACTTCAACTCCTGAGGAATTCTAGGAGTTGAAGTCCACAAGTCGTAAAGTTGCCAAGGTTGGAGACCCCTGGTGTATAACATTTGAGCTTTTCAAAACACAGATCACTTAAGTTCCTAAGATGGATCTTTTTTACATAAACATAAACAATCTGTTGAATCATCTCAGTAATCAACTCACAGCCGATTTCTAGTAGAAAAAATTGGCTATCTGAATATGTTCCCAGAGAAGCTCTAAGAGTCGAATTCTCCATTGGCTAGACTTAGCAGTTTTCCTAAATTTGAAGAAACTTTTGTCAGGAAGGAAAAATCTTCACTCAAACTTTTTGATCCTCTGGATAGCTGTGGCTTGCAGAAAAGGCTCTGGAATTGAATTTAACTGGAAAGCAGGGCAACAAGCAAGTTTGCCATAGAAAACCCAGCCCATTTTAAAATACTTTTACTTAAATGAGCCTTCTACTTCTTAAGCATATAATTTTGCATATTTAGCTTACTGTTTTAAAGAGTTTTTCAGCTGCAGTCTGCTTTTTCTTTTTGATAAACTGTGTCATTGCAGAGGTTGCGTGATTGAAAAAGACGAGGAATGGAAGTGTCGGAGCTGAGTAAAATAAGGAAGCTTGAAACTATTTTCTAAATCTACCTTTGAAACATAGGGATTTGAAGTTTGGGGAGACTTTATTTTTCCCTTTAATAAGCCTGCTTGATCCACTAAAGAGCTCTGAAAGTGCTGATTTTAAGAAGTGTGTTGTATGAGAAGAAAAAGCTCCAATTACATCTGTATGTGGCCAGATTTTGTAGAAGACAGGCTGAATTGGTGGGGGGAGCAAAGTTAAATATGTCATCAACTTAGAGTCGCTGTATTTCCACAAGAACTCCAAATTCAATCCCTCCTAAATTATGTTAACTCTTACCTAATGCCAATTTAGTATCGAACTTTAATTGACTAGTTTCTTGTGTATAGATCGTCAAAGGCTTTTAAAAGAAAAAAACTCTTTTTTCCTTTTAAATGCCTCTGAGGATCCCAGCTGAGTTGCCTGATCAGCAAAGGCTTTTTTAAAAAGCCTCTGCCGATCAGGCAACTCAGCTGGGATCCTCGGAGCCTTTTGAAAGCATTTTTTTACAACCTCTTCACCGAAGTGGTTGTAGAAAAAATGGTTTTAAAAGTAAAAAAAAAATGGCCACACCCACCCAGTCACATTATCCCTGCTCACCAAGCCACGCCCACAGAACCGGTAGTAACAAATTTTAGATTTCACCACTGCTGCAATCTAACTTAATTTTTAGCATCTGACAGATCTGTAATTCCTGGCAATGTCTGAGTATAACAAGAGAGAATTAAAGATCAGAATATTGCCTATAAATATAATTTATTGATTTAGCAGAATAAAGTTTGCAACATATATTTATGTGACAATTTGTGAATTCATAATATGGCAACTAGACTTAAACAAGAAATGAGTGGTTGAAGAAATAAGAAGTATTTTAGAAAAATATTCAAATAAAAGTCGTCAAGTAACTCAGGCAATGAAAACAAAGATTAAAGTAAAGATTGACAAGCTCTCAAAGAAATTTATCAGCTTTCAGGGGACATTTAACAGATTAAAAAATAAGTGGATTTCTTGGAGTGTAGATGTACAAGGATGACCTAGCCAATATGGTCTTGTTGAAATTATGAGACAAAGAACTGAAGTTACAGTTTGGAGCTGTCCCTGAGGCAGCTGAGGAAGACATAAGAAAAAGGGAAAAGAAAAATTGAATTAGAAATAGACAAGGTATGTAGGATAAACTCCTGCTGTGCCACAAACAGGAAAGTTCAGAGGGATTAAAACTCCATTCTGTAAGGAGAACAAGAGAACAAGTTTTGGATTGCCACTTCAAATCCAAACTGAAGATTGATAATGTGGACATAATCATCCTGAAGGAAATTCCTGTTAGGATTTTGAGAAAAAGAAAAGATTATGCCTTCCTAACAAATATTTTAAAGAAGAGAAAGATTCCATTTTGTTGGGATAAACTTCAAAGAATGATATTTACCTATCAAGAACACAGATTCAAATTGAACTTTATAGAAAAAGGCAAAGATTTCTTGGTTAAACATAAACTAACTATGGAACGAATGCAAGTAATAATGGATTCTGACAATTAATTTGATGTGGACCAACTTCAAACATCAGATATAGAAAAACAGGAGGAAACCGAGGGACCAACTGCACAGGACTTTGACATTTTATTTTGCATTATATTGCACTGAAAAAGGTTGGAAGTCAATGCTTTTTTTCTTTTCCCCTTTATCCTACATTTCTCCTTTCCTTTCCTTTTTCTTTTTCTCTATCTTTATTTTCATTATGTTATATTATGATAATCTTAATAAAATAAAAGTAACCAACGTACAGCCTATGTAATTATATTAAAGTGTCTAAAATTTTAACATTTCCTTATACTCTGACTTTGGTATAGTTGTACTCTGTTGAGCACATGTAGGAATCAGAACATACTGGAATTTATTTCCAAACATAAAAAGCGAGATGTTATTGTGCATTACATACCTAAGAATAGACGGTTTGACCAGCCAGGTACATTAAAAGTGAATGCACAATAATTTGAAGTAAGATTGATGCTGGTGAATGAGTAACATTCACTTTACATCTTTTCCATTGCAAAGTATTTTGTACTATTGTTCCTAACAACATATAGGAATTTGGAACTTTGTGGACATTTATAGATATTAACCACATACATATCATGAATTAAACTTTTATTCAAACAATTTGCCTGTAGCAAATTACATTTTAATACAAGCAGCTATAGAACAGTATGAAACCAACACAGTTTCAACTTTTCTCCCTCCCCTTGTTTTTTTAAAAAAAATTAAATATTTTTTTAAACTATGCTGTTTTCTATCTAAATGTGGTGATAGCATATTCAGTCCTTTTTCAAAACAATTCTCCAAATTCAAAGATAAAATACTTGGAATATGTGTAAAATAATTAAGCATATCAGTTTTTGTCTTTAATTATTTTTTACATGCAAAAAGTAAGAAAAATAATTAGGATTAAGAAAATATCTATCAGGTTTAGATATTTTATTTTTACCTGATTTTTCCTAAACTTTTTTCTGAACTGACTCCAATTCACTTTGGAATCACTTTTCAAGAAAGTTGTCTTAAGTCCACTATCACCCTATTGTAAATGTTCCATTTTTATGGAAGGTTGGTAATATGTAATACAGTAGTCATCCAAATTTGCTTCCCATTCTTGAGGAAACAAGATGGCGAGCCCTCAATTACAGACGATCATGGAAAAATAAGGTTATCTGAATTCTCATCCAGCTGACTATATGACAGAAAGAGTAGTATTAATGGATGGCCAAGGACAGGAGTGGGATAAAAAGTGTGTGACATCCCTGTCCTAGTGGAACTCTTAATGGCCTTTAATACCGTCTTTTATACTTTTAGATCCCCATCAATGGATGGAAATCCTCGATATACAATCAGTCATTTAATCCATTTCGAAGTTGACTGCTGCAGACTGCAGACTGTCCCACAGTCATTCGTCCTTATGATGACCATGGGGAGGCTGCAGTGCCCCCACATCCTACAGAACTCCAAAGGCCTTGGGCCTATTCCCCACATGTCCATTACATACTTACCTTTTGAAAATCTCAGACCTCATGTTGCAGAAGGAGATCAGGCCATGCATCCCTGGGCCATTTGGCTGCCTCTTGGAAGTGGCTGTTATTTTTAGCGTGCCCATAATTCCTTGTGAGTGAACCAAAATGGCAACCACTTCTGCAAGGCCACTGCCCAGCCCATGGATGAACTGCTCTGTTTGGCTGCCTTAACACAATCTGCAGAGATTTTCAAAAGGTAAGAAGGAAGATGTGGGGCCTGATGGGGTGGGAATCGTGCCTAAGACCTGTAGGAACCCGGCCAGGGATGAAAATGTCTGCAGGGTATGATGGGGGGGGGGGGGGAGAGGAAGACCTGCAGTGACCCAGTAGGGGAGAAAAGGGCCTGTGGAGACCTAAGGGGTGCCAAGTGGAGCATGGGATATCTTGGGCGAAGGGGAGGCCCGGGTCAGGCAGGTCTGGACCTGAGCTAGGCCTCTAAGGACCTACCCCATTCAAGGCATCCTGTATTCCACTTAACAACCTGTGCTTCGTTTAGTGGCTGTATTAGGGAGAGCAAGAGGTAGGGATCATAAATAAGGACATCTCACTTAATGGCTGTGATAAGCAGGCTCCATTACAGTCATATCTTAAGTACTATCTGTATTATATCATGCTTTAGTGATTTTGCTCCTTTCTAAATGGGCAATTCTAGTCCGTGCCTTTGATGAGAAAAAGAGGCCTTAAGCACTCTAGTGTGAGGTGGCCCAGGGCTCAACCCTCTCTTCCAACCTATAAGGGAGGTTATTCATAGACACTTGGTATGTATATGGTATGTATATGGTATATATAGTAGATCTCTGGATGATACCCAATTCTGTATCTCAATCCAGACTAAAATAGGAGATGTGGCTGAGGTCATATGGTGTTTGGCTGAGTAGATTCTGAAAGACTCCGAGGTGGGTTTAACTGCCTGTCGAGCTGCACACAGACTAACGTGCAGTGGGGACAGAACAATAAGACTTAATACAAGCAATCTTAGGGCTTTTCTACTTTTGATTCTGGGTGAGTTATGATCTGTCTAAGAGTGCAGGCTGAAAACCTGGAATAAAATTCCAAGTAAAATTCCCCAGCCAAGAAGGCTTTTGCTCATATTCAGTTGATATGCCAATTTTATTTATCACATCATTGTGACAAATCCATCCATTCACTTACTAGAAAAGCTGAATATACTATTGATCTTTTTCCCTATCTAAGGAATCTAACTGGCATGCTTTAATGATTCAGCATCAGAGGGGGAAAAAACCACATTGTTACTGCATTTCTGGTGTCCATAATTACTAAGTTAGGTGAATCACTCAAAATAAATAATCAATATATTCTTTCTTATCACCGCTTATACCGCAATACATTATTGAAACCTGACTGTTCTTATTACAGAATAATACAAGAATCTAATTGTTCTTGTATTAACTTTGCTGGGTTTTTAAATAAGCAACTTTGTAGATAAATTTTGAGATCAGAAAAAGATGTATTCATAGCATAAAGAAAAATGATTCACCTTTCTTTCATATTATTTTATTTTATTATTATCCAGCTACAATTTTTGAAAAAAATACTAAAACTCTTAAAATTCCAAAATTGGAAGATAACTGCATATTTAATTTCAATTCAATATAAGCAGATTTGGAACAAGCAACAGCTGTTTATTTATATCTTACCTTTATTATTTTTATATACAACTCAAGGCAGTGAACATATCCAATATTCCTAAATGGAGAATTACCATAGAGTGGTTTATTATAACTCCACTTATTATCAAATGTGATCTCTTTATTTATTTTTCTCTGGGGCAAGAGCCAGTCATAGAGAAAATAGTTTTGAAATTCTTTAGGTAAGTAGGTAAATCTTTACATTAGATTCCAACTTTACGTATAAACTAGACAGATTAAAAATTAAACATGTAAGCCCACCCTGAAGCCAAATTGCTGAGATAGGCCAAACCATTGTAACCATAGCAATTTTTATTGTCCTATTAATATGTTCAATTTGTCAGTCTTGACGATACAGGCAGGATTTATGGAAAAGTAAAGGTTACAATACTTGTTTGGGCTTATCTTATCTTTTCCAGATGATTAGACTGAATAGGATCGAACTGGCATCATGTTTAAGAGAAGGATCTGCCTTGTAGCTAGGGCTTATTTTTCCTATTTAAAGGAGGAAATTATTAGCCATATGTTCTTGAGTACCAGTAAACAGTCAGTGTAATGTAAGTTTTAAAAACAGATCAAGTTGATATAAGAAATTATAAACTAGTTAGTCTAAAGTTTGTTCACAACAAAACATAAAAATTGTAAAAGAATAAGAAATATTTTTCTTATTTGTTTTATTAATCTCCCTTATTTTTTAAAATACCGCGAGCCTGTTGATAAGAATAAGGATGAAGTAATGCAGAATTTGATTTTCAAGTTCTTCATCAATCTTTTAAACAAACTCAACAACCATGAGATAGGATGACAAACACTATTAAGGACCAGCTACCAGTAAAAGAGATTAAGGAGAAAACAATAATTTTCATATCTGAGAGTTGTACAAGTGGAGTCCTCAAGGGATCACAGCTTGGCTAATTCATTTTTATTTATCTGTAAATGCTCTGAACTTGAAAAAGAATAGTGAGGTGGCCAGGTTTTCTGTTGATACCCAAGCTGTTCACATAATAAAATCAACAACAGATTGCAAAGAGCTCCAAAAGGATCACCACAAACTGGGGAAATAGACTTTAAAATGGCAAATGCAGTAAAATGTAAGCAAGTGTAATGTGACACATATTGCCTCTAAAAACTCAGCTTTTACACACACATTAATGAATTGCAAGCTAACTGTGACTGATCAGGAAAGAAGGCTTACTCAGTGAAAATATCAATCCCCTGTTGCTACTATAAAAGCAAAAGACAAATTCTGTGGTTGAAATCTTAGAAAACCAATATAAATCTACAGTAAGTTTTCTTTAGAACAGTATACATACCAGTAGTTCTGAGCATCAAACACCTCAAAAAGTAGAAGAAAGCTAAAGAAAGTATTGAAAAGGCAAATACAATGATTGAGAATAACAAGAATATAAGTCCATGTATAATGTGGAAATAGAGATAAAAAGAAGAGTTTTTCCATCACTCAGAATGTTGAAACTGTGTCAATTACGGTAAGCTGCAAATTTTATTGCCATCAGATCTGATACCGCCATCAATTTAAACTATTCTAAAAGGAGACTGGACAAATGTATAGAGGGTGAAGCTATCAATAGCTAGGACATGGTCCATTGTCCTCATCCAAGCAGGAGTACTCCTGTGTTCTGAAAACGGTCTTTTAACTGGGATGCTACACCAAAGAAGAGACTACAAAACTCAGCTGGCTGTACTTTGCCTTATTGTCTAACTCTCTTCTGCAGAGTTTATGCCAGAAGTGTCAAATCCACAGCCCTGGTCCCCAGAGATTGCCTTATATCAGTGATGGCTAACCTTTTTGCCATCGCATGCCAGGAGCGGGGGGGGGGGGGATGTCGCACACGTGCATGCCCACATCCATAATTCTATGTGCCCTGCCCCCGCCCATGCACGTGTGACCCCCCCCACTCCCCCCACTCCTGGCACACAATGGCATAGAAGGCCCGTTATTGCTATCCCCATGCTCCAAAGCCTTTTTAGGAGTCTGGAGATGGCAAAAATGGCCTTCCCCCCCCCGCCCCCCCCTCCGAAGGCCAAAAATGGCCCGTTTTCCAACTTCCAGTGGGCTCAAAAGGTCCGAAAATCAGCTGGGTACTGATATGGCTACATGTGCTACAGGTCTGCCATCACAGCCTTATACCAAAATATTGCAGCAACATTATGTCTATTGGTGCAATTTTATCTTTAAAAAAACCCTGTGAAATATCTAACATATGAGAGAGTTTAATTGATTTTCAATACTTTCATTTCCAATAATTAAAAAAAAAGATTGGGGAAAAATTAATACTACCCAATTTGGTGTTGGCAGTGCAATACCAGTTTTACACCTTACAGCCCTAGAAATCTAAATAAAAACAAAGAGGAAAGTTGACCTATATAAAAGTATCCATGATGGATTCAAAAATATTGGTCTATGATAACCTACTAGAGAAAGGGAAAAAGTCTCTATAGAAAACTTTTGCTTTACACAAGCAGGCCCCTCTTATTCTGTTATGCAAAGTAATTGTTATTCTTTTCTAATGTGAATTAATAGTGATGGTGGTCAACATCTCAATTGTGTGAGAGAAAGGAGCAATTAGTTCACTAGTAGCAAAAAAGTCACTCAGCACTGATATTGACCATTATAAAAATTAGGAGGAAATGTCTTTGGCTTATCCTTTCCAAAACACCTAGGCTTTTACTTAACCGTTTTCCTTTTTGGCTTTCCAAGAAGAGCATTCCTTTCCAAAAAGAATCAGGTCAAAATTATATAAATTTTAAAATGTTTATTAAGCAACTTTTTAAAAAGTAATCTGGGAATTCCTATTTGAATAATGGAGCAGAATTAAGCACTGAACCTAAAAGAAATAATATACTATCAGATGATTTCTCAGAAAGGTTGAAAGCTTTCAGTTAAGCAGAATCCTCAACCCCACCTCAAACTGTTTTTGCTACAGTTGCCAAAGCTGCGTTTCCAAAGCCTATGGGAGAAAGACCGATTCATTAGGGTACTGACTCAAGAGACACATTTGCAGCATTGTTTACCAGAAGCACAGGATTCAAATTAACAAGCAGGTACAAGTCCATGACTGTATTCAGCTGCCTGTTTCTTAAAGTGCATGGGGAGACTCCCAAAGGATTAGTTGCTAAGTGAAGACAGATAAGGAAGAAAAAGGAAGAGAACAGCAGTAATAGATTTTTTTAGGATAACCCAAAAAATTGAAAAGGGAAAAAACATGGAATTCCATTAGAATTGCAAGCACAATTTAAAATAAAGTTCAGTTGGCCTTGTCTTCTCACAAGCCAAATTTAACACAACTCAACCACCAATCTGCAATACATACACAATCTAATAACTTCAAAATTAAATTTCTAGCCTAACTGAATTAGAGGCAAGAACTATTTTGAATTACTAAAATGCTTGAAGATAAACATGCTTTATCTCTTGGACGTTGAACAGCTAATTTTATAGAACTTTCAAACAAAGATCAAAACAACCATAAATAATTTCACACACTAGATTCATTTTACAGCTGAGAATGTAAGAGAAATCCAGTGCAGTCATACTTTCTTATCTAGAGATTATTAGCATCCATTTCCGAACAGAATATGAATCACTTTTTTTTTTATTTTAACTTTTCAAAGCATTTTTTCTGCAAATGCAAAAAAATGCTTTGAAAAGCCTCTGCCGATCAGGAACACAGCTGGGATCGTCAAAGCCTTTTCAAAGCATTTTTTTAACCACCTCTTCCGCTGAAGAGGTTGCAGAAAAAAATGCTTTTTTTTGGCAGCATAAGTTGTAGAAAAAATGCTTTTAAAAGTTAAAAAAAAAGGCTCTGATGATTGTGCAGCTCAGCTGGGCATGGGGGGGGGGGCAGGGATTTTTGCTACCAGTTCTCCAAACCACCCGCCGCCATCGCTACCGGATCAGGCGATCCGATCCAAACTGGGAGCATTTCACCCGATACATATCCAAGAAAAATGGACCAACCCAATACCAAATCCCACCTAATCTATAATTCTAAAACCAATGCTGTCCCTCAAATGTTTAATAGAAATTAATATTTAACACCTCTAAAAAGGTAGAAATTTAAAGAGAAATGGAAGAAACATATCCTTGTGTTCCTATAGTTAACACACCTCTTAGGAACAGACTGTTATTAGAGTTGCTCACAATTAACACTTGTTGGGTGCAATAACATGGTTTACATTATATTATTCTGCTTTTACATTTTGAATCATTTTTTTCTAAGAATATTTTGTGTCTTCTCAGTTGCAGATGTTTAACTTTAGTTTCTCTTTTTTTCTGTGTTCCTTTTTTTACTTTCAACCAGTTCTTACTTATATGGTGCTTTCAACCAATTCTTACTTATATAAAGTTCAAACAAACATGCACTAATATTTAATCAATTTACTACACTAGATTTCTCATTAATTGTAGCTTTGGTGTCTTTCTTTTTTTCCCCCTTTAAAGATTATGTTTGCAGATATACTCCAAAAAAATGTCAGTAAAGTTGACATGGCAGGTCTCTGACCTTACAATTTTTTTCTTGCTTTCTCTAATTTTCAAAAGTGGGTTTGGGATGGTATTGCTGTTGCAAGCATTATAATTTACTGGTCAACAAGTTGCATCATTCTGAAACTTAAATTTGTTCTCAGAAAGCATTTTTGCAATTTTCAAGGAAAGTGTTACTCATTCTTCTTCACTACTAACAAAGCCTTGAGTTCATGAACAAAAGTTGTCTCCAAGTCAGCAGTCGTAGAAATTGAAGGAATAAAATAAATAACTGAAAAGACAAACAATGCTGTTAAAATTTTGTGAATACATTTTAACTGTTTTCATAGCTTGGATGATTACTAAAATATTGAATGTTTAATGCTACCATTTCAACAGCATCTTTTCTACTGGAAAATGAAAAAAAAAATTCAGCCCAATCATATGCCACCCTGATGTAACTTAAATATTATGGCATATAGAGCAATACAGAAACTTTAAGTATAGTTTTTTTTTTTTTAAGTTAGGCTGTCTCTCATACAAATAATAAATATAACAGGAGGATAAGCGACAGATTGACAATTGAAACTGCACTAATATAGCTCTCATAGCACAGAAGTTTTTTTTAAAGTACAATAAAATGTGTCGCACCATCTGGAAAATTCACATATTTATTATGGCTTAAATTTGTATAACCTAGAGCATCTGTTACGTAGATCAGAGCTCGGTAGGAAATAGATCAGGCTAAACTGGTATATTTGGGGAAAAATTGAATGATATTGGCAAGGATTACTGAATCTTCATTTTTAACACTGGCAACACAACAACTTTTCTCATTTTACCAATTGAGAAAATAAAGGTACCCAGGAATGGATTTTATATAAAACCTTTGTTTCAATTCATGAGCTCAAAAGAAATTCCTGGGCTCAAATCTTTGATTTATTCTTTTTAGGACAATAACAGGACATTATTGTTTTTTCTATTTCTTTTTGTCTCATCCTTAGTCTTGGAGTAATCTTTTAGAAGAACTTTGTTAATCTACTGTGTAGTTAGGGGAGAAATCAGGAGACTTTTTATGGTTAATATATTTTATTAAATAGCATACTCTTTTGTGAGTTTAAAAAACTTGTGGCTTTAAAAAAATGTGTTACCCAGAAAAAGTTGTATAAGACTCCTTAGGAGCTATAATTTTGATTCTCACCAGCAGTCTCTCACCCAAATTCTAACCAGGCTGAACTTTATTTGGCTCCAAAGCCAAGATAAGGTCAGCCATGAACCACCACTTGTTGAGACTAATATTCCTTTCCAAAAGCTAGATCACTAATTTGTTCATTTATTCATGTTCCCTTTGTATTTGGAAAGGAAATTTCTAAATTTAAAGAAAAGTGTGATATTCTTTTGAGTACAGCCTTCATTTGCTGTTCAATTATCACATTAAGTGTTGAAGTTTAAATATCTAGTCCCAGGACACTATCTAATACATGAACATCATGATTAGGAACATGAGTTGAGATGCTCACTTAAAGGTTCTTCTCAGACATCATTATTGTTATTCCCAGAAATATGAGAACAACATTATCTAGCCCAGTGATGGTGAACCTATAACACAAATGTCACAGATGACAAGTCATGCCATTTTTTGCTAACACGTGGAACCTGAGGCCTCCAAAAATCATGCAAGCATTCTCATGCAATTTTCAGAAACTCTGGGGGCCTTGTGAGAGGAGGGCTATCTCAGGCAACTTCCAGAAGTCCAGACAGGAGATTCAGACAGGCCTCTTTTGTCCTTGGCAAGGGGGTGGATGGGAAGAAGGGGGAGTGACACACCAGCAGAATTAAGGTAAACATGTTCTGATTTTTGGCATGCCAAACCATAAAAGATCCTAGCCTTGGATTCTCAGTAATGTGCATAATGATGGAGCTCTGGAAAATAGCAACTACACTGTAAGGATGAATAAAATAGTTCCTGAGGCAACCCCTGGCTTATAAAGTGATATGAATAGAATTTTTTGGATCACGGGATTTTGGCTTGTGTTTTACCCAGCAACTATGAGAATACTATTTTTCACACATGAATATGGCAGAGAACCTATTCTACAGCCCTTCTACTATTTCTTTTATTCATATTATGTTGGGTCCCGAGTTTAGATTGAAAACAGCCATGCATATGTCAATTTCTGAAATAAAAATATTGATCTTAATGGGACAAAATATTTCTTCCCTGCAAGCTTTCCTCCAGATTTTGTAAATCAGCGTAGTTCTGATCCATTAGAAGCACAGATGGGATTGCGTCAAGATGTTCTGCATTATGTTCATTCCAAAACTGAAATATGTTTATACTGGAATCAAATTGCTAGAAAAGCCCCTTTTTTTTGTTTCAGAGTCAGATAGCATATCTAGCATCAGATAGTGTATCTTTAAAACCCTTGCAAGCAAAACCACAAGCATACTTCTTTTTGTCTTTGCAATACTGATGAACCTTTTGATCAAATAATGGTGATGATTTAAAGCATCAGTGGCCAACAGATAAGCCATGGTTAATATGTAATCCTATAAAATCTTATAACATACAGTGAGACATCACTCAAGTCACAGTACTTTATCTAGGCATAAAATTTAATGACAAAAGAACATCCTTTTTATTTCATTCAAGGGACAACCTTTCATAATTCTCAAACTGTAACTAGCAACTCCCAGGAATGTTGTGAACAATTTATAAGAGGTTTGCTATTTTCTTTTTAAATTTTTCTCTGTCAAGCTTGGACTTTGAATTTTTGCATGCTCGTCAATCTGTTCCTTTTTTGGCAGAGGCATAAGGATTTTGTGAACTCAAAAAAAACCCCATTTGATTTGATGTTTATACACAATTTTTGAAATGAAAATGTTTATAATCACTTATCTATTTCTTTTACAAAATATTTTAATGTTGTATCCATTAAAATCTATCATTATCTCAACATTATCTGTAAGGCTTTGTGACTTGCTTTGATTATATCACTATTTACTTTATGGAATAGGGCAGTGATGGCAAATCTTTTAGACACCGAGTGCCCAAACTGCATATGTGCACATACCCAAACTGAAAGGTGTGCATGTGCAAGTGAACATGCACAGGCTGTTGTGGTTCACCAGCAGCCTGCGGAGCTGGCAGCGGAGTCGGACAGCGATGAGGCTGAGGAAGAACATGGCCCAGTCCTGGAGACTGGGGAAGGCCTGGATGGCTCTGCGTCAGAGGCAGAGATGGGGCCAGAGCCATTGGGGAGTGATGTGTGGACTCCGGAGCCTCCAGAGGCTTACAGTAGAGAGGCAGAGGAACAGGAGGAGCCTGTTCCTAGTGCACGTATGAGAAAAGCTGCCAGAAGGCAAGAGCAGCTAAAGCAAAGAGGACTAAGGAGTAGGGCCAATAGATGATTGGCCCCTCCCATAAGGCTTAAAAGACCAGCATCAGCTTTGGGCTCTTTGTCGGAAAACCATGTTGATAATATTGCTGAACTTATCTCTTGTCGGTGTCTTCTGCTTTTGAACTTTTGCCAAGCAAAGCCTTTGGCAGTTTGCCTAATTATACCAAGGTTGGTAATTAGACTGAAGAATCTGTGTTATGAAGAGTTTGTTTTAATTTAGTTTGGACTATGCTGAGAATCAGTTAATTCTCAGCTGTTCTAATAAAGCCTTTGTTTTGGAACTGTTTGTGTCAGTTACTACCTACTTGGGCCTGGGTCACAACACACACGAGCGAACATGCACTCGTGCATGTGCAGATATATGCACATGCATGCACAGCAGAGTCCCGAGGACCAGATGGCCAGTGGGAGGCAGGGCATCCTAACACCAGCAGCACAGCAAGAGGTAAGATCTTTTTCTTTCATGAACTTCTGTTTCAGCATTTGCAGGGAAACAGAAGCTCACGAAAGAAACATCACAGAGAGCTGAGCTCGGGCAATGGCACACATGCCAGCAGAGAGGGCTCTGCGTGCCACCTTTGGCCGCTTGCCATAGGTTCGCCATTACAGGAATAGGATTTTTAATGGCATTAATATGGAGAACATTCTAATTCTGCAAGATGTAACAGCTAATATTTTTTGGGGGAAAATTCATTCCATGTTAATGATGTATTAACAATGACCATCAATGGTGGAGTTTTGCTTCTGTTGGAAATATTTTTTTTTCTCTACCATCTTTGCAGGCATGGCACATAATAATACATCCATATTCTTTGGAGCATCTGTAGAAGACTACATGTTAGTAATTATTAGTAAAATGTAAAAGCATTTATTAAAGCTTAAAATTTCATAATACAAGTGAGCTCATTTATCTCTTGCTCAACCCTAACCTGAATGAAATCCTTTGTGTTTTTCCTGAGAGCTGGCAAAAATTCATTTATCTTTTAGAGTGGTTGCAGTTTTGGTAACTTTGAGAACCCCTGCCTTAGATAAAAACTGGTTAACATTTCTTCATACTGTTTTGACACAGTGTTTCTACCCTAGCAAATCAATGTTGGTTTAACAAGAGTGGGAGAGGCCCACCAATATGTTATTGAGATGGCTCTTCTTCCTTTTTTTGTCTGCCAGTGAGATTTGGCTGATTATTGTCTTGAATGCATTCTATTGATATATCTGTGCAATATTTATGTAGCTGAGCTGTTGAGTAATGAAAATTTGCAGAGCCAACAAGTGTGACCTTATTTGCCATTAGGCAAAAACTTTTTAGACAGGGTATTTTATCACTTAGAAGCAGGCAATAAAGGAACTAGAGCCTTTGAAGGATAGATAGTCCTCACCTTACAACCAGAATTGGGACCAGAATTTCCATTGCTATGCAAAATGGATTTTAAATGACTTCTGTCTAATTTTACCACCTTTTTTTTTTTGCCACAGCTGTTACTGGGGTTGTTAAGTGAATCATGTGGTTATTAAGCAAACCTGCCTTTCTTCTTTGACTTTGCTTTTTGGAAGCTGTCTGGGAAGTTGCAAATGGCACTCACATGACCCTGGGATGCTGTAACCATAGTTAATAAATGCCGGTTGCCATGTGTCCAAATTTTAATCACGTGACATTGGAAATGCTATGACAATGTAAGTGTGAGGACCAGTTGTAGGTCACTTTTTTCAGTATCACTTTAAGTGTGAATGGTCACTAAAAGAATGGTGGTAAATCACGGATTACCTGTAGTAGTCTAGGATTACAGGAAACATACTACTGACTTTGGGAATTACCTCTCAGTCCAAACTAATTCACAGAATTATTGTTGCTATGTGAACTACCATGAGCTCTACATGAGAGAAGGCATAAATCTATGTATAATATTATTTGGCAAAAGATTTAACCATTTCTCTCCATTCTTAATAGCTGTTAAACATAGTTGTATTAGAACAGTGGTCCCCAACCTTTCTGGTTTGAAGGATCGACAGGTGGAGGGAGAGGGAATGGTTCTGTATGAGAGGCGGGTGAAAGTGCATGCAGTTCCATTTGTGCAAGTGGCAGGTACGGGTGCCCGCTACCCACAGAAATGGAGCTGCGCACACATGTGCTTACCCACCACTTCCTTGGCCCAGCCGTGGGCCACGGCCCAGTGTTTGGGGATCCCTGTATTAAGATAAGACAAGTCTTTTTTTTAAAATTATGAATGCCAAAATGAAAATGGATTCTAAACTAAGATCAGAGAAACTCATGGAGTTTCATGAACACTCATGGAGTCCTCCATGAGTGGTCAGCAAAAGCTTCATTATTAAATGCACATACAGTGGAAATTGGAGTCAAACAGGATAAGGAGGATAAGAATGAGGATTCAAGTTTGCAAACTTAACTAGTTAATGAATATGTTATTTAAGAAAGTAAATTTCTAGTTAGGTTTCCTTAGCTCAGCAAGAACCCCTAATCCTAAAAAGCATCAAATCAAAAGATGATTGCAAAAATAAGAGGGCTAACAAAAATTGGGGAGAACCACCAAAATGTTTTGTAATATTTTACAAAAATGTAAGTGGAAAATCTGAGAAGAGATCAATAGTATTAATGGAAAAATTGCCTCCTTCAACTTGAACGAAATATTCAAATTCATAAATAATTAACATGTATTACCTTCTTTAGCAAAGCATTTCACTGCAAGACAGGGCATTATACTGGTATTTTAAGAGCATTATTGTTTACAGGTGGAATATATTTAGTAAGAGGAGAAAAGCCTCAATTAAAAAGTTGAACCTCATAAAAATGTATTTTAATAAATGAGAAATAAAAACCAGTATAACAGTATTGCCTTTTGATTCCTTATTGACTTAACTAGAGAGGACAATGCAAAGTAGTACATAGAAAGACCCCTTCTAAATAGTTTTTATTCAACTCTTTTTGTCTTAATTAAATAAACTAATCTACTTACTAATCCTACCAACAAAATGTGCTTATGTGACAAGCAATAAAGGAACAGTACTTAGCAATGCATTTATATTTTTTTTTCATCCATTTTCACAAATAGAGGAACAAACCAGAAAAAAGAAAACTTTGTGTAATGTGTAACCCAGAAACTACAGTGTATTTATTTGGACAAGCCAAGGCATAAAATAATCACAAATCCTGATTTAAAGATTGGGTATATGTTTATTTGTGTGTGCATGTATGTATTGCTTGTACTTTCCGCCCATTCTTCAGTTAGTGACTACCACAGTTAACAACTATTCACAAATATGATGGTAATAAAAAAACGTTTTCCAACCAATCTGTGCATTCATGATGAAATTTCATGCACCTAACAACAATGTAGACCGGAGAATAACATTTGACTAACTATATGTAGAACTTTATCTGACTGAGATGACAGCAGCAAGAAGTCTTTGCAGCGTTTCTCTGTGTCCATGTGTTCATTTAGCAACCATTCACTTCAAGAGCTAGTCTTGAATGTAACTTAGTCACTAAATGAGAAGTGGGTGTAATTCATGTAAATTACACAAAGCTTTTGAAATTAGAATGGTTTATGAAGAAAACAGCAAAGAAAACCAATTTCAAATGTCATAGGTGCAACAAAAAAGCTTTTAAGTCAAATTGCATTCAGTACATATAGGAAACCATAGCATGTATGAACTTAATGTTCTAATATTAACCTTTAAAATTAGATGAACAGATGAAAAGTTTACTAACAGATCAGAGAGCATGTGTCCAAGATAGAAAATGGATATTGAAATGTAGGTTAGGTTTAAGTACAAAACACTTCTTTTAAATTACTGCCATTACACTAATTTTTGAAAGCAAGTTCATTTTAACATTATCCCTTATCTTAAAATTAATTCATTGAAATATTAACACTCCTATATAAATATTTCTTTCTTACCTCTCAAATTTCTAGGATTTATTTGTTTTGTTCGAGGCATTCTCATCCAATCATAGGTAGTTTTTCAGAAATGGAGAATAGATCAAAAGAAGATCCATAAATATGCCAATGGGGTCAATTAATCCACATACTGGGTGGGAAAAAGATTAGATTAAGTAATGTCAGAAGCAGTGATCTAAACATACAATATCAATTTAACAAACTGATTACATTATAACAACATGGACAGCCAGTAATCACATTAGACCAGGCTAACTTTTACATGCAAAGTAATTACTTCTTCATGCTTTTACATTTTATAGAATATGGCACAGAAAATAGTCTAGAAGCAAATATCCCATTAGTGTGTAGTGCAGATAATCTTTAAAAACAATGCACTTTGAACTAAAAGTTTAACTATCTCATTCTTTAATTTTTTCTACAATCACCTCCTTAAGAAAAAAGCACAACTTAAAAAGCAATACATTAATTATGATTAACTGAAGTCAATCATATAGAACACTTTAAAACTATAATCCACAACTATATTAAAAACAGAACTATTTTAAAGTTTCAACCCACTTCTAATGGAAGTATCTCAACAGGACAATCTTGTCATGCCAGCCTGAGCAGAGTTTTGCTTTACCTTGTCACCATGTTAGGACACCAAAATATCTGACCAGAATAATAGGTTCTAATATTAAGATTGTGACAAAGTTGCTGGGTCAGATCAAATCTATTAAATCTATGACTATCATCAAGTGTTGTACCTTATGATTCTTGATGAATCTTTTCTTTTATGTACACTGAGAGCATATGCACCAAGACAAATTCCTTGTGTGTCCAATCACATTTGGCCAATAAAAATTCTATTCCATTCCATTC
Organism: Masticophis lateralis; assembly: GCA_030761175.1. Taxonomy (NCBI): domain Eukaryota; kingdom Metazoa; phylum Chordata; class Lepidosauria; order Squamata; family Colubridae; genus Masticophis; species Masticophis lateralis. Next base: position 68,990,874 of record JAUDYJ010000003.1, read on the forward strand.
CATTCCATTACAGTTTTTAAGGAACTGTAAAACCCTTCATAAAGGAGATGCCTCCCCAAATAGTTTACAACTCCACTGCAGAAATATTTACTATGTGCATATAATAATAATCCAATATGGTATATCATATCTGTTCTGCTAATGTTTCCCCAGATCTCAGACAGACATCAAAAGACCTTTAAACAAAAAATTCTAATAGCTCACTTTGGATTTCCATCAAACATAAATTATGCACCCTGCAAAAACACAAAATGTTCTTTGTATTGCTCAAGAGAAAAATAATTCTAATCCACCTTTCCTAGACTACTTGTTTCAGTTAATTTTTAATAGAGTGTATATCTTATTCAGGGTTTATCACCCCAACAGAATGATTAAATTGTGAGAAAATTTGATATACAGCCATCTTTCTCTCCTGAAATAATTACTGGGAATCATATAATGCAGGGAAAGGAGAGAGATTCACAAATGGATATCCGTAGTACTGTAGGGAAGGAGTTATTATTCTTGACCCCAATATGAAGAGAACTTTTTTCTCCCTTAGTTTCAGAACTCTTGTGTTTTTAAAATGTTATTACTCTTCAGGGCCTTGCTAGGTAAACAAAAATGTGAAAAATACTATATGAAACATGGATAGTTCTTTAATTGGCTATTCAGGTTATTAGCAAATTTATGCTGCCAACATCTTAGACAAAACAGTATTTAAAAATATCAGTCTTTCTCTCACAATTCATTCCAGATGCTGGAGTACTGACTGGTCAGCTATTAACGGCAATTGAATCCTTTACCCTAGCAAGAATTTTTAGACTGGATATATAAAAAGCACATTACATAATATTTATTCTTTTAGAGTAGTACTTCCGCTGGCCACCAGCAGGATTTCCCTTCTGTTTTTAGAATAGTTAAGGACATAAAAGGCGCTTGGGTGACAATTCTTTCAAATAGGAGAACATCAAGTATCTCTTGTGTGAATAACTGAGAAAGGGCAAAGGGAAAGAATAGTGGGGGGGGGGGAGCGGGAGAAAAACCCATTCGAATTAACAAAACAGCATTACAGGGGAAAAAATGGAAATGAAATGAGGCGCAGTGACGGCGGGTAGCCCTGTGAGAAGTACTGTTGCAAAGGGGAAAAACATGAATGAATATAAAGAGGGAGGAGCTTGGGAAAACCCCTGTGCAACGCAGAACTGAACAAAGCACAGCACACATGCCAGGAGGTGGAGGAGAACGAGTGCAAACCAGGACCGACCCGAGGGAGGGAGAACTCGCCGGGATGCCTGGTTACCACAGCCACAGCCCAGACGCCCAAACCTACCTTGCTGAAGCTGCAGACGCCACCGAATAAAAAACGCATGCAGTCCAAAAGGCCAGGAGGAAACAGGAGCAAACGCGCCAATGCAAGCCAAACCAAACCAAACCGCGCCAGCTAAAGCCTACAACGCGAGCCATGCAGGCTTCTCTCCGGCCCTTGCATTCGCGCCTCAAGCCCGACTCTCCCTGCCCCGAAGCTTTCATGATTAAAGGAGACTTCTTGGGGAGAGAGGGCGGGGGGGACGCGACGGGGGGGGGGAGTGTTTTCCCCTCAGCTTTGAGGGCAGAGGCTCCGTGGGGCTAAAGGAAGCGGCCAAAAGGGGAAGCTGCCAGACCCGGGGAGGGGGGTGTACGCGCTTAGGTCTTTCCTTCCGCCACCCTTCCTGGATTCCCCCCCGCAACCCTGCTCAGTAGGCAGCCAGAGCGGCTGCCGCCGCCGCCGCTGCTTCTGATGGCGGCGCCGGCGTGAAGAGCAGCAACCACCGCGGCAGCAGCCGGGAAGCTCGGCGACCCCAGCACGGCGGCGACGTCTGGGATCCTCCTTTACTTGACAGCCTCCTCCACAAACATGACCCGGCGCTAAAAAAAAACACCACCCCTCCCCACAATCCTCTTCCTCACTAAGGCCTCCCCTCTCTGCCATACGCATCCCTCCGCCGGCTCCGCACAGACATATAAATACGGCAGCGCCCCCCACCCCTTCAGCACCTCCTCCTCGATGGAACTCTCTCTATCCCAGTCGCTCCAGGCAAGCCAGGATGGGCCGGTCCGGAGTTAAAACCGGGGTGGGATGGGGGCTGGGAAACGAGCGAAGCCTCTTCTGCTGTGCCAGGTGCCCACACCCGCGACTCAGCCTCGAGAAACATTTTGCCTCGGTCCTCGAGGGCTGCAGCAGAAACATGCCCGCGGCCGTCCCCCCCTCGCCCGCCCCCCCTTGGCGACTCTTGGCCCTTACGCACCCTCCAGTAAGCCGTCTCCTCGGGGACCGCGCCTCATCCTGGCGGGAAGTTCAGCGCCCCTCCCTCTATGCCGAGAGTCACCGCCAACTCTCCCCGCATCTGTTCCAACTTGGGAGCTCCCTGCCCGCCTACCATCTCCCCGGGCTCTTTTCCCTGCGGCTACCTTCCTTCACGTCCATGTGAGGTGTTTGCTCATACCTAGGAACTCCAGCAAGCCTCTCCTGCCTGCCTCCCAAGAGGCAGGTGTCGCGTCATTTTTCCTGAGCAGCCCCTTCTGGAGAGGAACCCTCTCGCCACTTCACACCTACCTATCTTTCGTTGAACTCGCACCTTATTCCAAACCTTCGATGCCGCTTTGCTCCGAACGTTTACCTACCCCGTATCGCCTACCCCGCTCCGCGTATTCCACATGTTTCACGGGCTACACGTCAACAGTCTCCCCGGCTTCCACCGTCCCCTGCAAAACCCACAACCCTCTTTTCCCGCCCCTGGACCAAACACTGAGGCCCCGGGCTGCATCCTTTCCCACCCTCCGTCGTTTACACCCAGGATTAGCAGCCAAGCCTGAACTAGCCGCCCCCCCCGCCCCAAGCCCATCTTCCCATCCCCTCCCGCCACTATACAAAGCCCGGGTAGCGAGAGGGGAGGAGAGGGTGCGGCGGTAGCAGGTGGACGGGAGAAACGCCCTGCCTGCAGGGGCGCTGGGGGATTGGGGGGGGTGGGTGGCCAAACAGGGGCTTGGTGGGGCATATCACAATCGGGTACTCGAAAGAAAGCAGAGCGGGAGTTTGGAGGTCTAAGTTGGAGAAATTAAAGCGCAACGGAGGCAGTTGTATAGGGAGATTCAGAAACAGTAGGAATCCATAGGCAAAAGGGGGGGGGGGGGAAGGTTCAAAGAAGGTGTCAGTGGGCGGAGACACCCTGCACGGTTAAAGAGGGGGGCTGGGCTGGGGCGGCCGCCACCACTTCCCCTTTTCTCCCGCCCCCCCTTCCCTGGTGCCCTTCCCCCATTCTAGTAAGGGCAAGCGGGAGGGCGGGGGGGGAGAAAGAGTAGAGCGCGCGACCGGCTGCACCTCCGGGCTTGGGGCGGGGGGGGGAGAGGAGATAAATGGAAAGAGGGGGGGGGTTGCTTTACCTTCCTTCACTTTCTATTGCAGGAAGCGGGCCGGGTGACGTCATCGGGTCTCCCGGGCCCCGCCCCCTTCTCCGTCTGCCTAGGAGAGAAGGGGCGGGGCTTGACGAAGGAAGGGGTGGCCGAGGGGCTTTCCTCGCTTCCTCTAGACCTCGACGAGGAAGGGCAGAAGTGAAACTAAGAACTTAAAGCAGGAGGGGGGAGGGGGAATTCCTTCGTTAGCGTTTAGATCCTCCCACCCGAAGAATCCCAGCAGCTCTGAGCAGCAAGTCGCTTTTCTGGAAAGCCCTGGTTTGCAAGGCAGCTGGGACCTTCGCGGGAGGCAGTGTCCTTGGATTATCAACCATCATTGCTTTGAACATTTTTTAAACTCAAAACTATCTCCCCCGCCTGGCCTTCTAGCTGTGTTCTCTCTTCAACTCCTACCTAGAATTCTCAGCTAGGCTAACTTGGAAGTCAAAGGATTGAACTTCAGTATAAATATTTTACTTTTCAACACTGCCTAGTATTGCCTGTTTCAGCAGCAAGCTGAACTCCAATTTTACAGGTTATATTTCACATACAGTTATTGAGTGATCAGTTTATACAGACACTTTCTCTTTTTAAAAATAAGGATTTCTCCAACTTTCCCAAGTATTTCTAAATGAATGAAATATGTATGCTAAATTTCTATTGCTAATTAAGGCATACATAGTTTGAGGACGCACACTTTAAAAGAAGTGTCAGGGATAATCATTATAAGACAACCAGCAAACAGGAAGCACTATGTTGGCCATGATCTCTTTTCTGCCTACCTCGTTAAAATTAAAATCCACTATTAAATCTGTTCAAAGACACAAAAGTATTGGAAAATGTAATAAGATGTGAAATGTTATATGATAATACTAGATCTGCTATTTAATTATAGAAACACTAGCACAGCCTTTCTACAAAATGCAGCTTAATGTGGGGTTTTTTCCTTAATGGACAAAACATGGAAGTAATACAAAATAGGGAATTTTTATAGAAGCAGAAAGATTGCAAGTGGTCCAATACAATTATGTAAATAAGATAGAGCAATGACATAATGGAAGCCTCTATTATTGTTTCATTCTAACTTAAGTTTTACAACAATGGGATAGATACTGATGAACAATAGGCCAATCATACTATCTGGCGGTCTTACATTTCAAGGTTGACAATCTGAGAAATGACTGGGAATATATTTTTGAAGTTATAGGAAATCAAGCCAACATGCGAGTTTGCCCACCCTGGTGTCTTAGGATGTCTATCTAAAAAGAATGCTGCATTCTGAAAGAAACAGCATCCAACTTCTTGCAAAATGAGCATGAAACAATTCTGTAAAATTATAGTCTTGCCATTCATATCAGGGATAGGGACTCTGGATTCAAGATATTACAAAATTCCCAGTCTCCGCCACCAGAACCAAAAATGAAGGATGGCAACAGCTGTAAAACAGCCCTTTCTGAAAGCCAAAAGTACTTCACATCTGCAGAAATTGGATGCAGTCTCCCATTTATTCAGCACTAACCAGATCCTAAGCAGTTTCAAGGGGACCGTGTTCAAAGACCGCTATATTTACATGATCTTATTTTTGCCACTGTGTTTACCTGTTATGCTTGTCCACTATATTACTCTCTGTTCTTGAGTAATTCACAGCAGAAGGTGCCTTCTAATGGCACAGCCTGGGCAAGGTGCCATCGCCCTGGAGTTTTTTTTTTTTTGTTTTGTTTTGTTTTTTGTTTTAAACAGGTTTTCTCTAGAAAGAAAAACGATGAGAGAATTCGTGAATAAAAACAGGAGAGAAGACTTCATCTGCACTGAACATACAATCCTTTTGGATAAAACTGCGTACTCTGCAATAAAAGCTTTGCCTGGAAGCTGCCCTCTCCCTCTGGCACACCCACAACGCCTAGCGACATCCTATTCCACATCCCATGGAAGCAGCTCACAAATGGGGCTCTTTCCTTGAGGCTGAGCGATCCCCAGCTTCCATAAGCTCTCCTTGGCGAAAGAGAGCTTCCTCGGATCCAGTAAAGAAAAGGTTAAAGCGAGGAAGCGGGGGGGGGACACACGACCATGCATTTGGGGTTTTGGGTGCTTTCCTTCCCCCGGGAAAAGTCCAAACTTCTCCGGGAAGAGTCCTTACCGAGGCAAGCAGCGGCAGCGCTGCCGCCTCCAGCCTGGTGCCCGTCACACGCCCCCCTGCAGAGGCCCATCCCTCCAGGACCGAGACACGCACACACCCTCCCATGTATGCACAATCGCTGGGGCTGCTGCTGCTGACGCGGAGATCCCGGAGGTTCCTCCTTGCTGCTGGCAGGTCATGCAGGCTGCGCTTGCCGGCGCCGCCTCCTCCCCCTCCGCCTCCGCCTCCTTCCTGGTTGGGTTTTCCCGTACGCTAAGGAGCCACGCTCTAATCCCCCTCCCACGCCTCCTTCCCGTTGCGACAGACTGAGCCAAACTGCGAGGGCACAGAAATATGCACACCCCGCACCAAGCGAGCGGGCGAAGCACCCCTCTCGCCGCTGTCAAATCTGTCCCGAAAAACCGGGGAAGGAAACTTACCCCAAGTCGGCGCCGGTTCTTACCAGTTAAGTTTTAATGTGAAACGACAAAAGCCGAAAGAAAAGGAAGGCAAACCCCCTTCGCTGTTGGAAGTGGGCGTGAGAGGAAATCAAAAGGGGAGGCGCCTAAGGCTCGCTCACTCGTTCTCTCTCTCACTCTTTCCCTCTCTCTCTCTCTCTCTCTCTTTCCCTCCGCCTCCCCCTGCCAGCGCTTGCTCCCCTTTGGCCCTGCCTGTGTTTTCGCTGCGCAGCTTTCATTGGCTTGCATTGCAATCATCAGCTGTTTATAAAGATCGCCAGGAGGGCAACGGGATCCTTTTCCAGAGTAGGAAGGAGTGCCCTGGCGAAATCCTTGCTTTAGCGGAAAGCTTGATTAATGTATTGTTTTTTTTTCTCAAAAGCATACGCTGTGCAATACAACTTTTTTTCCCTTAAGATTGTCTAATACCGATGACATAACAATACATACCACTGAAGGCAATTATCTATTGAGGCTCAATAATGGTAAAGTGATAAATAAATATACAGAAATGAGTCTGGTAGTTTTCCACGCTCATTTCTAAAATAACACAATGCACTGATCCGGGTATCTTTTCTTTACTTGGAAGTACGTCTTACTTCATTTTTCTAAAAAGTTCAAGGTAGCTCATAATTTTCAGCCAAATAAAGCTTTCATTCTATTCTACAGTGTTTACCTTATTGTAATCCCTGCTGAATGCATTGACTTGAGTATATTTCCTGAATCTTAAGCCTGGCTTGCTTAAGTGCCATCAATGAAGCCTTCAGAACATCCTTAATGCATGGAAGAGAGCTTTCAGAAACAGGCTGTAAACTATTGTTGTAGATTATTTTATTTTCACTTTAGTAAACTTTCTATGAGTTGATGACCTCTAATGATTAAACACAATTAGTTCAATCACTCAAAATCCCTTGCCTATTCTTTTAAAATGCCTGGAAGATCTTTGGCTGTACCGTCCTATGTACGTAAAAATAAGTCCCATTACCCCATTCCCAGGTAAATTACATAGGAGGCTTCATCATCCCAATTTCTGATCTACTTTTTGTTGGGCGAGTTTACAATAGTCCCAAGTGCTTCTTTCTTTATTGGTGCTGCGCTCTATGGTATAACAAAAGGGTTATGACTGAATGATGCTTGAAATCTTTGATTTTCAACACTTACTTACTGCACACCTTGACTGGAGCTGATAGATGCATAAAACATATTTATCCATTTTGCCAAGTTCAGTTTGTCACTGCACTAGATAACAATCAGCTTGGATCGCTACCTAGGAATAAAGTGGAACTTCACATAACTTCTGAATATGGTTTCAATTTGTATTGTGGAATTTCATATATTTTCTTAATAAAATTAAGTATTTTTGAATACTTAATTTTGCTCTTGAAAAATGAAGTATCATTTCACCAATAAAGTGATACATGCATCAATGTTCTGTCAGTGAACATTATATATGTGTTTATGTGTACAGTATATGTGTGTGTGTGTGTATATAAATAGTGTATATATGTATGCATATATGTAGTTGTATGTGAGTATATATATACCGGTATGTATGTGTGTGTGTGTATATACAGCCATGATGGCGAACCTATGGTACATGTGCTGGAAGTGGCATGCAGAGCCATGTCGCCCGGCACACACAGCACCCGGCACACACAGCGTCGCCAATGCCTCTTCTGGGTTTTCAGGGCACACCTGTGCACCGGCCAGCTAGTCTGCTGGTTACTGGTGTGTATGCGTGTGTGACGATCAGCTGGCCTTCACGTGTGCGGCAACAGCCAGCTGAACTTCATTTCCCAGCATGCTCTTAGCACGGATGCGCACCAGCCATGCCATCATCGCCCACATGCAGCCCCAGGACATCCATCCTTTGCTAGCCAGGAGCACTGCCGCCAGTCGCACCCTGTGCCCACCTACCTGCTTGCCTCATCATCGCCACTGCCGCTGCAAGGAAAGGCACCGAAGCTGCGCTGCCTGGGATCCATGTGGGCTGCCACGGGGGGGGACCAGGTATGGCAGGCTGGATGCTGTCCAAAGTGCAAGGCTGGCAGGAGGAGGAGCCACCACTGCTTAGCCGGCGCAAATGGCCTGCCGCGATAGCCTACCACTGCCCTCTCTGCCCCGCAGGCTTCTCCTGCCACTGACAGGGAAGCGGCAGCGTGAGAACCTCTGGCTGGCCCCAGAGGGGAGGAAATGGAGATTTTGCAATATCCTTCCCCCAGGAGTGGGGTGGGAATGGAGATTTCGCAGTATCCTTCCCCTGCCACACCCACCAAGCCACGCCCACAGAACAGGTAGTAAAAAAAATTTGGATTTCACCACTGATGTATGCATACACACACATACACACACACACACACACACACACACACACACACACACACACCGAGTGTACCATATATAGTTATAGATATATAGATGTACTATAGATATATAGATATAATTTGTTCAGTTCATAGCCAAGGACATACTTACACAGTTTGCTGGTTTCTATCTTGCTTCTTACATATTAATTGTAGTTTATTTACAATGTCATATAAAATGTACATGTTGGCTGAACTTCATGTACCATTTGACCAAGTGCTGGGGCAATTATTTCAAGTGCCGAGTACAATTCACAATAGGTATGAATTTGCTGTCCCAAAAAGTACAACAAAGGGTATTTTCATCTAATCATTGCAGGATCTAGGAACAGAGGCAGCATTTTCCATATCTTCCTATCTGAGTTTTAACTTGAGTCACCCCCTCAAACAGGAAATTATGTTTGGTATTTTTTAATTTTATCTGTATTTTTCTCTTTTCTCTTTTTTGTTTTTCTTTCAGAGGTATTCTGTGACAATTTATGACAATGGAAATAACAATTTAAAAAAGAACTTCCTCCTCCTCCTCCTCCTCCTCCTCTCCTCCTCCTCCTCCTCCTCCTCCTCTTCTCCTCCCCCCTCCTCCTCTCTAATAATCTGCAGTTAGATTTATAGTCTAAGAGTGGCAAAATTATATGCCAGATCAATTTTCATGCAAATTAACGAGTCACATTGGATGCTATGGTTCCTGGCCATTCATTAAAATTTTATTATTATTATTATTATTATGGTTAGTCACACAGCCAGCCAGATGTTTAGACAAGATTTGGCATTTTTATCCATCTATTGAGTTCTTCCCAAAATCCTAGGATAGGCAGATGTTGTTTAATGGTTTTATAGGTACCACTGCAGGATATAAGCTGTACCAAGTAAAGCTGCCTTTTGCAATTGATTAATGGTGATTTTGTCAATGCCGATGATGTTAAAGTGGTGCTTCAGATTTTTTAGGATTGCACCCAAGGCACTTATTGGTACTATTTTTGCTTTCAAGCTAGTCATTTTACTTCTGGTTGGTTGGCTGGTCACATAGTCATTATTACTACTATTATATGAGTAAATTAGAAAAATATTCAATCAATCAATAAATAAATTATAAAAATATTATTTTAGTGTCCAGCACATTTCCAATTAGACAACTATTTTTATTATAATATATTTTTATATAATATATTTATTATGTCCCAGAAGTTATTTTTCTACATAAACTGATAGTACACTTACTGTATTTTCAGTACTCTGGACATGTTTTAACAAGTATAAAATATATAAAATTACACACTCACACACACACACACACACACACTATCATCATCATCATCATCATCATCATCATCATCATCATTTGTTCCTTGGCCTTTTACAGATAGTACTTGATTTACGATGACAATTAAGCCCAATATGTCTGTTGCTAAGCAAGGCAGTTGAATGAGTTTTGAACTTTTGTCACAGTTTTTAAGCAAATCACTGCAGTTGTTAAATGAATCATACAGTTGTTGAGTGAATCTGACTTCCCCCCATGGACTTTGCTTGTTGGAAGCCACTGGAAAGGTTACAAATGATGATCACATGACCCCGAGATTATGCAACTGCCATAGATACACGCCAGTTGCCAAGTGCTCAAATTCTGATCACCTGACCACAAGTATGTGGCAACGGTCATATGAAAACTGGTCATAGAACATTTTTTTAGTGTCACTGTAACTTCAAATGGTTGCCAAATGAACAGTTGTAAGTCAAAGACTATCTGTCCATTACCTGAAAGTCTAGTTTACTCAGTTTTTTCAACATAAGAAACGATTGACAAAGGGCTTTGCATATCACCACAGAGGTTCCTTTTCCATTTTTTTTAACCGAAAAGAATTGTAATTTACACTACCAGGAGCTTTTTTCCTTCGTACATGGCACTACGCCCATTATTTTTCATAGTTTTCAGCTTGCAATTTGGTTTTTTTTTTTTTTTTTGGAAGAGAGTTTGTTCTTCGTTCTTAATTTATTAATTCTGTTTTGAGACTGTTTTGAATAACAAAGCTAACTGCTGCCTGATTGGGTACATTTCCAAGCATGTTCATGATAGTATGTAGAATATCCAGATGATATCATCTTTATAATCTAACTTTTAAAAAAACTGGAGGGAAAATACTTTAATGAGGGAAAGATGTTCCTATAGATATCCCAACTCTATAACAGATTAGAATCTGTAGCTTCCGATTCATTAATGGTCCCAATTCAAAGTGGTGGTATAAAACTATAAAGTCCATAATAAATGTACATTATCTGAAGAAGGTGCTCTAGTTATCCTCAGAAGCCCATTAAAACCAATGTAAGCCCTATTCCCTATCCTTCCATATGCTGCAAAGCTTCAGGAGCAGCAACTGTCCCCCAATTCTGGAATATGTTCACCATTTGGACATGCTTCCTGCCTGCTAAGATTGTCTTTAAACGCTGGGCAAAACTGTTCTTATTCTCCAAGACTCGCTATCTCTTGATACGAATTAATATATGACGAATGCACTTTTTAGTACATTAAATACTGCTTTGGTATTTTAAAGGATGATTTAAACATTTTGTAAAAACTATACTGGGATTATAATGTGGTGGGAAAACCCTCGATCTTGATGAGCTGCACGTGTTTTCTTCAAACAAATAAATATAAGAATAAAGTTTGCACGTTCCTCACCCTTTATTAAAAGGAGTGAGAGGAACAGAATGCTTGTAATAAGAAATTACAATATGCAGCAAATAAGAGGAAACTGTGGTCTCTAGGTATTGCAGAACTAAGAATCTTTTCCCAAAGCACAGTTAAAGTGCTATCCACCCATCTTTAAAACAGCAGAAAACTATTATCTGCGTAAAATTGGCTTTTCCCGTTGCTAATCCTTATCTTGTTGCTGCTTCTTTAGCCTCCATTCTGGCTGGTAGAGTGGACAGTGGTGCTCTGAATTCAGGTGCACCGAGCATGATAAGCAAAACCATTGACTTTAGGCTGCTATAAGTGTCAACTGGGGATAAGATCAAAACAACATGCTGGAGACATGAAAAAAAGAAGTGTCTGCCAGGGCATATTTGTCCTAGGCTGAAATGCAAGTCTGTAATCCATAGGTGCCCAGGCCGGTACAGCCAATAGTGATGGACAAGATTTAGTTTCTAGTAAATCTGTTGTGGATATAGACAAAACTCCACAACCTTTATTGATAGCGGGTTTTCTCACAGCTATTCCATACAAACTTTATTTCCTTTATAAATAGCAGGGCAAATGTGTAGGGGTAGAAGCAAAGGGCTGAAGTTCTCCCAGTCACCTAGCCTGCAGCTTCTTGGGTCTCTCCCTTCCTTCACCCACCCACCAGTTGGCTGTAAAGCTAAATTGCTAAGTTCAAGAGCAAAGAATGTGATGAATACTTTGTTGAGTTAGTCTCTTGTGTTAGCCCAGTCATTAAAAAAATTCTTGTCCCTGTAATTCTTAAGAAGAAATCAGTGGAAATGACTTTTTAAAGAGGTATACTCAGCATTCAAATAGAATAAATGAAAAGCATTCTCATTAAAAAAAATCAAGCAGAAAGGTTCTGAAAGGGTGAAGAACTATTTTAAGGCATTGCTTAAATGAGCAATGTGACCTCCCTAAACAATATTTAGATTTTTTAAAAAAAATAAACATTAACATAATATAAAGATTGAAGAAAGGTATATCTTAGCAAACAGTATTCCTGAAGAGATGCTCATGTCACATAGCCATACTTATTCGCTCATTAAATATTGCATTTTTTCTCTCACTACCAAACAGTTATAAGAGTAACAGCAAGTTGATTCATAATTAATTTGGTAGTTTATCTTAGTTTTCCTTGATGTGAGACCTCCCATAATTTAATCTGAATTCTAAATTTATTATGAAGTTGGATCAGAGCTATTGAACATCAGTGCTGATTCACAACTTTCTGGATCAGAAATTATTGGCATCAACTGATACGGTAGCTTCTCTCTCTAGCATTTGATATATGGAAGTCATCATCATTGACGTTGTCAGTAAATAACACTCATGTCTTTGGAATAGCTCAACAATGGCATGAGTCAAAGCTGGATCTGTGGCCAAACTATGGTGGTCTTTGCAACAGATTTTGCAGCCTGTCCTCTTTGACTTCTATGGTTGAATACATGAGCATGGAGAATTTGATCCACAAGGCCCACATTAGTTATAAAACTGTTAGTTATAATAAGCAGATTTTTAATAGCATTTTCTCCTGACATTTTGTGATCTTGAAATCAGAACTGAGAATAGAAATTATTAGAAGTTATTATGCCTACCACTTGTTCACATACAATTGTTGTTCTGTGATTGTGTTCCTGAAAACAACCCAGAATCTGAAATATGTAACAGGGCCAAGCATCACACACCAACGCACAGTTGTAATGGTGGGAGAAGTTAGGAATTGGAAGGGTCATGGGTGCTTTAACATTTGTGTTAAACATGTGCCATAACTGCAATGATACACTTGCAGGAAAAATGGGAGATCACTTAGTCTGTTTTTAAATCTTGCAAATGAATGTATTGTATATTTCCTATACCTCATACGGCAGCACAAGAGGTGTGCAGATTCACACTTCAGAAGTGCATATTGAATAAAATGATACATAGTTACCTAAACATAAATTTCTTCACTGTCTTCTCTGAACCAAAAGTCAGTGTTAAAAAAATATTATAAAGCCAGTTCTACAATATAATTTTATTTTGCTAATCGTAAATGCAGTAATCCTAGCAGTAAAAAATCATAATAAATAAAAATGACAAAAAAATAATAAAAGAGCTCTACAAACTGAGAATCAGGAACAAAAACCAGTTTGGAAATTTATAGTGAGTGAACCACAGACCAAGAGAATAATTCTGTCACACGCTTAGGAATTTCTAATGTTTTATGTTTCAGACTTCCATTATTTGTACTGTAGGCTCAGCTGTCATAATTTTAACTTATATTGGAAAAATGATCTCTTTCCTTACATTTATGTCAAAATATATGAACTTTTTCTTTCTTGGCAGCTGTGTTAAAACTAGGATTTTAAACCATTTTAGTATATCCAGAAGGGACTCTGTCCAAAGCTCAATTGTTCATATACAAGATTATAAAGAAATAACAGAAATGTCAAGAAATTTATTTATTTTATTTATTTATTTATTGAATTTCTATACCGCCCTTCTCCTGAAGGACTCAGGGCAGTGTACTGCCACAGTAAAACAATATGAAACACAAAATTTAAAAGCAACTTAAAGCAGATTAAATATTTTGGCCCCCCAGTTAAAAACCCACAAATTTAAAACACCCCATCAAATTCTTATTAAGCCAGTCCAGCCTGTTGGAATAGCAGAGTCTTAAGGGCACGGCGAAAAGTACACAGGTTGGGAATCGTACGTATCTCCAGGGGAAGTTCATTCCAGAGGGCGGGTGCCCCCACAGAGAAGGCTCTTCCCCTGGGGATTGCCAGTCTACATTGTTTAACTGACGGCACCCTGAGGCATCCCTCTCTGTGGGAGCGTGTTGGTCAGTGGGAGGCCATCGGTGGCAGAAGGCGATCCCATAAGTATCCGGGATTAGCAAATTGCTATGATAATGGTAGCATACAGCTTAATGTAAATGTAGATATATTCCCTGGTAGTCTGTATAAAAATAAATTTCATTCTGAAGCTTAACATTATACAGTATCCTATTATTTACTTTTCCTTTGTAAGGAATAGTGAAAAAAGATATGTTTAGAAAAAAGTTACAGCAAAGACTAATAGGAACACATATAAAACAAAACTGTAACTGGATTCTGTACTGAAATGTACTTTTCACTTGCTAAATAATATGCAATGTTTATAAATTTACTGTTAAAAGAGATATGTTAAACCTCAAAAATAAGTTAATGTTACAATGTTAATTCTAATACTTTCCTACACCAATCTGTCATTTTACAAGATTTAATACTTTTCTGTTTTATGCTATAGTTAATTCCTGCCCTTATTAATTATACTTATTTTAGCCCTTATTAATTATTTAGTATTGTATTAATAGAAATTATAAATCCACAAGTTTCACAATTAATTTGGAGGATGTCCAGTAGAATGCTATCCCACAAACTAAAGCAATCAAAATCACTAGAGTAAGTGTTCTTGTTTTACCCTAACAAAGGATAATAATTTGAAGGAGCAGTAGGAAGGATTTAACTATGTTTCTGTTAGAATTATAATTTTCATTAGTATGGCACTTAATATGGTCATGATAATTTAAAAAAAAACCATAAAGGCAATTTTAATAAAGCACTCCTTATAAAATGTCACACACGCTGAGAAAATAGAAGTTTCCCATTACAAAATTAAAAGGTAGAAAGGAAAAGATTCACAGCACATCCCTTTCTTCTGAGGTCATGAAATGGATTTCTTGCTAAGGTCTGTCAAAAAATAGTAATGAGTGTTTAGAAGGTTTCAGCTGATTGTCTGCACCATTTCCTGTAGGTTTTGATGCAAATCTCCTTGTTGTTCTTTGGTTAAGTGGAGGGAAGTAGTATTAAATTGCTTTGCAAGGATATTATTCTGAAGCAGATCATCTGCAACCTTGACAATGCAGGTGATTTATTCAAACGATTTGGTTCAGTAAACCCTCCATTGGAATAAAAGACTTTCCTCAATGTTGCTCTAGTAGAAAAAAATATAAGTGATATGTTGTTAGAGCTAGTGGAAGAATCACTATTAAAACAGTGAGCCCCCTGTCCCATACCTGATGAATTGTACAGACACTGAAAACCACAACAACTAGTAGCCCTAACCAAGCAATGGTACGGGGCTAGGAGTGTAGTTCAGCAACCACATCTGAGCCTGAACTTCTCTGCTTCCTAAAGGTACTTCAAGGCTTCTAAAATGCCTTGCCTGTGGACTTGTGCAGTGAGTTGCCCAAGCACTATGAAAGTATTGGCTTTGGCACACATAAAAGGCTAAAAACAGAATTTCCGCTAGTGAAAGACACTTTGCATTGCTGGAATGGTGCCACTGGAAACAACCCAGAAGAGTGTTAATAACCCTGCCCTTTGGGCTAATAAATCTGATTCAGCACTTCATTGTGCACAGCTGCTGATTGTACCTTACTGGAAGAATTGTTTCAATAGACTCTTAATTTAATGTCCATTGGACTAATCCAAAGCCTTCTAAGTTAAAACAAAGCAAATGTAAGCATGAAATCAAGGGCCTTTCAACAGCAAAAAGTAGTAGTTACTGAGTAATTTCATGCAATTGTTGTTTTTATTGACGATAGTAGGATTTAAGTTACCTGTGTATTTAAATGTCCTCCAACATACAAATCAGGGGTGGGTTCTAAATTTTTTTACTACTGGTTCTATGGGCATGGCTTATTTTGTGGGCGTGGCTTGACAGTCATGTGACAATTCTTTAGGATTTAGCAGAGGTACTGGTCTACCAGGCTTTTAACTGCTTGCAGAGCTGTACCGGTCTACCCATTTATTTTTGCAGGCACCGGTCTACTCATGTATTTTTGCAGGCACTGGTCTACCCATTTATTTTTGAAACCGGTCTACTCATTTGTTTTTGGAGGCACCAGTCTACCACCAAACTGCCTTTTACCACTGATCAGCTGTAGGGCGGCCCTTTGAAGCCCCACGGCAAGAGTTTAAACAGTTTTTCCTTATAGCCCATCAGCTGGGACTCAGGAGGCAGCAATAGATTGGGGGTGGGGCCAAATAAAAGGTAAGAATAACGGGGGGGTGGAGGGAGGGCAGAACCGGTTCGTTGATGTCTTATCGTCACTGCTACCAGCTCAGCGGAACTGGGCAGAACCGGGAGGAACCCACCACTGATACAAATATATCACCACCATAATTTGAGGCTTACATGAGCTAAAGCATGGGTCCCCAAGCCCCAGAGTGCGGACTGCCATCGGTCCGCAGCCCACTAGGAACCAGGCCATGTAAGTGACGAAGCCCCACCTGCACACGCACAGGATCCAGGCAGCATGAGAAACCACCACCACCACCACCACCACCACCCTGGTCTGTGGAAAAATCATCCTCCATAGATGTCTATGGAGAGTCTCAGTCATCCAGGTCATGGTTCTCCCAAAGGTGGTTTTTCAAGAGGCAACTGGACTTTCTGGTTTTTCTTTGAATTTTCTTTGACCCTGACAACACAGATAAACCTCCAGGTGACTTTAACCCGACTAATTAAAATAATGCAAATGGCCAGCTGTTTGCAATTATAATATAAATCCTTCCACTCCCCACCATCCAGTCAGAGCTGAAGAAGCTTTTTGGATGAGAAGTGAAACGTCTTCAATGAAAAACCAGAAAGTCCAGTTGCCTCGTGGGGGAAAAAAGCACCTTTGGGACATTCTCCATGGAACTAATCCCTGGTGCCCAAAAGGTTGGGGAGTGGTTGCTGAGCTAAAGAACTGGTAATTGTGACTTCATATTGTTGTGAACAGATAATAATAATTTATTAAATATATATGCTGCCTGACTCCCAGTAACTCTAGGAGTTTTACAATTGTTAAAAAAATATTTAAAAACAAAAAACAATACCCAAACCCACAGAACAGCATAAGACGAGAGAATAACAATGGCAAAGAAAACAAACCCAGAGGGGAACAGAAAGGAAAAAAGAGGCATCAGTCACCCAAGACCTCACCAAAGACCTGGGTAAAGAGCCCTTTGAAATATGTGTAAGGTAGGAGCCATTTGAATTTCAGGAGGAACCTCATTACAGAGGGCAGGCTCTACTACAGAGAAGACATTTTTGAGGTCTAGACAGATGAGTCTGACAAGTGGTCCCTAAAGCAACCAGGCCCTATTCCATTTAAAGTTTTACAGATGGCTACCAGTATCTTGAATCACACCTGGAAGCAAACTGACCACCAAGTTTACTGAGCTATGCCTATCACTGCCACTGTCACTGCAATCTGAAACAGCTGCAGTTTCTGTCTGGTTTTCAATGACAGCCTCATGTGAAGCACTTTGCAGTAGTCAAGCTGTGACTGTCTGGAGCCCTCACCCCCCCACCCCCACCCCATCTAGGAAAAGATGTACCTGACACACTGAACACAGTTGCCACCTGCTCTTCAAGCAGGAGTTGTGAGTTCAGGAAAGCTCCCAAATAGTATACCACCCTTGCATGGGAAAATATACTCACATATTCTCACATAACCTGGATGGCTTGAGTGGTTTAAGCACCCAAAGCCACTCAGTCTTGGTAGGATTGGAGATAGTTCCTGCCCATCCATACCGAAGCAGCCTCCTGGCACATGGGTAGAATTTGACAGCCTCACTTGGTCATCCTAGAGTTGAAAAATATAATTGGGTATCAACAATATACTGTTACTGAACCCCATAATGGCAGATGAACTCACATAGCAGTTTCATGTACTTGTTGGAAAGAAGGAGAGAGAATGGTACCTTTTGGCACCTCACAAATATGGGGCCTAGGGGACAACCTCTCCCGGGCAATTAACACTGACTAGAAGCGACTCTAGGGAAAGGAAGAGAATCACAATAAACTAGTGTTTGCAATTCCTAACCCACAAAGCCAGCTCACAAGGAAGCCAGGAAGCCATGGTTGATGCTATTGAAAGCCACTAAGAGATTGAGGATGGATAAAGAACCACCACCCCAGCTCCATCACAGTTCAACAAGCACAACCAAAGCTATCTCAGTACTAATCCGGGCCAGAAACCAATCTGAAATGGGTCTAGACCAGCGTTGGCGAACCTTTTCAGCATCAAGTGCTGAAATGGGAGCGACACGTGTGTGCAGGAGAGCACCATAAACCAGTAGAGCAGCTCCCCGGCACGCACCGCGGGAGCACAGAAAACCGGAAGAGCAGTTCCCTGGTGTGCATGCACGTGTGTGGAAGCTTAACTTCCAGTTTCTGGCATGCCAGTCACCTGGTCTTCTGGTTTCTAGTGCGCATGCACACGAAGCCCAGCTGGCCGGTGTGCATGTGCAGGCAGGAAACCAGAAGTTCAGTTTCCCAGTATGTTCGTGCATGCCAGGGAGATGCTCTTCCAGTTTCCGGTGCTCCTGCACATGCAAAGACCAGCGCAGTTGGCCAGCGCAAAGGTGCGTGTCGGAACCCAGAAGAGTAACGAGCGACGGCTGGCGTGCTTGGAGAGATGGCTCTGTGTGCCACTTCCAGCATGCATGTCATAGGTTCGCCATCACGGGTCTAGATAATCCATTTCCTCAAAGGTCCTTATCAGCTGCAGATTGACTACCTTCTCAATAACCTTCCTCCTAAACGGGAAGGTTGAGGACTCCTCCATAGATATTCCGAACTATATGTAAAAGGAAGGTCTCCTGAGGAGGGAGCACATTACTGCCTCTTTCAAGGCTTGGGCACTATCTCCTCTGTCATAAAGGCTAATGTTATTGCTTGGAGGGCCTCAGTTAAATTCTTCCCTTTATCTATATACATTTGAACTTATCGCCTTGATTTAAGAACATTATATTAAACATACGCTGAATCATACCGTCTCATCTTTATAAACAATATAACTCAATTTTCTACAGATGTTGTAGAAATTAGATTAAGATGGTCTCATCACACACCTTGTAATTGAGACAGATTGTTAGCTCTGAAACAAAATCTGAGGAGAAGGAAAATATTGTTAATTTTTGGCTCAGTGCCAGCTTCTGGCCTTTTCCTATCTGTTTATATTTTTGCCTGTAAAGTTCATGCATTTAAAGGGACCTGGTTTAGCTTTGGGAGGAATTCTTGGTATCCATGATGTTTAAAATGCCTCACACACAGACCAATAAAATTTCTGACATTTACAACTCAGTTGGTAATGACTACTAGGAATCTTTTGTAGTATAAAACTAGCCTAAGGAATCTCACCCCTCTGATGTGGATGTGGATGTGGTTGATAATGTGGTATAGAAAAAGGGCACTGGCTTTTTAAAAATGAAAATGGTAATGGGCAAAAATAACTGTCAGTAGTAGCATCACAAGAAAAGTCAGTCTAAGCCTATAGTGGAACTGGTAGTACAGAAATATTTAAATGCTGATTTCTCACTGCTCAGATGGATTAGCCCTGATCAGATTCAAAAGCTTTTAGGGATGATGAAAGGAATATAACTTATATGGGAATATATTAAATACATAGGATAGATAAGTGAGATTTATGGGCAGGAATGTATAAAGGGGTGGGCAAACTTTTTGCAGGCCATGGCATCATCCTAATGGCATGGCATCATCTAAATGAATATATTTTATTCATTAATTCCTGGATGGATTGATAAACCTTGAGGGGAATTAGGAGCATGGTGGTGATGTCAGTGGAGGAGTTGGATTGACTGCATTTTTCTGCTCCTTTCTGTAAGTGCATCAAGTCTATTTTCAAGGTAACAAATGATTTTGGGATTGTTACAAGGGTGAAAAATGGATTGCTACAGGTTCTGGCCGATAAGTTGCCTGCCATGATGTATAATATTGAATTGCATTTTAATGAGATAAATTGTTCGCATTGGATCAATGAGAAGCTGCCATGATACCAACAATCTGTTCTTAATCAATGAGAGTGTTAGTTCACCGATTTCACTCATGTTTGGACACTCTTTTGTTTTTATTTTAACAAAATTTAACAAAAAATTGAATGTTCATTTTTTGCCATTCAACTCAGTACTAGGATACTCATCCTAGTATTTAACAGGGATATCAAAAAGAAACCAGGGCAGACATCTACATATGAAGCAAATTAAGATGGGGATGAAATAGCAGAGTTTCAAACTGGAAAAATTGGTTTGTTTCAACTGGAACAGCTTCATAGTACAAGAATATTCAGAAGACTAGCAGAGCACATCCATGAACATCAACCAGCAGTCAGAAGACACAATGAAAACTCATTGTTGTCACAACACATGGAGAGTCAACTATAGTTCAATTAGGAAACGGGGAACATCCTGAACCAAGCTAAATCCAAAAATGCTAGGGAATTCCAATGTAATTTTTCAAGACTCTTCTTACCTCACTTCTCCTGTGGATAGTCTTTTTATATTGGGTATCCGGACTCTATTTCAGCCCCATCCATAGTATGAAGTAGTTTCAGTTTATTACATTACTCCTTTCTACTCTATGTTTAGATTGGGTTTCTTTCTTCTAAAATATATGGAAAAATACCTAGCTCGTGAAAGAATGTCACAAATTTCTGGTGACCTGAAAGATGAATCTGACAGAAAAGTGTTGACTTCACCTCTTTTAACTAGTCACATGAATTAACATAGCTGAATGTAGATTTTTTTTTTTACTGAAATGTTCATTATAACAAACATGCTTGCTGCTGGCAAGCACACAATAATAATAACAAAAAAAAAAATAATACAGGCACAAAGTGCAACAATCAGCCAACACAGCAAAGTGGTACTATTCTCAATCACCAAAGATTGAGCCATACAGATCTCCTCCCAGACAGTCCCTATTTCTTCAACCCTCCTTGATGAAACTGGCTACCAAAAAGGCTATCTTTCAGGTGGAGGATGTTAATGAAGATATATCTGTTGAAAGGGTACAGTAACTGGAGCTTTAAAAACAAGACTGATATGAGGAAATGGCAAATGTTTGGGGTGAAAGAAAGCATACACTTTTTGAGAAACTGGGTCACAGGAATGTGGCCAGACACAAATGTGCTTTGTCTGGGCAGAGTCTGTCTTTATCATGTATTAGCTGCTAGTCACTTCCCTAATCGTGCATGTAGCAAGTCCAATCATTTCCAAGATCACAGCTGTTAGTGCTACAAAATTTTGTTCTTTGTTCTTTCCAAATATGCCAAATCAGTTGATAAATCCTGGTGGTGGCAGGGTGGCAAACCACACAGAATGTTACTCAAACTCAAAAGCTAGCCAGCAAATTTTCAAGGACACAGCTCTTTGATAAGCTAGCTTTATCACAGAGAAGAGTCATAATAGAGCAGAAAACCAGTTCCCACCAATTATAAGCCCTGAGCCATGTACATACCAATCCTAAAATTCAAATCTTAATCTCTTTTCCCCATTAGTTAATTCTGATGGGCTGTGAATGGCTTATTTCTTAATGGGAGATGCAGTTGATATCTATGTATTATTTCTGGGATGGATTTACAACTCCCACATTTTTTACATCTGATTTTGATCTTTCTGGCTCGGTGCCCAGATTCCAAAATTATTTCTACCACTAGGTATAGAAAGTTGGAACTCTGGAAAGGTTCTCATTCAATTTCTAGGTGCAAATTTGAGGCCAATCTGGGTTGCGGTGCAGAATGCTTCCAGATTCTAAGTACAGTTTGAATTTTGCATCTGAATCACTGGACATCCCTATGTTTTCTTCTCTGACATCTGATGCTCATTAATTCACCTTTGTTATTCTCACAGTGGAGAGAAAACATCCAATTCATACGCCACAGACGGACATCTTGAATGATGCTGTACCACCTTTTCTGGAATCTGCAATGATTTTGCTATCCAGTTGTTGCACTTGAAGAAAGTACAAACGTCTAAATCAGTTGGTATGTATGTACTGGTATGTATGTACGTATGTATATATGAATGTATGTACAGTATACACACACACACACAAACACACACACATAAAAACACACACTTGCTATTTACAGGTTTTTGCTTTCAGTGTATAGATTCTGTTCAGTACAGACAGCTCCAAAATTCAACACTGCTTAATGTTTTTAAGAAACAAATATTTCAAATCAAGATCCTTTTTATAGCAAGGCAAAACCAAGCTACCTACGGTATTATATGTGAAAAGGCAGCAAAATTCACTAATGTTATCTTGTTGAGTAAGAAACATTGTAAAGTAAACAGTCAAGCTTAGGCAGCTCCAAAATTCCACAAAGCCAAACACTTTTAGAAGTTCAAAGGGAGAAATAAATTCAAGAGAAACTAAACAGAGAGGCATTTGATAGGTGGAATACTCAGGAATTACAAGAGCTTTTTGTTCATAGCATCCACTGCTTATGCTCATCTATAGGTGGTTTCAAATTAAAGCTGATTGATTCTGAAAAGTTGACATTAGTAATACTGACACCATCCAATCATCAGTTGCTCAGGTAAAGCTATACAATATGACACTTCCAGAGGGTAAAAGGAGTATTTTCTTGCTTTTGCAAAAGAACAAAGCATTGAACCACAAGATAATAGGAATAGAAAAATAAACTTTCACAACTTTAACTGCAATTGTGTTAGGCCTCTGGTTAGAAAATCTTATTCTAGTTTTATAGTCAAGTGATGGAGCAGCTATTCTGAAATTGTACCATTTGTTCATCTCTAACTGAGGAGATTCTTCATAGATATCCAGCAACAAGGGAAAAAGTCTACCACCAGGTTTGAAAACCTAACGTGCATCATCTGAATCCTGCAAAAAGATATTGCCTTCTCATTTTTATTATATAGTCAAATGCAAATTCTACTTGATGGGTTTTAACAAATGTGTACACTGGTCAAATTAGGTTACAAGGCAAGTTACAGCTTAGGTAACAGCAGAAGCTTTCCAGATGAAATGGGTTTAAATTTCAGGCTTCTTCCTCCCACTCTGAGTCAATAGACTTTTGGCTGTTCTTTTCTCAGCCTTTGAGTGCCCTGTTTCATATCTATATCATGGATCTGTCTGAGCACCAGCTCTGTTCACTAGCTTCAGCCCTGACACCAAAAATGCACATTATAGTTTGCACAGAAAGAGGAGTCAGATACGTAACTGGAATACTTGGTTACTACTTTGCTCAGTTAACAGCACTTAACCCTAGGTTGAATGAAACATAACCTTCAACAAAAGTAAAATCTTCCCTGGCTTGGAAATATACAATATGGGTTGTATCTAGGGGTTCTGACTTCTTGTGCCAGTTCTGTCTTTTCTTTAATTAGCCTAACTCTATGCTGCAATTCAAACATACTTTCTTGGGAATAACACTCACTAAATTCAACTGTCAAACTTTCACTGATTGCTATGCACTATATTGTTAAGTCACAAAGTTTTCAGTGAATACTTGCAAAGAATTTGGGTTAGTTGAGGTGACTTTTTTTGCAGAAGATTTTATGGAGATGTTTCCTACCCAGTCAAATCTAAAATCATCTCTCATTTTGAATGTGTTTGTTTTGGGAAAAGTGATTCTGAGTACAACAATGTTACAATAAACCTTAGTCAAATTATACATTGTAAAATTATAGCATTATGAATCACTTTTCCCAAAACAAATATTGGGATTTTCAGCTGAGATAATCTTTTCCCCAAACTTTCTCAGTGTCCATCTAATTGCAAAAACAATTCATGCAAGTTTGGCTAATACTAATGAAAAAGGCTATGTGTAAGGTTATAGTCAATCTTGTTTTTCTTAATAAAAAAACTTCCATGTAAATTTGACTCCAGATAAGTATGTGGACATAGTCTGTGTTTAATTACTTTAACAAAATATAAATTTACAAAAAAATCAACAACATTCTGCCTTTCAAATTAGTCAGTTAGTACAAATACCTCTATCATAAATTAATTTCTGTCCTAGACATTTATACATACTACCCTGTTTCCCCCAAAATAAGCCATCTCCTGATAATAAACCCAATCGGGCTTTTGAGCGCATGACAATAAGGCCAAGCGCTTATTTCAGGGTTCAAAAAATATAAAACAGGATCTTATTTTCAGGGAACACAGTAGTATGTTTCCAAATGTATGGTAAGAAAAGAAAATGATAAAGCTTTTTATTGTGTCTGAAAAATTATCACAGTGGATAATTTAAAACAGATCACCTGACACGGTAAAGCTGCTATTTATTTTATATTATAGTTATAATAACGTTGTTCAGGCATGCAAGATTACTTTAACTGTGCAATTTATGTTTATAACCATATGAATATGTTGTACATTAGCAAACCCTTAATTAAAAGCAGCAAAGGAAATTGCTGAATACAACTTACAACCTGAACTCTTTAAAATTATACTATGTGACCTTTGAGAATTATATGCCATTGTTTATAAAGCTACACTGAATTTTGGCCCAAGAAATTTTTTAGAAGGCAACATTTGAAGGAGGTTGGAGGACTTTCTAAATGTGTCTCTTGGTTTGCTGTCTTTATAAACTTCTTGTCACTTGTTTACTGATCCTCCTTTTTGTGGTTGACAGCAAAAATGTTCCTAACAAAAGGAGGCTCCTGCAGCAATATAGGCCAAACAGGGACCACTCTTGGAAAAATAGATAGGTTTGGTTTTTGCCAAGAATTGAGTAGATAATATTTAGGGAAGCAGTTTAAATTTAGAAGACACAGAGGCTTTATTATCAAATCTGACATATTTTTAAAGTAGTCTCCGGATGGAATGTTTATACATAAACTAGATGTTTAAAATAAGAAAGAATTTCCTCAGCTGGTCCTGACTCCTGCTGATTCATCTGTGTGCTTTTCTTGGCGATGTTACAGAAATGGTTAAAGGGCAATCAAGCTGCCAGGATGTCAGTTGTCTTTCTTCCTTTTCAAAGCTTAATATTTTGTAAAATAAAACAAAAGAGCACAAGAACGTACAGAAACATAAGGAGATCACTGCTGGATCAGACAAAGCACTCATCTTGGAAGCTCAGCAATGAGGGGCCAACTACTAAACCAGGGGTGTCAAACTTGATTTCATTGAGGGCTGCATCAGGATTGTGTTTGACCTTGGGGAGCTGGTGTGGGCATGGCCAATGTGACATCACTTGTGTCATCACCACAGAGGCGCCTGTGGTGGCCTGAGTGCTCCCAATCTCCATTTTCGGCTGGGATGGCCTCCTGCAACCCTTGGCCCTCCCAAGCTCTATTTTCACTGGCAGAAGGTTGTAGGAGGCCGTTTCAGCCAAAAACAGAAATCGGGAGCCCGTTTTCACTGGCAGAGATACCATGGGCTGGTTCTTTGCTGTTTCCTGGGTGGCCCCATAGGCCAGATCTAAGCACCCCATGAGCTGGATCCGGGCCACGGACCTTTAGTTTGACACTCCTGTACTACACTCTTCCACTATTGTTTTCAAACAGCAGCTATTTATGGCATGCTGACTTTGATCCCAGCAATAGTACAGTCATCAAGAATAGTAACCACCAATAACCCAGTTTTCTGTGAATTTGTCCAAACTTTTCAATGAATTGTGTACTTTTTAAAAATCAGTTTTAAATCTGTCTTTGGTTTCCATAAAAACACACAAAATCTGTCTACACTCTCTATTCTGCACAAGGCTTTATAGACTTTTAGCGCATCACCTATTCAGTGGTGAAATCCTCCGCGGATGGCCACCGGTTCACTGCTTGTGCATGCGCGGTATGTGCCAAACACACGCTTTGCACAGAAAAAGACTTCACTAGGTAAGTAGAACAGTGAGGGGGGGGGGAAACAGCTGTGCCGCGCAATTTAGCTTTGCTAGAAAGCAGGATTTTCTGCTTTCTAGCGAATATAAACCGCGCAGCACAGCTGATCGTTGGAAATACTGGTTTGGATGAACCGGTAGATTTTTTAAACTACCAGTTTGCCTGAACCAGTAGCTTTTTAACTTTTTAACTTTTATCACTATGAGTTCACTCGAACTGGAGCGAACAGGTAGCATTTCACCCCTGCACCTATTACTATCTTTGCTAAAAAAAAATTATACTCATTCCTTGTAGGGGATTTTTTTTTGTCCATTATTTTCTGTAGCTTTTCTAGCAAGACAATATTGTTTTTAAACCTGATACCACAGACTTCTTCATCTATTATGTACCCTGCATACTAAAACATCCCTCGAGGTATAATATGCAAGGGTCCCTCTCAAAGTCAGTTAAAACTCAAAAGGGAGTTAAACGGGTGCATTTTGGCCCCCCTGCTTTTCAACTTTTACATAAATGACATGATAAAATGGCTAAACAAATGAAATCACCCCCCCCCCCCAAATAGGTGACTGAAGCATCGCCCTCCTGTTCTATGCAGATGACGCTGTGATCCACTCCAGAACACCAATAGGCCTTAAAAGAGCCTTGCAAGCCCTTCTCCAGTACTGTAATTACAATAAACTGGACATAAATTATGAGAAAACAAAGATTATAGCCTTTGCAAAAAGGCCAAAATTTTATTCATGGTATCGAAATGGCCACAAAATAAAGCAGGTAACCACCTTCAAATACCTGGGGGTAGTTATTCAGGCCAATGGTTCAAGAAAAGCACAAGGAGAATATGCAGTTGCCTTGGGCCAAAGATCAGCAAGCACCATTCTTAATTTTTTCTGCACAAAGGGAGGATATTATGTCCCTGCTGCTATTAAGCTTTTTTGCGGCCAAGTCGCTAGCACAGCTCCTTTATGGGACCTTGCTCGGACTGTCAGCTTCATGTTTTATATCATTAGAAATAGTTCAATCCAAATTCATTTCATCAATTCTCCATATGCCACATTGTGTCTCAAATGCATTTTGGCATCTGGAGACAGGATTGACAAAAGTCGAAGCAGGAATCTGTATAGCGTCCTTAAATCTCTGGTTAAAGCTTAACTTCTTTCTGCAAGGTCTTGCTCCGTTAATCCTCCAAGACAAATCCTCTTCATCATGGATCAAGGCTGTCGAGTCCAACCTTGCCAAATTAGGTTTCTCCCCAGCTTTAATACTCAAGATGGACTATGATCTAGCAAGACAAACCTTGCGACAAAGTGTGGCGTACATCGAGAGGCAGGCGGACTTAGGGAAAGCTCCACTGTTTCTGGCTTCAGATGCCATTAGATGGGTTGTTGCTCCTGCCAACTATCTTTGTCAGTTGGAATCAGCAAACCACTGGAAAGCATTTGCACCTGCACAGTGCCTTGTACTTCCATCAGCCATTCTGTATGGCCAGTATAAAAGGATATCATTCACGGAAAAACTCTGTCCCTGCAGCTCAGGAGAGGTGCAGACTGTGGGTCACATGCTCCTTAGATGTTCCTTTTATACGGAGATTAGGAAAAAACATATTGTTGTGACCGAGGCCGACGTAGTGATTACCAAACACAATTTAGTCCTGAACAAACTTATTTTATTAAAACAGCTGAGAATTAATTCATTCTCAGCTTAGTACAAAACAAATTCTTCATAACCAGTCCTTATCACCAAATTTTGATGTCTTTGGCAACCTGCCAAAGGCTTTTCTTGGCAAAACCCCCAGAAAGTTCAAGAGGTGCTAACAAGAAGCACTGGAATCAAAGTTGCTTTTCTACAAAGAACCCAATGGCTCGTTGCTGCTCTTTTAAGCCTTATGGGAGTGGCCAATCATCTTCTGGCCTTACTCCTGAGTGGTCCTTTTTGCTTCAGCTGCTCTTGCTTTCTGGCAGCTCTTTGCATGCGTGCACTAGGAACAGGCTCCTCCTGGTCCTCTGTCTCTCTGCTGTCCGCTGCTCTCCGGAGTCAGTGCATTGCTCCCAGATGGCCTTGGCTCCATCTCTGCCTCCAAAGCAGAGCCCTCATCCTGGCCTTCCTGACTCCAGGACTGGCCCATTGTCCTCCCCAGCCTCCTCGCTGTCTGACTCCCCTGCCAGGTCCACAGGCTGCTGGCGGACCACAACACATATTCTGCCAATAATTGCTAGGTATCCTGGCCGTTCCGACACTACCTATCTTCAGTGGCTACTTAAGGATGAACAGTCCATAACTACAGCGCAGGTGGCCAGATTCTGAGCAGCAGCACTGGGGATTCATTGCAAATACGTGTCTTCTCCACCATAGCGATGTATATAACAATTGTGGCTAACCATTTGCACTACTTAATCATTTCCCTTTTAGCATTGAACCCACAACGGGCCACGCAGTTTAGGGATTGCAACTATCGTATAGTCACACCATGCATAATTGACATTAGATTTTATTATAAGTTTTAGCTGTTATTATTTTATACTAGAATTCTTAAGTGTATACCGAGTGCTTTGTTTTAGTCTAAGACTGTAATAATAAATTGTGTGAACCTGATACGGCCACTAGAATTTAGGCTACTTAAAAATGTTGTCACTTTGTCATCATTAGAATATTTGTTTTCTTAGTTGATGGGAATTTATTAAAGTCATACATTTCCATGTTTTTTTTTCTTCCCGTGTCAGGGATTTGTTTTTTTCAATAATTTGGACAGTGTCAATATGACATCATCCTACTGATAAGTTGATAGTACACAATCATTTTTATCACAAGCATCTTGATACGACATTGGTATGTTGAAAGTCTCCTGCTTCTCTTTCACCATTGCGAGTTGGGGAACTTAGAATGTGGAGATTTTTAGATTTTTTTTTTACAATAGAATAGAACTGGAAGGGACCTTGGAAGTCTTCTTGTCCAACCCACTGCTCAAGCAGGAGACCATATACCCGTGATGATGAACCTATGGCACGGGTGCCACAGGTGGCACACGGAGCCATATCTGTGGGCACGCAAGCACATGTGCATGCTGGCCAGCTGATTTTCAGACCTTTCGGGCCCACCGGAAGTTGAGAAACGGGCTGTTTCCGGGCCTCAGGAGGGCCTCCGGGGGGGTGGGGAAGGCCATTTTTGCCCTCCCCAGGCTCCTAGAAAGCCTCTGGAGCCTGGGGAGGGCAAAAAATGGGCCTACCAGGCCTACTGTGTCATCACGTGCCAAAAGCAGGGGGGAGCAGAGGGAGGTCACGTGTGCATGCGTGGGGAGACGGGGCACATTGAATTATGGGTGTGGGCACACATGTGCACAATCCCCCCCCACTCTGCCCGCTTTTGGCACGCGACGGCAAAAAGGTTAGCCATCACTGCCATATATCATTTCAGACAAGTGGCTGTCCAGTCTCTTCTTAAAAATGAAAAAAAAAAGAGAGAGAGAGAGAGAGAGAGAGATGCCACTTATTTATTTTACTGCCTATTAACAGAAAGAAGCGGGAGAAGATGTGCTGCTCTTTACCTCCACTTTCCAGATGGCTCCATATATGTAACACACTGCACTGAAAAGCATGCATATATAATCCATTAAAAAAAAGGCATCTATAATCACGATAAGTATGCAAAACTAATTATGACCATATATGCTGTAAATTAAAATCTTCATTAAACTTCCAAAGAAACAGCAAGTCTTAAATTTCATAATGTCTCTTAAGAGTCTAGCTTTCAATACATTTTTGTAAAGTTGAGCAGTTACAGAGTAGCTGTACTTTGGGTAGACTTTGTTATCAAATATTAATGTCTGTAGCTCATGCAATCCAAGAAATTTTCAATTTGTAAAATAAATTAAAAATCTAAAATAGAGACTTTTATTCTCATAAGGACAACTGATTCCCCCTCCCCATAGTTTATTAATGTCAAGAAAATTCAGTTTCCATGATCCATAGAACATTGCATTAGCAACATCCCAGTGATGAGAATGCCAAGACTTTTGCACCTGCAGCTATCTTCCTGATCCAAGCAAGCTTGTACAAATTATTAGTAGGTTTGCTATTCTGCTTGCACATTTGTATCAGGTACATTCTGGCTCTCTAGAATGGTATAATAATCATCACATTCTCTGATTCTTGGCAACAGAACTGTTCTTTCATCTCCACAATTTTCATAATTTTATTAGTAAATAATCTTTGTATCTTTTGTGAACTACAAGAATGGAATTTCTACCCTGAATATTTGCTATTTGGTATCATCATATGACTTTTCATTGTGATTTTAGATTTCTGCCAATTTTTGACAAAGCATCACAATACAAATAATGAGTACAACTGCCTAGAATTATGTAATACATTAATGTGTTCAGCAAACTCATCAGCAAACTGGGAAATTTGATGATGCAGTGAAAATGGTAGCTATTAAATCAAGCCCGCACCAGGTAGTTATTATTTGATTATTTTTTTCTGGCCATGCAATATTTTATGTGCTTGTTGATTTGTTTCTAAGACTTTTTCAGGGCAAATTTTTACTGATGTAAACCATCAAACTTTACAAGTTTGTTAGTAACTTAACAACTGCAGTGATTCATTTAACAACTGTGGCAAGAAAGGTTGCAAAATGGGATAAAACTCACTTAATAATTGTCTTGCTTGGCAACAGAAATTTTGTGTTCAATTGTAGTCATAAATTGAAGACTATCTGCACTTGAATTTGGTTCATGAAAGCCACAAGATGCCAAGACGAGCTTCTATCTATCTCAGCTCAAATTTTCCAATTTTGGATTGCTGGACTGAAATTATTTTGTCCCTAGATAAGCAATGAATATCAACAGATTCAGAACAACTCCAAGCTTTGCAAATGACTTTCAAGTCTTTAGGATTTTTTTAGAACAAGGTTCAGGAAACTCTCAAAAGAAGCCCCATAAGAATTTAATGAAATAGAGGGGGTGCAAGTCCGTGATCTTGGGGTAGGAATGAGAATGGAATGACTATATCCACAGCAACATAACCAGATACAGACTAGAGTGTTGTTTTAAAAGGGAGAAAAGTAATTATTTCAGTATAGATCCAGTAAAATCCAGTATAGATTCCAGTAAAATTGGAGAGCAAAAACAAAACAGAACCTCTCTTCTTATGCAATCTGAGGAAGATACCACATGTTCTGTGGGTCCACACTACTATCAGATATTTGAGAATGGAAGAAAAACCAGTGAAAAAAGTGAACCAAACAATTCATTGGACAATATGCTATTGCAAGACTCCCTCCTATCAAACTCTAAAATCATCATTTGAATGTTTGATGTGCAGAGATTGAAAAGTTTAAATTAATTGCATATTAGCACTGATGGCGGTGGCTTCAATAAAACATAATTGTTTTCACTAGAATTCAGTACAGGGTGTTACTACAATCCAATAATGAAAAAATGGAATTACCCACATAGCTATTATGGCAAATGACTGGAAGGAAATTTATAATACAATGTAAGAAAGATTTGTGCTATCAATATAAGCCACCTTCATCATGTCAACACAAAGTCTTCCACAGCTTGCTATCGCTATCTATAACAAAATTTAACAGAATAAAACTCATGAGATAGATCCACTTTGTATATAACCTGGGTTGGTCTAGTGGTTAGAGCAATTGTCTAGAAACCAGGACACTGTGAGTTCTTGTCTTGCCTTATGCACGAAAACCACTTGCGTGACTTTGGGCCAGCCTAACTCATCTCAAAGGTTGTTGTTGTGTGGAAAACAGGAGGAGGAAGGAATATTAGATATGTCCACTATCTTGAGTTATTTATAAAATAATAAAGGCAGGATTCAGCAGGTTCTGACCAGTTCTGAAGAACCGGTAGCAGAAATTTTGAGTAGTTTGGAGAACTGGTAAATACCACCTCTAACTGGCCCCACCCCCATCTATTCTCTGCCTCCTGAGTCCCAGCTGATTGGGAAGAAATGCGGAGTTTGCAGTATCCTTCCCCTGCCACGTCCACCAAGCCTTGCCACACCCACCAAGCCACACCCATAGAACTGGTAGTAAAAAAATTTGAATCCCATCACAGAGGGAGGGAGGGGAGAGAGAGCGCGAGCATAAACCAAAGAATCTGTCCAAAACTTGGCATTTTTTGAATGGATGTCAGAAATGAATTCAATAGGTTGTACCCTTTGTGCCACATCTTTGAACCTCCTGAATTCAAATATGTATTTTCATGTGATCATCGAGCAGGGAAAGCTGCTTACAGGTTGGAGCCAAAGTACCTTCCCACCTTTGGATACAAACCTGTATTAAAAAATCTAAATTTGTAATACTTTGTTATCAGAGTCCATTCACTGACATTCTAACATGATAAAGCTAAATACTGAAATATGTTCAGATACTGATAAGTGATTAAATAATTAAATGCAATTAACTAAACAACCCCAATTAGAACAATGGGAAATGTTTAGAAATCAAACCTATATTAATATTGATATTTATGCCTTTTCCTGGCACTACCAGTTTTCTGTGGCTTGACAAAATATTGAAAAGCATGTTGTCTTCCTATTTAGTGTGTGTGTGTGTGAGTGTACAAAATGCATGACATTCTACCCTTAGTTATAAATATGTGTCTTTTTGCTTTGTCAAAATCAAATGGAGCTTTTCATTTTGGTATTTTGGAGGAGTGCTATTTCTAGCAAAAATTGTCCTTGGGTCTTTGGGTAAAATGCACCACTCCCTTTATAGAACACCCCGTTTAATTATTTATTTCAAGAACTCCTGACCCAGCCAACTGTTTATATTTTAAAAGGTCAGCACAATAAAACACACACACAACCAAATAAAAACCTTACAAGGGCTCACCCACCACCCTGATCCAAAGGTTGAAATAATAACACAATCAGGATGGGAGCTGAACGATCTTGGAGCAAGGTGGAGGGATATTGTTCTATAATAGTAATAATGCACACTCTTAACTTTCTTTTCTTGGGCCCTGGCAGTCACGCAGACGCTTTCCTCAAACATCTTTCTTGGTTTTCTCTTCATTTGTCTTATTTTTACCATGGCTGCCAGATCCAGACGGCCAATATGGGCACGGTGGGTTTCTACACCCCCCCCCCCCACTACCACGGAGGAATTATTCGAAATGCAACACCCCACGGCAGCCCTAGGCTTCCCACCCGAGACCAGGACAAAGACGCTCTCCTCATCCCGGGCTGCAGCGGACCATGTGCAGGCGGGAATGGATTGCAGAGACCCGCAGGAGGACCAGTCTGCCTCCTCCTCCACCTCCGCGTCTTTCGGCAACGGCCAGAACCCATTTCTCTACTCGGTCTCCTCAGTCTCGCCCCGGCCGTCAGAGGCCACTCGTCGCGGTTATAGTTTAGCAAATTTGCGCGGGAAGGGAAAGGGACGGGGTCCACACTCGTGGAGAAAACTGAGCGCCGCGCTGCTACTGTTGCAATTATTGCCCCCCCCCCCTTTATTTTTATTTTAATTCAACCGTAGCCACTACTAAGGGTTTTCAAGTTTCACCTCGGCCCACATAGCTATAAGAAAAGTCTGTTGTTGTTTTTCTGGTATGACTTTGGTATCAGGGTTGCCCGATCTCTGCTGACGCAATCGGGCTTTTGGAGGAGCCCCTCTGTGGTCGTTTCTCCCGATCCTTGCCAGGGCATTTTTATTCATTTCCCTGGGCTTTCCCAGGCATGAATCAGCAGTTACTGGAAACAGGCACAGGAAGTGCCCTTTGCGTTCATGTTCTGCCTCTGGATTTTCAGAGCTGTTGGCTTGTCTGCTGGGAGAAACGGATGCCAGACTAGATCGGTTCCTCATGCCTGTCAGCGCCTTTGGCAATGTTGCCTGAGGCTATTAAGAAACTCTGATCCAAGAGCTGGAAGCTTGGGAAAGAATTGGCTCTAACTTTAGACATTTATTAACTGTTTGATGTCAGCAGTTTACCTGTGACAGCTGCCTTCCTGCCCTGACCCGCAATCTGGAGTTTAGATTGATTTCGGATATCGCAGCTACAGCTTTTCACAGTCTCCTTCTTTTTAAAGTGTTTGCAAAGAATTGTTGAGGCAAATTAACTTGTAAAATGCTTAACCTAAACATTATAAACATAACCTGGGGGATGTTTACCCTTGTAGTCCTTATTTTTGGAAAGAAAAGGGTGGTGGAAAAAGTTTGCACATGGCTATCAAAGAGACGCAAAATCAACAGATGAACTTCTTCATAGTTCATGCCTCATGACATGCTGTGGTTCATTATTAACCGTGATACATTGGATAAATAACATCGGTTAAGTTCATGTGCAGTATTCATCAAAAGCCGTTGATTGTAAACCACGCTGCTCCAGTTTTTGGCAAAGCACACTAAGCCAAGATCAAACCATATTATGACTTGGTTCAGTATGTGAACAAAGGCCACACTGCATCTTCTTACTGTTAAAACAACCATTTGAACCATTGCCACACTGGAACAAATGCATGAGAGTCATGAGGAGACACAGTGTCTACAAAATGGTTAAAGTGAAATGATAATCCTTCAATAATCTGAAATTTCATTTTTGATTTTTTGCCAATGCTGAGCTTTCTTACACTTCGAAGAAATTATGGGCTCACAGTTTAGAGAAAAATAATAAAGCTCTTCATTTAAAAAAAATGGGTAAAAATGTCAGCTATATTTTATGAAGCAAATTAAGCAGGCAGCAGGTAAAGGAAAAGTATGCAAATGAGCCATTTCATATGGCTAGACAAATATTCAGGATCAATTTGAAAAAATAGAAGATAATAAAATGCTAGCTCATTCTCTTATATTTTCTGACATGATTTAGCAAAAGACTGTAGCTATAAAAATTCATGAAAGTGTTCATAAAAAAAGTTACGAAATATATTAACAAGACAAAGTATTTTTTAAAAAATCAGCAAAAATAACCAGGGTGCTGTGAGATTTATTGTGTAGCATACGTTTTTGTAGTCTACAGCCTTTTTTAATCTAAATTTGTATCCTAATATAATTTGTTAACCTTTTTTATTGTCTATTTCTTTACTAAAGTTAAAAGGAATGCCTTTCAGAAAGGAGATCTCATATCTTGGACTATTCTATGGACCCCTTATAGCCAGTGCTGAAGTGAATTTTTATTCTGGAAGATTGCTTGCATTCCTTAAACTCGAGACTTCCCCCCAGTTGAAATCTTGTAATTTGTATTGTTTACCCAGTTCACACACATGTGCATCCGTATGCATGCACTCTAGAAACAACAGTGTGATCTCAAATACAGTAGAACTTCTGGTCACGAATGCTTCTGACCACGACCAAATCGGGTTCCGACCAAAAATTCACAATTTATTTTTTTTTTGCGGCCGATTTCTCCTTCCGTGCCATTTTTTTTTTGTAAGCGCCAAATTTCCAAAATTAGCTTCTGGTCATGACCAAATTGGGTTGCGACCAAAGTTATGGAATGAATTATGGTTGTGACCAGAGGTTCTACTGTACAGGTAGTCCTTGACTTACAACAGTTCATTTAGTGACTGTTCAAAGTTACAATATCATTGAAAAAAGTGACTTATGATGGGTTCCACTTACCTTTACTAACCGTTTGTAATGGGAGTGTACGCACGCACTTCTGCACATGTGCAGATCACCCATGATGATGTCATGGCGGTTGGGAGGAGCCTCCCGCTGGTTTTACTACCAGTTCTATAGAACCAGACCGAACTGGGAGCACTGGGACCGAACCCACCACTGCTTATGACCATTTTTCACACTTACGACCATTGCAGCATCCCCATGGTCACATGATCAAAATTCAGATGCTTGGCAACTGACTCATATTTATGATGGTTGCAGTGTGCAGGGGTCATGTGATCACCTTTTGCAACCTTCTGACAAGCAAAATCAATAGGGAAACCAGTTTCATTTAACCACCGTGTTACTAATTTACCAATTGCAGTGATTCATTTAACAACTGTGGCAAGGAAAGTGGTAAAAGGGGGCAAAATTCACTTAACAAATGTTTCAGCAACAGAAATTTTGGGTTCAATTGTGATCATAAGTTGAGGACTAACTGTATTGCTTCTAGCTTTTCTATTCAAATAATGCAGGCTGTCCTCGAAGTGAGTAAGAGTGAGGGAATTGACCTCTTATGCCAATTACCTTGGCCTCTTTATCTCCCTCTGGCATTGCTGTAGTGGTAAATAATGGACTTGTAAACTGGAAAGGTTGACGATTTAAGCATTTTTTTGTTGAAAGTTATCTTAATCAGATGTCTTTTAGTAAAAATATATTAATGATGGAAGAATAAATGATTTTTTTTCATTAAGAAATCTGACATTTAAGACAGGCTTCTCTGTATTTGCTTCTACTTTGAAAAATGAACACTGGCTGCCCTCAGAAATCTTGTGGATATTATTTATATTTTTGGTGGGATGGCAAAACTAGACGTACAGAGCAGAATATGTTAGGAACAGTCCCTTATATACAGTATTTGTAGAATATGTGCACAGAATTATGTAAGGGGAAAAAAATTGCTTTCGCATCAACTCTAAAGTAGAAATGCCTCCTGTAGTATTTAAACAGGATGGATGCTGGAATGTAATCACTGCATGGTAGGCATAAGAAAAATAGTAGACTAGTATCTATGGTATTTAGAACATGAACATGAGGCACATAGGGGAGGAAAAGTAGTGCTAGAAAAATTATCATTTTGTCAATGATTAACACTATAATAGGAAATGCAGCTGCTGCCTGCTGTGTATGCTAAATGATTTTTAGTCCTTTTTGCAGATGAATATATAAAGGTCCAAATAGCATCTGCTATAAGCATGACAAAAAATATTTCTCTGAAATTAGGTCAGATTCATTATGCTGCTAGACAATAATCCAGCTTGTCTGTTTATACAACTAGCATATTAATATTTCTCCTCAGAGTATTCCACCAGTAAAAGTGATAATACCATAACTTGGAAGCATGTGAATTTTGAAAGTAGTGCCCGTAAGATAGAGTGGGGTATACATTGTGTTAGTTAAGCAGTTGATTTAGTGTTGAGATATAAAAAGATGAAGACATCATCTCCTCTTAAGTGGAACCCCACTCCTGATGTCTTCATGACATTGTGTCCATGTAACTTTCTTCATAATATAAAATTAAATTTGCTTTTGCTGACTTCTAGGTTGGCTATAATCCTAGGCCTTTCCTCATAGTTGCCCATCCAAATTCTCACCAGGTACCCCTTAACTGTTCAAACTTAGCCAAAGGTGACTAAGTGCTGCCACCTAGCTTGATGTAGACATATGACATGCAAGAAGAGTTGTTTTTGGTTTCTCAGCATTTTTTGCTGTTGTCATTAGGATAATACGTGTGTATCAGTGGTAGATTGCTCCCGGTTCTGTCCGGTTCTTGCGAACCTGTAGTAAAAGCGGTGGGAGGCTCCGCCCACCCATCTGGATGTTATAATTGACGATTTGCGCATGCACAGAAGAGCACGTTCGCACGTTCCCATTGCAAACCAGTAGTAAAGGTAAGTAGAACCCACCCCTGGTGGGTATCATAACCTGTGTGTGTGTATGTAGGGAAAATAGATGATAGATAGATAGATAGATAGATAGATAGATAGATAGATAGATAGATAGAAAGATAGATAGATGATAGATAGATAGATAGATAGATAGATAGATAGATAGATAGATAGATAGATAGATAGATAGGACGGACAGAATTATGAAAGGATGAATAGGTATTTTCTAACAAAAACAAAGTAAATTGTTTTGAATTTTTGAAACAAACTGCATTTAAACTGCATTAATTTTTAATCTCTAATGTTTTAAGTGGCCCAAATCAATCACAATACAAGAAACAATACAAAATCTTCAAAATGGAGAAATCCAATAATTCCTTCAAAGGCTTTGTAAATGTGGTAAATTGCACAGTTTAAATGAAATTACAAGACTAGAAAGAGAACAAAAATCTGTTGATGGCTCCCACTTTTATTGATTTATGAAACCCACTCTATAATATTGATGTTACTTTTGGTGCTATAGTTTTTGGTGCTGTAATAATTTTAACAATGAATGTTATGTTTACATTTTAGCAGCCCTACTTTTGCTGTAATTCATTTTCTTAATAGTATATTTTTAAGAAAGGGGGCATTTTTGTTTCCTGGATAAAGATAAATTCCTAGTTCATTAATCGATCTCTGTTAGCTGTATGTGTGAAGGCAATCCATCCCAATCTGAGAAACTAATTTATCAGGAAGTTATACTGATTGGAGCAGAAAGCTGCCACAGGATTAGCAGAAATAATTCTATGGGGCAACAAAGAAAATCTCTAAACCCTTTTAACTCACTCCAACCTCAGCTAGAAGTGAAAGCAAAAATTTAGGGCTCCTCCCGTTTCCATTTTCTTTTATCAAGTATTTCTTCCCTTAGAAATAATGGGAGAAAAGAATACCCACCTTGATCACATGATCAAAAATTAGGTGCTTGACAACTGGATCATATTTATGAGGTTGCAGTGTCCTTAACAACCATGTTAATAACTTAATGACTACAGTGCTTCACCTAAAAACTGAGGCAAGAAAGCTCGTAAAATGGGGACGAAACTCACTTAATAACTGTCTCACTTGGCATTAGAAATTTTGGGCTCAATTGTGGGCATAAGTTGAGGACTACCTGTAATTTCTTCCCAAAATTTTAGATTGGGGAAAAAATTAGCCAATATAAGTTAGCAATGTATGCAGACTTTGGCTTTTGGAAATCTTTCCAATTTGGTCAGATGAACAGGATGGGGTGGGGGTTGGGGACTTAATAATAGAGGAATTGGTGCCATTCCAATCACCAGGAGATATATTCTTCAATTACTTCTCTCTCTAGAGCTTGGTCTGATCCAATCTGTTTTTGAAATTGATTTTTCTTTTGACACCATATCCTGTCCCACCAAGTTTTATACCATTCTATTTTCATGTTTGGAGCGTAATGCTTGTGATGTCTGCAGCCATACTCTAATAGCTTCAAAATTATGGGGATTATTAGACAATTGAAATTATGCCCCTTTTAATGTGCACTGCATGCATTTCATGCATGTGAAGTGGGACAAGTTTTCAATTGTCTGGTTGCACCAGCCCCTTTGGAATTGGAGACCATTGCTCTATAGTAGTGCTTCTGATAGACAGTCACTAGGATCCTGAATCTCTTGTTCCTTTTGCACATTCTCTTGGATTGGAAAGTATAGCACACATCTAGGAAGAAGGCCATATCAATGAAGTTTGGCATTTTTGCCAAATAAGCGATATGAACTTGTCTATAAAGTCAACTGTTCAAAACAACTTGAAGGAGATTTTACCTATAGTTAACCCTATAGAGTAAACCCAGTTAAGGAATAGACTCCATATACTCTAGGCCTAATACTACTTTTATTGAGATTGGCTTTAGGAGCAAAATCATGTAAATCTGAATAGCAACAGCACTTAGACTTATGCACCACTTCACAGTGCTTTACACTCTCTAAGCGGTTTACAGAGTCATCATATTGCCCCCAACAATTTGGTTCCTCATTTTACCGACCTTGGAAGGATGGAAGGCTGAGCCAACCTTGAGCTGGTGAGAATCGAACTGCTGGCAGTTGGCAGAATTAGCCTGCAATACTGCATTCTAACCACTGCCACCATGGCTCATAGTATGCGTTCCCTCCCTATTTTTACATTCTTGTGAATTGGGGGCTATCTGTCAGATATTTTTATAACCCTTCCTGCTTATTTGGGCTTCAGAAATGATTATCTACCCATTGTCTTAGTAATAGATCTTCCTTCTCTCCTTCAGAGTAACCTTTACACCTATTTATCTATTTATCCTCACCTCCTGAGGATAGAAACAAGTAAGACAATTCCACATCATTATTTCCCTAATAGCAGCAGCATTTACATTCATTCTCTGACCAGCCAGCCAGTCTGTTAACATCTCTTGAAGTGTGTAACTAAATGCTCCTTTCATGCTTTGGATCAGGAGGTTTGATGGGTCTTGGTCATTTCAATCCAACATTCAAGGTGGATTTTTTATTTCCCAACAGTAGAACCAGCCTTGTAAACAAAGATTATGCAGATCTCTTATCTGAGATACTCTATTTTACACTGGAACTTTTTTTCCTCTTTCCATTTGTAATATTTGACTGAAATGTCAGTGAAATTTGCCGGGTAGAAAATAATCCCTGTTCACAGTAAATATGTAATGAACTGTTGAGATAATATATACTGTATGCATTTCAAGCGAGGTTCCTAATCATCCAGTAAAAAGCCCTATGTAATTTGAATGACTTGTTAATTTCAACACCCGCGTGCTCTAATATGGCTGTGACCCCATGTTCATCAGTTTTCCCTCAGCTCTAAAGAAAAATCACCTACAATCAATTCACATATTTTCCCACAGAACAAAAATACTGAGAAATTGTTTTGTCATAACAACTCAGCATGCCCTTCCACCTAGCGTTTTGTTGGGGGTGTTTTTTGTCAGTGTTCTATGATTTGCTGAGACTATTCTCCCTGGAAAAAAAAATATTCAGATATAAACTATGGGTTTTGCAAGACAGACAACCATAGCTCATAGGACTCAGATATCCAGAGCAATTGCATGCTCAATTTATGCTGGCTGAGAGATTGCTAGATCTGGTGAATGCCGTGCTTTGCTGGCACAACACATCTGTGGCTGGCATGAAAAATTCACTGGTTTGTCCAATTAAAACCAGCTTTGGGAATGGAAGGATAGATTAAGGGGACCTCTTTCCTTAGCCCAAACAACAGACTAAAGAGGAAGGACGCAGATGGTACAGAAAGCAGAAACATGGCATGAGAAAGGAACAAAAAGAGCAGTGGGAGGAGACAGCCTCAATCTGCTTCCTAGAGTTATGCAGCAGGATAGACCTCCAAATATTAAATATATTTTAAATGGTAAGCTGCATAGGATGAAGGCAGCAACGGAGCCTAAAATCTGCTATATAATGCAATTAGGCAAATCCAATTATGTACATGTGAACTGGAATTATGAAATGTATGGAAAGAGAACTGCAGCATCTTGTATGGTGAAGCTATTTTATAGGAAAGTTCAGAGATCTCAAGTGATTGAAAACAGAGTTACCACAATATTAATGACCAATATAACAGTGTGATAGTTTGGGCCTGTGCCCCTTTTCAGATATGTTCACGCCCATTTCAAAGAGTTGATGAAGACTTGAAATTTTTAAGGCCAAGGTATGACAACACATGTTTCTTTTTCTATCTATACAGCCAGTCAAACCATATTTGTGCATGTTCAATTTGATACCCAAGACAGAATTTTGAAAAGTTGAGAGCTAAGTGTTTCATGACCTTTTAAAAGACAGTACAGACATCATCATTATTTCCTATCTGTAATGTTTCCCTACTTTCCATTATCTTTCGGTGTTTTCATTACATGAAAAATAGATGGGCAGATGATACTGTTAATATGGCACTGCACTACATTTTACAACTTGAATCTCCAAGGACCTTTTTGTAGACTTCAGCTCGGCATTCAATACCATCATTCCAGATATTCTTCTCACTAAACTGACTCAGCTAGCTGTGCCTGACCACACTTGTAAATGGTTCATAAGCTTTCTAACAGATAGGAAGCAGCAGGTGAAGCTAGGCAAAATCACACCAGATACCTGTACAAATAGCACAGGGCTTGTGCTCTCTCCATTACTCTTTTCTCTCTATACTAATGCCTGCATTTCAAAGGATCCCTCTGTTAAAGTAGTGAAGTTTGCAGAGGAGACAGCAGTGATTGGTCTCATTCGAGATGCAGACAAATCTGCATACAGACAGGAAGTTGAACAACTGGCCCTGTGGTGCAGTCGGAACAATCTTGAATTGAACACACTCAAAACTGTAGAGATGATAATAGATTTTAGGAGAAGCCCTCCTATTCTGCAACCTCTTACAAAGGTAGACAACACAGTATCAATAGTAGAGATCTTCAAGTTTCTAGGTTCTATAATATCTCAAGACTTCTAGGTTCTATAATATCAAAAACATCATCAAAAAAGCATAACAAAGAATGTTCTTCCTGCACCAACTCAGAAAGTTCAGACTGCCCAAGGAGCTCCTGATACAGTTCTATAGAGGAATTATTGAATCTTACATTTCCACCTCTATAACTGTCTGGTTTTGCAACCAGACACACACAGACTTATACGGACAGTTAGGACTGCAGAACAAAATAATTGCAACCAGTCTGCCTTCCACTGAGGACCTGTACATGGCATGAGCCACAAAATATCTAAAGACTTCTCACATTCTTCCCTCAAGATGACACCATAGGGCACTGAATGCCAAAACAGCTAGACACAAATCCCCATGCTATCACTCTGCTAAACAACTAATTCCCACAACGCTGTCTATGTCCTAGGATTTGAAACCAGCTAGTAGGGCTGTATTACCTATTATCCTTCTCATCTGGCCTATTACCTATTTCCTTAGCTTCATATTACTATAACTTGTTGTATCTTGTGATTTATATTGATTGCTTTTATTTAGTATCCTATTGTGATTTATGTTGATTGCTTTAGTATCCCATGACTATCACTGAGTGTTGTATCTGATTTATGATTATTTTATTTATGATTATGGTTATCACTTGTTGTTTGTATGCACATTGAGACCTTATGCACCGGAGACAAATTCTTTGTGTGAGTCCAATCACACTTGGCCAATAAAGAATTGTATGAACATGCATACAGTAAACCCTTTCACACCTGGAATCAGCTGCACTGTGGTTTTGTTTTAGTAGCACTAAAAGGCTCTTGTCTGGAAGCACCTTTAATCTGAATTAATTTTGAAAAGTTCAAAGCTTTTGAATGCAGCAAGTCGGTTGCCAGAGTAATGGCACAATCAGTATAATGGTGTGTGTGAGAGAGTTTGTGTGTGTGCGATTATCCTGGAAAGGCTGGGAAAAGTGTTATCATACCCAGTTAATCTTAGAGAAGGCTAACTCTTTGGTTCCATTCCCAGGACAAACTGCTAAAACTGAAATAAGGATGCAAGGGAAATATTGGATACAAGGCAGAAGTACTGTAATGATTTCTAGCTCTAACAGTTAGAAAATATGAAAATTAACAAGAAAACCATTGCTTTTTCTTTCCAGAATGGGAGGGGGGATGGGAAGGAAGATAGGACACTAGAACTATTGTTGTACTTTTGTATCTTTTGGTATAAGTCACTTTCACTAGCAGAGAAAGGAATGGAAAGCAAGGCCATAGCATCAGCTATGGTTAATGCTTTTCTTAAACTGATCTGTTTTTTTTTAAATGTCTCTTAAGATTTAGAGATGCTTGGGGTTTTTTTCCTTTTCTCTTCTAGTTCACTTTCCTTTTATGTTGCATCTTACAGAATAACAGAGTTGGAAGAGACCTTGGAGGTCTTCTAATCCAACCCCTGGTTCAGGCAGGAAACCTGTTACCATTTCAGACAAATAGTTGTCCAATCTCTTCTTAAAACCTTCCAGTGTTGGAGCATTCACAACTTCTGGAGGTAAGTTGTTCCACTGATTAATTGTTGTAACTATCCAGAAATTGCTCCTTAGTTCTAGATTGCTTCTCTCCTTGATTAGTTTCCATCTGATGCTTCTTGTCCTGCCTTCAGGTGCTTTGGAAGTCTTAAAAGTGTCAACTTATGGGAAGAGACTGTCTAATGACTGATCTACATTCCGCCATGGAATGGGGAAGAGTTTCAGCAAACAGCAGCAGTAATAGCACTTAGACTTATATACCACTTTACACTACTTTATAGCCCTCTCTAAGTGGTTTACAGAGTCAGCCTATTGCCCCCAACAATTTAGGTCCTCATTTTACCCACCTCGGAAGGATGGAAGGCTGAGTCAATCTTGAGCCTGGTGAGATTTAAACTGCCAAATTGCGGGCAGCCAGAAGTCATCAAAGTATGTAGCCTGCAGTACTGCACTCTAACCACTGTGCCACTGTGGCTCATAGATTACTTAGTCCTGGGAAAGAAGCAAATGTGAGAAAGAAACTCAATTGATTTTGTTAGGTATAAGCGATAATAGAAACTAACTTTGGCAAGCTTTCTAGATTCTGTTCTAATACGCTGAGAAACAGTAAAGAATGTTCTTGACATCCTAGATTTCCCTGTTCCTTGTCCAGGCCTACCTCAAATGGCTGATATGGTTGACCTCTGTAAGTGGGCTAGGAATATGAGAGAGGAATTTCAGCGATCCCAATAAATAACAACAAAATAATTCAGACTGTCATTTATTTCATTTTTAAATTGAGAATAATTCTTATTTAGTTAGCTATTGTGGACTCAGGGTTGCTAAAATCAAGCTGAGCTATGAACGCTGGCATTGAATAAGGGCAAAGTGCCAATGAAAAGCTCTTATTACCAACAGGTGAAGGCCCCTCTTCGCTTCGACATGAAAAAGGACCAGCACTGTGAACTTTGCTCAAGTGCCTTTACTGGAGGGAAACATAACACCAGTGGAAATCCCCTCTTTGCTCAGTGGTGTGAAAATCCAATAGGTGTTAAA
The DNA here is from genome assembly GCA_030761175.1 of Masticophis lateralis. Taxonomy (NCBI): domain Eukaryota; kingdom Metazoa; phylum Chordata; class Lepidosauria; order Squamata; family Colubridae; genus Masticophis; species Masticophis lateralis. The sequence goes on from JAUDYJ010000003.1 coordinate 69,035,084, forward strand.
CCCTCATGCTGTGTGCATGTCAGAAAGAGGAATGCCCAGTGTAACTGAGACCAGGATATGTTCTGCCCTGTGGTGTGCTGTGAGATGCTTCGGAGTTTGCCAGCTGTTTGAGACTGAAAAATTCAGATCACTTGACAGATCCCAATGTCTGCCAGTGTATGTCCAAGGAAGAGAAGTGCTTGTGCTCAAAGATCAATAAATCTCTTATGGGACAGATATGGGAATATTTATGGCAGCACCTTTTACAGTGGACTTGGAAGAGAGACAGAATCTATGAGGGCAAAAGGCCAGGGTATATTTTTCTCTTTTTCTACCTCTTTTTATTTCCTTCTTTGTGGCTTTTTTTTTAAAAAAAACCACGCCTTCCTTTTGCCTTCCATGATAGCATACGAACCACAACCTTCTGGACATAGGTAATCCTTGATTTATAACCATGCATTTGGTGACCGTTCGAAATTACAGCATCACTGAAAAAAAATGACTTATGACTTTTTTCACGCTCACAACCATTGCAGCATCCCCAAAGTAACCTGGTCAAAGTTTGGATGCTTGGCAACTGGCTTGTACTGATGACAGTTGCAGTGTCCTAGAGTCATGTGATCACCTTTTGAGACCTCCTGACAAAGTCAAGGGGGAAACCGGATTCACTTAACAAGTGTGTTACTAACTTAATAACTGCAGGGATTCACTTAATTGTCACTTAAAGAAAAGTCGTAAAATGGGGCAAAATTCACTTAAGCGTCTCACATAACAACATAAATTTTGGGTTTGTGGTCATAAGGTGAGGTTTTCCTGTACTTCCATTTTCTCCTTTACGCTAAAATGTCAGAACAGAAAGTGGGGCAGATCTTTTGCATGGTGCTCTCAAAGCAAAGGTCACTTTTTCTGTCCCTTTAATTTTATTTATTTATTTATTTATTTTTATTTAATTACATTTTTATACCGCCTTTCTCCCGAGGGACTCAGGGCGGTGTATAGCCAATAATAAAAATAACATAAACACAAAAGTTAAAAACAATTTAAAACATATGCCATGGTTTGGCTAAATATTTTTTTAAAAACCCAATTAAAATACCCATTAAAATTCATCCTTCCTTTAGACCAGCTTGTTGGAATAGGAAAGCCTTAAGGGCATAGCGAAAGTTACGAAGGTTGGGGATCCTACGTATCTCCAGGGGCAATTCATTCCATAGGGCAGGAGCCCCCACAGAGAAGGCTTTCCCCCTGGGGGTCGCCAGTCGACATAATTTGACCGACGGCACCCTGAGGAGGCCCTCTGTGGGAGCATACTGGCCGGTGGGAGGCTATTGGTGGCAGAAGGTGGTCTTGTAAATATCCAGGTCCTAAGCCATGGAGTGCTTTAAAGGTGGTAACCAACGCCTTGAATTTTCTTGGAAAAATATGGGCAAAGTTTTCTATTGCTTTCTTCTAGTTTCAGGAAGGGCTTTTTATTGATGCTTTGGATTCCCTAATGGTTTTTCATCTAGGTCTCTGTTTCTCAACCTTAACCATTTTAACATATGTGGACTTCAACTCCCAGAATTCCCCAGCCGGCATGGTTGAGAAACACTGATCTAGGTTGTAATCATGTCTGACCCTACTTAGGTCTTTTTTAGGATCAATCAAGATCAACTAAGTGCTGCCAGCTCAGTTGAGTTCTCTGAATAAACAACCTACATAAAAGGATGACATTCAGCACTTATTTTCATTTTTCAGCTTTAATGATGGGAAATTGAAGGCATTAAAATAAAGACAGGAAAGAAGACAGCACAGAAATCAGAAATAAAGCATTTCTAAATATAGTATTTCTTAAAATACGATCCAAAGTGCCAGGAAAATAAGAGTTAGAATTAAAACTGTTTTAATGAGAGTTCACAGACAGTGAGCAAGAAGTTACAAAAAAATCAGGAGGTTATATGAACTTGAAATATCATAAAGCTGTAAGAAAAATCATCTGCTGTATCAGAAACTACCAAAACATGATATACTCTAGCATGCTGGACTACAGGATATATTTAAAGTATCTCATTGTTAGGACTTCCAAAATCCTAGATTGCTACTCCTACAGGTACTTCTTTCTGTGCCCACTAGATGTCCTATTCTCATTTTTCCATGATTATTTTAATTGTTAGAAGATGGATCCTCTATGATACTTCAGGAGAAAAGTTAGCCTGTGATTTCATCCTTGATTACAAGAACCTCTTTGGACTTAATGTAGACCCATAATTTGAAAGAGAAAGAAGGAGTAGATGAGTGGTTTGTTTGGAAATGAGCACATCCGCAAGGAAAAAAAAGAGAAAGTCTAGCTGAATCGGTATAAACATCTGAGGGAGTTTTCTGGCTATTACGTTGGTGGCCTTATGTGATTAGGCAACATTCAGTGCCCAAGCAGGTAAAGGGGAGGGCAAATCAAGAAGTAGGAGGCAGGGCTGGATTTCAACAGAAGGGGTTGGGATGGGATGAGGCCTCATCTTGTGCTTGGAATGGGCCAATTCGCCAGGGCCAACTTGTCACGAGACAACTCGCCATGGCCAACTCGCTGCGGGATAACTCTCTGTGGGGCAATTTAATTATTTAAAATAAATAACAAAATAATTTATTGCCTTTCTTTTTGTCCCCCTTTTTGCATTTTTAGAATCATCTTTAATGAGTCTATTCCAGCATTTCTTTGATATTAATGTAACTCTTGTCCTGCAGCAAGTTAGCTGTGGCAAGTTGGTTGTAGCTAGTTTGCCATGCTGAGCTAGCCGTGGCAAGTTGACCATGGAGAGTTGTTATAGGCCTTCTTGTTTATCCTTGCTGCTTCTGAGCTGGCCTCCCTAGGAATCTTTAGCTAACAAGTCTATATTTGTGATGGAGAACCTATGCCCGTTGCTCTTTTGGGTTCCGGCACGCCAGCTGGTCTTCACATACGCGGGAGCACTGGAAACTGGAAGAGCAGCTCCCCGGCATGCATGTACACACCAGGAAGCTGAGTTTGCAGCCAGCTGATCTTCACACGCCAGAAACCGGAAGACCAGGTGACTTGCGTGCATGCGTATGCCAGAAATCGGAAGCTCAACTTCCCAGCACGTGCTGTTGTGGCCCGCCAGCAGCCTGCACAGATCATGGCTGATCCCGACGACCAGGAGGCTGGTGTGGTGTCGCGCTAGCAGCCTGCGCAGCCAGCGCTTGCGTCGGACAGCGAGGAGGCCAAAGAGGATGTGATGCCAGAGGCAGAGACTCAGCCAGGGCCTTCAGAACCTCCAGAGGCTCCTTCCAGTGGAGAGAGTGAAGTGGAGGAGCCTCTTCTCAATGCTTGGGCACGCAGGGCTGCCAAAAGGCAGGAGTGCTACTCAGGAGGAGGAGGAGGTCTACTTGAGAGTAGGGCTTGAGGATAATTGGCCACTCCCTTAGCCTATTTAAGTCGCACGCAGCTACTGCTTTCTTGCTAGAAACGTCTCATTACTATAGAGCATCTTGGAGAGCGAGCGACTTCTCATATCTGGTTTTCTGGGCTGGTTGCCAACCTTTGTCGGACTTTTTTCTTAATAACTTTGATAAGGACTCTTTGCACGGGAAGCCTGCATTCTTGAAAAGGGGTTTGTTTGGAATTGAACAGTGGTTGCAAAGCTTGGTGTGTGTCACATTCTCTGGGAATCCGATGCTGGGGCAGAAAATGTGCATATGTGCCTGGGAACTGCTCTTTTGATTTCCGGCGCTCCTACGCATGCGTGCCAGGGGGCTGCTCTTCCAGTTTACAGTGCTCCCCCCGCGTGTGCACTCCCATTTCGGCGCTCTGCATCGAAAAGGTTCACCAACATTGATCTATATTGATGCCATTTTACTTTTTTACCTTTTTAATTAAAATTAGATAAACACAAATACACTCAAATTAATTAATCAGCTATTACTAGTATTACATTTCTGTTACATTACCACATAATGTTTTTCTATTGTTTTACCATTTCAGATAGTTTTTACAATGTTACACTGTTTTGTTTTTTAATTGATCTTTATTATTTACAGATAAAAAACATATAGTGTAATTATCAAACAGATATTATATATATATATATATTTGTATGTTTTTTGTATTAAGTCATCCTGGATTACCACGAATGGAGGAGATATCACAAATCTCCAATTTTTGCCTTTCAGCCCAATCTCATGGGCCGTCCAGACAGTATCATATAGCCGACAAGCTATTTTTCTATGTTTTTTAATATTTTTGCTGATAATACTATAAATAAAAATTTAAAAAAATAAAAAAGCCTCCCTTTATTTATAGTATTATCAGCAAAAATATTAATATTAATATATATATATATATATATATATATATATAAATATATATATATAACACAACACATAAAGACAACCACAAAGAAAGACTAACCGGGGGGGTCTTAACGATCCCCCAGATACCTATTCATAGTTACATCCCGGTAAAATTTTTTGTTCAGATAACATTAACTATTTTGAATATCAAATGCTATGTAATTATAACTAAGTATATATTTAATATTATATTGTTTACTCTATGTTTGTCCTCTTCTTTAGCCATATATACCAGTTACTGTAGTATATGGATTCTTTTTTCTCTCTTAGGATATATGTTAATTTGTCCAAATTGGCACAGTTCAATATCTTATTTATTTTAATTTGATCTGATGGTGTATTACAATGTTACACTGTTAACATACTTTTTTAAATCAGGTCACAAGAAAGGAATATATTTTTTTAGCAGCCTTGCGCTACATTTTGACTGAGTAAATAGGGAGGACAGCAGGGATAAAACGGTTATTTCTACAGTTGACTTGCACATTAAAAAGACTCATCTTCTTTGGGGCTATCTAAATATGGCATTGCCATAATGACTTGGTATCATATGCGAGGTTTGATTGGAAACCCCTGCATAGCTGTGTTTTCTTGCCATTTCTAGCAGAATTTCATAAGATGTAATTTGCATTCTTTTTGGTTGTGACCTAGGATCTTTCCCCACTGTTGACTTCAAGTGTTCTACATCTGTCCTTCACCTGGCGATAAATTACACTGGCATGTGAAATCCCTGATCCCTATCCTGCCTTTGTTGCTTTGTTTCAAGCCACTGAAATTCTCTGACTTGTTTCCAGCATTATGGGGTCTACACCTAACAAGTTTTATGTACATTGAGACTACTACACCTGGGGAATATTGGAATAAGGAAAACAACATGCCGGTATAACTAAAGACAACTTAATCTGTCTCACTTATAGGACAGAAACAAGATGAAAGCAGTGCTGTGGAGACACAGCAGAGCAGCGATGTTGCCAGTGGATGTTTGTATCATGGTAGCATGCATGTGGGAAAAAGCCCTCTGAGGAGGGATATAATAGACTGTGTATGCTATTGCATCTCTTTTCCTGGCAATAGAATTGTGTCTTGAAAATGTTTAATCAGCAGGTACGGGGGTTTTGCATCATAAATTTGCAAACGAATGAGCAATCAAATTAAGAAGATTCCCTTTTCCTCCCCATAGGAAACATATCCTGAAGGTTGCTGACAGTACAAAATGGCACCTCCTTCCTGTTCTGTACTTGAAAAGTGATAAAATGCCAGCAAAGCACAACAGAAGTTCTAGACATGGAACAATTATATCTTTATAGACATTCCCCACCCACCCAGTAGTTGCTTCTTAGAATGAAGCACATCTTCCTTACAGTTTGGTTTCTGTATAGTCCCTGTAGGGAGGAGGGAAAGGAGAAAGGAGAAAGAGAGAGACAAGGAGAGGGGAGAGAGAGAGAGAGAGAGAGATCTTGCACAGCACACATACATTAACTCTATTTACATGCATACATCTTCGCAAATATTTAAAATTGTATTTGTCTGAGAAAGGCATAAAAGTCTACCGCTGAACTGAAATCACCATATGACACACCCATTTTATGAATATCTAAATAAGCTTCCAGTTTTGAATGCTTCTCTCTCATTATTGCAATTTAGCACAGCTATTATACTGTTTCAACCTTCATTTCTCTCCTCCTCTAATACAGGTAGTCCTCAGTTTATGACCACGATTGAACCCAAAATTTCTGTTGTTAAGCCAGACAGTTGTTAAGAGAGTTTTGCCTCACTTTATAACCTTTCTGGCCATGGTTGTTAAGCGAATTACTGTAGTTGTTATGTTAGCACTGTGGTTATTAAGTGAAACTGGCTTGTCAGAAAGTTGCAAAAGGTGATCATATGACCCTGGGACACTGCAACCGCCATAAATATGAGCCAGTTGCCAAGCATCTGAATTTTGATCGTGTGATCAAGGGGATGCTGCAACAGTCGTAAGTGTGAAAATCAGTCATAAACCACTTTATTCAGTGCTCTTGTAACTTCGAACGGTCACTAAACAAACTGTTGTAGCTCAAGAACTACCTGTATCTTCTTCCTGGGCTGCTATTTGACTGAAATTACTTTGATAATCCATAAAAGTTATTAGAGGATACCATGAACTCCAGGAAAAATTTTGATCTATCTAGCCAGGCTTATCGGGTGGCCGATTGGGCCTGTGAAACTCATACCAATGAGGACAAAAAATGAGTACAGAACTCTACAGAAGTAAGACCTATGGGAATGGGGCAGTGATGGGTTTCTCCCGGTTCGGCCTGGTTCTCCCAAGCTGGTAGCGGTGATGATAGTGCACCCCCTGCATTATTCTTACCTTTTATTTGGCCCCACCCCCAATCTATTGCTGCCTCCTGAGTCCTAGCTGATGACTAGAGGGAAAAAAACTGTTTAGACTCTTGCCGTGGGGCTTCAAAGGGCCGCCCTACAGCTGATCAGTGTTAAAAGATAACAAATGAAATGAGTAGACCAGTGCTTGCAAAAACACATGAGTAGACCAGTGCCTGCAAAAACACATGAGTAGATCAGTGCCTGCAAAAATAAATGCGTAGATCGGTACAGCTCTGCAAGCAGTTAAAGCCTAGTAGACCAATACCTCTGCTAAATCTTAAATAATTGTCACATGACCATCAAGCCACGCCCATAAAATAAGCCGCGCCCACAGAACCGGTATTAAAAAAATTTAGAACCCACCCCTGGGGTGGAGGGTACCCCAGTATGGAAGTATATATGGAAGAATACGGTTTTGTCTAAAACGGCTATTCCTCCAAAGCATTCAGAAAGTGAAAAGTTCATTTCCTTGACCCATGCATGAGTTCTGAGTTGTGCTTTACGTACACTGTACTTAATATGCCTTTTTTTTATTTTTATTTATTTATTTAATCATATTTTTATACCGCCCTTCTCCCACAGGACTCAGGGCGGTGCACAGCCAAAGTAAAAACAAAACACCATAAATTTAAAACGTAAAAATATTAAACAATTTGGCTCAATTTAGTTAAAAACCCCAGAATTAAAATACCCTAATTAAAATTCATTTAAATGGTCAGCCCCGCCTGATGGAATAGCAGGTCTTGAGGGCACAGTGAAAGGTATGGAGGTCGGGGATCCTACCTATCTCCAGGGGCAGTTCATTCCAAAGGGCAGGAGCCCTCAGAGAGAAGGCTCTCCCCCTGGGGGTCGCCAGTCGACATAATTTGATCGATGGCACCCTGAGGAGCCCCTCTCTGTGAGAGTGAACTGGCCAGTGGGAGGCTATTGGTGGCAGAAGGCGGTCTTGTAGATACCGAGGTCCTAAGCCATGGAGTGCTTTAAAGGTGGTAACCAGCACTTTAAATCGCACCCGGAAGACCACTGGGAGCCACTGCAGCTTGCGCAGGAAAGGGGTTACATGGGCGCGACGAGTTATTCAGAAAGTAAATTTTCTAATAATGAAAGTGAGGAGTCTCAACTTAATGGATCCTGTGAGCAAAACTAAGTGTGCTGCTTTTGCACAACACAAAGGGTCCAGCCTTGCCCTTAGCCTTCAGTGACAAAAGTACAGCAACCGTGTCCTTTTATTGATTCACAGGTGTTGCTTGTTCTGATTATAGGTATGATGCAAACTAGCGATCAGATAGGTGGTAAACCATAAATGGTTTTTCTTTCCGGCTTCTGTATGGTAATCAGTAACGCTAAAAATCGGCACATCAGAATCTTAGGTTCCATTACATCAGACAGGATGGATCCTTTTAACCTTTGTGACTGTTTGTGATTTTGTAGAGGGCTATCTTAAGAGTCGGACATGCCTGAAATGATGTGAACATGTTGCCCTCCCGTCAAAAATCCATTTAATTTTAGACTGTGTTTGACTGGGGCACTTGAAATTTTTGCTAGCTTTTGTCTGTTTGTATCACAGAGCTAGTTTGTTTCAATGGAGGGCATTATTTTTGGGCTGTGATTCAGAAAGCTCAGCCGGTCATGCAGAGAAAGCTACAGTGTATGTATATTTTTGCCTCTATTTTCATGGCATGAGAATTGCTGCTGAAGGGACTAATCACCAGGTACAGGGGATTTGCTTCATAAATTTGCAAATTAGTAGTAAACGATCAAATGGCTTCTTGCCATTCTCAGTTACTTGGTTCCTGCTGACTTAAAATGGGAGTTTGTGGTATGCAATAATAACATTCTTATCACCATTTTCGATTTTTACGAGGAAAAATAAACAACTCTGCATGCTTAATGTACTTACTTAGGTTTCCCTTTGTCTATAAAAATAAATTTGGTATGTATGGGAGCAGGAAAAATACAGCTCTATGCAAAGGCATTTTGTGTTCGCTGGAGTAAGAGTGGGAATTACGTGGACAGACTTAAACTGATTTAATCACTTCATAGCTTTCATTCTTAGCAACTCTGGGAATGGCAGGAAGGAAATACAAAAGAACATAGTACTTTCACTAAATCATAACACACAGGATTCTTTGGGGGAAGCCCTGACAACTCAATGGGAAGAAAACCATAGCAAGTTTGTACTAATTTGGATTATTTGCATGGAAAGACAAATACTTTCATAAATTTGAATTCATGTGGAACCTAGTGTCCTATTAATTACAGGAAATGCCTTAGAAACTAGATTCTCATTTTGCAATAAACATTGTCACCCACATTTCAGTCTGGATGGTGTATAAACTTAGATGATTGAGAGTATCTTGTGAACAGGAAATTAAATGCAACATGATTACTCAGAATTTCTTCAAGGAACTTTCGCCTTTTAAATAAATATTTGCCATCATTTTTGAAGATGGGAACATGTACTAAAACAGAAGATACTTCCCATACACTATCATTGCCATTCCTTAAACTCTCCAAAACCGACTGAAGACAATAATAGATTGTCTTCAAACATATTGATCTTAAAGCACTGAGAAAAAGGACAGGTATTGTAAAAAAAAAAAAGCAAAAAACAGTCTTGTCTTATTCCATATAAAGGAGAAAATCAATTAATCCAATTCATTGCTTATGATCATGTCTACATTCTTACTTCATGCTGTCTATATTTGTTTGGCTATAGGCAAGTAGAAAAGGAGAGAAAAGGAGAGAGATGAAAGAAGGAAATAGTCCCAACAGTTCCTTCAAAAGAGATCTGAATGGGCATCAATCCTTGAAAGATCAGGAATCCTGAAGGCATGGTTCCTGCAAACAGAGAAGCACACTACTCTTCAGAGTTGAATTGTTCTAAAAAGAAAAAGAAACAGTAAAAGGACTAAACTTACTGCGACTTCAGATGCACAATAGTTGAGCCAGAAAATAAAATAGCTTATGAATACAACAGGCATTTTAGGATCGCAGTTCCCCAGTTGCTTTTGAATTGGTGCAGCATTCTCATGTGAAAATAGCCAGACACTTTTGCTTAACCCTGAAGTCCACAGATTAGCCTTTGGCAAATCAGTATCTTTATTTTTAATGACTCATTGGATTTCTGTGAGGCTAAAATGATGCTCTCAAGAGGAAAACTGATGTTACAAGATGTAATTAACAATCATGTCAGAATACAGAACCTACATTTTAGGTCTGTAAATTAATCGTAATGAACTTAAAAAGTAAGCCAACTCAATTATAGTTCTTTGAAAAAAAGCTTTTGGGATTTTTGAATTTACCCCTTTGGATTTTTTGAAATTAATGCTGACATTAGAGCTTCATGTCGGTCCTACTGATTTATGAAGAGAGCTGATGAAAAAAACAATACAGATTGCTGCTTATTTACACAAGGTCATCCAATATGTGATGAGTCAGTATTTGCCTCCCTAAATTCTGTAAGTGGTTATCTTTCAGCTGAGATAATTATAACCAAATGTTTTCTGTAATAAGTATTCAGTCACATTGCTTTGTAGCCCATTCTTCCATTTCAAAATGCTTCTATTAGGACCTACTCATTTTGGAGCATTTTTTGCTTGGCCACTTCAAAACAATATTCTTCATTCTCTTTTACACTTGTTTGTATGTGTCTTGGTATATGATCCACCTCTGTGTTTCAGTTTCAACCAAGGAAGAGATGGTGAGAGGTTCTTGTTGTGGTATGCAATGAATAGTTTCTGATAAACTTTTGATCCTTTATCTATAGAACATTCCTTCTGGGATCAGAAGAAGGATCATTCTGGTATTTGGTTGTTGTTGTTGTTTTTAGCAAACTGAAGATAACCATTAATGTTTTCTTCCTGATTTATAGCTTCTACCTTGCTACTTTTCCATGAATTCCATTTTCATACAACACTTTTGTGGGGGACTATTGTGAATTTAAACTGTAACCACGACAAGAAAGCCCTCCAGACCAGGAGTGGGTTCTACTTACTACCGGTTCGCAATGGGAGCATGCATTCAAAAGCTTCTGCGCATGCGCAGATCACCCATGATGACATCATGGTAGGTGGGTGAAACCTCCCACCGTTTTTTTTCCGGTTCTATAGAACCGGACTGAACCGGGAGCAACCCACCACTTTCTGGCACCAGGGACTAGCTTTGTGGAAGAAAATTTTTCTATGGACTGAGGGGTGATGGTGGTTTTCCATGCAACCTAGACTCCACACTTGCACAACTGAAGCTTTGCTCACTCACCCGCTATTTGCAGGGCCGGGTTTCTAATAGGCCACAGACTGGTCTCGGCCCCTGGCCTGCGATTGGGGACCCCTGTTCTAGATGGTACTGAATTTAAACTTTTCAGCTTTCTCAATCAACATGGCCAATATTTAGAGACGCTGGAAGTTTAAGCTTGGTTAAATCTGAGAATCAGATCAGGCCATCCTTGCCTCCATTAGGCATACCTAACAGCCTGATCTAACCCTGCCCAGAAAGAGAAACTTGTCAGGGGTTTTCTTGTGAGATAATTGCATTCTACATATATTACAAAGAATGGTGGTGAATCTTTTCCCCACCTTGTATGGTAATGCAGCTTACCGCAATCCTTGCCTATACAAGTAGACCTTGACTTACAACCATTCACTTACTGACCGTTTGAAGTTACAATGGCACTGAAAAAATGTGACTTATGAATGTTTTTTATACTTATGAATAGTCATGTGATTAAAATTTGGAAGCCTGGAAACTGGCTCATATTTATGACAGTTGCAGGTCCCAGGATTATATGATCACCTTTTGAGATCTTCTGACAAGCAATATCAATGGGGAAACGAGATTCACTCAGCAACGATGTTACTAACTTAAAACAACTGCAGTGACTCAATTGACTACTGTGGCAAGAAAGGTCATAAAATGGGGTCAAAACTCAATAATTGTCTTGCTTAGCAATGGAAAATTTGGGCACAGTTGGGGTCATAAATCGAGGACTACCTGTATTTTCTTCTCGATATTAACTTTGGTTTAAGATAGTTGGGAAGAAAAAGATCAGAAATTCGATAGCCAAGAAACTGCCATGAAACTGAACTTTTGGCAAATCATTTATAGTCACACACCTTTCTGGAAGCTACTTTTGGAAACCCAGTTCCCTAGAAGCAGCCAAGTTGAGGCAGACAGTTGAGACCAATATTCAGTTTTTAGAGTGAAATCTGAAAACAAAGATTTGCCAAGTGTCCTGTGGTTTATTTTTCCCTCGAGAAAGTGGAGGTGGAATGAGAGAAACAGCAATAAAATGTGACAAAGCTTAGCTATGAAACTAATTTACCACTCCCAGTGGGAGGGGGAAAAAAAAAACCTACAGCAAAATAGAACTTTTTGGAAGGCCAAGTAGTTAGTAAAACAGGTTGGCACCATGCCGCTATGTAAGATACTGCTGGCTGAGAAATTTTGAAAAATGTCCTACCACATTTCAAGGCCATCGGGTTGGGAAGGCTGCCGTAAGGACATTTCCATACAACCTTTAATTTTATCCCTCAGGAACGGTTTGATGCTGTGCTCTAAATGTCCTCACTATTGTCATTCTCACAATGTTTGGTATTTCCCATAAGTCATCCAACACTCCTTCCAGTTGAGCACGAGGGAAGACCAAAAAAGAAGCTTGTCCAGATCTTTGCCACTGTCCTGTTGCATTTGGGATTTTTTATTTATTTTTATTTTTTTGCAGCATGGGAGCATTTAGAAACACAATGGAATGGTGGCAAGATTCCCTGGTGCCTGGATTTTAATGGGAGATGAAGGGAATGGAGAGGAGGCAAAAATCTCGCCAATTAGAAACTGCCTTCTTGAGCTCGTTTTAATGCTGCCAAGTAATTGTGTTGGAAAACTGAACCATCTGGTTCAGTTTCAAGTGGGAAGAAACACACTGGAAGGCTGTTTGGAAAGATGGTTTATTGATGAACAGGACCACATGGGTTTGAGGTCCTGGGTAGCTGACCACATGGAGTGGAGAGTGAAGGTTATTTATATCCTCTCTGGGCTTTGAACCTGAGCTTCCTGTTCCTGTGCAAGAGCATGTAGGGGTCATAGCTAACTTTGTAGGTGCTGGTGCAATGAAGGGGCTTGTTGGGCAATTCCTATTGTGGCTGAGGGCTAATCCTACCTTTGTTCAGAATAGCCTGTCCTTTTTAGTTATTTTTTTAAATAAAACAAATAAACATTTAAAACATCAATCATCCCTCTCCTGTGACATCTCAGTGTTGACTTCTACTTTTCTTTTGTTCTTCTTGTTCCAACAGTTTCTTCTATCTTAATCATCATCCAATCTACTGTAAAAGTTTGTATCCTCTCTTGAATGGATTACCAAATCTGCATTTCTAAAAGTTGGCCCCTTGGTTTCTACTTGGGGCAGAGAGCTGAGGCTCTGGGTTTCTCATTTCTCCTTTAGGAAAATATAATATTCTGCCTTTTTAATATTTCTCAAAATATTTCATTCTTCTAGTAGGGGTGGGGTGCTAATTTTCTACAATTGTTACAACACTTCCTCCTAAGCCGAAATGAAGCTGTGCTGGAAGTTAATCAAAACTGCAACAGAAGTCCAACACTGGGAGACAACTCTGATATGGTGTTGATCCTAGGTTGATGAATGCAATTGATGTAAAGGCATTAAAAATCTTGGTCATGTTTCTTGAAGTTTTGCAACATTACTTACTGCCATTTCTAAGGACAGAGGACAAGATCTAATTTAAAATATCCTGGTTATGATGAGAGATCTACTTTGCTGCATCTGTAGATGCTACTCTGACTTTATTCATTGCATCTTAGGATACATTTCTACCTGGGGTCCCCAGATGTGGTGAATTGTAATATATAAATCTTAATTCTGATTATACAGAATAACATAGTTGTTGGAGGGGAAGAGTTAAACTGACAAGATGATCAACCTGGCAAGACAGTGCAAATCCTGTTCTTTTTATACATGCTTGGATATTACCTGTATGAATAGAAGAAATGGGTCTAGGCTTGCTCAGAGCCCCCTTGTGGATGATGTTGCTAAATAATTCAGCAACAGAAAACAAGGATGGGGAATGTGTTCTATCAGAAAAATTATAAGGAGGAGTTTTTATCAGGTTCGCCTGATTCGCCAGTTGCGTCCCTTTCTAGATCGGGATGCGTTACGCACGGTCACTCATGCCCTCGTCACCTCCCGCCTGGACTACTGTAATGCTCTCTACATGGGGCTCCCCTTGAGGAGCACCCGGAGGCTCCAACTGGTCCAGAATGCAGCCGCGCGGGTGGTGAGGGGAGCGACGTGGCGCTCCCATGTGACTCCCCTCCTGCGCGAGCTGCACTGGCTTCCAGTGGTCTTCCGGGTGCAGTTCAAGGTTTTGGTTACCATCTTCAAAGCGCTCCATGGCTTAGGACCAGGGTATCTTCGGGACCGCCTTCTGCCACAAACAGCCTCTCACCGACCAGTCCGCTCCCATAGAGAGGGTCTCCTCAGGGTGCCGTCGGTCAAACAGTGTCGACTGGCGGCCCCCAGGGGGAGTGCCTTCTCTGTGGGGGCACCTACCATCTGGAACGAGCTCCCCCCCGAGATAAGAAACCTACATGACCTGGGTACTTTTCGCCGCGCCTTGAAAACATTTTTATTTGAACTAGCTGGGCTGGCTTAACCTCCTTTTTTGGGTTTTTAAATTTTATAATCATAATTGGACTTTTAAACTGTTGAGCCAAATTATTTAATTTGTTTTTAATGATTTTTTAACCTTTGTATTTGTTATATCTTATTCTGGCTGTTCACCGCCCTGAGTCCTGTCCGGGAGTAGGGCGGTATATAAATTTAATAAATAAATAAATAAAATAAATAACCATGGAGGTTATTACATAATGGAAGAAGGGAAATAGTAGGCGTTACATGTATCCTAGAATATAACATTTGTGGGCTACCTTTTAATTAATTTAATAAAGGATAAAGTCATCCAAAACCATACTGCTGAATTTTAGTTACTGGAGAATAAAATCTCCCACCTAATTTACATTCTAAAGCATATGGAATCCAGAAAACTGAATTTCATTTCAGCCATTCTGTTGCCTGCTTATTTCATTCGCTGATGGGACAAAGCATAGTTGGGTTAATTCCTGTTCTTTCCTTAAAAGAAGCTATTTCTATGTGATTGTATTTTGATGAATAGAATATATTCCCAATCTTTGTTTACAAAAAGCTGATAACCCCCTTCTTCCCAATCCAAATTGGGATTATTGGGTAGGGTAGTGGTTCAATCTTCTAATTGCACCATTTCAATTCATCAATTTTTAAAATTGTACATATAATACTAGGAGCAAAGCAACAATCTCCTCAAAAATGATTTTCCTTAGCATGGAGTTTAAAAAAAAATTGCATATGACTTCCAAAATCTGCTTTTTCAGATGAACAGACCCAGGTGTGATTCATTTGACCCTTAAAATATTAAAAACAGAAAAAAATCCAGTGGAGCATGGTTTAAGAAATTTGTACTTGAGATGGGTGTAAGAGATAGCATGGTAGTCCTTTTGTGCATATGGACTATTCAGAGGGCTGAAAAAGTTATTTTTGACTGGTCCTCGCACTTTTGACCAGTCCTCGAACTTACGACTGTCCTCACATTTTACGTTTTTTGCCCTATTTTATCACCATGGTGACGAGAAGCAGTTGTGAAATGAGTGACATGGTTGTTAAGAATGCTGCACAGGCATAAATGTGAGGATGGTCATAAGTGTGAGGACCAGTCAAAAGTGCGAGGACCTGTCAGAAATGACTTTTTTCAGCCCTCTGAGTAGTCCCTATACCCATACCCATGGCCACCTGATACATGACCAGCTAGCCACGCCTACCCAGTCACATGACCTCCAAGCCACACCCACAAAATAAGCCACACCCACAGAACCAGTAGTAAAAAAATTTAGAACCCACCCGCCTTCGACAGCTCTTTGGCCTTCACCATAGTGAAGTTTGAAGTATGACTGTTTTGAGGTTGTAGACAGGTGTCTTTTATACTGATAACAAGTTCAAACCGGTGCCGTTAATACAGGTAATGAGTGGAGGACAAAGGTAGCTCCTAAAGAAGTTACAGGTCTGAGAGCCAGAAACCTTGCTTGTTTGTAGGTAAATACTTATTTTCCACCATAATTTGCAAATAAATTCTTTCCAAATCAAACAATGTGATTGTCTGGATTTGTTTTCTCATTTTGTCTCTCATAGTTGAAGTCTACCTATGATGTCAATTACAGGCCTCTCTCATCTGTTTACGTGGGAGAACATGCACAATTGTTGGCTGACTAAATACTTTTTTGCCCCACTGTATATTGTTATCCTTTGTGACCTTTGTGAGTTCTTCACATATAATTCACAGCTGTATTATCAGGGACTGACTTTTAAACTCTTCTTACTATTTCTTCTTCATTATAATTCCATAATGACATCATCAGCATCATTATCTTATTCTCAAAGGCAAAGGAGGGCCAAATACATGTTTCTCTTTTGCACATGTCCAGATTAGCCTTCAAGTCAGCTGGCCTTCTCTCTTCTGCAAGCACCGTTTTTGATGAGGACCGAGCTGACACATGATGTTTGCTGCATATTGACAAATTTAGAAAAAAACAACAACCCAACATCCCTCTAAAAACAATGTACCAAGTCAAAAGCAATGTACCACACAGCTTTGCCTGTGTAAATGCAGAGCTGGGGACGCTGATGTCGATCTTTTTCTCTAGACATGTAGGGATCTGGATGGGCATGGAAAATCATTGCTTTAAAAAATAACCCTCACCTTACAGAACAAGCCATTGCTGAAATTATACTTATGCCTGGAAAGAATTGTTAGAACATAATGACATCAGAAAGTAACATTCATATATGGTAAAATTTCAATGATGATTGCAAAAGTCACTGAATCACGGCAAAATATATCCCTCCTCCTCCCCCCTTTAAAATTGCCTCCATGTTTGTACCATGTCAAGCAGGAAAAACTGCTTTGTTCAAGAAAATATCACATGAGCAGTTCAGCTACTCACGGGTGACCAAAAGTTACATTCATTTTACATCATCTTTAAGGATGTAATAATGAAATAAATGCAAGGGTAAGCCAAGCAATGGCAAAGCCTTGAGGTCAACCGAACTGCAAGTCACAAAGATCAACCACTCCTCTCTTATACATCAGACCATATAAAATTTGGGGGGCAGGGAAGGTGGTAGGGTGGAGGCTTTATGTGATGGGGGAAATTATTATACCAGCAAGCCACTGCATGTAAATGTCCTGTTCAGCAATTTTGAGTATCTCCACATAGTAGCTGTTGATCTGAATGTCCCTGCATCTGAGATAATGGTTTGATAGATAGGTAGATAAACTTATTATAGATAGTAAATAGACAACTTGTTATTGTCCTGACAATTTGTGTCTAGTCTCTTTTTAAGAGCATCTCCCTAGGAAGGATATAATCTAATCACACATTCAAATAGAAGAATGGTTGCAAATGTTGGTAACTTAAAAAAAGCTTCTGATGTCTTGCCTGTGATTCATATCTTCGCTTTTTCCATTTGTTGGTTCCAAACATATCAAATGTCAGGAATATTCCACTGGATTGTCTGACTGACTTGGTATCAGTTCTAAGTTCCCATTTTCAGGAAATGAGTTATAAAAATACTCTAAACAACTGAATGTGAGATTCAGCCACATCTTCCAAGAAAACATTAGAATGTGATGACCCCACTGGAAGCCAGTTTGAAGCAAGAGGAGGAGCTGGAATAAGGACCATTCCCCAGGAATGTCCAGAGAGCCCGGGGCCTGAGGATGGTGAAATCCCAGGTCCATCCAGCACTGGGCGAAGAGGTCAACCAGAGGGAGAGCTGTCTGCCCTAAGAAAAACAGATGATCAGCTGCCAAAGGCCAGCAGCAAGGAAAAGGCAACAGATCAGGGGTAAAATCCAGCAGGTTCTGGAGAACCAGTAGTGGAAATTTTGAGTAGTTCGGAAAATTGGCAAATACCACCTCTGGCTGGCCCCAGAGTGGGGTGGGAATGGAGATTTTGCAATATCCTTCCCCCAGGAGTGGGGAGGGAATGGGGATTTTGCAGTATCCTTCCCCTGCTATGCCCACCAAGCCACACCCATCAAGCCACACCCACAGAACCGGTAGTAAAAAAATTTGGATTTCATTATTGCAACAAATCCCCTCCAACCAGGAATAGCTATCTCCTCCGTCTGATCCTTGGGCACAGAGAGCAGAGTGGAGGGAAGCACAGAGGAGGTCTGCAAGGCTGCTTAAGAGAAAGCAGCCCCACCCCTTTTCACAAGGAACAGCTGGTGTGGGGTGATTTAGCCAGACCCAGGGTGCATTTGCTGGGAATGTTTGCTTTGGTGTGCACTTCCCTGACTTTTGTGAACCCTGTTTCATAGGACTCTGGATCGTGTTTCTTTGTGGACGCTGAACCTCTCTTGCTTTGTGGATCCTGAGCCTTGCTTGTGGAACTCAAGACCTTGCTTTGTATTTTTCTGAACCTCCGATCTTGTTTTGTGTACCCTGAACCTTGCTTTCTGAACTTTGGACCTTGCTTTGTCGATTCCAAACCTTGTTTATGGACTGCGGACCTTCTCCTTGCCTCCATGGGACAGCCTTCGACCTAGTTTGTGGGATCGGGAGCAGGGGTGGGTTCTACTTACCTTTACTACTGGTTTGCAACAGGGCTGAGCGCAAGCGCAGAAGCTTCTGTGCATGCGCAAAGCGTTTTGATGACATCAGGGTCAGTGGGAGGGGCCTCTTGCCGGTTTTACTACCAGTTCTGTAGAACTGGTGCAAACTGGGGGGCAACCCACCACTGATTGGGTGGTATTTTCTGTGGATGACTGCTTCAGGAAAGTGAGGTGGAGCTTTATTGGCACCCTTGGAGGACCGTCTGTCACTGCAAAGCTGTGCAATAAACAGACTATATTGGTGTTTGCCCATGCCAGGGTAAATCAGGTCAGAACAGAGGGATTGCAGGGACATGTACCATAATCAGTATTTGCTCACTGTATCATCTTCATCTGCAGCTGAAATGTATCCCCATGTTGTAGGTATCCACATAGAATAGTTATATTTTAGACCAGTGATGGCTAATCTTTTTGCCATCACATGCCAAAAGCGGGGGTCGCGGGTGCCCGCATCCATTATTCAATGCGCCCCGCCCTCCCACGCATGCGCCCCCTCACACTTCCCCCTGCTTTTGGCACGTGATGGCATGGTGGGCCCAGTACGCCCATTTTTTGCCCTCCCCAGGCTCCAGAGACTTTCTAGGAGCCTGTGGAGGGCAAAAACAGCCTTCCCCATCCCCCAGGAGGCCGGAAACAGCCAGTTTCCCAACTTCCGGTGGGACCGGAAGGCCTGAAAATCAGTTGGCCGGTGCGCAAATGTGCGCTGGAGCTGAGCTAGGACAACACTTGCATGTCCACCAATATGGCTATGCGTGCCACCTGTGCCATAGGTTCACCATCACGGTTTTAGACCATGTAAAGGTAGGCCTCAGTTGGTCCAGAGTTGCTTCTTGGTGGAAATATTCATGAGAATGTTGTCCCCAAAATTTAGCATCTGATACTACATTCTGTAATTTGTTCTGTATCATATTTTAACAGCAATTTATAAATTCTTGTGTTTACATGTTTGTCATAATTGCATAATTCTATTTCAGATTCATTCCTACTCCCTCTTACATGTTTCACACTCTTTTCAAATTGTACCTTTAGTTGTGCATGGACAAATCAAGTCAAATTTATACCTTCTGTACTTAGCTGCACTTGAGTTTTACGTATAGATTTGCCACCTATAAACAAAATAAACAGACCGATTCTGAAATTTCGTTGATTTCTGCTGTTTGTCCCTTTTCCCTTTAAAGCCTATTAGAGAGAGAGTGAGGAAGTTACCGTTGTGCTATTGTTTATTACGAACAACAATTAAGATGTTTGAAAAGTGTTTGAATAAATGAAGAGACAGGTTGTTTTAATCAGAAAAAACCATGGGAGAATTCTGAAGGATTGAAGATACAGTGTTATTGATTTGGTGGCCTTAAAAGGCTTTATCCTTTGATGATTAATTCAGTGAATAAAAATCTATAAAGATAGCTTGGAGTTTTGGAAGGAATCTGAAGTAAATGAATTAGATATCTTGGAACTCTTGACGTAACTTAGAGCACATGTTGTGCTATGCAGAAAAGAGAAGAAAATGCAAGAGAAAATGGATTTTTGCTCCAAGTTTTAAAGTCCCATAATTATCAGCAGTCACATGCCATCCAATGGCAGGCATTGCCAAATGATCTGAAAAAAATTAGACTTCCTGTGACTACATTTAGGAGTTGCTTGATTTACCCAAACTAACAGTAAGATTATCAATTACATGGAGGTGTTAATATCACTGCTAATAAGTGTGGTAAATTATGCTACTGTTTGTCACAAGGGCAAAGATTGCTAAAGAGTATGGTGACTCTCAGAATTCCAACAAAGCTTTGAAAAAATAATGAAAATTGTATTAGTTCTTTGTGAACTCTAATTTCTAAAATCTCACCCTTTCCTAATATAAAATCAAAATATGCATTCCCCTATAAAAATGGATCTGAATGTATGTAACTTAAAAATGATCAAATATCCAGGCAACAACTAATTCTGGTAGATGTGCTCAAGAACTGAAGGAAATGTTGCAGTACCATATGAAAACATGTTAAACAGGTTGTACAATGAGGTTGTTGAATAATGTTTAATATTTTAAATATTTACAATTTGTAATGTACAATTTTTAATACATGTGGCATTTGTAATATATATGAATATTTTTATGTATTTACTGAATACATTTATATAATTGCCCAACTCACACACAGCGACTCTGGACATCTTACATTAACATTTCACAGTAAGAACCCATAAACCTCCTCCCCAGCAGCAGTAAATACACAACCACAACAAGCCACTTGATCAGCTCTACGTAAATCAACTTGGGGTCTCCAATGCACCGACAGAAGCACATCTTCAGGGCCTTCCAGAAAAGTATCAAGGTGTGAGGGCCGACTTTATCTCCAGGAAAATGGTATTCCAAAGGAAGGGTGCCACCACAAAGAAGGCTCTTTTCCTTGATACCATTAGATGAACTTCCCTAATAGAGGGGACCCACAACATACCTTGCCTTCCCACACTGATGGGCTAGGTAGATGTAAATGGGAAGAGATGGTCCTTCAAATAATCTGGCCCCAAGCAATGAAGGTTTTAAAGGTGATAAACAGCACCTTGACTTCCACCTGGAAGCAAAACAGTTAACCAATGCAGCTGCCACAAAAGAGGCGACATATGCACAAATCTCAATTTGCCCAGAACTATGCAGGCTGTTGCATTTTGAACCAACTGAAATTTCCGGATACTTTTCAAGAGCAGCACATGTAGAGCACATTACAGTATTCCAACTGCCTCCCCAAAAAATGTCAAAACAAAAACCAAAAGTTATGTATTAAGAGAGAAATAAGAATATATTATAGAATATAGAATAATTTAATCCAATTACCTGTCTTTCTAACTAAAACTGTGGATAGAGATCATGTAAATGAATGAACTTGTTCTGTCACTTTATTAGTCTTCATTCAGGTACAGGTACAACTTTACCGTAGATCAGGTGAGTAAGTGCAGTGCCCTTTTGCCACTAGATTTCTCTTTTCTTTTCCTTCTTTTTTCTTTCTTCCCTCCTTTCCTTTTCCTTTCTTTCCCTTCCCTATTATTTAATAGGGTGGCTCGGGATCCTGTGTTACTATAGCTTGTTTTATTTTTATTTTATATTCTGAGTCAGTTCAAATCCAAGTTTATTGAGGGCTAAAGGTCCACCAGAACAGAGAAAGGGGGCCTTGAAAGATGGACCATCATTAGTCAACACAGCAGGCTAAAACCACAAGTAACTCACCTGTCAATCTTTCACAGTGTGATTCAGAGAGGCATTTCTTCTTTTTTGATAACGTGTAAGTGGCTAGCTTATAAATCAGTTCTGTTGAATTATTAGACCAAAGGTTCAACTAGTCTTGCATCCTGGTTCGAGATCTCTCTTCTGGTTAGCTATTGTCACATCAGAAAACCATCAGTAAATATAAGATTTTTGACTTGATTCTTACTACATCTATTAACTACACAATCTTCTGCAATTCTGTAATTAGATGTAAATGCTAGGCATTATTTAAAAGCAATCACAGAATCCCACCAAAATCCTCTGGTTCATTTTCTTTAACCAATTACCAATCACTGAAATATATCTGATTATATCCCAAAAGAACACATATATGGCATTTTTGACAACTATTTTTCGAGATAAAAATATTATATATAGATGGGGTTCTTTTTGACTGGAGGTCTTTATGGATTGAGGCAAAGTTTTTCCATACTCTGTTGACAATTCTAACAGAATGCTTTAATCTTTATCTGTAACAGAACAGGGGAATAAAAACTGAGAATAGACAGATTGAAAATTGGATCAAGCAGCTAGTACTTCGGGGAGTACAGATCAAGAACAAACAGAAAATCAAAAGCTGCACTGGGCACTGGATATTTTTAAAAGAGAAATTTGTATGTTAAAAGAAGGGGGAAAAGCACATTATATGCCTTAAAAAATGTTAATCTAAGTCTACTGGAATGCAAATCTCCCAGTCAAAAATTGAGTAGTTTATATATGTGAAAAATGTACAAACGCTTTTAGAGAAAAATTCCATATTATACTTTAGTCAAAGCTTGCAAAAGTAACAATTGCCTCAATTTATGTTCCATAAGATAGCAAAAATTTTAAGTACATCTATAAATTTACCTCTTGCTCTATAGTTATAGCAAAATCCTCTACTTTCTATAATTTATCCTATCTACCTACCAAAATCATAAATCCTAAAGTTCATTTATTTTCTGTTTTACAAAAAAAAAAAAAATCCATAAGGCGTTTCCAGTCAGCAATAAACATGGATATTGTCTTTTCTTTGCTCAAAGAAGTCAATTTAGCCATCACAGTGAGTTCTATCATCTTCACCAACCATTCCTCCAATCTGAATCTTTTCAAGATTTGTAGTTGATAAAGTTATCATCTACAAAAAACCAAGTTCTGTGACTTTTTCCCCCAATTGTTTGTCCATCAATTCCCAAAGAAAAACCTCTGGTGTCAGTTGTATATTAATTTTTAAAATCTTCTGAATCATTATGTACAGTATATAAATTTTTCTAGCATTTTATATGTCTATCAAATATGGTAAAATGTTCCTTTTTTCTTTTTTTGTAAATATTTTTTTTATTTTTTTCAAACTTAAACATAAAATATAACTTTCAAAAGTAGAGTCTCGATCCGGTCATAGATGGTTACCACGCTTACATTGCTTTAACAAGCTCCATTCACAATTTCCCATTACATCTTTTATAAATAAAAATTCAAAACATAAAAGAACAAATCTATTATATCAATACAATCCAGTATACAATCCATTATATACAATCCATCCAAACAAATCCATTATATCAATACAATTTTAATTTCAAGTTAACTTTCACTCATTTTTTATTTATTTATTTATTTATTTGTTTAGATTTGTATACCGCCCTTCTCCTTGCGGACTCAGGGCGGTGAACAGCCAAATAAAATAGTACACAAAAGTTAAACAATTTCTTTAAAAAAGCATATAACTTTGGCTAAAAATTAAAACCATTAACCATTAAATATTTAAAATACCCAACCCTATAATACAGATCTTAAAAATTCAGCGGGGTCAGGCTAGACCAGCAAGCTGAAAGAGATGAGTTTTCAGGGCCCGACGAAAAGTCCGGAGGTCAGCAATTGTTCTCAGTTTTGGAGGAAGATCGTTCCAGAGGGTAGGGGCTGCCACAGAGAAGGCCCTCCCCCTGGGGGTTGCCAGCCGGCATTGTCTGGCTGACGGCACCCTGAGGAGACCCTCTCTGTGGGAACGCACCGGCCGGTGGGAGGCTATTTGCGGCAGAAGGCGGTCC
This sequence comes from Masticophis lateralis, assembly GCA_030761175.1. Taxonomy (NCBI): domain Eukaryota; kingdom Metazoa; phylum Chordata; class Lepidosauria; order Squamata; family Colubridae; genus Masticophis; species Masticophis lateralis. The sequence continues at coordinate 69,058,779 of JAUDYJ010000003.1, forward strand.
CGTAAGTACCCTGGTCCTAAGCCATGGAGCGCTTTAAAGGTGATCACCAACACCTTGAAACGCACCCAGAAGTCCACAGGTAGCCAATGCAGCTTGCGCAGGAGAGGTGTCACATGGGAGCGTCCCGTCGCTCCCATAATCCCCCACGCGGCCGCATTCTGCACTAGTTGGAGCCTCCGGGTGCATCCCAAGGGGAGCCCCATGTAGAGAGCATTGCAGTAGTCCAGGCGAGAGGTGACGAGTGCCTGAGTGACTGTGCGTAGGGAGTCCCGATCTAGAAAGGGCCGCAACTGGCGTATCAGGCGAACCTGATAGAAAACTCCCCTGGCCACAGCTGTCGTGTGATCTTCCAAAGACAGCCGTGGGTCCAGGAGGACGCCCAAGTTGCGCACCCTTTCCGTGGGGGCCAATGATTCGCCCCCAATAACCAGTGATGGTGTCAGCTGGCTATATCGGGACGCCGGCAGCCACAGCCACTCGGTCTTGGAGGGGTTGAGTCGAAGCCTGTTTCTCCCCATCCAGGCCCGCATGGCTTCAAGGCACTGGGACATCACTTTATATCTATATATTATATATATATAATCTATATATTTATATCTATATATCAATCCTGATTATAGCTTGTTCTTCTTCACCTTGTATCTTTTACCACCAGTATCAAAATAATTTTTAACAATATTCTAAGCTCTTATTCTATTTACCTTACAATTTTATCACCACAAATCTTAATTTCAAATTCAATACAACTCCATTTTTATTACACTTTATAAAACAAAATTCTATCTAATTCTTAATCTCTTGACTCTTTTCCTCGATTCTTAATATCTTAAACTTTATCAATTTCTCTTTAATTTTATCCCACTTATCATCTATCCTGCTTTTCATATTACAGGGCTGTGGAGTCGGAGCCGGAGCCGAGGAGCCGGAGGAAATTTTGGGTACCTGGAGTCGGAGTCGGCAAACAATGCACCGACTCCGACTCCTACTAAATTTAGATTGGAATTAAAAAAAAAGCAAGGTTAAAAGTCCCAATTCTCCCGACTCCACAGCCCTGATATTACACAGGTTTATCACAAAAACATGTTTTATTTAATCTAATTTCCAGCATATTTTCTTCCATACCTCCCTCTATTATTCGGCTGTTTCCCCACGTACTCTGTTTGGCTGATTCCCAGCATAGTCTCCTCCAGAGCACCAATTATTTTTGGCTAATTTCAATATAGTCTCCTCCAAGCCTACCACTGTTATTGGCTGATTTCCAGCATTTTATTGGCTGACTTCCAGCATAATCTCCTCCAACTCTCCTCCTATTTGTTTGGCTAATTTCCAGCATTTTATTGGCTGACTTCCAGCATATTATGTTTGGCTGATTTCCAGCATAGTCTCCTCCAGAGCTCCCACTCTTGTTTGGCTGATTTCCAGCACAGTCTCCTCCATCTCTCCTATAATTGTTTGGCTGATTTCCAGCATTTTAACTAGTTCCCAAGATATTTCCTCCGAGTCTCAAACTCTTATCTAGTTGGTATCCATCCATCTTATTTTAACTTTCCCTTAGCATATAATTATCGATTTTATGTCAGTTTCCCAGCATGTTCTTTCAAATTAATTCTCAATTTATTTCATAATAAAACCTTAGTCCAGCATAATCATCAATCTAGCATTTGTTTGCAAATTAAAATTAAAATATATTACATCAAGCAGTAAATTTTCTTAAAGTTGTCTCACAATATATACTCTTCTTTATTGTTTTTATCCACCTATATATCATCCTCTATTTTAATTGCCATCTCTTATTTTCTATTTCTATTACTCCAGAAACCTTCCTGTTTTTATCCCAAAATCATATATACCTTTAAGCTTTTAAACTTTACATTTCAGTTTAATTACATTTAAATTTATCTACTTTATTTCCTCCTTTTCCTATCTGTCTATAAATGTTCCATTTCAAAGTTCATCTGTTCAAATTAAAGAATTCTGTACGTCCCTTTAATGCTTTTATGTCTGTTCCATGTGTGATGCATCAACTTCCTGACTTTTGTTCCTGCGCCACACCTAATTTTTTTTTCTAAGCTTGTTAATTTCCATTGTCAAATATCCAAAATATTCCTTCTTTCTTCTTGAAATCATCTGGTACAGAATAGGAATCTCCAAAGTCCATAGATCTAATGTTAATTTCAAAACAATCCAGGTAAAAAGCCATTTAAAATGTTTCCAAACGGCAAGAGAAATCTCTTCAATCCACTCTTCTGCTTAGTCACTGCAGACTCCATGGCAATTATGTAGCCATCCGTCTGTCTTTCTTCATTAGCTTCGTTAACTTTCAAAGGTGTAAACTCCCAAAGAGACATTTCTCCAATCCACTCCAAATAAAAGCAAAGTCAATTTTCTATGTTGTTAAAAGCCAATTCTTCCAAGCCAAATTTACTAAAACAAAGTCTATTTCGGGTCTTCATTTCCATTTTTTAATTTTCCTTTCAATTTTCAAGTCCCACAGATCTATAGCCGCTGTTTAAAGTTTGAGGTCTTTTTTTTTTTTTTAATCCAAATAAACGTGTCGTTTTGCCTGGGTTGGTGTCACTCACCTGGCTTCGAGATACTCGCTCTTTCTTCTTCCCTCCTGCACGATCTTGTATCCTGGTGTGTCGCGGCTTTGTGGCAGCCGCCATGGCTGCCTACCCCCACCGCTGACTTCGAGGATTCCCTCTGGCCTCCGAAGAACTTGCCTGTTCCTCTTGGCACACTGAGGCACTCCTCTTCACCCCCCCATCCCTGCAAGATGAGGGTCAGTCCGAAGACTGATCGGGCGGTGGCCCACTATTTCCTCAACTGTGGCGCTGCGGCTCCAGACCGGTTACAAAAATAGCCATGGAAATGAATGAAGCCTAGGAAACAGGACTCTTGTCAATCAACAGGTCACATCCTTGTAACTCGAAGAGTTTATTTTTCTACCTGCTCGGCCAACAACCTTAGTAACTGCAAACTTGAATGTATGTCCTTGTTCATTACAAAGTGAGGCTATCGATAAATTCAGGTCTCTTCGTCTGACCGCTCATTTAAATTATTGCAATCTGGTGGGTAGCTTCCTCCGCATCTGTCTTACATAAACACAGGGGCAATGGATCCAGTAGATTACTTTAGAAGTATTTCCCACCTCAAACCAATCCTTGCAATGCATTCTATCTCATTCCTTCATCCAAAACAAACAGCGAGCTCCAAAGTAGAGTTTCAAATCAGGTAGACCCAATCTTCCTCTTTCCCTTGCATCCTGTAACATGTTGCATACAAGGACCACTTGTATAACTATTATTCCTAAACTTTATGAAGGTAGCCAGTAGACATCTGATAAGAGTTCTACATCATTGTTAATCAATTTCATAGATGTAGAAGTGGGAGCTTTGACATACATGGATTTTAACTCAAAAATGTTAAGACCAAACAGATGACCTCTCAGTATGAATGGGTACAAACTTAGTGAATTATTACTATAATTTATTTATTTATTTAGCGTATGGCTGGTCACACACAATATTAAAACACTTCATTTTTACAGGTTAAAAACAATTGAAACAATCAAAAAGCAGTAAGAAAACCTAAAAGGAAAACAGAAATAACATTTCAGAGTTTAATGTCGAGTTTGGAGATCCAGTCAGTAGCTGCCATTGTTATGCAGAGGAAGTCCCTAGAATCTCCTGGATACCTTCTGTTAGGGCGTTCCCTCACTATATGCTGGATAGTCTGTCGAGGGGTCCCGCAATCACATTGTGCTGAAGGCATCTTTCCCCATTTATACAAGGAGTCAGCACACACCCCATGAGTTGTTCTAATTCTATTATATGTCACCCATTATTACTATAAGAGGATATTAAATTAAAGTGTTACCAAGAAATAGAATTTTTCCTAAATCTTTTTAATTCCTAATGCTAGTATATCATCGTTTGTCTGAAGTTTTTTGTGTGTAGATTCAAATAGAAAGAAAACCATGCAACAATAAAAACTATATTATTAAATAATATGAAACAATTAGAATCAAGCCATTCAGGTTCAATTCAAGCAGCCAGTAGTGATCTGTAGAACCCTTCATAGTCTATCCATCCTGTGCAATTCAACAGGAGAGGCACCCTCTGGCCAGTGGTGGGATTCAAATAATTTAACAACCAGTTCTTTGCCCTAATGACTGGCTGGATGGGCGCCCTGTGCCCCGTTTTGAACCTAGTAGGCCTCCCTGAAGCCTCCTGGGAGCGAAAACTGGCTATGGGGGGTGTGCCGCACACCCCGTGCCCCATTTGGGCCTAGGAGGCCTCCCTGCACTTACCTGGGAGCCAAAATGGGGCGTGTGAGGACTCCTGGAAGGGGCAGGTAGCGGCGGGGCCAGCCAGCAACTTAACTACTGGTTCTCCCAAACTGGCCCAAACCGGCTTAATACCACCACTGCCTCTGGCTCCTATCTGCTAGGGAGTGACAGGTGCCCCGACAGCCTTCTCTGTTGTGGTTCTCTCTCTCTAGAACAGGGGTGTCAAACTCGTGGCATCACATGACGTATCAGGAGCTTTTTCCTTCACTAAACCGGAAGGGGCCAGCACGTGACACAACTGACCCACATGCCACGAGTTTGATACCCCTGCTCTAGAATATCATTCCCTTGAAGATTAGTCTTGCCTTACCCCTACTGGCTTTTTGCAAAGCCTTTACGAATCTAGTTTTATTGCTGAGCTTGGGACCCAGATTGTGTGGTTGAGTCTGTATCTTGATTATATTGATTGGGTTTATCTCAGCTCCTATATCTATTATTTTTATGATGTTTTTATCTTGTTTTTGTTTGCCATTAGCCACCTAGAGTCATATGTTTGAGATAGGTAGCCATATAAATTGAGTAAATAAATACTTAACCCAATATCAAATTTAGAAAAAAGGATAAAAGCAACATGGAGTCAGCCAGATTTATTAGAGATGAGAAGCTGAATTTTATAAAAAAATATTCTGACAAATATTACAAATCAGATAAATTGCTGGCCTATAGTACCAACTGCTGAAGGAACAAGATCAAAGCATTATTACTTCTATCTGGGATAGAACCAAACATGCTTCTACAATGAAAGCAATGATGCAATAATTTGTGAATTACTATTCCAGATTATATAGTAAACAGACAAATGATCCAAAAAAGACCAAACAATATTTTATTAAACAATTTGAATTACTTACAAAATTTATCAAAAGGAAGTTGGTAATCAATGTATAACTGAAGGTAAGTCAATTAAAAAAGTGAAATTGAATCGCATCACACTTGTGTCAAAAGTACAGAAACATTTTGGGGTTGAAAGAGCCGTGGTGGCGCAGTGGTTAAAATGCAGTATTGCAACTTCTGCTGACTGCCAGCTGACTACAATTTGGCAGTTTGAATTTCACCAGGCTCAAGGTTGACTCAGCCTTCCATTCTTCTGAGGTGGGTAAAATAAGGACCACCAGATTGTTGGAGGTAATATGCTGACTCTGTAAACTGCTTAGAGAGGGCTGTAAAGCATTGTGAAGCGGTATGTAAGTCTAAGTGCTATTGCTAATGCTAAAGGACTAGCCAGTGACATCACCATTGTCCACGATGTCCAGTTGGGGGCTTCTTTCATGTCCCTGGCAGGAGGTAGAGCAAACAATGGAAGCTCACCCCGCCCACAGCAACATTTGGGTCACAAATGTGGGCTTGCTAACCTCCAACCCAACAAGCCGCTGTGTTCCTACTGCAATTGAAGAAAGCTCCAGAACATGATCAAATTCTGTATTATACCATAAGACTTCCCAAGAAATGTTGATTACATCTTTAACTCGAGTAATTACATTTAGGAATATGAAAACTTACAAAAAGAAGTCCTTATCTCTTAGTGTTAGAGAACACTAAGGCAAGGCTTTACGGCGTAATTGACACAAACTAGAATCGCCAGGGTACTAAAGCATAATTGCCAAGTATTACCGCAAATTGGAATGAAACTGCCAACAGTGTGTTTACCACATCTCTGAGAGAATTCAGAAGATGGTATTATGAAGTTCAAGCAGATTCCATCTGCTTATTTCTCAAGAGGTGATTGAAATAGTTCTCAAACCAAGTGTACACAGTACAGGTTACTTCCAATAAATTATGTTTTCAGCAGCACAGGCTCAGCTTTCTCTAACGTAAAGATGCCATGTGTAGATTTTCCACATGCATACCATTTGCATAATTGTTCTCTTTTTAAGGGATGCAACTTGCAGATCAATCCTATGCTTCTTCAGCCTAACCTCTGGAGAACCCATGATGCATATTAATCTTAGGGAAGAGACATGCCCCCACCTCTTTACTACTTGAGGTGAAGAATAGACTGTAAAACAGCGACCTGACTCAAAAAGAAATCTCAAAGATTGCCTAAACACATTTATCAGAAGCCCAATTACACAGAATGATGCTATGCTGTGTGCTTTATGGACAAGAATGATACTTTCTGCTGAATCATACTTTATGCTGGGAAGAGAATTGTTTCAGCTACAGCCTTTGAATACAGTACATGTATTACTATAAAGATTACCTATAACTTGGTGCTCACTGATTCATTCGGGCTATTAGCAAATTTCTTAAGGCATTTTCACAAGAGATGGAAAGCTCACATTGTGTTATCAGTAATTTACTGGTCCTGACTAGGAAACTCTTAAACTGGAACTTTTAAAATGCCACCAGGAGTCAAATTTCATGCTAATAAACTGCTCTCAAAAACACACTTCTATACATTAGAAACAGTAATATTTCTGTGGGGTGCCTTGCATAGATTAGACGGCAAGATGGCATGATACAAAGAGCATGGAAACTCCAGATTTGGAAATCTGGATATATTTCTCATATGCTATGCAAAAGTATTTTTGGGGTCATTCTGTATCCATTTCTACCAGTAACTGAGTATTTTTATTCTATTCTGTTAGTAAATCAGGCAACACAGGAAAACTAATGTGTGGTTTTTTTTAAAGAACATGCATGGAAGCATTACTTCCATTACTGGAAGCAGTAGGCTCTATTATCCATAGTCTTTGCCCCTTTGTTATAATTGTTCCACACTATCTCCATCGCAATGCACTTTTTCTGGGCTAGGATTTAACCATTGGAAAATGTACACTGATGCAAATCACAGCATCAAATCCTGCAAAATATATGAAAGTAAAAAAAAAATGCCACAGGTAAGGTTTAATACTCTGCTGCTTCTTCGTTACCTTTATCACGAAGAGGAGGATAAAACAGTTTTTGTTTTATCTCAAACAGTATGAACTTTATCTTTCTATCTCAAGATGGTGCAATGGCGCTGTTCAAACACTTCTGGGGCAAACTTCAGCCCATCTCTTTGATAGGCAACTGTTTTTTCTTCTCTCTTCGATGAAACTGGCCTCCATAACTATATTTTATTTATGCATGCATCGAGTTGTGCAAACTCGCCCCACCCTTTGTGATAAAAGATCAAAGCGAAGTCCAACGGGCAGCTTATCTGCAGCGAACTTCGTCTACATATTTCTGTCCGAATAACAGAATTGTGGGAGAGTTGCCAGACAACAAACAACAAACGGGGAAAAGGAAAAAAAAAAAAAGGAAAAGATTTACTGATCGGGGCTGTCGCAAGTGTCAGCCGGTACGGTCTGTGCAAAGCCGCCCGAAGTTGTCTCTGCAGTCGACGCTGCTCTTGCAGCTAGAGAGGCTCTGCGCGGCTGCTGAAGACGTGAGAAGGGGAAAGAATTGCTTACCGGGCTCGCTCTCAACCGCGCCATGCGCCCCTCTGCCCGCCCCGTCTACTACGGCGTTGTTTTCGCCTGGTATATGTTTTTTTTCTACGCCAGCGCCTACTTCGTGGCCAAGCTGGAGAAGTCCCGCACAACCACAGGCCCCTTCAACCCGTTTTACGGCAGTCAATGGAAATACCTGAGTTTTCTCAATGTGGTAAGTGTGCTAACGCGGCCGCCCAGCCTCTTCAGCCTCGCCTATTTGTACTTCCGGCTGCGATTAAATCCAGCGTGGCGGGAATCTGCGGGATTCCAAGCCAGGTATTGGGCGGTTAAAAATGTGACAAAAAGCCTGTGTAAGCTTTAAGGCAGCCAGCGAGAGAGAAAGAGAGAGAAAGGAGCTGCTTTTAAAGTTAAAATTGTAATATAAAGGAATCACTGAATGCACAAGATGGATGGGGATACCTCAGAGATCAACTCTCTTCCACCAGCTCATGCTTTTAAACCCCAAACGGCTTAAAAACAAATGCAACAGTTTGCGTGAGAGTTGATTGAAAGATCCATGCCTTGCCAGCAAATAAAATAATAATGATGATAATATTATTATTAATATTTATTTATTATTATTAACTTTTATTCATTAAATATGAAACTTAGTCAACTAAACATTTAAAATGTATCACAATTATTATTATTATTATTATTATTATTATTATTATTATTATTATTATTATTATTATTTTAAAGATTTGATTTGCATTTATATGAGTTTATACGCCTGTATCAATATAATCAGTTTGTGAGTATGGGGGGGGGGCGGGAAGAGACAGGACATGTGCAGGCAATTTGTAGGGGTCCTATAGAAATCCAGGAGTGAAACATATGAAGAAATTGCTGCATCTGATTGACTGTTTTATTGGAGCCTCAGATGTCCAGAAAACTTTCCACAGAAATGCCCTTGCACTTTCCCAGAACTTTATAATGCACCGTTACAGTGCTAAGGAATGAAACATAATACACAAAATTAAATTCAGATGTTTTAAAAATAAGCAATTATCAAGTTCAGATTCACCACACCTTAACACGCATTCAGTAAAAAGAAAAGTACTGTGTAACTAGTTCTACAAACTGGAGGAAAACTCTGGGTTATGTTTCATCAAACGATGGTCCACTTTTATTTATAGTATTTATAACACATCCTGTTTCAGGGACATCTAAAATAACAATCTATGAAACAATTCAATAGTCATATTTTTGAAAAGTAAGTCAGTGCACTAAGCTATAGGGATGTAGCCAGGTTTTAACTATGTACCACAATGAAATCTGTCAGCACCAGCAAAATTAAATGGGAAATTTCAATAATGGAGGGTGTGTGGCAAACCTCTTGAAATCAGTTGAAATTTCAGATGGAGAAATAAATAAATCACCATGGAGTTGCTGCAACAATGAGATAGACAGTATATAAATTAAACAAACAAACAGCTTCACTTAACACAACACCGTCTTCATTGTGATTTCTCAAGAATGAACCTCTTATTATATACTTAAAATGAACCAATGATGGTAGAGATGATGGAACTTGCCAAGATAGCTAAATTATCTTCTTCGATTTGAGAAAAGACAATATTTTGTTTGTTGCTGATTGAAACCCCTTATGGAAATTTTGCATAAAATTATGATCTGTGGTTCAGAAGATTAGACAGGATAGATTATAGAAAGAAGAAAGACATGTTGCAACTTTATAGAGAAAAAGATTAAGTTTATAATTATGCTTATAACTGCTGTAAAGAAGATTGGAAGCCACTTCTTTGTAACATGTTTCTTTTCTATTTTTCTTTCCCCCCTTTTTTGTACTTTTAACTTGTTCTTTGATTTTTTCCTCTTTTTTCTTTGCTTTTATTAGTCTGCATTAGTTTTTAACCTTTTTTTAAAAAAACTTTTAATAACATTTTTTTAAAAAAGAATGATCCTGCTGCAGCATATTGCATGTTGAAGACTTCATACATCATTAATCAGCAAGATTTGCTTTTAACAAGGAAAAAAATATGATGGACCACAGTTTGCATTTGTTAGGGATCATTTCTCTTGTTTATGTTTCTGTATATATAAAGTCATAATATCAAATTTATTTAGGTGGTTGCAGCAAAGAAACACAGTACATTGCTCCAAGCATGTAGTACAGTGATGGTGAACCTTTTTGGCACAGAGGGCCCAAACCGGAAGGTGTGTGCGCACATGACCGCACCAGAGTGCTGGAAACCCGATGACCAGCTGGTTGGCAAGCATGCGCACCTTGGAAACCAGATGACCAGCTGACTGAGCTGGGGCGACGGTGCATGTGCCCCCAGGGAGGGCTCTGTGTGCCACAGGTTTACCATCACGGATATAGTACTTTCAAATTGTTCATTGCTACTTACATATGCCCATGTGTATACCTACTCTAAAATGCTGTTAGGATTAAGGGAACTCTAAGCACAATAATCTCTTTGGCCTACAAATTTCTGTCCTGGTGCCTAGGTATTTGATCTGAATGCTGCCCTATTAGAAGCCTTATATGGATGAGATAATTTAAAGCAGTTACCCCATTTGCTGCCTCTTAATCCTATCTGTCTAGAGACTAGACAACGTGGCAAGGATCTGACCAGTTTGCCTTCTGGTATGGCCAACTCCATCCATCTTTTTTGTTTTCTGTCATGGCAGCTTTTTTTGTGAGGGTTGCCCTGATATGTACCCAAGACTCCAAATATGTCCCCAAAGGTTGCTTTCCCCTATTATATGAAGGAAAGTAAAATAAATACAACAATGACTGTTTTCCCGGCATAATGTTGTACTCTTTAATGTATTTGTATTAAATTGATACTTTTGATACAGTATCTGGAATATAATTGTAGAGCTAGCGTAGACATTTTACTGCTTGAGGCAAACAAAAAAGATGGCACTCTCCTATCCTCCAGTGAGTTGGAAAGATAATTGCACTGTCATTGAATATTATTTCAAAGCTGTAGAAGTAGTAGACTAATTTGTAATGCAGGATAAACCCCATGGCAAGTTCAGTCCAGCAGAAGGGAATGACATGGATGGTCAAGAGGAATCAATGAGAGGTTAGCTCTCTTCCCTTCTATTATTTGGCATCTCAAGTATCATTCCATCAAATGTAGGCTTGATCTTGTATAATGCTTTGTGATGCATTTCCATGAGGACGATTCAAATGATAAAGGCTTCAACTGAATTGAAAAAGGGGATTTAATTGAATCCCACTGAAGTGGAATGCAAGATTGTAAGCAGCAACTCACTTTGATTTGTTCTCTTTGATAATTATTTGTATATTGAATTGCTCTGCTTTGATGATTCAATTTGTTTTTTTTCAGAATACTGGATTCAATTGTTCTGATGCATCAGATCCAAGCAATCTGATTTTCTGGAACAAAACAGTATTGCTAATCAAAATAATACTATGCAACTTCACATGGACTTAGATATTATAAAATAAACTTTTTGTATTAAAATTCCTCCCAGAGTAGAATCCATATTACTTTTTAAGGTGATTTTCTTCTTGTAATGACTGGATATCTACTCTTTTAATTGCTTTCTCTTATTTAAGTTCATTAAATGAGGCAGTTTATCACCCAAACTAAATCATTAAAACATTTCCAGCAAGAAAAATACATTTTACCTGAAAACTAGTCTCTAAAGCATAAGCATGTAATTTGATGAGGTATAGTATGTACAACTTAATTTTGGATGATCAATTGCTCATTAGATGTAATTAATTTAGGTTTTGCAGACTATTTTCTATACAATCTCCTTGCTGACCAGTGCATTCATACTAATGAAGAAACGAAGAATTTCCACGACCATGATTTGCTTTAAAGACTTGATCTTTAGTAGCTTGGTTTTTCCATTATCCACAGTAAGTTGCAATAATATTTATCAATGCAAGATTAATTATATGTGTTATGAATAAATTATTGTTATGATAAACAATAATTTGATTTTAAGTTAATTCCTAGTGTTATAGCAGGAGCGAGTTGTAGCTGATACCCAGTTTAGTATATTCTTTCCAAACGTTTATAGGGGTCTTAAGAAGGAGTACATCATTTTGAGGATAACAAAAATGCTATTGTAGGCAGAACCCAATTCTTGAATAAGGAACCCGGATCCTGTCATACTGAAGATACTCCTTTTAAAATGGAAGCCTTATTGGTGTTTGTTGATTTGATTCTTTTAAGCAGAATATATATATGCTACAGTGAATTCTTTGTCTGATATATAGTTATAGGTAGTACAAGCTGTTTAGAATAGTTGCTGATAACATTGGGGAGAGGCAATAGTTATGACATAGGAAAAACGTCTGAGAGGTCAAGTTTAGGCTACTAGGTAGTAAGACTGATATGAAAGAGTAAAATATCTTCTCAAAGAGTAAAATATTATCTCAAAAATGCTCCATCTGCAGGACTAGAGTAGTTCAGGGATTTCAGTGCATATTTGAGACAACGGTGTCAGATAGAGTTTAGATTTAGACAGAAGACAAAAAGGCTATGAAAAAGGATCATGCCAACATTTAAAAAAAAACATAATGAGTAGAATTTTTTCTACCAATGCAAAATGTCTTCTAGTTAAGTTTGGTGGCAGTCATATATAATTAAGAGTTCCTGGATATGAATAAAAACAAAAATATTAGTAGGTATAAAGAGGTGGAACAAATAGAACTGCTGAATGTGGTCATTCCTAGATAAACAAGAAAAATTCCTGGAGAAAAGGCTGTTAGAAGTTACTAGAAAATGTTGAAAGGCCCAATCCCTCAAAAAAATCTTTGTTAATGACCACAAATATAAATTAGATCTAGAGATATGCTTATCTAGTCAGAAAGCTTACAGTGATCTTGATTTAATGAAGAAAATAAAGAAGCATTACAATGAAAAGTAGAACTAATAGAAGGCACTAATAGAATATTACAGCTTTCATCTGCTTTCCAACTCAAAACAGCAAAGAAGTGTCTTATTTTCATCAGACGTGGTCCAAGAATCACACAAAAGGATATTCCTGTTCCCGGCAGTCATTGGTTGCCTATTCCTGCCTTATATTTTGTTTCTTTACAAATTAAATGACTTCATTTAGATCTAGATTGCTTTTGTAAGATTTAAAAAAATTAAGGTAAACATTGTTATTACAAGTCCTTGTTCAGCAATTACCCATTCATCAACCATATGAAGTTCTGATGGTGCTGAGCAAGGAAACTTATGACTGATCCTTGTAGTTGCAGCCTTTGTGGCATTCTTGTGCTCACATGATCACTATTCAAGCACTTGGCAACTGGCTCACAGTTCCAACATCACAGTGTTCTGTGGTCACATGATGATCATTTGCAACCTTCACTACTGCTTCCAATGAGCAAAGTCAATGAGAAAAGTGTAGGAGGTTGTAAATGGCAACCATATGATGTCACAACACCCATTGGATTCGCCTAACAATAGCAACTGGAACTGCCAGAACTGCAGTCATAAATTGGTGTGGTCATGTGATGTTTTGCTTTATGACAGTGTGGCTTAGCAACTGAGTTCCTGGTCCAAATTACTATAGTTAACCGAGGATTATCGTTTAGAAAAGGGGTCTCCAACCTTGCCAACTTTAAGACTTGTGGACTTCAATTCCTAGCTTCATTGGCTGAGGAACTCTGGGAATTGAAGTCCACAACTCTTAAAGTTGCCAAGATTAGAGACCCCTACTTTAGAAGGTCTCCAAGCTTTGTCTAAGTAAACCCATCACCCGCCCATTTCAAAAACAGTTGATCTAAAAATTTGCCATTTTAAAAACCTGCCTCCATATCCTTTGTAAGTGTAAATGTAGACAGTTTTGCTATTTATTATTGTTTGATACCACTGATACCTACCACTGCTTTAAGAAGGAGCAAGGGAGGGCTGTAGGATGATGGATGGATGGACGGACAGGCACAGACAGACACTGTAAGATAGGTATATACTGTAAATAAACATTCATCATAAATTCGGTCAATTGGCACTTTTCTTCTTTGCTTTGTTCTAGTTTGTGTTTGCTACATTTTGGAGTATTTACCTCTATGATCGGAACCTTATTTACCCAAAATATATGGATTCAGTTATTCCTGGATGGGTTAATCATGGAATGGTGAGTAAAAAGAAACAAAGCTGAATGTAACAAAACCAGTCAGAATAAGCTATGCATATTATTCCAGTTTCCAGCTAATTATTCAGATTTAGGTTCATATGTTTCAATAGTCAATCACACACTTAATCTGTTATAAAAAGTTAATGAGAAGAGCCTCAAATTGACAGAATCATGGCCAGACATCGCAAGTTTTCATTTGCAGAGTTCCTCTTCTCTCTTTAACTTTTCATACTATTATATGCAAAAAGTGGGAGTGCGAATTGCCAAAGAAGCCTTGAAACTCTGGAGGAAATGTTAGTGGATTCATCCTTGCCAAATTTAAATCAATGGAAAGATGTGAATTCATTACATGAGGAGCAGAAATAACTTTTCTAGGTTTTATTGCTGTTCCTGCAGAAAAGGTTTGGCTGTGAACCGTAGTTATATAAATGCAGAAAGACTGGGAGTACAAATAATTATTTGTAAATATCTGGGAAGGAATGAAAGTCTAAAATCCATGGTATAAGTGTTGCCAACTAAGATGTAGTATATACAAAATATAACAAAATGCTACTTTTACTACTAATAATAACAGTAATAATTTACACCAGTAATTTGATATATTATTGGTGTAGGAGATTGGACACAGATTAAATTAGACAGTTCAGTTTATGATTCCATTTACCTGCCTGTATATGACATAAAAAGACAGCAGTAACAGAGCTCAGGTAGTCTTTGATTTACAACCATAATGGAGCCCGAAATTTATATTGCTAAGCAAGAAAGCTGCTTTTTGCCCCATTTTCTGACCTTTCTTGCCACAGTTGTTAAGTGAATCACTGCAGTTGAGTTAGTAACACGTTTGTTAAAGAGAATCCTTCAACTGGCAAAAAGCCAAATCCACTTGGATTATGCCAGTCTCTGTTGCCCCTGTTCTCAGTCACTGCATTTACCTATTTCCTCCAAGGTAATAAAGTCTAGCAGATTTTATATTCTTTAAAACTTCTCTTAGATAATGTCAGAATAAGGAAGAAAACATTACCTTAACAACAGGTACAGTTATGGACTGGAAAAGAGAAGAAGGCAACCTTATGGAGATGTGGCTTAAGACAGATATTGACAGGACATTAGATACAAGTGGAAATGAGGAAGATCCTAAATGTGCATCCTAAAATAACCTGCAGCATTATGACAGATCTGCAGATACAGATAGTGTTTATTTAGTGTCCACAACTGGGACCGGCAATTTGGTTGTTAAGCAGAGCAGTCACTATGTGAAATTGTGATGCTGCTTATGGTCTTACTTCAGCTTCTCCTTTGCTTTACAGAGTGGCAAAGGCTGTAAATATATAAAGTTACTTTTTCATCATGGTCATAACTGACTATGCTAAATGTCAATTGCTAAATGAAGCAGTCGCTAAACAAGGACTATCTTATCCCACATTATAAACAAATCAAACTGTAAAGTCTTCCCTTAGGAGTAACACGGCAGTCGGTCTTTAAAGAAAATGTTAAGTCTTCTGTTCATTATTTCACTGTACATAAATTATATGTGCTATTATCATTTCATAAAATCTCAGAGCAGCAAGTACTGACTAAAGCAAACCTTTTTTTAATGAATAAGTAAATAATACCTCTGTTATGATAGATAAATAAATAAATAAAAGCAAGGCAATACAGAACTCATCCTGAAAGAAAGTGTCTATGGGCAACTGAACTTCATGTATTTTGATTATTTACAACGAGATACTTTGTTCAGATCAGGTTTTTCCTTCTCTCTTTTTATTAGCAGGAGGATTATCCCAGTATGATAATCATTTTCTCTTGTTGGTTTTTTATTTGTTACAAGTAAATGAAAAAGAAAACTGAGAATGAAAACTGTAAAAATGAGTCATCATCCCATTTTTATCAACCCTCGAAGATTGATGACAGTTGAGGCATAATTATAAAGATTTGCTTTTTAAACAGTTTTTTTTTTAATTTGCTCAAAATACAAAGCTTGCATTTATTTGAATGAATGGTAAATTAAACAATATGTTATAGTGGAAATGAAGTTTAATTGCTTTTAATGGCTCATGGTGTGCAATTTGACTCAAGTTATATTAAAAATTGCTATGAGAAGGGACTGGTTTCCAGAGAAGAAAACACAATGCATTTAAAGGGTTTTCAACTAGCTTTAAGCCGCAGTATATGGCCCATTACTAATGTCATTTCTACAGTCAGCTTTCTATTCTCTAGCAAAAGGAATTCATTCGGGAGAGCTAATTAAAAGCCACTGGCAAATAGAAAACTTTGCAATAAGTGGCCAATCATGCAATGACTGTGGTCTTTGGCTGTATCAACATTAATCACTGTGAGCTAATTTGCTGTTGTAAACTGTATTGTTCTTTCACTGTGTACTGGTACAAATGGATAAAACCAAAATGAGGCAAACTTAAAGGATTTTAAAGTTTAAAAATCCTTGCTCAGCTCAGCTTTAGCATCCATAAACCTTTTGTTTATTTAGTTTCATAATTACCCACTCAACCCTTTCACATGCCCCTTATATAGTATATAAATAATAATACAGTACAGAGGTCTCCAACCTTGGCAACTTTAAGCCTGGCGCACTTCAACTCCCAGAATTCTGAATGGGAGATCCCTGATATAGTATATGTTAACGGGGGTCAAACCAGATGCGTCACATGCAGACCACGCCCAGCGCAGTAAAGGCAAAAAACATGGTGATATGTCACATGACATCAATGTGACATGGGGAGTTTGAGATCTGTGCTTTATATATTACTTTTATGGTAATAATACAACAAGTATCTCATTTGTTAAAGTGAGTTCAGAAATAAAGCAGGGACCGTAGAATCTAGAAGGATGATTTTGGTGACTTCATAGTCTCACTTGTATACACATTTCTTGACAAACATGATGGTTTGCTGTTTTCTTCTGGGATTATTTAACTCTCCATCCAAGTACACTTAACCAAGCTCAACATGACTTTGCTTCTGAATCAACCCAAGCCTGGTCAGTTGCTGCCATCTGGAGGTTTGGGATAGAAGAATTATAAAGTTTTTAAAAGGTACATTGCTTCTTTCAGAAGGACTTTTATTCTCCAATTGCCCTGCCATGTTCGTAGCGTTAACCTTAGAACCCAGAGGACTACAACTTCTCTTTGAAACTCTCTCAACTTCCTTCCTTCAGTTTTCCATTTAAAAAGCCACATTAAGGAGGAAAAGATGGAAGTGCCCCACTTTTTTGTTGTTGTTGCTACCACTACAGATTCTTTGGAAGAGCTCTGTTGCCTGTTGGGGTAGCCAGACTTCCCTATATCCTTACATCCACTTACATAAAAATATAATTCTGTGAAACTGGGAGGGGGGGGGTTGTACTTTTTAATTTTTTGCATCACAAATGCAGTTTGTCTAAAGCACTGTCTTTTTTCCAGCACACTTTGATATTTCCTTTGACCCTGGTAGAAATGTTTGTTATCCCTCATCAGTATCCATCAGTGAGTAAAAGCCTCAGTATCATAGGAATGATTGCACTGGCGTATATACTTTGGTGAGTTTCAAAAAATAAATGAATAAATGGGTTTTGTTTGTTTGTTTTTATATGACGTTTGGCAAAATGTGAGGAAACAGTTCTGTTCTTCATCTAATTGAATATCCAACCTCACTGTCCACAATGGAAGCAACTTCCTTCTCTCCCTCCTACAGGGAAAAAATATTCTCAAATACAGCTACAGTGAACTCTGCTCTGACTTTGAGGGATTTTGGAATTTGCATTATATACCTTTACCTATGTTACATGAGGGAATAATCAACTCCTCAATTTAATCAGATTATTCATGCTGGTTATCCATAGATTAATCAGATTATTCATGCTGCTATTCCAAAGAACCAATTTGCACAAATCACAGCCTCTACTACTAGTTTTGCTATTTTAAATTTTTCCTCAAAACTTCTGTTTTAAAACCAAGGATGGGAAACACCTTCTCATTCTCTTGATGTTGCAAAATTATAGTTCCTAACAGCTACAGCAAATGGGGATCATAGCATATTCCTGACCCTCCTTCAAATATAAATTTACATGAATATTCTTCAACTTAGTACCCACCAGAAATACTGAACTACAACTTCCTTAGAACCCTGAATTATAGGATTTGCAATCCAAAAGAGAACGTTAGCTAGGGAAGTTATTTATTTATTTATTTATTTATTTATTTATTTATTTATTTATTTATTTATTTATTTATTTATTTATTTATTTATTTATTTATTTATTTATTTATTTATTTATTTATTTATTTATGTGATTTATATGCCGCCATTCTCCTCAAGGACTCAGGGTGGCTTACAAAAACAATCATAAATACAAATCACAATAAACACAATTAAAACGCAATAAAATCCATTAAAATCCATTAAAATCATTCTAAAAAGACTATATAACCCCACGATCCTAATGTTCTTTAAACAGCCATGTCTTTAATCCCCGGCGAAAGGAGGGGAGGTTGGGGACTGTCCTGAGGTCGGTGGGAAGACTATTCCAGAGGGTCGGGGCTCCGACAGAGAAAGCCCTCCCCCTGGGGGCCGCCAGCCGACATTGCTTGGCTGACGGCACCCGGAGGAGGCCCACTCTATGGGAGTGCACTGGACGATGGGAGGAAGGCAGGAGGTGGTCCTGTAAGTACCCCGGGTACTTTAAAGTTTATTTTAAAGGGGTCCCCCCCCCCCATGTATTGGAGAAAGTCCATAAACCAGATTAGAAGAAGGAGGAAGAGACTAGCCTAATAATACTAGCTGTTATTTAGATATTTGGTGCTTTAGACCAGCCTAATAATCAACTAAATGAAATGGTTGCTTCAGGCAAGAGATGCTGGACAGTGGAAATAAAATTAAGTGATAGGTGATAGAGTTCTGTCTTTCCAGCTTTGCATCTCCTCAGATGAATTGGGTCATTCCCAGGTTTGAAATACTGGTTGGCTTCTTCATATGAAATTAGGTGCTAACATCATCTTGTCCTTTTCTTTGATATATATATTAAGACAGCTCTATTTCTGCTGTTATTTCTGAATCACAGGCAGGGACATGAACAAGGGGGTAAAAAAGTTTTTAAAAATGTAGCTTTATCCATGTAATTGAAGACATAGACACATGATGTATATAAGAAAAGAACAGAACAGAACAGGTATTTCAGTGGGTTGAGGAGGCCTTGGATGGTCTTAGGCAGGTGGCTTGTGCCATCAGTAGCTCCCCCGTGGCCTTCCTCACCCTGAAATACCTCGTGCACTTAAGAAGCCTCACATTCGATTAGTGAATGTGTGGGCGAAAGGAGGGAGTAATCTTGTTCAAGGTACGAGATTCACTTCCATGAATCCTCGGGTTATGAATGGAATGGGCAAGCTCCATTACAGTTGTAACTTGAGCACTACCTGTATTACATTAATTAGACCTCTCCACTGGAACTGCAGTAGGGAGGATGTGGCATGATGTACATGAGTGACAATGTTGAATGACAGGCCTTTGTTTGTGTAGTGTGCATATCTATACTGGAGAAGGCTTAGTGTATCAAAAGGATCATAGGTCCCATGGAACTAATCCCATCCTCAGTGAGATCATTCCCTTTTTGGGAGTCTTTCTGGCTGAAAACAGGAATATAAATTCTGTAATGGATGGATGGACACATGGACACATGAACGGATGGATTATAGTTGCACAGTTGATGTACTGATCAACTCAATATTCTACTCATTGTACTGAGTATTCTAATTATAATTAAACTTTCACCAATTGATCTTGTTTGTTTCATAATGAGATATCCTAACTGAAAAAAAAAATAATTCTCTTTCCAGGATCTTCTACTTTTTTGCTAAAACAGGAAAATGGATATATCCTATCTTCAAGTTTTTAAATCCACTTGGCATGATAGTGTTTTCAGCGATTGCTGCTGTCACTGTTTTCTTTTACTACATGTTAGGAAGATTTCTCAACCGCATGATTTGGGGTGAGTTTACTAATCCTTTGAAATTATCAGAACACATTTATGTATCTATTTGAGTATGTTTTGATCCAGGATCCTGTCCATGTCATTGTTTTTCAGATACGGATTGATTTGAACATTCATAAGAAAATGAGACTTTAAAAAATAGCAGGCTATGATAAGTATATTCTTCAAGAATAGGAAATATTCCTGTACTGTCTGTTATTTAGCTTATGAAAATAAGACTTGGCTAGGCTGAATAAATGGGATAATTAACATAAAACTAGAAAGTTATGAGATCTAGATTAGAGTCCCCTGGTGTGTCCCACCACAGAGATACTCTGGGAAAGTGGTTTAATTATCAGCCAAGGGTTGGCTATTTGTGGGTAACAAAAGGTCCTTTTCCTAGTAAATGGTTTCTTTTGCTGCAGGCTCAATACTCTTATTTGTATATAATATTAAGCCAGGATTTGTTGAGCAATCCAATACTGGTATTGTTTACAGATAATCCCTAGACATAATGGGTAGATTCACACATCATGCTAAACCAAACAAATGCTTAGCTCTCCATTCACAAACTATGCTGAGAAGTGAGCAGAGGTAAGAATATTATTCTCTATTTACTAAGTCCCATTTCCATAATTTATCTTTTTCATCACATATGAAAGTCAGCAGCACTGTCAAATTTTGTTCAGTAGCTGTCAGTTGTCAGATTCTTAAGGTAGTGACGCCTCTTTGGCAGACAGCAAAACTATGTTGTGTTTAAATCTTCATTATTATTTTTTATATGTTTGTTTACCTTTTATGTCTTTGTACAGGTGACACAGTTCCTGTGCTTGATGTCCGCAAGAAGAAATGCAAATGAAAAGCTGATGGTGTCATCCCAAGAGCTAGACAGATGATGAAACTAAGAAAATTGCTACGAAATCTCTCTGTATAAAGCTAAAATAAATTCTTTGGAATAAAAAGTTTTGCCAGCACAGAAGAACAAAGATCCAGGACTACTGCCAAAGAAGTATTGTCATTGATTAGAGAATTCAGATTGTTATATAGCAGTGATGGTGAACCTTTTTGGCACCTCATCAGTAGCACAACCTGGAAGAGGAACTGCAAAGGGGGCATGTGCACGCATGCACGTGCCGGCAAATGAACTTCCTGGATACCTGGTGCGTATGGTTACTGGTGCGTATGCGTGCACGAAGATCAGCTGGCCAGCATGCATGCCCACTCCAGAAAACTTTCCACTTTCCAGCACTGCTGCATGCACAAAGGCCAGCTGATCATTGCATGCGTATTCGCACTAGAAACCTGGAAGACGAATGGGTGATGCTCGTGCCAGGCAAAATGGCTCCGCGTGCCACAGGTTCGCCATCATGGTTATATAGGATGATCAGAACCTGCTAAGAGACAAATATAACACAGATGACTAACATGATTTTGTCACCCAATTGAATAACAAATGAGGCTAAATTCTATTTTTTTTTTTTATTCAACTGCAATTCTAAATTTATTCAGATACATTTATAGCTATTTTCTTTATTCAACATGGGCTGGTATAAATTACTAAACTGTAACAGAACAAAACACCCCAAAGTCAGTCACGTATTTTGTTATGATAATTGGCTTTCTGTAATACGAAATCTGAGACTATAAAATGCTCAGTGTTAAATAATAGATACAAGAGTCCAGTAAGGCAGCTGAGGCCCGCAAAAATGGCTAGAATGAATTCGGATTATTTTGAGGATAAAATGAAATAACATCTGATCTTCCTGATCTCTTTAGATGAGCCCAAGCTACAAATACAATAATTTAGAAATTTGTATACAAGTAGTACTCACTTAATGACAGTAATTAGGATTAGAATTTCTATTGCTTGGTGATGTGGTCATAAAGCATGACGTCATGTGGCTTAGCAATGGCAATCCAATCAGTTGCCATGTTGCTGTCGTTAAGCAAAGACCACACAGGTTGTTAAGTGAGAATCTCACATGATCATAAATTTCCTGCCAGCTCCTCCATTGCTTGTGGCAAGCCAACTGGAAAGATTGGAAATCACAATTGCATCATGGGTGTGGGTGGGCGGGGGGATTTTCAACAATCAGATATCCTGGCTGGTTGCCAAGCACCCAGATCACAATCACGTGACAGCAGAAGTGCTGAGGACCAGTTACTGAGCACCATTCATACATTATAGCAGTTTCTGAATATGTGGTTATTGAATGGGAACTATCTATATTCCTTAAAAAAACAATAAGCACATAAAACAATCCAGGAATTCAGAGCCATTGAACTTGGAATGGGGGT
Source organism: Masticophis lateralis (assembly GCA_030761175.1). NCBI lineage: Eukaryota > Metazoa > Chordata > Lepidosauria > Squamata > Colubridae > Masticophis > Masticophis lateralis. The sequence goes on from JAUDYJ010000003.1 coordinate 69,080,901, forward strand.
GTACGGCATAAATCAACAAGATGAAACTGAAATAACCTCTTATTTAAGAAAACAAAATTAATCCTATAAATAAGTTAATGAATAGTTCTTGTATTTTGCATATTTATAGAGGATGAATAAGAAAGCCGGAGGCTTATTTCTAATTATTACATTATGCATTTACTTTTAGATCCTGAGTAGGATCAATTTCAGTTAATTTACAGAAAATAAATTGTGACTAGGTCTACTTTTAAAAATGAAAGTGCCATAATAAGAAGAAAAGAACCCAATGAAAATCAAACTGAAGGGCAGTGCAGTATGTTCCCATATAAAACATTATTTCAAAAACATTTATGCAGGATCTATAACAACAAATGCACTCACCTGCCTTTTGACTCAACCATTACTCTAGAAAGCCATGTTTTATTCACAGGAGGCTGAGTGTGCTACTAATGCCTGAACGATAAACATCACAATACAGGTAGTCCTCATTCCATGTCCTAATGGAGACTGGCAACTCCCTCACTAAGTGAAGCAATTGCTAAATGGGAAATCATGTGACGATAGCTACACTTTCTGGCTTGAAACTGAGAAGACTACTAAGTTTCACTCCTTCAGTTTTTCTTTGCCTCCTTAAAACCATTCCCTTTGGAATGCTCAGGTGCGTGCTTATTGTCTTGTACACACGGAAAGCAATGTGATCGCAATGGTAACCTATGGCTGAGAACCACCAGCACATTACACAAACAGCTTATTCTTTTGAAATCTCTTCCTCTCCAATCTCTGCTCTGGAAGAAAGAAAGAAATGGGGGTGGGGGGTGGACTCACAGGTCAGACACATGACAACTCATACTGATGTAATGGAGATCACAACCGAGGGATACTGCAAAAGTCATAAATTGGCTGTAATTTTTTTTTGCACCATTATAACTTTGAATAGCTACTAAATGAGTGGTTGGTAAGCGAGGACTACCTATAAAAGAAGACAGATTGGGGCTTCTTTAGAAAAGATGGCAGCATCTGTAGCTTTTCAGGTTGAATGCAACTCTGAAGAGCTGGTGCACAACTGCAAATTTCTGATAGCCCCCTATTTTCTCTGCAATGTCAGGTCTTAATGTAGTCTAAGTTATTGAAGGAACTGGAGAAAAAAAATCTAATAACACTTTTCAACCCTGAGCTACAAATATCCTTTATTAGTCTAATAACTCTTGTTTTGTTTGTAAAGCCAGGTGCCAGTAAATAGAATAAGAGTGTCTGCTGGAACCGTGCTTCTATTTTTGATGCTGGACATGATATATTGCAACATGGCAGTCATAAGACTTTACCCAGAATTGATTTAATTTTCCTTAAAATCCATCAATCTGGTGATGAGCAAACTCTATAGGTTGACTTTGCAATGTGTGTGAATAAGACTATATTTTCCTTGAAAAGTATTAATTGGAATTTAGATGAATGACATAATTTTTATGTACTCCTTAAATTTATAAATATCATGGCTCCACCTCCCCAGTATTTAGAGAAGGTTTCTTTTAATTAAATACTAACTTTAAATTATTAAATTTTAAAAATTAAATACTAACTTTTCCAACCTTTTGATTATTTTGGCCATTATTTCTGCCCCTTTTCCAGTTATACAAACTCGGTTGTTGTTTTTTAGTGTCCTGCTGAAACAAAGTTTAAGAGTAATCTCATAGTTTCTTCAGTCTAAAAGCTCCTCATAGTATCCTTTGTCAACTATCTCCATAAAGCTGCCCTATATGTTAATTTAAAAAAAACTGTTTAGCACCATCTATTGGTAAAATGTTGGCATTACTTTTCAAGCTGACTTTCAGCCCATAGATTTATTAGCAATGCTCACACACTTTATCTCGAAGCCTAGTATACATAACCAGGAGCAAGTACATTTATTTGTTTGTATCCCACTTTTATTATTTTTACAAATAACTCAAGGTAGCAAACAGATCCAACACAGCTTCCACCTCCTATTTTCCCCACAAAAATCCTGTGAGGTGAATTGGGCTGAGGTAGACTGGCCCAAGTCACCCAGCTGGTTTTCACAGCCTAAGGCTGGATTTGAACTAAGAATCTTCTGCCTTTTAGTCCAGTGCCTTAACCACTAGGCCATGGGTGTCAAACCTGTGGAGTTACGTCACTGTCACATGACATTTTGTGAAATTTTTCTCCTTCGTGGAGTTGGGGTGGGGATGGCCTGCATATGATGCATCCAGCCCGCGGGCTGCCAGTTTGACACCCTTGTGTGACTAGACCAAACAGTATGCTAACAAGGATTGGAACATGGGAGAGAGAAATTATGTTTAGATAACTTCAGTTCCTCACCCTTTAAATGGTGGAAGAAAATTCACTGGATTCATTCCAGTGAAAGCTGACTTCGTAATAATCTCATGGACACATCCATATAGCTTTCTTGGCAGTCACATTGAAATCGTTTTCCATGTGGCATGGTCCTCTTCTAGGATGTCTTTTAATATCCTAAATTATAGCCCTGGAATGCCTTAGTGCACGGGTGGGCAACCGTGGCCCTTTTACAACCTGTGGACTTCAACTTCCAGAATTCCTGAGCCAGCTTGGCTGCCTCAAAAGGGCCATAGTTGCCCACCCCTGCCTTAGTGTTCTACCACCCAATTATTAAACCAGGCCTACCACTGCTTAGCTTCCCAGATTCAGTCAAGGCTGATCAAGTGCTGCTGCAACTAAGACTGACCTGAGATAATAAGAAAATGATTTCTTGTATGTTTTCTATTTTTAAACAATCCAGGAAATCCATTTTTGGCTAACCTATTCAAATTCCTTGAGTTCTGATATTTTTCTACTATAACGTTAGGCAAAATTTGAAAGTAACAAACAATTATATTCAAAGAGTATACAAATATATAATAACTATACAGTATGTTTCCCATGCCTCTCTCTTCATTTTCTTCTGTCCCTTTCTTATAACTAGGTTGTTGGAGTTTAAGATCTCAATATGTAAAAAAAAAAAAAACCTGATGTAACATGAAAACTTTTAGAGCAAGTAAAAATGTATGAAGAAAGTTGGGGATGCAAAGCTAGACTACAATATTTTTTTCAGGCAGCAGCTGACATGCTTGAAATTACCATGGGACTGTTTTAGGGTTATATTCCAGTTTCCCCTATCATTAGGCCACCTCTTGGAGCCCTTTTTGCAGGGCAGGACTGATGACCTCTTGAATGACCGAGTGGTATCTGCATTCCCAGAGTCAACTTCGCCAGTTTTTAACGTCTAAATGAACCTTTCCCTATTCTCCGGTATGGCTGAGAAAATAGCAGCACAGTATTTATTCTATAACATGGTCAGCTTCTTTGATTGCAAAAGATCTGCAGATGATACCCTTGTCCATGATGCTCATTCTTTGGAGGGCTCTCTTGTCCCAGACAGGATGAAAGATTCTAGGTGGCCTAGAAATCTATTTAAATAAACAAATAGACATCCTTAAGGAAGATGCAGTTCTGTTAGAACAGGCAGGGAAATCTGCATCCATTCATTTTAAAAGGGGAAACCTTTTCTTAAGAGTGTGACTAATATTCCTAGAGTTCTTTTGGTTGGCGTTTTGAATTATTGTTTTTCATACATTTTTATTAGGGCGGCCAACTCTCTGTTGCGCATAGGGTTTGCATCGGGGTGGGTTCTACTTACCTTTATTACCGGTTCGCAACGGGGCCGCGTGCATGCTCTTCTTCTATAGAACCGGCGCGAACCGGGGGCAACCCACCACTGGTTTGCATAGAGAAGAAGAATCAATCCCAGGTCTCTCCAGTTCCAAAGCAATGGAAAAGATTTCCTGTTTGAAATTGTCAAGAATTTCTATTAATTGGGGAACTCACCCCGTTACAGAGAGCTCAAGTCTCAAACCTGGGCTGTGGGTTTTCTCAGCATCTTTAACCGTTGAGTCTGCCCACCTATCAGTTTGAAAGCATGCAAACGCAAGTAGATAAATAGGTATCACTTCAGTAGGAAGGTAACAGCATTCCTTGTGCCTCAGTGTATAGTCATGCTGGCCACATGACCACAACAACATCTTTGAACAATGCTAGCTCCCTAGACTAAGAAATGGAGATCAGCACCACCTCTTAGATTGGAAACGACCGGATGGGAAATCTTTACAAAGATTTTACCTTTCTACAAAGGTGGGTGGCACATGAATTAACAACCGGTTTGCCCCAGCACCGAAAATGTGAGAGATCGCCTTCTGCGTATGTGCTTTGCTCGGGCATGCGCTTGCACGCATGCGCAGTCAGAGTTCACACCAATGCCCTAATTAACTCATGGGCCTCGAGCCAAGTTTCAAAAGAAATCCAGTCATTTATTAGGAGCAACTTGTCAACAACTATCCGAGTGAAATCAACGCTGCCGCACATAATTGATGGCTCAATTCTGACCCTCTCCTCTCAGGCTGTGTCATAAATCACATTCTCCAAGAGGCACTTTGGCGGGCTGTAGAAAACACGCCTCACAGGCCAGCTCTAGTAATCTGAGATCCAATCTTGAGGGAAGTATGTGGTTTTGAACATGGCTGCTGAATTACTCCATCAGTTCTCTTTATATATTTTATATGGCAACTCGAGAGCAGACCAGAAATGCTTTGCGAGTTGACACGCATGCCTTAAAAAACATAACTAAATAGGACAGCATAGCGCCGGGGCATCACAACTACTGGTTCGCCCAAACTAGTCTGAACCAGGTGAATCCCACCCCTGCCTTTCTATTAACTGGAAAGGTTAATTAGACTTATTTAACCTGGGATTAGACACCTTCCCAAGTTGCTTTTTCATTCATTAATAAAACATCTGCATGTTAATATTCCTGCATTGTACCAATATTTCTCTGCAACTGCTTGAAGTACAAATGCTTTTAAATGGTTGCAATCAATTATTTTCAACGTTGTTTGTGCCACAACATTTGCCAGCAGATGTCTTCTGCGTCTCACCCAGGGTAAGCTCTGAAAAGTTGGGGACCATCTGAGAAATACTTGCAATTCATGCAAGACAGTGAAGGAGACAAGAAATGCAGTGCCATGAGCAAAAGTTTCGTTCACATTATTAAATATAGCGTAGAATAAGATTAGAAAATAAAGTCAAACTCTTACCTGGTAGTCCTAGAGGACAGGAAGTACTTTCCCATCTAACAAATTGTTCTGTGCCATTTCATCGACAAAAACTTTATTCTACTGAATTGCTCAACTACTTGATTTGGTTGAACTTTGGGTTTATGCTATCGATGTACATGTACATGGATCAACAATTAAGATAAGAAACATGTTCTCCATTCTAAGCAACTACACATTCTTAGCTCTTCCTTGTTGCCAGTAAGTGAACAATGGTCCTTGTGCATGGCTCAAAAGAACTGCCAAAACCAATATTTGGTGCTACAGTGTATGCTCCCACTCCTGGCTCAGCGACAACAACTCTTGAAAACAAAACAGCTTCTAGAGCAGGGGGTTGCTTTGTATGGAGGCTATTATGCATCCTAACCGGCACACAAAGTCAGTGTTTCAAAAATGCCAGTGACAATTATTCAAAGAAGGAGGCGGAGGAATGAAAAATAAAAATCAGTGGGAAGCTGTAAATAAATGTTTATTTTAACTAAGAAAAATCAAATTGGAAAGGGCAGCCAGACTGTTTTATTTTACTTAAAGGATTCTGCTCGTTTCGCTCAAGCACACAAATGCAGCAAATGCATTCACTCTGTGCTAATAGCTGAAGAAGTAGTAATATAGATAAATCATTTGTGCCCCCATGCAAATATTAACATGCATTTTGCAAGTCTGCTGGTAAGCCATACCTTGAAACTATTGTTGTTGCCTTAGACGGGAATAAACACCTGCAAGACTTTTTATTTTTATTCAGTAATTGTATTTCTAGGTTCTTTTTATGTCATGTGCTTATTAATAGATTACTGTATTGTTCAAAAGTATGTAATAGGAGTCTGAATGACATGTTTGCTTCGGAAAGCAAGGTTTGCCTTGCTTAAGTCATTCATCCTTTAATCTGAACGCTCATTTCCAGTGGAAGAAGATTGTCCTGCAAATATGCCATGCATGTAAGGCATCTTCCTGTTTAAAACAGTCACCATCTGTGTTATTTGGAGATGTTTCCTTCACATCCATTCCAGCCACCTCAGTCCATATAACGCAAGCTGCATGCAAAGCTACAAAAAAGGAAAATAGATATTGGAGAGATCTCATAATACATGAGTATGTATTGTCACCTCGGTAGATTTTTTTAAAAAAAAAATGTGTTTCTCCACTTTTTTTTCCTTCCATCTTACCCTCATTGCATCTTTTTAAAATAAAAAGAACTCTGGCAATACTCCTCCTTAAAAGCCAACTGACAAAAATGTTATCGAGTTTTAAGTGCTGGAAGGAAGATGGAAACTGATCAAGGAGAGATTCAATCTAGAAATGAGGAGGAACTTTCTGACAGTGAGAACAATCAACCAATAGAACAGCTTGCCTTTGGAAGTTGTGGGAGCTTCATCACTTGAGACTTTCAAGAAAAGATCGGACTGCCATTTGTCAGAAATGATGTAGGGTCTCCTGATTGAGCAGGGGGTTAGACTAGATGACCTATAAGGTCCCTTCCAACTCTGTAATCTGTTAAAAAACCCTCTTGTAGTTTATTTTTGGCTAAACTGCAAGCAGTTTTGTGGGTGTTTGCCATTTTAGTGTTTGATTTTGTACATATAATGCTGCAAGCTGTATGAACTTTTCTCTCTTTGACTCAGCCAAAGAGAGATAAGCACAAGAGCTAAGGGAAAATGTTTTGCAAAGAACAAGATTTCCACACAAATCCTGCTTAATTCTGCAGTGGCTGGGAATTCGTGGCACCAGCTTGGCCCTTTAACATCTTCTATGCTTTCCTATCTCATTGTACGATGCCTCAGGCAACTGTCTGATGTGGCCAATTGGGAGAAACTGGTGTACAGTGTAAAATAAATCCCATGGATGTGTTATCAACCTGAATCTATTCAGGCCATACATGTTTTATAAGAAAAAAACACAAGTGTGTGCCAATCAGAGTTCAAGATTTTTAAGTGTATTGCTTTTACTGGGAGAATTTTAAATACCCATTTCATAAGAAACTTAATTTTGATTAGAGCATATGCCAGACCCAAATAACAGAATGGTAAAAACAGAAGTTCTATTTACAATTGGGCAATATAGCTTTTATACTGTGAATATAATTTCTCCAAATAGTTCAAGAAACTGGAGGCCATCACATGGGTGCATCTGCATTTTTAAACAAATGAATACAGGGGCTCACTGCCCAGATTAATGTGGATGCAAATGGTCTGAAATGTCGTGCATATGTTTAACTTGTACATTTATTTTGAATATGTTTTCCCAAAGACGTTAATACAGAAGCTTATATTTATATGCCTCCTTTGCAAACAAATGTGACAGCATGCAGCCAAGCAGTTTACCTGGCCAATTTCTTTTTTTCATCATTTAAAAAAAAGAGGTTCCTGTAATTTTGCTTCAGTTGGCTTGAGGCCCCAGGGTCTACCATTGTATTCGAACAAATCACGGTACTTCGGTACAAAGAAACAGAAAGCAGCTGAAGTCCTGCCAGCTCTTTCAACAACCCTGGGCTTGAGGCTTGCAGGCCACAGCCAACTAAGAAGTCCCCACTCTCGCCTAGGTTTCCTGCTATTGTTATTACAGCAAGAATCTAATGCCGGCTAAATGGATTTGACCCTTTTGCTAAATAACTTAACACATATTTCCCTGATTACTGTATTCTCGTGTTACATGATGTGTGAAGGAGAGAGGATTGCTGCCTCAGGATATTCTAAGCCACATTTGCAACTCTTGAACTTTCCTAGGAGATGTTAGTGAATAATTATTGTGTTGATCATCCCTACCACCATGGTTTCCCGCCATCGCAAAATTGCATCAACTCTGGCAAGGAGGAAAAGTTGCAGTTGGACTGGATGAATTCATTGTGTCAATCGCTGTAGACCAGGGGCGAGTTTCAAAAACCCATGGCTACTGGTTCACTGATGGGTGCAGGTGCGTTTGCATGTTTGCAATGCTTCTGCGCATGCACAGAAGCATCCGGGTGGGTGGGCGGAGCCTCCTGCCATTACCGCCGTTACCAGTTCGCTCGATCCAGTGAGAACCGGTAGCAACCCACCACTGCTGTAGAGCTCCTGAACTGCGCATCACTGGAAATAGCAAATTGCAAAGAAAGGAATGTTTTAGGTGCCAGCCACAAATCTGAGAAAGAACACACATATCCACTGATTTCAACAATATACCTAGGTATTTACTTAAGTACAATGCCATCTGATAAAAACGAATGGTATAATTTAATGCTCAATTTAATTACAACATGCCACTTGTAATAATCAAAATGTTCCGAGATAGCTCAAAAATCTGCAAAAAAAAAAAAGGTATATCTGAATAGATCAGCTGCTCTTCAAGCAAGGCTATCCCAAAGGTGCATTTTCAAGAGGCAACTGGACTTTCTGTTTTTTCTTTGAAAACATTTCACATCTCATCCAAGAAGCTTCTTCCTCAGAGTTGAAGAAGCTTCTTGGATGAGAAGCGAAACATCTTCAAAGAAAAACCACAAAGTCCAGTTGCCTCTTGATAAAACACCTTTGGGACAACCATGACCTGGATGACTGAGAATCTCCATAGACATTCAGCAAGGCTAATGTGCGCATGAACAATTTGTATCTGAAATAGGAAATGATGATTCTTTGTAAATGGGATATTAATTTTGTAAATGAGTATCTTATTTTGCAGGTATCTTACTCTCTTAAACAGCATTAACTTTTTTAAAAAAGTTGGCCGTGTTCTTTTTTGACTGTAGCTTCTGGCAATCCAGACTCACTCACAGTGTGACATATGTAGTTTCATTTATTGGTAGGGAGAAATATGAACTGGTTTAAGCTAAAGTTGAAAAATCTAGGTTGGGGAAGCTGGGCATTGGATAAAACTCTATTTTTTGTTATTATTCTTCATTTTCAGGTAGATAGTTTTGAATTTCAATTGCCTTTTTCAGATAAGTAAGTGCTGAGATATTATCACATGCCATGCATGCGCAGAGGATAAAAAAAAGGTTATTTCCTAGTTAAAACCAGGAAGTAATGATGACTGGGTGGGTGGGCGGAGCCTCACACCGCCATCGCTACCGGTTCTCTAAACCACTGGCTGCCATCGCTAGCAGTTTGGCTGAATCGGTCCAAACCGGGAGCATTTCACCCCTGATTCATGGAGAATAAAAAAAGTATAGAAGTTACAAACCATTATTTAAGCGTAATTGTCTCTCCATTGAAAGCAGTTCTTCACAACTGACTTTAACCCATTCAGCCAGGAAGACACCTAGTTAAGCACACACGTGGCAAGTGTCCTTATTGAAATACCTTCTCTAATACCTTGAACTTACATCTAGACATAAAGGCAGAATTATGTTAGCCAACATTACGTTAAACAAATCCATAAAAATTGCAGTGCCCAGTTAGGAGAAGCATATGAGCAACCTAAGCTGTGGATGAGACACAGAAGTTGACAAAACATCCCAGAAGAAAACAGTGGCAACAATTTTCATATTGTTGCCAAGAAAATTACAGGGATGTTTAATTACTGCAATCACCAGAAGTCAAGCTGGATTCAAAAGAGTCCATATCCTTTACTTTATGATATCCTTTCAATGTACAGTGTAGAATTTGAAATCCTAGAATTGGCTGCAACAGAAATGCTGGCTAAGAATCCTGGGACTTCAAATCTTTACAGCATAAGAATGCCAAGGCTGAGGAAAACTGCATAAAGGACATCCAAGTGATTCAGTAACATAATGAGATAAGAACTTGCTGGTAACAGCAGGGAAATAACTGCAACAAACAAAAAAAGAGAGCAAGCCTGGCTAACCTAAGAATAACGTACAATTTAACCGGTAGTTAAATTGCTGGTTGGCCCCACCCCGTTCTGCGTCGCCCCTTCCAGGACTCCACACGTGCCCCATTTTGGCTCCCAGGTAAGTGCAGGGAGGCCTCCTAGGCCCAAAACTGAGCACAGAGGGGGCGCCCCCCCACATGGCCCGTTTTCGCTCCCAGGAAGCTTCAGGGAGGCTTCCTAGGCCTGTTTCCACTTCCCAGGAGGCTTCAGGGAGGCCTCCTAGGCCCAAAACGGGGCACCGGGGGTGGCACTGAGTTAGTCACAAGTCAGCACCTTGTAATTCTAGATTGTGCATTGAGTAGTACGAAACAAATAATGAGTACTGGGACAAAATTTTTGCGTCAAAATGCGTTGAATACCAAATTCGATGAGTTTCAAAGCAGTTGAGTACCAAGGTACCACTGTAATACAATCCAGCCAAAGTTCAGTTCTTTATTTGCTTATACCATATAGATAGAATCTTGCCAGATTAAATTGTACTAACCTAACCTTAAAGATATACCCTGGCAGATTCTCGAGAGTGCCTATCCTAAATCTCTTCCCACAATCCAGTTCTGAATCGTTCTGTCTCTTGTCTTTCCCTTTCCTTGAAATGTGTTCCTCCTTCCTGGGAATCTTCTGCATTACTGTAATCTATCTCATCACCTCCCATTCCATAGACACATTCCATTAAAGATATAGTAATTAAGGGGTTGGCCTAGAAACCAGGAGACATTGAGTTCTAGTCCCGCCTTAGTCAAAAAGGCAGCTGCATGAATTTGAGTAAATCACTCTCTGTCAGCCCAATGCATGGGTGCTAGGCCCAAGCCCAAAGACACACACAAATCCAATAGAGTCAAATTCAGGGGTGAAATCCAGCAGATTCTGATAGATTCTGGAGAACCAGTAGCAGGAATTTTGAGCAGTTCGGAGAATCTGTAGCAGAAATTCTGAGTAGTTTGGAGAACTGGCAAATACCACCTCTGGCTGGCCCCAGAGTGGGCTGGGAATGGGGATTTTGCAATATCTTTCCTGCAGGAGTGGGGAGGGAATGGGGATTTTGCAGTATCCTTCCCCTGCCATACCTCCCAAGCCGTGCCCCCAAGCCACACCCTCAGAACCGGTAGTAAAAAAAATTGGATTTCACCACTGGTCCAGTTCTTTATTTGCTTACATCTGGGAGACAGAATCTTGCCAGACTAAAGCTATAACCTTCTAACCTAATACAGGTCTTTGACTTACAAGCTTTTGTTTAGTGACAGTTCAAAGTTAAACCGCACTGGGAAAAGTGACTTACGACCATTTTTAAAACAACTGTTGCAGCATCCCATTGGTCATGTGATCAAAATTCAGAAGCTTGGCAACTGGCATTTATTTATATCCCAGGGTCATGTGATCACCTTTGGTGACCTTCTGACAAGCAAAGTCATAAGTTGAGAACCACCTGTAGATATATCCTGAGAGGTTCTAGGGTGTGACTACCCTGAATCTCTTTCTCCCACTCCCGTCCTATTTTGGGATTGCATAGTCTCTTAATTTGTGTTTCTCTCTGGAATATACTGCTTCTTCCCTGGGAAACTGCTGTGCTGCCCCCTCCTTCTACACATGCACATCCCATCACACCTCACAGGGTTGTTGTTATGAGGAAAATAGGAAGAGGAAGAAATATTAGGTCTGTTGTTCCCTGTCTTGAGTTACTGATAAAAGTAGATAAGGGATGAAAAGGTCTTTTTAAAAAAGCAGTTTGTGCCTAAAATTCAAAACAATATTCTGGCCAAATATAATGTAAAACATATACTGGATATTAAATATCCAGTATACTGGATTAAATAATAAATGTGAATTCAGTCAGGGAGTCTCTGTTGTCAACTAGCAAAATTTAGAGGTTTGAATCAGTGGTGAAATCCAATTTTTTTTACTACCAGTTCTGTGAGCATGACTTGGTGGGCATGGTATGGCTTGGTGGGCGTGGCTTGGTGGGCATGGCAGGGGAAGGATACTGCAAAATCCCCATTCCCTTCCCACTCCTGGGGGAAGGATATTGCAAAATCTCCATTCCCACCCCATTCTGGGGCCAGCTAAAGGTTCTCCGAACTGCTCAACATTTCCGCTACCGGTTCTCCAGTACCTGTCAGACGCTGCTGAGTAGCACCCCTGGTTTGAATCCACCATTCTGATCTTACTGTAAAGTTCACTAAGTCAAACGAAACCCATTCGGTAAAAATTCATTCCATACATTAGAGAGATTTTGTTGCCAATTTTAATTTGGCAGTATTTATAGCCAACCTGCTGCGACAGTACCATCTGGACAATTAAATAAAGTTTTATCTTTCTTGCAATATAATCTGGCAAGGGCGTCTCCTGGCATTGGAAAATATAGAATCTGACAGAAGCCTCCCTGAGACTGACAAACTGGGTTGTTTCTAGAGAAAAAAAAATCATTGTGTTGTACTTCCAAAGCTCTGAATAAAGGGCTGAATGTTATCTCTAACTGAACTCATCCTGTACCAAAGAAATTATAAGAGATAATTTGAAGGTCTCAACCTTTGTTATCCTTTCTAGCCAGACTCCAAAAAAAATTAAAAAAATAAAAATCGATGGAGACAGGAGAATTTTTTAAATGCCAAAGTTTGCTCTTAAAAATTCCAATAGAGCCCAAATGAAAAGAGAATTTCATCAGTCTCCTTTATTCTAAAAACGTGGCTAATCTTGTAAATAGGGGAACTGTTGTTCATCTGATTGAATTTACGATCACAATCATCTAAACACAGTTAAAAGGAGGGGGGAAGGGTTTTTTTTAATTGTGTGCTCATGGAAATCGCCTTGATTTTTTTGACCTCAGTGGATGCCTCTGTCACAAACGAAGGGTATGTTCATGGGAAGCCCCTTTTAATATTCCAACGCGGTCTTTCTCAGCCTTGGCAACTTTCAAATCTGGGAGTTGAAGTCCTGTCTTCTTAAAGTTGCCAAAGTTGCCAAACACTGTTCTAGTGTGTTCACACACAGGCTGAAAAGCAGAGGGAACAGCTTGCAACTGTTTCTGTCCGTGGATTATCGTGACACAGCAGCCGTCAGGTCACGGGGTACATTTTGCCTTGGGAACAGCTGTTGCAGCAGCATTTCCTCTCCGCACCCATCAGTACCAGGGCTTCTCTTTCCAATAAATTAATGAAGAATGGGCACCTCTGGACTCCCCGTGGCTGAAACTTGCCCTTAGGTCTAGTAGTTTGGCAGATAACATGGCGGGGATTATATTTACTTAAGCACCTGTTCTTGCTTGTCCACCAATTTGTGAGCCCAAGGCAGATACCTAGCTGCAGCAGAGATGTTCAAATTTCTGCCTGGAGTCCACTATAAAAAGCTGCAAATCACCGGGGTCAGCTATTCACAGACACCACCTATGGCAATCATCACTGTTTTCTGGAAGGAAGATTTATTTCATTAGAACAGGGCAGTGGTGAAATCCAATTTTTTTTACTACTGGTTCTATGGGCGTGGCTTGGTGGGCGTGGCATGGTGTGGCTTGGTGGGGGTGGCAGGGGAAAATCTGCAAAATCTCCATTTCTGCAAAATCTCCATTCCCACCCCACTCTGGGGCCAGCCAGAGGTGGTATTTGTTGGTTCGCTGAACTACTCAAAATTTCTGCTACCAGTTCTCCAGAACCTGCTGGATTTCACCCCTGGAACAGAGCAACCAATATCTTTTCCCCCCTCCTCCATTACATCCCTCTTTAAACTCTAACTTCTTCAACATACAGTATCTTCAGACCATTTGCTTCCAACTTCTCTTTCAAGCAAGTGGAATAACCCAAACAAGGAGGTTTCATCTGGATCAAACACACAACTTGAGAAATGCTAAGCTCTGCTGTATGGGGCAATCCTGTTTTTTTCCCCATCCCCTTTTGCTTGATTCACTCTTGCAAAAAGCATGCTAGATCCATGCAAAGCTTTCCTGTAGGTCGGCATTACCTGATATCAGATTCCAAACCCTCCCTTTGGGAACCTATATTTTTCTTGTGGATGATGATGATGATTAGACATACAATTGTTATCTCTTTATTATAAATGTTTTTAAATATAAGGAGTTAAAATAAGGATTCCAGGGAATCCCCATACATCTAGGAATTTTGTAGGCCTGTTTGTGTATATACTGATGTATATATTGTGTGCATGAGTATACTGCCTGTGACAAAATAAGCTTCACTGAATTCCTAGATTAATGACTTCAGGAGTGCAGCTTAAGTCAGCAAATATGCAGAAAAGGGAATTTGCATTCGTGAGAAATGGGAAAGGAAGGGAAGATGATACTAAGGAAAAATTCTGAGGCTGAAGATCTAAAGGTTAGGGTTATTTTTGAAAATTGGGGAAGAAGTGGTAAAACTGGTAGATAGCAACGATTCATAAAACAGACCAAGACCCTGTTCCAGAGAAGCAAAAGCATAACAAGTAACAATATTTGTTATTATGGATATTGCTGCTTATATATTGGTCATTAAGCTATTTCTCATTATTAGTATTTATATTTTATGTTATATGATCTAATTTAACTGATTTGAACACAGACCACAATTCTGTCTGCCCTCCCCCCCTCTCTTTCTGTCTCAGGGGTGTCAAACTGGTGGCCCACAATCCGGATGCGTCACATGCAAGCCACGTCCACCCCAGTTCTGTGAAGGGGAGAAAACATCACGATACATCACGTGATGGCAACGTGACACTGCAAGTTTGACACCCTTGATCTAGATCTATCTATCTAGATCTCTCTCAAGCTAACTAATTTTTATTCATTTCAGCTGAAGGCTTTCAGGGCAGGTTTCAAGAGAAGATGCTTGCACCCTTCCTCTTTGCACAGGTGCTTTTCTTCCACCTGTCACATTCTGTGTGTGTGTAAAATTCTTCTGGATCATCAAACCTTCCAGAACAGGAACAGAGTCTGCTTTCCTCTTGCTCAAGCAGGAGCACATGTTTGCGATGTATGCGTGAATGTGTATGCACACACAAATATAATTAACATATCCCAACACCAGCGCTGTTTTTTTTCCCCTTTCCAGGCGCCACATGAGACTTTCCTGAGCTAAGGCATTTTGTTCAACAGCAGCCTGAATCTGAGAGGGGCGAACAGAAGGTCATATATCACAACAGGATACTAAGAGGACAAGAACTTAAATGCTGCCGGCTGACCAAGAGACGCCGTGCAAATGAAGAATGCCGCCCCATCCCCCAGGGAAATTATTCATAAGCCTGGACTATACGATAAACCAAAGGCTTGATTTAAGCAACTGCAATAACAATGGGTCACATTCCAGAAGGGCCAAAAACAAATGCTACAGAGAAAGGAAGATACACACCCCTCCCCTCACTATTTCTTAATGCTTCGTTGGATAGCCATGGGACCAAACCAGATAGTTGGCAAGTTACATATTTTTTACATGTAGCAACTCCTATGTGGCATGTGGAAAATATTTATTGCAAATTTTATTCTTTTGTCAATTTAATCAAGAGAATTAAAAAACCACGTATGTATGTACATACATGATTATTTGGCTACAAACTATAGCCTCTCCATTGTCACACTTACTGTGCACCAAGTCATGAAATTCACATCATGCATCAAGGCTATGTACTGTGTGCATCTTACCAAAATCAAATCCAACCACCTGCAGTGACTTGTCCAAGAGATAAATATGATGCCTTCGGAATGCTTGGATTTAAATTTTGATGACCTTTGCCATTGGCATGCTCCTGTTCTATCAGATGTTTCCCAAGCTTGCAAATGTGAGCAATAGGTTGTCTGGGCATGATGCATAAATCAGTCTGAAATATATGTCTGAAGGAGATTTAATTTTTCCCCAGCAGAACATACAAACTAAAGAGAAAACTTGAGATATTCCAATACAAACCAATATTCCCTGCTCTTCTAAGGTTAGAATTTTTTCTTCATTCGGGATTAAATTCATTGTTGGAACTGCTGGAAATCTTCAGTTTTCCCCATATTCTTGGAGAGACATATTCTTGTCTCATCTTGCAGCTACAATTTATGCAGTTTCCTTCCATTCTTTTCTATGATGGAAATGTTTAGGCCTTCAGATCACACAGAAGGGCAAAGAAGCCCTTTCTATCAACATACCTTTGCTCTGGGGTCTACTTCCTTCCTGGAGCAAGGCAGTGGTGGGTTCCTCCCGGTTCCGCCCGGTTCCACCGAGCCAATAGCGGTGACGATATGATGTCACCGAACCGGTTCTGTCCCCCTGCCCCCTGTGTTATTCTTACCTTTTATTTGGCCCCACCCCCAATCTATGGCTGCCTCCTGAGTCCCAGCTGATGGCTAGAGGGAAAAAGACTGCTTAAACTCTTGCCACGGGGCTTCAAAGGGCCGCCCTACAGCTGATCAGTAAAGAAAACAAATGAGTAGACCAGTGCCTGCAAAAATACATGGGTAGACCAGTGCCTGCAAAAATACATGGGTAGATCGGTGCCTGCAAAAATACATGGGTAGACCGGTGCCTGCAAAAATAAATGGGTAGATCGGTACAGCTCTGCAAGCACTTAAAAGCCTGGTAGATCAGTACCTCTGCTAAATCTTAAAGAATTGTCACATGAGCCACGCCCAGAAAATAAACCACGCCCACAGAACCGGTAGTAAAGAACCCACCCCTGGAGCAAGGAAACATCCTTTGTTATCTGCTCAAAAAAGTATAGCAAAATGTAATACCAAACTTAAATGAGCATTTAAATCCAACTTAACAAAGTAATCAAATTTCACTTATGGGTGAAATGATTTGAGGTCAGAGTAAAACTAGCCTGATTCAAACATCTGAAGTTTGAATGAAGCAATTCTGGGCACCACATAATTTAAAAATGATCAGAAGAACGAATCAAAACAAAAAATCCCATATCAAAACAGCAGAACAAACCAGCAACTGAAGTTGCTTGTCCCACATTTCCTACAGGTGGGCGTATTCAACACTGACCACATGCCTAAGGAAAGAGCCTGCTCCTTAAAACTTTATAAAGACCAATAAAGTAAAGAAGCATATTGTCCAGAAGAACTTTAATATTCTGGAAAATCTATTCTGATTAAAAGATTCTGAAGACGAAGTATTCTTGCAACACTAATTATTTCTCTAATCTTGTGTTAGCATTATTGGCTCATCTATGTGACACAAAACATTATAACAAACTGAAAAACATTCCAGCATTCTATTATTCTCCAGGCTGCAGATGGAAGATTGCATTAAAACCTCTTCTATTGCCCTACTGGGAGAACTGAATTATTGCTAAGCACTTCAGTGGTATTTTGCCTTTTATTTTTATTATTAGCCATTTCCTCCACCAAGAGAGCACTAGCATTTTTATTTGAGGAGATTCATTTTCCAAAGTGAAATGGCTAAGCTTCTGGTTTGTTTCTGCACCCAGGTGAATATCCATTCAACGTAACACAAATATGATTTCTTGAAGAGCTCTGAACGCTTACTGAGAATGATAAGCATATAAGGAATCGATAAAGCGATTGCCTTAGTCATCAGGACATGAAGAAACAATTAACACTGGGGGAACTGAGGAAGAGAACATTGAAAACTGCAGGTCAACCGCAAATCTTTCCAACATACAACATTCCATGTATTTTTCTGACTTGACAAAAAGCAACTTCTGCTATGTGCACCAAGGACGGAAATGGTCTCTTATTAATTTTAAAGAAAGCCTTTCAAAATTTAAATAAGTTGACAACATTCACCAATGAAATATTGCATACTTACACACTTAGATGCAAGGTCACAGTGCTCAGCTTAACTAAAGACTATTTTCAATGCATCATTGCTTGATTTTTTGCATACTTATCAACCCACCTTACAGTTGATACTATTTCTAAAGCATCTGGGAACAAAAGAAATGAGAGCTCTTGTAGATCAGGATAAAAGCATCTACATGTTCCTGGGTTCCTCATCTATGGCAGGGGTCTCCAACCTTGGCTACATTAAGACTTGTGGACTTCAACTCCCAGAATTGAACTCTGGGAGTTGAAGTCCACAAGTCTTAAAGTGACCAAAGTTGGAGACCCCTGATCTATGGAACATCATCTTCTTTGGAAGAGCCTCAAGCCGTGTAAGGCGGGCTACTCCATTTAGTCCCATAACCCCCACCAAGCCAGATACCTGATACTATGCAATCATATATTTTCTAATGAGAAAATTGGACGTCATGCTCTCTTTTCTAGAAGATAAAAAGTTGTTGGTGCCATACTTTAAACAACTTTTGAATACGAGACTTGATGCCCTCACAATGAGTCAGCTACTTATTAAATAGGTAGAATA
The DNA here is from genome assembly GCA_030761175.1 of Masticophis lateralis. Lineage (NCBI taxonomy): Eukaryota > Metazoa > Chordata > Lepidosauria > Squamata > Colubridae > Masticophis > Masticophis lateralis. The sequence continues at coordinate 69,099,112 of JAUDYJ010000003.1, forward strand.
TGGGCAAGAATCAGTGGAGACTGTTTCATAGGGTTATCTTATTTATCAGTCACTTCAAATTTCTACTCATTCAAGCGAACGGACTTGCACAAATATAAATTTGCAAATGTTTGCTTGGTCTTCAGGCTGCTTATAGAATGACTAGAGTGCCTTCAAGAACGCACTCTGTTCTCAGGGTTTTTTTTTTTTTTTTCCCCTTATCTGCTAACTTTGAGTCCAATTTTGTTGGAATCTTCTCAGATGTAGGTTTGGTCAGCTATAGTTAATTAATTCTGTGTTTTATTTTAAAAAGCAACAAACGGATCTGTTTCTAAATCATGGAGCTGGTTCATTTACTTTGCCTGATGTAAGGTTAGATTTATAGGTTAAGCCTATAATACGCTACACTAAGAAGATATGCTTAGTGTATGTAATAATTAATGGGCCCTCTGAAAGAGGACAGTTCTTTTTCCAGAATTACAAATCACGGACATGACTTATGTTACGTATTTAAGATAAGGATTTATAACTTAAGTGGTCTCAGTGGTGGGCTTACATCCAAAATCAGCAAGAAAAGTACCAGAAGATTCTTGATTTATAGAGTTTAAAAAAACAGATTCCCTCTCCTCATGAAAACTATGGAAGAGTATTGAAGGAATGCTTGCCACAAAAGACAAAGGAACGGGGTGATAACCTAGGAAGGAATATTAGCCATTTGAGCATCATCTGCAGGGAAAGTAAGGTAGATTCCCTTCATGTCTATAAACTATAAGCTTCCAGAAAAATCAGGATGCACATTATAGGAAACAATGTGACTAGGACTTTGCTTTGGTTCTAAAATTAAACATGATATAGAACCAGTCTGTATTATCTAGGCTAGATGCTTTATGCATAGGTGGCAGACATGCTTATCATAACAAAAATGTATACAAACTTCTAGATGGCAGTAAAGAGATAGAACCACTTCTGTTTTGCTGCCATCTACTGGTACTCCTGATTTTTGCATTTCAGATCCGATAATAGTTACACATTCCAATAAAAATATTAATGGGGCAGCTTTCCATTGGGTTTTATTCAGAACATTGAAAATTATCTCCATAGATAGATCGATGGGCTGCTCTGCTGTTAGAAACTCAGTGTTTCTAACTATATTTACATTTCTTTTATTATTATTCTCCATTGCAATCTATTTTTTATTATAGATAAATCTATAGGAATAGATTCTTTAGGTTCTATAGGAATAAATTTTGAGCATCGATAGCTAATGGATAATTTTAAGCAATGCTCCCCGCCCCCATCCCTTGTGCCTTACAGTAAATATTTAAGCTTGCTATAAGCTCCTGCATGCCACTAAATTCCTGGGGCAAACATGTTTCTGAAGCATCCTTGGCACATGACAGGAGAAGATGGCATAATCAACTACATCATCCCCAAGTGACATTTTTGGGGATTTAAATGGAAAAGGAAGCTAAGTTTTCAGTTTCTCCTTCTATAACTGTCAGGAAAAAGATCAATTGATTTAACCTGCTCATGACCCATCTCCTGTTTGCAGCTAGTAATTAGGCGGCTAATGTTACCAGCAATCTATACTTTCACACAGGTGCCCAACCAGCTGTTGCTGCTTCCCTTTTACTATGGAAGAAGCTGATTGAAATCTGAACAGTCAAGTTTGAAATCCCCTGACAGAAAGTGTTCAGCACAGGAAACACTTTTATTATATATGCAATTTGAGTTAGAATAGCAAAACAACTTCGCATTAATGGCATGGCCAAACCACAGGTTACTTCCTGGAAAAGGCCTGGTTGTTTAGTTCAAATTCGTCCTTACAGCTTTTTTACATCAAATTCACATTACTGTATATCTTTTCATGTCATGAGATGAAAAATAACTTTGTGTGGAAAGCCAGCAAAAAATAAAGTTATACATATACCAGTTTGTGGGGGCAATAAGATGACTTTGTATAAATATACAAAAGTATGAAGGCTATTGCTTAACGCATTGTAAACCGCCCTGAGTCTCCGGAGAAGGGCGGCATATAAATCAATTTTTTTAAAAAAATTATAAATCATTAACTTTTCAAATTAGTGCAATCTACTCTGAATGGAAATATACAGTTTTAAACGGCCTGTGGCAGTGGTGAAATCTAAAATTTGTTACTACCAGTTCTGTGGGCGTGGCTTGGTTGGGAGGTAATGTGACTGGGTGGGCATGGCCAACTTTATTTTTTTAACTTTTAAAACCATTTTTTCTACAATCTCTTCGGCCAAAGAGGTTGTAAAAAAATGCTTTTAAAAGGCTCTGCCAATTAGGCAACTCAGCTGGGATCGTCAGAGGCTTTTAAAGGCATTTTTTTTTTCTAAAACCTCTTCGGCTGAAGAGGTTGTAGAAAAAATGCTTTTAAAAGTTAAAAAAATAAAGTTGGCCATGACGATCCCAGTTGAACTGCGCGAACATCAGAGGCTTTTTTTTTTACTTTTAAAAGCATTTTTTCAGCCAAAGAGGTTGTAGAAAAAATGCTTTTAAAAATTAGAAAAAAAGTGTCTGATGATTGTGGGGCTCAGCTGGGCATGGGGGGGTGGGGCAGGGATTTTTGCTACCGGATCGATAGCCAAACTGGGAGCATTTCACCCCTGGCCTGTGGGTAAGATACATTTCTCAACAAATATTTTGTTTATAGAAATAGAAGGAGAGTGTAATATTTATAAAAGTTACCATTACTTTTTGACTAGGTAAAGGTGCCTTATTTTCAATGCTTCTTTCATTTTATACAATCATTCCGTTTTTGAGATTTCTATTATATTGACTGATTATATCTCATCAACATATTTTCATGTTGTCAACTTGTAACCACATAGATCAGGGGTGTCAAACCAGGAGTGAAATTCAGCAGGTTCTGATAGGTTCTGGAGAACCGGTAGTGGAAATTTTGAGTAGTTTGGAGAACTGGCAAATACCACCTCTGGCTGACCCCACAGTGGGGTGGGAATGGAGATTTTGCAATATCCTTCAGCCAGGAGTGGGGAGGAATGGGGATTTTGCAGTATCCTTTCCCTGGAGTGGGGTGGGAATAGAGATTTTGCAATATCCTTCCCCTGCCATGCCCACCAACCCACACCACGCCCACAGAACCAGTAGTAAAAAATTTGAATTCCGCCACTGTGTCAAACTCATGTTGTCACGGTGGCATCACGTGATGTATCAGGACTTCCCCCCCTTTCGCTAAACCGGGTGTGGGCGTGGCCAGTGCATGATGCATCCGGCCCATGGGCCAGGAATTTGACAGCCCTGACATAGATATTTTCTCCTCAACAATCTATCCCTAACCTGGTCTTCCAATGGTGCACTCATTGCCACTGTGAATCCATTCATTTTGTTGCTGGTTATCTTGTTCTTCTCTTTCCTTCCATCTTTCCACGATCAAAATCTCGTTGAGCATTCTAAGCATGTGTAAATCTTGCATTTCCCAAGTTCCCAAAAATTTTGTTCTGAATACTCCAGGAATAGTTATGTGCGAATCCTTCTGAATAGTTTACTATTGGTTGTCACTTTCCACCAGTAAGAATTATTCCTATCATTCTGGATTCCTTTTGGTAGTTTCTATTGATAATTTTATTGCTATTTACTGAGTGAATTTTGCAGTCTGTCCTATTCAAAAAGTTAGGACCAAAATTTTGCTATTTTTCAGTCATTCCTGAAGCAATAGGTTAAGTGATTCTTCCTTCTTTTGAGGGATTTGTAAGAAAATCCTGACCTGTGTGGAGTCTTACTCCGTGAGGTGTGTGTCTTTTCAAAAGGAAAATGATGATCTGGAGTCAATTCAGATAGGTTCCAAGTTGGACAAATGTTATATAGCATTGCCAGGACATAGCTAAAATGGAAAATTTTGCAAATCACCTCAATTAGTAGTTACACACTGACAGGGTTATTCATTAAAAACTTTACAAATATCAAGAGCAATAACAAGTCCTCAGTACCTAAATTTGATAGAAGGATGTAATGTAATCTCAAGAAACAGAAGGGATTGTACACCATATTCCTTTACCAAGCTGAAAAATAAATGTTAATGTTGTAAATTGCCATTGGAGCAGGTGACTTCAATGGCAGAGACTAGTTGATGTATCACACTGCGCACAAAGAAAGGGTTTGAACAATATATTTCATTGAACCAGGGGTGGAATTCACTTACCTTTGCTACTGGTTCGCAAGTGTGAGCACGAGTATGTGCGCATTCGTTATGCTCGCATGCGCCTCCTCGCGCATGCGCAGAGGGTCAAAAATGGGACGTGATGATGTCCAGGTGGATGGGCGGAGCCTCCTGCCGCCAGTGCTACTGGATTGCGTGATCTGAATAGAACCGAATTTCACCATTGCATTGAACCCACATTTACAGAAAACATGATCACTGCTCTACATCAACACTAAACCCGCAGATTTCTGAATATAATTTCGTAACACATTGACGTGGTGACATTAAAAATATCAAAGATACAAATCTTACGGAAAAAGGAGAACCGAATTTGTCTCTGAATTCAATGTGACTGTTATTGCTACTCCACCTCATATCAGGCAAACTATAAAGCTGAGCATCTTGTTTGCCTTTGCATCATCTCACAGTATGAAATGAATGGGTAAAGGCCGCCATCTAGTGGCCCATCCTCTAATCTGCAGGTTGCTCATTATCCACCAATTAATGTCTTTCAAGTTGGTATTCTTTCAAGTTGGTTATCCTTAGCAGAATTTTTTTGGAAAATTTTGGGAACCTCCTATTTTGGTTTCAGAATGTGAACTGCAATAGTTCTAAAGCACATAATTTCTATGGTTAATTAGTAAAGCAGCAGCTTTCCCCACCTCCTAAACCCCACTAATAATAGTTGGTATCACTCTATATTAAAATGAAATTTGCATCAAGATCAGATTATAAAAATACCTCATGAATTCTATGAGCAGTTTACTCCACTTATTTTACCAAGCTAACCTTAAGGGGAAAATGTTATTCAAAATTACCAGCTGGTTTGGAAGTTGAAGGGCCTACTCCAGCAATCAACCACCTGAGGCTGACTCAGACACCAATCATCTGGAGCACAGTGAGAAGAATCAGCTGAAAGATCACCTAACACTGGGACACATTGGGGAGCTCTACCTGTGATCAGCCTCTATTGGGACTCCTGCCAGCAACAAGCATCTTCACTGAGAACAAATGTCATCCTTGACTCCATGTTGCTTTATTTGTGGTTCCTGCGTGTCTTCTGAGCCTCGGTTCTTCGGTTCTGAACTGACTGACCTCCTTGGTGATAGGACTTCTAAATTGTTGCTGCCTTTGCCTTGCCTTCCCTCTCCTGAAAGAAATTGTGGTAGTGCATGCATTTTGTACAGACTACAGAGTAGAAGTTGAAAAGAATGGAACTGTAGGAAAGAACTAAGTGAAATGATTGCTGCAGCAAAGAGGCACTTGGCCAGATGCTGAAGATTAGGCTGATAGATCTCAAGAATGGAAAGAGAACAAGGACAAAAACCTTGATGGATTTATGCAAGCTCTGTTACCAAAGCAACAAGGGGGAAACCTATTTTAAATTCATAGCTTATGAGCAGAGATGTGGATAAAAGAGATGATGTCTCATTTATGATTAGGAGATGGGGCTGCTGGATGAAGTCTGAAGAAGAGGGAAATATGGCAAGAGGCAGAAGATGATGGGCTGCTCTTGGGGAATGGGGATTGAGACCAAATTTCACTTTTGGTCCACTGCACTCATCCAAAGAAGCAGCTCACCAGGTATTTGGATGCCTGGGTTTACAAATGCCAGGTCTCTTGTTATTCATACCTCTCCTCATCCTTTATCTAACAATAGATAAGGCAAAACTAATAAAAGTAGGTGGATGGGTGGAGGGAAAGATGTTTCTATGGAGTCATCCATAGTCATGGTTGCCCCAAAGATGCTTTTTCAAGGCACACTGGACTTCCGTGTTTTTCTTCGAAGATGTTTTGCTTCTCATCCAAGAAGCTTCTTCAGCTCTCATTGGATGGTGGTCAGAGCTGAAGAAGCTTCTTGAATGAGAAGCAAAATGTCTTCAAAGAAAAACACGAAAGTCCAGTTGCTTCTTGAAAAAACACTTTAGAGAAAGATGTTTCCCTCTCCCATCCAGGTTCCAGATTTGGCACCATCCATAAACAGAAGGCAGAGGAAAGAATGCCAGTTGGGTGGCAACCAGAAGCATTCATCTATGGGTAAGTGGGTACAAGACTCTTGTTTCTGAAGTTGGGGTCTAGCCAGGACTGCAGCTTTTGTACTGTTCCCCCACTGCACAGCAATATTTCCTCTCGAGTTCCTGGATTTTACCTTTTGTTGCTAGAGTTCCCCAGTCTTACAACTGTTGATTTCAATTTACCTTCCCTAGAGGTGGGTTCAGAGGCAATTTAGGTGTTCATAGTCAATGCATAGGTTTTTCTTAGATTATTAAAGGACTAATGTGTTAAACCTGAGGTTTGTTTCAAATATACCATGTGATGTGAGGATGGAGGATATTAATGTCTGTCCTCTGCCTGGCCAAATCATTATCTCTGACTGCCGTGGAGCTGATTAATGCCTCCTCTCTCCAGAGTGGGGAGGATTTTAGTCAATTGGTTTACCTCAGCGCTGAACCATCTGCTTGGTTTGAAGAGGATGTATATTTTTTCCTATCTGAAATAGCAGATGTGTCCAAAAATGGTTAACTTGCTGGAATCAAGAGGCACCTGTGATTTTGGATAATTGTTGCTGTAGAGAAAATAGGAGGAGGAAACTGGTGCTACCTTGAGTTATTTTGTAAAAATAATAAAGGTAGAATACAAATTAAGTGATGTAGGTGGAAGACAAAGGAGTGTCTGTATAAAACAGGTTATGACCTCAAGTTCAGGTCTCCATCAAGGTCATTAGAACAGCAAAATTGTCACCCAGCAGCCGTTTTCAAAGTGACCCAGAACCTCTGAGGGAGGAAGAATATATGAATATAGGAGGTTGGGATGAAGAATTTGCAATGCATCCCAAAATAAAATAATTGAGATTCACTGAAAGGTTGACACTACCTAGGCATGCCTTATCATCTCTCAGGCTTATCTGGGATTAATTTGAATGTTAATCCTAATGAAGTAGAGAAAGAACCTTTCTGGCACTTATGGATTAAATTTCTGCCTCTCCTGCCTCCAGGGAAGGGACAGGTAGCTGGGACAGAAGAGGAATAAAAGTGAACACCTGAAAGAGATGTTGGTGCATCCCCTGGTCAAAAAATAACAAAATCCCAAGTATATTGACCCAGGTATATTAGATAAATAAAGGCCTTTTCCAATGTCTCTTTTAAAGGGAAGGTTGCAGTTAAGAGGATCCTGAAGAAGCTAGACCAGGGCTGACAAACTACCGGCCCATGGGCCAGATGCGTCATGCACTGGCCATGCCCAAGCCCGGTTTAGCAAAGGGAAGTAGTGATATGTTGTGACACCGCCCTGATGATGCAAGTTTGACATCCCTGAGCTAGATTATCTACATCTATTTGAAACTGCATTCAGGTATGATAATGGCACTAAGAATATTTAATAATTCCTTTTTATTAGTTTATAATATAAAATACAAAAACAAATAAGAAGAGTAGGGGAGGAAAAGGGAAAAGTGTAGAAAAGAAGGGAAAAAAGGCATTGACTTCTGACTCCCTTTGGTGCAATAGAATAAAATAGTCAAACCTCAACCTTTTACTTTTACATAATAGTATAAACTAGCCATTTCTATAATGACAGATTACCTACTGTATCTAATCAGTAAAACCTAAAATCATAGGTTTCATTTTTTTCCACATCAAGCACAATGTCTAGATGCAGTTTCCTAGTACAAACAAAAGTAGTTGTGTTTTTTCTCTTATCAAAGCAGTCAGTTTAGCCATATCTGCTAACTCTATCATCCATTGTAAGCATCCTTCCATTTTTCTGCATAAAATAATCTTATTGCCGTCAACATATATAACATCAAAGTTCCAATTTTTTTCCCCCAAGTCTTTTTTGCATGAAACTCAAAAGAAACGTTTCTGGTTTTATCTTTACATTCACTTTTAAGAATCTTCTGTATTAGAATGTGAATCCTACTCTAATATTTAGATTAATCCTGTGACTATGATAGTAGTAACCCAGCCCTTCTGGTCTTTGATTGATGGTATACTTCTTTCCAGCCATTGGGATGAGACAGGTTTCTGTGTTGCAGTGGTTCTCCTTCTTCCAGTTACTGGGGTTGATGGGATGAGATCAAGTCCTAAGGCCCTCTTAGGTGCCCTACTCAAGAGTAGATCTGCACTATTTGCTTAATAAAGTTAACTTTGAAAGGATGCTGAGCTTCTGAATCAACTTTCATGCAGAGACTTTCAGGACAAATACACTAACAATGCAAATTAATATTCCAATGAAATGAATTAGGTGTCCAGTGAATTATATATAGGATTGCAGTTGAAATGCAGCACTAAGGAAAAATATATAAAAGCTGCTCCCCTGATTTGAAAAATCAATTATTTCAATGAAAACATTTATTGTACAAGTAATTTACAGTGGGTTTTGTACATAATTTGAGAAATTGAAAAGCAGTTTATATAAAATGAAAATGGTACACATTATTTACATATTATATACAAATGTCTTATCTTTTCCCTCCAATCTAAATTAATAAAACATGCAGTATAATGCATTAAGTAACATAGAGCTTAATAAGCACATTAACTTTGCTCAATATAGAGCATAAATATTCCCACTGACCACAGGACTCTTGAATAATCAAGTCAGTTTATATAGAAAAAGTATCTTGTTCATAGTTGCATGTTTACATCGGCAACTGCAATATTTATTTATTTATTTATTGGTTCGATTTATATGCCGCCCTTCTCTGAAGACTCAGGGCAGCTTACAATGTGTTAAGCAATAGCCTTCATATTTTTGTATATACCTGCTTAGTAGGGCTTTTTTATACAAAGTTCTTTTTTATACAAAGTCAGCTTATTGCCGCAACAATCCGGGTCCTCAATATTTAAACTTTTACTACTACTCTTTCCACTGAAATGGATCAAATACCTTTTGAGCAAAGGTGAAAACCCCCCAACAAAACTGGGTTTAAAAAACAAACTAAAATATTTCCTAAATAATACACATTACCTTTTATTATCCACTTTATAGCACTAACAGAAAAAGCAAGAGATTAATTTAACTTCATTAATTCTTTTAGCTGGAAGAGATAATGGAAACACCTTACATTAAAGTATTAGTAACGGCCAATCTCCATTTAAAGCTTTTTGTACACAACTTCTTCACATTAAAAAACAAAAATCACTTTCCTGAAGGAAAATGCACATTGCATCAGTGCATAAAATACAGTGTAATTTAACACATACACACACAAAATGGAAAGGACTTCACACTTTATACTTGGTCTTTGTGTATAAAAACTGGTGAACTGTTCCTAAACAGATATCCTGCAGTCATAATGTTGATTATCTGATATATTAAAATTGAACTCGCAATGTACCTCTGTACCAAAGACATTCCTCACTGATGAAGACCATTTAAAACAAGAATACATCTAACAGACAGTGGGGTTTGGGATTGAATTATCAGGTCCTTTGCCGAGATTTGTTCTTTGAATACAATATGACTGTGCTACAGAGTCATTGGATCACTGACAGTTAAGAAAAGAACATTTTTACATAATACACAAATTTAGGCCACAAGACAATTTACAAATAATTTCAGAGACATTGATTAGGAGATAGTGGGCATGGTTCTGTCCAGTCTCCCTTAATAGGACTTTTAGAGAGTTGCTGCCACTGCAACTATCCTGGTTTAGGGGTGGGGAATTTGTGATGGGTGGAGGTGTGTTTGGGAATTGTTATGTGTGTTGGACCTGGTCTTTTGTGTTAAGTGAATTTCTTTGTATGGGTATACCATGTATGTACGTACAGTGACAATAAAGTTATTATTATTATCCTCCCCCACTCTACTATCCCTAACCCTACCTTTCCATGTTTGAATTGCCCAGGTTTCTGCATGGAACCACTCTCTTTGCGCCTATACTTGGGGGGGTGGGATTCCCTTAAACACATATGGATCTGATCTAATCTGTGTAATAATGAATGGGTTCTAAACTTTTGTAAAGAAAGGAAATGTAACTTAAGCTATTTTTTCCCCTTCTGTTCAATTGTGTCTGATTCTTGTAGACCACCTGGGCATGTCCTTGCAGTTTTCCAGAGGTGGTTTGCCATTGCCTCTTTTCTAGTGCTGAATATTTAGCTCTAGCCCAAGGCCATCTGGCTGGCTTTGTGCTCAAGGCAGGACCAGAACTCAGAGTTTCCCAGTTTTTAGCCTGATACCTTCAACACTACACCAACTGGTTCTCTATCATAAATTATAATCACTATTAAATAGATCACTCTGAAGGCTAGATCTGTCAATGCCCTGAACTATGCTCATATTGTCTTGATACTGTCCTATTTTACCATCACACTCTCTATTCAATTATATGAATCATTTTTAATTTCATTCCAGTTTTTACATCTCCCCAAAAGGTTCTCATGATGCTCACCAGGTTTTCATGAGGATTTTCAGTACCCAAGAAACTTTTCCCTTAAACATTTTTGTTTCATAGCATTATCTCCTAATTATGTGCTGGGAACTGTTTCATTACAAGTAAAGATGCATGCCATAATTTATTTCTTTATGCTTTTCTCCCACAGCTCTTGTAGAAGCAATTATATTTTTAACAAGGAGCTATTCATGATCAAAGATGCACTTCAAACTCCTGCAGGAAGTTTCATGCCATTAAAGGTTTCATTAATTCAAATTCACAAGAATTTGGAACATCTACAGATTTTCCCATTTTGCTAAATACCTGATCAGTTGGGTGGAAAGATTTTTTTTAATTGTGATTTTCTAATCACCTAGTTTCATAGAATGAGGAAAAGTCAAGGCTAATGAGGTTTTGTGGCAATCTTTTTTTTAATTGTTAGGTGGCCTGAGAGCTACCCTACCTCTTGCTTACCATCTCTCTCCTTTCCCTGTTCTAAAGCTTCCCACTGTTTCCATGATCTCCAAGAAATAAGAACACAATCTTGCCAAGGCATCCTAGAAATAAGCCACGGACTACTTTTGCCTGGTTGGTATCAGTCTTCCTCACTGCATTTGGAGACTGTTTGATACTTTGCATCCACATGTCTAAAAAACGAATGTCAAATTTATTGGAATTTAACAATGAGGACTCCCAGGATTGCTGTTGTTAAATGATGAAATGACATCGTGTTGTGCTTTATGACCATCACTGTTGTAACTCAAGGACTATCTGTATTGTGTATTGTATTGTATTCTGTATGTTGTTGCTTTGTTTTTATGTTATGAATTACCTGGAGTCAATTGGCTCTGGACAGCACCCAAGTTGAATGTATGTATGTATGTATGTATGTATGTATGTATGTATGTATGTATGATTTATTTGTTTCCTAATAAAATTTATATAGCTTCCCATTTCACACACAACTCTGGGCAACATATACAATAAAAACCATTAAATATAAACTATGGGAGACCATATTCAAGAACTTACAAACAATGTAGCCATTTTGCAGGACTCCTATTTCCCTGGGATCCCCAAGGCTGCTGACAAAAACAGGTTTCAAGAGATTTCTGGAAGGTCAATAGAACTGAAGCTTCAGGGGGAATGATGTTCCAAAGGCTTGGTCCCACAGCAGAGAAGCTTGATCCCTAGGTCCTGCTGCCCTTGATGGGACAGGTATACAGAACCCAGCCACATGCCATATAGGGCTTTAATCTTGAGTTGAACCTGGAAACAGACTGGCAGCTAATGCAGGCAAGAAATGTAATGTGTACCATTCTAGGAGCAGACATAACTGCCACACCATTGTATCTTGTACAAGCTGAAGCTTTCGGATACTCTTCCTGGAGGTGACCATGTCGTGAGTAACTGAGAGTGGAGCCTCCTGATCAAGGAACTGGTGCAACTAGCACACAATACAAAGTTGCACAAAGGGTCTCTTAGCCATGACTGCCACATGCTCTTTGAGCAGGAATTGTGAATCCCGGAGGGCCCTGACATTGTGCATGGGGTCTGTTTGAGGCAGTGCCCCAAAGATGGTAAATCTCCAGATTTGGAAAACCCCAAGACTCAAAATCGGTCAGTATTGCCAGGGTTCAGTTAATATCTGTTGTTTCCCATCCACAATATCCAAGCATCAAGACAGAAAGAACATCAACAGCAATGCTTAGTTCATCGGAGTGGAGAGATACAACTAAGTACATATTATGGCAACAGATTATCTCACCCAGCCACTTTTAACTCGAGAGTTAAACAGGAGTGGAAAGAGTACCCCACATAATAGGGGTTGAGGACTATCATTCCCATGCAATGCCAACAGGAATCTTACAGATTACAATTCAGATCACAGATTTTCTTCACACTATCATACACTATAAAGAACTTGCAGTTGGCTAGAGAATCTTCCACTATTTGTGCTTTAAGAAACTGTACAAGCAGTTATGTAAACATAAAGGTGGCAGAAATTATAGTGCACAAACAGCTATCTAAGTTTATTATGTAACAACTTCTGAAGCTATTAAGATAATCTGTCTCTCTCAAAAACAAGTTACAAGGTTTTCTTATCTTTTCCAGGAGCACATTGTATGAATGTGCAAATAAACAAAATGGAAAATGTACCTACACTTATACAAAGAAATATTTATTTCTGAGAAATAAATTAATATTTCTATAATGACTAACTGTGTAATCTAGAACAGCTTCAAAACAGATTTTTTTCTAAAAAAATCTAAAAACATCTAGGCAAAATCTAATGTTGTAGCCTTCTCATGGATAATTTTCTGGTTTTGACTTTCAATTTTTAACTCAAGATCTTAAACTTTAAATGGCATTAATCAAAAGCAAAATACCACTCATCTGGACAGACATTTGTGTAAGCACTGAGGCCCTGCTCTCATTTACTGTAATTCTATTAGGTACTAATTTAAATTGTATGTGAGAGGGAAATCTACAATTTGCTGGATCTTCAATGGCTTCTACAATTTTAATCTCCAAATTTTATAATAAAAGGAGAAACAGCTCCTTCCCATATGTTAATCCTATTCTTTTCAGTTAATTCTTAATGAAAAAGAAAAACATTTTTGCCAGACCCACTACAAAAACATATATTAAAAAAAATACTGAGCAACTTTTATTTTCTATGACTGTATTTGCATCTGAAGTTCATAGTTCTATAGCTGAACTGTCATCTCCAATACTGTTTTCTTACTCCAAAGCAGCCACAAATTGTGTTGTTAAAATTCAGGAGCAATTGCTAACTTTCCTTCTTTTCCCAAAAGTAGAAACGAAATTTGTATTAAGGTTTTGTGGGCTTTAACACAATTGTTTTGCTCTTTAAAAACTCCTTTCCCACATGTCTCTAACAAAATCATAAATTAAATCCAGCTATGGATTCATGAAATCTACATAATCCTCACCCTTGCAATACAAGTTGAAAGTAAAAGTGAGGCTTGGAGGCACATTATTTTACCAGAAAATGGAGATAAAAAAACCTTTACTGAAGCTTGGTCCCACTGAATATTTTATTTATTTATTTATTATTGATTGATTGATTGATTGAATTTCTATACCACCTTTCTCCCAAAGGACTCAGGGCAGTGAACAGATTAAGATTTCATATACATACATACATACATACATACATACATACGTATTATAAACAATAAATAATAAATTGAGTCAACTTGGTGTATCTACTAAGACCTTGGCATAGAATTTAGATGTTTATGCTAGCCCTGCTTGTTGAAACAGAAAGGTCTTCAGGGCACATCGGAAAGTGCAAAGATCTGGGATTATTCGTATTCCAGGTGGTATTTTGTTCCAAAGCGTAGGTGCCCCCACAGAGAAGGCTCTCTCCCTTGGAACTACTAGACGACATTGTTTTAATGATGGTACTATGAGTAGGCCTACTCTGTGAGAGCGTATTGGTTGGTGGGAGGTTATTGGTTGCAGCAGGTGGTCTCGTTAAGTACTCAGGTCCTAAACCATGGAGCACTTTAAAGGTAAGAACCAACGCCTTGAAGCGCACTCAGAAGGCCACCGGAAGCCAGTGCAGCTCGTGTAGAAGAGGTGTTACATGCGAGCACCATGTTGCTCCCATAATTACTTGCGCAGCTGCATTCTGGACCAGTTGGAGCTTCCGGGTGCACTTCAAGGGGAGCCCCATGTAGATAGCATTGCAGTAGTCAAATCGGGAAATGACGAGGCTTGAGTGACTGTGCGTAATGAGTGCCGGTCTAGAAAGGGACGCAATTGGCGAATCAGGCGAACCTGATAGAAAGCTCCTCTGGCCACAGCTGTTATATGATCTTCTAAAGACAGTTGTGCATCCAGGAGGATGCCTAAATTGCGAGCTTTCTCTGCGGGGGTCAATGACTCATCCCCAATAGTTAGTGATGGGACTAATTGGCTGTACCAGGACGCCGGTAGCCACAGCCACTCAGTCTTGGAAGGGTTGAGTCGAAGCCTGTTTCTCCCCATCCAGACCCATACAGCCTCAAGGCACCGGGATATCGCTTCAAGGGCATCATTGGGGTGGTTTGTGGTGATGTACAGCTGTGTGACATCAGCGTACAGATGACATCACACCCCAAAACCACAGATGATCTCCCCCAACGGCTTCACATAAATGTTGAACAGGAGAGGCGAGAGGACCGATCCCTGTGGCACCCCGCAAGTAAGGGGCCTTGAGGTCGATCTCTGTCCACCTGTCAACACTGACTGCGACCTGTCAGAGAGGTAGGACAAGAACCACCGTAATACGGTGCCTTCCACTCCCAGCCCCTCCAACCGGTGCAGCATGGTACCATGATCAATGGTATCAAAAGCCGCTGAGAGATCTAATAGGACCAGGATAGAGGAACATCCCTTATCCCGAGCCCTCCAGAGATCATCAACCAATGCGACCAATGCTGTTTCTGTGCTGTATCCAGGCCTGAAGCCGGACTGGAACGAGTCTAGATAGACAGCTTCATCCAGGTACTGTGGGAGCTGTCGTGCCACCACACTTTTGACAACTTTTGATAAAAAGCGAAGGTTGGAGACTGGACGGTAGTTTGCTAAAACAGCTGGATCCAAAGAGGGCTTCTTAAGGAGGGGTCTCACCACCGCCTCTTTCAAGGCAAGAGGTAAGAATCCCTCACTCAGAGAAGCGTTAATAATTCTCTGGAGCCAGCTACGTGTAACCTCCCGGGTAGCCAGCACTAGCCAGGAAGGGCACGGGTCCAATAAACATGTGGGCGCATTCAGCTTCCCCAGTAACCTGTCCACGTTCTCAGGAGTCACAGTATCAAACTCATCCCAGATAATGTTCTCAAGATCTGCCCTCATCATTTCATCCGAATTAACCCAGTTAGAGTCCAAGCCTTCCCGAATCTGAGCAATTTTATCGTGCAGATATTGTGCAAAATCCTCAGCTCGACTTGCAGAGGATCTTCCCGAGCTCTCAGCTGGAGTAGAGAGTGGGTAACCCTAAACAAGGCAGCTGGGTGATTATCTGCCGATGCAATACGAGCGGAAAAATAGTTAGATTTTGCCGCTTTTATCGCCACTAAGTAGGTCTTAATGTAAGATCTCACTAGTGTTCGGTCGGATTCAGAATGGCTGTTCCTCCACCTGCTCTCTAGGCGTCTTTTCTGGCGTTTCATCCCCCTCAGCTCACCAGAGAACCAAGGAGCTGGGTAGGTTCGACGCCGGGTCAGAGGCCGCAAAGGCACGACCCGGTCTAAAGCACCAGCGGCCATCCTATCCCAGGACGCCACTAGGTCTTCAGCCGAGTCATGAGCCAAGGTCTCAGGAAATGGCCCAAGCTCCATCCGGAACCTATCAGGATCCATCAGGCGCCTGGGGCGGAACCATTTAATTGATTCTGCCTCCCTGCGGTGGGTTGTAGCGGTCAGGAGGTCAAGCTTAAGGACAGAATGGTCTGACCATGACAAGGGTTCGATGACTATATCCTCTATATCTAGACCATTCAGCCACTGGTCAGAGATAAAGATCAAATCCAGAGTGTGTCCCTCCGTGTGAGTAGCGCCATTAACTAATAGGGTCAGGTCCATGGTCGTCATGGAAGCCATAAACTCCCGAGCCCCTTCAGACGTTTCACCAATGGATGGCAGGTTGAAATCTCCCATAACCAGTAGCTTAGGAGTCTCAACTGCCACCTCGGCTATTACGAATATTTTATGAAATCATGCAAGATTCTGATAACATATACAAAATTAGTGTCTTAAAATGTTAATTTTAAACCATTTGTGGGGAGGGAAAAGAGACAGGGAGTCATCTAAATGGATAACAAAATTCAACCATAACTAATTTTAAAAATTCGTTTAATTATACCAAAGGCTGATTGCTTGGTTTTACTATAGTACAACAAAAATATGCAAGCTTCAAGTAGAAATAAGTTTATCATACTGAAAGAAAATATAGCAAAATGCAAACTAAAGAGAAAACACTGTTTTCCTCAAATTACTCAAGAAAAATATATTTAAAATGCTATATTACAAATAAATACAACAAAGACTGAATCACCTCTTTGGTCCATATGTTTATAAAACAAACCAACTTAGCCTGTTAATCTAAGGAATATTAAAGAGAATATCTAGAATGCCATTAGATACTATTTCTTTAAACTTAAACTATGTTATTTACTTTAAAAAAGGAAGGCCTGGAAGAGTTTTATTTTGAATTCTATGAATTTTTCAATTGTTCTCCAATTGTTGTTAATAACTCTATTCATGTTCAAATACTGGTACTGCTAAAAGTTATACTGCATTTTTTTCTTAAGAATGCTTGGTCCAAGTTGAAATAATTGTCCAAAGACATTTTTGGAGAACATCAAAGATAGTTCTTTTACTTATTTTAGCAGCTGGAAATATTATGGTAATACCACTCATACAAAAAACATTTCACCCTGAACTACAGCACTCTAACATAAACTTACATGAATTCATACACACTCAACCTTTTTAGAAGATGAAACTTTGTCCTAGTATATAAGCATTTTTCTATATATTATTTTCAAGACTGAATATAAAAGAATATTGCTATAAAACACACTTCCTTGGTTACTTCATTCCTGTTTTTAATATATAAATCCATTTTTAAAAGCAATAAATAACTATCACTGCAGTCACTTTAAAATACAAGTTTGCTGTATTCTGTTCAAAGGCATGGGAGGCCAGAGATGTCTTCACTAAATGGTATCTATTGTCTGTTCAAATGTGTATTTAAATATCCATTACTAAACAAGAATAGTAAGAAGTTCTATCCACCATTCTTTTATACAAATAATAATAATAATCATATACAGTGATTTATCTACAAAACACTTCATCAGTTTAATCTTACTAGGGGTTATCTATGATTGCCTCCTGTTGTAAAGTAATTTTGCTTGTTTTTCTCAGTAGATCCATTTTTAGATGGCAATGTTACAATAATATGCAACATATTCTGAGGACAATAAATGTATTGCAGTATTTTAACAAAAAGTGCATTTTTATCATATAAATTATTCCCAGCCTAGTTTTAATACCAATAGAATTTGTTTTGTGAAAACTGTTGGTAGTTTCATCTGATGAGGCAATCACAAACTTAAGAAGCATCTGAGTTTCCAGCATAACAATGTTTCTTCATATAGCCCTAAAATCTTGATAATTAGCAATTTACAAATACAATCTATATAACTGTCTTTAGTTCTGGGGCCTGAGAATGTTTGTTTTGTAAAACCATTAGTTTTGTACAGTAACACTAAATATTAAACCAATTTACATATAAACACAACAGCATTACATATACCATGTTTGGTGCTCAATAAAATATGGAAATTAAGATGCAGGATTCTTATGATAAAATATTGAAGAAATAATCTTTCTCAACTGAACTAATTTTCTTTAAAAAATCCTCATGGCTTGAATTGGGGCAATATTCTTCAATTGTATTTGTTATTGTCTTTTTAATAGGAATTTCCCTACCACATCCATTACAACATTACCAAGCAATAATCCATCAATAGACACAGAACAGCAGAAAAAGGAAGAAACTAAAAAATTAGTTCTAATATATACTCAAGGCACTACTGCCCCGGAAATCATTTTATACTACTGTCTATTTAGTAAATAAATACATATATACATAAATAAATAAATAGATAAATAAATAAATAAATGTACCTTGGTATTTAACTTTAAATTAGCTGCAACAAAATATATTTTATTAAATTCTCAGTATTAATGCTATTTCCACTGCCTTATGACCTTGATTCAGAGCGCAGGAATGAGCACAAAATTTATATTTGTGGCTACTTCAGAGAGAGCTCTGCTGTCAAATGACGAAGTAGTTCCATATAGATTGATTCATTCTTGCTGGAACTGCCTACCATTGCGATTATAAGAATGACAAAAAGATAAACAATAAATCTCTTTTAAACTCTTTTAGAGCAAGATAAACCTTGATAATCAATATATTAATACATATGAATATAAATTGAGATTTTTACCACAACATTTAGAAAAGCTCTGGAGCAAAGAATTGTACTGTCTAATTATTATTGCTGTGGGTATGATTCTATTATCACGATACCTACTTTAATCTTAGTTTTAAGATTAAATTCACACAGTACTTCCTTAATGGAGGAAAACACACATATACAGACTTCCACTGTTAATATATCAGGGCTGTTTGTTCCAATTTCTAGCTAGAAATCCCACTTTTTAAGGAAGGAGCATGGATGAATGATGAATTAATTGGGCAATGAAAGTACCTAAGCTTCTATGGTAAAACAGTGTATTTTTCAGCCATTGTTACTTGTACTTTCTTCCAAAAGTTTTTTGAAACACCAGCACATGCAGTGCACGCTTGACTGCATAGGAGACCTATGAGTCAGGATAAAATACAATTTAGTCACTTCTTCCTAATACTCACATTGGCCCGTTAAGGTACTTTCTGTTCTTGGTATTCATTTCATAACATTTTATAATAAAGACAGCTGCAGTCACACCACTATTGCTTTTGTTGAAGCACACAAACAGAATGTATCTATTCAAAGCTAAGCTGATAAAAGTCACATATAATTGCTCCCAAGCTATCTAAAAATGGGGAAAATTCTATGGAGATTCTCAATTATCCAGATCATGGCTGTCCCGAAGGTGCTTTTTATAAGGCAACTGGACTTTCTTGGCTTTCTTTTTTCCTTGAAAACCCCCAGATACCTTTTTTAAAAGCACCTTTAGGATAAAATTTAGGAAATTGAAAAGGAAATTAAACTGTCCTGTTTTAAAAATTATAACAGTTTACTAGAATAATTTTGTTCTGAATCTCATACAAAAAAGTTTTTCTTTCTGTTTTCTTTGTATCTGTCACAGTATAATCTGGTAAACATGAGTCTTTCAAAACCTATGGTTTCCACTGGTCTTAATGATATTAGCGAATCCTTAATTTTAGAGAACATTAAAATTGGCTTTGTAATGGATCATTTCATTAAAGACATTTCATTTTGTATTATTTGACCTATACAACTTTTCAAAATCTGTAGTGACTACAGCGTATACCATAAATTATAATGTCTGAAATGTATAAAAATAAATAACTGAAACTGGCTTTAGTGAATACAATGTATCTTAATAAAACCCTTCATAAAATGCTCTCATTTTGAATCAATTCATATCCTTATTAGAGCTTTGCTTCAGCTATTGAATCTGCTCACATATCATATCAGTTCACAATTGTTTTGTTCCCACGGCCATGCTAATATTCTGTACTGAATGGGATTCAATTAATAATAAGCAAATATCTAGCTGCTGTATCTGAATTTTTAAAACTATGTCTGCAGCATTCATTTACTACACATCTAAATGGTCACATTATAAATCTTTTTTTAAATCAATTTCATATTTGGCACATTTATTCATTCTTCAGAAATGCCCCTGTATTTTGTTCAATACCATCACAAACAATGATCACAACACCAACTGTTTGACTGATTAGCAGCTTCACAAGGTGGTTTATCTCAAGCTTCTCCTTAATGGGTCACACCTTGCCTATGACAGAGGCACATTAGGTACAGTGCAGTAGGGTGTCATTTTTGGACTCTAGAGGAAAGCATTTTCCAAATGGATAGAACCTCTAGTTTGCAGTCCACATACCATGCATTTCCCTGGTAATTCCAATCCATCAGCTACTGAAGCCATTTCTGGAAAGCTTCACTGCAGACTGCTTCCTTTTATGCACAGCACTTTTGTAAAAAATTCAAAGTGTAGCAAGAAGATTCAAAGTGTTGCAAGAATCCTTGAAAATGAAATAATTATTGTCAGTACAGTCTGCCCAACTCCAAACACCAGTGCTTCCATGGGAGCCATGCTTTTCCCAGCCACTCTGTAAATTCCAGCTACTGCTGCACCTGAAAGGGACAAGGAAGACAACTATAATTAGAACCAAAGATTTTTATTCAAAAATCACCATAGTTAATATGTAATGTTCCCTTCCTCCATACACAATTTATTTTACAACTCTTATCACACTGGACAGCAAGTACAGTATGATTCTATAATTTACTAAAATGTAAATGGACACTCTTCTTAAGGATATTTAAGGAATGATCCAGCAAAAGTCAAACATTTCTTTCTCATTCATTTGGGGAGAGATCTAAATATGTGTTCAGCTTCCCCATTCAGTGAGACTTAAAAGTTCCCAACCCATGTAAGAAACTAATAATTAAAAGCCTACTCAAGACCGGTAATCAAATAATCTAAAGGTTTAATTTCTGATTGTTGATTGCTGATGAAACATCCTAAAATAAAACTCAATTCTGCAATGATACTGTTCTAAGAATTCTTTATTTATATACAGTCTAGACCAACTTCCTTTGAATTTTGATCCACTGTCTAATTGTTTAAAATGTTTAAACCTTATCAAGCATTTTGCCTAGAAAACAGGGGCAAAGTAAACCACCTGCTCCAATTGAATCCTATTCCACTTACAGCTTAGTTCAACAGGGCATGCACTGACCTCTACTCTCACCTTTTGAATTGGAACTGTGAGAAGTATTTCAATTTCATCAGTTTCCTATTTCAACTGAGCAGAAAATAAACTTTAAATCAATGAAAAATCACAAAAGCAACTTTAGACCGTAGTTTAATATACTGGATTGGTTCAAAGCTGGTAACCATACTATAGATAGTTCTTGATTTATGACATTTCATTTAATAATGGCTCAAACTTACAACAGCCTCAGAAAAAAATGATGTATAACCTGTCCTCAAAGTTGCAATTGATGCACACACACACCACGGTCATATGATCCAATTTGGGTACTTGGCAACCAGCTCACATTTACAACTAGTTGCAGCCTCCTGCAGTCACATGATTGCAATCTGCAACTTTCCCAGTTAGTTTCTGACAAACAACATCAACTAGGAAAGGAGGATTTGCTTAACAATCGCACGACTTGCTTAACAACCATGTGATTTGCTTAATGATTGTTATAAAAACAGTCATAAAATCAGGTTCAGTCACATAATGACTTATTTAACTTAATAACTGCATTTCTAAGCAACCTAAACTCCGGTCCCAACTGTAGTTGTAAGTTGAGGACTAGCTGTATTCTACTTGAAATAAACTGATTTTTCCCCCACAGAAAAATGAATATTTTATTGATTTTTTCTTTAAAAAATAGGGTTCATTCTAAGTTATTGTTCAATTATCTGAAAAATAGTTTGATTTTTAATATAATTTTCCTTACAGAAAACTTCCACAAATTATTCTATCATTAGCATAAGATTAATCTACCATCTTTCTCTACTCTACTCTACCTTACCTAGCTGTTTTCTATAAGATGTTTATGTTCTGATTTAAGCTTATTTTTTGATATGTAGATTTTTAAAATATAGAAAGTTTATTATATGTAAATAAAATCCTGTATGTACTGGGTATTTTTTAAAGTAGACACTGCTTCCTCTTTAAAACAACAGCTGGCAGTAGCACTAATCGTAATATGTGAGTCCTCATAGTGTATTCCACTATCAGTGTAGATCTGATAGTCTTTATATTAAAGCTACTGTATGTGTCTGTACATAAATATTTAATTAAATCAAATGTGTTCATTTTTATCATTCTAATTTTTGTAAGAGAACCATTCAAGTCAAATATAAAAATAATAAGAACAAATCTTGAGTAATGAAATGACTCCTATAACAAACTAAATGCATCATTCTTTTGTACTGCAAAGACAGAACTGATTTCATATCAAATGCAAATCTGTTTGATGGCTTAATTTATTAAACCAAAATATCACAACTCCAAATCAGTAGAAGACAAAAATCCCGAAAGCAAAAAGACTGCACATTAATAGCTTCCTTAGTTATGTTATAAAGTATTTTTTACATTTCTGTGGGTATCTCAAAGAATGTATCAAAATCTGTGCATAGGGAAAAACCCAATACTACATAAATCATAACTATATAACGAAAGAATTCATCTACAGTGAATAAAGCAAATATCTATACAGTAAGTTATACTGTACAAAATGATCACAAAGGCATTCCATAGATTGTTGCTCCTAACAACTTTATGAAAATTTCTATACGGAATATAAATCTACCACACAGATACACACACACACAAAATCATACACTCTCATATATGGGTCCAAGCATTGCTTTCCCCAAAAAATGATTGTAAAAAACTCATAAGATCCCAATTGTTTTATGAGGGATGTTGCGCATCTCCTGGAATCACTAAGCACTAGCTGACAACTCCAAGCAATGTTCCTTTTCATATGCCATTAGTATATCTTTTAGGAATCTGGAAGTCATGGAAAGAAGCTAATGATGCAACAAGTGTCTAACTTGACCCAGGAGAGAACCACTGTACAGTACCTTCCACGTTCATTAAGCAATTGTGCTTTTTTGGTTTTTTGGGTCAGAGTGACATATATATATTTCTGACATTTATATATATAAAACAATTTGTGTGAATTGAAATAAGATAAACTTAATTTGCTATGATAAGCAAAACAGTGCATCTATTCTATAAAAGATCAGATAACATTTTTTCTTTTGAGAAGCTATTCTTATTGGGTATAACTATTTCAGTAGCTATCTCCTAAAGTGCTTTAGATTGTAGCAAAATTTTGAGGAGAATATAAGTGCAACAGATAGTCTTAATTGCAAAAGTGCAAAATTGTCTTAAGAATACACAGACAACAACTTTATTGGATAAAGTCTCATTGTCAAGTTATTAAATGGTTCTTTAGAACCTTCATTATCTTTAATACAATAAGAAACATGCGTTAACATATAAAAATGCCAGGTTTTAGTTGCTTTTTACTAAGCTTCACTGCAAAATTGCATTAACGTGGACCAGCAATTCATGCAAATTTGTTCTTCTGGCAACTTAAAACTTACTATACAACGTGAAGGTTATGCTATTATTATTTATCCAGAATTTCAGTATATCAGATGATCTTTGAGTGCTTTACAAAGTGTTGTCATAATTTCCCATCTTTTATTGCCACAGTTGCACTAGACATCTTTTATAAGGGAAGGTTAAAAAATAGATATTGCTATTTTCACCAAAGCTAGAATGGCAATAAGAAGGAAATATAGAAAACCCTTTTTTTAAAGATCCAGATTTTTATTATCAGTTTGACTCGTGGAAATGGGCACACCCACTTTAGACTTCAAAATGCAGGGTTTTTAAAACTATACTAGGATAAAAGGACAGGTTAAGGAACAGACCTGGCACATAAAGGATCCAAGTACATTATCAGAAATTCACAATATATATATATATATATAGTTACGTAATGGCTTTATATATATATATAAAGCCATTACGTAACTTGAGAATAAAATTGTGGTTATCTCTGCAGTCATTTATCAGATAATGGCACTGGAAGAGTATTATGCCTAGGATATTATTATAATAATATAATGGCTACAATCTCTTACGTGATTTTTTTTTTCTTTCAGAGAATAAATAGCAAGCCAATATAAAATTCCAAAAATATGAACAGAAGCAATACTTGAACAGTGATTACAATTGCTAGTAATAATCTTCAAAAAGAACCACAACTATATTTGAACATGTAAGACTTACTGGTTATCATAGCTCCAGTTACAGAACCCAGAAATCCAATGCTGACCACAATGACAGAGATTACTCTCCCTTGCCTATGCCTTTGCAGCATGACAAACATTAACACTCCTGCAGCACCGTGGACAAAGAGAGAAGAGAAGAGAGCCCATAGGAAAACCCAGTACCACATTTCTGGAAAAAAGTAATCAAAGAGCAGGTTAATATTTCTTATTTCTTTCTGATTACAACAAATATATATATACTAAAGTATTTGAAAATTGATAGAGATATAAATACATGCACAAAAGTAACTCACTTACAAGTTAATTTTATTATCTTGTCCACTATCCATTTTTAAAAATATCAATGTTTTTATTTTTTCCTCTTTTCCTACAAACTACCTAGTGGACAATTTTTGTCAGTGGGGATATGCAAATTATATAAAAAAGTAAATATTATGTCATGGAAATAATTCTCACATAACAGTACCAGTTCATTTTATTATTCTGCCATTACCCATTTTCACTAGGACTGTTCATACATCTGTATTAGATTTTGTTTCCTTTCCTTTTCTGTAAGCTACCAAGAAGACTTTTTGTTAACAGGTTGCAAAACAATTATACGAAAAATTAAATATTAAAACAAACTTCAGTTTATGCTAATGTGTCTATGGTATCTATGTTTGTATGTATGTGGGTACAAACTGTGTGTGTGTGCATATAAATATCTCTCATACAAAGTCACACACTCTATTTATAAAATACTCTGAGAGCTAAAATAAGAATGTAATTTAAGGAAACCAAAATACAGAATACTAACTGTTCGAAGTATTGAAGGTATTTGCTTTGCTTACATGGGCAATATGCAAAATGATGGGTTTTCCCCTAATTAAGCTAATAATATTTCAGTTATCAATACATTGCTTCTGGATGCTTATAGACTGAGGTTTCTTATTATTTGAGGACTGAACGTCAGCTACATAAGACTGAGATATGTAAAATAACAGAATATTAATTTTTTGAATTGCTAAATGCTTTATATTATATTAAAATTGTTTATTTGGAGATGTTAAATACTCAAGTAAATAAAACAAATCTTTAAATTTATGGAATTAACTCGGTATGCAGATGTAGGACTATTCAAAAATATAATATTTAAAACCATAGAATTTCATCACACATACGAGTTGTAGTGCTTTAATAAAATATACTTCTATCATACAAACATTCATTTCCAAAAACTGTTGTTTTACAGTGCAATACCATGGTATGCTTTACTGTTTTTAATTTTCATCACTAATTTGAAAATATTCCTTCATTTAGAGAGACATACATTAAATCATATAAAATCTATGTAACTAAACCAGAATCCAACAGCAATATAAATTCTCAACTTACAATAGTTTGAGCATTCAAAGTTTTGATGGACATTACAAAAGCTATTTATGATCCATCATCAAAACTGAATTTGCCCGCCCCCCCCCCCCCCCCCCCATAATGTGATCATATTTTGGGCTCTTGGTAACTGGCTTGCATTTCTGAGCAGTTGCAGCATTCCAAGGTCACTTGGCACAATTTGTGACATTTTCCCGTTTTCTGATAGGAAATGGAACAAAGATGTCTATTGGATATGCTAGCTTTATTTAATGACTATGTGATTCACTTAATAAGTGATTTGTTTAATGTCTGTGTTGACTCACTTTATGACCATCAAACAAACAACTTTGGTCACTTGGTGCCACTGTACAAATGAGCCTGAATACCATGCCATCTTTGGTATTGTATGGGATTACACTCCCTGAGACAGACCCAGGGAACAATCTGGAGATCATCTTAGGAGTCTGCTCCATGAGCTGCATTTGTTGCCAATTTGTTTCCAAGTCTAATTCAAGGTGCTGGTTTTAATCTTTTATAAAGTGCTTCATAGCATGACACCATGCTATCTGAGGGTCTGTCTCTCCCCGGTTGTATCAGTCTACCCCATTACATTTTGCAGAGAATGTAATGCCGATATCATCAGCTAGGGATCTACATCTGGTGAATCCCAGGAAGTGTGCCTTCACTGTTGTAGTACCTACCTTATGGAACATCCATCCACTGAAATTAGTTGATTTTTCATAAGGCCCTCAAGATCTGGTTATGGTATTAAACTCATTTATATAACCACTGATCTCACAACAGTAAATGGGTGGCTTACAGGAGAGCTAAAACAGTTAATAAATACATTAAAAAGTATAAAAACCAAAATAAAATAAAGAATAATAGACGAACGAATGTTAAAAGTAACACAGCCACTTCACAATTCAGCTGTTACCATAACCAGTTCTTGAGGGACTTCTAGAACAGGGGTATCAAACTCTGTTTCATTGAGGACTGCATCAGGATTGTTTGACCTCGGGGGGCCTGGGTGGGTGTGGCCAGGTTGACATCACTTGTGTCAGGGGCGCCTGTGGCGCCCCATGCTTTGTTTTCGGCTGTGACGGCTTCCTGCAACTCTCTGCCAGCGAAAACAGAGCTCCATTTTCTCTGGCAGAGGCACTGCTGGTCCAGGCTGGTCCTTTGCTGTTTCCAGGGCGGTCCCGTGGGCTAAATCTAAACAACCTGTAGGCCAGATCCAGCCCCAGGCCTTGACTTTGACATCCCATTCTAGAAGCTCAACAATAATAAAAACAACCTCATCTCAGAAGAGGGAAGATTCCACAGCATAAAAGGCCACTGCTTAAGACCCATTAAATATTGATCTCTAGGCAACAGAATCTGTAACATGCCTCCGACTGCTGGATCCAGTAGGATAAGCAGATGAAAGAGGTAAGAGTAACGGCCCCTGCGGCACTCCACACAGTAGAAGCTGAAATTTCTTTTCCCCAATTATCACTAACTGGAACTGACCAGTAGAAAGGAGGTGAACCAGCACAAGATCATACCAATACTACCCACCCCAATCCTCTGAGTCAGTCCAGAAGGTTATCATGGCTGATGGCGTTGAAAACCACCAAGATGTCAACTAATGCAAGGATGACACACCGTAACTATCCTGCCCACATCAGATACCATCTAAAAGTGTGACCATTTCCATTTCCATACCATATTCGAATATAAATCTGACTGAAAAGGATTCAGATAATCTGCTTCATTCAAATTCCTCTGAAGCTGCTACACAACCTCATTTTTTCCCTAAAAAGGAGAAACTGGATACTGGCTCATCAGGATGAAGAACTTTCTGTTCAACCAGGAATTAAAACTAATTAATGCAGCATGTGGTTTGGAGTTTTGTTCCACTGTATTTCATGTTATTTATTTTAAATGATTCTATTTTTAATCAAATTATTTTTGTTGATCATATATCAGAGAATTTATGAGACAGCATACTAATACCTAAATAGAATAAAATGCTATATTAGTGGGCATTATTTGTTTTGAAAAGTATTAGAACTAAATATTAAGTTTAGCAAATGGATTTATTTCATATAAATTAAATGCAAACTAGCAGACTTTTAAAATCTCAGTCATGCAGTAAATCAGAAGTTTTCATTAATAGTCAGTATTGATATCCTTCAGGTTCCATGTGTCTAATGGCATTTCTGTTCATTAGCTGTAACCCATTTTCTATTCTTATCTTCATTAAGTGCCAAACTAGCACATCTCTTCAGGCTAAATTTTACTCCTGTATTACACTCTATGCATCTGATAAAGTGAGCTGCAGCTTTAAAAAGCTTGTCTTTTAATAAAATTTATTAGTCAGAAAAGTTGCTACCGTACTCCTCCTGATTTTTGGCTACCATACATTAACACAGCTTTCTTCCTAAAATGTCTAGGATTGTGATGGCGAACCTATGGCACGTGTGCCCGTATCAGTGGGCACAAGAGCTCAGCTGGCCAACTGATTTTCGGACGTTCTGGGCCCACCAGAAATAGGGACATGCCTGTGTCCTCCTGACACGCAATGGCAAAAAGTTTAGCCATCATATGGTATAGGAGCAGTGATTTTAATGCTTTTTAAAAAATCTATACAAGTTTCTCTTTTTTGGCAACTGAAGGATCATTTTATCCATTAGTAGCTGGTATTTTGTGCTACATGTATTTTTGAAACCTCTTTTGTTCTATTGTTCATTTCAAATAAACTTGTGTAGATTTTTCATAATCCCATTTAACAATTTCAGTGTTGTAAGCCAGCAATTTATAGGCCTAGAGCAGGCCTGTCAAACTGGCAGCCCACAGGTCAGATTGATTTGATTGATTTCAATTTATAAATTGAAATAAATCGTGTCACATGCAGACCACACCCACCCTGACTCCACAAAGACAAAAAACTGTTACGATATGTCACATGACACAATCAAGTTTGACACCTGTGGCCTAGAGTTATCTTTTGCTTTCCCCTTGCTTTTTTGTACTAGAAATGTTCTTTCATTCTTCATTTTGTTGTTGTTTGCAGAAGGTTATTCAGTTATGTTACTAGCTTGTAGTATAGGCTTGTCAAGATTAGAGCCAAAAACCATGCAGTTAATCTTTTGGGAAGGTACTTCTATATGTTTCTGAGTTGCATCTGAATCATTTTTATTGTTTTCATTACATCTTCCTTTTGTTTTTCATCAAATTCTTTCCAAAATGTTGTGCTTTTCATTGTACTCTTAATCATTTTCAAATGCTTTATTAGAATTTGTTATAAACAGTGTTTTGTTTAAACCAATTTATTATTATTGCTTATTGGGGACAACATATCCAGACGAATGGACTAGCAGAGATTGTTTAGAAATAAAAAAATCTTCAGTGTGCAATTTATTAGGGTCTTGTCCCTAATCTGTAACAGGTGAGCCAGCAATAGAAGTTTAGGTCAAAGAGCTGAGATTGTTAACGTGGTTAGCAGTTTTTGGAACCAGATTAAAGCAGCATAGGAAGAAGTAGGTTGTTTAGGCAATTTCTCTAATTGGGGAAAGAAAAAAAAAGGGTCAAGCATAGGACAATGCCTACTGACTATAATGGTGAACATATGATCACGAAGTTACTGTTTCATCACTGTCAAAACCGTGAATTATCACTATCTGAAACAGTAGCTAAATGAAGACTGTCTTTTTTACATATATGCTTTTTCAAAACATTTATTATGATCTTTAATAGAAAAACCTATCTCTCTACATAACCCATATATTTTTTGAATTCTAACATTTTCTTTCAGAGACAAGATATTGTATTGAGAGGGTCTGCCTGTCTGTGTATCTATCTTATTCCATCCATTCATCCATCCATCCATCCATCCATCCATCCATCCATCCATCCATCCATCCAAATCACCTAGAATTAGTTTTATTTTTTTTTTGTAAACAAGTTTTATTAAAATTTTTCTTTCATCATAGATATTTTATGAACAGAGTGTTGACCGGGTCACATCTCTTATATATATTCATTTTTATAATCTATTCCAATCTTCCCGCTTTTTCCATATTCATCCCTTTTATATCATTCTTTATCACAAATTCATCATTTTTCACCATGTATTTCATCTCTTTTTTTCTCTCAAGTACATTTTACATATTTCCAATTTCAACCATAATATTTTTTCCATATTTCTTTATCTTATCTTAATCTCTTTTTATAAATAAACAATATCACTATCCGCCCATTAATTCCTAATTTCTTACAATAATATTTCTCCATTTGCAGAATATATTTCTCAAAATCCCCATCCCACTTTTTAACTATACACAATATACTCCATCATATTCAATTCTTACATTGAAACCCTTTAACTTAATTAACCATCCACATTTTATCTTAATCTCTTAATACATAATAAACTATCCACCCTTAATTCCTAATTTCTTACAATAACATCAATTATCTTATTTCTTCATTTACAGCAGGGTGAAATCCAATTTTTTTACTTGGATCTGGACCGGATTTACCGGTTCTGTGGGTGTGGCTTGGTTGGCATGGCAGTGGAAGGACACGGCAAAGTCCACATTCCCACCCCACTTCTGGGGGAAGGATATTGCAAAATCTCCATTCCCACCCCACTCTGGGGCCAGCCAAAGATGGTATTTGCCAGTTCTCCGAACTACTCCAAATTTCCGCTACCAGTTCTCCAGAACCTGCCAGAACCTGCTGGATTTCATCCGATTTACAGCATATATTTTTCAAAATCCCCATCCCACTTTTTAACATTTGTTTTGTCTTCTAATTTAACTTGACTTCATAATTAAACTCAATTGCCATTTCATATTTCATCTACTATTCTATTTTGCTATTACCAATGTACATCATCATATTCACTTGTTACATTAAAACTCTTTAATTTAATTGACCATCCACAATTAATATTAATACAGTTCCCTTAAATCTACTTATACCTTATTTCCCTTCCTCCTTTCCACTATTTTCCCCTCTTTAACCATTTTCTCTTGGTCTCTCCAAAATTCCACTTCTTAATAATTTCCTCTTTTTATCCCATTCTTTTAACTTCTTCTTCTTTTTGTATTTATTATATCTTTTCTCCTGAATCCCTTTTCTCACTTTTAAATATATTACTCGATTAATTCTCCCCAAGCTTTCTCATAAACTCTTTCCACTGTTTCCTTCTTTTCCCTTTGATTGATTTTTTTGGAGGGAATGTTCTTTTTTTATCACTGTTAATCCCAGTGAAATCATCTAACTGCTTTTTGCATTCAATTCCTTTTCCTTCAATATTATTTTCTTGCTCATTTATGCTATCTTTTTCCTGTTCTATGTGTTCCAGCAAAATTTCTTACTTTTTATTACGCTTTAGTGATTCACACATTTTTAAACGTCTCAATTAATTCCTCACACATCCAAGTCTCCATATTGTTAATTTTAAAAATTGTTACAACTTTTAATTATATTTAATTAAAATTGCAAAGTCCATATAGTCTCTTTTTAATTCCAAATAGTATCCAATTCAAATATTTATCCAATCCACTCCAAGTTAAAGCTTTGTTATCTTCCACAACTGTTGAGAGTCGAAACCAAGCAGTTCAGCAAAATGGATACTCCTTAAAAGTTTGAAGTTTGCCGTTTCCAAATTATCTTTTATCGGTCAAGGTCACAGATGTTATTTTCTCTACCTTCCAACCACTATTGCAGTACTCACTTTCCACCAGCAGATGTCTCTCTCAAATCCACAACATTCTCAGATATATTTTAAATTTACATAAAGAGTACTTTTCCTCGGTTTTCTTTTTCTTTTATTATTTTTAGTTTCTCCAGATCCAATTTTAAATCCAATTGTAAATTTTTCTTTCTTGGGCTTTGGTATTTTAATCTCCTCTTTGTTCTTCTCCCTCCATTAACTTTCCCAAGTACCAATTAGCCACTCATTTCCACTCTGGGACACCTTTTAAAGTTATTTAAAAATTTATTTTTTACCTGTGACTTGGCCAATCACTCACCCAGTACCAGTATTCCGTTCAGA
Organism: Masticophis lateralis; assembly: GCA_030761175.1. NCBI lineage: Eukaryota > Metazoa > Chordata > Lepidosauria > Squamata > Colubridae > Masticophis > Masticophis lateralis. The sequence continues at coordinate 69,130,686 of JAUDYJ010000003.1, forward strand.
AACCGCTCCTGCACAAAAAACTTAGTCCGGTTGCCCCAGCTCCAGAGCGGTCATTTTTCAATGGCTGCCACCCCTGCTGCCAGTTCCAAGAGCAGCCTCCGACCTTTTGAGGAACTTGCCTGTTCCTCTTGGTAGTCCGAGGCACCTCTCCTTCTTCAGCATCCCTACAGGACAGTTCCGGTCCAAAGACCTCCGCGACAGCAGTTTGTCCAGATGGATTTTCATGGAGCTCGCTGGAGCTCGCTACTTTTCTAGCCGGTCTCGCCGCAATGCTTCCAGTTTCTCCCCTAGAATTAGTTTTAGCTGACAATTATAAACAGTGGAAAAGAAGTCCTACTGTGCAAAATGGAATTTATTTCCTAGTAAAATACATAAAATTTAATTTTAAACATTATAGCCTTTCAGACTACATAACCCATCAATTCCACAGTGGCAATGGCTTTGCACAGTATATAAAGGACTTCACTCCAAAAGTGAGAGTGGCCAGAAATTAACTTAAGGAGGAGATTGTTAGGTGTTAATGCCTTACAAGCTAAAATGTCAACAATTCATTTTGGGTGGATCTGACCCAGGCAGAACAGATGATCAGAACTCATAAAGGTTTCCATTTGAGGCTTCATGGAATCAATGACAGTGCTCAAATTTTCTTAAGGTAAAGATTTATTGCTTCTCTAATACTTAATTAAGCAAATGCTCCAGATAATTTTTATAACTGTATTTATGATAGCTTGTTAACATATGGTTTCTGCTTTTATGTGACATCCTACTTCTTACTCTATTAAATACTGTAGATTTTTTTCCTTTTCTGTAAACTGCTTTTACTTTCCATCTCTTTTTACATAGTATGTTCTTAGCTTACCACTTGTAGGAGATCTGCCATTTATGAAGAGCTTGAAGCAACAAGATTGTTTATTTTCTGGAACAGTTATGAATATACAGAACAGGGAAGAGGTTCTATCCTCCAGAAGCTTGGCTTCTGTATGAAACACTACAACACCCTGGCTCATGTGATTAGAATGCTGGGCTAGCAATTGGCAGGCTCACATTTGCGACTCAGTTGATGCTGCAGGAGGGGTGAGCTCCTGTCACTTGCTCTAGCTCTTGCCAACCCAGCAGTTCAAATGCAGGAAACTGTGAGTAGAGAATTGGGTACCACATCGGTGGGCATCTTAACAGAGACATGAAAGGAGCCCCTAACTGGGCATCCCCTGAGCAATGGTGATGTCACTGGTTAACCCTTTCAACCTGGAGTGCTTTGGTGCGCCTAACGTTACAGTAGTAGTAGTAGTAGCAGTAATAGTAGTAATTGTGGTGGTATGAAACACCAGGCCAGGAAGACAAAAGGGCAAAACTTCCTGTATTTTTTCAATCTATTACAGTTGTAGTTTTCCCTATACGTACACTTACAAAAAGGCTTCACATTTTGCAGCCTCTCTTTACCCAAGTTTTCTTCCATCTCATAGCCCTCCAGTGGTTTTTTAAAAAAAAGAAAAGAAAAAGCTAAGTGTTTTCACCCATTTTTGTGGCTCCATGCAATCCCTGGATTGCACACTTATATCTATGTCAGATGTAAAATCTGATAATACTAGGCAAAAATATATTTCCAAGAAGACAAAATACACATCCAGTATTTTAAAGCAGTAAGTTTCCATATGGTCAGAAATATTCAAAGTTTCAAATTTGAACGTTAGTTGGAGGACATAAAAACGCATTTATGAGACTACACAAGTGGTCTCAAGTGAGGGATGCAGGATGCCATTTGCTGGATTTTCTCAAAAAAAAAAAGCCTACTGCTTTTAATATAGTCACTTGATTATATATCAGAATAGAGGACACCTATCTCAACATTCCTTTCTACAAGGATCATAATTTTTAAAAATAGGCTTCATGTATGAAATTTTCAAAAAAAACAAAAAACAAAAACATAATTGTATTTCCAAACAATTTGTTAGCTGAATTTATCATAACAATAACTACCAAGATTCATATATCAAACTTTCTTCTTATTCATATTAATATGTAATATTAATAACCAGAAACAAAAAAAGCAGACAAATTCTCCCATTTATTGAGGCAGTACATCTAGCAAAAGAATAGTAACTTAGGAAATCAATGACTATTTAAAACCAGTGTATACAAAATTGTCTTCGCCCACCAAAAATATGATTATCAATGAAAAATGAATTAGAAAACCAATGAAGAAAATCCATCAATGTCACTTTGGCCATTTGATCAGGAAATGTATGATTCGGTTTAGTGTAGTGGTGCAGCCATCAGGTTAGAAACCAGGAGACCCTAGTTCTACTTCTGATTTAGGCACAAAGCCAGTTGGTTGACCTTGGGCAACTCACTTTCTCTCAGCCCTAGGAAAAAGGCAATGTCAAATCACATGTCAAGAAAAATGCAGGGACTTGTCCAGGGATGAAATGCTCCCGGTTCGGAGAACCAGTAGCAAAACTCCCTGCCCCCCTCCCCCACACCTAGCTGAGCTGCAGGATCTTCAGACTCTTTTTTTTTAACTTTTCAAAGCATTTTTTCTACAACCTCTTCCGACAAAAAATGTTTTTAAAAGTAAAAAAAAAAGCCTCTGATGATTGCACTGCTCAGCTGGGATAGTCAGAGGCTTTTCAAAACATTTTTTTCTGCAACCACTTGGCCGAAGAGGTGGTTAAAAAAATGCTTTGAAAAGTCTCTGACAATCCCAGCTGAGTTTCCTGATCGGCAGAGGCTTTTCAAAGCATTAGAAAAAATGCTTTGAAAAGTTTAAAAAAAAATGGCCATGCCCACCAGGCACATTACACCCCCCACCACCAAGCCACGCCCACAGAACCGGTAGTAACAAATTTTACATTTCACCCCTGGACTTGTCCATGTAGTCTTTGAGAATTGGTCATGATTTAACGGAAGGGAAAAAAACACAGTTCTATGTCTTGCCATGTATGATTTTAATGGCAAACAATCAAATTCTAAACCCACACTTCTGAGAAAAGTGCTGAGAATGTATTATTGCTGAGAGCCAGAGCAGCAAGTAAAATACTTTTCCTAAGAAATATATTAGTACTGCAAGTTCATTCAAAAACAGCTAGAAAGACAAAGCAATACAGGTAAAATTCTTTCCACTTCCACATTTTCCTCCTTTCAGAATCCATTACAAAACACTCCTTTGCAATTTTGTTTAGGTAAATCAAAACTTCGATAGCATTTCTATTATTTAATTATTAAATCACTTACTTAATTAAATAAATTTTAATACATCAAAATACTTATTGAAAAATTAAATCTCTGCACTTTATTTGTATAAAATAATCATTCTAAAGAAAAGAACAGCTTTATTGATGAAACTTCAATTCATCAGACAGACATACTGTACAACAATAGAAATGATATGCATTTTCTAAGATGGTGCTTTTTAGATGTATTTTTATAATTTAAAATGTTTTATATTAAAATATTAGTGACTGCTAACTCATTGCCAGGCGTGGTAAATGTTTGATACCAAACCTTATAAAAGTACAGAGTTGGTAAATGGCTCCTTCCACTAAAACAAACTCCTTTTGCTTAGTGCAAAAAATAGATGTTTTCCACTTTTTGCTGAATACATTTATTTTACTTATTTACTCCCAAAAACTGTTCACATTCAGAGAAGGAAAGCCCACTATCAATCGGATAACTGGTTTTATTTCAAACTACACTTTTTGTCTAAGATGTTTTCTGACATTGATTGGAATTTGACTTCCATTAAAATCCATTGTTATCTTTCTTGCACTTTGGTGCAATAAAGAACAGGTTCTGATCTTTTTTTGTGTGATATCTTTCAGGTACTGCTATCAAAAAGGATAAATATGTCTAGCATTTTCAATGTCTCTTCACAAGCATCATTTCTGGTCTTCTAATCATACTTTTGCTCTTCTCTGAACATATTCCAATTTATCTTAATATTTCTTAAGTGGTGCACAGAACTGAATACTGTACTCTAACAGGGGCCTGACCAGTTACTCAGTGCAAGGTATATTACTTCCCATGATTTGAAAACTATATTTTCAATACAGTGGATACACATCTCAGTTCATGCATCTAAAATTGCATTTGCTTCTCTGCCACATTGCAAATTGAATTAACAAAAGGAAAGGGCAGTGGTGGGATTCAAGTAATTTAACAACTGGTTCTCTGCCCTAATGATTTCTTCCAACAACCACTTTGTCAAACTGCTCAGAAAGTTAACAACCGGTTCTCCCAAAGTGGTGCGAACTGGCTGAATCCTACCACTGGGAAAGGGTAATCAACAATTATTTCAAGATTCCTCCCCCCAAAAAAGTATGATTACCAAGCCAATTTTATGCATATGCATTTGATTTTAATTTCTCAAGAAATTTTTTGTATTTAGCGCTATAAACATTTTATTTGGGTATTCTTAGTCTATTTCTCTAATGGATCATCACATTTTGATTTTGATTTCTGTGTTCGCTCTTCTTCTCAATTTTTAGCTCCTTTTCTCAATTTTGTCTGATCTGAAAATCTGATCAGCATCTCTTCTGCCTCTTCAAAATATTTTCTAAATCCTATGTCAGGCAGCTGTTAATTTAGTCAAATTCAGTACCTAAGACCAAATTCTGTTCCACTGTCATTACTATTGAGAAGCTCTTCCCATATAATTCATCTCTTCTGAGGAAGAAATGGCAAACTAAAAATAGTTCCATGAGAGTGGATCTGACAACTGTAATGGAATAAAAAGCCAGTGAATGGACAGACTCTGTTATTCCTCTCTGGACGAAGAAGACCAAGTGCTCCAGACAGTTGCTACTCAGAGTTGCTTTGGATAGTAAGATGGGAGGCAAATAATAAATAAAACAATAAAGCAGCCTAACCCAAACCATGGCTCAATAGCTTCAAAAAGTAGAAATTGCTTGTTAATCACTTTAGGTACTTTAATGAAAGCAAGTATTACTACACTGCATGAGTTATATTCAATCTTTAATGAAAGAAGTTTAATACAAGTTTCATACAAGTTTCAAAACTTAAAAATATGGTTTGTCACACAATCATCCAGATGTTTAGACTGGATTTGGCATTTTTATCTTTCTATCAAGTCCTTTCCAAGGACCTGGGAAAGGCAAATGTTGTTATTTAATGGTGCTAAAGGTATCATTGCAAGATGTAAGCTGTTCCAAGTAAAGCTGCCTTTTGCAATTGACTAATAGTGATTTTATCAATATCTATGGTGTTTATGAGGTGCTCCAGATGTTTTGGGATGGCATCCAAGGTGTCTGTTATGATTGGTATTATCTATGCTTTCTTTTGTCATAGTCATCCTAATTCCATCTGTAGGTCTTTGTATTTTGTGATTTTCTCCAGTTCTTTCTCTTCTCTTTTGCTGTTTCTAGAGCATTGGAGCTAAGGGCCCAAATGGATTTGAAATAATATTCTAGAATTAATTATCAGAATCCTTCTCATGGGAAAATCCTGTTTATTTTGAATACTTAATAATATATATATATAAATGGGATTTTGAAGACTGGACACTAGAGGGAACCAATAGGAATTAAAGATTACAATTAAATGAAAAAAACATCTACATTTGACTTATTAGTACAGAACAAAGTAAATACTTTTTTTAATGAACAATGGAACTGGAAGTTAATTTTAAAAATGTCTGCCATTATAAACAGATTGTGTTTGGAAGATTATATGGAAGAAGAGCAAACTTTATGAAACTGAATCTGATTTGAAAGTGGGTTTAAAGATGATGGGCTATGGGAATTCTGTGGAAGGAGATACTATACAGGATATTCAAATGGTTGATGTCTTGCTATACCAAAAGATTGACCTGCATATCTTTCTTATACGGGATTTATAAGAGAGTTGTTACAGTTTTGAATATTGTGAGAAGGGACAAGGAAAAAATGAGAAGTCATCACATTCTAGGACATTGGAAAAGAGATGAGAGAACAGATTATTTGATGAATTTTAAGAGAAAGTTATTTGTCACTGTTACTTATACTTGTTATAAAGGATAAGTACTTTCTTTTTCTTTCATATACTTTTTGTTATTTCTCTTCTTTTAATTTGTACTGGTTCTTAGCTTTTTAACTATAATATTTAATAAAATTACTATGAAACAGAGGCTCTTACTATAGCTCTGCAACCTGATACTGTATTATGAAACTGTATCACTTGATGCAATATATCATTCAAGCTTTCCACGTATCTTTGTGCTTCTAGGATATCTATTTTTGTTTTAACTGTATGCAAAGAATAAAGAACTCTAGAAATGTTTTCAGATATCAACATCAGAGTGAATGATAAATAATTCCCTGGATTAGCCTCTTTCCCAATTTGGGAGATAAGAGACAATACTTGCCAATCACCAGTCATGTCAATTCAATGATTCTCTAACATGCATGCGATTTAAGTAGCTCTGGAGATTTAAACTCATTCAAAGTACATAGCTCCTGACCATTATTCTATCAATCTCTAAGCTTTAACTCTGCCCATTATTTTGCTTTTTGCCACTTCCTAATGGGATACAATACATACATATATTCTTTGTGGAGAGGATTAAAGAATTGGGAAACTTTGTCTTTTCTTTGGTACTTGTTAGAATTTTGCCACTTTTACTCAGCAACTAGTAATTTGAATGTATTTGAATGTATTTCTCTTAGATATTGTTCTTAGTATCCTTTAATGATCTCATTTAATTCTGAGCTTTAGCTTCCTGATATTAAACTTATTGTTCTAGACTACCTGCACATGCTTTTATTTCATCATTCTTCCTTCTCACATTGGTACACATTTTTCTTTTTGTGTAACCATACTGGTTTTTGATGTTTTTCATTTTTTTTCCTTTATTGGAATTATTTGTATTGATATTTTCTGGTCTTCCTTTTTAGGAACTCTCACATATCTTTAGCTCTTTTTCTCGTTACTTTCTCCTATTTTCTGATCAGCTATGAATACCACAGGCCCTATTAACTAACTAGCCTTAAAAGAAACAGAAAATTAGATCTCACATCCCAATGTACAAAATTTCCTCTTGATATTTTAGTAAACAGGACACATTTTAAGACCAAAATACAATCAAAATTCCTTGTCAGAAAGTTGTGTCTACATAAAAAAGGCATCAGAAACATTCTACAGATCTAAGCTTTAAGATTCCTTTTCTTGAACATACATTGGCTTTAAAAAGCATCTTATTTTCTGTCTATATTCCTACAAAATCTGATGATATATAAAGAATCGTACCATCTCAGCCCAACTAAATCCTGGTTTGGTCTAGTGGCTAAGGTGGTGGGCTAGGAACAGGAATCTAACTTCTAGTTTTACTCTAGGCGTGGAGAACAGTTGGGTGACCTTGGACCAGTCGCTCTCTTACTCAAGGAAGAATGCAATGGTACATCAGTCCTGAAAATTTTCACCTAGTCCTTCTAGTTTCTGGGAGACTGACTGACTGAAGCCAAAGGGCAGGGAGAAAAACCATCCCACCTCAACCCACACAAATGCTTCTATACCAACCATAATGAAATTAGCATCAGCTATTAAATCACAACCTGCCACTTCTACTCACCTTTTCACCAGGGAACCTGAGACCTGGTACATGCCAGATTGAGAATATGGGTAGGCACGGGTGGGTGACTGCTTCTCTCCCCCTCCCATTTTTTAGGTCGCATATCCCATTATCCCCTGGCACTGGCACCTAGGGACTTATCCTAAACATCTGGGCAGCGCCACATTGTCTACAGTAGAGAAGCCCCTCTCCCTTTCCAAAGGCTGCCCACCGATCACCCTCTACCACCTCCCCCCCCCACGTCCCGCTAAAGCCACTGAGCGCCCGCCGTCCCCGGCCTTTACCCGTGAGATGCCGAAGCGATGTGCCGTGAGCCCAGAGGCTCAGCACCTGCTGGACCGACAGGTTTATCATGTGGTCTCCCGCCTCCGCCTTCATGGTCGCCGCTGGGGAGACGACCAGGCCGGTTCTGTCGTTGCTGGGCCGCCGCCTCGGGAGTCGTGTCTGGTTTGGGCAGCAGCCTCGGGAAACAGGAGGCTGAGGCCGGGCTCCCACGAGGCCTCTAAGGGCCGAAGGGGCGCGGGTGGGGTGAGCTCCCCCCGGCGGGGGAGACATCGAGGACGGCAGCTGGACAAACAAGGTGGCGGCGGCGGGGGCGCTAGCTCGCTCTCCGCCTCCCACCGCTGCTGGTGGTGGATGGACGCCGCGGCCCTCCTAAGGCTGGCCGGCGCACAGAGCCCCGCGGTCTGGGACTGAGGAGGGGAAAGGAGGCGGAGGTAGGTGCCGGGCAGCCGCGGCGGCAGCTATGGCCTTCACCGCCCCCTTTCGAAGCCGCCGCCTCCTCATGGCCCCCCCACTCAGTAGCTCGCGCCGACAACGAAGAAAGTGGAGGGGGGGGGGGAAGCAGCAGGAGGAGGAGGAGGAGGAGTCGCCCACGAGACGCGGCCGGCGAGCAACCGCCTTCCCTCCGCTATGGCCGGCTAGCCGCCGGACCAACCGCTGCTCCTGGCAAGATTGCGCGCGTGGCCCAACCTCCAATCAGTCACCTCCCTACGCGAGGCGGGCGGGGGAGCTCTCACGCGCTCCAGCGCGCGCGACCGACCCATAAAACAGGCGACGCTCCTGCAGCGGCTCCTTCTATGTAAAGGAGGGGGGACGACGACGACGACGACAACGAAGCGCGTGGAGGGTGATGCTCGTTCGCGAGGCAAAGCTGGAGTGGGAGGTGACAGCGTCCTGGAGGGTTGGGTAGGACACAACAGGATCGTTTACCCAAGCTTTCCTCAGACTTCAGTTATTAGGCGACGGAGCCCCGATGCGATGGCCTGTTTTTCCCACTTCGGGGGAAAGGCCATGTTCCTCTCATACAATTGCCAATACAGCTTTAATATAAAGAAGAGTATTTCTGGTTCAGAGCTGAAATTGGGGAAACCTAATGCTACCTGAGCTTGGTTATTTTCTTGCAGATGTTTCCTTACCCAAACTAGGTAATGTCGCTAACACTGATGATGTTACCTAGTTTGGGTACGGAAACCTCTGCAAGAAAATTACCGAGCTCAGAGACCATCAAGGACCCAGTACAAGTACGGCTTCGTTTCCGTTTTCTCTGATATGGCTCTTTGGTTCGTGGGAGGTGGGGATGCTTGAAAACAAATAGCAAAAATACTCTAGTCCACCCATAGAGAATTTAATAAACTGAGGGAAATGGAGACATCAATAGATATAGGCAGGCCAGCCAGTTGATGCTTGGGGAAATCATGGATAATGTGACAACAAGGTCACATTATTTTATGCCTTATGCAGAGGATTTCAAACACTTAGTAGTCTTGCCCTCTCCAGGTATGGGTAGATTGCAAGCATCTTAGAGGAAGGCCACAATATTGGTGTTTTGTTTGTTGTTTTTTTAAATCACAGGCCTATGTAGGCAAAATAGAAGGACTGTAAATTTTTGTTTGCCACTAAGCCTATTCAGGGCAGCTGCAGAGATACCAGGCAAAGCAAGAGTAAGTTTTGAAAGAAGTCACACTATATTGTTCAGGCAAAACAGGAGTGATATTGAATTCACTCTGGGCTTTATTCCTCAGGCTTCCAGATCAAATTTTAAGTAGGAAATTGTGGCACTGGAAAGGTTAAGAGGTCCTACATTGGGCAGATTAAGTGGCATGTTTATTCCTTGTTCAATCCTGACTCCAGTTAACTTATTTTATTATTAGAGATGGGGTGAGGTTTATCATTTTATGGTTATGATTGTGGCCAAATTTGAGAACTAGAATTATGCCGCACTTCATCTCCAATACCTTGTGTATGGGGAACCTGAATGCAGATAAGTACCGTTGGAAGAAATGTCCATCTGGGTTCAGTTCCAAGTGGGAAGAAAGACATTGGAAACATGGAGACTGCTTGGAAAGATGGCTTAATGGTGGACAGGACCACATGGTTTGAGGTCCTGGGCAAAATGAGCATATGGGAGAAAGAGATTTATACCCTCTCTTGGGCCCTGCCTTGGAGCTTCCTGTTCCTGTGAAATAAATGTATTCTGATTAGTTGTCAGACTCCCGTGGGGCAAGGTAGGGGTAACTTTGTAGTCTTGAATCCCAAACTTGGTTGAATCTTGCTGGGTGATGTAATCTTCCCAGGTGCCATGCAGTGAATTCTGTTGCTAAATGGGTAGAGGGCTAATCCTATCATGTCTTGAGGGCCATGTCTTAATCCGTACCCTGGAGCTGAAGTGGGGGGCAGGGAGCTGCTTTGTCTTTAAAACATGTTTCTCCCTTTCTCAGAATATTATATTTCTCAGGGAAATATAATATTCTGCCTTTCCAACATTTCCTAAAATATTTCATTCTTCTGGGGGGGGGGGTAACTTTCTTAAGTACATTGCATGTGTGTAGTCAGTATTGGTAATATTCGGAAAATCTATATGTAAGTATGTTGCTCTCCCCAGTGATGTATAGATTAGCTAGACAAGAAAAGGTTTTCCCCTTTGATTCAAAGAAGTGACTGAATACTAACATGTTGAACCAAACTGTATTATGGCTTAGTATGAAAGTTGAACAAAATAAACCATGGTTACAAAACATGTACCAGGCTGGGTTTGTATCAGCTCAGTGTCTTACAATGCATAGCACTGAAACTTACATATCAAAAGTGTCCAAAATTCTTTTAACATTCTAGGGAATGTAAAACAGGTTTACTACAAAATTCATTTTTTAATAGTCATTCTGGGAAGCCTAGAGAGCAATGAAGAGATAGCAGGTGTGGATAGGAGGATATTTGTGCAATTTAAGATTCCTGCAGTCACCTAGGTGTGAGCTGGATGGCTATATAAATTTGTTTACTAAATTAATAAACTTGTGTTGATTCATAGACCTACATTCAGTTATTCATGGCCTGATTATGACCTGTATGGATTACTGTAACATGCTCTGCAGGAAATTGTTCCTGAAAAATATCTGGAAGCTTCAACTGGTACAAAATTCAGTAGTAAAGACAGTGATGTGTGCATCTAGATCAACACACATTACGCTTCTACTTCCCAAGCTACCAATTTGCTTCTAAGTCTGACTGATGGTGCTGGTAAAATGAACTATAAAGTTTTACATGGCATGGAGCTAGGTTATTTGAGAGACTTGTCAATGGGATGGGTAGCTCTGATTTCACAATCAGCATGTAGCTTCCAGATACGGCAGGAAGGCTGTTTTGTAGGTTCCATTCCCAAAGCAATGCTATCTGATGGGATGCAGGAGGAGAGTTTTTCTGCTGTGGCACCCACTTTTTGGAACATCATTTGCACTGAGATCAGACTGGATCCGATCCTGCTGGCCTTCTGGAAGGGTCTGAAAATGTGGCTCTGCCGTCTGGCCTGGAGATCTGGCAACATGGAGTTGAAGCCTGTGAAATGGCTGTGTTGCTAGGAAAATTAGGTCACTCTTTTGTGGATTACAAGATAGCTCAGCATTTTGAACACAGCACAGCATTCCCAAAGTAGCACAGGGGTCAGGGAGGCAACTGTAGTAAGTGTTCAATGAAACGGCTGGGTTGAAGCAAAGCAAAGCAGTGCGGTGCTTCTGCTTTGGCCATAGTGGCTAAATGCAAAAAATGAAAGGTTGGTGTGGGCAACCAACTTGGGAGAGAAGGTAGCTGAGTAAAGGAATGTTTTCTGGCACTTTGTGGGGCTTTATGGATACTGTGGCTTGGAGAAGTTGAAGTGCCTGGGGTAACAGTGACAAAGGGTTCGAAAAGGAGAGAGCAAAGACTTCAGAGCACTTCTACTCTGGTTGTGGCAGTTGGGTGTAAAACATGAAAGGTTGATATGGGGAACAGAGAAGGCATCTGGGTGAATGAATGCTTATTGATGCATGCTGGTGTGGATTGATACTTAAAGGGGTGGGCGAGGTATTCTGGGGTATGGTTCTGGGGTTTCTTGTTGCCTCACAAGGCAAGATGTAGAGTAGCCAAAGGACAAAGATTGGGAAACAATAGGCAGAGTGGGGGATTTATAGACCATGCCTTACCTGACTTGGGAAAGACCAAGCTCAGAATGGCTTGGATTGGGGTGGACTTAATGACGATTCTTAGTTAAAGACTAAAATTGTGAGGGCCAGAATTCCCATTATAAATTCAGGCAGTCACATCACATCTCGCTTTACAACTGTACCTACTTCTGACAGCAATACCAGTCCGTATAAGTTGAAGCTGGTCTGTAATCAGGAGTTTGTGAAAGACAGCGCTGTATAGCTAATGGTCCCAGTGAGACACAAATAATAAACAAAGAATTCCCAAATCAAAAGCAGGGAGAAGGTAAATTGCATTAATTATTACAATTGGGAATAGGTTGTTAAAATGTTTTGACTGTAACAAAACTGTTGCATCACACTTTGGTTTGGCTTTTTTTAAGGTATTATATATTCAGTTAAAAAAAGATTCCTTTAAAATGATTTCTGTTCTGAAACAGAACTTACTAAAATATTCATAAAATGAGTGTGGCTCAAGAAGTCCTATGAACAGAGCTGCTCAGTTTCACAAATACTTTGACTGTTGCCACAGGGAACAGAACAGTGGTGGGTTGCCCCCGGTTTGCACCGGTTCTATAGAACCGATAGTAAAACCGGCAGGAGGCTCCGCCCACCGACCCCAACATCACCAAAACCCTTCTGCACGAGCATAGTGAGCGCACGTGAGGAGCCTCAGATAGCTGAACAGGCTACGTAGCCTGTTATTAACACCCAGCTGTCTGCAATTATGCGAGTTCGAGGCTCAAGGTTGACTCAGCCTTCCATCCTTTCTAAGGTAGGTAAATTGAGGACCCAGTTTGTGGGGGCAATAAGCTGACTTTGTATAAATATACAAAAGTATGAAGGCTATTGCTTAACGCATTGTAAGTCGTCCTGAGTCTCTGGAGAAGGGTGGCATATAAATCTAATTTAAAAAAAAAAATTACCTATGTTGATTAGATTGGCCTCCGACTCTCAGCTGATTTGCTGTCAGCTGTTTTGCACAGTGGTCTTTTGCTAGCTGCAAAGAGTCCTGGAGCAGATTTTTTTTTCTCCTTGTGCAATTCAAGCTGAAAACGAAAGCGAAAGTAAAGCAGGTTGTTGGCTTTGCTGTTTGCTTGCAACCTTGGAAAGGCAGATTTCTTTTCTTTTTCCTCATCAAAAAGGTAGGTGCAAACAATGGGAAATTTATGGCAAATGGCAAAAGAGGAGAGTTCAAGATTTTAAAACACAAAAGAAAAAAAAGCTCTATTTAACTAGGGAATTGTAATAATTGAGATACTATTGTATATTATGTTGAAAGCAGAAATGGTTAAATTGTGGAAGAATATATGGGGGAAATTATTTGGTTTATTGTTATTGGTAAATATAATTAATTGATTTGTAAGAAATTGGATTGCATGGAAATAATTGGAATATTCATGCTCATATTGATTAATATATAAAAAAGATAGTTATATAACTAATTGATTTATATTAAAATGTTGAATTTGTATTAAACAACTGTAATATTACATAATTAACCAATGTGAGGATGGATATAAAAATAGATGACAATGGGAAGGAGTATAATATAGAATAGAAGGGAAAAATTGAATTTGATTAAGATTGGAGATGAGGAAGAAGGGTAATATTGGTTTTTTAAAAAAATAGACGAGGAATAAATATGGCAAAAAGGAAATATAGAAATTGTAAATTTAATTGAAATGACTAAACACTGCTTAAATTTGTCAACCAGCCAAATACTCTGTTTAAAGAAAATACATTGTATGTTTGTATGTTTGTGTTTCTAATTATTGCTATTTATTGCTATTTGTTCTCTTTTATTCTTTAAAGTTTAACAATTCATTCTTAATATCTTTATATTTGTTTGGGATTGGCTTTCTTCCCTTTCATCTTTTTTATTGTACAGCAATCTTTCTCCTCAAACCTACCACGTCTCTCTTTTCTTTCTTACTTACTTTCTCTTTCCTCCCCTCTTACTTCCTCTTTCTTTCTCCTTCTCCTCTCTTTCTCCCTCTCTTAACCTCACTCCTACTCTAATTTCCCTTCCCTTCCTTCGTCCCTCATTATTGCTGTATCCTTTTATGCATATGGACTACTCAGAAGGCTAAAAAAGTTATTTTTGACTGGTCCTCGCACTTTTGACCAGCCCTCGAACTTATGACTGTCCTCACATTTTATGTTTTTGCACTATCTTGTCACGATGGTGAAGAGAAATATTCTTGTTAAGAATGCTACAATGGGCATAAATGATGACCAATCATAAGTGCGAAGACTGGTCAAAAGTGCGGGGACCTGTCAGAAATCACTTTTTTCAGCCCTCTGGGTAGTCCTTTTGTGCATATGGACTACTCAGAGGGCTGAAAAAGTTATTTTTGACTAGTCCTCGCACTTTTGACCAATCCTCAAACTTACGACTGTCCTCACTTTTTACGTTTTTTGCCCTATCTTATCATGGCGTAGAGAAGCAGTTGTGAAATGATGACATGGTTGTTAAGAATGCCGCAACGGGCATAAATGTGAGGATGGTCATAAGTGCGAGGACCGGTCAAAAGTGACTTTTTCCAGCCCTCTGAGTAGTCCCTATGCACATAGCCATGCCCACCCAGTCACATGACCAGCTAGCCACGCCCACCCAGTCACATGATCACCAAGCCACTCCCCCAACACCCACAGAACCGGTTGTTAAAAAAATTGAATCCCACCACTGACAACACAGTATCAACAGTAGAGACCTTCAAATTTCTAGGTTCTACCATATCTCAAGATCTAATATGGACATCTAACATTAAAAATGTCATTAAAAAAACACAACAAAGAATGTTCTTTCTGTGTCAACTCAGAAAGCTCAAACTGCCCAAGGAGCTGCTGAGGCAGTTCTACAGAGGAATTATTGAGTCTGTCATCTGCACCTCTATAACTGTTTGGCTTGGTTCTGCAACCTAACAAGACAGACACAGACTTCAGAGGATAATTAGAACTGCAGAAAAAACAATTCCTACCAACTTGCCTTCCATTGAGGACCTGTATACTGCACAAGACAAAAAGAGGGCTGTGAAAGTATTTAAAGACCCCATGCATCCTGGATAAGCTATTTCAACTCCTACCCTCAAAACAATGCTATAGAGCACTGTACACCAGAATAACTAGACACAAGACCAGTTTTTTTCCCAAACACCATCACTCTAATAAATAATTCCCTCAACAGTGTCAAACTACTAAGTCTGCACTACATATTAATCTCATCGTTCCTATCACCCGTCTCCTCCCACTTATGACAGTATGACTTACCTTGTTTCTTGTATCTTTACGATTTATATTGACTGGCTCCTAATGATTTGATTGCTTATTTGTACCCTATGACTATCATTAAGTATTGTACCTTATGATTCTTGACAAATGTATCTTTTATTTTATGTACACTGAGAGCATATGCACCAAGACAAATTCCTTGTGTATCCAATCACACTTGGCCAATAAAGAATTCTATTCTATTCTATTCTATTCTATTCTATTCTATTCTATTCTATTCTATTCTATTCTATTCTATTCTATTCTGCAATCACAATAGCAACAGTAATTCCCTAAACTGTTATTTTTACTTTCAAAATATCAAAGCTCTCATCTCAAATGACCTGGCTAGATGGGACAAAGGTTCTCCTTTAGATGAGACAGTTCCGTATATATAATACAGTTAATTATATAAATCACATCATGTTAAAATTTTATGATCTTGTGGAGCTGCATTACATTAGTCCAGGACTGCATTCAGCCCAGAGGCTGCAAGATTGGACACACCTGATATAAATTGTCTAACATGCTTGACTAGATTGCTGAATAAACCCATTTTTTGCTTGAGTTTTTCAATCAGGTCTTTAATTAACTAGCAAGTATTGGTATCATCATAACTATGGCTATTTATTTTCAGATACAGTAGTCCTCATCTTACAACTGGTTGCTCAGTGACTGTTGGAACTTACAACAGACCTCCCCAGCTCAAATTCAAAGTTCTCATGGCCACCCCACCACTGTCATGTGATCCCATCTTGGTTGCTTGGCAATTGGCCCACATTTACGTCCATTTGTAGTGTCCTGTGTTATCTGATTGGCAATTTATGACTTTTCTTTTTTTTTTACTGGAAACTGGCATTTACTTCTGTTTTCAGGCAGAAAATGCCCATTGAGGAGAATGGATTTGCAACCATTGTAAACCATTACATTGTAATGGTCACCTGGAAACCTGCTTAAGAACCAGCGTGGCTTACAGCCAAATTCCAGACTCAGTTTTGGCTGCAGGCCAAGCACTACCTGTATATAAATATATTAAATTGGAAACACCAAGGCAAAAACAGCCATTGGTCACAGATCAACATACCCGTTCTCAATAAGAGTCCTATTCAGCTAATCCAGTGCCTTCAGTGTTTCTCCTAATTTAATCTCCAACTTCTAATACATTCACAGTGAAGGAAGCATCTGTGGTTATATTTTGTGTGTGTCAGTGGTGAGCTGCTACCAGTTCGCCCCGGATCAGGAGAATTAGTAACGGTGGCAGCGGGAGGCTCTGCCCACTCGTCTGGACATTTCTGTGCATGTGCAGAAGTGTCGCAAGCACCTGCACGCCCGCAAGCGAACCAGTAGCAAACAAAATTGAAACCTACTACTGGTGTGTGTGTGTGTATTTCAAGCTCCCATGACATTTTAAATCGGGTATCAAACTTGATTTCATTGAAGGATACATCTGGATTGTGTTTAACCTCGGAGGGCTAAAAACGGGCCACGCAAAAGCCCTGTGCGGCCTATTTTTGGTCAGCAGACTGCTGCTGGAGACCGGGGAAGCTGAAAATGGACCATGTGGAGGTCGCATGGGGTCTCCATGTGGCCCATTTTAGCTGGCAGAAGCACCACAGGCTGGTCCTTTGATATTTCCAGGCCAGCCCCACGGGCCAGATTTAAGCACCCTGCAGGCTGGATCTGGCCCATGGTGACTGGGCATGCTGAATAAGAATAAGGGGCATTTTAGAACAAATAATTGGTAGGGTATCAAATTGGGGAGAAAACTATAGGCTGGTTTCAAATCATTGTAGTGATCCAAATTCAAATTATTTGTAATTTATGTGATTTTACCTGGTTAGTGCTGTTTGGATTTGTTTTAACTTTGATTTGCTTTCCTAAAGGAGTTCCAGTTTAAGGTCCAGTTTCATTATATGGCTATATATGGAATTAAGATGACTGCACTCCTTTGGTTTTGAACACCAATGTTCAAAATAATTATCAACAAGAAAATAAGGAACATAGTTATATCACATATTTATTATATTATGCACGCATGCACACAAGCTGTTTTTTTAAAAAAAATTGATTTATATGCTGCCCTTCTCCGAAGACTCAGGGCGGCTTACAATGTGTTAAGCAATAGCCTTCATACTTTTGTATATTTTATACAAAGTCACTTATTGCCCCCATAAACTGGGACCTTAATTTACCTACCTTAGAAAGGATGGAAGGCTGAGTTGACCTTAAGTTTAAGCCATGTAAGATGAGGAAGGAATTGGAACCTGCTGAATAGGTTTTCTACTATGATGAGCAATGCCAAAACATACCAGCAGATGGCAGAATTTTACATCCTATGAAAGTTACATACCAATGCACCTAGTTTGTGCTAGGAACTTTTCTTGTAAATACTGTACAGTTCACTTTTATCCCCCAGTCAGAATCCTCCTTCTGGTAACCATTATATGGAAAATGTAAGCGAAAAAACACTTTTTTCTTCCATTTTTCAATCAGGCAAGGCTTTGCTCCAAGGATTAGGACTCTTTATTTTTGTTTTTTTGTTTTTATAATTGTGCTAAGCATCTTAATATAGTAATATTAATTCTATATAAGGATGCGGTTAAACCTTGACTTTAGCTGAAAGAAGGGTCCTGAGATTGAAGCTTAAGAAATGGAACAAGGGAGAAAAATATTTTACCCAAGTCTAACCTTTGACAGGCTGTGGGGTCAAGACCCAGAGATAAAGGAGGGAGACAAAATGTGCTCAGAGTTATTTGCACAAGGAATTCTTTTCCCATTCCCTGCTGCTACATAGCTGTGTTCTGAATATGCTGGGTGATGAATGGAAAACTTTCCTTCTCCCTCCAAGGAGAAGGAAAGGATCAGAGTAGCTACAAGTTCTGCTGAAATGCTCCAGTCTTTGCCACTCAATATCTGAGGAGCCCAATCTCCTTTTTTTTTTTTTTTTTTGAGATGGGAAGTGTAGTCCCTCCAGATACATTCTGGGAGCTGCAACCTCAGCTTCCACACATCTGGAGGTGCTAGATTGTGATGGCAATATGCAGGCATCAAGTTGATGCAAGATTTGCACCGACGGATTTGGAGCTTTCACGTACTATTAGATTAAATCTCACAGACTCTTAGTGCAAACAAAGATGAATGGAAAACACGGGGTGTGATTTGCATACAACTCAGGATCAATACTGGTAGGTCCTCGACTTACAACAGTTATTGAATTGCACTCAAAAAAAGTGACTTATGACTGGTGTACACACTTATGACCGATGCACCATCCCCATAGGTGATCAAAATTTGGACGCTTGGCAACTGATTCAGATTTAAGACGGTTGCAGTGTCTTGGGGTCATGTGATCAACTTTTGCGACCATCTGACAAGCAAAGTCAAGGGAGAAGCCAGATTCACTTAACAACCATGTTACTGACTTAATATTTGCAGTGATTTACTTAACAACTGTGGAAAGAAAGGTTGTAAAATGAGGCAAAACTCATTTAATAAATGTTTCACTTAGCAACAGAAAGTTTGGGCTCAATTGTGGTCATAAGTCAAGGACTACCTGTAATTGCACCACTAGAAGTTAGTGGTAGAACAGTAGTTTCAAAATTTTTGACTCCATTCTGTGGCCTAAAGTTTGTTTTAAAATTCATTATGGCCAATGGGTTTTTTGGGGGGGGGACTTTTTTTTGCGAAGACTTTAACGTCAGACTTCTCTTGGCTTAGCTTCCCAATCTTGCCACTCAATTTTTATTGCTTGATTGCCTAGGTGCATGTTTCCACCATAAAAAGCAACTTATGCTCTATCAGTATATTACAGTGTGGTCTCCTCTTATATCGCTTGTAATTTTATTCCACCAGTGCCTTTTTCATTTTTCCCATGCCTTATCAGACTTTTTGTCTTGTACTTCTCAATGTTGGAGTTAGATCAGGGGTCCCCAACCCCTGGGCCATGGACCAGCACCAAGGCAGGGTATGCCAAAAACCGGGCCGTGCAAACAAGTGAAACCTCATTTATGGGATGCAGGCAGCATGCGAAGTCACACTGCCTCTGGTCCGTGGAAAACCCTCTCTCTACAGAACTGATCCCTGGTGCCACTGAATTAAATGATTGTTTGCTATTAACAGAATGGACATCTCTGTTCTGAGAAACTGGCCGTCAGCGTCCAGCTGAATGAGCTATGTGTAAGATGGCACCTAGGAGGATGAACACAAACTCTGATAGCTTTTCAGGCTTACTAGATTGGGACTGCAAAATCTGTAGGATCTGAACAAAGCTTTTTTCATCCATCTTTGCTGCCATTTTGTGGCCAAGCGGAGTTTTGTAGTCCACATCTAGTAGCCCCTTTATCTGATTGCTATTGTGTTTTATTAATGAGATAACTCTCGTTAATTGCAATATTTAAAAAATGAGCAATCTCACATTAGGCTGGATTTCCACAGAGATGTTTCTACTGAATTCACACAATGTGACATGAACCATCTTATTTTATTCTGGTTTTGAATTTATTTAGCACAGCAGATTTTTTTTATACAGCTTTCATGGCTATTTTCACTTCAAGGATCAATAGACCATCGGTAGCTTCTCAGCTTCTGTGATCACATTGTATCTTGCTATTTCCATTCCTTGATAAGAGAAAAATTAAAGTTTAATTCTCTCATTGTTGCTGCCCCATCGTTTCCTTCTTGCTGAATGCCTCACAGTTTTTCCTGCTCTTGCCTGGGGTTTAATTTACTGATAGGACAAAACTTTTTGGAACTGTGCTTATTTTATTGATTGCAGACCTCTGTATGGTTTTAATTTGCATTCCTGGCATTTTTAAAGCAGCCTTAACATGCTCTCAAATTCCTTTCCTTCCTTACAATTTCTGTCCTTCCTTGAAGGTGTGATCTAATCTTCCCGGCCTTTGTCTTCTTCCATTAAGTGATTGAAGGGGACGTGGGGATGAGGCCTAATTTGGCAGCCCTTGTTAAAATGTTTGTTTATGTTGTTGATGTAAGCCACTGACAAGCACCTTGGCACTAAATGCTCCCAGCAGCTGAGAAGGAAATTACTGATTTTCCACAGGCCCCATTCATGAAGTAGAAACCAATGTCCTTATTTGGCTATTTGGATTCCCCTTCCCCGTCATTACCATCAGAGGATAAGAATGTTGCCCAGTACTGTTTGTTGGGCAACAAAGCTGATTTTTCCAGTACAATTTTGAGTGTGTCGTTTCTTTTTAAGATCCACTAGCTGACACTTGTACAGAGTTTGATGGAAATAATATAACAACTGTCACAGTTATGAAAACTCATTAAGTCTGAAAGGTTCCCTCCAAATAAGCTTGCAAGACTAATTGTCACTATTTCGCCACAAAATTGGAGTAATTGAGGAAGGGGAGCAAAAAAGTTAAGGGGGCAATCATAGCTGTGCAATCAAAAACTCACCCATCCAGGGGTGAAATCCAGCAGGTTCTGACAGGTTCTGGAGAACTGTTAGCGGAAATTTTGAGTAGTTTGGAGAATCAGCAAATACTATCTCTGGCTGGCCCCAGAGTGGGGTGGGAATGGAAATTTTGCAGCATACTTCCCCTGCCACACCCACCAAGCCACACCTACCAAGCCATGCCATGCCACGCCACACCCACCCACCCACGCCCACAGAACCGGTAGTAAACAAATTTGGATTTCACCACTGCACCTCCCCCCCCATTTTTAATGTATGTCATGTGAAGGGTCAAAGCAAAGTAGAATTCTGGGCAGCAGATGGAGCATACAAGTTTTAATCAGTAGAAACATCAGAAGCTTTGTGGAAAGAGCAATGGCACCATGGAAGACCACAGTTACTGGTCAATGGGGATAAATTGGGAGAGGTTAATAATGAGAGGAGTCTTTCAAGGAGACTCACTCTCACCACTACTGTTTGTTAGTGCATTGATTCCTCTGTCAACGATACTGAACAAGTCAAGCCATGACTATCAAACATCCAAAAATATCTTCCAGGCTACCCCACTTCCTTTAGGTGGACAATTTGAAATTGTATGGAAAAATGCCATCTGAAATAGAATAGTTGCTCAACATGACCAAGAGTTTGGACTGGACAAATGTGCTCCATCATCAACCGGGGGAAAATAATGAAAACTGAAGGAATTAAGATGCTGTACGGAAATAATGTCAAGGGTCTTTTTGTGATCTAGGCCCACATTGTGATTACCAAACACAGTTCAGTCCTGAACAAACTTATTTTATTAAAACAGTCCAAAACAAATTCTTTATAACCAGTCCGTCAGTCTTATCACCAACCTTTGATGTCTTTGGCAACCTGCCAAAGGCTTTTCTTGGCAAAACCCCACAAAGTTCAAGAGATGCTGATAAGAAGCACTGGAATCAATATTGCTTTTCTACAAAGAGCCCAACGGCTTGTTGCTGCTCTTTTAAGCCTTTTGGGAGTGGCCAATCATCTTCTGGCCTTACTCCCGAGTTGTCCTTTTTACTTTAGCTGCTCTTGCCTTCTGGCAGTTCTTCGCATGCATGCACTAGGAACAGCTCCTCCTGTTCCTCTGCCTCTCTGCTGTCCGCCTCTGGAGGCTCCGGAGTCTGTACATTGCTCCCAGATGGCCCTGGCCCCATCTCTGCCTTCAATGCAGAGCCCTCTTCTCCCCTGCCAAGTCTGCAGGCTGCTGGCAGACCACAACAGGTCTGGATGAAAATAATCACTAGAAATCATCCTCAGGCTGACCACATGAAGCACTGAAATCAAGAGTTTAGGCGTGAATATATCATGAGAGTAGAGAAGATCATAAAAATTCAGACTGGGTGGAGGAATACTATCAAAGCTCTTAACACCCGGGCAATTCCATTCATTAGATACACAGTTAGAATAGTGGACTGAACACAAGCAGAAATAAAAGCCTTGGATAGGAAGACCAGAAAAATGTTAACAATGAATCATACCATCACTGTTGCCCTTCATTTGTATTCATATATATATATATGCACAATGACCAATAAAGTTGCAGGAACGGGACTGTTAATGCTTCTACACTATAATCCATGCCCAAAGTGCTTAGGATTTCAGCTTCCATCTGCCCCAGCAAGTATGGCCAATGGAAAAGGACTGTGGAAATCATAATTCAAAACATCTGGCAGCTTCATCCTGTCCATCTCTGCAAAGCATTCCTCTGAAAGTAAATCTCACAAAGCCTAATGAGTCTTACTTCTGAATAAACATGTATAGAATTGCACTTCTAATCTCCAGTGGCCTTTCCTCTAACTGGTCTCCAAAAAGCACTAGTAAAATTTACATAGTTCTAATCATGCCTAGTTCATATGAATCTGTTAATACTCAAACGTGATGTCAGCCACAAACTCAGGTGGGATGCTTCACGGAGATTAGATTTCTCTGAATTACAAGAACATCCCTTAAAAAAAAAAAGACCAGCAGACTTTTTAACACCATGTTTAATAATCTAGATCAAGCATGCTTGGATTTTAGATGAATTACATTACCGTGGAGAGGTTTAGTATAACAAAACTCTGTGAACACTCAGTAGCATTTAATGACAGTTGCCACTGGTATATTGAACAGAGCCTAATCTGATAAATGTGTAAGCTTTCAATATTCACGTGGTGTCTTTGTTGTGGAAAATGAATTAAATGTCCTACGTTAGAAATTCATATAGAAAGGCTTGTGCAGAGAACTTACTATTCCAATTATTATGGCATATCTAATTTATATCCCACCTTTATTATTTTTATGTAGAACTTAAGGCAGTTAAAATATCTAATATTCTTCCCTCCTCCTATTTTCCCCAAAACAGCAATCCTGTGAGGTGGGGATATAATATGAGTCATCAATACCTCAAGTATAACTCAGAAAAAAATTGCCAACTACAATCCGCAACCTTTTTATTAATAGCTCAGGTTGCATTGAGGGACTTGGGGAACATGAGGTAATATAAGTAAAGCTGAAAGGCACCATTCTAATTCATGATAAATTTTACTGTGATGAATTGACCAAGCTACGGTTTGCTTTGTCCACACGTTATTCTAAAACTCAAAGCATAGATTATAAACTGCACATGACCCATATTATGACTTTGTCCAATATTTTAATGCCATTATTATGGCAGGCAGGTCACAATTTATAGTTTAGATATAAAGTACTTGTTGACATATTTTAGAACAGGTGTTCAGAAATTACTTACAAAGCTTGCCTTGCTAATAAGATATGAAATGAATAAGAGTTATTCTTGATAAAGAATATCTTTATGGCTTTCTCTCAAAAGACTAAACTGGTGGAACAAAGCTAATTTCCAAGGGGGTGGGGAATCACTGATTAGTACTACATGCCACACTTCTTGATCTTGAAGAGATCAAGTTCATAGGGAATAATTAAAAGATCATAGAGAACAATTGAATTTTTGTAACATAGACTGTATTAAGCAGTTGGTCATCCTCTGTTTAGTCTAATAAACAATGGGCAATCTTGATTATAGGTGGTCCTTGATGTACGACCACAATTCAACCCAACATATCCATTGCTAAGCAAGACAGTTGTTAGGTGAATTTTGTCCAGTTGTAGCTTTGAACGGTCACTAAACTAATGGTTGTGACTTGAAGACTTTCTGTGTTTCTGTTCTGTTCTGTTCTGTTCTTTATACCTCCCCACTTCCCTGACAAAGAGCTAATTAGGCTTGATGGAAGGCTATAATCTATATCTATGGTGGCTAAGTAGTCTATTTTCTTTCACAGAATTGTGGATCTATTTCTCTTCTTTTCCAGATGTTATGTCCCAGAGCAGAGCCTTAGAATTAAGTAGAAATTCTGAAGGTAAGCATTATCTTGAATAAAACCAGAGCTATATTGAATTTGCTGTTTTAAATTACAGAGGGCTAGGAACGTTAAGTCTGCATTGGCAGACATGAAAGAGCCTTGTAGCGTATAAACGCTACTTCAGGTTCTGATTCATTCAGGCTGTGTTAAAATCCTCACTTTAAGGAGTCACAAGACTTTTTAACATTTATTTTCCTGTTCATCCTGAACAGTGAAAGAGTCTGAAAGCTTGACTACACCAGTAGTATAGACTGCTGTACACCTCGGAACAAAAGAAGTAACTATTGAGTTTGGAAACGTGTTGGTATTAATTCCTCCGGAGGAAGTGCTAAAGCTGAGAAGGTGGTGCCCCTTACCACCTTAGCCAAAACAACAGAGAATGATTTGCTGACAGTTGGAGAGCTGTCAAGTTATAAATCACTTTCAAACTGCTAATCAAAACTGCTGATCTTGATGGCAGAGCAAGTGAATTCTCTGAACCAACCACACACATCTGGAGGGTACTTAGTTGAGAAAGATTGGCATACATGAACTCAACCAATCCCAAATACTATTTCTTTAGCAACTTTATTTTATCATTAAAAAAGCCCCAATCCTGAAATACAGGATTGGAGATGTCGGATAGTTTTTTTTGCATTTTTAGTGTATCTTGGTAGGACTGCTCATTGGCGGCTTCATTACTACTCCTTGAGCAATGCAGGATAAAACTGGGTGGAGACAACATTTAACTAAACTTTTAAATATATACATAAAGAGAGAGAGAGAGGGAGGGAGGGAGGGAGAGATCATGTCTGATTTCTTGAAGGGGCTTCCACATCTGAAGGAATAATTTTGTGTTCATCTTAGTGAGATGTATCAGATTTATTTATTTATTTAGCATATGGCTGGTCACACACAGTATTAAAATACTTCATTTTTACAGGCTAAAGCAATTAAAACAATCAAAAAAAGCAGTAAGAAAACCTAAAAGGAAAACAGAAATAACATTCAGAGTTTAATGTCGAGTTTGGAGATCCAGTCAGTAGCTGCTGTTGTTATGCAGAGGAAGTCCCTAGAATCTCCTGGATACCTTCTGTTAGAGCATTCCCTCACTATATGCTGGATAGTCTGTTGAGGGGTCCCACAATCACATTGTGCTGAAGGTGTCTTTCCCCATTTATTCAAGGAGTCGGCACACACCCCATGAGTTGTTCTAATTCTGTTATATGTCACCCATATGTGTTGGGGTAGGTTAAATCCTGGAGGTATATTATTAGGATTGATATGCTCAGAGATATCTTAGGGGGAATAGCTACTCAACGCTTCCATCCACTTTTGCGTGGTGTTCTGATGATTGGCCATCAACTTAAGCGCTGTCAAGAGTAGTGGGGTTCTTGACTTTAATCAGCATCTTAAGAGTTCAGGAATGTATCCATGTGTGGGTGGAGAGGAATTTAACAGGATCTATCTATCATTCTGATCAGATATATCAAAAAGAGAAGTAAATGGAAGTGCTTAATTTGTATACAAAAGGGAACCTTGCTTTCTAAAAGCCATATGAAAGTAGCCCTCATGATGTGGTATTCATGTTTCTTCCAAATAAAGGAGTTGGTAAGTGAGGACTACCTGTACTATTTCCCCCCCCCCCCCCCAGAACTTAAGGAAAGTTTTAGCCCCCTTCGCTTATACAACACTTCTTGCAAATTCCCCTTCAGCTATTTTCTTGTTTCTCTACATGGTACTTATTTATTTGTTGGTGAACAAGACATATTTTAAGAAATTTCCAAGTATCCAGAATTTATCTCCCTCTTCATTGTCACAAATGGAGAACCATTGACTTTTCACCCACTTTTTGGCAGTTTATAGAGAGAAAGACAAGAGATGTACAGTAATGTCCATAGAAAAAGTGAGAACAAAAACAATAAAGCAAAATCCTCTTCCTTTCAGTTAACCATGGAAAGGGTAATAGCCACTAACCATGGGAGAATTAATCCATTAATCAGGGAATGAGTAAACCACAAATGTAGTGGTGTATGTATTATTTCTTTATTTTAGAGGAAGTAACAAGAGGCGTTGGAACTCAGATTATAATCAAGACTTTTCTCTTTACCACTCTGTCATTCTCATAATTCCTGGACCCATTTGTTGAAACAATATCAAACAGAGGTACAAAATAGGGGTTATAAGCAATAGATAAAGGAGTTGAGATGTGCCAAATCTCTGTTATCTCCCACCCACCCCAAAAATCAGAGTTCTACCAACTTTAACTTGGAACATAAAGAATAGGTCTCATTATGCACATAAGATAAACTTACTTTACAGACTTTTTAAAGAAAATGTCCTGGAAATAACCAGAGAACAGCCACCAAAACCAGAGGAGCAAGGTGTGAATACAGTGCATTTTCCTAGGATGCATGTGTACTTTAAAAAAACAAAAACAGAAAAATAGTGCTGTTTCTACAGGAAGTCCACTGTTGTATTTGGTATTTGGCACATGACAAATACCCAGCCTTACTCTGTTTGGAGTCACATTTACATCCCAATTAGAAGCGTAAAACTGGCATTTTGGGCATTTCTTTATAAATCATCTTCCTGCAATCAGTTTATTCTACATAATTTTACAGTTATGATCAGCTATGGTGTGTGGATGGGATTGCGATGCAAAATGTTAACAGCTTCATATTAATTAAAACAGTCCTCTATAAATAAATCCTCATGTTGAAAATGCAGAGGCAGAGAATATATTCTGTAAACAATCACCACATTTTATTGACTGCAAAGGATGAATGTTGATATCCTTTGCACACACACAAAAAAAAAATTAAAAAAGTATTTCTCTTTTAATTTTGCTTGTTTTCCTCTCCTTGCTGTACATTCCTGCAAAACTGAAACAAAACCCTGGTTTCTTCTCTAGTGATTACAAAACACCTTTGGTCCTATATGGCTTCATATACTCTAGGGCTGTGATGGTGAACCTATGGCACGGGTGCCAGAGGTGGCATGCAGCACCTTCTCTATGGGCACGCAAGCCGTTGCCCCAGTTCAGCTCCGCTGCGCATGCGCACATGCCTCCCACCAGCCAGCTGGTCTTCGGGTCTCTGCCGCGTATGCGCAGGGGACGTGGGAGGATGCAGGCATGCACGGACGGCATGCAGCCATGCACAGGGGCAGGGCACACATGCACAGGGGGCATGCGTGGGCCACATGTGCATGCATGGGGAGTGGGGGGCATGCATGGGGGCCACACACACATTACATTTGGGGGGTTTTGGGCACGTGCTTTGGGCACTTGGTCCGGAAAAGGTTAGCCATCACGGCTCTAGAGAATTCAGAATCTTTTAAAGTTAGCAGCTTGGTTTTTGAGGCAGACATTTGACTGATTCCTGTCAGCTCTTGAGTGATTGGATCAGGACTTGTTAAAAATGCAACGAAGTTGTACAATGGTAGAAGTGCCCTATAGTATTTCCTATAGGCAGCCCAACTAAAAGACAGGCTGTCTGCAGATCACAAAGCTGCAGTTTTGTAAAGGCTGGGTAAGTTTTACTAAAGATCTGGGCAGGTGTCACTAGACCTATTGTGTTCCAGGGACATCAAAGAGTAAACCTTTCCAGTCAATAGCTTCAGGTTGCAGTAATTTTTTTTCTGAATTCCTGCCTTTGTCTTCTTTAAAATACTATAGACCATACTGAGGCTTACTGAATTACAGCACTGTAAAGGAAAAAGAGGGAGGAAGCGCAACTGTTCTCAAGTGACATCATCAGAAAATCTGCCTGTGATTTCAAAATAATCAAAACCACACTTAACAATAGACAAGGCAGTCTTGGGTTTTTCATATTTGTGCTGTTCAGTAATCTCTCATCCTCCAGATAGCATTGGATTCCATTACCCATTACTAAAAACAGCATGGCCAGCAGGTCATGATTGATGGTAGACAGAGTCCATTAAAGGAAAATGGACCTCAGCAATCCTATCCTTGGTTTTTTTTAAAAAAAAAAATAGTGTAAGAAGGCATACACCATCCAATTTAGCCTATTGTGACTAATGTACTTCTTCAACAGAGGTCCTCCCCATCCAGACACTTATTCTTTCATTGTTGTTGTTGTAAATGATGCTACACATTCTTTGCTATAACTAACTATACGGTATATTTGCAACCGAGTTGGAAAACAAAAATGGGAGTGAATGGTACAGAGGAGAAAGTAAGGAGTAAATGTGTTTTGTTGGTGGCTGAAGAATACATGCTTGTTTACAGTCTATGCTAAGAAGTATGAAATCTTATGTAAATTCTATATTCATTTACCCAAAGACTGGACATCTAGGAAGTGAGATCCTTATCTATCTAGAAAAAACTTTCTCTGTACCTTTCTTTTTCCCAAAATACAAGTAGTAGCAGGTGGGTAAAAAGAGAAATATTTAGAAATGGAATGGAATACTTTATTGGCCAAGTGATTGGATACATAAGGAATTTGTCTCCAGTGCATAAGCCCTTAATGTACATACAAACTATAAACCATATAATCATAAGATACAAATAGGTGAAGGTAATAGAAAATATGAGAAGGATAATAGTAATACAGCCATACTACATAGATAAATATCCTTAGACATAACACAGTATTGTGGTAATTAGATGTTTACCAATCACCACTTTGTAATTAGCAAAGTGATTCTAAAAGAATTGTAGTGAAAGGCAAAAGTTTAAAACTTAGATTCCTCTGCTGTATCTTAATCTGCTGCTCTAACTCTGCTTAGTCTGAAGCTCCAGCTCTCCGATTCTTTTTATTTTTAAAAAGCATCCATGGAATCATGTGAGTCGCTAAGACTTCATAAGTTCAACAGAACTTAGTCTCAAGCTGCAACTTTAGACAGTTCTTCATGACTCTTTTCCATTGATATGCTATTTTCCAATTTGAGGTTATGCTGAGTGTGCTAAACTATATTCAGCACTTCCCCTAACCCCCTGCACTGGGATAGCATGATGGCACAGTCAACCACACAGAGCTGAGCTTTGGTTCAAAGTTGTTCCTTAGCATGGCATGAGCTTGTTTCATCTAATTAGGAATTAAGGCATGATTATAATGTTTATTTTTAAATTATCAGCTTCTAGCATTCTGGTTTCAATGCCACAATGCCAAGAGCTGGGAGATTGCTTGCACTATAGCCACAAACATATGTAATCAGCTGGATCAAATACACACAGAATCAATCGGGTAGCTCTTCTGAACAACATGCGCCATCAATCACTGCTTGCTTCAAAGAAACCTTTGCTGTGACCTCAATGGAGCACCTGTTCTCTTTCTGACGTGATGAAAAACGGTTGTTATATCAACAACCATATACTTCTGTGTACTATTTCCATCCCTGATAAATTCTTACCACATAAAACAGCTTGGCCTGTCAAACACTAATTAGAGGAATGGATGGAAAGTTCCCAGCCCAACTGCTAATACAAGCCTTTGTCGTGTTCTGTCAACCTAATAAATGCTAGCACTTTCATCTTCCTTTGAATTGATATTTAAAAATGCATCTTCCTTTCTTATAGCTCCAAGAAGAAATATTAAATACACTATGTACACTCATGGGGATAAACAGCCGTACACATTTACCAGCTAGGCTTTGGGACAGATGTTTTTCTGGCTGCAGCTGGGAATATTTCCCCTTGAAAATTACACTTTAGGCCTTTTGTGTAGACCAGTGATGGTTAACCTTTTTGGTGCTGAATTCCCAAAGCATGTGCGCATGCACGCAAATGCACCCGCGCGTGCCCGAGCCTCCAAAATGCAATGAGAGCCCCCCCTGTACATATGTTCACACACCCCGCATGTACCCCAGGCCCTCCTGTGCCCCATTTTGGCTTCCAGGTTGGTGCAGGAGGCTTTCGAGGCCCAAAACGGGGCGTGGGGGGGGCACATGCATGCAAACCCCCAAAATAAATGCGAGCTCCCCCCACGCAGGGCAGGGCATGCATTTGCCCCACCCTGTGCTTGTGACATGCCCTCTGTGCATGCACACGTGTCCCCTCCATTTGCACCCTGTGCATGTGCAGCAGAGACCCAAAAACCAGCTGGCCAGCAGGAGGCACGTGCGTATGCATGGTAGAGCTGGGCTGGGGCAATGGCTGGCGTGCCCGCAGAGAGGGCTCTGTGTGCCACCTGTGGCACTCATGCCATAGGTTCGTCATCACAGGTGTAGACCTTCCCTATATGCAGATTGATCTTTCTGATGGGCTCTCCAGTCCTCTCATCCCACAGGGTTTCAAGTATTTGAAGGGAGAAATTATATATTGCAATTTCATTGTATTATTAATTGGGTTCTCTTTCTGTCCCACCTGCTGTTTTAGGAACTGCTTCTGCCTAAAGGTGCTTTTTAAAAGGATAGTGGACTTTCTTGGGTCCCCACCCCCACCCCCAAAAACATTTCTCTGCTTATCCAAGAAGCTTCTTTAGTTTTGACTGAATAGTGGGGAATGGGAAGGATTTATATTCCATAGCAGTCATCTGGTTGTTAGCACTGTGAAAGTCGATCATTAGCTCTCTGAGAGTATTCTGGTCACTTGAGGGTCACCTGAATCAGAGTGCAAATGGGTGTGGAACCTTCTTGGGACTTCAGAAAGGATGGCATTGTAGACAAGGGATGGGTGGTGTCATATCCCTCCCCCTCTGTTGAGAAGAGGGATGTTCAATTTTAATATAGAGGGCCTCTTTGACCCCTCTTTCAAATCTGTGTTCTTCTTTGTCCAGAATATGGACTTTGCTGTCTTCAAAAGAGTGACCGTTGTCTTCCAGATGCAGATGGATTGCTGAATGATGAGTTGATTTTCCTGTGCCACGCCATGTATTTTTGAAGTGGTTGTTTTGTTTCAGCAATGTGCAGATATGCACATGTCCTACATCGCATTGCATATACCACATTGCTCAGTTTGCATCTCGGTGTTTTATCCTTGGGGATAAAACTTTCTGTCGTAATGTATTCTTAATTTTATCCCTAAGGTGCTTTTTTCAAAAGGCAACTGGACTTTGTTTTTCCTTGAAGACATTTCGCTTCTCATCCAAGAAGCTTCTTCAAGAACTGAAGAAGCTTCTTGGATAAGAAGCAAAACCTCTTCAGGGAAAAACAGAAAGTCCAGTTGCCTTTTGAAAAAGCAGCTTTGGGACAACCATGACCTGGATGACTGAGAATCTCCATAGACATTCTTAATTTTATAATCGTCTGGATATTCGTAAATTTTATGATGAATGGCTGGGGGAATAAGAACAGGCAAAAAAGGCAGAGAAAGAGGGAACAGGAGCAACAAATAGAGAGCAAATATATTAGAGTTTTTACTCCAACCCGTTTTGATATTACAGGGGAATTTGCCAAATGTTTTTAAGCATTGCTTTATAGATCATTGTATGCAACCAAACCAAATCTATAGTCAACACAAACACATGGACAGACATGCAGTGGATTGTCTGCTACATTTTTACGAGAATGTTGCTGTAAAACCATATGGAATGGACATATGTTACAAAAAATAGTCTCCTTATCTCTCTTCCCCTCTAATATACACATTTATTCCACAAAAATAGAATAACTGAACAAAGCTTATCTTTAAATCAAGAACACATTATTTCCACTATTTTCAGGTAACACACACCTGATAAAAAATAGGTCTGTTTTCTGTCTTGCAGATGCCAAAGGCTCCCTTATGAAAAAAAAAGTCTGATTATTTTTATGTTCACACCGAGGGATACTGCCAGAAGATATTAGAGCTTTAGATCTTTGTCTGTAAATCTTCCTTATGCAATAGAAAATTATAATATAAAAAAGTTGGCAAGAGTTTTTTTTCCCCCAAAAGCTGTTGAGTGCAAGCATGTATCCGTTCTCAGAGTAAAGCTATAAACTAAACCAGATGACTTTTGTTTGTACCATCTGACCCTCTAAAGAAAGCCAGTTTGAGAGAAACAGAAGATGGGAATGGCTATTTTGCAAGCACCATGGAAGGACCACACAGAAAGAGCTAGTTATGGATAAATGATCAGCGTACAAAACTGGTGAAGTCGAAAAATCATTTGATGTGCATGAAGAAACACAGACACAAGCATTTTATATTGACTCCATTAGTTTTGGTCTGTCTCACCAAAATGGACATGCTTCAGGTGCCTTCAACTGAAGCAATGTCACTTGGTGAGACCCAGGAAGTAGGCTTTCTCTCTGGGTTCATTTGCACCCCCTTCCCCATAAGATTCAGATGCTGAGTCCTATTGGACTTTCAATAGTTTCTTCTCCCAGTCAACAGGCTGGACTGTTAATGGAGCCTGTATGGGTGTCTTTTAACTTTAGTGCCAATTTTAAGGATGTCTCAATTATTATCAGTGGTCTTGGATTGTTTATACTGTGTTTATTACTTTGTTGTTGTTATTGTTAACTGAGCAGCGGACTAAAGCGCTATTAAGTAGCACTTAGCTGCCAGCTGCTTGCAATTACTGCGAGTTCAAATCTCACCAGGCTCAAGGCTGACTCAGCCTTCCATCCTTCCGAGGTAGGTAAAATGAGGACCCGGATTGTGGGGGCAATAAGCTGACTTTGTATAAAAAAGAACTCCGCTTAGGGGGGGCCAAAAGCCCTATTAAGCAGGTATATACTATTGCTTAATGCATTGTAAGTCGCCCTGAGTCTCCGGAGAAGGGCGGTATATAAATCGAACCAATAAATAAATAAACAAATAAACTGTCCAGAGGTAGTTGCTTAAGATGGCCAGCCATATATATTTTCTAAAGAAATCACTAAAACAGAAGTGGAGTACCAAAGATTATGCTACTGGAAGCTAAAACCAAGATATTACCCATCCCCTTACATACATGTCCTTACATACATGAAGAGCCTAGTCAACGGATTACCAGTGGCAGTGAGACAAAGCCCTCTATCAAACATTTATTTATTTACTTATTTATTGGTTCAATTTATATGCCGCCCTTCTCCGGAGACTCAGGGCGGCTTACAATGCATTAAGCAATTGTAAGCATGGCAGAAGAATGTTTCTTTAGAGGTTGTGGACAGCATAGCTCATATGATGTTTGCAGGAACGACTGCAGAATAGCTCAGCTGGAATACCTAGCTACCCACCTTGGCATCTGCCAGCTGAAGCGATCAGTTTCAGATAGGATTGGTTTGTCTCTATGCGTTTTTTGATCTATTTTATTTACTAATATAGTTTTATTTTACTGGTCTTAATGGCAAGATATTTTATCATTTTGCCATTCCCCACTCCAGAGTTGGAGAAGTACGGAAAAGAAGAATACAGTGAAATATTCTGGTAAATTGGAATTCTGTTTCAAAATGAAATGGTTTAGAAAGTACAATGGTGCTGTCTGTCATCCTATCAAAGTGACAGGCTATTGAGAGAAAGGTCACCTTGAAATGTTATTTTCTTATCAGATCAGCTTTTGAGCTTAAAGCGGGGAAGTTGCTATTTACGAACGGGTGAACTACATTGAATGTACATCATTCTTAAACTAGGAGCCTTTAGGTTCTGTGCCTGACTAGGTGGCTCGGTGGCTAAGAAACTGAGCTTGTCGAGCAGAAAGGTTTGCAGTTCGGCGGTTCGAATCCCTAGTACAGGTCTCCTGCATGAGCAGGGGGTTCGACTAGATGACCTCCAAGGTCCCTTCCAACTCTGTTACTGTTACTGCCTCTAAAACAGGGGTTGAGGACCTATGGACCTTTTACAATCTGTGTACTTCAACTCCCAGAACTCCTGAGCCAAATATTCCTGGGGATGAAGAGCGGGAGGATACTTGAAGCCATTTCGTTGTTTGGGCTTTGCCCTCGGTTGCCATTATAGGCTTTTTATACTGTTGTTTATTGATGCTTATTTTGTATTGTGTTTTTTATGTGGCATAGCTCTGCTGAGTCTCTATAAGTTAAATTAATAAATAAATAAATAATGAAGAAAAATCAAGAAAAAAAAATCAGCTGCTGGAAGGAAGAAGATTATGACATTCCAGCCTAGCATTTCCAGTGAAAAGACTGGGTAGCAGATGAAAATGAAGCTTTGGTGAACATCATGTTTGGTTTGTTTTTCATAAGAATTTGCCAAATCAAGATGGAAAGATCTTGTGTTTCTTTTTTTTTATTATTTCCGATACAGTGAAGGGAAAAATGCAACGTCAAGTAGTCCTCAATCTATGACAACTGAGCCCAAAATTTCCATTGCCAAACAAGACAGTTGTTAAGTGAGTTTTGCCGTTGTGACTTTGAATGGCCACTGCACCAGTGGTGGAACGCTTAACAACAGGTTTGGTGAGTGCGTATTTTGCACCTGCACATGCCTAAGGCGCTTGCACACAGCGCTAAAAATGGAGTATTTAGAAGCTCACCTGCTTACTTTCCAAGTCAGCAATGGTAAGTAGAACAGCAGGGAGAGGGAAATCAGCTGTGCTGCATGATTTAGATAAGCTACAAAGCAGGAAATAAAGGACAGGATAGAGCGTGGGTGGGTGGGCAGGGCCAACTGATCGCCAGAGCTATTGGTTTTCCTGAACCGGTCCAAACCGGTTCACTTTGCACTGCACAAATCATTGTAATTCAAGGACCATCTTGAGTTCCTTCTTATGCATGGAATATGCACAAGATGTAACATTTCATTCTCCATTGTGAGGTGGAGACAGCAGCCAGGAGTGGGTTCAGCTCGTGCCAATCAGATAAGGACTGAGCCTGTCAAAGCTAAATCCCGCCCCTTAGCATGGGGCTTTCCAGCTTTGCTCAGTCCTTCAGACTGGACTGTTGTGTGGAAAATTTCTCCTTCACCCTTTTTTCCTATGATCTTCAAAATTTTTGGATTTTTCGGCTTTTGACCTTTGGACCGTTCTCTTTGACCATTCTGTGGCTCTCTGGACATCTGATTGATTTCTGAGTGAGGAGGTTTGCCCCTTACAGGATTCTCCCCCTTTAAGTTTTAAAAATTTTATCCCTCCACTGGCCATTTAGTGGGGGTGGTGGAGCGTAGCGCTCCCGTGGGGAGCTAGAGCCGCTTAAATTAGCCTAATTAAGGCTCCTGGCATTTAAAGCGAACTTGTTTAATTCAGCGGAGCTGTTGCGCTCCCGTTTCACTCACAGACGCCTCCATTTCAAAGTTCGTTTATTCTGAGGGAGAAATACCGTTTTTCCCCTTTAAATTACTATTTGAGGCCGTTAACTGCCTCAGCTGTTTGTCGGACCTCGCTTAAATAGCGGGTCCTTTACTGCCTTCCTTTCTAATTTCGGCAGAAAGCCTCTTGTAGCTAAGGCTTGCTGTTTTATTTAATTGAGGCGAGTCCTATTGGCACTGGAGATAATTACACTCTCTCCGGCTATAATCTCCATTAAATTGTGAGCTTAAGTTGGGGGGGGGGAATAATTCCTATCCCCCTCAGTTTAAAAAAAAAAAAATCGCTGCTGCCTTTGCCTGCCTCAGCGACTCCTTGGACCTAGCATAATTGGCAGGTCCTTTGCTGGGCTCTTACTACATTTCAAGGTTTGCCCCTTTGAACTGAAATTAACTGTGGAGCTCTCGCGCTTCCCTTGATTGTGGGCGTGGCCGCCATTTTGTGGTGAATTTTTCACATAACGACCTTGATTTTTTTCTGTGTCCCTTTGTAATTAGGACATAACGCCTCAACTTCCTTATTGAAATCTTACAAATTTCCTAGAGAAATTAATACCTTGCTGGACTGTTGCCATAATCAGAATTTCAAGGGCAACAAATTTATTACAATTATCAGAAGCAATTTAGGCGGCCATTTTGGTACTTCAAGTGAGAGTGATTTATACTCATTGTCCTACTTTAGCCATGCCTAAAGCAACAGGCAAGAGCAAACATGGCCGCAAGGCCTCTGTACAGCAGCAGTCCTTGTCTGCTCAAATAGAGTCGGGGGTCTCCTCTATAGCTGAACTTTCAGGTCCAGAAGTCTCTGAGCCCAATAATGCCATGACTCTTCACAAAGGTGCTCATCTGTCTTCCTCCCGTGCTAACCTGCGCAGGGATAATTTTTTAAAGAAGCGGGGATCTAAAACTAATGTCCTCCAGATTCCATCGTCTAGGCCTGACCCTATGGTC
The DNA here is from genome assembly GCA_030761175.1 of Masticophis lateralis. Classification (NCBI taxonomy): domain Eukaryota; kingdom Metazoa; phylum Chordata; class Lepidosauria; order Squamata; family Colubridae; genus Masticophis; species Masticophis lateralis. The sequence goes on from JAUDYJ010000003.1 coordinate 69,166,837, forward strand.
TTGGAAGTGGATCCTCTGCAATCACCACTTACCCCTGACCAAATTGTCCTTCAAGATTGTCCCTTGGACATTCATACTGATGATCTCTGGGGTCCAGGCATTAGAGTGGATTCACTTACTTCAGATCCTAATCCACAAACTACAACTAATCAACCTCCTCCACTTGCAGATTCTGCTCCAGTTAACTCTCTTCCGAGGGTCGAGCCAATGTCTGATCAATTTCACACTGTCCTTCGACCAGAGGACATTCAAAAGATGATCACAGCAGCTGTGCAACAGTCCTTAGCTGCCCATAAATTGTCTCATTCTGACCAAGCATCTGCTATATCGGTTGTATCCCACTCATCGCCCTCTTCAGAAGGCGAAGGTGAAGACGACTTGTTATCTATAGCTGCTTCTCATTCTCCAACTCCTTCTGGCGTGAGTCGTCCTTCTCTCTATGCTGATCCTGATTCTCAGGAACCACAACTATCGGAAGACGAGGATCTGCCTCCGGAACAGCCTCCTTTTACTGGTCTGTTTCCTCAAAACCTGTTTAAATCCCTTTTATTTAAGGCGATTAATGCAGCTCAGTTGAGTAATTCTTCCCATCCTAAACCTACTCCCCTTACTTCAGATTCCCACAGTGGACGCTCCGGTTGCTGCATTACTTTCTCATTCTACAGCTCCAGGTGATCCTGAGGAGAATCTTCGTCCTGAGGAACGACGATCAGAGCAAGTCCTCCAGCGAGCTCATTTGGCGGCTTCATGGGCCATTCGTTCTGCTTCCACCGCATCGTTCTTTAATCGTTCTACACTTCTTTGGTTACGTCAACTTCAGGACAAGCTTTCTACGTCTGATCCTAAACTTCGTCAAGACATCAACAAGATAGTTGCAGCGGTTCAATTCTCTGCGGATGCAACGTTGAATTCTGTTCGCTTCGCTTCCAAATCCTTAGCCTCAACTGTAGCTGCACGTCGACTGATTTGGCTGCGTCATTGGCCTTCTGACACCCGGCATAAATGGCGTTTGGCATCTGTTCCCTTTTTGGGGGAAAAGTTGTTTGGGGAACCTCTAGAAGCTTTCCTAATAGAGACCAAGGACAAAAGAAAAGTTTTACCCACCTTTTTTCGTAGGGGAGATTCCAGATACTCACCTTACCCACCTCGTAACCAGTTCCGTCCTTCGGATGGGGGTCCCGGATCTTCTAGGGGTATGAGTCAGTTTAATTCCAGGCAACGAGGTTTTCAGGATAAACAGGGAAGGGGTAGACCTTTCATGTCAAAACGGCCCTTTCGAGGGGGAGGGGGTCGTTCATTCCGTCGCCGTCGCTAGTGATGTTCCGGATCCTCCCGTGGGCGGCAGATTGGGCCTCTTCGCCACCACGTGGGAACACACTACTTCTGATTGTTGGGTCCTGGCCTCCATTAGATCTGGTTTGGCCATCGAATTTGTCTCCACCCCTCCTTCTTCCTTCATCCGTTGTCCCAGGTCGAGTAGCTCCGAGCGTAGATCCCTCATGAAATCGGCTATTGACCATCTCCTGAATATTAGGGCCATTCAACCGGTGCCTCATGAGGAGTGGGGCCAAGGGTTCTACTCTCGGGTCTTTCTCGTTCCTAAATCCTCAGGTGGGTGGAGACCCATTCTGGACCTTAAGCGTTTGAACCAATTCGTGGTGTACAGACGTTTCAAAATGCAATCTTTACGATCCATTTTAGACGGCATTCGGAGGGGCGATCTCCTCTGTTCCATTGATTTAACTGAAGCTTACCTGCATATCCCTATACGAATTGCCCATAGAAAGTTCCTTCGCTTCTGTTACGAAGGGAAACATTTTCAGTATAGAGCTCTCCCCTTTGGGCTTTCATCAGCCCCACGTACCTTCACTAAGATATTGGCGGCTCTAGCAGCTTCACTTAGACTCCAATCTATACGCCTCCAGTGTTATCTGGATGACATCCTGATTATGTCATCTTCCTCCCTTCAAGCCCGGTCGGACCTGGGTCTTACCATTCAGACACTGTCGACCCATGGGTTTTCTATTAATATTGAAAAGAGCCATCTGACCCCTTCCACTAGGATTGTTCACTTAGGAGCAATCATAGATTCTGCTGAAGGCAAAGTTTATTTATCAAAAGAACGTCAAAAAGGTTTGTCATCTATGGTGACTACTATCATATGGGATAAGAGGGCTTCCCCCTTAGTTCTTTCTAAATTGTTAGGCAAGATGGTTTCGGCTATAGATATTATCCCCTGGGCTAGATTCCACTTGAGGGAGCTTCAGTGGTTTCTTTTACCTTTACAGAAGTCGGGGAAGGGCACCTCTCCGACCAGAATCTCCATACCCAGGGAGGTGCTTGCATCCCTTCGATGGTGGCGCTCCAAGGCCATTTCCAAAGGGTGTTTTTTCCTGGACAGAGACTGGATAATTGTCACCACCGACGCCAGCAAGCTCGGATGGGGCGCACATTGCAAGACTCAAGTGGCTCAAGGCAGGTGGTCCCCCAAAGAAGCGTCACGGAGCATAAATTGGCTGGAACTCCGTGCGGTTGTTCTTGCTCTTCGAACCTTCCATCATCTAGTGGCGGGTGCTCATGTATTGATCTTAACCGACAACGTCTCCACAAAGGCTCATATAAATCGCCAAGGGGGCACCAGATCTCGGTTGCTGATGTCGGAAGCCAAACAACTTTGTCTTTGGGCGGAACGTCATTTACTCTCCCTCAAAGCAGAACATATTTCGGGAGAGTCGAACATTCAAGCGGACTGGCTGAGTCGTCAGTTGCTGGATCAATCAGAATGGCATCTCCATCCACGGATATTTCAGGCAATCATGATTCACTTCGGAAGACCGGTGGTAGACCTTTTCGCATCCACAGAAAACGCTCAGCTACCCAGATTTTTTTCCCGGTACCGTGTTCCTCAGGCAGAAGCAGTAGATGCTCTACGTTCTCCATGGCCTCCAGGCCTCCTGTTTGCCTTTCCTCCGATCCCCCTCCTCCCGAGAGTCCTCAGGAAGGTGGTTTGGGAAAAAGCGGAGATAATTTTGATAGCTCCGCACTGGCCTCGGAGATCATGGTTCTCCGACCTTGTGAACCTGTCAGTGGCTCCTCAGTGGACGCTTCCTTGTCCAACCGATTGCCTCAGCCAGGGACAAATACTACACCCAGACCCCCAGTGGCTACAGCTGACCGCTTGGCGGTTGAGCGGAGCGAGCTCCAGCGCAGCGAGGTCCCACTTGATGTAATTAGTATAATCCAGGCCTCTCGTCGTCCTTCCACTAATAGAATCTATTCGGCCACATGGAAGGCGTTCTGTGACTGGTGCTCTTCTCAGGACATTGTTCCGCTTAAAGCTTCTGTGACGCACGTTCTCAGGTTCCTGAGGGCAGGTTTACTTAAAGGACTTGCACCGAATACTTTAAGGCGACAGGTAGCTGCAATCTCGTCATTGTTATCCCTCAACTCCCTTCATCCTCTATCACAACATCCACTTGTTAAGCGTTTTCTTCGAGGGGCATCCAACCTATGTCCACCTCCTTTACACAGATATCCCACTTGGGACCTGACTATTGTGTTAAACTCACTCACGGGTCCTCCATATGAACCTTTACAAACGGCCAGTCTTCGACTGCTGTCATGCAAAGTATCCTTTCTAGTAGCAATTACCTCTGCTCGCCGCATTTCAGAGCTTGCGGCTTTGTCAATGAGGAGCGATTTATGTATTTTTCATGAGGACCGAGTAATTCTAAGGTTAGATCCCACATTCATACCAAAAGTCAATTCAACATTCCATCGTTTACAGGAGTTGATTCTACCAAACTTCTGTCCGCATCCTTCGCACCCTTTGGAACTGAAATGGCATACGTTAGACGTTCACAGGGCCCTTCGTATTTATCTAGCACGTACAGCGGACTTTCGACAATCCGAATCCCTCTTTGTGTCATTTCTTCCTGCATCCTTGGGATCCAAAGTATCCTCGTCAACGATAGGTCGTTGGATCAGGTACACAATAGCTACTGCATATGAACTTCAATCTTTGATTCCACCTTCGGTGATAACGGCTCATTCGACAAGAAGCGCTTCAACCTCGGCAGCCTGGACAACTCAAGCTTCTCTACTTGAAATTTGCAGGGCCGCTACTTGGACTACGCCATCACCATTCATTCATCATTACAAAATCGACCAATTTGCGTCAGCTGAAGCTTCGTTTGGACGCAGAGTGCTTCAGAAGGTTATGGGTGATGGAGAGTCATTGGTCCAGACTGTCCCACCCTGAATTTGGGACGTTAATCTTAGGTATGTCCCACTCCTGGCTGCTGTCTCCACCTCACAATGGAGAAGGGGCGTTGGTCCTACCTGACACGCACCTTCTCGTTGGGTGGAGACAGCAGCCAGTCCCTCCCTTACAGTCTGGACGATTTTAATTCTTGTTTGTAATTTCTTCCACACTTAGCCTGTCTTCATCCTTCACAAAGCTGGGAAGCCCCGTGCTAAGGGGCGGGATTTAGCTTTGACAGGCTCAGTCCTTATCTGATTGGCACGAGCTGAACCCACTCCTGGCTGCTGTCTCCACCCAACGAGAAGGTGCGTGTCAGGTAGGACCAACGCCCCATTACATCAAAAGACAGAAACAAAATCCTGAGGCTTGAGTAGAGGATACCTAATTGACAAAGTGGGTCGCTCAAGATAAGAGAAGGCTACTCTTTTACCTGTCGTTAATACATTAATAAGTTTATTATTACAGCAATGCTGTTTTCTGTCCAGCTGAGACATCAGCTATTTTTATTTTTGTCTTTTAATGACCCTGTTATCCCTTGCGGGTAGAGTTGGGGCAACTGAATGGAGCTGAGTGTTTATTGGCCAGATGCCTTTCCTGTCACCAATGCAGAGTTCGCAGCAGATAGTTACTGATTGTGCTCAGAGAAATCTGCCACTACCTAGGATCGAACTCGCAGCCTCCTGTTGTGAAGCGAGAGCCACCGCACCACTTCTGAGACATCAGCTATATTCCTACATATAAACCAAGTTAAAAGCTCTTAGGTGAAAATAATTTCCAGATGAACCTTTCCTAGCTTAGTTATAAAGATAAGGGCCTAACATCAGCTACAACGGAGTGTGTCAGACAGTGGTGGGTTGCTCCCAGTTCACCCCAGATTGGGCAAACCGGTAGTGGCGGCAGCGGGAGGCTCCGCCCTCCTGCCCAGATGTCAACAAAAACGATCTGCGCATGCAAAGAAGTGCCGTGCGCTACTGATAGCCAACTGGTAGCACCGGGTTTTGAAACACACTACTGGTGCCAGATGATTATGAGGGAATGTAAAGCCTTTAAGTGCCTACGTGCTCTACTGCTTCGAATGCTGAAATGTGGATGCCATTCCGGACTGCCAGTGGATTCCAGCAATTCCCTGAGCTTGAAGGGTAGCTGATGCTTGTACGTACGTGTCCCCAGCTGTGCTTAGTGATGACTCTCTCAATGGTCATTTAGTTATCTTCTGGCCTCTGACTTAAAAAAAAAGTTGGTCAGTCTGAGGTCAGTAATTATTTCAAAAGACCACAGTTATATAAATTGGCTTCTCCTTTAGTAGAAAGGGAGTCATATGCTAGGTATGAATCCGACTCAGAGTAAAAAAAGAAAATCCACTGAAATCTTTACAGGACTGTCTCAGCATCAGGAAATAAGAGAGAGGATTTTGCTGCCCAGTCCAGATACTATGTATTACTGTATTGCACCAAAGTAATGTCATATTGATTAGGTATTGCACTCCTTAGTTGTAGAGCTGCAGAGTGCAGGATATTTGACTTTATCATAGGTAAAACTCTATGGCTTATGTAGTTTCGTTGTAAAACTAGATGCCTTTCCTGAAGGGAAGGGAGGGGAGGGAATGTATGTCAAAAGTTCTGATGTTTTATATCTATAGATGGCACTTTGTATAATTTAATTTAATTTTTATAAATTACAAATGATGATTGTGAAACTGGATTGAAGCGTTTGGGGATCACAAGCAATAGAAAAGAGAACGATCATGGATTTCTTGCTTTTATTACATACCCCATATGTAATACAACTCTGATATATATGAAATGCAGTGTTTTTAGCCAGGATTATCACAAGAGAGCCTATGTGTGTGTGTATGTATGTATGTATGTATGTATGTATGTATGTATGTATGTATGGAGACAGAGACAGAGACAGAGACAGAGATAGAGAGAGAGAGAGAGAAAGAGAGAAAGAAAGAGAGAGAGAGAGAGAGAGAGAGAGAGAGAGAGATGTTACAGGCAGGGGTGGGTTCTACTTACCTTTACTACTGGTTCTCAATGGGATCGTGAATGCGCTTACTTTGCTCACGTGCCTTGCTTCTGCGCATGTGCAGATTGCCGATGATGACATTCGGGCCTCCCGCCGGTTTTACTACTGGTTCTTGTGAACTGGTCTGAACGGGGGGCAACCCACCACTGGTTACAGGTAGTCCTTGACTTACAAACATAATTGAGCCCCAAATTTCTGTTGCTAAGTAAGACATTTGTTAAGTGAGTTTTGCCCCATTTTACGACTTTTCCTGCCACCATTGTTAAGTGAATCACTGAAGTTGTTAAATTAGTAACATGGTTGTTAAATGAATCAGGTTTCCCCATTGACTCTGCTTGTCAGAAGGTTGCAAAAAGTGATCACATGACCTCAGGACACTGCAACCATTACGAATATGAGTCAGTTGCCAACCGTCTGAATATTGATCATGCGACCATGGGGATGCAATGGTCATAAGTGTGAAAAATGGTCATAAGTCACTTTTTCAGTGATGTAACTTCGAATGGTCACTAAATGAACTGTTGTAAGTCAAGGACTATGTGTATTTTCACACCTCTGTGGACAAATACTTTTCATCTCCTGGTTTTCTTCCAGAATACTTCATTGCACACAAATGCTGATTTCTATTTTTGTTAATACAGGCATTCAGAATATTTAGTCCATCATAAGCATTGGGCCTCTTCAAAGTCCGTTATTTACCAATGCCACTGGTTTGGTTTGGTTTCATATTATATTCAAAGAACTAAGGTCACCATATGCATTAAATCATCCTTGTTTTGATCTAGCAAGTCTTTGTTTTTTAAAAGCAGAGTGAACAAATGTTACAGCAAAAGTTCCTGCTTTCTCTCTGCCTTTTTTATTTTCCCTTGGAGAGACTTAGGAAGAGCATGGATGCAAAATGTTGTGCTGTGGTGGAATAAAACCGTCGTAATAGGAAAAATAAATATCAGTAGTTCTTAGACAAACCAGTGATTGTGTGACATGGGATCTGATCTGGAAACAATCAGATGCTTTGTCAAGGGTTAAAAATTGAAGTTAAACCTCGGTTTGTGCCGACACAGTGTTGTTTGGCCATGCTTTCTGGGAATAAGAGCAATGGATTATGTTGGCTCATGATTATGAGAGTTATAATCTAAGACTGGTTTAAATTTAAAGGATATTTTTCTCTTTATGATTCTGTCAAACATTTCTTCCTTTTCATAGAAAACAGAAGCATTTTTAAAGGCCGAACAGATACAGTTTCTTTAATGGAAACCTTCAGAACAACTGAATAAAAACTTCACTACTCTGAAGAAAAATGACTGAGTTTGAGGTAATGGCCTTGTAAATTCAGATGAGCCGTAGCCTATGCATTCCACTGCTCAACATTGGCCCCTTCCTCAAATATTGGGAATGGCCAAGGCGGACTTTTTTCACTCGAAATAATATTTGGCCCTTTAAGAAGCAAGATCTCCTTTTCCAGGTCAACTCAGGTTCAATTCTTGGCATTGCCAATTGAAAGTTTCAGGTTTCAGAAATTAGGAATGCCATCCAGTGATCTGATCAGTGCAACTTTGTAAATGAAAAGACAGAAAATTCATATAAGAATTGGATAAATTGGATAAATCCAGATGGGATTTAAATATCAATTAAATTTTCCCCAACTTAATCGCCGTTAACACTTATAAAAGAAAAAGAAAAATCACTATTTAAGGAGTTTTTGGAAATTGAAAGTCTACATACCATTTGGTTAGAGCTACATATGTTTTTATCATAGAAACTAATTTATACTCATTCTCCACTATCACGTCCACAAAAATAGCAGTCTTCTTTTTCTTGGCTTAATATCTCATATTATTAAAAGCTGTGTGTGGGGGGGAGGCAGGTTTGCATGATAGGGTGATACTTTGGGGTTTGGATTTTCATCAATATTAATTCAGTTGTAGCTATTAGAGTTAGCTTTTGTAAATCTAATGGTTCTAGTGGGACTAGATATTTGTGCTTGTTTCATTTTTAAAGGAACATGTGTGTAAATCATAAACTGTTTTTGGGATACACAGATACAAAAAATCCTATTAACTGCTCATAATTAAATTTTTAATGTTCTATGACTGAAAATTGTCATTTTATTTTCTTTATATTAAAGATTCTTGTTAAAAGATTTAAATGTTCACAATGGTTGATTCAGTTGCTGAGAGACGGCCTGTCAAAACCTGTTTGTAGATTTCCTAAAAATGAAAATCAATTATTTTATCACTGATCAAATGATTTAAGATTGTTTTTATTTAATATATGTTCAAATAATGCATGAAGCAGGCTTTACCCTTCATGCCCACAAGAGATCTATATTAAATCCAGCCCAACTTGAATTCTGTTGACTCTTATCAACTACCAATTTGCTTTGACCATTAGTAGTTCAGATTCTTGTAGAGAGTTTTAGCATATATTAAACCTATAATCATTTGAACTGTCTGGGCTCCTGATTTCCTGCACTTGACATAAATATAAGACCGAGTAAGGTAGCAGTAACAATTGCTTGTTACTGAAACTTGAGATGGGTGGCAAATAAATTTAATAAATAAATAAATAAAACAATCTGACTTCAACAAACAGGGCTTGATTCATAAAGGGGTTGCCAGTAACAATCAGGTACCAAAATCCATGCAAACAAATTGCAACAGACTAAGGGATAATAGATTAGGAGATCCCAAATTTCTAACTTCAAACCAGATGAAGGTTTATAGGTTGAGATCAGCACTCTGTTCTAAACATAGGGAAAAAATGATAATCAATGCAGCACCATAAAACTGGTGTGACATGGCAATAATGGCTCTCATCATCGCATTGTCCACCAGTTCCAATTTCTGAATTGTCTTCAAAGACAGCCCCACCTAAAGTGCATTGCAGTAATCTAGTCTAGAGGTGATAAAAGGAGGGGCCACCATCATTGGGGGGTTCCACTCCAGATATTCCTCTCCCTGTTCCTCTGTTTCAACTCAATATAATGTCAGATGGATCAACATAAAAGCTTATATAATATCACAAAGCTACCACAGATTAAGAGTTTTTGAGGAGGCAGCCAGAAAAACAACAAATATGGGTAATCTTCAATTTATTGCTATCTGTTTAGTGATTGTTTGAAATTGTAAAAGCCCTGAAAAGAGTGACTTACAACCATTCACTGCAGCATTCCGATAGTCACGTTATCAGGTAACTGGCATCTATTTAAGAGAAATGCAGCGCCCACGCAGTCATGTGATCACCGTTTGTGACCTTCCCAGCCGGTTTCCGACAAGCAAAGTCAATGGGGAATCTTGAATCGCTTAACAACCAAGCGATTTATATAACAATTGCAGCGATTCATTTAACAACTATAGAAAAAAGGTAATAAAATCAGGTGTAACCAGAGGTAGGATTCAGCTGGTTCTGTCTGGTTCGGGCGAACCAGTAGTGGCGACTATGGGAGGCTCCTCCCACTCGCCCAGATGTAATGCACGAGCATTGTGAGTAATGCGTGCACACTCACATTTGCAAACCAGTAGGGAAGGTAAATAAATCCCACCTCTGGACGTGACACACTTAACAATCACCTTGCTTAGCAATGAAAATTCTGGCCTCAATTGTGGTTGTAAATTGAGGACTACCTGTATATCCATTGGCAGAATCAATGAACCATGAGTAGGGCTTGGCCTAGACAGCAATGACATGCCCACCATCTTGATGATTTTCACCACTGTTCATGGACACAGCTGAATTACACTTCCAAATAATCACTTTTTAAAAAAAGGGCTGCCCCTAATTCATGGCTTCAACCAGGTGGAACAAAACACACACAGAGAAAGAGAGATCTCAAGCAGGTGAAAACAGCTCTAAGATATCCCCTTATGTGGTGAGGTATAAGATGGCAATGTCAGGTTCCGGAATGGCGCTTTGAAATAAGACTCCAGGTAACTGGGTTCCTAGTTGTAGAGATTTTTATCGTGCCCTCCAGCACGTTCCAACAATCACGAACTTTCCAGGTGAGATATTGTCAGCGCTTTCACGCAGTGCTCCCCACCACCATTTTAAAGGCTCCCGCGCTCCACCTGTGACTCCACCCCTTGGCCCTGCCCCATCTCACGTTTCTTCTACAGTTGACCCACATCTGACCAAGCAAACCTAGCCTGCTTTAACTCCACCAAACCTAGCCTGCTTTAACTCCACTTTTCCTCTTGGCTCATCAGACCAGCCAAGGCTTGGCTTGGCGTGGCTCTGCGCAGGCAAGGCCCTGAACTTCAGCTGTTTCTGGGGCCTGCCTCTCAGCTGTGCAGCTGCGGTGCAGGCTTTGGTGGTGATCACAGCGGCGGCAGCAGGTTTTTGACGCCTAGGTTGGGTGACCGGACATACTTCTGAGCATCAGAAGGTCATCTCCCCAGTCCTGCCTGAATGACAGCCCCAAGCCACAAGGCGCGGCACAGTGGGGCTGACAGGCAAGATGTAAGAATATAAAATCTGCATAGAAGGTATAACTTGCCTTCATTCCTTCCCCTCCAAATAAACAGCCAACTGGAATCCGGCAGGTTTCTAGATATCCTTATAAGCTTGAGATCTGATGGCTTCGGCCTGACTGTTGGCTGTCTTCAAACAATCCTTTAGCCTTTAATAACTGCCCAAAGATCAACCCATGTGCAATTCCATCCATCAAGAAAGTCTTATATGTGCTCTGAATCTGGAAAGCCCATAATTCTTCGTGTCTGGAGTCTGAATCTTTCTCCTGCAAAGTTTGCTTTGGGCTCAGGCACTGACTTTGTTCCCGTGTAATCCTAACCCTAGCAGAAAATCCTTGAATTATACAGTCCTGAACATCACATGGCACTTGAATCCCTGATTGGTTTCACCAGAATAATTAAGGAATGCGTTGAATGTGAGTGGGTGTGTGGGTGTAATTTTTTTATTGGATATTCTTTTTCAAGCAGCAAAAAACAAATCTTTTAAAAAATATTTATAAATCCTTTTTTTTCAGCGCTGTTGTAACTTCAAACTGTCACTAAACAAATGGTTGTAAGTCAAGGACAACCTGTAATCCTATTCAGTGAAAGAGAAACCTAACCTTCCAGTGACAAGGAAGAACCTGGGAAGAACTGGAGGCAGAGGTTAGCTGAGGTAGGCTAGGAAAAGCAAGTTTCTGCCTTTAATTATTGCAAATGAAAACTAAATTAATCCTGCTCAACAGCCAGTCTCAGGGCAGCTTATAAAGAACCGACACGACTTGCAACTTCTAAGAGGTGACAGGAAATGCAAGTAGCAGATTATCATCCAACAGCACTGCAAAAGAAGAGGAAATAAATTGCTTGCGGTTTTCTCTTTTACGGCAAAAAAAAAAAAAAAAAAAGCAGCAGCTTGCAATTTGTCCAGCATGTGGAGGTGGGGAAAGAGTGCTAAAATTAGCAAATGGAAAAGGCAAGGTGTTGGATTCCCCCCCCCCCCTCAATTCTGGTGGTTTCATTGTTGAAAATGACATCACTTCTCTGCACCTATGAGCTGGTTTGATGACTGGGGCAAAAGGCAAGAGATAAAAGAGAGGAAGGCTGTTCGCGTTTGCAATTTGTGTGTCTGTTTCTCAACATTTTCTAATGTTAGATACACAAAGCTTTGTGTCTCAAAGGCAAAAAGGGCACTTCCTTTTCTCTATCTTGTGCTTCTCGCTCTTCCAGATGTAGCCGAGGCAAAAGCGAGGTTTTCCTGTGCATGACTTAATAAATCTTTTACTTCAGATCAGGGGTGGGTTCTACTTACCTTTACTACTGGCTCGCAATGGGGCCGCATGCTTCTGCGCGTGTGCAGAAGCTTTCTGATGACACCGGGATCGGTGGGCGGAGCCTCCTGCTGGTTTTACTACCGGTTCTATAGAACCGGTCCGAATCAGGGGTAACCCACCATTGCTTCAGATGTAATGAATGTCTGTTAGCATAGCTAGGTTAAGCTCATATACTGCATTCAAAGCTATATTGTGGGCTCTGTGTGTGTGCGTATGTGTTTCTGTGTATGGCCCTCTGCTAATTAATTACCCTGTTAAAGCCAGTGGTCAAAACAATAAATCTATTTTTTAAAAACTTAATTACTCTGTATTCTTTCAGCACTCTACGGATGTTCGTGTTTTTGCTGTTGCAACTATTATCGCTTCTCTGCTTGACAACGAACTATGGGGGGAGAGAAGGGATTGATAGAATTTAGGTTCCAGATCCAGACATCAAGATGCCAGCCATGAGAACCAAGGACCCTTCGGCAGGAGTTTACCAGAGCCGAAAGACTTTCCCATAACAATACCAGGAGACTCCATTGGGCAATATGACCTGGTCTAATGAGGGGAGGGAGAACCTGAATGATGTGGGTTTGCGCAGGAATTAGCTAGATTTGGTTTTGCCCTCATCTTTGCTGAAATGATGTACTCAATAAAGTTTTGCATTAAGAGATTGGGTCGTCTCGATGGTGCTTGCTTTGGTTGGGTTCGTCAGTCGGAATGTTGACAGTTCAGGGGTATATCCTCTGGCAAAAGCTCCTGCTGAATTCAAACCTTCAACACTCATGGAAGAATCCTGTACTGGTGGGGATGCAAAAGATAAGTGAAAAAACAATGGATAAAAACAGAGGTTGATAATATCACCCTGCAAACTGTGGCTGCTCTTTCAGCTGCTTTCTCTGCATCTGATACACAAAGTAAGCATCTGGCTTTCAACACACTCACACACACACACACACGGTCCTACTTGCAAATGCATTTTCAGCAAAACAATGAGCACTCCACTCATCACAAAGCTATAAAGCAACTAAATACTATTTGGATTTTTTTAAAAAAAATTATTGGTGAAATGTAGTATGTAGATTGTGCTCCATTGAATATAACTCTAAAACTAGTGGTAAATAGTCACTATCTAAGCAGCAATCAGCCCTAAATCTACCCAGAAATTTCAACAAATTGTAGGAGATAGCCAAATAGTTTACACATTTTGGCATCTGTCCAATATGTAAATTACCCAGACTAATCTCTTTCAGCTCCATCCAATATCGATAAATCTGCTAAATGCCTTTGCCAGATTCAAGCCAGGGATAATTGCTGTATTAAATCATTAGAGAGAGACAGTCTACTAAGAGAAATGCTTTCTCTGAACTGAGAAAAAAAATGTTCTGATAATATTTACATACAGCACTTTGTCATCTAGATATATTCTGACATTTCAATTAACGCCCATAATCATATGTGCTCTTGGACTTCCCCAAGTGTTTTATTGGACAGCATCATATATGGTTGATATGTGCTGTATGTTATTACTAAATAGAGGAAGAAATGTACACACTAATCAGCAATAGGCCACGCTGATTAATCCTAATTAGAACTGTCAAAGCGTGTTTCGCCAATCTGGGAGGGGACATTTTTAGACATGTGACATAAAATTTAATGGATTCAGACATTCCAAGCGTCCACTGGGACATCTACCCCAAATCATGGATTATTGTAATGAGATAGAGATGTTGCAATTAAGCTAGTTGATCTCCCTCTGCATCTGCATGACCACAACATCATATATATTTAGCTAAATAAAATGGTGAATTGATGTCCCTATTGTGGTGATCTATTCTCCAACATTCCAAGAAGGTATTCTACGTCATACATCTTGCAAAACTATTTTGAAGTCTCTTTGGCGGTCAGATAAATTTGTAGGAATGCTTTCCAACACAGGGAACTCTCATCTTACTCTATTGACTGGAAAGAATTATAAAAATAATCTCACAGATCAAAAGGGCACCATGTTGGGAAAGGTCAGTTTAAACCATAAAGTTTAAACTTTGCGTATGGCTGCCAGCATCTAAATGATGTTTTAATGTAGGAATAACCACAATGAAAGAGAATGCAAATCACAACCAGCGTTTAATAAGGTTTGCTTTTCTTAGTCCAAAAATCTAAATCATTCCTTTGTTTTATTCTCTTCAACCTAACATATAATTGAATCCCATCCTCATTCAGATAAATATACTACACACATTCCTGAAATGCATGGACTTCAAGTTGCCCAGAGGCAAATAGAGTACATGCTATTCCCTTTTTAAAATTATTTTTTCATTATTTTAACCACTTGTGTATCCTTCTTTAATCATTTATTTAAAAGCAAGTCTTGTTTAATTTAATGGGATTTATGTTATAGTAAACTAGTTAAGATGTACTTCTTAGATGTCTGTTTGTGTTTCAGTAAATTTCTTTTGTAGTTGATGTGATTTAAGAAAGTCCATTATAATGTAGATTAATAAAGATGAGTACTTTTTAAAAAAAGAAGTAGGAAACATGACTGAATTAGCTCTGTGTAACATCATTCTTGTTTTTGTGAAGTAAGTTTTCATGGCATGATATTTCACAGAAAGGATTGTTTAATGTCAGTTTCACATGTTGTGCAAATGCCTAGCAATAAGTAAACAATGAATAGTAAACTGCTTGTGTTACGGATTGTAGCTGATTAATTCAGACTAGTGTTCATTCACAATGCTCTTTAAACTAAAAGTCTAGTTCAGGATAAGATTTAGCAGGCACAAGTGGAGTTTTGGAAGTTCAGCAAGAAACAAAAATTTATATTGTTGTCATTGTTACATTTTTATCCCACTTTATATAGAAAGGGCAGAAAGAAAACTGAAAAACTCTGGCCAGACATTGTGGTTTTTATAGTGTTTTTATAGCTTGACAAAAAACATAACATAAGGTTGTTAACATAACCTTTCTAGCACCTGACAACATGGCGATTTTAAAATTTGGATTAGGTTAGGTTAGGTTAGGTTAGGTTAGGTAAGATTAGATTAGATTAGATTAGATTAGATTAGATTAGATTAGATTAGATTAGATTAGATTAGATTAGATTAGATTAGATTAGAACTTTTTTTGTTCATAACATCTACATCAGTGGTGAAATTCAGCAGGCTCTATCCTGATCATGTGATCCGGTAGCGCTGGTGGCAGGAGGCTCCGCCCACCCATCCGGACGTCATCATATTCTGTTTTTTACCCTCTGCACATGCGCAGAAGGCTCTGTGCATGTGTGGAGGTTCGTGCGCTCACATTTGCAAACCAGTAGCGAAGGTAAGTGAATGCCATCCCTGGTCTACATTATCCACTCCAGCACAAAAGAACTTGGTACACAAGCAAAGATCAATGGGGAAGCCAGCAGAGAAGGTCACAAGTTGCAGTCATATGATGTCCCAACAACTATAGGGATTTGCTTAACAACCTTAGCAAAAAAAGGGTGTAAAATTGGGTGGACTCATGTGAGGCCTCACTTAATGACTGCACTACTTCACAACAATTTTTACAGTCCCTACTGTGGTCATAAATCGAGGGTTAGCTCTACAAGCTATCTTTTTCTATGGAGAAGAACCAGGGGTGAAATGTTCCCGGTTCAGACTGGATCACCCGATCCGGTAGCGATGGTGGTGGGTGGTTCGGAGAACGGTAGCAAAAATCCCTGCCCCCCCCCACCATGTCCAGCTGAGCCGCGCGATCATCAGAGGTTTTTTTACTTTACTTTTAAAAACATTTTTTCTACAACCTCTTTCACCAAAAAAATGCTTTTAAAAGTAAAAAAAAAAAAGCCTCTGATGATGGTGCACTTCAGCTGAGATCGTCAGAGGCTTTAAAAAGCATTTTTTCTACAATCTCTTCAGCCGAAAACATGCTTTTAAAAGCCTGTGGTGATCCCAGCTGAGTTGTCTGATTGTCAGAGGCTTTTAAAAGCATTTTTTTCTGCAACCTCTTAAGGTTGTAGAAAAAACGCTTTTAAAAGTAAAAAAAAAAAGTTGGCCATGCCCACCCAGTCACATTAACCCCCCCACCAAGCCATGCCCACAGAACCAGTAGTAATAAATGTTACATTTCACCACTGAGAAGAACTATATCTTTAGCATAGTTCTGATAAATGGAACTACTCTAGAAAAATTGACTAGGTTGTACTTTTGCAAATTCAGAAAAGAAACGAAGTGTAAAGTTGATAACATAAAGGGCATAAAGTTTGTACAGTTGATAAATAACATAAAGGGCATAAAGGTCATAAAGGGCATAAAGTTTGATGGATTTAAATTGTCAGTTAAAAAAAAAAGAGTACGTAGGTCAAGAACCAGCACTGAAGTCAGAACTTTTTGTTTATTTATTGCAATTATTTGCGTGCTGCATCTTATTGTCCCTCTACATAGCTAATAATAAATACAGTAACATCTGTAAAATACCTGATCCTTTAATATCATTAAATTTTCAGCAATTAAAAATTGTTCACTTTATTCATCAGCTTCTTTAGAAGTACTACCCCATCCAAAGCTATAAATGGAACATCTGTGGTATCAGCAGGTTCTCAATTAGTAGTAACTCTGAATTGCTGGGATTCAGCTATGGTCTACTGCTGTTATCCTTCACATCCTTCACAGCCAGGTGAGGCCTCCCAAATATCTCCTGTTCTACCTGAGTTTCATGTAGATGTTAAAGAGAATGGGAAAGGGAGGCAGGCTATAGGACCGTGATGGCGAACCTGTGGCATGCGTAGCTATATCGGTGGGCACATGAGCTCAGATTTCAGGCCTTCTGGGCCCACCAGAAGTAGGGAAACAGGGTGTTTCCTGCTTCTGGAGGACCTCAGGGAAGGGGAGGCCCATTTTTCTCTCTCCCCAGGCTCCAGAGCCTTTCTAGGAATCTGGGGAGAGTGAAAATGGCCTCCCTCCCTCCAGAGGCTCTCCGGAGGCTGAAAACGGCCCATTTGCCAAGTTCTGGTCCCACCTAGAAAGGCCCTGGAGCCTGGCGACAGAAAAATGGGCTCACCGGGCCACTGCGTGCCAGCGATTTGTGTGTGTGTGTCATATGGGGGCAGGGTGCATAGAATTGTGGGTGTGGGCATACACGTGCACCCCTCCCTGCGCTCCCCCCGCTCCTGGCATGCGATGTCAAAAAGGTTAGCCATCACTGCTATAGGACAACCCATGCTGAAGTGCACAAGGGCTCAACCATGCATTCAAGGAATATATCAGTGTAAAACAATGCTCCAAATGTCCCACTTTTGTAGGTATTCCAGAAAGATACCATGATAAATGGTACTGACCATCACTGAAAGATCTTCCAAGTACCGAATGGGAAAGATCCTCCAAGTCCCGTTGCAAGTCATCAACAAGAGCGACCAATATAGTTTTCCTCCTATGCCCAGACCCAAAACTCCACTGGAAAGGATTCAGATAACTCATATTATCCAGAGATCTCTGTTATAGTAACTGAAATGCATCCATCTTCTCTATAGCTTTGCCAAGGAATAATGTCACTACTTGTCTACAAGAGCTGGGCTCAGAGATGGTTTTGAGTAGGGGTCACATCACTGCCTACTTTCATCTTTTCATCTAAAGGCGCATCTGCTGCCTTCTGGATCCCTGCCATCACCTGCTCTGTAATAACCAAGTGGAACATGGATCTAATTTACAGATAGCTGAATTCAGCTCACAAAGGAATCCCTTGACTTGCTCAAAAGTACCAGATGATCTTGAATGAAGACTGTATTTTCATGAGATTCTGCCCACCTGCAATCCAGCTCAGATCACTTAAATATAAGTGATTTTGTTTTTCAAAGTGCGTCGCAAACTACTCACAAAGACAAGCGATGTCCCAGAACGTAAAAACTCACTCTAGATGAGTTGCTAGTCTGCACTCTCAGACACAGGAAGTGCAGTGATGTATTTGTGGAAATGCTGGCTTTGCTCTCAGACCTAATTTGGACAAAAAAAAAAAAGCAATCATCTAATTTCTCTCAAAGTGATGTTTTACTGGAAACACATTGAAGGCGACATCATGAGGATGCAGCAGAAAAAAAGAAGTGCTATAACATGCATGGTTACGTGGATCCTAAACTTTTAAAAAGCATCCATGACTACTCAAGAGTGCTGTAGTAATATCTTAGGTCCTACAAGTGATTAATGGGCTAAGAATGACTTTATTCAATGTTATTTTTAAAAAGCTTTCTTGGATCTCTGATTCTCAGGCAGTTAGAATCAAGTGCTTATCATAAACATGACTAGCCCCTTCCATGTATAATAGTAGGACCTTTCCCCTCATTATGTAATCATTGGTCCCATGTACGAAATGTTCTGATTGCACTTTGTATTGAAAATTTCCTGTTAATTCTCCCTAGGGTTACTATCCTTACATTGGTGGTTATGAAGATTTTCTTTGATTTGCTGTCACTGAATTGTGGCTAAGAAGCTAGCTTGGAATCTGCTTAGCACATTGGAATATAGGCATGCCTCCTTCACAGGCACACAAAGACAAGAAAAACAAGCATTAAAAAAAATGTAACTTGACTATTATTAAACTTCCAGAAAGCACAACTTCAGTATACTCAAACAGCTGGCAGGACATTTTGAGGCCAATTCTGCAGAAGCCAAGCAATTGTGGGTAAAAATGGCTTCCAACTATTACCTAAGAGCTTCTGAGTTACAGATGTCTGTTCCTTATGCCATCCTCCCCCAACCTGATGTGCTGGCCGATAACTTCATTCTACTTGGCAAAGACAAGAAGTATTGTGGTTCACCCATCACTTCAAGAGAGCACCAATTCAAAGAAGGCTGTTCTGAGCTCAATGGGAACATTTGGAACTGACGTATTCTTAGCAGCAGTAAATAAACTACAGCAGAAGACATCAAAGGAGTTACAACACATATATTGTTATTTATAATGCTAATTTATGCTCACAATAGTCACAATAGGAAAGAATAGAACATACGAAGAACTATATTTCTGTCTTACCTTTCCTGGAAATTGTGTTAAGAATAAACATTGTTCCCAGTGAAACTCCAGAAACTTCCTCCAAAAACATATATCATTGCGAGTGCAGATAGTGGATGGGAGAGATGTGATGAAGGAAATCTAGGAGGAATAATTGTCTGTAATAACAGAGTGCAAATATAATACAAATTAACCTTAGGCCACTTTAAATTTCATGATTGCTGGCAAATTATTATAAAGCAGCCAATAACTTATAGAATTAAATTAGCTATGTAGAGTTGCTCTGCAAAATCTGTAGTGGAGACCCACTGTAAAAATATTGTTAAGCTGAATTCCAAACATAAAAGAATAATTCCCTTTTAAGATACAAAATATGAATATTTTGGCATAGAGAGTTCCCGAAATCTGTAGAAGCTATTGTTTTAATTTTAAGTGGTTCCCTACCTCTCTTCTAAAACACTAGTCAATGCACTACATTATGGAACAATTAGCATTCAAAATTACTCAAGAAAACATATACCACCTTTTTTTTAACCCTGAAAAATGTCTTAACAATGGCATGACAATGTCTACCTAGCAACGTGTGGTGTGGGATTTTTTTTGCCTACCTGGTTTACATGCTTTTATCTTGAACACAACATACCACCACTAGGAGTGAGAAAAGTTTAAGCCATCCTTAGCTGCTCACAAATTATAATACAAGTAGTGTTTCCCCCCTTATTTCCACACTACCCAAGGACAACCTCAAAGCCTCAAATCTGTTAGACTTAGTCCTCCATCCCCTTGAAGGGAAGTTGGATGATCAGCAGCCAGTGGGGATGGGAATGAGGGTAGGAGAAGAGTTAGTAAAACAATTGTAATTTTCAGACAAGCTAAGGACTGTGAACGGCCCTTTGAATCAGCAGCGGGAAAAGGCTCAGGCTGAATGAAAGAATGGATGAACTCTGGGTGACCTATCAGAACCAACTTTTTTCTGCCCCATTCTGAATTTCCAATTATCCTAAATAGGTCCTAATTCCTCTTCCAGTTGTATTTCATCTTTTTCATAACCCAGAGTTCTTCATTTCCATCCACAGTAGTTACTGCTGTTATTTAACAGAGGAATTCGGGGAAGAATGAATTTTCCCCAAGAAAGGCAATCCTGAGAGAAAAATAGACTGCGGGTTTTGGCAGAAAACCTTGATTAGTAGTGAGGTTGTGCAACATTTCACTTCATTTAAATAGTCTATTTTGAGAATGGGGACAATGTAATGACTTCACCCTTGGCCTCTTCTGATTGGTACAGTTCAGCTTTTGTTAAAACAGCTTATTCTTTTTTCTTTTCTCCTTAACTCCTTTTTTTAACATCAGCTCTTCTCTATGCACTCATCCCATTGTGAATAAAAGCCAAATGAACTCATGTGGCCTTTCAAAATCCAGACAGAATATTTTAAGAAACTGACTGATTCTTTCTTGTGCCTGGGGAAGGTAACTGATACATCATTCAAATGTCCTACATGTGATGTATTTGATGTAATATTTTGTCTGGCCTTAAGTTGATCCAATTTATCATTCTGGGTATAATTTATTTGAAGAGATGGAATAACATCTCAGAGAATGGGTGAAACAAAAATATCTATCTGCCACAGTTTCCTGATATTAAAAATAACTTTCTTACCCTGTGCTGTGAGCATTCCTCTTCTATTAGGTTGTAAATTTGCAGAAACATACTTAGGTCATTGCATTTCAAAAGCCATCCATTGACTTAACTGGAAATGCTGATGGTTCTGCATTTAGGATCCTTCACTTGTTAAATAAGTATGCCTAAACCCAACAGACTAAATTATTGTGCTTAAGGAATAACTTCCTGAATAGAAATGTAGAGACCATTTAAATTTAAAGGTTTACATTTCACTGCACAGAATGAGGCCAGAAATATTACAGATAGTCCTCATGTTATAACCACTGATTCAAAGACTATTCAAAGTTATGATGGTGCTAAACAAGGTAGTCTATTGACGGGCATTGTGCCTGTCTCCTCTCTGTTCTACATGTCCTTGGATCAGGAAGGGGTGTGGACTTAACCTTCTCCTCATTGCTAAGGAACAGCAGGTGCTCCCAGTCCCAGTCCTTGCCTGGAACTTCCCAACCAAATTGCTGCAGAGGTGGCTGACTTCCCTCAGCCTCAGCCTGTTGCTCATCCCATTGACCCAGCTAAGCTGCTTCTTCAGGCTAGCATTGTCTGAGCTTTGATCCTGATGAATATATATATATATTAATTAGATTTATATGCCCTTCTCCGGAGACTCAGGGCGGCTTACAATGCATTAAGCAAAAGCCTTCATACTTTTGTATATTTTTTATACAAAGTCATCTTATTGCCCCCACAAACTAGGTCCTCAATTTACCTACCTTAGAAAGGATGGAAGGCTGAGTCAACCTTGAGCCTCGAACTTGCAATAATTGCAGACAGCTGAATGTTAATAACAGGCTACGTAGCCTGTTGAGCTATCTGAGGCTCCACGCTTTCCTCTACAAACTCTAACTCACTTTCCTCCTCTGAACTCACATCTTGAGAGGGGTGAGGGTGTGGGAGATTTATGACAATGACTCAACATAGCACCCAGCCCCTACCTTCACTTATGCCATGCCACAGCATTCCCCTGCCTGGCTTCATCCTCACCTGCTTGGTAGTCTGTTTGTGAGTCACATAAGGAAAAGCTTATCGTGATTGGTACTTACAACTTCCTGCCGGCTTCCCCATTGTCTTTGCTTGTTGAAAGCCAGGAAAATACAAGCTGAGGTTCTTTTTTAACAACTCACAACACACCTTTAATAATGGCAAAGGGGGACTGCAGCGATTGTCATTGCTAAACAATATGGTCACCTGACATCATGCTTTATAACTGCTTTGCTTAGTGATGCAAATTGTGGTCCTCAGGTTACCGCTGTTGTGGCAACCTGAGAACTATCTGTACTTTCTTACCAAGAAGCAGTTTATTCTGCAAAATACAGGCCCCACTTGTCTGATTTCAACCTCATCTAAATCTCTTTGTGCAGAGGTGGGCTGCTGTCAGTTCTGACCGGTTTGGGCGAACGGTATTGCAACCTGGTCCCAGCACTATCCCGTCCTACATTGCTGTGTTTTTGAAGCTGTGCACATGCACGGAAGGCCACACCCACTCACATTTTCGGTGCTGGGAGAACCGGTTGTTAAACCGGCAGCAGCCCACCACTGCCTTTGGGACTAGCTTGCTGGGTAAAGATTTAGGTTAGAGCCTCAGTCTTCCCCAGTCTGGGTCCTTCCAGGTGGTTTAAACAGCAAATCTGCTCAACCATCTTGTGACAAATCCTATAACTTCAGGCTGTGGACTGAGACTTCCCTGAGATGCAGGTGAGGACTTGTATGATTCACAAGCCATATACAGCTAACTGGGCAGAGCTTCAAAGCAGTCCCATGCATACAAGTAGCTGATTGAACATCGAAAGGTGCTTTGCTCACGCTAATGGGCTTTGTGAAGTCTTTTGAATAGTTTGCACAGCTCAAATAATTTGCTTGGTGGACGCTTAGAACACATTGCTGTATTTGCTCTTTAGGGTTTTTGCTATGATTTTTTTTTAATCTGGTTTTTATTCCTTGTTAGTTGCCCAAAGTCATTTGTTTGAGATGGGAGGCCATATAAATTGAATGAATGAATGAACGAACGAATGAATGAATGAATCATATTTCCAGCCTTTCTTCTGTTCACATGAAGTGATGTGCTTTTTGAGGCTGGAACTGTGTTTATTCTTCTGGTTAAAACAGCAGGTGACTTTGCAATCGAGGATAATTGCAATTGAGATGACTTTTTGTATTGTTTGTAATATAATATAAGGTTATACAGTAGTTGTTTGTAATAGTATCTTTCTTGTTAAATTGGTTTGCTTGGTTTGCCTCCCAAAGTTATTTGCTTAAGATGGGCAGCCACCCAAATTTCCTAAATAAATAAAATGAATGCTGACTGAAAAGCAGGGGAAACTGCTTTTCCCTGCTTTTCTAATTCTTCTTCTATCACTTTGTTGTATTGATGCAAATATGCCACACAGCTGACATTCAATAAAAGATTTAAAATGTTTAAATTTAATTTTTTTAAGACAACCTCCCCCACCCTGGCAATCTCGAGATACATCTAACCATTTCTTTTAATATCTTATGTGTCATTCCTAAATAGCAAGTTGACTTTTAACAATGAGAGAACTAGCCCAATAGTGCTGGAAGGCACCAGTTCCTTGAAGTCTTGTCCAGTCATTCTGCTACCGGAAATTTCTATTTTTTTTCCCTTCAGTCTTTCACATTCCTTTCCCTTCTGTTCTAGAATATATTTAAAGAGCCTGCACCAGAGAGGAGGACATTTTGACCTGTCAATTCCTCTGAACAGTAGGAGAAAATGACCTGACACAAGCCTTTCCTGTGCTCTGCAATCCTTACAAGGCAAACAGCAGCTG
The DNA here is from genome assembly GCA_030761175.1 of Masticophis lateralis. Classification (NCBI taxonomy): domain Eukaryota; kingdom Metazoa; phylum Chordata; class Lepidosauria; order Squamata; family Colubridae; genus Masticophis; species Masticophis lateralis. Next base: position 69,190,338 of record JAUDYJ010000003.1, read on the forward strand.
AATATAAATTTTCAACATTTCACTTCAGTGGAAGTTCACAAAGTTTAATCTGTTCAGAAATGGCAAGAGGTAGAAAGGGCTTGCTTGACTTCCTGTACTATGTAAACAAACCCATTCACAACCATGTAAACAGCAGTAAAAAGTATTGCATACCATCTTCTCTCTTGCATACTTCATTATGATGAAGAAATGGAGAGCAGAGATAGTGGGTTGCTCTCTCTCTCTCTCTCTCTCTCTCTCTATAAGAATTTCTTTTTAAGAAAATCTCAATCTATATTTGACTCCGATGCTGATCTTTTTTTCTAACAACCCGAGGATTTAATATGTTATTATTTGTGGACTTTGATGAAGAGTAATTTAATTAGCCTCCTCCAACCTTTGGATGTGCTGGATCAACAGCTCGTGAATTTTTATTTGTTTGTTTATTTATCAGATTGATTTAGTTGCACAAAGTGACTCCAAGCATCATATAGCAATTAGTTATGTAGGAACAATTATTAAAATGTCAAGCAGTTGTTATTAAAAGAAAGCAACCACAAGGCGTAAGACAGAATGAATATTAACTACAGTCCAGGAGCCATCTTAGAATTTCCCCAGTCCCCCAGGCTGATGGCATAGCCAGGTCTTGAAGAATTTTTAGCCAGGTCCTAAAAAATTAGCAGGGGTGAAGCTTGGGGAGGAAACCAACTCCTCACAACACTCATTCTTCCTGCTGCAATTCATAGCTACCATGGCTCCTGGCCTTTTCCTTAGTGGGGGAATAGATTAGCAACATGTCTTCCTATTCAGTAAATTGGGAGAAAGGAAAATCTCCTCACCCAGCAAGAAAAGAAGACTGGAAAGAATGTAAGTGTGGATATGGAAAAATATGCAACTACAGTATAAGCATATACCAGTGGTGGGTTCTAACCGGTGTTACCAGTGGTTTGCTTCGCGCATGCACTTTGCATACGATCGGCACACATGTGCTCGCTTCGCTCGTACACATGGCAAACTTTCAATACAGCTGAGGCATGGCATTCCGCTCTGCTGTGCATTACAGCTGGGCTAAAAACAAAGGAATAAAGGTAGGTATAGCATGAGGTGGATGGGAGGGTCCAGCTGGCGGTTGGATCGAACCGGTTCGCTCTCACATCAAGATTTCCGCTACCGGCTCACCCGAACCAGGGCGAACCGGTAGAAATCCACCACTGGGAAGAAATTCAAAGTGGTTTGAATTTGGATTGATATATCTGGAATCATAGATGTTCTGGACAATCTACCTAAACATGTGCTCTTGTAAGTTATCTATATGTGCAGGAAAAGCAAGAAAGTGAAAAGTTGATTTTACAGCTTACAGATATTTTAGGGCCATGTTGGGATACAGTAGCACAGCACAACACATCAATTTTGGTTAGCAGTCCACCAAGATGTCTGGTTTATAACATCTCAAACAATCAGCATAAAAACCATTCAAGCTTGAACTTGAAACTTCACACATTTAAAGCTCTTGTTCTAGATGAGCAACTTTATAATGAAATATTTTTAGTTAATAAGGGAAGTATATCACTAAAGAACCAGCACATCTTGAAACGGTATAGGCAGTCCTCTTCATTCAGCAACCAATTGATGACACTAAATGAAGGGGACTTCTGATGGGTTTTCATAGCTGTGGCCACTGTAGCCCCCTTGCAGTCATCTGATCGTGACTTGGGTCACAATGATGTCATTGCATTCTCCCACAGTCACGTGACTGCCATCTGCCATCTGCCAGCTTCCCAGAACCAAAGTCAGCGGGAAAGCTGGCAGGACACCACAAATGGTGATCATCATGTGACCACGGCATTTGCCTAATGATGGCAACTGGGACTACCATGACTGCTGTCAGCACCGTCACGTAACATCATGGTTTACACAACCATTTCATTTAGCATTGAAGTTGCTAATCCCAATTAATATTATTAAGTGAGGACTATCTGTGTATGGGATCAGAAATAGAATAATCAAAAATCCAATCAAGTGCCCAGTGTTTCTGTTATGAACATAGTAGAAAAGGGGCTTCCTACCAGCCTCCATTTGATCCCTCCTTTTTAACTTACCTCCACTTAGTTTCTAGAGCAAATAAATACCAAGGTTTTGCCTTTGTAAATCCCAAATTTCTTTTTTAAAAAAGAACTATCTATCTTTTGGCAAAAGGAGCTGTTTTCCTGAGTGTCCTGTAATCAAACGCACATTTGCTCCTAACCTTTCCCCAAGAGAGGGCAACCCTTGTAACAAAAGTGCAGTAAATCCTCCCCCTGCTGCATCTGACACTGACAAAAACCTTAAGCTGAAAGAGGGGCCTTGCTCAGGCTGCCCTCGAAAACTGCAGTAGGGATTAGCTCAAATCTAGCAAGAATAGAATAGAATAACAGAGTTGGAAGGGACCTTGTAGGTCATCTAGTCCAACCTACCCCCCCTGCCCAAGCAGGAGACCCCATACCATTTCTGACAGATGGCAGTCTCTTCTTGAAAGCTTCCAGTGATGAAGTTCCCACAACTTCCGAAGGCAACTTCTGTTCCATTGGTTGATTGTTCTCGCTGTCGGAAAATTTCTCCTTATTTCAGGTTGAATCTCTCCTTGAACAGTTTCCATCCATTACTCCTTATCTGGCCTTCATAAGAGTCAGAGCTCTTCATTAATTACATGTATCCACTACTTTTAAGTACAGGTAGTCCTCGATTACAATTAAGCCCAAAATTTCTGTTGCTAGGTGAGACATTTATTAAGTGAACTTTGTCCCATTTTACAAGTTTTCTTGGAGACCTTGGAGATCTTCTAGTCCAATCCCCTGCTTAGGCAGGAAACCCTACAGCATTTCAGACAAATGGTTATCCAATCTTTTCTTAAAAACTTCCAGTGTTGGAGCATTTACAACTTCTGGAGGCAAGTTGTTCTGCTGATTAATTGTTCTATCAGGAAATTTCTCCTTAGTTCTAGGCTGCTTCTCTCTTCAATTAGTTTCCACCCATTGCTTCTTGTCCTGCCCTCAGGTGCTTTGGAGAATAGCTTGACTCCCTCTTCTTTGTGGCAGCCGCTGAGATATTGAAACAGTGCTATCATGTCACTCTTAGTCCTTCTTTTCACTAGACTAGACATACCCAGTTCAAGCAACCATTCTTTATATGTTTTAGCCTCCAGTCCCCTAATCATCTTGGTTGCTCTTCTCTGCACTCTTTCTAGAGTCTCAACATCTTTTTTACATTGTGTTGACTAAAACTGGATGCATCAATGGCACATCAATGGCAAATCAGTGAGCCTCTGAGTGGTAGTTGATCAGTCCTCAGTAAGCTGAAGGTGTTCTAAAAGAAATTGGCTTGTATTACATGTTTAGAAGTGACTTCAAAAACAGGAATGTGGGATTTGGCATGAAATAAAAGTAAGAGACACCCAGACCAAACAATAGCTTGGTGGAAATTCATGGCTGCGATGCTGGAAGAAAGTGCATGGACAGATCTCTCCGTTCCCAAAAAGCAGCACTATGTAAATGTGAATCACATTCCTGAGAGAGGAAAAAAAGGGGGGGAGGGGAAACAACCTTGGATTTTGCCCAAAACAGACAAATGTTAATTTATATTCTGTAAGAAGACTTTTACATCTCCGTATCACGGAGATCTCGAGTGTTTTTAGTGTAAAGGTTTGTGTATGCGTGTGTGTATATCTCTGTGTGTCGTAAATGGAATTTAAATGTATAAATATTTTAAGTTTGGAATGGAGTTAGGAAATTTTGCTCAAGCAGTTACATTTTTCCCCTCGGTCTTTGGACAGCAGACACAGAAGAAAGAAGGCAGTTGGCTCTTACTCCCCAAATACCACTTCATTTATCTCTCAAGGGAAGTGTCTTTTGCATCCAAACAGATGGGCAGAGCCTTTGCCAAGCAAACAGTTTTCCTCATTTGCTGGGAACACAAAAATCAGACAATTGTCTGAGTTTCATTCTTTGCCGTTCTTAGCTAAATAATCTCCACATTTCCCAGCACATTTATTTGTATCAGGTTATGATGGAAAGAAACAGTCAAATCTGGGAGATTAGGAAGATTGTGATTTCATTGACAAAGGCCTCTCTTAAAAGACATATTTGATTCGTTCCGTAATGTTCCGTAATGTTCACTTATCTTCCCTACTGGTTCGCAAATGTGAGCACATGGGCCTCCTCTGCCCATGCACACGGCCTTCTGCACATGTGCAGCGCAGTGCTTGTGCATTATATCCGGGTGGGTGGGCAGAGCCTCCCACATTCGCCCGATGCAAAGAGAACTGGCTGAATCCCACCACTGGTTGCAATATAGTTTGTGTTATTCTGCTGTGAACGACCCAGTATAATTTATTGTCCAAGAACAAAATGGCCATTCTTCTCCAGTCCCTCTACAGGCTATTGAATGTAATTTCAATACAGAAAATATAGGTAGTCCTCATCTTACGACCATAATTGAGCCCCAAATTTCTGTTGCTCAGTGAAGACAGTTGTTAAGTGAGTTTTGCCCCATTTTACAACCTTTCTTGTCACCGTTGTTAAGTGAATCACTGCAGTCACACGGTTGTTAAGTGAATCTGGCTTCCCCATTGGCTTTGCTTGCCAGAAGGTCGCAAAAGGAAATCACATAACCCCAGGATATTGCAAGTGTCATAAATATGAGCCAGTTGCCAAGCATCTGAATTTTGATCATGTGACCATGGGGATATTGCAGTGGTCGTAAGTGCGAAAAACAGCTGTAAGTCTCTTTTTTTCAGTGCCATTGTAACTTTGGTCATTAAAGGAACTGTTGTAAATCGAGGACTACCTGTAGGTCTTCAGTGACATGTGAAGCTGTAGAATAATAAAGTCAGAGTATTATGAAGAGTATCTCTGCTATCCTTCCCCCGCTAGACTTATCATTTAAGATTACTCTTTTATTCTGCCTCATGGTAGGTAGATTTGGGACATCAGAAGGGTTTAATGAATGTTTAGGATCCTTTTAAAGCATGTTTTTATGGTTACATTATTGCTTATGCTTTGTTGGGGAAAAAAGAGCAAGAGATCAGAGCAAGAAAATTTGGCAAATTAAAGAACTTTTGAGAATATATACAAGATGACTTACCGCAGAACTATAGAGGGCTTTTATGTCTGCTAAACAAGAATTTAATTGTCTTTTCACATTTGATAGAGAATACTCATTGAATCACATCAAGCAAAGATATTTGGAACAAGGGGAATTGGCAAACCTTGGATAATATTAGATTAGAAATTACTATTTTAGATACATATTCAAAAAAAACTGGAACCAGCTAAATAGTGGTGTAATTGAAAGTGAAAGTGGCATTTGATATCATTTAAATCTTTGGAGCAAGTTTTGGCTAAAGATGGATCTGAATTAGTTTAAAATACAGCACTCTAATCCTTTAGCTAGGTTTGTTACAAAAGGAATCATTTTCCTTTTGGTATGCAAAGAACAGAAAATAAGTCACCGTGGGTGAATTGGGAAGCTACATACATACATACATACATACATACATACATACATACATACATATATAAAGTTTGGAAACAGAAAAAGAAACAATAGGGAAGAGAGCTGGACTCTATGGCTGTGTTTCTAAAGGCCTCTGGCTAGAATGGAATGAAAAGAGAGAAGGAATTATGCTTCTATGACCTCAAAGCCAATAGGCCCACCAATGGGAAATCATATTGAGTTGATCCACCAGAAGAATTATAAATGTGACAGCTGCAAGAGATGCTCTTGCCAGAAAGTGTTAGGTTTTTAGAGTGCATGCATCAAAAACTTTCTCTTTGTATCAGCAATCTAAGTTGACCTTAGTTCCTCTGTGACCAATTTGTATTATTTTATTTGTCTCAATAAGGAACTTTTTTTTTGTTTCCTTAGATATCACTTAATGTTTTAGAAAAGTTCCCTCAAAGTCAAGGTCAGATTTGGACCCATTGAGAAACATACTGTGAAAAATCAATGAAAATACAGAATTTAGACTACTATGGAGAAGAAGCTATAGTAGAAAAGAACCGTTCCAAAAAAATGTATTTTCTGGTACCAAAGCAAATCTATTTTTGCACTCTATTTTTCAAAAGTCCAAAACATGTCAATGAAGTATTTGCTGTTTTCAGATTTCCCTGCATGTTCAAGGTTGTCAAGCATATAAAACAAGCACATAGATGTTTTATATCAAGTCCTGTTAAGGCCAGGGGTGAAGGTCCAAAGAATTGTTTGTAAATAGCTCATTTAGTACGTATTTCTGATTTGTATTGAATGTCAGTTACATCTAACTTCTGTTCTACAAAACAGGAGTTATACTATACACGCACTCCAAATTTTGCACCAAGCAATGTTTAATTTTTAAAATCTTTACATAAGTTAATGACAGTTGAGCACATTTTTACAGTTGAATTAAATGTGAATTAAATTATGCTCCTTTCCCATCAGTGAAAGTATCTATTAATGGAACAGGAAGGGGCAATTCATCTTTTTTAAATGTCTGAGGGTTCCACTGGATTGCTCACCCTTAAGCAAAATGGTTGAGTCTTTCAGGCATTAAAGTTCCATTGAACAAACAGAAGTCCAATTCCACAATATGAGATTTCATTCAGCTTCTCTTATGTAAATTACAATTACTCAAATGACTATAATAACCTAAATGGCATTGCAGTGAAAAACACCTTTAAAAAGATGGCATTTTCTGAAGACTTCCCTCTATGCCCAGAAGCTCCGATAGAATTGTAATTTGTACACAATTTTGTATTTACCGGTAATCCCTCTTGCTATATTCAACAACTTTTTAGGATGCTGTTGAGAATGCTGTTGTTTCCAATTGTAGACTTGGGAATATCTCTCTCTCTCTCTCTCTCTCTCTCTCTCTCTCTCTCTCTCTCTCTCTCTCTGATTAAACATTTTAAGTTGCTTTTCACTGCAATGCCAGAGAGAGAGAGAGAGAGGGAGAGGGAGAGAAGGAAGGAGGGAGGGAGGAAGGAGAAGGAGAGCTGTGTTAGTTTACCATAGCAAATAAATTGGAAATGTGGTAGCACTTTTTCTGAATAACAAATTTTATTAAATGTCATCGGTCTTCATGAGTTGCAGCTCATTTCAATCAGATGCTTGGAAACACACAATATTTCTCAATTTACCATATCACAGATAAAACCCTATGAGGGAAGACCTGGAAATAAGAAATTTTGGATGGGAAACAAATTTTTAGGAGCACAGAAATAAGAAATATTAAGGAGAGAATTCCTATCAAGACTTTTATTTTCAAGTCACAAATGAAAGCATTCACTGGACTAAAAAACAGTAAGTAAATTATGGAAAAATACTGGATGATGATTAAATTTCATGTTTAGAGAGCTGAAACCTTAAATTAAATTTTGTTCAAATTTGAGTAATCTAAGCAAGGGAATATTCTTCTCACAAACTAAAGGAAGAACACATTTAAATATCAGATTTACCAGATTAAAGGTGTTGGAATCTCTTAAATAAAATAAATGAAAAATCTGTGAAATTCAGACTGCTGTCCTAAGCAGACCTATTCATGAGTTGGTCTGTTTTGACTATATAAAGCAGCTTTATACTGGTTATCACCATCAGCCCATCTACCTTAATACTGTTTATTCTGTTATTTCATAAACAGAACCAGGGATTTATTTTATTTGGCCTGGCCATTCTTGATTATGTTGAATCATAAAATAGGTGAGCAGACACTTACTCATATGATGTGGGCTTGTCCTTCTATTGTTTGTAGCAATTTATTTTTATTTTTATTTATTTTTATTTGATTTATATGCCACCCTTCTCCGGAGACTCCGGGCTGCTTACAATACGTTAAGCAATAGACTTCATACTTTTGTATATTTATACAAAGTCAGCTTATTCCCCCACAAATTGGGTCCTCAATTTACCTACCTTAGAAAGGATGGAAGGCTGAGTCAAACTTGAACCTGGTGAGATTCAAACTTACAGTAATTGCAGACAGCTGGTGTTAATCACATTACTTTTAGTCTGCTGAGCCACCAGGCCCTAACTGCTGAGTTTATACTATACTGATGAGTAGCACTTATTATAAGGAATATATTTTTGTAGCTATGATAATTAGAACACGTACAAAAGGGGGGAAAATCCATAGGCAAGTACCGCTTGTTTGCATTTATTCATTCATGTAATTGTGCATATATTTAATGGAGAACAGGCTGAAATATCGGTTATATTCCAGAGTCTGCCTGCTGTGCCCAGGGATATGTGATACAAAATAGAGGTCTATAGAGACAAATATTCAAAATTTCGTTCAAATAAAGTGGGTGCGTCCTGAGCACAAGCCTGTGGACTAGAAAAAGGCAAGGATACAATGTCAGACTGTAGAATTTAATCTATATTATGCCCCCACTGACCCCCCACCCACCCACCTGACATCCCTTGGCACAGAAAAGAGGGCATCTAGTAAAGGCCAGCTAACAATCTGAGATGCTAGGAATCGTGCCACAATCTTCTTGAACAAGTATGCAGCAGTATGAACAGCTTGTCTGGAGGATAACATGTAATTATTTTGGAGCAGTAATTATTTCTACAAATAGCAGAATAAATGTGATTGAAATGCAATAGCGAAATTCCACTAAATTAAAAACATTTCATATAAAACTGTGCATTACAAAGATGATGGAATGGGGGTGGGGGGGGGCAATTCATTCTTTACATTCACCCAAGAAAAACATAGCGAAAGAGTTGTTTTCAAAAGGCATCTTTAAAAGGAGATTTCAGGCAATATGAACACTGAGAAGTCAGGAAAAGATCATTACACCACCACAAATGCTCATCTGGGCACCATCTTGGTTGAACCTGTGGTCTGTTGTAACAGTGGCTCAAGATGATTCACATACTTGGAATCCAGGGTATTTATTTCTGCAGTCACACGGTAAGCCAGCTTCCCCAAATCATTATTCAGTATTACGTGGGGCTCAAACTTTGCCAAGCCAAGGTAACATAACTTTATAAGTTGACGATCTTATATTTAATGCATTCTGATATTGGGCTATATAAACTGGTCAAAAGAAAGCCCATAGGAATGCTATTAAAATTATCCTATCCATCAAAGGGCTTCCACTAGCAATTACCTTGGGGCATTCTTGTTTAAACTTTGCTGCTGTGTGAATACTTGAAAACAGCTACTGACCAAAATCACTAGCAACTGGCATTCTTGGCCCAAGTGCAATTCTTCTGTATTTAGCTGTAGGATTTTGTCTATGACAGGCATATGTGAGCCCCTCCAAAGGTTGTAATTATATATCATCAGTATTACATAAAATTTGCCCAGATGAGATCATTTTACCAATTAAGACATCTTTGGGGAATGTTTCAGCTAAACTTTAGAGCTTAGCCAAGCTTCAAACACAGAGAAGCTATGGTTTTTTCCAAGTATTTTGTCGAGGGGAAAAGAAATCAAGTGTCTACTTGGAAAGAATTATCAATAAGGCTATAACATTTGTAAATAATAAATTTATTGCTTCTTTTCTTCTGAAAAAAAAATCCATTTGTCCTTTCTGATCAATAAAATATTTACATTGGTTTGTGCCAAACATTCTTTTTAAAAAATAATGCAAGATTATATCAAGGCAGTAAGATATGGGCTGCAAAAAGATTGGCAACTCCTAGGTGGCAGCAGAGATTAAAGGTGTCCTGTATGCCTGCTGCTGCCCTCTACTGGCTTCTGGATGTTGTTGCTCAGCCCTAACAATAGTTTTAAAGGCAGCTTCAAATGCTATTTCCAGACTGGGTACATTTCAACCACACAATAACTACCAAACTTACACACTTCCTCTCTTCATTCTTCCTCTCTGATGCACAAAAGTAAGAGTTTAATTAATATCCAGACATACTGTGCTTAATCTTGAGCAAGCTACTTTTGCAGCCCACACTTTGAAATTGGGTTTATTTTAGCAATCCAAAGTTAATGATCCTAGTTACATTTGATTCAGGCAATACCATAATGTTAATCATAAATGGAAGCAAAAGCTTTAAACTTTTCATAGCTTCTGCAAAGAGTACAGGAATAGCAGACCCATGAATCAGGGTTGCAACAAGCAGGATAAGAAGTATCAATAAATTCTTATCACAGTAAATCATAGTTTTAGTGCGACATCCATATATACGGCTTTGGTATACTGTTGTAGAATTGCCAGTGTGTTCAAGAAATTGATTAAGTTTCTGTGATCCCAAAGGGTCAGATTATTAAGATTGACACAATCTTAATGGTGGGCTGCAACCGGTTTAACAACCAGTTCAGTGAGCGCATGTTTTAAGCATGTGCAGCAGAGGTGGGTTTCAGCAGGTTTTGACCAATTCTGAAAAACCAGTAGTGGAAATTTTGAGTAGTTTCAGAGAACTGGTAGTAAAAATTTTGACTGGCCCCACCTGCATCTATTCTCTGCCTCCCAAGTCCCAGCTGATTAGGAGGAAATGGGGATTTTGCAGTATCCTTCCCCTGGAGTGGGGTGGGAATGGAAATTTTACAGTATCCTTCATCTGCCATGCCCACCAAGCCACACCCACCAAGCCATGCCACGCCCACCGACCCACGCCCACAGAACTGGTAGTAAAAAAATTTGAAAGCCACCACTGATGTGCAGGCCTAATTTTGAACTCTTGTACACAGAGTTCAAAATACAGCAATTTGAAGCTCAGCTGCTTACCTTCTAAGTCAGCCTCAATTAGTAGAACAGTGGAGGCGCAAAAATCAGCTGTGCTGCACGAATCAGCTGAGCCAGAAAGAAGAAAATATAGGACGGGATAGAGCAGGGGCGGGTGGGCGCAGCCAGCTGATCGTCTGAACTACTGATTCACCCAAACCGGTCCGAATCGGCAGCAGCCCACCACTGTACTGTATGAAGGTAAAGGTAAAGGTTTCCCCGCATATGCGTGCTAGTCGTTTCTGGCTCTAGGGATGGTGCTCATCTCTGTTTCTAAGCCGAAGAGTCAGCACTGTTGGAAGACATTTCCATGGTCATGTGAAGCATGACTAAACGCCAAAGGCTCATGGAGCACTGTTACCTTCCCACCAAAGTGGACCCTATTTTTCTACTTGCATTTTTTACGTGTTTTCAAACTACTAGTTGGCAGAAGCTGGGACAAGTAACAGAGCTCACCCCATTACGCGGCACTAGGGATTCGAACTGCTGAACTGCTGACCTTCCGATCGACAAGCTCAGCATCTTAGCCACTGAGCCATCGCGTCCCTTCACTGTACTGTATACATTAGGTCAAAATTCAATTATATAAAATTACAATTTCAACTATTTAATAAATCACCTGATATTTTTATTTTACAATTGCTTTATTTTAATTTTAATCTGTTTAAGTTTTTTTCAACAGATTAGTTCGGAGACATTACAAGCTTTTGAATTAAATGCAAGGACAACCAGTTCAATTATATTTATGGTAGTATTATGGTAGTATGGTAGCATTTAAAAAAAAACACCACAAGAAATTCCATGAAACCAAAAGCGAGTTTGATCTAATGGAGGGATGTCAAATTCAATTTCATTGAGGGGCACATTAGGGTTGTGTCTGAACTTGGGGGAGGCAGGGGACATGGCCAGGGTGGGCGTGGGCAGCTCGATGTCACTCATGTCAGGGGTGCCTGTGGTGGCCCGAGCACTCTGCCAGTGAAACCGAGCGGCCCTCCCAAACTCAGTTTTCACTGGGCAGAGGCACTGCAGGCTGGTCCTTTGCTGTTTCCAGGGCAGCCCCGCAGGCCAGATCTAAGCACCCTGTGGGCTGGATCTAGCTCAAGGGCCTTGAGTTTGATACCAGTGGTCTAGTAGTTAAAGCACCAGGCTAGAAACCACAAGACTGTGAGTTCTAGTCCTACCTTAGGCATGGAAAAAAACAGCTGGGGCACTTTGAGGCAGCGACTTTCTCTCAGCCCAACCTACCTCACAGGATTGTTGTGGTGGGGAAAATAGGAGGAGGAAGGAATATTATGTATGTTTGCTGCTGTGAATTGCATATGAAAGAAAAAAGTGAGATAAAAATCTTAAAAAAAAATAACAGCTTGATCACAGCTAACTCCAAAAATTGAAGTTAATGAGGTTGACCTTTGCTGAATCCCAAGATCAGCAGAAGGCCCACTCTACGTCTCTGTATTTACTATTGAAGACTTAATTGATGAGGAAATTCAGGCTTCACTGCCTCTCTCCTACACGTTAGAGAAACAATTTTAGTTCTATGACTCAGCCCTTGAAACTGCACTGATTTCTGTGATATTTTTAATAGATGAATTTTATATAAGAAAGGCAGGGAGAGACTGCCAGAGTGAGTCCCTCCCCCACCTATGAAGAAATAGCGGGGACCGAAAAAGGTTTGTATGTGGGAGTAATAACTTGTATCTGGAATTACGCATGCATTTGAACCTGATTACAAGTAGTTCTGATGCTGCTAATTTTTTTCTTTGCTTTCACTTGTGTGATAATCAGTATGTGCTTTGTGTTCTCTGTGAAAAAATAATGTCTTGGTGGCATTCACTGGTTAGCGTGTATGAGTCAAGCCATCACCCCACTATACAGGAAGGAAGGAAGGAAGGAAGGAAGGAAGGAAGGAAGGAAGGAAGGAAGGAAGGAGACAAGGACAAGGACAAGGACAAGGATTTGGTTGCCAACTTTTGGTGTAGACAGGCAGTTTGGGGAAACCATATATAGCCTATGAGTAAGCTGGCAGTTCAGTGGTTTGAATCCCTAGTGCCACATAATGGGGCATTTAATCATGCTGGCCACATGACCATGGAGACGTCTTCGGACAGCGCTGGCTCTTCAGTTTTGAAATGGAGATGAGCACCACTCCTTAGAGTCAGGAACCATTAGCAAATATGTGCGAGGGGAACCTTTACCTTTACCTTACCCATTCCTGGTTTAAGTGTCCTTAGTCATTTCTCTTGTACATGAACGAAATGAATTCTGTAGTCTAATGCAGTTTATTGTCATAATAACATATATATTTATATGGGAATATATTGATTTTATGAATCAAAAGTAAAAGAGAATGACAAAGAAAACCAATGACTTTGCGTCCCTAAAACTTGAAACATGAAAATTAAAATCAGAATGATGTAATTTCAATTGTGGAATCTCATTCCCCATTCTGTTTGCTGTGCTGGGATAGACCTAGAGAAAAATGCCTAGAAACTGTTTTGTGAAAATCTCAGGCTCAGAATAAAGTTTTATTACACTTCTACAGTTTGAACAAACTGTCCGTTTTCTTTAATATAACAAGCACTGATAGTTGATTGAATGTTGAATTACCAGGAGAATGGTACAGAAAGAGGATATCAACATGGTGTCTACCTCTTATGAAAGCAAAATAATGTAGTCCATTATAAGAAAAATACAGTAATGAACATGATCGGTACTGAGATCTTTCCTTCTCATTGCAAAGAAAAATAAATCTCTGCTATACTTTCAGAACTTGCAATCCACTTTGAAAAGTCAAAAGCTAGGATGAATTACTGTCCAAATACACTATGCCTTAAGCCATGCTATTTACATGTCTAAAACCTACTCTACCTCTGATGGTATGGGGATTTTAGAAATGTTTTATTGAGGTATAAATCAGTACTAAAAGGCAGCCTGAATATAGCCAGGAATTTTATTGAAAGATTCAAATCCCCTAGGCTTGTCTGGAAAATAAGAAACATGTTCAGAAATGAAGTGTCCTGCAGGGATTAAGGTTCACAAGCGAAGGCCGACCAGTTTTGTCTAGACAGAACGTTAACCTTCTTCTTGTTCAAAATGAGGAAAATGTGACAGACACTGACTAAATGATTTCTGCATAAGAGTCTTCTGCCTTTGATTAAACATATGTGTGTGGGATAGGAGTTAGCTAAATCACATAAAGTAACTGTACCTGGGGCGGGGAACAGGAAGCAAAGAAAAGCTGTACAGTAAATGACCTTTGAATTGTATGCATATTTTTATTGTGTTGATGTTTTAAGTCAGCAATCTAGAAATGAATCCATTTAAAACATGATCAAAAGAGGTGTTTCTCTCCAGTTTCACCCACCTGTAAATTGCTACCAAGTATTGTCACTGAATCCCAAATTTGAGCTTTCTTTCTTTCTTTCTTTCTTTCTTTCTTTCTTTCTTTCTTTCTTTCTTTCTTTCTTTCTTTCTTTCTTTCTTTCTTTCTTTCTTTCTTTCTTTCTTGTCCTTCAGATAATCAGACTAACGAAGAACGAACGTTCTCACTCAGTGATAAAAATTACATATTGTTAACCTTTTCATTATGTATTTCTATGTTACAGCACAGATAGAAACTGTTTTTTAGCCTGAGATCAGTATTGGATCATGAAATATCTCCAAGAGTGAGAAAATATGAATCAGTGGCCACAGAACCTAAGACCGGGAGTACCACTTCTTAGACATTCATACACACATAGGTTCAGTGATTGGGACACATCATGTCTTTTTTGTCCACTGTGTGGACACTAGAATTATATGACATGTTGATCCGTGGTCAGAACAAAGTTTGAAGGAGATATTTTTTTAGACCAGATAGAAAAAGATTGACAAAGGACCTTATGCATGTTTTACTATATAACATACAGCATAATTTCTTGAATAATGAGTATTTCTGTGGGATACAACATTATTCAAAGTAACAATGCCTTTTGGGTTTTGATGTTTGCACCAGAGATGGGTTTCAGCAGGTTCTGACCAGTTCTGGAGAAGTGGTAGTGGAAATTTTGAGTAGTTCAGAGAACCAGTGGTAAAAATTCTGACTGGCCCCACCAGCATCTATTCTCTGCCTCCTAAGTCCCATTTGATCGGGAGGAAATGGAGATATTGCAGTAACCTTCCCCTGGAGTGGGGTGGAAATGGAGATTTTACAGTATCCTTCCCCTGCCATGCCCACCAAGCCACGCCCACAGAACCGGTACTAAAAAATGTTGAAACCCACACTGGTTTGCACTATATATCTCTTTGCAGAAATTAGCACCAAACTGGATTTACTGTTCTGGTTCCCGATTTGAAGCCAAGTAAAAATCTTGCTATCACTGCAGCAGGATGAAACTGACAGCGAATAAAAGAAGAGAACATGTTTGCACAGGGATCTGATGCTATACAGTAGTTCACAGTCCACATTTGTTATTTTGCCATTATTCTCTGCACCTTTACAAATCAAAAGAGGGCATGGTGCCAGATAAAGGCTGCATCTTGAGTCTGCATGCCCATTTGCTCAAACACCTGGACCTCCGCCATTGTTCATTCAAATACCTCATGAAAAAGCATCAGCAGTTCTTTTCTTCTTTGGCACAATTGTTTGGAAGGAATGGTTTGCGAACTGATAACAGCTATTGTGTTTTATTGCCTATTGGTTTGTTTCCTGGCATTTAGGCAGAACAAATAGTTTGGTGGAGTCGCTAACAGTGATCGCTAAGGGACCATACAACAAGGAGTGGGCTTGCAAAGTACAGTCATTAGGAGATTTTATCAAGACTCATACAATCCACTTTTGCTTCTACAATATCATATAAACAAAAGAGCTCAGCTTGATGAAGCAACATAAAAACAAGAGTTGCTGAGTGTGTCATACACACAAACGCATGCACACACACACACACACACACACACACACACATGAGAGTGTCAGGGCATGTGTGTCATTTCCCTATTTTGCGATAATTTCCCAATGATTGCAATTATTACTTTAAAATATCCTGGAGTTCATATGAACCTGGAAACTACATCTTCTCATCCTTCACTTTAATCAGAGAAATTTCACAGCTTAATAGATCATGTAGTACTTTGTATGCGGGACACTTGAGATTCAATCCATTGCATTTCCAATTAATAATATAGATACTAATTATAAATGTAAAAAGATAAAAGTTTCCCCTGTCCAGTTGTGTCTGACTCTGGGAGGCTGTGCTCATCTCCATTTCTTAGGTGAGGGAATCAGTGTTGTCCATGGTCATGTTGCTGGCATGACTATATGCTGAAGCGCAGGGAACGATGTTACCTTCCCACCGATGGTACCTATTTATCTACTTGCATTTGCCTGCTTTTGAACTGCTAGGTGGGAAGAAATGGGGCAAGCAACAGGAGCTCACCCAATCATGTGGTGCTTGGATCTCGAACTGCCAACCTTCCGGTTGACAAGCCCAGTGTCTTAGCTGCTAGGCCACTATGATCCTGTAGATACCAGTTATAGAGAAAAGGAGAGTAAACCATAGGGAAATTTTTGAAATAACCCAGTGGGAATCTTCCTGTGCATAGACAAGTCCACATTCTGATCAGAATAGAACAAACTCATTAAGTGTATCTAGAGACATGGATGTCATGGGGAGAGGGCAATGGGGGCAAGTTCATTGGATAAATATTAATCTGCTTGTGCCAGACATGATGCAAATATATAAAAGTGGAGGATGATATAACTATGCACATGTCATCATATTGACATCATCGTCAAGAGCCATGGGGGCGTAGTAGTTAGAATGCAGTATTGCAGTCTAATTCTGCCGGCTGCCAGCAGTTTAATTCTCACCAGCTCAAGGTTGACTCAGCTTTCCATCCTTCTGAGGTTGATAAAATGAGGACCCGGATTATTGGGGGCAATATGCTGACTCTCTGTAAACCGTTTAGAGAGGACTATAAAGCACTATAAGTCTAAGTGCTATTGCTGTTATGGTTTGCAGTGGGCACTGCTGTCTCAAGTCATATGCAAGGGATATCTTAGCCATAACATGTATAGATTACAAAAATCCAGACACCCACTAGAGGGCACCAAAGAATTAAATATTTTTATCAATCCAGAGACAAAGAGAAGGACCAGTAAGGAGCATCTTACTTCCTTCCCTAATGCCACAAATAGTTAATAGATTGAAAACATTTAAAAAGTTGATACTTATGAAGCTGCATTTCCAACATAGACAAACTATCTTGCAATTTTTTTCTGCTTCAACACCTATGATTTTGGATTCTTGGCTATGTTTTGAGACCTACAGGAATTATGGTCCATAACATCTGGCAATAGCCACTGGATCTAGTAGCACTATGCTGGATGGAAAGGTGATATTAGTAGATAGTAAACCAACTTTCTGCGTGCCTATCCTTGTTTCGCTTTGCCTTCATTATGTGTGAAAAATAGAACCTGAAATGATTCAGGGTTACATTTATATATTCTTCATAGACTTCAGGCTTAAATGAAAACTAATGCTCAGGCAGAAACTTGGTGTGCCCTACTGACCTAGTTTAAGCCCTTTGTTTCTTATGGATTAACAAACCAAAGGCAGGTAACTTCACCTGTGTGGCTCTGAACTTTTCTGAAACAGAGCTAATAATGAATGCTTTACAGCTTGAATTTAGCAATTCTATTTGTCAGAATGAAATGCTGTTCATAACTGCAAGGACAAATCATGTCAATTTTTCCAACACCATTGTAACTTGAACAGTAGCTAAGCAAATGGTTGAAAGTCATACCCTTAAGCAACTTCTGGCCTGCTAAGACAAATAGTCAACTAAAGACTATTGAGATTTGCTTCTGGTTCAGATGGATCTCTGAATTAGTCCCAAAGGCTAAAGGGCTGATAGGAGGGTTCATCTTCAGTGTGGGAAAAGTAATGACTACTTGGTTGCAGAAAAGAGTCGATGGAGAAATAAATGCAATAAAAATAAAAAGATATTCAAGTTGTTAGCTCGGCGCCGGAAAGAAACGCGACTCAGCTGTCCGTTCAGAACCTTTATTAGATGGGTGAAAAAACTGCATGCCGGCTGGGCTGCTGAGCCTCCTTATATCCTGCTCAGGCATGCCCACCGGCCAATGACAATCATTTAAGCTTCCCGCCGGTGGAATCTACCAATCCCCCGGCGGATGTCCTTATAAGGACATAACACCCCTCCCCTCCTAGTCCTTAGTCCATCCATCCGTGTGCGCGATCACGTACTCGCGCAGGTATGCGGGACGCCTGACAGTTCTATTGGACCTGCGCGGCCCAGTCGGTGGGTGGATGCTGCTCCGGACGGGCCGAGCCCCGGTTGGCGCCTGTCCCTCCGTCCGGGAGTCTCCGGACTCTGCCGTCGAGTGCGCGGGGCCTGCCCTGGCGTCTCCGGCAGGAGTTGAAGTCATCTCCTTGGGCCGTTTCCTGGTTGCGCCGCCGTAGGTCCGGTGGTCCTCCGGGCTGTTCCCATCGCCATGGTCGGAAAACGGTCGTCTGAACCTCGGTAAGGTTTCCGAGTCCTCGTCCCGTGTCCGAGATGCCCCCGGGTCAGGGGGCGTGGGGGCCTCCCCGGTGGGTTGACCCCCGGGTGGTGGTGGGCGCGACGGTCTCTCCCTGGCCTCTCCGGGTCGGCCTACCTCGCCGGGGTAGGGTAGGTGGCGTCCCTCCAGGCCGGGGATTGGCTGGTCCTCCTCCTCAGGGTGCGGTGGGCCTCCTTCATCGTGGTGGGGTAGGCCTACCCCGTCGGGGTGTGGCTGGCCTACCCTGTCGGGTCGGTGCAGGTCTACCTCGTCGGGGTGGTTTTCCTCGACCTCCTCAGCTCCCCTCCACCTTTTCCGGAGCTGGTCGATGTGTCGCCTGCAGATGCGGCCGTCGACCAGCTCGACTTCGTAGGACCTCGGGCCGGTCACTCGCATGATTTGACCCTTGAGCCATTTGGGTTCGCCCTGGAAATTTAGCGCGAAAATCAAGTCCCCGCACGCGAAGTTCCTTGGCGGCGGAGGTTTGTTCGGCCTGTCTTTTGGGTTATACAGCGGGTGCAGGTGGTCTAGCGGTGAGCGTAGCTTCCGTCCCATCAGTAGCTCGGCCGGGCTTTTTCTCGTCGTTGTGTGAGGGGTGATGTGTTGGGTCAAGAGGAACTGGTCAATTTGTTCCTGCCAGTCCCCTTTTCCCATTCTGGTTAGTGTCTCTTTCGTTAGCCTCACCATTTTCTCGGCCTGTCCGTTTCCGGCTGGTCTGTACGGGGCGGTGAGCGCGTGCCTTATGCCGTGGCCTGCCAGGAATTCTTCCATCGCCTTCGCTGTCAGCTGTGGCCCGTTGTCGGAGACGAGGGTGTCCGGAAGGCCGTGCGTGGCGAATAGACGTCGTAGGGCCTTGATGGTGGCTTCCGTCGTGGTGGAGGGCATGGCTATGACTTCCAGCCACTTGGAAAACGCGTCGACCACGATCAGGAGGGATTTACCGTTCATCGGCCCGGCGAAGTCGATGTGGATTCTCGACCAGGGTCCGGATGGTGATTCCCACTCTGACGGTGTCGCTTGCGGGGGTGCTGGCCTCGTTGCCTGGCACGGGTCACATCTGGCAATCCACGCCTCGATGTCTTTGTCTAAGGCGGGCCACCAGACGTAGCTCCTTGCTAGGGCCTTCATCCTGACGATCCCTGGGTGACCGCAGTGAAGGGTTTGCAAAGTCCGTTTTTGGAGTGACTTGGGAATGACCACGCGGTCGCCCCAGAGGAGGCAGCCTTGCATCGTGGTGAGTTCTTGCTGCCTTCTGTGGAATGGGGTTAGCTCCTCCCTCTGGGCTTCGTCTGGCCATCCCCGTAAGACCCAGGATAGCACTTGCCTGAGGATTCTGTCCTTAGCGGTGTGCTGTGCGACTGTGGATGAGGACACCGGGCTGGACTGGTCGTCATCGATGTGGTGGAGTCCGAGTGTGGGTGCGGGATCCTCGATCCGTTCGTTCAGCGGGCACCTGCTGAGGCCGTCGGCATTTCCAATGACCTTACCGGGCCGGTGGGCTAGGCGGTAGTTGTAGCCCGACAGGAAGATGGCCCAGCGTGTCATCCTGGGCGACATGAAGGTTGGGGTGGGTTTGTCCCCCGCGAGGAGGCCAAGTAATGGTTTGTGATCTGTTATGATGGTGAATGCTCTGCCATATACGTATTCATGGAAACGCTTAACGCCTGCCACGATCGCTAACGCTTCCTTGTCTATTTGGCCGTAGTTCCTTTCGGCTGGTGACATCGTTTTGGAGAAGAAAGCAATTGGTGCTTCTTCTCCATTCGGGAGTTGGTGGCTTAGGACGGCCCCGACCCCGTAGGGTGAGGCGTCGCAGGTCAAGGTTAGCGGTAGCTCCCCGTTGTACTGGATGAGGAGGCTGTCGGAGGACAGGAGTCTCTTGGCTTTCTGGAAGGCTTCCTCCTCTGCGCTCCCCCACTTCCAAGGTGCCGCCTTCCCTAGGAGTCGGTGCAGTGGTTCAGCGACGGTGGCTTTCTGTTGTAGGAATACACTATAAAAGTTAAGTAATCCCAGAAAAGCCTGAAGCTCCGTTTTGTTTTTTGGGGCTGGAGCCTCGTGTATAGCCCTTACCTTGTCTTTGGTGGGGTGGATGCCCTGGCTATCAATTAAATAGCCCAGGAACTCGACTTCCCTGACTCCGATCACGCACTTGTCCCGTCGGACTCGTAGTCCCTTCGCCTGGAACCGCTGCAGGGCAAGCCTGAGCCGTTCCATTAGTTGGGATTCTGATGTCCCTGAGACTAGGACGTCATCAAAGTAGGGCACTACCCCTGGAATGCCTTGGAGAAGGCGTTCCATCATCGATTGAAAAATCCCCGGGGCGGCACTGACTCCGAACTGGAGTCTGTTGCATTTAAAGGCGCCCCGGTGCGTGACAATCGTTTGCGCCTCCGCAGTTGTCTGGTCCACTGGCAGCTGCTGGTACGCTTGCGCCAGGTCCAGTTTGGCGAAAATTGATCCTTTGCCTAGAGAGTGCAACAGATGTTGCACCACTGGCACCGGATATGCGCTCTGCTGCAACGCACGGTTGATTGTGCACTTATAATCAGCGCAGATGCGCACTGATCCATCAGGCTTCATGGGGGTCACAATGGGGGTCTCCCATGCAGCGTGATCGATCGGTTCTAGGATGCCCTGGGTGATTAGCTTATCCAATTGTGCATCCACTTTCGGTCTAAGGGCAAACGGGACTCTGCGGGGCTTTAGCCGAATCGGATTGATTTTGGGATCTAAATTTAGAGAAATGGGTTTCCCCAGGAATTTACCTAAGCTCCCGTCGAAGACGTCCTGGAAGTCTTCTAGGAGTTTGTCGAGCTGACTATTCCTAATCTGATTAATTCCTCCGATTGTGAGCCCTAGTGGCCTGAACCACTCCACTCCCAGTAGGGTCGGTCGATCGTCCTTGACGACGGCGATGGGGAGGTCTCCGCTGAACCCTTTGTATGTCACTCTGATGTTCGTTCGTCCCAGGATGCCGATGGGGTGGCCGCCAAAGTCTACTAACTTCGCCTGGATTGGCTTCAGGTGTCCCTTCGCGATGTTGGGCTGGAGTCTTTTTAGGTTCTGCCAGGCAATAATGGAGAAGGGTGAGCCCGAGTCTATCTCCATGGGGCATGGTGCCCCGTCCACGTGGACGGTCACGTGGAATTTTTCGGCTCCCTCCGCTGCGGTGTTGGCGATGGTCGTCTTGTTGACCCGCCGGCCGTTTGCTTGCCGCTCGTCCTGTCGCCTCGGTTGCTGGGATCGTCTGGATGACCTCTGGTATTCGCGGTCTCCAGGTCTCTGCCTCTCGAAAGTTGGTTCTGCCGCCCTGCAGGCCTCGGCAATGTGGCCTTTCCGTCCGCATCGGCGGCAGGTTGCATCTCGCCAGCGACATCTGGCGCGAGGGTGATCTCCCTTGCAGCTGGCGCATCTGTCCTCTCGGGTGCCATCTTGTTGACTTTCCCGCCTTTGGGGCCTCGTGACCTTGTGGACGGCCATTTCCCCTTCGGACTCCGAGCACGTGGAGAGGTCCTCGGATGACTGGGGCTGTTCTCTGTGGATCTTGTGGATCCCTTTTGAACGTCTCATCGCTGCTGCCGCTCTGTCGGACGTCTCCGCCGCGGTTGCTTCTTCTATGACGTCCTTAAGAGAGATCTTTTTCCGGCTGAGGAACTTTTTCTGGACTGAGCAGTCCCTCATGCCGAATACGATCCGGTCTCTCAGCTGGACGTCCACATTCTCAAACTCGCAGCTGGCCGTGATCTTCCGGAGCGCCGATACGAAGTCCTTGAACGTTTCCCCTTCGTTCTGATTCCTTTGGTGGAATTCAAAACGGTTGGCTAGGGGAGTGCTCGTGGGCGCGTAGTGCTCCTGAAGGACGTCTTGGAGCTCGGACCATGGCATCTGCTCGATGTCCCTGGGTGCCACAAGGTCCATCGCCATCTCCAGGACTTCGGATCCGCAGTGAGCCAGGAAGAGAGCCCTCTTCCTGTTGTCGTCCAGTTCTGTGAAGCCGCTGCCCGCCAGGAATTGTCTGAATCTCACCATGAAGGATTTCCATTTTTCCTGGCTTGGATTGAATGGAGCCAGGGAAATTTGTGGTCCCGACATGGTTCAGTGACTTAGCTCGGTGATTCAGCTCCTGATGGCGGTAGCGTTGTGTTGCAGGTCGTTGGTTCTTTTCAGTCCTTCATCGCCAGTGTTAGCTCGGCGCCGGAAAGAAACGCGACTCAGCTGTCCGTTCAGAACCTTTATTAGATGGGTGAAAAAACTGCATGCCGGCTGGGCTGCTGAGCCTCCTTATATCCTGCTCAGGCATGCCCACCGGCCAATGACAATCATTTAAGCTTCCCGCCGGTGGAATCTACCAATCCCCCGGCGGATGTCCTTATAAGGACATAACACAAGTGTTTAAGGAATAAAGACATTAAATGGAAGCATTTCATTCAGACAAATAGAATTGCTAAATTCAAGCTGTAAAGCATTCATAATCAGCTCTCTTTCAGAAAAATTCAGAGCCACAGCTCCTCTCTTTCACATTCCCGTCTGTCTATTGGCTCTCACATCTGCCTCTCCACCCCAAAGATCCAATACCATTGGCAATTTTCTCCATTGGTTGATTGGGAGTGGGGAGAGCGAAGAGAAAACTCTGCAGCAGAGATGGGCTACTATGGCAACTCTATGACCTGTAGATTTCAACACCCAGAATTCCTGAGCCAGCATTATATGGCTATTAAATGTATGGCTTTTTTGTTTATTTGAAAGGAGGGTATCACCGATGGAAAGACCATGGGTTCTTAAAAACACTAATTTTTGGCTTACCTGCCATTTGTATATTTTTGGCAGATGACAAAGAGAGAGAAAGTGCTGGAACCCCTACTGAGTCAGGATGAAATGAACTGGTGTGTCCCAAGTTATAGCCTGAACAAAGAAAATTTCAGTATTTTTAAGTTTTAAAATAAATGGAAATGGACTCATTTTCTTGGTCTTCTTGTTGATAGCACTTCAAAGAAATATGAGATTTGGCATTCTGAAGCATTTTGTTTTATACATGCTTGTGGATTTTCCATTCTCTGATATTTCTCAACTGAGATCAGGCCCTAATAAGGCTGAGAATTGGCAGCATTTTGATAGAGAAAACAAACTGAAGTGAAGTTCAAAGATTCTTTTTTCCTTTAAAGAAGGAATCTGCGTTTTGAGTACAGTATTAAGGTTAAATAATTACTTCTGCTTAATAAGGGCAATTTTTTTTTGTTATTAATATACAATAGTTGAAAGAAGGAGCTTTTTTGGTATTAAAAGAGAGAAAGATGAGTGAAATCTCTCTTTGGCTTTAAGTTTGTTTACTTTCCAAGTCTTTAGTTCCACATTTGTGAGGCATATTAGCTGGCTAATTTCTTGTTTTGTCTGAAACAATCTGTATGTGTGTTTGTTTACATATAACTTGGAACTAGAGACTTCTGGTTAGTGACTGGAAGTGTTGTAATTTGAGAACAGTTCTTCAGAACTAGTTATGGTCCCTTATAGTTCTGCAGTATCAGGATCAAGCTACAATAATGTTTGGTCAGTTTAGCAACAGAATGCTGCAAGTAAAAGAGAATTAAAGAAAAAAATGGGTGGGGGGCTTGGAACATCTGTACCTTGTTGAATAGTGACAGGGAGTCAAGGCCTCAAAGATGAACAGCACTCACAGCAGTCAAACCACTCATTATAAAAATGGACATTGCTGCCCTCAGTGAGACCACGTTGGCAGATCAAGGTTCATTATAGGAAGCAGTGAGTGGGTATATATTTTCTTTTGGAGAAGGAAAACCCAGACTGACAGCAGGACTCATGGACTAGATTTTGCGATCAAAACTGCTCTGCTGAAGAATATCTTATCTCAACCCAATGGAATACGTGAACACATCGTGAAGTTCCGCTTTCCTCACAGCAAGTCCTGGTATATCACCACTTTCAGTTCCTATGCACCAACTTTCACTAGTCCAGAGGAAGACAAAGGAGGTTTCTACCAGGACCTGGACTAGATTATTTGAACAACCTGTGCCAGTGACAAATTTGGTGTTCAAGGTGACTTCAACAATAGGTAAGGACAGACAGTGACAACTGGAACAGAGTCATTGGAAGACATGGAATAGAAAAACTAAATAACCATGGCCTGCAGCTTCTGAGCAAATATACCCAGCATAATGTGTGCATCACTAACAAGATGTTCAGACTTCCGAACAAGTACAAAACTACCTGGATTATCCCAGATCCAAACACTGGTTCCTATTGACTATGTCATAGTACAGCAGCATGATATTAAAGACATTACCAGCACCAGCAACTAGACAACACAATAACAACAGTAGAGACCTTCAAATGTCTAGGTTCTATCATATCTGAAGACCTAAAACACCTAACATCAAAAATGTCATCAAAAAAGCACAACAAAGAATGTTCTTTCTGCGCCAACTTAGGAAGCTCAAACTGCCCAAGGAGCTGCTGATACAGTTCTACAAAGGAATTATCGAGTCTGTCATCTGCACCTCTATAACTGTCTGGTTTGGTTCTGCAACCCAACAAGACAGACACAGACTTCAGAGGATAATTAGAACTGCAGAAAAAACAATTCCTACCAATCTGCCTTCCACTGAGGACCTGTATACTGCACAAGACAAAAAGAGGGCTGTGAAAATTTTTAAAGACTCCACGCATCCTGGATATAAATTGTTTCAACTCCTACCCTCAAAACGACGCTATAGAGCATTGCACACCAGAACAAGTAGACACAGAACATTTTTTTCTCGAACACCATCACCCTGCTAAACAAATAATTCTGTTAACACTGTTGAACTATTCACATAAGGCTACATTACTATTAATCTTCTCATTATTCCTATCACCCATCTTCTCCCACTTATGACTATATGACTGTAACTCTGTTGCTTGTATCCTTTTGATTTATATCGACTGTTTCCTAGTATGATTTGATTGCTTATTTGTAACCTGTGGCTATCATGAAGTGTTGTACCTTAAAATTCTTGATGAACGTACCTTTTCTTTTTATGTACATAGAGAGCATATGCACCAAAGACAAATCCCTTGTGTGTCCAATCACACTTGGCCAATAAAGAATTGCATTCTGTTCTGTTCTGTTCTGTTCTGTTCTGTTCTGTTCTGTTCTATTCTATTCTATTCTATTCTATTCTATTCTATTCTATTCTATTCTATTCTATTCTATTCTATTCTATTCTATTCTATTCTATTCTATTCTATTCTATTCTATTCTATTCTACAAAACTACCTGGATTACCCAGATCCAAACATTGGTACCTACTTCACTATGTCATATTACAGCAGCAAGATATTAAAAACATTACCAGCACCAGCACCATGCAAGGTGATGAGTGCTGGACAGATCACAGGCTGAATCTGGTGGGTCCTCAACCTAATACAGCCCCTTTACATCATAATCATCCAAGGACTGTCAGAAAGTGGTTCAATATTGGCAGAATACTTGGAAAGCATCGTTTCAAGCAATGGATCTTTCTTTGGATAAATAAATTGATTCCAGGATCAGCAAGGCCAGTCAAGCACTGAGGTTCTGGTTCCCATTCATATCAGAGGCACCATTTTCTCAGTTTAAAGGATTAGCTGGTAACATCACCGTTGCTCAGGGGACACCATGGAGGCTCCTTTCATGTCCTCGTCAAGGAGCTGAAGAGAATGACAGGAGCTCACCCCACTCTGTGGTAGCACTTGGGTCTCGAACACCGGTTTGCCAACCTGCGACCCAGCACCGTAGCCACATGAGCCTATGTTCCTAATGCACTGGGATGACTGCAAACTAGATTGTTCAATCAACATAACACCCACAACTCCACAAAACTAAAAGTCTACAAAATTGTATTTATCCCTTTTTTCCTATATGGATGGGAGTCCTAGTCTCTGTACCAAAGATCTAACAAACAACTGGAGAAATTTCACATGCATGCTCTTCGTTCAATCCTTGGTATCTATTGGCAAGGTCATGTCTCTAACCTGGAGGTTTTGGATTCTGCAGAATCCATCAGCATTGAGTTCCCAATTATCAGAGCGCAGATGAGATGGTTGGGACATGTCATCAGAATAGATGACTTCTATATGGTTTGCCAGTTGCTCTATTAGTGTAGTGGAGTCTGGGAAGAGGCCTCAAGGTTGACCACACAAGCTCTAGAAACCCTATGCCACTGTGATGTCCAGCCAAGGGTCCTAGAAGCTGCAGAACCTGCTGGTGAGCCCTGTGCTACGAAGCCTCCACCAGCTTTGAAGACCAGCACCACAAAAAACTGATAGAAAACCATGAGCAGCTCATGGTTTTGACACTCATAGTTACTACAGTGGACTTTCAATACCCTCATTGTGCTAGTCTCTGCCCTTCCAGACTCAGATTGCAGAGCCATCTCTCTGTGTCCATAGATGAACTGCATCACAGCATGTCTTCTTTGAACCTGAAGGATTACCACATATATAAAACCCATGTTTGTTCAAGGCAATTTAAGATGATATCCTATTTCTTGCAATAGGCAGCAAGACAACTAAAGCTAAATGATTTTTCATAACATGTTAATCTCTCATGAATCATAAACGATCCAAGATGACCATTTCAAGCTATGTCCCATAGATGAGATGAAGAATGACCTGGCGTTTTGGGGGATTCTGGGGCCAGTTCTGATCACTGTGGTCCCCAGTCCTGGCTAAAGGGGCTTTCTCCCATCAAGATGAGGGTATTTGTGCCCTCTGGAACATCAGGACAGTCGAGAAAGGGCCGTCAGAAGGAGCTGTGGGGTGCCGGCAGAAACAGCTGTTTGGCGGCTCCCTTTGCTTACATGCTTCGGCGGGTGGCGGTCGGAGCGGCGGCGGGAGCTCTGCGATGGCGGCGGCGAGGATACAAGGGCTTCTCTGGCTGCCTGGCCTCTCTGGGGTTTTCTTCAAAGACCCCAGCATCTCTGGGACACAGTGAAAGCCCTCGTGGAGGCAGCGGCGATGGCAACAGTGGCGGGAGCGCCTACGGGCCCCCAACTATTTTCTGGCTGTTAGTGGAGGCGAGGGGGTGACAGTCGACTATTCTTATTGCAAGACGACATGGCGAGAGGCCGACAGCCTGGACAGGCCAGGAGCTGGCTTTTGTGGGCCCATTCCTGTGTGAATCCAGAAGCCCCCATGAGTGGGGGGGGGCTGAAAACTGGGGATACAAATGTTCAAAGATCTTGGGGAGTGGGAGAGGCGGGAAGATGGCCGAGAGACGGTTGGACTGTCTCGGGCCTCCCCCCGCCCTTTTCTGGCCTGTGCAGGCCTTATCGTCATTACCCCAACTATCCTCGGCCTTGTAAGCCACTTTTTCGTCATGCTAAATGTCATCAAACTTTTGCCCCCGGGCTGATATATTTACCTTCTGAACTGGCTCTATTTCAGACATTGCCCCTGACTATTGGACTAAAGGACAGCTCGATGTGGGCCCTGAGGGAGTCTGGGTCATCATGGCCATTCCTACCAGTGGGGATAGTTTCTTGCATTGTTTTTACAATATAATACATCAGCCCAAGCATCGTGAGAGGATGCTTGGAAGAAACACCCCCTGGATATGCTGAAATGGAATAAGGACTCTCTACACTGCCGTGGGAGGACAGTGGAGGCTACCCACATCTTTAAGGTTGCTGCCTTTCGTCGTCAGGACAGTTAGACTTTATGAACCTTGCCAGTAGTCATCTTCATCTCTTCCGTTTACGAATGTTCTCTACCGTTGAACTCCTTGCGCTGCAAGACTCCCCCCTCTCGCAGGTTTGGCCCTCCACGTTATCGAGGGCCTACCTTGATGATGGGTTTTGGAACCCAGAGTGGTGGCATGCCACAAAGAGGGGGTTGAGGGGTTTTTTATGTAAATTTTTATCTAAACTTTTAAGGAGTTGTGGGAGGGGGGAGGGTGGGATAGTGGGTATGGGGGACAACCCACTAAGGGGAGGGTCTGATCAGGCTGTAAAGCGTGGTGGGGGGAGAGGGGGACCCAGGGTCGAGGAGGGGGTTAGAGCGCATCCGGATAGTGTACTGAACATCAATACTGTAGGTGGAGGGGTGGATATGGTGGGAGCAGGGGGCCATATCGTGTTAGAGGAGAGTGCACCCACTGTTTATGAGCGGTGGCGTGCTCCGGCCCCCAAGGCTCCTCCCGCTCCCCAGGTTGCATAGATCCTCAGGGCCGGGCCTTCGGCTGATGCTGTGCAATGCCAGGTCCATAGTAAATAAAGCCCCCCTCATTTGTGAGCTTGTTCAGGAGGGGGGTGCACCCCATCACAGGGAGGCAGAGCCAGTAAGATGGTTCCACTCCAGGTGCCTGATGGAACCTGACAGGTTCCAGATGGAGCTTGGGACATTCCCTGAGGCTCTGGCACACGCCTCGACTGGAGACCTAGTGGCCGCCTGGGATAGGGCGGCCGCTGGAGCTCTGGATCGGGTCGTGCCTTTGTGGCCTCTAACCCGGTGCCGATCTCACTTGGCTCCTTGGTTTACTGAGGAGCTGAGGGAGTTGAAGCGCCGGAAAAGATGCCTAGAGAGTAGTTGGAGGGCCAGTCTTTCTGAATCCGACCGGACACTGGTAAGATCTCATATTAGGACTTACCTAGTGGCAATAAAAGCAGCGAAATGTAGCTATTTTGCTGCTCTTATTGCGTCATCGATAACCACCCGGCCGCCCTGTTTAGGGTGACCCGCTCCCTGCTCCACCAGGAAGTGCGGGAGGACCCCTTGGAGGGTAGAGCCAAGGATTTTGTTCAATATCTGCATGATAAAATCACTCAGATTCGGGAAGATCTGGACTCCAACTGGGTAGTCTCAGGGGAAGGGACCGGGGTAGGTCTTGAGAATATTATTTGGGATGAGTTTGATCCTGTGACTCCTGAGGATGTGGACAGGATCCTGGGTGGACTGAATGCGACCACGTGTTTATTGGACCCGTGTTCTTCCTGGTTAGTGCTGGCCTCCCGGGAAATGACACGAGGCTGGCTCCAAGGGATTATAAATGCTTCATTGGGGACTTCCGGTTTGCGATCGCCTCGTCGCAGGGCGGCTCGCTCGTTCGGCCGCCGCCCCCGCCGCCTGTAGAGCCGCTTTTTTCGCTAAAAAGCGGCTCGAAAAGCTCCCCTTTTGTAATAAGGGGGAGCAAGAGTGGGCAGTGACAGGTTGAGCTCCAGAAGTGCAGCCAGGGAAGTCTTTGAGCCCTGGCAAGCGCTTCTTGTTTGGGCTCCCTCTACAAGCTGCTGGATCTCCGAGCGGCACGGGACTTCTGCCAGCCAGAACAAGACGGGGAGGAATCGCCAACGAACGAAGCTAATTTCTAAAGGATTATCAACTAGTTTGGTGAGATTTTGAATTCTTCTTGATAAGTATAATGTTCTTAAATGGACTTTTTTAACTCTGGAAAGCAAGCTGTCTGAGTGTAAAAGCGCTTGAAAATGGTGGCTGATTAAAACAGAGCTAGTGAAAGCGGAAAGAAGAAAGTGCAACAGGAAAGTGAAAGTGTGCCTGCCTGTAATTGCATTGTGTTTATCTACAAGTTTTACAAGTTTTTTTTTATTGCAAAAGTTAATGGATTTTACTCCTTTTCTGTAAAACTGGGGAGGTCAGGAAAAGGAGGAAGATTTTTTTCTTTTTTCCCAAGATTTAAACTCTGTTCAGGCATGGCTTCAAAGAGAACGGGGGGGGGGGATTCCCCCACACATCAGACAAAGGAAAAGTCAGTGTCAGCCTCAAAACAGCCAAAACAGTCACAGGACAGTGAGACAGAAGACTTGAAAGCATTTCTACATAAATATTTGGGAGAGCTTTCTGGTCAAATGAGCAAACTGGAGGAAAGGATGAGTAAAAATCAAAAAGAAATGAAAATGGTGGTGGGGGAAGTGAAGGAGTTGGTGGAAGAAAAAACTGAAGGATTACATCAGAGTGTAACCAAAGTAGCTACAGCTCTCACTGATGCCCTATTGGTGATTGAGAAAAAAGTGGAGGATTTAAATCTTGAAGTGGAAGCCAACAAAAAAGAAGTAAAGGAACAGATGTTTAAGGTGGGGGTGCAGAACCAGAGGTTTGAAGAGGAGATCACGATGTTACAATTTCGGAATATGGAGTTTGCTATAAGATTAAGAGGCTTAAGGGAGAATAATAGAGAAAACTTGAGGGCAACCTGTGTGGAGGTGTTGGCGAAGATTTTAAAAGTTGAACCAGCTGTGATTGATAATAGAATTGACAAGCTGTATAGAGCCAACTCACGTATAGCGAAACAGAGGAATTTGCCAAGAGATGTGGTATTTACTTTACTGAGAGGAAATTGAGAAATGACATATTGCAGTGTTCCTTCCAAACTACGGTTCAACATGATGGCAACCAAATTGGGGTCTACAAAGAGTTACCACCAAAGATGCTAAGAGATCGGAAAGATTTTGGTTTCCTTGTGAATGAGTTGAAAAAGCGTCAGATCCCATTTAGGTGGGATGTTCCTGTTGGTATCATTTTACGACATGAGGATGTAAGATATCGCATTAACTCTGTGGAGAAGGCGGAACAGTTCTATAACAATGTTCTGAAAAAAATTTCAATATCACCCCGCTCTTCTACACTTTTACCTATTGAAGACATTTCAGTTGAGAAGGCTCCTCAAGAGGGGATTCAAGGAGAGGCTTTGCCAAAAGAAGGACAGGCTAATCAAGAAGTTCCAAGGGAGGAAATTCTAGGGGCGGTAGGAGGTTTTTCAGAGGATTCATTAATAGAACTTTTTGAGGTGAAACCAAAGCAATCTAGAGCTACAAGAGAGGTGGAGCCCGATCTGGATTTATTGTTGCAAGAACCTAAGGATCAACGTATAACTCGAGCCGCAGGGAAGCAAAGATTGGAGACGTATCAGGGGAAGATACCACAGGATGAGAATGGAATAAAGGGGAAAAAATCATACTCTGAAGCCATGGGAGGGGCAAGACCGAAGACGTCGGCGGTTGGCGAGAGTCTTCGTGAAATGCTTGAAGGGCTTCGACCACTTTCAGAATGACGCTCAGAATTTTATCATGGAATGTGAATGGCTTGAACTCACCACAGAAAAGAAGAAAAATACTTCACTATTTGAAGCAATATAATAATGATGTTGTTTGCTTGCAGGAAATCCATATTAGAACCCAGGACCAGAAATTCTTAATTTCAAAAATTGGATCACATTTTATATCTTCTAGTGTGGCTAAAAGGAATGGACTTGTTTTTTATATTTCTAAAAGAATACCAGCTAAACTTATAGAAGCGGATGATGAGGGGAGATACATTGCAGTTGCAATAACTGTACAGAATGCTACGACGCTCTTAATTGGCATTTACGCCCCGAACCAGCAGCAGAAAAGTTTTTATAAAATGCTGAATGATAAAATATTGCAGTGGAATTATAAGTCTTTTTTGATTATGGGTGACTGGAACGGGGTGATTGATGCAACGCTTGATAAAAAGACGTCTGCTAAGAAAGGGAATAAGCTTCCACCGACTTTTTTTCATTGAAAGAAGAATTAGAGTTGAAGGATGTTTGGAGAATTCATCATCCTAAGGAATTGGACTTTACTTTTTTTTCTGACAGACACAAATCTTTTTCGAGAATTGATTTTATGTTGGTTACTACTGATTTACTTACTATGGTGACTAAGACAAAAATATTTCCCAGAACCTTAACGGACCATAGTCCAGTGTGGATGGAGATAAATTTGGGCAAGAGAGAAAGGAGATCTTGGCGTATGAATGAAAATTTATTTAGATATGAAAAGTACATTATGGACCTTAAGAAAAATGTTAAAGAATTTTTTGACACTAACTTGAACAAAGGTACCCCTATTGAAATAGTATGGGATGCATCCAAGGCTTATATGAGGGGTGTACTGATTTATATAAATTCTAGATACAGATCAACACGTCAGAAGAAAAGAATAGATTTGGAGACAGAGATAAAGGAGAAAGAGCAATTGCTTATTAAGAACCCGACTGATGAAAAGGTACAATTAACGATAAAACTCCTGAAAGATCAATTTCAAATATTGATGGCGGATCAAACAGCAACTAATCTGCAATTTGCGAAACATAATACTTTTTGCAACGCCAATAAACCTGGCAGATGGTTGGCTTATACTTTGAGGAAACAACAAAATTCTCGTATGATAAATACTATTGAGTACAAAGGGAAACGAGTGCATCAGCAAAACTTAGTACATCAAGCTTTTTTAACTTATTATTCTAAATTGTACCAAGCTGATAAAATCAAAGAGGACCTTATCGATGAATATTTGCAGAATAAGAGAGTCACAAAAATTTCTAGTACACAAAGTGATAGACTGGACCGACCTATAACATCGGAAGAGATCTTATATGCAATAAAACAATTGAAATTATCTAAAGCTCCTGGCACAGATGGCTTGACTGCAGTATATTATAAGACTTTGCAAGAGGAATTGGTTGAGCATCTTAAGGACTTGTTTTGTAACATTCAGCAGGGGGGTAAAATACCCCCCTCGTGGAAAACGGCCTTTATTTCACTGATACCTAAAGAAGAAGAATCTGTTAAACCTGAAAATTTTAGACCAATATCTCTCCTGAATACGGATTACAAAATTTACGCTAAAGTATTAGCCAACAGACTGATGCCAGTTATACAAGATGTGATTCATGAAGACCAAGCAGGTTTTATAGAAGGTAGACATATGAAGGACAACGTCAGGCAACTTATAGATTTGTTGGAATATCTTGAGGAAAAGAACAGATCTCTGCGGTGCTGGTTTTTTTGGATGCGGAGAAAGCCTTTGATCGAGTCAACTGGGACTTTCTAAAAAAGATATTGCACAAAATGGACTTTGGGGTACAGTTTATACAAGCGATTTCAGCAATTTATCAAGAACAGACAGCACAAATTATTATTAATGGCAGCTTGACTACAATTTCAACATACAAAAAGGAACAAGACAAGGCTGTCCATTATCTCCATTACTGTTTATATTGACTTTGGAAGTGCTGTTGAATGCTCTACGGGACTCGGACAAACTGAAGGGAATAGTTATAAGGCAAAGAGACTACAGAACAAAGGCATTCGCAGATGATCTGATTGTTACCCTAACACGACCTTTGGAATCAATCATCCAGATGAAAACCATTATAGAGGAATATGGTCTGGTTTCAGGTTTTAGCCTGAACCAGAAAAAGACTAAGATGATAGTTAAAAATATGTTGGAACCACAAAGGAATGAACTTGAAAGGGTGGCAGGCTTTGAAATAGCTTCAAAGGTGAAATATCTAGGGGTACAAGTTGCAGCATCTAATATAAAACTTTTTCAAAATAATTATGAGGAACTTTGGCATAAGATTCAAAAGGATTTTGACATATGGAAGAAGCTGCAACTATCTTTGCTTGGTAGAATAGCAGCGGTTAAGATGAACGTTCTACCTAGATTTCTGTTTTTGTTTCAAATGATTCCGGTGCTTAAAAATGATAAGTTCTTGATGGAATGGCAAGCAGGCTTAAATAAATTTATTTGGAATGGGAAAAAACCAAGAGTTAAACTTAAGATTATGCAAGATGCTCGAGAAAGAGGTGGCCTTAAAGTTCCAAATCTACGTTTATATTATGAAGCTGCAGTGTTGACACAAGTTGGAGATTGGATTGGAACAACTAAAAGAGAAATTTTGAATATAGAAGGCCATGATTTGCAATTTGGATGGCATGCATACTTACTTTATGAAGATAAGAGAGACAGTGTATTTAATAGGCATATCTTAAGACACGCCTGGTTGAGAGTTTGGAAGAAGCACCAGCTTCAATTGGATTACAAAATACCTTTGTGGTTGGATCTTGGGCATATTATGCCAAATATAAAGTCACTCGGGGGGTTGTTGTACAAAGAGATACTTTTTAATGATGGGGGCAGATGGTATTTGAAATCTTTGAACACCCTGTTGGAAGAAGGAGTCAATCTAACCTGGTTGCAGTATTTTCAACTTCAAGCAAGATGGAGAGAAGATCAGAAAATTGGATTGATGCTACATGAAGAAGATTTGGTGACTCAGATAAAATGTAAAGGGCCGATGCATATTAAACGAGTGTATAACTTATTGTTAGAAAGAGATTCAGAGGGTGAATTAGTTAAAGACTGTATGATAAAATGGGCACAGAATTTTGCAGAACCAGTAATGTTGGAAACATGGGAAAAGATTTGGGTCCAGAATGTTAAATTTACACAAGCACAGAACTTGAGGGAAAATTTTTATAAGATGTTTTATAGATGGCATTTAGATCCCAAAAAGCTATCATGTATGTATCCAAATGTTCAACCTAAATGTTGGAGGTGTGATTGTTTGGATGCAACATATTTCCATATTTGGTGGACATGCAGAAAATTGAAATCATTTTGGATTAAACTTTGGTGGGTAATGCAGAACATCTTGAAGAAGAAGTTGGAGTTTTCTCCTCAGTTTTTTTTGTTGGGAATAGTTAAGGGCTGTTCAGTAACTGATACTAGATTAATTTTACACATGATTACTGCAGCTAGATTATTGATAGGTCAATACTGGAAGAAAGATAATGTGCCTACTATAGAGGAATGGATATTGAAGATGTCTAACTTGGTAGAGATGGCCAAAATTTCTGCATACCTGAAGGATAGGACCCATGAAGTTTTTGTTAAGGAGTGGAGGAAATGGGTAGAATATATGAAGAATAAATATCAAAGTAAGAAGTTTCAATTAGTGCTCAGTTGAATTTAAATTTTATATATTTAAGTAATTTAAAAGAAAGTTATTGAATTTGATAAATTTTTATTTTAAGGAGAAATGTATTATTATATTTTATGTAATTGAATTTATAAGTTTGATATTTAGACTAAATGTTAAAGAGAAATGTATTTCTTTTTTTCTGATATTCAAAGAAGGGAATGTATTGAATTTGATTTTTAATTATATTTTATGTAATGGAATTTACAAGCTCAATGTTGGGAATTATAGTTAATGTTATATATTTTTAGTATCCGTATGATGCTCAAAACATATTACTAGATTTTTTAAATAGATTGTTTAGGGTTAAGTGTTTTTTTATTTAAGGTTAAAAATGTTTTAAAATAAGGTTATAGAGTTTTTTTTTTCTTTTCTTAGAGGGATCTCACCTTTAAAAATTGTTAAATATGTTAAGGTTGATGTTTGTTAAATAGCGGAAGTCAAGGGGGGGAGGGAGGGGTAGGGGGGGTAGGGGGGGTTTAGTAGGGGGTCGGGAGGGGGAGGGGAAGGGGGTTTCACAATAAAATGTAATGTAAAACATTTTCAATAAAAAAAAAATGCTTCATTGGGTGAGGGTGTCTTCCCCGCCGCCTTGAAAGAGGCGGTGGTGATGCCTCTCCTCAAGAAGCCTTCCCTGGACCCAGCAATGTTGGTAAATTATCGTCCGGTCTCCAACCTTCGCTGTGTGGTGAAGGTTGTTGAGAGCGTGGTTGCGAAACAGTTCCCCCGGCACCTGGGTGAAACGATGTATCTAGATCCGTTTTAGTCGGGTTTCAGGCCCAGGTACAGCACAGAAATGGCATTGGTCACGTTGGTTGATGATCTCTGGAGGGCTCGGGACAGGGGGTGCTCCTCTGTCCTGGTCCTGTTAGATCTCTCAGCGGCTTTTGATACCATCGACCATGGTATCATGCTGCACTGGTTGGTAGAGATGGGGGTGGGAGGCATTGTGTTGCAGTGGTTCTCCTCCTATCTCTCCGACCGGTCACAGTCTGTGTTGGCAGGGGGGCAGAGGTCGACCCCGAGGCCCCTTATATGTGGGGTGCCATAAGGATCGGTCCTCTTGCCCCTCCTGTTCAACATTTATGTGAAGCCACTGGGTGAGATCATTCATGGTTTCGGGGTGAAGTACCACCAGTACGCTGACGACACCCAGCTGTACATCTCCACCCCAGACCACCCCAACAATGCCCTTGAAGTGATGTCCCGGTGCCTGGAGGCCGTGCGGATCTGGATGGGGAGGAACAGGCTCAGGCTCAACCCATCCAAGACCGAGTGGCTGTGGTTTCCGACGTCCCAATATAGTCAGTTGGCGCCATCATTGACTATTGGGGGCGAATCATTGGCCCCCATAGAGAGGGTTCGCAACTTGGGCGTCCTCCTGGACTCAGGGCTGTCCTTAGAAGGGCACCTGATGGCCGTGACCAGGAGGATTTTTTATTAGGTTCGCCTGATTCACCAGTTGCGTCCCTTTCTGGATTGGGACTCCTTACTCATGGTCACTCATGCCCTCGTCACTTCCCGTCTGGACTACTGTAATGCTCTCTACATGGGGCTCCCCTTGAGGAGCATCCGGAGGCGCCAACTGGCGCAGAGTGCGGCCGTGCAGGTGGTGATGGGAGCGACATGGCGTTCCCATGTAACACCTCTCCTGCACGAGCTGCACTGGCTCCCGATGGTCTTCCCGGTGCACTTCAAGGCTTTGGTTACCACCTTTAAAGCGCTCCATGGCTTAGGACCTGGGTACTTGCAGGACCGCCTACTATCACCAATAGCCTCCCTCCGGCCGGTACGCTCTCATAGAGAGGGGCTCCTCCGGGTGCGGTCAGCCAAACAGTGTCGACTGGCGGCCCCCAGGGGGAGAGCTTTCTCTGTGGGGGCACCTACTATCTGGAACGAGGTCCCCCCGGAGATACAGAGGATCCTGGATCTGCGCACCTTCCGCCGTGCTCTTAAGACCTTTTTATTTCACCAGGCAGGCGGGCCTAAGCTCTCTTCCTCTTTTAGCATTTAAATTTTAATCTGTTTTAAATTGTGTGGGGTGTTTTAATTCTGTCTGGGCCAAATCTATTTAATTTGATTTAATTTGGGCTTTTAAATTTTGTATGCATGTATTTTTACTGTTGGCTGTTCACCGCCCTGAGTCCTTCGGGAGTAGGGCGGTATATAAATCTAATAAACCTAAACCTAAACCTAAGCCCATATTTTGTATACAGTAGCCCACCAAATGCAGTTGAGCTCTTCTAGTTTGGTCTTTGAGTCTTCAAGCTGAAGTCGAGCACTCTTTCTAAATACATTAAATTGAAATAACTAGAAACATTGTTATATACGGGCTTAAAACATGTTCGCTAAACATTGATTATATATAAATGATATCATTGTACGTAGAACCTCTGAAGAGGTTTCTGTTCCGGCTTTCTGCTTCATTACAAGTGGCTAAGATTAAGCAACCATTCATGGGTGGGAAGGAAAAGCCCCAGGCTACAGATTATTATGTTTTCTAATTAGGGCCAGGTTAAAGTAGTTCTAAATCCCTAAAGTAGACAAAATATGTTCTCATCCTTCGTGTTGGATAATAATTATGGCTTCTCAGAAAAGTAGTTAATGACAGCTTGCTGTTTTATGACCTAAGGCAGAATCAACTTGCAGTTGTTTTACTGTAAGCTCCTTCAATTATTCAAAGAGACCACCAAAATGCTGTTGTCTCATGCCACAGCAATCTTTCTCATTATCCATCGAATATGTGTAAGGAGATGTTGTCTATCTAGTGAGCCAACCAGTTTACTGGAGTGTGGTGCATCTCCTTTCTCCGCCAATGACTCTACCACAAAAGGAAAAGGCTCAGCGACAAAAAAAATAAAAATCAGTTTAGTTCTGTCCCAAGACAAATGTGTAAAACAAAGCAGGCGCAGGCCTATATTTATTTAAGAAATAAATATAGCTACTACAATCTTAGTCGTGAGATTTCTTTTTTAAAAAAAATAAATCCAAAATTAATGGTTGAAAAGTACATTTATTGGCATCAGTCTAAATGCCAGCGAAAGAGTTGCAGGAAAACTGTTGAGCTTTGCAGAGCAAAAAGCAGAAAAGGCTAAAAGTTTAAAAATAAGTCAGATGTTGTAACCAAGAGTCTGCACTTTACAATAAATTTATTTTCTGCAACTTCTTTTGTGAGGAAGAACTTTGCTACAACATTATGGAAAAACGTGCTTATAACCAAAAAGGGGAAGACATGGCTGTCAGTTGAAGCTCATTTACAGAATCTGAACACCACAATTTGCATTTTAAAATATTCTCTTTTGGTCTAATTTAAATCTCCCCTAATCAACTTTTCTGGATGATGTGATGATCATGTGAATGTTGCGTATAATTTTATTCTGCTTTATTATGGCTTTTCCCTTGAAATAATCAGTACCCAAAAATTAAGTAAACACTAAATAGATCCCATTCTCTCAATTTTCTATGAGAGAAAACTGTTGCGCTAATATGTGGCTCTTTCTATTTCACATTAAAAATGCAGACTGGCAGAAGACCAAAGGAGCCTTCCTAGAAAAGAGATCAGTGACTCTATATATGTCATTCCAATCAACCTATCCTTCTTTGGGCAATTACCTCAACCAGGAGAAAGTGACCTGATGTTCTCCAGAAATTGGAGACTTCAGTTCTAATTAGTCTGAAACGGTTTGGCCAATGAGGAGGGATCATGCTAGTTATGCCCCAGACATCTGGAAGGTCATAGAATACTGTAACAGATCATGGAAAAATGTTTGTAAGCAGTAAACGTGTGATTGCGGGATCATGTGACTTCACTCCCTGAAGGATTTATTTTCAGTTCTTTACTATTTCAGGCAGCAATAATGAGAGAGAGAGAGAGAGAGAGAGAGAGAGAGAGGAAGGAGGGAGGGAGGAAGAGAGAGAGAGAGAGAGAGGGAGGGAGGGAGGGAGGGAGGAAGAGAGATTTGGAGATTGAATATTTAGATTGCTTGGCTGTAAATCAGAAAAAGCTTCTGTGATTTATTGTCAAGTGATAGATAAAGCAATAGCAATCCCATTTACACTTATATATTGCCCCACAGTATTCTCTGGGCAGTTTACAATGTCAGCATATTGCCCTCAGACTGGGTCCTCATTTTACCTCTGAAGGATAGAAGACTGAGTCAGCCTCGAGCCCTATAGAATGTCAAACTTAACAATCCGTTCTTCATTCATGTGATTTCACCTTGCATCAATCCATTCCTTCTTCAATTGATATTTTCTATTAGGAATATGTTACAAACTGAGAAAAATAATGTTCTATTGCAGTGACCCCACCCCCAACCTTTTGGGTGCCAGGGACCAGTTCCATGGAGGGCGGTTTGTCTGCAGACCATGTTGTTGTGTGTGCGGTTTTTGTCAGAGGTGGTATTCAGCAGGTTCTGACCAGTTCTGGAGAACCGATAGCGGAAATTTTGAGTAGTCCGGAGAACCGGTAAATGCCACCTCTGACTGCCGCCATCCCCATCTATTCTCTGCCTCCCGAGTCCCAGCTGATCGGGAGGAAATGGGGATTTTGCAGTAACCTTCCCCTGGAGTGGGGTGGGAATGGAGATTTTACAGTATCCTTCCCCTGCCACACCCATCAAGCCACGCCCACCAAGTCACACCACACCCACAGAACCGGTAGTAAAACATTTTGAATCCCACCACTGCTGTCTTTGATCTAGTGTGTGTGTGTGTGCGTGGCTTGGTTCCTGATGGGCCACACACCAGTACCGGGCTGTGGACTGGACCGGTGGCAGGGGGGTGGGTTGGGGATCCCTGTTCTATTGTAAATCCCATACAAGCAGTTCCCTGAAATAGCCAATGCTTCCCCTCCCCTTTTGTAACCTTAAGGAAATCACAGCCTTTACCATTTTTTATATTCTTTTGAGATTGGTCAGGAGGGCTGCGACCTTCTTTGAGCTTCAGAAAGGGCAGAGTTTTACAGCTTGTTTGCTGAACTTTTTTTTTTATCCAGTTGTAAGTTCCTGTCTCTCTTTTTGCTTTCTCTTTCTCTTTGTATGGAGCATAAAAAGGTACGGTATAAAACCCATCAACAATAAAGAAGATAGCTATTTGCTTTCCGTCCTTATCTTTCTTTGCTGTTTCATAAAAAAATGAATTTGTATTTCAGAAAGCCCCAGGTCAACTGATATTTCTAAGGCTGAAATACACTTAATCACCCCTGCCTTTATTTTTTGTTGCCTTCCATAAGAGTGAAGATCAGGAAAGATTGCTGTAAAGATAGAGACAATAGGATGTTACTGGTAAAAACAATGAGTTACTGTACAGTATATAAGTATACAGTAATTTCTTGAACATACTGACTATATAACAGAAAGGTTGGTGACAATGTTATATCCTGGCATCATTCTGAATGTATAAATGATGGCACACCCATTGGAAATTATATTTGCAAATTTTAGTTTAACTAAATAGTCATTGCATACGTTGAAAAAAAAAATCCAAAATTGTTTTTTAA
The DNA here is from genome assembly GCA_030761175.1 of Masticophis lateralis. Classification (NCBI taxonomy): domain Eukaryota; kingdom Metazoa; phylum Chordata; class Lepidosauria; order Squamata; family Colubridae; genus Masticophis; species Masticophis lateralis. The sequence continues at coordinate 69,230,827 of JAUDYJ010000003.1, forward strand.
AACCCTCTTTTGTCAGACATATTCACGTCAGTGGTGGGTTGCTATCAGTTCACCCCGGATTGGGCAAACTGGTGACGGCGGCAGCAAGAGGCTCGACCCGGATGTCTCTGCGCATGTGCAGAAGCTTCTGTGCACGTGCAAAAGTGTTGCATGCACCCACAAGTGAACCGGTAGTGACGGGCTTTGAAACCCACTACTGATTCACATCCTTATTCAGGCTTCAATAAATCAGGCTGCTTTTTCATACCACGATTTTGCAAATGTTTCAAAGCTTCCTGAGGGAGAATGGTAGAATATGGCCCCTGCCCGTTCTTCCCGGATCCAGTTAAAGAAAACCCACAGCTCAACATCCTGGTTTATTAAATTTCCCAGAATGGCAGCCAAGGCTCCCTTCGATAGTGGGCTGTGTGGCATATACATTTAATGAATAAATACTTGAATAAAATAATAGTAGTCTCCATTTGCTTGGAAAATTTCTGAACTTCTTTTGTGTGGTGTGGGTTTGAATACATCTATATATCTGATGGCTGCTTTTTTTTAAGGACACTGGCACATCTTAGCAAGGCTTTGCTTTGGTATTTGCCTACAAAAATGTAGCCTTTGCTTGAAAAAAATGTTTGGCACAAACAAAACATTTTTTAGTCTCCACTTACGAGCTAGATCAATTTGTTCAATACCAGAAAAAGTTAGTAAGTTATGTGGAATGCTCTTACATGTGTTGCATTGATTCCTAGACTCCTTGTTAATTATGTACGCTTTATGGTATTTAATAATAAAGAATTCTTTAAAGGATTTTGGGTTGTTTACAATATTTTCTAACAACAACAAAAAGTGCCGTAAATTCATTTCTACAATATCATGATGGAAAAATGTGCTAAAGTATTTCCATAACTCAAATGTAGTCCTTTGGCATTAGCTCTGAGGCAGTAAATTTAGAAAATTAGGACCAGATGAATTTAAAATAGAAACTTACATAACTTTTACATTGTATGGATGCGTGTGTTTTCCTAAATGTGTGTGCTCGGTGCAGTGTTAATGAAATTTAACTTTCACACGTCATTTCAGCAATTATATGCATGCAATTTGACCTTTATGGACAATATTCTTAGACAATATAAGCCCACCACTGAATATGTATTTATAAAGAGAGATGGATTTAATTCAATTATATCAAATATATTTAAATAAAAACAAAGACACTATAGGAAGTGCTAAACTTATGATGAATTGTGACAGTTAATTGAGGCAGCCATGTGATAACTTCAATTGATAACCCCTACCCAGTGGTGAAATATAAAATTTGTTACTACTGGTTCTGTGGGTGTGGTTTGGTGGTGGTGGTGGTGTAATGTGACTGGGTGGGCGTGGCCAACTTTTTTTTTTTACTTTAAAACCATTTTTTCTACAACCTCTTCGGCTGAAGAGGTTGTAGAAAAAATGCTTTTAAAAGCCTCTGATGATCCCAACTGATCCGCATGATCGTCAGAGGCTTTAAAAAAAAAAATTTAAAAGCATTTTTTCGGCCGAAGAGGTTGTAGAAAAAATGCTTTTAAAAATAATTTTAAAAAGCCTCTGATGATTGCGCAGCTCAGCTGGCCATGGGGGCAGGGCGGGGGCAGGGATTTTTGCTACCGGTTCTCTGAACCACCTGCCTCCATTGCTACCAGATCAGGCGATCTGGTCCAAACCGGGAGCATTTTACTCCTGCCCCTACCACTGCTTTCTCTGTGGCAATCAATTACAAAGAACATGGGGCTGGGGAAGTCATGGGAGACCTAGCACAGGCCCAGGCCACCCTGCCCTAGGCATCCCCAACCCCGAGTCACACCGTGCTCTGCTTCCTGTCCCTTGGGGTCCCTGCCAGCCTGCTTTCTCACCCCACCAGGTCTCTGCAAGTTTTCCTATGTTTACTAGCTGGCAGTAAAACAATTACTAATTTTTTCATTAACAGCAAGAAACCAATGGTTTTGCTCTTTTCAATCAGCTGGTCTGGTGATCATCAAACTTGTGGGTATAGAATGGTTAGTTTCTCACTGCTATTGACCCAGCAACAGATATGGCCGTCAGGGCTGAAAAGGTAACCCACTTACCACCCAGAAAAATGCTCTTCCCCTCTCTATCTGAAGATTCACAAAATCAGTGGCCTTCGGGCTTTTGCACAGTTGTGTTCTGTAGGGATTTTTATAAGTCATGAATGTTGCCGCATGAAATATGACTACTTGTTTAATTGTGATAATCTGAAGAGTGTTTTGAGAAAAACTTGTTCACCTGGTATTCAATCTAATACAGAGGTGTCAAACTAGGGGCCAGATCTGGCTCTCAGGGTACTTAGGTCTGGCCTGTGGAGCTATCCTTGGCCGGCCCTCTCGAGCTCTGTTTTCACTGGCAGAGGGTTGCAGGAGGCCACCACAGGTGAAAATGGAATTCAGGAACCCATTTTCGCTGGCAGAGCACTCAGGCCACCCAGGCACCCCCGACATGAGTGATGTTGAGCTGGCCATGCTCACCCTGGCCACACCCACCCTGGCCCCCTGAGGTCAAACACAACCCTGATGTAGCCCTCAATGAAACCAAGTTTGACACCGCAGGTCTAATATCTTATAAATGATTATAAAATGCCAGATTAGGGCATTTTAATTCTTTCATTGCCATACTGAAATTATTTTATTCAGCTCTGATGGTTATTCAGGGTTTTTGTTTTTTGTTTTTTTGTTCTTTTAGCAAGTAGGTTTTAGTACTTTTATATGGCTGATATCCTTATGCTGGTGCCCAAATCCATGCTAACTTTGCAGCTTGGATTCAGATTTTACTCTATTGTGCTTTATTATGTTAATTTAGTTTGGAATCTTTTCATGCGGAATCCTTTCTCTAAAGCAAACGCATTCAATATTCTTATTTTAATATATTCCTGGGTGGGGGAGCTGTTTGCATTTGATGTTTAAAAACCAGAACTGTGGGTGTTTTGCGAAATGGAAAAGAAAAAAAAAAGGGAGGGGGGAGTCAAATAAAGCCTTGGTAATGCAATATTGAATCTTTTTCCTGCTTTGTTCACCAAGAATCCTGTGTCACAGTAACACCATTGTTCCGATCTTTTGAAAGTCACATTTCCTAATTACTGGGATGGGCTATGGAGGAAATCAGAAAGTCTGTATTTGTGTGTGTGTGCTTGTGTGTGTAGGAGAAAAGAGAATAATACATATTTGAAAATTACAACGGTATTTCAGTTAAAGAGGCCTGAAGTAAATCCAATGTGTTTGTGGGAGTTATGGGCACTGGATTTTGTTTGGTAAGAAGTTTCCAGTTTTTCTTAGCGCCTGGGGAGGGAAAAAAAGCTCTCTCTTTCTTTGCTCTTGGCTCAAGTGGGAGTTGCCACTCTCATTTTTTTCATAAAACTTCTGAAGTGTGTCTATGTATTAGAGTGGCTACTTTTAGGTGGGTGGGGAACAGAGAAGAGAATGGGCATTCAGAGCAGCAGAAGATTGCCTGCTCGGCTTTGTTTCGAACTGAAAGAAACTTTGAAAGTGTCATTAGAAGCAATTGACTGCCGCCGAGCGACAGCTGTGCATTCCATTCTTCCTTCCCTTCTCTACATAGTTCAGATTCTTCTCCTGCTTCCAACACACCAGCTTGTGACTGACTGGCAAAAGAGTGACCAGAACTGCAGCCATGAATCCATCCTTAATTCCAACAGGTTAAATATGCAGCCATTTGCAAGAACAGATACAATGTGTGATAGAGGCAGCATATTGCTTTTAGTTTATGTGAAGTTTTATGTTCATCAGAGCTTCTTAAACACCCAAGTCTGAATTCCACGTCTAACCATTTACGTTTAGAACAAACGGGTATGGTTTTGTCTGCTTTGGGATTTCTGTACATACCACATTTTGCTTAGGGCAGTCTACAGATGGAGTTCCATAGGTTGTCCCGTCAGCATCTGGTATATGGATGATCCGTATACCAGACACAACCTGGATTAGGTATTAGGTATTCCCTGTTTCCATCTATAATTTCCCAGTGCACAAAAAATAGTTACGAACATATAATTATATAGTTGAGCTTTGCTCTGAACTTATACATTCCTCTGGGACATATCCCTCCACTAAAGATATACAGAGCAAGACCACAAGAGTAATTAGGTTTTACACAACTGATTTTGCACTATTAATGGAATTTCCTGTTTAATAAAAAGGATTACGAATAGTCTTAGAGGCATTCGTGGAGTTTAACTGGCCACAAGGACATTTCTCTTTGTTGTGGATGCATTGCGTTCTGGGAACATAGTCTATTTTGTGCAAGTGAAAGGGATGGAAGCCACATTAGAAGCTTCAAAATTTTCCAAACAATACACGCAGGTCTAGAATGGACTTGCTACAGGGGTTAAAGAAGAGGAAAACAAGGGAATGAAGCCCACATTTGTTGGGATGGTGATTCAGAGTTTCAAGGGACAATGGGATAAATTGAGACAGTATTTTGTAGCACTGCAGAAAGTTGCAAATGAATAACCTCTTCCAGCAAAACTTATGACTTGACAGCACCAATTTCTTTCTTTCTTTCTTCAAAATCAAATTTTCTTCCCCAGCCTCTATCTTGAGCAACATAGTTTTTCCAGAAGTTTTCAGTTCCTAATAGCTCCAGACAGCATGGCCAATGACATGGAGCTGACTTAATTTGTTGGGGCCACAACACACATAAGAGATCACACATCAGATCTGGTTTTTGTGACATGACATGATCTGAAAGTGAGAGGCACTGAGCTTTGCCCCTTGTCATAGGCAAATGACTCTCTGATTGCTATGGAGTTTCATTGGGTGATACCCCTCTGAAATGGGAAGGGACCTGTCACATGTATAGAACTTTGGGTTTTTAATCTACTAATAGGCAACAGGAGATAAATAATCCAAGTAGCCAGGTATCTAACCTTTATATAGAGGTGAATAATATATATAGTTACTAGCTGAATACCCATGCTCCACTACGAATCTATGTGATCGGACTTGATAAATCGACACTTACAGCTTGAAAATTAATGAGTAATTTAATTTTTTACTCGGGCTTGCCCCACAGAAGCCTCTCCTATCTCCTTTTCTCTCTCAGGCTTTGCCCCACAAAGGCCTCATCTTATCCCTTTCTCTTCCTCAGGCTGGTCCCATTGATCCTCTCCTATCCCCTTCTCTATCTTATCCTCTTCCATCCCTCAGGCTGGCCCCATTGATCCACTCCAAACTCTCAGCCCACAGGCTGGATGAGTTACATCCTGGCCATGCCCAAGTGGCAGTTGGAACAGAGCTCTTTTCAGGTGGGGACAGGGAGTAGAACATCTAACTTCTTAGCATCAAAGCATGTTAATAATAATATAAGAAATACTAATAATCTGATGGTCATTTCGAAAAATCCTTTCTAAGCGAGCACCTAGAAGCCAAGAGGAACATACGTGCCAAATTTCAAATTTGTAGACTTTACGGTTCTGGAGATTTCGTGATGCTGTGTGAGTGTTTTTCGCTTTTATATATATAGATAGATATAAATATATCAAAATGACCTATTCTTTTGACTCCACTCTCCAGTTTACAAGGACAAGGCATGATTGGGATTATATCTTTCCTCTCGCCCTGGCATTGAGGCGAGCTCTAGTAAAGACCCAAGTATATTTAGGATAAGTAAGTGACTTTTGGTAACCCACTGAAAAATGACTCTGACTTTTTCGAAAAGGTTAGTACATCCTTGAAGTTTGATTAAGTTCACCTTGTGGCTCTTCGATCATTTGCTTAACTGACTCTTTTGCTCAGTTTAAGCTAGCGGTCAGCTGATTGCATCAGAGACAAATGCTTGCAATTTGGCTACAATGCAACCCTGCCACTTGGATTTGTGTCAGGTGAGTGCTGATAACAGCAGTAATCCCATAGTCATCAGGTTAATCCAGATCCAAGCAAACATATATGCTTTGACTTCTATTCTAGAGACCATTTTCTAATCTTGGTGTCATGTTGGGCATACATCTAAGTATCATAAAAAGCCCAAATGAATTTTTGATATGTATCAGAATTAGGAAAAGGCTCCTGACTGTACATTTATAGGGCAGTTGTGCTATTCGTTTAAGGGCACATAGCTTGACTGTAGCAGATATATAATTCCCTCCAGGGGTGGGTTCTACTTACCTTTGCTACCAGTTTACAACAGGGCCGCGTGCGTGCGCTTCTGCACATGCGCAGAAGCTCCCTGATGACATCAGGGTCAGTGGGCAGAGTCTCCCGCCGGTTTTACTACCAGTTCTATAGAACCACTCCGAACCGGGGGCAACCCACCACTGATTCCCTCCCTGATTCATTTGGCATCCTTTATTCTGATGGAGATACACAGTTTATTTGAGTAGTTTACTCTGTTTTAAAAATCTAATCTGCCCTTCACCGTGATTATTAATATACCAGCCACGAGTCTTAGGGTTGTCAGGAAAATATTTCTAGGTTTTTGATCATTGATAATTACATTTTTTACAAGCAATGGTGCTACAAGGTCTGATTAAGCCAACTAATGCCCCAGGCAAATGCTAGCAAAGATGCTGCCCTACAGAAGTGAAACCCTCACATCATGCAATGGGAGGTGGGGTGGGTGGGAATGTGATAACCTCCAAATCAAACTTTTAAGATTAACACATTCACCATGCTGAAGAATATGTTTCTTTTTTTAAAAAAAATATTTTATTAAATTATAGAATAAAATGCAAAAATACAAAAGCAAATTGTAAGACACAGTGGGGAGAACTGTGTCCTCATCTCGCTTAATGGTTAATTCAAGGTTGAACAATGAAAATACAGGTAGTCTTCAACTTATAACCACAATTGAGCCGAAATTTCCACTGCTAAGCATAATAGGCATGTGAGTTTTGCCCCATTTTATGACCGTTCTTGCCACAGTTGTTAAGTCAATCACTGCAATTATTAAATTAGTAACGTGGCTGTTGAGTGAATCTGACTTCCCCACTGACTTTGCTCGTCAGAAGGTTGCAAAAGGTGATCACATGACCCCAGGACACTGCAATCATCATAATGACAGTTGCCAAGCATCCAAATTTTGATCATGTGACTTGAGGATGCTATAACAGTCTTTAAGTGTGAAAAATGGTCATGTCACTTTTTTCAGTGTCATTTTAACTTTGAATGGTCACTGAACAAATGGTCATAAGTGAAGGTCTACCTATAATGACTAACATCTAGTTTTTGGTATACCGTGTTTCCCCGAAAATAAGAACCTTTCTTATATTTTTTTGAACCCTGAAATAAGCACTTGGCCTTATTTTTGGAGAGGTCTTATTATTTTGCTCTGCTTGCTCTTGCAAGCAGAGCAAGATGGGGCTCCTCTTGCCATCTTACCTGATTTCCAGCTCTGCATTTAAATATTTTCAGGGGGAGGCTTATTTTAGCACATGCGCTCAAAAGCCCAATTGGGCTTATTATCAGGGGATGTCTTATTTTTGGGGAAACAGGGTAGTTTAGTTGTTTGTTTGTTACATTATACAATTGACTTTGGGCAGTGTACAATACAGTCTACCATTAAAAACATACCACAAAACAAATTAAAACCAATTAAAACAATAAACAAAGTTAAAAAACACAAGTGAGAGAATATTACACATACCACATAGTATATTATGGCCCCATCCTGATAGACATGAATAAATAGAATTAGTTTTAGTTTCTTCCTATATAATCTCAATTGCACAACGATCGAACTGGTGACAACTAAATTGGGTCTTTTTCATTCCTCCAAGCGTTGTTGGAAAAGCAAATTTAGCCTTTAGAGAAATTCTGATTTACTCATTAGGCCCAGGGTATCAATGATGAAGTATTTTCTTAACTGGGCAAGTAACAATGAAACAGCCTTTATTATTGTTGTTGTTGTTGTTGTTGTTGTTGTTATTAAATCTTTAATGAGATTCACAGCCTTTGAGGCTGGTTAATAGCTCAGCAGCTCAAGTCCTAACCAAGGACCTAGGAACTGTTAAGGTATCGTCGGAGGATGTAAGCTGTTCTGAGTAAGGTGGTTTTTTGTAGAATTAGAATGTTCAAATTATTATTATTATTATTATTATTATTATTATTATTATTATTATTATTATTATTATTATTATATCAAAGTATGAAGAAGAAAATGGGAACAGGTATTAATCATAGGATCCAGGGGAGTTCAGATAATCTCTCTTCAACAGTATTCTCTGCAGTGATAGCTGAACAGGAGTTTATTTAGACCTTAATAATTACTTTACTGAGACTAAATGTATTTGTCTTATCTGGAATTCTAGGTTTCAGATTGTTGTGGCCTCTTGTTTTTTTAGTGTTCCCCTTTGCCTATAAACTCCTTTTTATATCTAGAGCAGGAGTGTCCAACCTTGACAACTTTAAGATTTGTGGACTTCAACTCCCAGAATTCCCCAGCCTGGAATGCTGGGGTCACTCAGTTGGGTCACTCAAATTAAATCAAAAGTATTCTGGTCCTTCTCCTCCACAGCCTTAATTACAAAAACCTTGGCGTAGGTGTAACCCACAAATGATTCCTGAGAGCTGTGTTAAAGTCAGGAGTTTGGATGATAACACTAGAAGTTTATGATATAATTGGACATCTTAAAATCTAGAGCCTCTATGATTGTCATAAAAGAAACATTTTTTTCCTTCTATTCAAATGTCTCTGATTCTTGGAGATTACCTGGCCAAGTCCCTGCAGTTTTCTTGACAAGGTTTTTCAAAAGTGGCATGCCATTGCCATTTCCCTAAGGCTGGAAGAAAGTGACTGGCCCAAAGTCACACAGCTGACTTAAGCAGGCCTAAAATTCAGAGTCTCCTGTTTCTGGCCTGATACTTTAATTACTAAACTAAACTGGCTGCATACCCCTTCTTATGATTAAATAGATGCAGCCACTTTAAAAGGCAGACAAATCTCCATTTTCAGCAGAGAGGTAGAACCAGTGATGGGATTTAGCCAGTTCGCACCACTTCAGGAGCCCCGGTTGTTAACTTTCTGAGCAGTTTGACAAACTGGTTTTTGGAAGAAATCATTAGGGCAGAGAACTGGTTGTTAAATTACTTGAATCCCACTACTGGGTAGAACACATTTGTACTAGTGATATGGATGATACTTATTTAGGTATTTATTTATTTATTTTATTTATTTGTTTGTTTGTTTAGTTATTATTTATTTAGTTATATATATTTTAAAATAGATAGTACTAGTACTTGCCCATAACAGAAATTTGATTAAAGTGCTGTTTTACATATAGGCAAGTAAGAATGGTCTCTTCAACAAGTAAAGGAAAGTAACTTTCTCTCTTAGCTTTAACTTTGGTTAGGGTTTTTTGTACTTCATGTACTTCATGTTCATAGGAGCCCAAATAATCTGATCAATTCAAGTTAACCAAGTTTAATCTGCTGTACAAACACAGCCAGTGTTTTCAGCCACGTGTCTTGCTAGCTCTAACGCCAGCAGTGGAGAAGGGGGGAAAAAAATCTCTTGTTAAACTTGTTTTTTCCCCTCCAAAGTCATCCGATCCATCCAGTATCTGATTGAATCGGAACTCTATTTTCCTATTGCGCGAATATGACCTTTCCCTCAACTACCTGCTTCGTCCATTAAGAGAGAGAGGCTTGCAAAGCCCAAGATTTGATCTTGTGTAAACAGGCTATTTTCCATCGTGTGCCAGGAAGGGGGAGGGGGAGGTTTGTGCGTGTGGGTGCCCACACCCATAATTCTGTGTGCCCCACCCCACGCATGCATGGTGACCCCCCTCCCCCCCCGCTCCTGGCACATGTTGGCCCAGTAGGCCCGTTTTTCTTTCTCATCTGGATCCAGATCCTCTCTATGTATCGGGGAGGGCGAAAACAGCCTCCCTCACCTTGGAGGCCCTCTGGAGGCCCAAAACGGCCCCTTTTCCAACTTTCGGTTGGACAGGAAATGAAGTTTTTTGCTGTCTCCAGCCTCCAGAGACTCCTAGAATCTCCCTCCTGTTTCCTTACTTCTGGTAGGCCCAGAAGGCCTGAAAATCAGCTGGCTGGCACGCACATGCACGCCGGAGCTGAGCTGGTGTGCCAGGCGACATGGCTCCACGTGCCAACTGTGGCACGCGTGCCATAGGTTAACCATCACGGGGCTATAATGATCTTTGTGACTGCTCTGGAGAAAGATGGGCCTGGGCTGTGTGGGCAAGACAGAATGGCACATGTTCATGCAGCCCCCAGGTAGATGTTGGATGATTGGTATTGCTGAATGTTGTAGAAAAAAAGTAACAACTGTGTCAGCCCTGGAGGCCATCTTTAACTTTGGATCTTCAGGGCTGCCACATTCGGTGGATATGCATGCTGTGGGATACAGGAGGGGGGTTGGATGGAGACAGAGTGAGATGTATAGCCATAACAACATTATTTTCCCTGGGAGTCAAGGACGTTCAGCCTGCACCTGGAGAGGTGTGATTGGGAGACAACTCCAGTTGGGACAGCAACCTGATTAGTCCATATGATGGGCATGAGGGTGCAGGGGAAGGGACTTTGACTTCACTTTCGGTGGGAAAAACCCGGGGCCTTTCAGATTCGGGTTTTCCCAGATGTGCCAATATGACATCTCTAGTAAAATGGAACTTTGAGGAAAATGATTGCCTTGGACGTTTACTTCTGTTGGGGGTGTTACTTGGAACCCTAACAAACTGGTTTGCATAACCAGGGCTGAACTGACTAGATAGTACTCCTCTCTTTTACTTTAATAAAGTTTCCTTCCTTCCTTCCTTCCAATATGGATTGGATCTGCACAAGACTCTAGGCTAGAATATGGTTGGTTAAATTTTACATCAATTCTTTGATGAAAACCTAGACTCAGTGGAATGCTATGTAAGTTTATTTAGAAGAAAGGGTCACTATTTGATAGAGTCAGTTTCCAGGAAAGCCTGCAGAGCAAAGAAATACATAAATAAAGGCCTGGAAAATCTCAGATTCCACTGACAAGAGATTAATTGGCATTTCACTTACTTGACCTCCAATGATTCTAACCGTATGTTTAAGCTGCCCTCCAAAACCAGTCTTAGCCTACAAAGTTCAAGCATAGCCCACATTAAAATAGCTGTTTCAGCATCCAGTTTTATTGGATTTAAGTGTCAGATACTAAATTTTCTAAAAGGGAACAGTAATATAATATCAGGTTGTAAAACCATTAACATCCAGGGTTGTTTGGAAAACGTAAGTATGTTGCACTGACCACAAATGTCCTTTAAAGAGTTTGTTTTACTTTTGCAGTTCCACCATCTTCGGTATCACTTTCCTAGTGGATTCAGTTTCAGACATTTTGGGGAATACAATCACATTGTGAGTGGTGTAAAAATAATTGCAGTTCAGCTGGAGTCTTCTATACCCGGAGAGAATAAATAAAATTTTGAAGAAACTCTCAAGAATAGTAGGATATTTTTTTAAAAGATTCAGGTTGAATATTCTTGACCTTAAATATTGTGGGCTTCCAAGTTTAAGATGTTGGGTTTGTTTTTCAGATAACTTAACCGTTTGCTTCTAAATGCATAACGAGATCTGTGGCCTACTTTAGAAAAAGAAGAGAGAAAAGAGAACAGAAATCTAATTCTACTGCTTAAATAATGCTCTAATTAATGATAAAAATATTCCTGACTAGAAAATTAGTAAATTTTGAATATGGGGATGAAGCACAAAAGACTTGTAACCGACCGACACACTGTTTGCAATTGTAATGGATGATGGATTTATATTTTATGTTTTGTTTAAAAACAATACAAAATAAAATAAAATAATCCTGACTTCCAGAGCAAGTTGGTAGAGCTCTGCCAGTTTTGTTCTACCTTGCTGTAAAGATAAAGGTTTCCCTGTGCAGCCATGTCCGATTCTAGGGCAGTGTGCATCTCCATTTCTTGGCCGAGGGACTGCCATTGTCCAAAGACAATTTCCATAATCATGTGGTCAGCACAACTATATGTCAAGGAGCACAGAATGCTGTTACCTTCCCAGCGAAGTGATGCCTATTAATCCACTTGCATTTTCATGATTTCGAACTGCTAGTTGGGTAGGAGTTGCAGCAAGTAATGGGAGCTCACCCTGTTATGCAGCGCTCAGGTCTTGAACCCAGGCTTTCAGCAGGGCCATCTGGGAGTTATGCATGGACTCCGGAGTCTCCAGATTAGATATCAGAGAGGCAGAGGAACAGGAGGAGCCTGTTCCTAACGTGCACATGCTCAGAGCTGCCAGAAGGCAAGAACAGTTAAAACTAAAAGGACAATTTGGGAGTAAGGCCTGGAGATGATCGGCCCCTCCCATAAGGCTTAAAAGAGGAGCAAAGGCACGTGGGCCCTTTGCAGAAAAGCAACTTTGTTAATTCTGTTCCCAGTCAGCATCTCTTTTTGATTCTGGACTCCGTGTGGCTTTGCCAAGTAGCTCTTTGGCAGAGTGTCAAGGGAGATAAACGTTGGTGATTATCCCGAAGGATTTCTCCCGAAGGACTTTTTGCAACTAATTGGGACTCAGCTGTAATGAATGTACAGTAATTCACAGCTGTTGCAATAAAAGAGGTTTTTGGGACTACTCATGTGTTTTAATGACTCAGGAAACCTAGGTCACAACACCTTACCTGCTATACTTAACTGGCTCTCATTATAGTAATTTCAAATTACCAGTTGCCAAAGAGGGTAACTTTCATAGGCAGTTTAGAAAACAAAGAACGTTTCTCAGATTAGAAAACATCAGAGGTTGTACTAATCAGGAAGCCAAGGAAGAACTTAAATATCCCAGTTAAACAAAAACTCCACAAGAAATTCCTTAAATCAGATAAAAATAATTAAGACCAGTGCTATTCACTGACTAACTATATGACAGTATTCAGAGCCATTCTGTTCGTCTATTTTCAGTTAAAGAAAGCATCAGTTGTCCATTACAAATTTCTTTAGGTTACTTCCAGCTGAATAGCTCCAGGTATTAGCAATAAAGGAAATTTCCATGTCAAATAACTTCCATTCTTCAGTCACAGACAGAAGTAAAACTGAGCTGCAGTCTTCTTCACTTCCGCTGACCTGGAAATGCCAAACTATTTAAGAAATCAAGAGCTCCCACTGGCTGACCAGTAAGACAGTACAAAGAGCATCATTTAGTCAGTGCCCTACCCCAAGCTTGATCTTGGAGTAAAAAAATCCTCATTCCCTTGCTCCCCACAGGAAAGAAATAAATGGCTAGCACCAGTGGTGGGTTTCAAAATTTTTTACTACTGGTTACTACTGGGTGTGGCTTGGTGGGCATGGCATGGCTTAGTGGGTGTGGCTTGGTGGGCATGGCAGGGGAAGAATACTGTAAAATCTCCATTCCCTCCCCACTCCAGGGGAAGGTTACTGCAAAATCCCCATTTCCCCCCGATCAGCTGGGACTCGGGAGGCAGAGAATAGATGGGGGTGGGGCCAGCCAGAGGTGGTATTTACTGGTTCTCCGAACTACTCAAAATTTCTGCTACTGATCCTCCAGAACTGGCCAGAACCTGCAGAAACCCACCTCTGGCTAGCACCCTATTTAAGCATTTTATACAAAAGCATTCATTTGTCTGGTTGTGTGCAAAAAACAATTTTCACCACACCTTTTGACAACAAGAGTTTGTTGTATAACTACATATATGGAGTGTGACATTTAATGCAGTGTTTTCGATTTGCTCCTGATGTGTTTACATTGGGTTTTTTTAAGCACATCTTGGGGACCCTCTTATGAATCTAGAAATAGCCCAATGATACCTAATAAAAGAACGAAAAACCAGATTCCCTGTTCAAGGTTGCTGGAAATCCAGCTGTATCTCCTCTGAAATGGAAACTTCGTACAGTAATCTGGTAAGAAAATGCAGCTTTCTGCTCATTTTTAGACCTTTGGATGCAGTCCGAGTCCATCTGTGTTTTAGGAATACTGGTGCAGATCCAAGTTGGTCAGAATAAAAGAAACAAATCCCAAGTCCTACTAGCAGAATGCTTTGAGTCTCAGACAAGATTTTTTTTTTTTTTTAGTTCAAATCATTTTGTCTGGCTGGAGTTTCTCCCAGTCAAGATAGTGAACGTCTGGCCAGGAATCATCTAAACCTCATTAGAAAGAATGGCAATAGTATTTCACCATTTCATTTCTCTCTGGCTTGCTCCCTAGTGAACTCAAGATTACTTTTTCACTATGACCTTTATTTCACAAATGCAACCAACGGGCAACCTGGGTCATTTTAAACAATTATGTTCTTGGAACTTGATTAAGGCATAAAAAAACAACTCTCCCCCTCTTTTTTTCCCCCCTTCTCCTTTGGAAGATAAACCTTTGTGGTTTTTTTATCACAGAAATAATATTTGAAGCATTATAGGAGACCGGGATAGGGGAAAGAAAGACCAGTTAAGATGCAGTGAATGTGAAAACTGTCAAAAGGTGAGTTGTAATCAAGAAAGGCAATTATACCTTCTTTTGTTTAAAGATGAGTCTATTTTTCTGTTTCTTGGAAAATAAATTAATTCCATCTTGGGCTGACTGCCTCACAGCTAAATTCAATGAAGAAAACCCAACTAAACCAGGGGGTGAGGGATTCTGCACCCCTAAAATCTATACTTATACTGAAACTGTTTTTGCTTTGCACAGGTCACCTTCAGGAAGTGAGGGAAGCTGAATGTCAACTCGCGAAGCATTCCTGACCTGCTTTCTAGTTGCCATAGGCAGGGTTATGGTGAATCGAGCCTTGCAGCTGCATCGAAGAACTTGCATTTCAGTCAAAACAAAGCACATTCCAGCCGGCAACGTCAAGGTCATCTCCAGGATGACCCACAGTGACTGGAGGGAGTGGCTTCTACAACCCACAAAATTGCTTCATTGGGGAATGTGATTGATGACGCACCTTGGGGGGGAGGAGGAAACATGGTTCAGAGCCAAGATGCGAATTAAGTGAGGTCAGAGTTGGCTTCACTTGGTTCATGCCAACATGAAGCTCCTAATAAATAACTGGATTTCTTTTGAAGCCTGGCTTGAGGCTCATGATTTAATTACGGCATCGGTCGGAACCCTGACACCAAGGTTGTGAAACACTTCTCTAGAACCACAAACGGGCCCTTCTGTGTACAGGTAGTGTTCGGCTTACAACAGTTTGTATAGTGATGGCTCAAAATTACAATGACACTGAAAGAAGTCACTTATGACCATTTTTCATACTTACGACCATTGCAGCATCCCATGGTCACATGATCAAAATTCAGACACTTGGCACCTAGTTCATATTTACGACGATTGCAATGTCCCAGGGACACGTGATCGCCTTTTGCAACCTTCTGACAAGCGAAGTCAATGGGGAAGCCAGATTCACATAGCAGCCATATTACTAACTTAACAATTGCAGTAATTCACTTAACAAGTGAGGCAAGAAAGATTGTAAAATTTTTACAATAGGGCAAAACCCACTTGACAAATGTTTCATTTAGCAACAGAAATGTTGGGCTCAATTGTGGTCGTAAGTCGAGAACTACCTGTACTTTACTTTCTGGTTCTTTTGTTCAGAGTCTCAGTGGACAAAGCAACTGTTCTACTACCACTATGAGACAATTGTTCCCTGTGTAATGCAATTAGATATTCAAAGCCCACTTCCTTACTTGCTAAATTCCTACGAAGAACTAAAATGCTGTTCCTGCAGATACTGAGATATTACTATCCTACACATGCTACACAAGCAACAGAAGCAAACAAAAACACTGTACTATTCCCAAATTCAAAAGGGACTGATCCCTGAATTCCTAAGAGCTATGGTGAGAAATAAAGGAAGTTTCAGTGAAAGCATATTCTGACTGTTCTGCATCTGCTGTGCCAATACTCGTTCCAACATTATCAAAAGGTTGTTTCTGTCATCACTCCCATTTTCTTTCCCTATGCCATCAAAAAATAGCATGAAACTGCACCACCATTATCTTCATTGACCATCTATGTAGAAAAACAAGAAAAGGAAGGTGTGGTGACGTGTGAATTCCCATCAGGGCTAAATGTCTATGGAGATTCTCAATCATCCAGGTCATGATGATTTTGGGCTACCCCACCAATCCGTTAGAACTGAAGAAGCTTCTTGGATAAGGAGAGAAATGTTTTCAAAAGAAGAAAAAACCAAGTAAGGAAAAAGCACCTTGTGTCCCATCAGGTCTGTCCTGGGCAGCGTTGTTCAAAAATGGCTTAACTTAATGGCTGCAACCATGTAATTATATGTGTGAGACCCAAAGATGCTTTTTTCAAGAGGCAACTGGACTTTCTTGTTTTTCTTTGAAGACATTTCACTTCTCATCAAAGAAGCTTCTTTAGCTCTGTGTGAGATTTCATATATGGCTGCCAGATCAGGGTTTTTAAAATTATTATTTCTCCGGTCCCCATGAACATCTCTGCTTCTTGCCATTACATACTGTTGGGCTCTGAACTGTCTGTAACCATGAAAAAGTGAAGTTAACCTATGGCAGCTGTGAAAAAAGTTCATGTTAGGGACAATTAGGAAAAGATTGAAAATAAAATTGCCATCACTAGAGTGACCCTTTACAAGTCCATAGTACGCTGGCACCTGACATACTATGGACAATTCTAGAGGGCCTCATTTGAAAAAAAAATATACAATTGGGAAAAGTATAGATCAACCAAGATGATTGGGAGGTTTGAATACTTTTCCAACAAGAAAGAGGGGATCGCAATTTGAGCCTCCAAAAAAAGCCCCCCCAAAATCAGAATCCGAGAGGGAATATAACTGAATTGCATAATGCGATGCATACCATGAGAAACTGAACAAGGGAAAATAGGTTTTCAATTCTCAAAACTGTAGCACAGACTTCTTGTTGGGAAACAAATCTTGGATGAATAAGGGCCTTCATCTGATTCAGCAGAGTTGTCCTTATATTCTTAATAGAAGAGCCTGCTCAGAACTGGGGTGCCAAAGCGATAAGGCTAGATTTGCTATCATCTCACAGTGGAAGAATAAATGACCAAGTAAATGATTCGGTTCCTGCGTTTGGTGCACATTATGAGAATGTATAAATCTCGAGCCACACAAAAGTCCCTGTGAAAAGTGATCCATAATCCACTAACTCAAGCCTTTCACAATTTTCCATCTTTAGTTTGGAGTTGCAATCCTAACGTATCTGCAATTGTGAAACTCTGATTAAAGTAAATTCCCCTTGTGAACGGAGGTACCCTGGGGGTTGTGAGAGAACAGAGAACAAAACCATAGGTGTGATCTGGTGGCTCCTACAAGACCAGACTTTTGTCTATAGAAAAGCTAATGTGGTCTGTCCCAGCCACTTTTTAACTAATCTCTTACGTGTTAGCTGTTCCACAACACGCTAACCTGGGGTTAATTTTATCCAGGTATCAAGTGTCAGGCCATTGCTTCAGCCACCTGTGATTTCTGATCAGTTATTTCAGTGTGGGCAATTCTGGGAGTTTTGAAGCCCACACATTTTAAAGTCGCTACACATCTTTAAACTTTAAAGAGGCTGAGAAACACGAAGCTGTTTGGACCTCGGGTTCCGTTTGACAAAGGAGGGCCCGAGAGTCGAAGTCAGCGGTTTCCTGTCAAAGAGTTTCGCTTTGAAAAGGAGAATTTCCTTTTGACACTTCGGGCCGCGCTCTTAAATCAGGTTTCGTAGGTTTCTTTGTGAGAGCTCGTATTTTTCCTCCTTCGGTGGTTTGCCGTAGCAGCACGAAGGACAAAGCCTGTGCAGAAGATCGGGCGAGAGGACTGAAGGAGCCAACCACCACCAAACCAACCAAGCAAGGTCTCTTTTCTTCTCGAACGGCCCTTCGAGCCAAGGCGGAGGAGAAAGCCGAGCGAGCGGCGGCCCCCGCGACTACCTTTCCTAGCCGTCGCTCGCTGGGGCCGTGTCACCTAAGGAATTCATTGAGAGAAACTCTGGTGGAGGAAGTCGTTTAAGTCAGGGCTCTCCAACCTTGGCAACTTTAAGCCAGGAGGACTTCAACTCCCAGAATTCCCCAGCCAGCTTTGCTGGCTGGGGAATTCTGGGAGTTGAAGTCCTCCTGGCTTAAAGTTGCCAAGGTCGAAGCAATACTTCAGATGACTTTCGCACTCAATCCCTAAAAGCGGCGTCCCGGATTGGGGGGAGAGAGAGAGCAAGAGAGAGAGAGCGAGCAGGAGGGCGGGCCTACGTCCGCTTCGTGGCCACGTTCCCCCCACCCCTCAGTCCTCCTGCGCTCGGCTGCCTTTCTCGCCAATCACGGCCCGGTATGCAAACGAGCCGAGCGTTTTGCCCGCTGCGAGCAAAACAATGAGCTCAGACTGGGTTGGGAAAGCGGAGCGGCTGCTTTTTTTTTTTTTTTTTTTTTTGCGTGCGAGGCGCCTCTTTGGCAAACCGGAGCGGCGCATCCCTTTCGGCGGCTCTTATTTACATTGCGCTTGAAGGCGGCGGGGAAATGGAGCGCTCGGCTCGCGCCAGCTGCTGGCTGTAAATCGGCCGCGTTTCGCCGAGCAGAGACCGAACCCCGCGCGCGCCTGCGAGCATGAAGTACAAGGTAAGGAAGAGATCGCCGGGGTTGGGGTTGGATGGGGGGGGGGGTGCGGGGGGGGGCGCTGAGTGCACGCGCGGGCGGGTGAGCAACTTTTCCAGCTGCTCGTTGCAAAAAAGAAGGGACCGAGTCGCTTTCGGATACATCTCGGAAAGAAAAGACGGAGCGAACGCCCCCGGATGATGCCCAAGCAGCTTCGATGTGCAAACAGGTCTGTCAAAAAAAAAAAAAAAAAAAAAAAGGGTCCCGGGAGAATTTAAACTGGAGGTGTGTGTGTGGGTGTAGTAGTGTGAAAGCGGGAGCTTGCTACCTTCCTGCCCTGACACCTTTCAGATCGACTTTATTCCCGCCTTTTAAGCGGAGCTTTCCAGACCTGGCATCCTGCAGATGCTCTCAGCTCTCCTCAGGATTTCAGTCGGATTCGGAAGGGACCTTGGAAGGTCTTCTAATCAGCCCCCTGTTCAAGCAGGAGACCCTGTACCGTTTCCCACAAGGGTGAAATTTATCTCCAGTGATAAAGCGCCCACAGCTTCTGAAGCAGGGGTGAAATCCAGCAGGTTCTGGAGAACTGGTAGCGGAAATTTTGAGAACCGGCAAATACCACCTCTGGCTGGTCCCAGGGTGGGGTGGGAATGGTGATTTTGCAATATCCTTCCCCCTGGAGTGGGGAGGGAATGGGGATTTTGCAGTATCCTTCCCCTGCCATGCCCACCAAGCCACACCATGCTCAAGCCATGCCCACAGAACAGGTAGTAAAAAAATTTGCATGTCACCACTGTTCTGAAGGCAAAAGCTGTTCCACTCGTTAATTGTTCTCACTGTTAGGAAGTTTCTCCTTGGTTCCAGGTTGCTTCTCTCCTTGATTAGTTTCCATCCATTGTTTCTTGTCCTGACCTCTGGAAAATAAGTTGACCCCTATCTTCCTTGTGGCAGCCCCTCAAATGCTGAAATACTGCTACCATGTCACCCCTAGTCCTTTTCTCTATACTAAATGGTAGTTGCCCACATCCAGAGGGTGCCAGGCTGAGAAAGGCTGTTCTAAACTTTGAGGAGGGATGCTTCCAACATGGGAACTTTTTTGCTGCCAAGATACCAATACGTGCCAGGCATTGGCATCATTTTTGCTTCCCTGGAGCAAAGTTCCTTTTAAGAATAAAATCTCACATGGTTCTGAGTCAAGCACATTGCATCAAATAAGACCCACACAATGCCCTTTATCTAAGCCTAAATCCTGTTGAACTAAGGAATTTGATACACGTCATGCTGCCAAATTTATTACTTACAAATAAGTCTGTTAGCTCAGTTTTGTCATAAGCATAGCAAATGTTTAACTTTTCTGACTAAGACGGAAGGCGAAAATATGACAAATCCCTCATAAAACCATGTAAATCAGTCTTGAATGGGCAGCTAAAAGAGAAGCAGTTCTGATTGCATTCAGTTACTTATGAACATCTGCGTATTTGTGAATCTACAGGTAATCCTTAACTCACAACAGTTCATTTAGTGACCATTCAAATTTACCACGGCATTGAAAAAAATGACTTATGACCATTCTTAACAGTGATGACTTGAAGCATCCCTGTGAACATGTGATCAGAATTTACATGCTTGGCAACGGGTTCATACTTATTACCCTTGCTGTGTCCCAAGGTCACATGATTACCATTTGCAACCTTCTGACAATCAAAGTCAATGGGGAAATGAGATTCATTTAACAACCAGGTTACTAACTTATCAACTGCAGTGGTTCACTTAACAACTGTGGCAAGGAAGCTCATAAAATGGGGCAAAACTCACTTAACGAAAAAAAAATGTGGGGCTCAATTGTGGTCATAAGTCAAGAGCTACCTGTATTAATGTTGCCTATGCAAAAATGACAACCTCAGATATGCAGATGATACCACTGTAATGGCAGAAAGTGAAGAGGAACTAAAGAACCTCTTGATGCGGGTGAAGGAGGAGAGTGCAAAACTTGGCTTGAAACTCAACATTATGAAAACTAAGATCATGGCATCTGGCCCTCTCAATTCCTGGCAAAAAGATGGGGAAGAAATGGAGATAGTTTATTTTCTTGGGCTCCATGATCACCGCAGATGGGGACTACAGCCAAGAAATTAAAAGACGCTTGCTCCTGGGGAGGAAAGCTATGGCAAATCTAGACAGCATACTAAAAAGCAGAGACATCACCCTGCCAACAAAAGTGCGTATAGTCAAGGCTATGGTTTTCCCAGTTGCAATGTATGGCTGTGAAAGTTGGACCATAAGGAAGGCTGAGCGCCAAAGAATTGACGCCTTTGAACTAAGGTGCTGGAGAAGACTCCTGCGAGTCCCTTGGACTACAAAGTATCAAACCGGACAGTCCTAGAAGAGATCAATCCTGACTGCTCTTTAGAAGGCCAGATCCTGAAGATGAAACTCAAATACTTTGACCACCTAATGAGAAGGAAGGACTCACTGGAGAAGAGCCTAAACCTGAGAACAATTGAGAGCAAAAGAAGAAGGGGATGACAGAGAATGAGGTGGCTGGATGGAGTCACTGAAGCAGTAGGCGTGAGCTTAAGGAGATGGTAGAGGACAGAAAGGCCTGGAGGAATGTTGTCCATGGGATTGCGATGGGTTGGACATGACTTCGTGACTAACAACAACAACAACAACAAAGCAAAAATGATAAAAAAGATTGCATTGTGAGCCGTTCAAGCTCTGACTCTAAGCAAGACAAGTATTTCTTTGGCTTTTCTGAAATCATAAATAAGGATTTGTTTCCTGGTACTTAGAAAATAGTTTTTGTGACATAAGAATCAGTTGTTGACTTGAGAGGAGGTAGAATTTCTCCTTGTCTTGTGCAAGTATATGTAGACGATGTGAAAAGATGTTTTCCCCCCGTGAAATACCATGTTTTGATAAGCAGTACTGTATAATTGCAGAATAATTGCTTGTTTACTTTAAGTAGATACGCTTTAATGGACAGTGGGGCAAAGTGCTAGCTTCCTCGATCTGATGCTTCTAGATACGATGGACTATACTTTTTGGTATTTCAGGCCTTGGTAGTAGATGTTGGGAATTGTAATCCAGGACATCTGGACTCAGGCAAGAGAGCAAGGGATGATCATTATGATTTCTGTACACTAAATTCCTTACGTAAATGGGATTTGTTCTCCTTTTAATAAAGAGGCTATAATTTCATTCACTGGAATTTCAAATTTACTAGAAATCTCTTCATTCCAATTGGAATAATTTATTGTCTTTCCAAACTACTTATTTTATTATTTTAATTTTGTGTGTGCCTGCTCAGAAATCCCACTGACCTCAATATATACATTTACAAATAGGGAAACTGTGGTTTGATTGCTGCTAGAGTAGAACTCTGTAAAATTTACCTGAGTAGAATCTAGGACAGCCTTTTTCAAACTTGGCAACTTTAAACAGCTAACAATGGGAATGGGAGTGACTTCTAACTTCCTGCCAGCTTCCCCATTGACTTTTCTTCTAGAAAGCTGGCAGGGAATATTGGAAATGACAATGATGTAACTTCAGCTGACCATGGCAGCACAGAAGTAGCCAAAACTTGGCCAAATTTTAATCCCACAGGAGTCATGGGTCTCAGATTTTGGATGCATTTTGTAAATTAACCCATTTGTGACAGGTTGATTCAAAAATCATTGCCCTTTGTTGCACAGTGATGCAATATTCAAATGGACACAAAGGTTTTAGTAGCATATAGAGTCATGCCTAAAGAGAAATATAATACCTAAAAGTAATCTATTTGTGGTTTATCAGAATTTACCAGGCACCTGCAAACTGCGTGTTATGTAGACACTTATAAATTATAATAATTGCACACCTATTGCAGTTATTGCATGATTACCAGAAAATTGACAGAAAGATCCTTGAAGGCCAATAGGAAACATCCATGAAACTAGTGCAATTTTCCTACTGGATTATTACTGCTATCATGCCATTGGTGCATGTTGAAGCTGTGGGCCAACATATTTGCAACACCATTGGTTGCAAAAACCTGGTTAGGAGTAATGTAATTAACTCTTTTTCTGTAATTTTACTAAAAGTGCCTCTTCCCATTTCCTGAGAGGAATCTCAAGCAGCTGAAATCATAAGACCCCCCTGCCTACCTGCAATTTGACTTCAATTAGCCATAGTACTAGGGCCAACAATTGGTGTCTTTAGGGTTGGTGTGTCTACTAGGGCCTTAATACCACTGTAAGGCCCATTGTAGGTATGTGGTTTGATACTGTATAAAGTGTTGTGTTTGTTTCTCACTTTCCTTGTAATCTCCAATCATACTCTGAGACCTAGATGAAGAGTTGAAAAGTAGTTAAATCAAGCCACCCAGTTCTGTTTAGAGCAGTGGGAAACCCTGTCATAGCCCAGGGTGTTCTCCAAACAGGAGCTGATTCAATCACAAGCATCCGGAAGAAGCAGAAGGAAGGCAGAGGACTTGCAGTTGTTACTGTGACTTGGAGAGGACAGACTACTCATTTACTCAGACATGCTGTTGACGTGTCCCAAATGAGAGTGGAATTATGTTTGTTGCTGACCCCTAATTTTTTTCTTATTTTTTTTTTATTTTTTTGCTTTTCAAATTGGATGGTTAGAGGCAACAGGAACTGGGTAGTGATGTGTAATGTTGCACAAATGAGCAAGGCTGATTCTCTGTCCTTTTGCTTTTCTCTTCGAGGGTTATTTGAGAGGCACTCGACTTTTTTTCGTAGTGAAACTGAGTGGACATTGCATGGCTTAATGGTCAGCAATTTGTGACTAATATCAGCCAGTGACCACCCAGCCTCATCCTAAAAAGTGTCATCATGTGAGGCCTATGAACTGCATCTTTCCTATTTATATAACAAGACTATAAGATCATGGAAGGAAACTGCAGCATGCCTTTTTCTCTAATTATTCAGCAGGCCAAAAGATGTAAAATGGTGGGAAAGCAGAAGTGGGGAAGAGAAGGAACAGGTTCTACTTTCACGCTGTTCTTTGCAGTGTTCCCTCAAACGGGTTCCCTCAACCCTCAAACGGAAGTGGGTGCCATTCATCCAAAAACTCTGTTTGCTATCTGAATTCTGGAGCCTCCCAACTCTAGCATAGCCTGTCTTAAAATTGTGCTTCGGGGTTCTTTTCAAATGGAAATTCTATTAAGCTTCTACCATATTTTAGCTCTGAAAGGAATATCGCAAAGCATAAGTATATGTCTCAGTTTGTTGGCATAGGTTACAGTAAGTCTCTTCATATGTAAGAAATGGGACAAAGGGAAAATTGCCCTTTCTTCATGTTATGGTTTGGTGAATGTACTCTTTAGAAAGAATGGCCTGAGAAGGACTGGTCCATTAATCCTACTGAAAGCCCAGCTTCATCAAGCTTCTAGAATTACTGGACTATATCCAGTATATAGTATGAAAATAATCTACCTAGTGCAACATGGCCTAATTATGGCTTGCTTCCATTCTCCTAAGCAACTGCAGATATCTAATTCTTCTAAATTCTGATTCTAGGCAATGTTTTGCTCTGATACAGTGGGAATCATTTTTGTAAACAGCTGTCATTACTATAATTAATGACAACTATATTTTTATATATCTTACTAAATGGGTAACATGTCTGATGTTGACCAGTTTATATGCTTGGATTAGTCGGACAATTTTGTGCTGAATTCAACAACTTCAAGATAAGCAGTATAGTATTCTAAGAATTGCAGTTCTTAGAATTATGACATAAAGCTGGGTAAAACTTGGATGGAAAGTCACCAGGAAATTTGAGGATCATAAAGTAGATGTAATGAGTTGTGACAATAACTTGGGATATTGGAAGAAGAGCCACAGTTTGGACCAGGGGTCTCCAACCTTGGCAACTTTAAGACTTGTGGACTTCAACTCCCAGAATTCGCAAAAGCTGGCTGAGGAATTCTGGGAGTTGAAGTCCAGAAGTCTTAAAGTTGCCAAGGTTGGAGACCCCTGGTTTAGACAACAGTCCAGTGTATCTCAGCCTTGGCAGCTTGAAGATATGTGGACTTCCAAATCCCCAAATTCTGAGAGTTGATTGACGTCTACACATCTTCAGGTTGCCAAGGTGAAGAAACACTGCAATAGTCTGGTAAGAGAAATCTGAATCCAAAGCAGGTTTGGGGTGGAGAAAATATCTCAGAAGGGATCCTGCTTAGTTCTCTGGAAAGTAAAAGGAAGGAAGGGGAAAGTGCTTTGAGACTTGTAAATTCTGCTACTGTAACCTTATAATAAAGATTAATATTCTTTCCTGGTCTGGATTAGGTTGTTGCTAAGAAAAGTACATAGATGTGTCTGTCATGTCATTAGGAAACAACACTAATTTTTCTATTTTTAGGCTTGCGAACCCTAACTGAAGTGATATAAGATTCCAACCAAGTTTACTTGGGAGCCCTATACTTAACTGGTTCCTGTGTAATTTGCTTTTGGGATAGCATCCCAAAGTAATCTAACTGAATCAAATCATTTCATCTCAACCAATCGTTCTGGACAACCAAGTTTGCTCAATAAATTCTTATTGCTCAGACAAGAGATTGAAGTTAAATTGGCATATCTACTTAGGAGTGACTAACTGCTGAGTAGACACATAAATGTTTGCGCTTTGCGGCTATATTTTTCACATATGTAAAGTCTGTACTCAGGCTGTAATGGTGCTCGAGTTTTTCCAAAACAAGTGACTGTTCATTTGTTTTAATTGTTCGGTATTTTAATTGTTTAGAAATTTCAGAGGCCTTTCACATCAGTTCAGGACACCTGTCATTGGAAAGAAATAGGAGATCTGATTTGAGGTGCATGGCCCTATTAAAACCCAGAACGATTTCATTATTCATGCATTGTGAGCCATGGTTTGTTAAATCATGCAGCATTGAATAAACCGCAATTGGCTGAATAAACACAACATACTAAAATAGCAAACAAAGTACATTATGTCTTAGTGCACTGTGCAAATCCAGCAGTCACTTAATTAAATGTGGCATATTTTGATTCGATTACAAATTCTCTTCTGATTATAAACAATGCACTGTGGCTTAGTATTTCTAAGTATTTCTTTTGTCACAAAACTCAAATTAATAAACCTATTTAATACCAGCTTTCTTTGAACTCACCCATTTTAGTCAGAAAAAAATATATTTCATGCTCTATAATATGCCTTCTCTATCTTGAGCAAAAATCAACAGTTCTAATTAAGGAGTTTGTTATATAATTCTAGACAGAACAGTCTATCCAGTGTTTTTCAAACTTGGCAACTTTAAGATGTGTGGACTTTAACTCCCAGCATGCTGGCTGGGGAACTTTTGAGAGTTGAAGTCCACAGATCTTAATGTTTGAAAAACACTGGGCCAGACCAAAGAAAGACAAATAAAAGATGGAAGATTTTTAGCTGCCATAAAACTTTTTTCTGTCAGATTAGTATGTTTACTTTTCATAAGAAATCTTTTTTAAAAAATTGTTGAGCCACGGTTAGCGTTCTTAATCTGAAGTCCACAAGTGATTTGTTCTGGAATACATCTGTTGACTCCAGAGATATTTAAAAATGAGTCCTTGCAATTATTATAATTTCTTAAAGCTAAAGAACTGCTTATAGACTTTCTGTAAAACAAGCCAATCAACCCTCCAAAACTTATTATGTATTTGTATTTGTATTTACTTACCGAAACTGTCACCGAAGTGATTTTCTGAAGCTGAGTAACTTGGCTAGGATCATCCTTGCACCTCAAAATTTCCTCTTCAATCAATATTCATTAATTATTTATTAATGGGAAATGCCATGCATGTATCTCAGATAACTGCACTAACAGTTTCGAAATACATTATACATACGATAACAGTACTTGGATTTCCAATAAGTGCTGGTTGGGTATTTAACAAGGAGTCCTTGGGTAGGCTAGTCCAATCTCAGAAGGCTATAATACTTTTGCCTTTATACAATGTTCTTCTCTTGCAAAATATAAATCCATATTACAGAAGCGGGAAACCTATGAAAAAAAGCCACCTATGGCCCTCCACATTCCTTTTTTTTTTGCAGCCTTCAGAAATCATGATTTGAAATTATAGTGTAATTATACTTGGGGTAGAAAATGAATAGAATTAGATTAAAACTATTTTTCCTCCCCGTTATCTAAAGCCACCAAAACCTTTGTTCTTCCCTGCAGTGATATCACATTACCTGCTGTGGTCCCCTTTGGGGCTGAAATAAATATTTTAAAAATTGTAGTTATCTCCAGCCTAACAATTCAAAAGCATATAAATGCAAGTAGCATTAAATGCAAGTAGATGAATAGGTACCGCTTATAAGTATGTGGGAAGGTAACAGCATTCAGTGTTTCATCGTATGCTCTTCGCTGTGGTGGTGATATGCTGGCCACATGACCGCGGAAATGTCTCCAGACAGCACTGGCTCTTAAGCTTAAGAACTGGAGGTGAGCTCCGTAAATTGATCATAAAGGATACCCCAGTGGTGGATTCTACTTACCTTTACTACCGGTTCGCAAAGGGAGTGTGCACGCTTCTGCCAAATATGACATTAAGGCGGGTGGGCGGAGCCTCCAGCCAATTATATTACCAGTTCTCAAGAACCAGACAGAACCGGGAGCAACCCACCATTGCTTTACCGTTACCTTTACCAACTGCAAAAAAAAGTTGAACTAGGGACCATTTATCAGAAACTCAAGAAAGGATTTAGATCAGCATTTTCTCAAGCCTTTTGTTACTTCTCTGTCTACTGACATCTGACTGGCATAGATTCTGGTACTTAAATCTTTCTTACTCTGTAATTTGTCTTTAGGAGAATGATTTGTGGGTGCGTTTCCAAGGCAGAAAATTGTAACTTGGGAAGTTGCAGTAAGCACCATATTCTGGGAGATGTTGGGAGCTGCAACTAGCTGAGGAGTCACCGGACGTTTCTGGCCAAAGGAGAAGAAATTAGGGTTGAGAAGTTAGTGCTGTAACTACGCATACATGAATATATACAGATAGCAAGATGTTTTCAGGTCCAGTTTTGGGTGGGTTCCTCCACATCCCTGACCAAATTTGCTTCTCAGTTTCAACCAAGAGACCATAAGAAAATTTCCCAGAGAAGGACAGTACAATAAAGCAGTCCCTTTTTGGCCTCAAGGAAATTGGTAAGGCTCTGCTGGTTTTTTTCCCCTAAACTAATTTATGGAAACTAACTTAAAATTCCATATAATCTTGCTTTTAGATATTCTGTAGTAAATAGAAATGTAAGAGGTATGAAATTATACTGGAACGTTTTTCTATTACAGTAAGTAATAGATGCAAATTCTAGTTATTGAAATGTACTAGTTTTTGTGTTGTCTGAAAGAATAATGGAGTTGTCTTATGATTTTTGCAGTAGTCAAAACAGTAGCTAGATACAAAACTACAGATTCTAAAGTAGTAAGTTTTCCCAAGCCCAGGAGGATAATCACATAGACATGTGAATGGTATCAGAATATACTATTTTATAAATACGGTAGCTGCACGACTGCTGCAAGTTAGTAATTTGAAGATGTCTTCACACATAAACCAAGGTGTGGTAAATTTGTTATAATGGCTGGGTTCACATAATACGCTAATCCACAAACCATGATTTATATTCTATAGTGATTCAATTCATGTAGTACATTAATCCAGTAAAACTAACTTAATATGCCATGTGAACCCACTAAATCAAGGAAGGACAGATGATAAGTTAGTCAACCTATTGGTTCAGCTAAAATTCTTTATAGGACATATTGCCTACTATTTTTCCTTTCAAAATCTCATATGCAATGTTTATAAACTATAAACATTAAGGGGAAAAAATTAAGACTCCCCCCCCCATTGTGTGATAGTAGTAATACTACTATGATTTAAGCAGTCTTAGACAAAAGACAAATTCATTAAATGTAATAATCTGGAAATTCAGCCAGTTATTTCTATAATGAAACAGAAAAAATATCAATTGCTCCTGTTTGTATGATAGAAGGCCTTCCTTTGTTACTGAAGGAAAATAATTAAAATTATTTTAATTATTTTACCAAGTCTTCCTCAGTCTTGGTGCCTTGCAGGTATTGAGAATGTGAGAAGTTTGTCCTGTATTATGTATGCTGAATTGCAAAAGGCAAGCTGTTTAACTGTTTAATTAAATTGTTTAAACTTAGATTAAAGTTGTTGCTCTAAGTTATTTAAATTTATATTAAACAATTTTTATTTATATCAATCCAGATAGTGAGTGCTTACGAATGATTAAGATGTTGGACTAGAAGCTAGAAGAACCAGGTTTTGGTTCATCTTCACTGACAGATCACTGGGTGACTTTGGGCTTGTCGATTTTATTGTTAATCTTACAGTCTCATTGTTGAAATTCTGATGTCAGCGTGTCATAAAGTGCAGGGAAAATGAATAGGGGAAAGAAGCTTAAAAAAAACCCCATATTGTTCAGAGGCCTCTAATTAGATAGGGTGAGTGGGAATTCATGCCCCTTCAAATATTATGAGACTACAACTCAGATCATTCTTGATTTTTGTCTGGGCTGTCTTAGTACTGGAATTCAACAACTTCTGAGAAATCGGTTACAATCTATCCCCCAAACCAGCAGATGAACCTAGGATTCAAAAGACTACAACTTGGAATGACTGTACCCTTTGTTCAAATCAGTGGTGGGTTGCCCCCGGTTTGCACCGGTTCTATAGAACCGATAGTAAAACCGGCAGGAAGCTCCACCCACCGACCCCAATGTCATCAAAACGCTTCTGTGCATGCACAGAAGCTTCTGCACATGCGCAGAAGAGAGCGTGCGCAGCCCCGTTGCAAACCGGTAGTAAAGGTAAGTAGAACCCACCCCTGGTTCACAGCAGTGGTGAAATGCTACTGGTTCACACCGGTTCATGCGAACCGGGAGTAAAAAAAAAGCTACTGGTTGGTCTGAATTGGTATTTCCAACGATTAGCTGTGCCGCGCGATTTATATTAGCTAGAAAGCAGGAAATCCTGTTTTCTAGCGAATCTAAATCACGCGGCACAGCTGTTCCCCCCTCGCTGTTCTACTTATCTTGTTAGAAGACGGAATCTGCCCATTTAGCCTAGTTTCAGCTGCTTGTTTTGTTGCATCTGAAGGCAGGACAAGAAACAGATGGAAACTAACCAAGAAGAGAAGCAATCTAGAACTAAGGAGAAAATTCCTAACTGTGAGAACAACTAACCAGTGGAACAAATTGCTTTCGGAGATTGTGGGTGCCCTAACACTGGAGGCTTTTAAGAAGAGACTGAAAAGTTATCTATCAGAAATAGTATAGATCTCCTGCAAGAGCACGGGGTTGGACTAGATGTCCTCCGAGGTCCCTTCCAACTCTGGTACTGTTACTGTTTGTTGCTCTGTAGAGCTCTCCTTGGTTCTGCAGTCTGAAATGCTTTTCAGTGGAGATGCCTGAGAGTGATTTTGCAGTACGTGACCTGTGTGCCTTCATTCCTAAATAATGGCCTTACGGCTAACAGGCATTTAATTTCTTTTCTCAATTGCTTTTTCTTGAAAAATTTCCTTGAAATATATTTTCATGGGCCCATTTGAACTTCTGGAGCCCAAGCAAGCATGCATTAATTTAGGCTCCATTTTTGGGCAGCCTGGAATGGAGAAAAGAAAATGTGCATACAACCACAGTTGATTATGCGTACTAGCACGATCATATTCAAACAAACTGTGCATGCCAATTACCTTTAAAATACCAGAAACCTCCTGTAGAGAAACTTTGTTGGGTGATTAAGAATCAGAATCAGAACTCCCAAGTGACCAATTTGCAATCTGCATGGTTTCTCTTACCACTGTAGAAACTTATGAGTTTTGATTATCTATTTTTAGATAATTTGTAGAAAGAAAGGAACTTAAACAAATTGGTTTGTAATGCCTGCCATTTGGATTGCATACTGCCTTAAATACAAAGTCTGCATTGCCAAGGCAAACAAAAACAGTGTCACTGGGAAGAATGACTGTATTTCTAATAATCTGCTTTTTTAAAAAAACTTTCTGTAACCAAGGGAATGAAAGCTCCGAACCATGTAACTCTGTAAAGGGCATAGGAATGGCATGTACTGTCTCAAATGTTTGTACTTGACATTCCTGATTACTACCCTCTGACTGTCAAGACATAAAGGATGGTGAATGAGATCAGCAAAAGATGAGGCATCAGCCACACCATCATAACTGTGTGCCTTGATATGGCAAGAAAGGAAATCACTTGCTATTTTAAAAGGATTACTCTAGATGTGAAATATGTTATAAACATGACATAAATAACAAAAATATGATATTAGCCTTCTTCCAAACTTGTGGCCCTCTGGTTGTATTTATCTCCTGCCAGCCTGATTAAGATCCATACAGATTAGGATGATGGATGTAGTGGAACACATTTGAAAGGAAGCCAAGTAGATCAAAATTGACTCAAAAAAAAGAAGGGAAGACAGGGAGCAGAAGAGGGAGGGGAGGGACGGGAGAAAGTGTGAAGCCTGTCTTGATTTTCCTTTTGGAATCTGTAATTCCACTTACTTAGTACATGTAGTCCTTGTCTTACCATAGTTTGTTAATGACTTTTCAAAGCTACAACAGCATTGAAGGAAGTGACTTATGACTATTTTTCACACTTAACAACTGTTGCAGCATCCCCATGGTTCCATGATAAAAATTCAGACACTTGGCAATTGGTTCATATTTATGACAGTTGCAGTGTATGGGCATCATGTGGTCCCCTTTTGCAAAGTTCTGACAAGCAAAGTCAATGCGGAAGTCAGATTCACTTATTGTCCGTGTTAACTAAATTTAACAACTGCAGGTCATAAAATGGGGCAATACTCACTTAATCAATGTCTCACTTAGCAACAAAAATGTTGGGCTCAATTGGGGTAATAAGTCAAAGACTACTTGTACACAATATTTCTCTTGTTACAACTTTGCATCCCCATAAAATGAATGCAAGATATATACCTTGAGTTTAATTAATTGTGTAATTTAATTGTAAGCATGTAAGCGTATTCTTTTTACTGAGTTTTTGCTTGTGACCTTCAGACTTTTTAAAAGTAGTGAAACGAAGGTGGTTTTCTACACATATTTATCAATAGGACTTATTTTCATTCTTTGTGTCTGGGTTGTTTGATTCAAAAGTAAATTATCTAACCTGAAGCAAATGGTATGCACAACTTTTGGATATATTTTCTGAAAATATATAGCAGCTTTCAGCAGAACTACCAATGAAACAACTAAGGTTACTTTGTCTAATTTATCTGCTTAATTTCTCTCTTACAAAGAGTTCAAATTGAAGCTGTACTTAAGTTTTGGAACTAACAGTATTATCAGACAAGCTAAGGAGCGAGAACCAAACCAATACTGCATATCAGAGGGATCTCAAATAAGTTTCATACAAAAGCAAGAATTAGAACAGTGTTTTGTTATATTCAGGACTTAAATTGTAGGCACACCTTATCAAATGTAGTACTCTCCCAATTTTTTGGGTTACAACCTCTGGAATTCCCAGTGAGACAAAAATGGAGAAAATTGACTTCAGAGATAGAAGGCAATAGGTCTGAAGCCACTCATCATTTATATTTCCTGGGGGTGTCTTTCTTCTTTGCCCTACAGAAATTCGATTCCTATGAAATTATGCTGGAGTTTATACTTTCTGCGTATTTGTTTTAGCATTAAAAGGGAGCTTGCATAGATGCCTGCCTACCCGGGGATGACATATTGCCTGTCTTTAATTTACTACAACTTAATTCAAGTGTGATAAATCCATAATGAGCTCGTGATGGATGGATATGGGTTGCTGCATTCTCAGAATGGTGCTGTGAACGAGCATGAAAGGTGACTCAGAATTTTATGAAAATAGTGAGTGATGATGTGCAAGTACTTATTCATCTCCGCACCCCGTCATAACTTGTGAGATCCAGTATGGGTCTTTTAAGATGCCTGAGCAGAAAAATAGAGAGAAAGAGGAAATAACATGTAATCATGAGGTCCAAATTAAAATGTTATAAAACTATAGGAGCAGTTATCCATATATAATCACTCTCCCCCGACCCTCCCATGCATACTCAGATCTATACTTGTCCCAACAAATTTTCAAGTGCATAAATGGAATGTCAGGTTTTTTTAAATTACTTTGATTTATTTCCTGATGCAGGTTGTATTCTGCCAAGCGGAAGTGAGAACAAGGTATTTCTACTGCAGATCCAGCAAAGAGACTAGGTCCAAGATCCAGTGTTTGAACATTTGAATCCCATATACTGCTTTTTTGGAGAGTTTTCCCCCCCTTTTTTTGTTCAGGTCTCAACAACAATGAAAATGTTCATCTGTGAAAAAACTTAATTCAGAACCTGAGATGTATGGCTAGATGCAACTAGAAGTGTCCATGGAATTGGAAAGTTTTGTCAAAATGACACCCCCCCCCAAAATAGTATCATAACATCATAATGCAAGTTGTTGCCCTGTGGATACAGACAAGCAGCATTATGACACAGGGACAAACAGAGTGAAACTTGGATGGTTTCCTCATTTGCCGTCCCTAAGGAAGCTGGTAGATTTAACTTAAAAATGAAAGGAATAAGTTTGCTAAAAGTGGGCAGCTTTGTTTGTGTAGGTTGTAGAAACTGGCTAGTTTTTTGGTCTCTTATAAAAAAGGGGCCCATTCCTGCTATTTGAAGTTTGTGTGTTCCCCTGTTCATTCATTCATGGGCTCATTCATTCATGTGTTCATTCATTCATTCATTCATGCAACCCGGATGGATTAGTATGCTCCCAATGAAGTCGAGGAAATAAGAATGGATTTAGCCTGCATGAATCTAGGCAGCATAATAAGAGACCTCTCTTGAGAGGTGCCCCATTGACTGGAAACTTGGACTTTCCGCAGGGAAACCCGGTGATTCATTCAGACACTGTAGTCTTTGAGAACTGCTTAATAATTGTGAGAATAAAGTTTTGCTAAGTGCAATCTAGTCTCAACAAAAAAGTAAAAAGGTCACGAAGAAACAAGAGATACTATGCTTAATCCATTAGTTCAAAATAATTGGATATGCAGAAAAATTCTGACATTGTTATTCATAATAGCAGAAATTTCATCTGTACTTTTGTTATTTGCTATGCTTTATAGAACTAAATGACTGTAGTTGATTGCCCAGAAAATGTCACATCATTCTGCTTTTGACTAGACTTTGCTGAAGTAGGTTTTCAGTACCTTCCAGAGGGAATGTCATATATGGCTGTCCTTCTCCCCCATTGAATTACACCTTTTCAGAAGCTTTTCAGATGAGGGGATAGAAAGGAAACTCATTAAATTTGCAGATGTCACCAAGCTGGCAGGAATAGCCAACACTCTAGAAGATAGGCTCAAGATAGAGAAGAATTTTGACAGACTTGAACACTGGGCCCTATCTAACAAAATGAAATTCAGTGATGAGAAAAATAAGGTTCTATGTTTAGGCAAGAAAAATCAAATGCACATGTATAGAGTACAGGGTACCTAGTTCAATAGCAGTAACTGTGAGAGGGAACTTAGTGTCCTAGTGGACAATTACTTAAATACAAGTCAGCAATGTGCTGCAACTGCCAAAAAAGTCAATACACGCAGGGATAGAATCAGGTTTACGAGAAGTGTTAGTACTACTTTATAATGCCGTGGTAAGGCCACACTTGGAATATTGCATCCACTTTTGGTGGCCACAATATAAAAAAGATGTTGAGTCTCTAGAAAGAGTGCAGAGAAGAGCAACCAGAGATGATTAGGGGACTGGAGACTAAAACATATGAAGGAATTGGGTTGCAGGAATTGGGTATGTCTAGTTTAATGAAAAGAAGGGTTAGTTGTGAGTTGATAGCAGGCTTCCAATATCTGCCACAAAGAAAGGGGGCAACCTAGTTTTCAAAGCACCTGAAAGCAGAGCAAGATGCAATGGTTGGAAACTAATCAAGGAGAGAACCATCCTAGAAATAAGGAGAAATTTCCTGACAGAACAATTAATCAGTGGAACAGCTTGCCTTCAGAAGTTTTGAGTGCGCCACCAGTGGAGGTTTTAAAGAAGAGATTGGACAACCATTTTGTCTGAAATTATAGAGAATATTCTGTTTTGAGCAGGACTAGTTAGACTAGAAGATCTCCAAAGTCTGTTCCAACTCTGTTTTTCTATTATTCTGTTCAGTTTAGTGGGGATGAGAACTGGAATCTGTCCGATGTCTTTGATGCTAATAAGAACTTTTTATGGCATTACTATCACTGGATAAAAGGTTCACATATTAAAATTCAGGATCAATTTATTCTTCAGTTTCTATCCCAGTGAAGCTCCATTCAAGCTTTGTCATGACAGTTGCACTGTTCAATACAAGATGACATCTGGTATCCTTTTTAAGCTAATGGCTGGTTACACAATATATTCTATCACCACACAAGCAACCTCAGCTTTTGCAAATATGAATTCCTAAACCACAAACAATTTCCTCATCCACAGACCTATTCTTTATTTAAATCATTTACCCCCCCCCCCACCTTTATTCTGAAAAAAACCCATCAAGATTGGTTACAATCCAAATGAAAATATTTGTCAAATAAAATCTTCACAAATTAAATCACTTAAAATGTATGAGACAATAACTGGAAAACAATGGATGACAAAATATCGTAAAACTATTTGCCAAAAAGCATAAACTGCATAAAGTTATAATTATATCTGTCAACTTTGCATCTCTTAGGCTTGCCTCTAAATATTTGCACCATATGTCTAAGGATTTAAATCATTTGGCTGATTCCCAGAATCTGTTTGTCTCTCTTTTAGTGTACTATTTTGTCTATGTATTTTTGTCTATGAACAAGCTTTTGCACTACAGTGCATAATATATTGTGCCCTTAAAAGAAAGCCCCTTTCACTTTCAGAGGTAACAAAATTCAGGAAATTGGAACTAAGCACATATTTGGGACAAATTCTGAGTCTATGCAACTTGTAAAGCCTTGACTAGACTAGGCTGGAAAAGAAGGGAGGGTTCCCTTTTTTATAAAATTATGTCATTCCAGAGTTGCTCTCAATTCTCTGGAAAACCCCATGGAGTCTGGGAAATATTATCAGAGTCTGGTTCTTCTCCCTGTTTCCTGTAAATATATTGCCTGTGAGTGTCTTTCTGATCATTCAGGGCATATCTTGAAAAAGCTTTATGCCCCTTACACCATTGCAAGAAGAACAATTCAAGCCAGGTAGCTATAAAGATATCATAATATCTTCCTCTGCATTCCTTGTGATGTGCTTTATACATAAGCAATACCCTGATGCATCAGACCTATCTGGCCCAGCTAGTCCAACAGTCAGTTCCTACTGTGTACAACTCGCTGTATAAGGAAGACCCCTAGTCTCCCAGCAGATAACAGAATAACAGAGTTGGAAGGGACCTTGGAGGTCGTCTACTCTAACTCCCTGCTCAAGCAGGAAACCCTATACCATTTCAGACAAATGGTTGTCCAATCTTTTCTTAAAAACCTCCAGTGTTGGAGAACCTACAACTTCTGGAGCCAAATCATTCCACTGTTTAATTGTAATGTCAGGAATTTTTTTCTTAGTTCCAAGTTGCTTCTCTCCTTCATTAGTTTCCATCCATTGCTTCTTCTCCTGCCTTCAGGTGCTTTGGAGAATAGGTTGATCCCCTCTTCTTTGCAGTAGCCCCTTAAATATTGGAACACTGATATTATGTCACTCGTAGTCCTTATAATTAAACTAGACATACCTAATTCCAGCAACTGTTTTCTTATATGCTGCCCTATAATTAGTATTTTATTAGAATTAATTTTTAAAAAACAGTGTTCCATGCGCCTTTGGTGTTTAGTCATGCTGGCCACATGACCATGGAGACGTCTTCAGACAGCATTGGCTCTTTGGCTTTGAAACGGAGATGAACATCGCCCCCTAAAGTTGGGAACAACTAGCACATACTGTATGTGTGAGGGGAACCTTTACCTTTACCTATAATAGTACAGATTCTCCAGGCCAGGTCAAGGGAAATTGTCTTCAGCATCATTTAAAGAGTGTAGAGGAGCAGCCTCTAACCTTTGCGGCTTGGCGACCCAGCTGGGGGGAGCAGGGGAACTGGATCACATGAGAGGCGAGTGGTGGGCCTGCATGCATGCGCATAGCTTAACTAGTGTGAGTGGTGGGTCAGTGCATGTGAGAGTGCCTTCCGGCCTGCCGCTTATATAAATTAAGCTCTGCACACATGCTCTAGCCAGCCACTCACGCGGCCCAATTCTGAATAGGCCACTGCCTGGTAGTGGGCCATGGCGTCCTGGAGGTTGGGGATCCCTGGTGTAGGGAACATTTCCCAAGCATCAATCACGACCATTAAACATGGAGGCAATCTCATCCTGACCCATTGGATCAACCAGGAGGGAGAGGGGTCAAGTAAATAGGTGGTAGACCTCATCTCTTCAAACTACCCATCTGTATCTTCAAGATCTGCAAGTCTGAAAATAATTCAAAATAAAAGGATAAACGGTTGCCTGGGACCTTACAGTTACCCTACTGTGACCTCTCCCAACACCGGGATCCAAGTTGAAGCAGTTCTAACTCTGCTGTGCCTGAGATCTCCCCAGCTCTTTCAAGAAAAAGGCTGTTTAGGGGAAATAGTGTTCCCCTAAATGATCAGAGCCCTAACCCTGTCCCTGGCATGGTCTCAGCTACCCAAATTACAAGGGCATTCTCTCAGAATGAGCAGACCAACAGATGAAATATATGCTCAACAAACTGGAATTCCTACTGACTGCTTCCCTTCTTGCAATTGAGGTCTGCAGAGGACCTCTGACCTGGGAGAGGCGGTCTATCCAGGATTAAATCTTGGATAGTGGATACCATGGATGGATAATAAGATGACAATGAAAAAAAAGAGCCTTTTAAAGGAATCACTTCAATTTCTCTGAAAGAAAAGATGCATAATAGACACTTCGCTTGCCTTTTAGAGCAGGGCTCTCCAACCTTGGTAACTTTTAATACTTGTGTACTTCATCTCCCAGAATTCCTCAGCCAGCAAAAATTCTGGAAGTTAAAGTCCACAAGTCTTAAAGTTGCCAAGGTTGGAGAGCCCTGTTTTAGAGTAATCATGACTTGTTTCTTCCCTTCACTTGGCTTGTAATGCTTCCAGTCTATGAAATTACCTCATTTCCAGTTCATTCAATCTGTAAGAAACTAGATGAGATAGATGACATTCTTTAGAAATCCTTACTAAAAACTTCTCATTTTCCTACTCTCCAGCACTTAACAGCTTATTATAAATTAAACTAATTTATCTTTCAGTAGGATAGCCTGCTGAACATTTTCTTCTGCTGCTTGGGAATCACTTCTGATCCCTATATAGCTTTTTAATAGAGAAATGGGAATAAGACTCCATTAAGGAAGAAGGAATTGCCCCCAATAGGCTTGGATTTGAAGATAAATTAAGAAAATTCCCAGAAAAACATTGATGTATCTGTCCCAATATTATTTTTCTGTTCTTTCTTTCCTTCAAAAGGAATAATAGAAAAGGAAATACAACCAAGTATGGATAGGAGGAGAGTATAATATAATGTTATATTATAATCATAATTGCCAGTAAGCAAGTAACGTGCTTTGAGAAATCGTATTAGTTAATCATATTTTTATTAAAAGGAGGCGGATAGAAAAACTTTTCCTTTTTGTTTTGTTTTCTTTCACATTTAGCTGTGGCACAGCAAAATCCAACACAACTTCTTTAAAGAAACTTCTTTCATGGTACTAGAGATGCAGAATGAATAAGATCAACTATTGTTCTCAGATCCATCTCCCAATTGACTTCAGAGGAAGAGAATTAATTAGAAAAGGAGACACAAGTCAGCATGCCTTCAGAGTTTCTATCCTAAAGTCTGAATCATTCTTGCATGGCGTCAAAACCTTGAACAGCAGAACCAACCAAACATCTGGAATCTAACTGTTGTTTAGTGCATGCCTGCCACACCTTAAAATGAGCCTGGCATTGCAGGGTTTATCTTGGATGTGAATTTAGGACGTGATGCCAGGGGAAAGAATGCAAGTGGTTTAACTTTTTTTTTTTTAACAGTAAGGCTATAATTACCTTTTAAAAAACATGTACATGGTGATTATAAATGCATTTTGAATTCTTGTTTTTACTTCTGTTGTCTAAAGCTGATGATGGCTTCATTGCAACCTTTGCTGGATCTCATATGTGATGTGGTATAGGAAAACAGGGAGTTACGATATAATAACTCCATGGAATGAGAAATAGAAATACTTGCGTTTTCCTACGCAGGCCAGAATGTTTCCTTCTGCTGTGGCCTTCAGGCAAATTAACAGTGCTTAGTTGCTTCAGGGCTGATATTTTGGGAGAAGCACCAAAACGAAATGGCGGAGATTTGGCATTTAGCATCCTCTTATGTTTCTTTAAATCTTCGCTTTTTATTTGAAAATTTGAAAATGAATCTCCCAGTTTATGAGTTGGATAGGCAGAATTTCTTGATGATAGTAAGTGTCCTGCTAGAATGATTTTTAGCCAAAGCTTTCCACAAAGAAAACCTTCATTCTTTCTTCACAAAATATTAACACATTTCTTCTTGAAGAATCCTTTGTCTGTGGCTAGGGGACTGCATGTCAGAAGTGGGAGCTTTATCTTTCTTTCAACATACCTGCATTTCTCCTTAGCTGTTCTTTTGATATATTAAAGCCTTTTCAATCTTATTGTCTTACTTTATTTATTATGAAAGTTTTTAGGAGGCTCTCAAAAGTAGATGTTAAGTCACAGAACAAGATAATCTAAAGAATGATGGACAAGGAAAATGGAATGGTGAAGGAAGAGGAAGAGAACCACAGCCTTCATGATATTTGAAGGGACCTTTAAAGACCAGTAGACTGAAATAGAATAAAGAGAATAAACTCTAGGACTCTGGGAACTACCATTCCTACTATATTAAATGATGAGACCCATCATTTTTCTCTACCAAGGACCACTAGTATGGTGATGATGAGTTAAATAGGTGTGCGTAGTGCTTTGAGTTGGCTTCAGAGAAGGTGCCTTGAAATATAAAGAAGCATGTACACAGCACCTGTTTTTTGTTTGTAGGACTAAATGGCTTCTGTACAGAAACTTCTGCTGCGAAAACGGCCTTCCCCACACCCCTGGAGGTCCTCCGGAGGCTGAAAACGGCCCATTTGACAACTTCTGGTGGGCCCAGAAGACCTGAAAATCAGTTGGCCAGAGCGCGCATGCATGCCGGAGCTGAGTTCACATGCCCACTGATATGGCTACAGAGGACCTCCGGGGGTGGGGAAGGCCGCTTTCACCGTCCCCAGACTCCTAGAGAGGCCCTGGAGCCAGGTGAGACAGAGAAATGGGTCTACTGGGCCATCACATGCCAGGAGCGGGGGGAGAGGGGTCGTGCGTGCATGCGCGGGGGCGGGGTGCATAGAATTATGGATGTGGGCACGTGCACGTGCAACCCCCCCGCCCCTCCCTCCTGGCTAAAAGGTTAGCCATCACTGCTTGAGAAAAACTCCCAGATCAGTAGGAAATACCCAGTCCTTTACCAGAATCACTGGAGTAGCCTTGCAATTCCATTTCTTCTGTTCTTTGTAGTATAAAATTCAAGTATATATGGATAACGTGTCATAGATCCATGCTGTACAGCCATCTGACTGACTCTCAGAGCTGTGTAGAGGTTTGGATATTTTTATGAAAAATATTTTCCTAGAATTTGGTAGAAGTAATTATACATTTGCAAACAGAACAACGTTTTTTTTTAAAAAAAAAACAGCTATACTTATTTCTGTGGCTAAGACAACTTAGATAACATCTTTACTTGTTCATCCGTAGTGAAGATCGCCCTATTTGCATCTACTGAATAGTTAGACAAAATAAAATTTCCATTTCTTGAGGGGGGAGGAGAAGCAGAGTTTTCCAGAATTGTAATTTTAAATTCTGTAGTGGGAATTAAACTGTTTTAGTTCCTACAAAACTTTCTGCTTTCTGCTTTGTGCAGATTTGTCACACCCAATGCTTCAGTGGGTTTTCCCTTGAGAGCGCAATACAATAGACACTTTATCCCAGGGGTGAGGGATAAGAGAAGCTGGAGGCGAGGTTGAGGCATAAAAGAGTGGCATAAAATTGTATGCTAGCATTTAGAGCTTTTCATTATCAGGCACACAACACAGTGTGCATTTTCCTTGGTTTGCTCCCTGACCTTGTTTTAATCCCATGGTATCTTTTGTTATTAATCTTAGAGACTCCCTTTGGCTGCCTTCTGGGGGTGGGGGTGGGATGAAATTTCACAAATGATCAGCCATAAGTTTTAATAGGTTTCCTAGCTATAGGAATGTAATTTCTTACAATCAGGAGGAAGGTAAGCAGAAGGTGTCTTTTAATGACTCACAGCTTTCTTCTCTGTCTGTCTGAAAGGAAGAGTTTATATAACATTGTCGCACTTATTTCTTGAGAGGGAAAGTTTTATATACAGTACCATCTCCAGCAACTGGGGGAAAAAGGCAGGGAACCTGAATATAAAATGTTTTTTTCAGAGTGATTCCTGACAAAGAATTGTCACCAATCTTTCACCATTCCTGGGAGTGTAAACTTGTTTGTTGCTTTATTTAATTTATAGGTTGTCTGACTTACAAATGGGCGGCTTACAAGTAAAATTCAGCGGATGAAAAGAAAATCCAAAATCCAAATAAAGCAAGGCAAAGCAAACTGACAGGTCCAAAATTAAACCCAAGGCCTGGGAGAACAACCTGGCCTTCGGCAATTTCCTGAACGACATAAGGGCGGCAGCCAAACAAATCTCCCTTCTGGAGTAAAGAAAGCAAGACAAACAGTGAGAGGGAAATAAAACAGCCTATGAAAGATCCGCTGCAAATTCTTCCTGTTTTTTTTTTTAAAAAAACAATCTTGGCAAATGGCAATCATTTGCTGTAGCTTTTGCTTGAGACACTTACATCATATTGTTTCCTTTCTTCCAACCTTCCCACCCTCCACCCACCCTACCCCCGTTTACCAAGATAAAAGATACAACAACTCATAGTGGAAATGGGTGCCTCCTTTACTCAGAAAAGGTGATAGCTACCAAGGAAACTGCAACAATAAACTCATGGTGTGCGTAGGTGTCGGTCTGTACTAAAAAAAAAAAAATCAGCCTGGTATATTGCTTAGGTACACAAAGATATGTGCCTGGGAGCATTTCCTTCTCCCTTCTTTCAAATGGGGCAAGGGGGAAAAAAAGGGGCTGGCAAATAATTCTTCAGCAGTTTTCTTATTAATTATTGTGGCCCAGGGAATTTAGTGCAAAAATGCAAATAGATATTAAAGAAGCCACTGTATTTACGGTGCATTGATTGTTGTTTTACTGTTTACGCTGAGGCTGCGTATCCTTGCTAGGTTCTTATGATCGACTTACGTCACTCATTCTCCCTGTTTACTTTATCAGACAGGATGGATACTCCCTCTCGTCCCACCCTAGTGCTAACTGGCCTCTTTCCTTTGACTCTACGAAATGTGTTGGCTCATGGCCTTTCAGATTTTTTTTTTTACTTCCCGTGCTTTGAATTTAAAAAAAAAAAATCAAAAGAATTAGTTCTTTTTCCACCTTCTCTAGCATGCCCAAAAAATGTTACCCTTCTATGGATGATGTTTTTTTCTTAATTTGAGTGAGATTAGCAAAAGATTTTGCTTAGAAATTGTAGCAGTTTGGATCTTTAAAGCCATCAATGCAGTAAATTTAGAAGGACAGTCATCCGCTACAGGAGACCACCTAGAAGCCAGTTTTGGGCCAAAGGCAAAGGACCGTGAGAGTTACCATCCCAAATATCTGGAAAACTCCAGATTAACGATCCCTGCAAATACCTGTATTACTGTACCTCAATAACTGTCTGATTTGGCACAACAACCAAACAAGACAGGTACAGATTTCAATGGATAGTTAGGCCTGCAGAAAAAAAACTATTGCAACCAGCCTGCTTAAAGATAGTCTGTGCCATCATTCTGCACGGAGGGAAATTCCCACAGCACTGTCTCATTTCTTATCTTTTCTCATCTTCTCATCTTTCCTACTATCTTCTCCTATTGATTTCTTAAGATTTATCAGTTATGGTTTGTAACTTATGGTTAAGGATTGTAACTAATCATTAGTTAGTGTAATCATAGGTTACACTATGATTACTTGCTGTTTATATGTACACTTGTGAGCTTATGCGCTGGAGACAAATTCCTTGTGTGTCTGATCACACTTGGCCGATAAAGAATTCTATTCTAAATTGTTGAAATATTAGTAGGCCACATTGGTGATCGATGCCAGCCACTAGCAGTGAAAAGAGGATGAAGGTAAACGAACATAACATACATTACTCACAAGTCTTTGTGCACAGATATGGCCTTACGCATGTGAGGTAAGACTTTTCGAAACTACTGCCTTAAAAGTTACCAGCTGGCTTCATGCCTAAGGCAGGACTTGAACCCACGGTCTCCCTGTTCCTAGCTCAGGGTTTCCTATGCCTTAACCCAGAGGTCTTCAAACTTGGCAGCTTTAAGATTTGTGGACTTCAACTCCCAGACGGGAGTTGAAGTCCACAAGTCTTAAAGCTGCCAAGTTTGGGACCCCTGCCTTAACCACTGTACCAACTGGTTCTCACTCTTCGGAGCAAATAGACACCCTCACAGGAGAAACAGGTATGGCCCAAACCTGTTTCTTTCTGTTGTTTAAAATAAAGGAATTGAGATTACTCTGAAGAAGAGGAATACATTTTTAGCTGGCATCAGACTCCAAATAAGCCAAGAATATAGTCTATTTACTTAGAAAAATATCACTGAACTCCCGGGGCTTATTTCTTGACATTGAATGACACTATAAATATACTTCCTTTAACATCTGTGTTGATTATTTTGGGAATATGTAAATGTATTTAAATCTAGCTCATAATTTGTCAAAAGGCAGGTGATTAGTTAGCTAAAACCCCTTTAATTAGCTGACAGAGCTATTAAATGCAGCCTGCCATTTATATAGAATGTTCAAATTAATTCTTGTTCATCAAACTAGCCTAAATTTTTATAATGATCTTGTTCTTAATTTAAGACAACAACAACAAAAAAAGGCAATAGGAATGCAAGGCTAAAAAAGCGAAATGTATAAAGTTGACCCACCATCATTCCTGATTAATTTTACAGCATGATAAATTTACCGAAGCAAATGTGTACTATCTTGAACAATTTATTTGCTTAAAAAAATTATTTTCTTCATAACTCTCTGTATTATTTCAATCAAAATAGATGGACTATTATGGCCAATGCAGAGTTCAGCTTTTTCTATCTGGCTCCTTCCAGATGTGTTGTAAATTCATTCCACCGAATTTCTAGCCTACAGGGCAAAAGGCTGGGTGCAATTGAATTGCAAACCCAACACATCTGGAGAACACCAAAGAGAAGAAAGCAAATGTAGTGACTGGAGTTGCCTCAGGGTCACTTTCATGAAAAATACTTTCGGGAAGGTGTGAGCAATGAACATGAATCACTTCTGTGCGTAAAATGTTTTAATGAAGTAGCTTATTATTCAGAAAAGAACGCTTCTTCTTTTTTTCCCACTATGTGAGAAAGAAAGTAAGCTTATTGTGAAATTGGTTTGCATGAGAAATTGGGTTTTCCAAACCAAGTGTTG
Organism: Masticophis lateralis; assembly: GCA_030761175.1. Lineage (NCBI taxonomy): Eukaryota > Metazoa > Chordata > Lepidosauria > Squamata > Colubridae > Masticophis > Masticophis lateralis. Next base: position 69,275,019 of record JAUDYJ010000003.1, read on the forward strand.
TAGTTTATTTATATCCTGCATTTTTACAAGATGGCAAACATATCCACCACATTTTCTTCCTCCTATTTTCCCCACAACAACAACAACAACCGTGTGAGGTGGGTTGGGCTGAGAAGCAGTGACTGACCCAAAGTTATCCACCTGACGTTCATGGCTAAAGCGGGACTTGAACTCATGGTCTCTCACTTTCTAGCCTGGTTCCTTAACCACTAGACCACACTTCCTCTCATAGTTTTGAGATAGTTGTGATTTTGAAGTAAACCCCTCTGGGAAGTGGCTAGATTTACTGATTGCGATAAGCCATAAATTGACTTGTATGGCTTTACTTTGCTGCCTTGCATTGTTAATAAATCATAGTTTACAGCTTGTGTTGTACAAATCTATCCAGTAATTTATTGTCTGCCCTTTGAGGTAGACCAAGCTAGGAAAAACCATTATGAATACTGATCCAATTCATAATGCCAGCTCTTCCTCATGTCCCTCAAGGCTATTCTCACATTTTATTACATTTATAGATTAAACTGCTATGGTTTAGTGAATGTAGGCAATTATTTATTTGCAGTTGCAGCAGCAATTTGAGCAAAACTTATAAATAGGTGAAATGAGATGCCTTGTTTGTTTTGTGTATGTTAGCAGACCAGGTATATATTCCTCATGATTTTTCAGAGTTTGCAATTCTTTGAAGTACTGAAGCCACAAAATGAATAGCTATACTTTGCAATATCTAGCAAAGCCAAGAAATGAAACATTTCACGACAAACCTCTCTGAAGATTTCTAATAATAAGACTCACTATATAGTTAGTCTGCTTTTCTCTGAAAGTCTGCTTGGCTGACAAGCTCAGTACAGATGGTGGCAGACATCCCCATATGCCAAAAAGAGAAGAATGGAGATAGCAGGCTTTTTTAACATTACCACTATTAGGATGAGGAGAGCTAAGGTGCTTTGCAGTGGATTCCTGCTAAAACCTAGGTTGGATCCCCATCTTTCTTTAGCTTCATTATTTCCTTATCAATTGAGGCTGATTTAGGAGAGAACTGGATTCAAGAACAAGAAGCTAAACTTAAAGGCACTTGGGAGCCCTAAATGTATTGATTTCCCCCCTCTATTTCAGGGGTGGGTTTCACTTACCTTTGCTACCAGTTCACTCGTGCGCGCACCCCGTCTGCAGATAATATTTGATGACGTCCAGGCTTGATGACGTCCTCCTACCGCTGCTGCCAGTTCAGGCGAACTGGTAGCAACCCACCACTGCTCTATTTGGTATCTTGAAAATTGGAGGGGTGGGGGAGGAGTTACCTTTGATGGAATATGAATACTAAAACATTGAAAAGTAGTATTTTAAATATTAAGATTTCTCTGCTGAATTGACAGGAAAAACATGCTACATAAAGCATTCGCTTACAAGAAATTAGCTTCTGTAGGATTAGACAGCAATCGAAACAATTCATTTATATTAACATTTCTGATTTGGTGGCTCAGTATGATTGGAGGAGAATTTGAAGCCTCATGAAGATTTCATTGAAGTTGGGTAGCTTGTTTGTTTTGTTTTGGTTTTGGTTTTTTTAGATTTATATACCGCCCTACTCCCCGAAGGGACTCAGGGCGGTGAACAGCCAATTAAAAATACAATATAATGCAAAAGTTAAAAAGTTAAAATAAATTATACAATTAGGCTGAAATAATTAAAATCCAATTTTAAAAACATTTAAAACCCAATATAAAACCCATTTATAAAGGGAGGTTTAAGCCAGGCCAGCCTGATAAAATAGGAACGTTTTCAGGGCCCGGCGGAAGGTATGTAGGTCCTGTATCCTCCTTATCTCAGGGGGGAGCTCGTTCCAGATGGCCAGTGCCCCCACAGAGAAGGCTCTCCCCCTGAGGGCCGCCAGTTGACACTGTTTGACGGCACCCTGAGGAGCCCCTCTCTGTGGGAACGGACTGGTCGGTGAGAGGCTATTGGTGGCAGAAGGCGGTCCCATTTATAATACATTTATAATAATACTATAACAACACAACAGCCCTTTTACCTATGATTTCAAAACAATCAGGTTTTTAGTTGTTCTCCTACCTTCCCAGGAGGTTTCTGGTTTAGATTTTTTTTTGCATCCAGAATCTTTTTTTTTTTTTTTTGTGATTGCTATTTAAGAATTGTATTTGCACAGTTATTAAGCTGGTTGCTTTTTCAAGATGGGTTTGGGGTGGAAGTAGAGGACATTGGTGTGAGAGAAAATGATTGGAAAGAATGAAAATCCTGCCGCATGAATGTTGAAAAGACAAATGTAGTGGCTTAAAAAAATCTATACCAAGAAAAGTGGTGCTGAGCTTTCAAACTGTGGGATCCTTGATACTCTCTGAGCTTGGTTGTTTTCTTGCAAACATTTCATTACCAAACTAGGTATCATCATGACTGCTAGCTCAGAGAGCACCAAGGACCCCACAGTTCAATCCTGAGCTGCAAATATTCTCTTCTATCGATTTTCAAAGTGCCCACCCTCTTGGAGTTTGTAAATTCCTGTAGTTCAGCAAGGATAATGAACGCTTCCATCTAAAATTGTGAATTCTGGATCAGAAATTAAACATTTGAAGTGCATTTCAGGAGAGCAATCTTAAGATTGAATTTACGGAGTCTCTTCCCCACAAACTATCAAAATAAAGTCAACTATGTTTTTAAGTAAAGGCAGATGTATTCAGGTTACTTTATTTATTTAACATATTTACCATAAATTTGATTACGCAAGTAAATTCTCCTTCCCTTCCCTGTTTTCTCTGCAGAATCTTATGGCAAGAGCCCTTTATGACAATGTCCCAGAATGTGCAGAAGAATTGGCCTTCCGGAAAGGTGATATTTTGACCGTGATAGAACAAAACACTGAAGGATTGGAAGGATGGTGGCTCTGCTCTTTACATGGACGACAAGGCATTGTTCCTGGAAACCGTGTGAAACTTCTGGTAGGCCCTGTACAAGAGAGTCCATCTCACCAGGACTTGTCAAATTCAGGACCAGCAACTCAGTCTCCTAACCAGCAAAAAGTCTACCAAGTGCCAAATGCTCATACCTCTCCTCGGGATCCCATCTATCAAGTTCCACCTTCTTATCTGAATCAGGGAATCTACCAGGTACCTACTGCCCACGATGTTTACCAAGTTCCTCCATCCGGGCAGAGAAGTTTTGCTGGAGTTGATGTAGGCAATAAGGTGGGTGCAACTTGATATTTCAAGCATCTGCTTCCAAAGCATTTGCATGCAACACGTTATTGTGGGGTTGAAAAAGTGTCTGAATTTGGTGGGCTTTTCTACATGAATGGTATTTAATATGCATTTAATTTATTTTATTATTTATTTTTATTAATTGAATGTGTATGCCGCCCCTCTCCGAAGACTCAGGGCGTCTCACAATGCATTTAAAATCATTATAAAAAACATTTAAGAATTAAAAACATTAAAACTCATTCACACCATTCATGGCCGGAACTTGCGGGATCGCAAGAGCGGGATTAATTCTGACAATTAATGTGTCAGAAGGGAAGTATGTTAATAACCAAGAGAGACAAACAGCCATTATGGTCAAAGTACTATAGGGATAATAGAATTAGACAATTCCTCTGAATTCTATCCTCTAAATGTATGTCTTCAAATCAAAATTCAAATCAGAAGTAGGAATGGTAGTTTGGACCAAAATCTGGACAGTTTGGGAGTAGTCCCATACTAACACAAATGATGCCTGACTACACACCCAAGGGACATACGTTCCCTTTCATGCTTTAGAGTATGTGGAATTGAGTCAACCTTGATAGATTCCAAAGAATCGTAAACAAGTAACCCTTAAGTATATTTAATTAATTCAACCCAAATTATAAATTAACTTGCCTGCATGCTGTTATGAAGACCTGAAACATTTTGGGGCTCCTATAGAAAGGATTAAGGTTTAGAATTTTGTTAACATAAATCCATACAGATGGTACTGAGTGTGGTTCACATTATCTGCAGCCTCCTAGAGCATATCACCTAGACACTTCGTTGGTCACACTTTCTTTATTTGTACCAAAGTTATGCAAATGCCAGCTTTAGATAAAAGTGCCTGTTTGTTTAAGGAATGTATGTTACAGCTACGTGGAAAAAATGATGCAAGAGTGACATTATTACTATGCCAGAAATAACAGGAAGTCTGGATAATCATAATTAAAAGGATAACTCAGTGTAAAATCTAGGGCAAATAAAGTGTCACCTGGCACTCCTCTACAGCATTAACATGTCCTTGGCAGGAGTCAAGGTAATTGCCTCTTAAAAGCTGGAGGAAAAAATATTTATTTTCTAAATAAAACCTTTGCATTTCCTCTGATAATGAGGTTGGAAAGCAAGATTATCAGAATACTCCTCAGAATACTTAGGTCTTGTTATTTAGCCATTATGAATGTGTTGCAATGATATACAACAGCTAGGAAGTACATGTCTGGCAGTGCCAAAGTTTAATCTTAACACTGAAGTTGATAGGAGCAGAAGTTCTGACTGCCTTTTCAACTATGAATCCTTCCAGTTTACCTTGAATTACACTCCCTTTAGAGAAACTTAAAACCAGTAATAGCTTTTAAGAATTCGATTTTCTATTCAGCCTTTTTTGGGGGAGTGGTGGTGGAAAAACCTTATCTGATATTTTTATTGTGGATTCCTCCCTCCTTCCCCCATTGCAATAGACATATTTTCTACAGACAGCAAATGACTTTCTAGTACATTTGTTTACTGGGCAAACCATCCACAGATACCTGATTTAATCATGGGGAAAGTATTTGTGTCCATTTGGGGGAGAGGACAGAGATTTGAGGATGTACCAGTAAGGAGATGAAATGGGTATATAAAAATCCCACTGAGGCATAACCCATCTGTTCTAACCCTTGGCTTAACAAAAAGTCTTTAACAAATTACGTCATTGAAAATGTTGTTACTAAATTTGGGCAGCTTGTGGTGTGGGTGGTTTGGAGATTGCAAAGTAGGATTTGGGGATAGCAGATGACAGATGGCCAACTGGGTTCTATGAATTTTGAAACTGTAGTGTAAATTACGTTTAAACTGATTTCATCTGTTTAACTAAATTCCAATGTAAAATACCTTGATACGAAATCATTTCCTTGCCACTGCTACCTCTTCCTTCTCCCCCTCCTAAGTACTACTCTGGAAAGGTTGATATCAATGTATAGGAGACTCTTTAGGACTTAAACCTTGGCCAAACTTATATTTGAAGAGTGACCATTTACTGGAAAGTTGGAGGCCAAAGCAAAGTTAATATGAATACAGGTAGTCCTTGATTTATGTCCATAACTGAGCCCAAAATTTCTGTTGCTAAGTGAGACAGTTGTTAATTGAGTTGAGCCCTATTTTATGACCTTACTTGCCACAGTTATTAAATGAATTACTGCAATTGTTAAATTAGTAACATAGTTGTTAAGTGAAACTAGCTTCCCTATTTTGCTTGTCAGAAGGTGTCCAAAGATGACTCCGGGAAACAGCAACTGTCAAAAATATTTATTTATTTATTTATTTATTCAATTTATATGCCGTCCTTCTCCGGAGACTCAGGGCGGCTTACAACGCGTTAAGCAATAGCCTTCATACTTTTGTATATACCTGCTTAGTAGGGCTTTGCCCCCCCGCCCAAGCTGTGTTCTTTTTTTATACAAAGTCAGCTTATTGCCCCCACAATCCGGGTCCTCATTTTACCTACCTCGAAATGATGGAAGGCTGAGTCAACCTTGAGCCTGGTGAGATTCGAACTTGCAGTAATTGCAGGCAGCTGGTGCTAGTTAACAGCACTTTACTCTGCTTTGCCACCAAGGCTCTTCAGCCAGTTAAATATGAGCCAGTTGGCAAGGGTCCAAATTTTGATCACTTGACCATGGGGATATTGCAATGGCTGTAAGTATGAAAAATGGTGCTGTTGTAACTTGGAATCACTAAATGAATGGTTGTAAATTAAATCCTACCTGTACTCAAGGTTAAAATCAAGGCCAAATTACATAACCTAAAGCTGTAACCCTAAGAAATGTGAGATGGAATCCCATCATATGTCTCCTACTTGCAAAAAAAAATATGTATTGATTAGCCCAGAGTCACTTTGTGGGGGATATTAAATATAAATTTAATAAAAAACAAATACTAAAATAAATACTTGACACCTAAAATATGAATATCATTCCTTCAACTGACAACACCTGTCCCTAGCAAATTAAATGAGCTGCTGTGTTTAATACAGGCAATACTTACAAGTATTCTGTGTGTCTTGGCAAAGCTGTGGAGTTAAAAATATTCCATCTCACATAATCTCAGAGAGCCTTATTAATAGCAGAGGGTCAAAATATCTGGAAGCCTCCAGCCAGCCTGCAAATGACTTGCCCCTGTCTTCTAGCAAGATTTTCTCGTGCAAACCACAGTTTGTCATCATCCTTGTCCAATGAGAAGGCAAGATGATAAGATAATGAATAAATGCAACAAATCTCTCCATTTACAACTTTCGTTTTAAAATGGTTTATTTTCACAGCTGTAATTTGTATAGAGGAGAAAGAGGGCCATATTTATTCAGCATCAATGTAAAAAATAGAGAGGCTTCCAGTACCGTCCTGGATATACTGTAGGACGTCGGCTGTGGTCGCTCAGTGGCTAAGATGCTGAGCTTGTTGATTGAAAGGTCAACAGTTCAGCGGTTCGAATCCCTAGTGCCACATACTTGTCCCAGCTTATGCCAACCTAGTAGTTCGAAAGCATGTAAAAAATGCTAGAAAAATAGGGACCACCTTTGGTGGGAAGGTAACAGCATTCCATGCGCCTTTGGTGTTTAGTCATGACAGCCGCATGACTACGGAGACTTCTTCAGACAGCGTTGGCTCTTCCACTTTGAAACGGAGATGAGCACCACCCCCTAGAGTCGGGAACAACTAGCACATATGTGCAAGGGGAACCTTTACCTTTAAGTATGCATACACATCAAGGACAAAAAGATGACTCTGTGCATACATAATTATATTTAATTTAGTATATCACCACCCTGAGGAGACTATAACATGAGAAAATAGGCTTGCAGAGCTGGAATAAACATTTACAAATGGTTCTCAACATGAAAAATATGTCACGAAAGAGCAAACTAGCATATCAAGAAATGAGTTGGACAAAAACTTGGTGCCACTTAGTCCACGTGCCTCTGTTAAAATAGCAGATATCTGCAGGGACCAGTTGTTCAAAGAGATCTTTGAAAAACTGCCTATGAAAGGGAGTGGGCACTGAGCTCCTTACAAGTGGCTAATTCCCTCTGTGGAACACAGTGTTTGCTGCTTAACAGTTTCCATTAGATAAGCACTGAGCATTATAACACACAGCAGTTATTGCTGGCGGGCATGGCAAGGCAAGTCAGAGAGACGTCTCCAGGCAGGTGATTAGAGTGATGCCATAACTGAGGAATGTGAAGGCCATTGCTGGATCAACTTCTCCTTCGGTGCTGAAATAAGCTCTGAAAACAAATGCTTTCAAATTGGCTGAAATCAGTGATGGATGGCTTGAATAAGTCTTTGAATCCCTTGTTGAAAATGAGATTCTCAATCAGGATTGTATGTCACAAAAAATAAATCAAAAAGGCTGAATTGCCGCTACATTTACAACATGTTTGCTACTTCTATCTAAAAGGCCATAATTCTTGAACAATCTTGAGATCCTTGATGGCTTTCCAGGTTTTCCCACCAGCAGTGATAAATGTTTAGGTTTAACTGCTATTGTTCATTCTTTAGCTTTGTGGTGATCTTAAAATAACTTAAACAGTTTTTCAATCAGAGAAATTTCTTTTTCTTGTAGTTTTCAGGACACTTTATGCAAATAGGAAATTGTGGCAATGTTGGGATGGGAACTGTCTGGCTTTACTGTTGTCAGGATCAGCTGGGAGAATGGTATGGAAGTGCCCTAGGTCAGTCTGGTGGACCAAGGCATTCTGGTCTGTGGACAGGAGGGTTGGAATTGCCCATCTGACCCATCCTGCGCATTTGATTTATCCATCATGGGTAATGCTATCTTGCTATAATGACCAGGGTTTAGAAGATAAATAAACTTTGGGGAAATCTTATACTATTAAACAAGATTTTGATCTTTCGAATGTATTTGGGCACTTTCTGAGTTAAATAACGATAGAACAGTTTCAAAGCACCTGCCTAGATCACATGAGTAAAATATGAAGAGAGTTGAAACCACAATAGACTTTCCTGGATTGGTAAACTGAATTTCTATCATTATTCTTATTGAATAATTAACAATTATGGGTTGTAAATCCTTGCCAATCTAGTATAATAAGCCTAACGATTTATCTGACATATAAATTGAACCAATAAATAAACAATAAATAACGATTTATCTGACTTGCCCAAAGTTACGTAGACATTCTTTATAAACAGTATAATTTTAGGTTCTTTGGGCCTTCTCAACTACTTTTTGAATACCTATGGAATCTTTCTAAATATTCTGAACTTGTTGCATTATATTATAATGACCCTAATTTTGTTAAATTCTCTCTCTTAAAGGACCTGCTTCTGTAGGGCAAAATCTGGGTAGTTTATCAATTTTTCTCCGCATATTTATATTTTTAGAATACTATTTAAAGTTTTTCTCCTGTCTTTGTATATATCCTTCTTCAGTGCTATTATTTTTATATTGATTGAATGGTTGTGAAACTGCAAGGTCAATAAAATGTAGAATAAATCAGAAGTGATTTGAAGTTAACCTGCAGAAGATTTGTGCAGCAGTCTGCTTTTTTACTCTGCCCTGCTCTTGATATATTATTATTCCTTCTTAGAATGGCAGTTGAAGCCAGCTTGATCAGAGTTGGAATAAACAAGCCATGATTTTCATAATAGTACAGTATGGTGCAGTCCATTAATTTTTTCCTCAATTATTATGAAGTAGTGGGAGGATTAGAGTGAGCTCTCTAATGGGATGGGAGGGGGATGCCCTTGAAGTGAGAGTACTGTGAGTGAGGGGAGATTTCCCAGGTAGATTATTTAAACATTTCTGTGAGAGTGAATGATTAGGAGAATCAGCAGGAATGTTCAGATAAACTGTGTTTCCCAGGGTGCCTATAAACCTATTTGGAAAGCATTGCGCTGGTCGGAGGAGGGGGTGGCTAGCAATGTGGTGTCTGTTGTCACTAATAGCTCATGACCCTTCTTGAGTCAGGAAAGTGGAGTTGCTAAACACGTTAGTCTCAAACTGCTGCTAATAAATGCCAAATTGTATGTAAAATTTGGTGGTAGAACCCTGTGCAGGATTCATGAAGACTGAGGCTGAGATTGATTGAATGAATGACTACATCTGGATTCTGAAGGTATTTAATGAGAGTGAGAAAATTTGACCAACCTAGAAGTTAGCAAGATGTGCTCTTTCCTAAGGAGACCATTTTGATGGCACAGTGGTTAGAATGCAGTATTGCAGGCTAATTCACTGCTCACTGCCAGGAGTTCGATTCTGACCAACTCAGGTTGACTCGGTCTTCCATCCTTCTGAGGTCATTAAAATGAGGACCCAGATTGTTGGGGGCAATATAGTGACTCTATGCAAATCACATAGAGAGGGCTGTAAAGGACTATGAAGTGATATATAAGTCTAAGTGCTATTGCTCTCAATTCAGCTTTAGTAGACAACTTTTATTTTATGTATCTAATCCATGCTTATACTTATTACCAAATACGTTCTTGACAAATAAATAAATAAATAATTTTTTAAAAAAAACTTCCAGTGGGTTTTCGATCTTCTTTTGGTGAAATTTCAGCTCCTAAATGAAGATTAGCTAGATCCTTTCCATTCAGGGTTCAGACCTGAAAATGGTAAAGAAACAGCATTGGCCATTCTGTTAGATTACCTTTACTGAGACCTGGATAGAAACAGTGTGCTTGTAAAGCCCTATTCAGTGAGGTCCCAGGTGATCTTATGAACCATTTCCTTCTGCTTGTCTTGTACGATCACTGAAGCTTCTACTCCATAAGAAGTGATGGATACATGGATTTGAAGGCAAAATTTCTCTTTGGTGGCCTCAGCTCTTTGGAACACCAATACATGTCCAGCTCCTTCTGTGTAGGTCTTCTGCAAAGTAGTTGAAACAATTTTGTTCAGAAAAACATTTGAATTTTAGGAGTATTGTTTGGGATTTTGCTAATGCACCTTTCTGTATTTGTTCTGTTTTATGAGTTTAGTTGCATACTTTTATATTTTATGTTTATAAATTGCCCAGATCCTTATAAATAGTTCTTAGGGCAGTGATGGCTAACCTTTTTGCCATCATGTGCCAGGAAGGGGGAGGGGGCGGGGAGGTTCACATGGGCGCGTGCCCACACCCATAATTGTATGTGCCCCACCCTGCGCATGCGCACGTGACCCCTCCCCCCCGCTCCTGGCACACGATGGCCCAGTATGCCTTCCCCACCCCTTTGGAGGCCCTAGAGAGGCTCTGGAGGCTGGGGACAGCAAAAAAGTCACTTCCTGTCTAACTGAAAGTTGGAAAACAGGCCGTTTCAGGCCTCTGGAGGACCTCCGAGGGGATGGGGAAGACCTCTTTTTGCCCTCCCCAGATGCATAGAGAGGATCTAGAGCCAGGTGAGGAAGAAAAATGGGTCCCACCCTCCCTAGGCCCTCCGGAGGCCAGAAACAGCCTGTTTTCCTACTTCTGGTGGGCCCAGAAGGCCCGAAAATCAGCTGGCGCACCGGAGCTGAGCTGGTGTGCCAGGCAACATGGCTCCACGTGCCACCTGTGGCATGCGTGCCATAGGTTCACCATCACAGTTTTACAGCCTTCTGAAAAACCTTGAAAACACTAGAAAGCCCTGGGATCTCTGATAATACGAAGCCTGCATAGTGGTTGTATTGTTAGATCTTTCCTCTCATGGTCTTGTTAATTTATTTGTATTGCTTTTCATTTAAAATCTTCTGATTCCTGGTTGTTGTTTTTTTGTGTTTGTTTTTTTTTTTACATAGAGTCACTTTGTGTGAGATGGGCAGCCATATACATTTGGCAAACGAAGAAACAAATGAGGGGTCCTTGCTGCTCTCTGAGTTTGGTTGTTTTCTTACAGGCGTTTCATTACCAAACTAGATAATGTCATCAGTGCTAGTACTTGATTAGCACTGATGATGTTACCTAGTTCGGGTAATGAAATATCTTACCAAAAAAAAGGGAACAACAAACACCCCTCATTTCAACCCTGAGCTACAACTATTATCCTTTGAAGAAACAAATATTTAACGAACAAATGTGATTTGAGGCTGATAAACAAAATATGCAATTCTACCTTAATTTGTTCACAAAATCTGAACCTGTCCATCATAGATGAACCCAAATAACTAGAAAACGTGACAGGTTGAACCCATATAGAGATATAGCTATTTTACGTGATTTGGTTTGGGTTTATTTAATGGATAACCACTATACAATATATAGAGCTTTGTTCATACATCCTTAAAAGGTTTAGTGTGATCAAGAATAAGTTTGCTGATGGGGAAATCATTTTACTCTTTATCCTACACTTCTCTCCACTCCCTTTTCCTTTCCCATTTCCCCACTATTTTCATTTTCATTTGTATTTTTATATCTTGATAATTTTTATAAAAAATATTAAGAATACATCTGATGATGATGAACTAGATGGAAATACTTAATTAGATGTAATCGTAGTAGGTGCTACCTCACATCCCTGACATTTTATCTCAAATGAAAGGATATTTTAGTCAGTAGAGAAGCTCAATGCATTCTTGAATGTGTGTCCATGGCACCATTTATTACAATGTTTATTCCAGGTCTGAATCTTGGCACTGACAACAAATGCTGTAGCTGAGCACTAGCTCATAATTAAATCCCCGTCAAAAGCAGCACAAAGGGATTGTGTATCGTAGCAAAGCCAGAGCCTGCTATTCGTTATTAAAAATGTATTTCCAAAATTGGTATGCTACCAAGTGTTTAAAGTATCATATCATAGACTAAATAGAAAGATAACTCGCATCAAAAGCATCTATACGATCATATAAACATCTCAGAGCAAACTGTTCAAAACTGTGCTTTCCATGAGACTGTGTTAAAACCCTTACCAAAAAGAAAGGAACTTCTCTTTTTTCTCCATCCCATTTAAGATTGGCAAAGGCTCACTCAGTAATGAGTCTCATCATCATACTGTTCCATGTTCCCATGTCTTTCTTTCCAATTAAGCTGCAATCATGACCTCAATTAAGAAAGAGAGAGAGGAGGGGAAAAGATTGGGGAAATTTTTTTTTTCCTCTGGCCCATTATTGTTTACTGCTGTTGTTCACATGCTCTTTGAAAGCCAAAGGCTGTGGTTATGGTGAAAGCAGCTAAATTTTGTTTGTTCTTTCTGCACAAGATATTTTAACATCAAAGGGAGAAAAACATCTGCACTATTTTAAGTTAGATTGAGAACCATTTTTTCCATTTGGAGAATACTTCTCTCCCCTCCCCCACCCCACTCCAATCTGCCCTCGTTTCAACCTTAGTCACATAATGCCCCAATTTATTGCTACATCATTCTCAAAGTGAAGCTTACTTTAGAAAAGGAGGCCTAAACATCAACATACAGTTTCATTTCTCATTTTAAATATGCTAAAATAGTTGTGGTTCTGGTGAGCAGGATGCTCTAATTCTCACTTAAATTTGTCAGGTTTTTTTTCTTCAAATAGAAGTTATCGTTTTTATTCAGTTCTGGAAAATATTCTGCAAAAATGAGGTTATCGTATAAAACAATGGTTTCAAAAGTTCACACTTTCATGGTGACAAAAGCATTGTCTTCAGGCTGTTGGGCCATATTAACAGCAAAAGTGTAAGCTATAGCAATAGCAATAGCACTTAGATTTATATAACACTTCATAGTGCTTTACAGCCCTCGCTAAGCAGTTTACAGAGTCAGCATATTGCCCTCAACAATCTGGGTCCTCATTTTAACTGATCTCGGAAGGATGGAAGGCTGAGTCCACCTTGAGCCTGGTGAGATTCGAGCTGCCAAACTATGCTAAATGATCGATTTTAATTATCAACTAATCAAAACAGCACAAAGGACACACGTTTTCAATTTTTCCAAAACATTTCATCAAGAAATTTTGGGGTGCAGAAAACACAAAGACCCAAAGTAGGCCAGAAATCAGAGCCACAAGGTCTTCTTTCCAAAGTCAGCTCCTAAATGCAGATTGTAGGTTGAATGCAGTAGCCATTAGTAGAAGTGCTTAGTAATAGGTGCTTTCAGATTACACATACAATTAATCCCCCTAATTACTAGATATAATCTGATACTGATAGTACTTCCTGTTGACTAATGTGTTCATTCCTTGGTCTTCACCCTGAAATAGATTTTAGTCTGTGCTTTGGTTAATGGTTCATGCGACAAAAATTTGTCAAACTTGCCTGATTTCAAAAAATGAGAAGCAAGGTTAGATTTGGGTGGATTTGGATGGCATATGCTGGGAAATACCAGGGCTGAAGGCTAGATTAAAAGAAAGCAAGAGCAATTCACTTGTTATGAATAAAATAAAATAAAATAATAAATAAAATAGTTGATCCCAGGAGCCAAACTCAATTTGAGGAACTATTTACTTTTTAATGTAGTTATTGTTCTATTTGACGCATGGACATGCAGTTAAAATGGATTGTTAAACAACAAAAAACAACCACCAAAATTACACTAATGCAAATGGGATATAATGTAAGTGAACTGATCATTTCAATAATAGTTAGGAAACAATTCTTAATTCCTGTCTGTTGATGGTCCCTCAGGATTGTGGTGCATAATTTATGTATATCGCACCTTTATTATTTTTACAAATAACTCTAGGCAATGAATATATCCAACCCACTTTCCTCCACCTATTTTTCCCACAACAATAACCTCACGAAGTGAGTTGGACTAAGAGAGACTGACTGGCCCAAATTTACCTAGCCGGTTTTCATGTCTATGATGGGGCTAGAGCTCACAAACTCCCAGTTTCTAGCCTGGTGCCGATAGTAAATATAGATGAATTAATGAATAAATGTGTATCTTCTCTTTTTTTCAAGAAATTCAACACAAACGCATTCATCTTCCAGTCAATATTATTTTCTGAGGACGATTCAGCACCGTCTTTACCATTTCAATGTACCATTGTGAACCTTCAGTTTTCAGAAGTTGCCAACAACTAAGTTGTAAGAAAGAGTCGGACCAATTGGCAACCAATTTTCAAACATGTTAATTTCCAAAGTAATCTGTTTAATTCTTGGCTCGATTTGACTTTTGGTTCCTTCTGAATGCAATCCTCTGAATGCATGTTTGTATTCCTATTCAAGATGAACTCAGGATCCCACCATTCCTTTCCCACCCTCAACTTTCTTTCTGCAGAAATCTCTTATTTCTTCATTGAAAATAGTGGTCCCAACCAGTATCTTTTCATCCTTTTAAACCAGTGTTTGAAAATGGTGTTTCAAGCAAGTCCAAGCTGCTCTGTCTGACACATTCATACAGTAGTATCATCCATTATATCATTACTTAAAGCTGATAACTTGCTTTGTTCTCCTTGCTTCTCATAGTTCTCTTGATCTTTTGTCCACAGTAGTTAACCTGAGTGTTATATGGGCTCAGATTGTGAGGAGAAAAGTGTTTTGTCCACCTCACAGGATTATTGTTCTGTGGGAAAATTAAGAGGAGGAAGGAGTGTTCAGTATGTTTGCCACCTTGAGTTATTTATTTTTTAAAAAAGCAATAAATAAATAAAGTTAATCACCTACAGAAACACATTTTTCAGTAGAAGTGTTTTCAGCAGACTACGGAATACTGGATCAGGTGTAGAACTGGCAGCTTAGAGGCTCAATTTCTACTTCACTCTCAGCCCTGGAGGTTCACTGGATGACTGGGCCAATAATTCCTTTGCAGCCCAACTTCCCTCCCGTGACAATATGCTATAGTGGAAAGTAGCAGGAAAGAGAGCCTTGAGCTCTTGAAGGAAATGCAGGGTCTAAATCAGGAGCGGGCATAGGCCCCTTTACGACCTATGGACTTCAACTCCCAGAATTCCTGAGCCAGCATGGACTTGAAGAAGCTTCTTGGAGGAGAAGCGAAACATTTTCAAGGAAAAGAAAACCCAAGAAAGACCAGTTGCCTTTTGAAAAGCACCTTTGGGGCAAGCTTGACCTGGAGGATTGAGAATCTCCATAGACATAAAGATGCCATAATTGCCTACCCTGGATCTAAATGAAATGAATAAAAGCCCTTTTTTTTCTGTCAAAACTCTAGTTATAGCACTTCCCGAGGGCTTCAAGGACAATCCAAACAGAGTTTGTTAACTGAGATCTAACAGCACATCTGGCCAATGATGAGTGTACTTATGAGCCAGATCCAGCTGCTAACTAGGCAGACATACCATTGGCCACAGCCAGCTCTTGGAGAACATTTAATGACAAGGCTAGTTGGAAGAGACGTTTCTGTTTTATTTAAATGTGGTTCCGTTTCTTTATCCTTTTCATAATGTAACTATTTGCAGAGCTCCACCAAATTTTATTCATCTTTACAAACAAGTCGTTTATTTGCAGTCATGTGCAACGCCATGCATAAAAGTACAGATATACATAATTACTAGCTACATATGCTCAGACAAGTGGCACAAACATTTGCTCAGATGATTAACTCTGTGTTGGCACCTACAGCATTAAACTGTTACCCTAACAGATGGCCGACATGTTTTTCTCCTTCTCTCTGGAACAAATTCATGGAAGTCCTGGGCTTTTGCACTAAGTTTTATGGGAGGAGGTGCTAAAAAAATCTTTCTTGTGGGCTGTGGCTGAGATGATTCTTCCAGGAAACTGTCACTCCACCCACATATATATTTATTCTACATGGAAACAATGTGAAACTAAAGCAAAACTTAATAACTAGAAATTATCTTCCATTAGGGTGATAAAACTCTTCTTAGGGCTAGGTGATATACAAGGGTGTTTTTTTACTTGAAAGTGGCTAGCTGTGAGTCAGAACTGATGATGACTTCACCTGATGGTTTTTGCTTTGAGCCTTGCAAAGTGAAGGTTCTGAGTGTTGCAGAAGGCAGCAATCCAATAAAGCTAATCAACCATTTTGTTACGTTAAATTTAAATAAAACATGGATTCCCATTGATATATACAGATAGTCCTCGACTTACAACAGTTTGTTTAGTGCCCATTCCAAGTTACAACAGCACTGAAATAAGTGACTTAAGGCCATTGTTCACACTTATGACCGCTGCAGCATCCCCACAGTCACATGATCAAAATTCAGATACTTGGCTGACTCACCTTTATGACTGTTGCTGTATCTTAAGGTCATGTGATCCAGGGATGGGTTCTACTTACCTTTACTACCGGTTCTCAACAAGGCCGCATGCACGCGCTTGCTTTGCTCACACAGAAGCGTTCTGGTGATGTCAGGGTTGGTGGGTGGAGCCTCCCTCCGGTTTTACTACCGGTTCTATAGAACCGGTCCGAACCGGGGGCAACCCACCACCGATGTGATCGCCTTTTACCACCTTCTGACAAGCAAAGTCAATGGGCAAAGAAGATTCACTTAACAACCGTGTTCCTAACTTAACCACTGCAGTGATTCACTTAACAACTGTGGCAAGAAAGGGGGCCAAACTCATTTAACTGACTTAGGAACAGAAATGTTGGGTTCTATTTTGATCATAAATTGAGGGGTTATGATAATAATTGGGATTGGGACTGCCATGTCTAAGCATTTTGGTGATAAAATGCAATGTCACATGATCACTTACCGACAGCAGTCCCATTATTCTCATAATCCTTGGACTGTATGTCTTGTTAAGTGTGGAAGAGGTGGTAGTATTAGACAGAGGATTGCCTGGGTGGGCATGTACTAGGGAGGTGGGTAGGGGGTTTCTATGGGCAGACTTGTGCTACTGAGTGCAGACAGAGATGGTGTTACCAAACACAAGACCTTCTACTCTGTGGTGAGGTTCTGCAGGAGAAAAAACAGTTTGTTAATTAGTTTATTTTGCAAAATCAAAACAATCTCTTTGTTTTGTCATCACATTTGCTATTGTTCCAGTTCAGTGAACATTGAAAGGATTTTTAATCTACGTTTTATAACACAATTTAAGTTGCTGCATGTTTCAGTATTAACCACATTCTGAAAGTTGTAGAGAACATTGGATTCTTTCATTAAGAACAATTTGTTTTAATTACATTGTCTACTATTTTTAGAAACTGCCATTTAACAGATCCTTTGGCCTATAGCAGGAAATAAAAGAAAGCACCTTCACCCAAAACTCTTCAATCTGGTGCCAGTTCTTGCTTAAAACATTTAGAAGTATAGGCAGAAATGACCTTTGTTGAGTCATGTTATATCATCATTTCCTTTTGACCTTGAACAGGGTTAAAAGAATACAAGGAAGCAAAATTTGTTTAAAAAGTATTTCCTTCTGAATAAACAACTTAAAATAAGTATTGAAAGTCTTTAGACAGGTGTAACAATGTATATTAAGCATTATAATATGATAATGCTTATATTGTAATATGATAATGCTTATATTATAATATGATAATGCTTATATTGTAATATGATAATGCTTATATTGTAATATGATAATGCTTATATTAAAATATGATAATGCTTATATTATATGATGATTTTTATTATATTATAATATGGAATTGTTGTGCGCAATGACCCAAAGGTGCTTTTTCAAGAGGCAACTGGACTTCCTTGTTTTTCTTTGAAGGCGTGTCGCTTCTCATCTAAGAAGCTCCTTAGCTCTTGGGCATAAAGAGATTTTTGGATTTAGAGAGAAAATAAGAACCATCTCATATTCTATGCTTATCTCCCAAGGTCTGGTGCAGTTTCTGAGTAAGTCACCATGTCAATCAAAACGCCTGTATTATTACTGTACATGATTGGAGAAACTAAAAGGACATAGGTTACTCCTATGTACTCCTGCGATAAGGATGTAGGTTACTCCTATGTTATGCTATTGAGCATTTCTATTATTTTTTTTCTACCTTCTGCAGTTCTCTGAGCCCTCACAATCATTTTTTGAGGACTCCCCAGCTCTTTAGACAAGATGTGGGGAATGTAGGAGAACTTCAAAAGAAGGAGAATCTTTCCGCCTGCTAAATGTAATTCCATCCATCAGCAAGAGAATAGTCGAATGTTGCCATGGTGCTTTTCAGGCTCTTAGGAGACACATGAAAGAGGTCAAATAAATAACTAATCTTGCCAAATGCACCACTTTGTTTAGACTTGCCCACTTCTACAACCCTGCACAGTTATCACATGCTTAGATAGCGTTCTGTAATGATTAAAAGAATAAGGGAACTCGAACCCTGTTCAAAGTTCAGTGCAGCTATAAACTCTGGAGAACAAGCTTGCTGTTTGTAATCCATTCCTGCCCCTTACCCACAATATCAGCAGAAGAGCTGAAACAGTTAACAGTGTGAGGATTTATTACTGTATTGTCTCTTGATCGAGCTTTTGTTGTGTTATCACTGTTTCATTGCAACCCTGCTGTAGCAGTCCTTCAGTCCAAGGCTGTATAACTTTCTGATGGCTAGGCTGCACTTTGGGGAGTTCAAGAGAAGTGGATGGAGTTATATATATATATTTTTCTCGGTGGGGAGAATTTTATGGGGATCCTGTGAGATTTGGGACTTTTATTTTTAAAAAAACACAGTTAACCATTTTGAAAGATGGGATGTGCAGTTATGGTGTGGGTTCTGTCTGCCTCATGGTTTGGAGAAATGGCATTGATCTGAACCAATAGTAGTTAACCTGCAAAAAAAAACTGTGCTTCTTTGTGAATATGTTTAATTTAGGGATTGCAAAATTAAGTGATCCAAAGCTGTCCACTTCTCCCAGGATTATACTATTTTGTGGAAAGAGATTGGGGGGGAGGGGGTTCAGCAATCTCTAGAAGTAAATCTTCCAATCAATAAGAGGTTTGAAGAATGAATCAAATGGTCCTAATTCATCCAGAACATTATATCCAGAACTTCTTAAGTAGGTTTGGACAATTTGTAGTTTTGGAAAATGCTGACCCCCCCCCCCCCCCACGTTACGATCCAAAAGGAGGTAGAATATTCTAGAGTTCTCCAGAAGATCCATTCCTGGATTGATGAATTTTGCGTATGTTTTGTTCAAGATGTTAAGTTGTTGATTAAAGCAAGGCTGTGCATCTCTTTGGATTTGATTTGGAAGAAATGCTTTGGACCATGCAAGAATGCAAATGCAGCATCTGTCTGCAGTGAACAGTTGCATCTGCTTCCAGGATTGCAAAATATAGAAGATACAACAGCTTTAATGAGCCACCGATACATTTGGTGGTTTTTTAAAAAATAGAATCTGAAACATTGCACAACCCTACTTTAAAGTTGAAAGCATGTTCAGGATGCTGTACTAGCTACCCATTCTCATTGCCAGTGATTTTCCATGATAGGCATAAACTGAATGCTAGTAGATCCGTATCAGAACTTTAACATAATAGTGATATATTTGTTCTTCTCTTCTGTATTTCTGCTGCTTCTCGTCTGACTCCACAATAATAATTCCATTGGAATTCCATTAAGAAAAAAAAAAATCTAACCAAGAACATTCTGAAATAAGAATGGGTCCAGTTCTCCACTTAAATGACACCTTTGTCTACATTTTTCCATGAAACTGATTCTTAGCTATGTTGAAAGAACATTGGATTAGCTAGACCGTAAGTCCAATCGTGCAAGTCATTTCTCCAATGCTCTTCTGTTCTTCTATATTAGGCAACAAAAAGGAAGAATTCCTCTCACTTTTCCTTGGGTAAGGAAAAAGGATTTAATGAACCACAAAGTTGGATGCCTGACACAGTACATGCACCGTCAGCATTTCTCTTGCTAACAGAACACAGAGTTGGCACCAGAAAAGCCCCAGTCACCATTTTTGGAGAAGAAACAACTCTGATAGGCAACCAGCTTTGTTCTTTTTTAAAAATGGATTCCTATATGCTGCAAGACTGACACATGTACGATACTTGCCTCAGCAGAGTCAAAAGAACACATACCAGTTGTTTTGCCCAGAAGAAATTATCACAGCATTTAGCAATTGTCAGAGATATCAGAGGAGGAAAAGGAGTTGTGGGTACACCATCTGGTTTCATTAATGCATAAACAAGTTTAAAAATCTGGTCTGAAATGCACAATTTTTGAAGAACCAGATGACCACAGGCATTCGGAAAGAGAAGGGGAGAAATGAAAACCTTCAGTTCCTTGACGTTTCTCAGGAAACAAATTCCTGCATACCAGAAAGTCAAAAGCAGGGAGGGCAAAGAGACAACTGGGGAGGGAATATTGGTTTTTTTCTTCCCCTGTTTCCTTCCTCTGGGAGTTCATTATTTTAAATGCTACATTACAAAATGAATCCGTGGGTCATTCGCTTCTTTAATCATAAAACTCATATAGAGAGGGTAAAACTATAAGTGATAGATAATAGACCAGAGATTATGTGCCAGCCCCATCCTTATGCCAGCTGTGCCCAGCTACAACCCAGGTCCAGAGAGGCGTTGAAATTCTAGTTCAATCTCAAGACCAGTTCAGATCTTTCCAAAGCTTTTTTCCACAAAGCTGGAACCCACACTGTCCTGGCAATAGCTGGTAGGAAAAAATAACGTACATTGAGTAACCGACATGGATCCTTCCCATGCTTGCATTTTTCAGGCCCCCAAGAGGGGCACAAGCATGGGAGAAATCCACAGCTATTTGCCCAACCAACCAACCAACCAACCAACCCACCCAGCTTCATCCAAGCCTTTTAATCTACCTTTGCCAAGTCTTTTTTTTTTTAAACTTTTGCTTTATTTTGCTTGATTCACTGTTATGGACGATTGCTAC
Source organism: Masticophis lateralis (assembly GCA_030761175.1). Classification (NCBI taxonomy): domain Eukaryota; kingdom Metazoa; phylum Chordata; class Lepidosauria; order Squamata; family Colubridae; genus Masticophis; species Masticophis lateralis. The sequence continues at coordinate 69,295,903 of JAUDYJ010000003.1, forward strand.
ATTTTATTTAAAAGTCTGCCTGAGAATTAGTGATAGAGGATATACTGCAGAAACCTAAGAATAGAAATAGGACCTGGAGAATTAAGTGTGCCTGAAATGCAGTAGAGAAAATTAATTGATTTTTGATCTTGGAAACAATAGGAGAATCCACCAGCCTTGTCTGCCTGTGTATCTGATTTGTATAACCAAAACAAGATAATTAAAACAAAGTATTGATGAAATATTAAAGAAAATTAAAACATCAAAATAAAAATACAGGCGAGTGCATCTAGATCTAACATAGCTATTTTTCAGAGTCCCTGTTTACCTGGGATTCCCAGGCCTTGTTGGCAAAATCATATTTTAAGAGATTTTTCTCTTAATGCAGCAAATCTGGATCTATGAATGATGAAGTAACTCCAGAATATCTTTTGATTGCAGCCTGATTTACTTATTTACAAAGGATTGTGACGTGGAAATGTAAGAACAGACTCATAAAACAAGACGTAAAATTCCAGTACATTTCTGTAGTGGAATTTTATCACCGCTGGGCTTGCAGGCTGCCCCAGTCATTTGTAGAAGAGGCCACATTTATGTCAGGGAGAGGATCCTAGGATTGGGAGCTCCTATGTTTCTTAATTCCTCCCCCCTCCCCCCCCCAGTTCTCTCATGGGGTGAGTATTCTCAGCAGAGCCTTTGTAAATGACCAGATCTGGGGAAGCTTTGCCTGGTCTTGGTGCTGCACTGTAATGGACTTCAAAGTACTTTGAACCAGTCATTCTCAGAGGCACACTGCATTTTTGGGCTCCCCCCCACCCCCGCAAATAAGGTGTTTGTCAGAAATATAAAACAAGACCCATGGTGGCACAGTGGTTAGAATGCAGTACTGCAGGCTACTTCTGCTGACTGCTGGCTGCCAGCAGTTCGAGTCTCACTAGCTCAAGGTTGACTCATCCTTCCATCCTTCCGAGATTAGTAAAATAAGGACCCAGATTGTTGAGAGCAATATGCTGACTCTATAAGCCATTTAGAGAGGGCTGTAAAGCATTGTGAAGCGGTATATAAGTCCAAGTGCTATTGCTGTACTTGCTGTTTCTAGGCAAGATGTAAGAATATATGGAGCAGGACAGAGGCTCCATTATATTTGGTTGTATAAGCATTTTTCTTCCTGACAGCTTATAGCTTTAGATGCACCCCCTAATGAATACGGGACAAAAGTCAATCTCTTTTATTCTGGGATTATTAAGACAAAGGTTCAGTCTCAGTTTTGATATGATTAAACCTCTGGGTGACTCTGGAGAAGAAGGGGACGGCAGAGAATGAGGTGGTTGGATGGAGTCACTGGAGCAATCTGCGTGAGCTTAAATAGATTCCAGGGGATGATAGAGGACAGGAAGGCCTGGAGGAACATTGTCCATGGGGTCGCGATAGGTTGGACATGACTTTGCGACTGACAACTAAAGATGCTAGTATTTGGTATGTACTCCAGTACATAGGGATTAAGAAACAAACAAACAAAAGAACTGCAAACAATATATTATCAAGGAATGAAAAACATTACTTGTATTAATGAGTCCTTTATTTTGGGGGGATTTTTTTTTTTTACAGATTTGGAGGGTATCTATCAAGTTGATTTACAAAGACATTTAAAATTGCAAGTAGATTATTTGCATGTGCTTCTAAAAATAAGAGTGCAGTTCATTTTTGCAGTGAGGTTTTGAATCTTAAGAATTATGTGCCAGACATCATAGAAATTTGATTATTTATTTTAAAAAATGCTTGTGATCACCTACCCAAGAGGATTGAGAATGCAGTTCCTCTTCCTGTGGAATTACAAAACCATTCATGGCAGTAACTGGAGGGAGACAGTTTGCTGTAGTAGTTAAGGCACCAGGCTAGAACCCAGGGAACTGTGAGTTCTAATCCTGCCTTAGGCACGAAAACCACCTGGATGACTTTAAGCTAGTGATTCACTCTTAGCCCACAATTTCAGGGCCAAGAGAAAAGCTGGATCAATGAATCAACACTTGATTGTTTTAAAAAAATCATTTGCAATTATTTTACTTCAGTGATAAATAATTATAGCAGCAAAACTAACTCCTAAAAAGTATTTACAACACTAATTCTCTGGGATAGAGCCTCTCACAACAGATGATTTGACTATTTGCAAAGATTAATTGTTCACCCAGGTTTGGGCTAACTCCTAGAAGCCTTCCTTAGAGGGAACAGCGAGCCTTTAAGGATAAATACAAGGATGAAAGAGTATCCCTATTTGTAAGTGGTGTACATTTTCATTTTATTATTCCTAAGAAAATATTAACGTCCAGAAATACATATGAAACAAGTGTCTTTGGCTAGGATTCAGAGTAGCAGAGTTCAAAACTGCCATGACAGAATTTTTCTGTATGGTTTGTATTAGCAGCTGAACACTAAACTTGTGTTAGCCCAAAGATTAAAATGTAAGGTTACATTTTCTGAGATGAAGCTTTTGTTTCAAATTATCTCTTACTCCTAAAGGATAGTTTGTAACATCACAGGACCTTGTTGGTTATATAAAAATCGTTACAAACAAAGAATTCTGAGTAAGATCAGAGTTAATGCATGTTCTCTCTCTCTCTCTCTCTCTCTCTCAGCACAAAAAGGCTTTAGTTCCAGAGCAATGTTTTTTTTTATAAATTAGTAGGTCAGGCAGCTTGTCACTTAGGGTTACAGGTAATCCTCAATGTATGATCACAATTAGGACCAGAATCTCAGAAGTTGAGCCAAGGGATCATTAAGCAAAACATTGAATGATTGCTATGCTCAACAACTGCAATCCCAATGTTCCCGATTGCAATCATTAAGCTATCTCGCAAATTGTTAAGTGGATGGTCCCAAGTAAGGAGCGCACAGTGCCTCAGGACTGGTGGGGGCAGGGGGGAGAGACCTTGGGAAGCTCCATTCAGGAACTGAAAATCCTCATTGGCCTAATCCAAGCAGGATTTCCAGCCCCTGAACAAAGAAATACTCATGTACAGCCTATGTTAGGCCTTCCAGGACCTTCCTCTTTCATCTGACCCCATAGTTCTTTTGGGGTGTCTTCTCTACTCTCTGTTTGAATTTTCGGCTCCTTCTTGTGACCGAGGGCTGGCTAAAAGAACTGCCTGAATTCTGTTCCTCTCCATATATAGAGGGGAACTCCTCTGGTAGGGTGCAGGAATGAGCTCAAATCTTTAGGCTTTGAACTCTGTTTTTGCATCCTACTGAAGGACTTCAGTTTCCTCAGGAGCCAGCTTTTTTAGCTCTCCCTTGAGGCGAGAGGAAGCCCTATTAGCAAGAAGCAACAGCTTGCAACCTTGCAACAAGATTGCAAATGGTGATCACCTGATCACAGAGAGCTTGGCAACCAGTCATAAGTGTGAGCAACTGGGTTGCCAACCACCCAGATTGTGATCACATGACCTTGAGAATGGTAATGCAACATTTTGCAATGGCTGTCGTAATTCCAGACCATCGTTAAATGCACAGTCATAAATTGAGGACTAACTTGTATTATTTTGCACATCAGTCTTAAGAATAGACTGACTCCAAAATAGCTTGTATGTTCAAAGGAGTGAAAGAAACGGAAACAGCATGTGGCATTTGTGTTTCCTGTGTGTTTGTATACATTAATATATTTGTAGGGTCATAAAGGCATACCTAAAACAAATTCACAGTATGTGGTTGATTGACTAAGGTGATGTACCAATCAAATGACTGTATGCAGCTAAGGACTTCAAGTGAAGCCCTTGAGATGAAATATCATCATCTTTAATGGGCAGCCTAGCTTTCTGCATTTTAATGGAAAATAAGGATCTGAGAATATTCATTTATGTATTCATCCTCGGTTTACATAACTGCCCATGTCACTTTTATTTAGACTCCAGTTTTGTTGTGTCTGTATGAATTTAGGCCAGGGAAGAAATCTTGCACGTTTTATGTCAAGCACTTTGCTTCTAGCACACCTGAATAGCAGAGTAGATAGAAAATGTTCTCTAAAGTGCCAAAGTGTATTCAAATCTGATGAAGACCCTAATGTAAAATAAAACTTCCTTTCTTAGAAAAGTCAGCATTCTTGCTACCTGTGTTTCTAAATGAGGTGATGACAAAGAAAAGCAACTACTTTTATAGTTGTGCCTATTGCCCCAAGGATAGACATCTGTTTTGCAAAATATATGGAGCTAAAAGACATGTTGAAACTTCTAATGACAGTTTCCTTCTTGCCTGCTTTATTAAGCACTTTATTAAGTGCTTTTCCCTCAGATTTTTCGAATCCATTTTTGCAACTACTCATGTGGATTTTGGGAAACAGGTTGAACAAATGTGGATTACCCAAACTTCAGTTATTTAAATGCATTTATTTTATTTTATTTTATTTTATTTTATTTTATTTTATTTTATTTTATTTTATTTTATTTTTTTATTTTATTTTATTTTATTTTATTTTATTTTATTTTATTTTATTTTATTTTATTTTATTTCATTTCATTTCATACAGGTTTAATCCTTGACGTTGCTCGTTGAAAGGGCCATACATTTGGTGATGGTGGAGACTTTTTTCAGAAGCACTGAAAAGCTGAATGGAGTATTAGTTTAAACCAGGGTGGATTTGATTTAAATCAAGTCAATTTAAATCACGATTTAAATCACTAGTAAAAAGGCTTGATTTAAATCAACTCAATTTAAATCATAATTTTTAAAGAGCAACTGTCATCTCTGTTCTGCAGTAGCTCCTCCCCTGACCCGCTGTTGACTCAGCAACAGTCCCAATATTGCAGAATATTCAGCCTTAGCTACATCTAAGCTCCATTTCATGCTGAATAAACTAAATTGTTAATGTATCTTAAATAGAAAACTATCTTTAGATAGATTTTTACTCCAAAAGCATTTTATTAAAATAAATTTAATATAAATTTTAAAAATCCAATTTAAATTTTAAAAATCCAATTTTATTTTTTTATTTTTTTATTTATTTATTTTAAAAAATCATCGATTTTTATCCACCCTGGTTTAAACCACTAAAAGATATATTTTTGCAACCTGAATCATTCAAGTGTAAAACCATATTTATTGAAAAATGGTTAGCCAAACCATTCTACCTACTTCAAGGGAGAAGCCATAATATTTAATATAATAATTCAGAAAAACCACCATGCTGTATTTTCACACCAAACTGTAATCTACTATTACATTTAAACAATGTTTATTAAATAATTATTTGGTTAGTTTCTACAATACAGTATACAAATTCTGAGTTCAGATATAACCATTTATGGTAAGTTAGAATTAGTGAACTAACAAGAAAGCATGATTCAGTTACAATTATTTTCCAAAAATATTTATTAGCATAGATTTGTATGTCAGCTAGACTAGAATAAACTACTTTTGATTTGTATGAACTGGTTTACTGTAACTGCACACTAAAAATAGGTTTATGAATAAATTCTACTTACATTTTCCCCAAACTCATACAGTAAATCTACTGTTTTTCGCTACTTATTTGAGAAAATCAAAGCAATTCCCCCCAATACCTCTCTTGTGAAAATAAGCAATTCATTGATTAACTATCCATTTTCAGACATGTTAGTTTTGTCTCTGGATTCAGTGTGCAGTATATAATGTTTACTGTTTATGAAGTATCAGTTTATTCTATAAACACAATTCATAGATGGCTTTATAACTTTTTAAAGGCAAACAAAACTAACAAGTTGCCATTCATTGACAATTTCAATACAAATCCTTCATTTATTACCCAAGATTAGTATGAAACTATGAGATTGATTTCTTAGAATACATTAAAACAGAGGTAAAGCAATTAGCAATTGCATCATTAGCTTTTTAAAAATGTATTGCAAATTTGGCATGCCTAGTCCAGATTGGGATTTTGGCAGAAAAGGCAGAAGGATTTGACTTCATTATATTTCCAATCCATTTTTCTCCTTCCCACTCCTACACTTAATCCTAACCTTCACCTGCTACTTGTAATTGTGGGAGAGTGGTGTGGGCTGAATCAGTCCAAATTGTAATCACACTGGCTTTGAATTAAAATTAATCATATTCCAGTTTAGCACGTCAACTGAACTCAGTCTGTGATTTTAGTTGATAGTTCAGTGTGCCACATGATCAATATGTCAATTAGACTAATTGAGCCTACTGTGCTCAAGTTAATCATAAGAAAAATAATGGTCAAACAGAGCCATACATTATGATCCAATACAGACTCACCAGAATTGCAATGTTCTGGGTTGGGGTGGGGGAATCCATGAAATTGTTATTTTGTAATGGTCCACAGTTCCTTGGACATATAAGCACAGCTCTCCAAAGGGAGCCAATTGATTCTCACAACATGCCTAACTTGGATAGCCACAACCCAGTCATAGTCCACTTTCTGATGAATTTGGCAGCTCATAATCAGACTAATTGGCCAAAAGTTGTTTTGGGGGAATACCAAATTCTTCCCCACTTCCTCCAGCTCTGCCTCCATTTTATGAACCCTCAACTGGCAAGGCATCCTTACATCACTAATAGCAATAGTGTTTAGACTTATATACTACTTCAGAGTGTTTTATAGCCCTCTCTAAACAGTTTACAGAGTCAGCATATTGCCACCAAGAATCTGGGTCCTCATTTTACCAACCTCAGAAGGATGGAAGGCTGAATCAACCTTGTCATACATAAATCATAAGTAAATTTATATTTGATATAGCTGGCATAGGACGCTGTAACTAAGCTAATGAGTGCTCCCATAATATTACCTGTTTCCTGACAAGTTCTTGTCTTTATTATTCACACATTGTTTCTTGTACATACACTTTAAACACCTAGAGCAGCTTCCCCGACCTTATCTTATCCAGCTGTGCTGGGAGTATAATAGGGGTGGTATTCACTTACCTTCGCTACCGGTTCACAAATGTGAACATGATGCTCACTTCACTTGCACATTCCACCTCTGCACATATGCAGGGTTCCGCGCATGCACAGAGCATCAAAAATGGGATGTATTGACATCCGGGCAGGTGGATGGAGCCTCCTGCAGCTGCTGCTACCGATTCGTCTAAACTGGGTGGAACCGGCTGAATACTACCACTGGAGTACAAATCCAGAATCCATAGTCAGCATGGCCAAAATACCAGTTGGAAATTGTAGCACTATAATTCCAATACTCTGGAAGAAATTCAACTGGGAAAAGTCTAATCTAGTACCTAAGGCACTCCTGAAGTCACTGGAATTCACTCTTCTTCCTCAAAGGCTTTAGGCCTAGTTTATTGTCTAAGAAACATCAGTTTCCCATGGCTGAGATCAGTCTCAGCTAATTGCCAGCTAATTGCTTGTGTACAGATTGAAAAAGTAAAGTAAACAGAGTGATGTCATTTGTTACAAATGATTGACATGAGCTAAACTATATATCCTAGTTGGATGTGTATATATTTTTTTTCTATCCAGAATAAGAATGGTTAAGTTTCTCACTAATAAAACCACCAGATAAAATGCATCCACAAATGCTCACTATTTATACGATTCTGTACTTCTCTTTTAACCTTTAGGTGGTAACTCCAGTCAGGTCAGGACAAGGTTATGTTTACGAGTTTCCTACCAAATACCAGAAGGATACCTACGATATCCCACCAGTTCGTCCTCTTCAAGGGGTAGGTAGTAATAAAAATTTCATCAGCTCTGAAATTAAGCTGCCACCAAGGTCTTGACATTGTATCTATTCCCTCTGCGCATATCTCATTTTCACATTCTAAATTAAACATGTGACTTTCTTTTTAATCATGACAAGATGAACTTTTTTACTCTCTAGATAGCCAGAACATTTTACAAATACACTGTAAGTTGGGAAGCAGAAAAGAAGAAAACCCACCTCTCTTTTGTAAGAGACAGTTAATTTATCTGATCATGAAAAATATGTGAAAGCCGTAAATATTCTCCGATGTGTAGATTTCCCCCCCCCCCCTCCAAATTCTGAAACCATTTTTCCCATGGACATTTACAATAAATAGAGCTGGTATTAGTACAACATGAATTCACTAAAATAAAACTATGACTTGAGAGATCATTTGTAGGGACAGAGAGAATGGACAACCGTCCATTAAATCCACATTTGTGTTGTTTGCACAATGGTGTCATTTCTGGTTAAATCTTATACATAAACTCACTTTAACAGAAACTTGACAGACATTAGTCAGTTAAACAGGGGCTGAATGCAAACCATGTATGTGTCCATTACATGGCATCTATTAAACTGAGGTTTTACCGTAACAGGATGTACTGTATCTGAGAACCAGTCTTGATTTTTTAATTTGTTTGAGTTAAATGCAGTGATGGGATTCAAATAATTTAACAACCGGTTCTCTGCCCTAATGATTTCTTCCAACAACCAGTTCACCAAACTGCTCAGAAAGTTAACAACTGGTTCTCCCGAAGTTGTGCGAACTGGCTGAATCCCACCACTGGTTAAATGCCTACTAGGTTAACTAGACAGAGTTTCATTTTATTCATGATCACATACTACAAGGAGATTTGGGCAAGCCCTGATGAAATCTGGGGTCTCCTTCATTGAAATAAACATATTCCAGTGGGGCCGAAACAGCAGTCAGGGAGAAGGGAACATGCTATAAGAATAATATGCAAAATACCTGTGGATTGCTGTCATGGTAAAGAGGCCTCAGAGAGGCCAAACCTATCTTTCCTTAAGGATTCAATGATTTCCGACTTTATTAGTACTGCAATCCACAAAACATGAAATTGGTTCTGGTTTGGCATTATTGGAGTTTTTCTTTCAGGAATACATAAATAGAACACACACACACACACACACACACACACACACACACACACACAACCTTATAAAATCTTTCTAGCTCCACATCTAATATATAGTGGGGAATATTTATGCTGGCCTTGGTGCAACAGGATGAGGAGTGTTCTTGCACCTCATAAAAATTGTTGGGGATTAGACATCAACGTGAGGATTAAGCATGGTTACCATCAACAGCTGCACTCGTATTTCAGTAAAGATGACGGGGTGGGGGGTAGGGGGCTGAGATAAATCACAAGAATTAATACTTCAGAAGGCTCAAGGTCTCTTTTTGTTTTGTTTTTTAATTTGGGGGATCATCCTGAGACTGACTGCATATATGGCTTCAAATGTATCTTTATCTAGTTCTTTCTTCTTGACAAGACATCACTATCAAGTGATTTGAACCGAAAAATAATTGACCTACCAAAGGCCTTTCACAGTATTTTATGGGATGAAAAGAACTTAACTCTGCCTTTTTATCTTCTGTGGCTGAAAACCACTGTGAACATTATGATTTTTATATATAAATCTTTTCTTTTTCCGTTAAAGATCTGAGGTGGGGGAACAATACAGCATATTATGCTTCTTGCTGTACTGTATTGTCCCTCATCTTTGGTCATAAAAATAAACTGATCAGAGAACCAGGATTGTCTACAGCTCCCTGCTGAGCTGTCCAAGAAGCCTTAAATGACTAATTGACTTCATTCGGTTCTTTTTTTTTTCCCCTGAAAAACCCTGAGCACTTCCAAGTCTTGATGGTGGTTAATCCCCTGATAATCAAAGGGGACTTTCACTCATCTGCTTCTGGTGTGTTTCTGTAAAAACATCAGAGGCAGAAAACCTGCCAGCAATAGACCACTGCCAAGATATTTTGCTGCTTGGGGTAAAGAAACAGATATTCTTCCCCCCCCCACCTCCTTCCTCTTCCATTTTACGTGCAGAAATGAAGCCACGATACTCTTAGACCACTCTTAGACTACCTGAGAGGAGCAACCTCTTTTGAAGGGGCCAACGTGAGATATCCAGCACTGTCTTCCTGAGTTCATCCAGGGGATTCAGGAGGAATTCCTAAAAGCAACTTCTGCTTCCCAACTTCTGTTCTATGAGGCACTTGCCTCAGTGCGCCTAATCCTAGGGCTGGCCCTGAAATGAGCCCCTTGGCTCATGAACCAAAGCAGTTTTTCAAAAGTTCATGGAAGGGGAATAGAGAGACCATAAACAAATTTATAAACAGATTGAGAGACCATAAACAAATTTTGTTTGTTGTCAGGAGACATTGGACAGACATTCACGGCTATTGGCTGGAGCAGCTTCAGTTATCCTACCAAGACATGCCATTTGCCAAGGAATCAGTTAGGGAGCCCAAGCTGATTTCATCAAGGCTAAAGATGTTTCTCTTTTGAGTAATGCATTGTTTCTCTGCTTAGATCTACGATGTCCCCCCTGGATCAGTTAAAAGTCCTCCACAAGCAGCTCAAATGAGTGATATGAAATCTCAAGGGATCTATGACGTTCCTCCCACTAAAGGGGTAAGTTTATTGAAGTTCCATTTCAAGCAAACATGTAATTTCATGCTGGATTGAAGACATGTTTAAACAAAAAGTGTATTTTGCATTGAAGAGAAGACGGGAAGAAATAGCAGAGTGCTTTGAACTCCAGGCCTGTTAACATTCCCCTCAAGCTTTATAGCCCATTTATTTTTTGTTTGGGTTTTTTTTTATAACTGTTATAAAGGTATACTGCCGAGCATAATTATTATCCTTATGTAAGATATTCTTGTAATTAGTGTTTTTTAAAAAAATCTGTACACATGCAGTGGACTGATTGTATCTTTGTGCTTATCTAAGGGGAGTTCAACAGCTATGAAGAAGATATAGTCTTTTGTAAGGCTCGTGTCAGCACAAATCTCTATGTAAGGTTAATATCAGGGTGCACATCGGTTGTGTAGTCAGTTTGTCTCGACTTAACTTCTGTGATACAATGACTGGATTCACACATCATGTGAACTCTTAATATTGCTTCTTTGATTTAGCAGGTGGTTCCACATGCTTTGGTCAAAGAAATAGACTTTGACTGTTCCCCCAATTTGTAAGGGCTATTGTAGTCTGTGCACACCAAGTCAATTCACATTAAAAGTTGATCAACTGTTTTGCTGCTCGAGAAAACAATACAATGAAAATAACGTTAGTAGTTTTTCTCTCTGGTATTGGAGCAGAAGATTTTCACTGGCGGGAATATTTTCCTCATCCTGGCCCTTGGATTTTTTCTTCTCCTAGATTGAACATTGAAGGACATTGTTCCTCCATTGTTGCTGATCTGAAGTAATTTTGCTATATTGCTAGGGAACAGCTTTAAACATACACACTTAGATATACAGCAACAAAAGAGCAAGAGAAAGGACAGGGCACTGAGTATCTGGAGGGAGTTCTCAACAGCTACAGTGTGGAAAGGTGAATATTCTCAAGGAGTACTACACAGTAGCATGCAAATAATTTTGATGATTTAGGGGCCAGGTGGAATGGGTTTAGTCAGTGACTGACGTGTAAACTGGATCAATTTGTAATAGTCTTTATACAGAGTATGTCTTAGTATCCTTAAGGTGTAAGTAGTAGGGTGAGGTTCAGTGGTGGGTTTGGCCCGGTTCGGCCCAGTTCCCCTAAGCTGGTAGCGGTGACAATATGATGTCACTGAACCGGTTCTGCCCATTATTCTTACCTTTTATTTGGCCCACCCCCAATCTATTGCTGCCTCCTGAGTCCCAGCTGATGGGCTATAAGGAAAAACTGTTTAAACTCTTGCCCTGGGGCTTTAAAGGGCTGCCCTACAGCTGATCAGTGATAAAAGGCAGTTTGGTGGTAGACTGGTGCCTCCAAAAACAAATGAGTAGACCGGTGTCTGCAAAAATAAATGGGTAGACCGGTATAGTTCTGCAAGCGGTTAAAAGTCTGGTAGACCAGTACCTCTGCTAAATCCTAAAGAATTGTCACATGACCATCAAGCCACAAAATAAGCCACAGAACTGGTAGTAAAATTTTTTAGAACCCATCCCTGGTGAGGTTGTCATTTTATGCCAAGTATCCACTGTACAAGATTTGATGTTTGTTGAGTTCATCTGTTTGAGTGTGACAGATTGCAGCTCAAAAACACAGATTTCCAACTGCTCATATTTCATAGTGTTCAGGTTAACTGTGCTGTAGAGAAACCATTTAAATAATTGCTTTCTGGGCCAATACTAACTTTCACTGGCAACTTTCAAACAATTGCATTATTTTTTTTTCTGGGATTTGACCCTATTCAGCCAGAGACTGCTCTTCCACCAAGTAACTCTGCTTATTGTCCATGTAAATGGTAATCATATACATTTGATAATTTGATGTCATGAAGAGCCAGGGTAGCACAGTGGTTAGAATGCAGTATTGCAGGCTAACTCTGCTGACTGCCAGCAGTTCGATCCTGACCAGCTCAAGGTTGACTCAGCCTTCCATCTTTCTGAGGTCAGTAAAACGAGGACCCAGATTGTTGTGGACAATATGCTGACTCTGTAAACTGCTTAGAGAGGGCTGTAAAGCACTATGAAGCGCGATATAGGTCTTTAGTGCTATTGCTATTGCCTGTATTCGCGGTGAACTGCTTGTTATAGTATGTGACGCCCACCTCTGGCTATTGCTATTACTTTAGTAACTTAAGTTTGCCTGTTACGTTCCAGATCTGTACCAATCCCTCTTCCTCATTCAGAGATGATATGGATGCTAGAGAAGGAATGCCTGATTTGGCTGCTGGCATAAAGCATGAAGTGAACTCAGAAGGTGTATATGATGTCCCTCCTCCCATAGCTAAGGCAGCCATCTCTTCTGAACTGACACCACTCGAACAAGGCCTCTATGATGTTCCAGTGAGCCACCAAACTCACTTTGTTGGACAGCAAATAGTTCCCCAGGCAGATATTTATGACACCCCTCGTGGAATTCCCTTTCCTGGACAGCATTTAGCATTTAGTGAGAGTCTGAATCCAGATGGAAAAGAAGGAATATATGACGTCCCTCCACAGGTCACACAGGACACTAAAAGGCTACAGGATGTTACCGATGGGATAAACCGATTGTCTTTTTCAAGTACAGGGAGCACCCGGAGTAATATGTCCACATCTTCCACAACATCAAAGGAATCTTCTGTTTCAGCTAGTCCTTCTCATGACAGGAGGATAATACTGGATCCTGACTCTGCCATCGAGAGACTTTATTGGAATCAGAACACAGTAGAAAATGCTGTCTCCAGTTTGATGGCCTTTGTCAATCCTGACTGGCGATCTTACGAGAACATGGAAAAACGTATCAACAAGATACACACCGCGGTTGACAAAGTGGAGCAGTCACTGGTCGACTACCTCCATTTTGCAAAGGGGGCAACTGCCAATGCTTCCTATCTGTCGGAACTTAGTCTCTACAATAAAATGAGGAGGGAGCTGCAGAGATTGGAAGATTCCTATCAGATTTTGACCCAGACTAGCCATGACCTCAATAATTGCAGCTGGTCCTTGAATGTCCTAGCAGTCAACAAGCCTCAGAACAAATGTGATGACCTGGATCGTTTTGTGATGGTGGCAAGGACGATCCCAGATGATGCCAAACAACTGACCACCAGCATCAGTGTCAATGCTGAGGTGCTCTTCAAACAAGGACCTTGCAGCTCCTATCTAAAAACTGCATCAGAGGGCATGAACCCTGCTGCTGATTATGTGTATGATAATCCTCAGGCTCTAACATTGCACCCTGGAGATAAAAACCAGGACCACTGCACTTCTCTATCACCACTCCTTTCTAAAAACCAGCCTTACCAATGCAACAGCAATAATAGCTTAGAAAAGAGCTGGATGGATGATTACGATTATGTGCACTTGCAGGTGAGCCCCACCTACCTTTTCTAGAGGTGTCAGCCAGAGGCTTCTGGGATGTTTATAAGCAGGACCTGAAGTCAGCAGTCCTTCCTTTTGTTGCTTTACTTTTAGCTATAGTGGATAATATCCATCTTCTAACTGTCCTTTCAAACTATGTCTGAACTGGTCATTGACACACCATTTAAAAGCAAACTTCCAAAGTCAGTTGCTTTTCACCTCTACTTCCTTTTTTCAGTCATTCAATCATGAATGCCCAAACCTGACTGGTAGGTGTGGAATGTGGAACAAAAATGTCTTTCTATATTGAGATATATGATAGTTCAGGATATTTTAGCCCTGATTAGATATCAGAATAACTGTTAGAAGGGACCTTGAAGGTCTTCTAATCCAACCCCCTGCTCAGGCAGGAAACCCTTGGCTTTTCAGACAAATGATTGTCCAATCTCTTCTTAAAAACTTCCAGTTTTGGAGCATCCACAATTTCTGGAAGCAAGTTGTTAAACTCATTAATTGTTCTAACTGTCAGGAAATTTCTTCTTAGTTCTAAGGTTGCTTCTCTCTTGGTTAGTTTCCATCCATTGCTTCTTGTCCTGCCTTCAATAGGTTGACTCCCTCTTCTTTATGGCAACCTCTTAGATATTGGAACATCTGTGTTATGGATCTGCCATCTCTCATTTTCTAGCCAGTGAGTAATTATTGTCTTTCCCTGCTCCATTCTCTCTACTTGTTCAGCAGAGAATGGAAATTGTCTACCAAGGTGCGCCAGTCAGATTGTGGGTTCCAGAGATATGTCCTAACTAGCCACTTTCTCTCTCCTGTTAAAATGTTATTAAGCAGTACAAGGTGCAGCTGGACTATCATCAGGTCAATAGAAATAAAAATGAAAAAGCTCCAGCCATTTCACAGAATGCACAAAACCTTTTAGTGCCTCCTTTGCCATTTCCCAGGTTGTGCAACTCCTGTTTATTAAGATGATATCAAAACGATAAGTTCTCCTTGATTTTTTTCCTCACTACCAATAAAAAACCCAAGTGTAAACACAATGAAATATTTGCTGTTTAATAAACTAGTTAACTGCCATGTGAAGAGGTGTTTGTTTGTGTGATGGGACATTTTTTTTGTATCTCAATTTTTTTCTGATTAGGGGAAGGAAGAGTTCGAAAGGCAACAGAAAGAGTTGCTGGAAAAAGAAAACATTGTTAAGCAGAACAAGACGCAGCTGGAACATCATCAGGTAAAGAGCCTTACATGTAGCACTCAAACAATCAGAAAGGCAAAATAGAAGGACAAGGACCCTGGGATTCTGGAAGGTAGAAATGTTGCCCTAAAAGAACACTTACATCAACGGAGGCTTTTTTTAAAAAAAAATTGTGTTGCCCAGTGTCGGTTAGACAGTGAGATGGTTGGCTAATAAAGTTGTTAATAATAATAATAATAATAATAATAATAATAATAATAATAATAATAATAATAATAGAAAGCAGCCTCTTCAAGTATATATTTACTTACTAAGAGATAAAGTATAAGTACATTACATGTGATACTATAATTCTTGGCTACATTTTCTCTTGCTTCAGAACAGAACTAATATATATGGAGTAGGAAGAGTCCAAGTCTTCTTCCCACTCCTACAAGGAACCATGGTTGAGAAAAATTTGCATGGATTTGTGGGTGGAGAAGAACAATTTTTTAAAGCCTCCATTGATTGCAAGTGATGATCTTCTCCAGAACACTATAAGCTATAAGGAGTTCAAATAATCTGTTTACCCTCTGACTTCTCACCTACAATAGCTTTGTGTCGTCTTTTCCCAAATGCCACTCAACAGTTGTACCTGTTTTCTCTGGATGATTGGGGAACACCCATTGGGGATGTCTATGGAGATTCTCAGTCATCCAGTTCATGCTTGTCCCAAAGGTTCTTTTTCAAGAGGCAACTGGACTTCTGTTTTTTCTTTGAAGACATTTCATTTCTCATCCAAGAAGCTTCTTCAGCACTGACTGGATGGTGGGGAATGGAAGGATTTATATTCCTTGCAGACAGCTGGTCATTTGAAGAATCCTTCCATTCCCCACCGTCCAGCCAGAGCTGAAGAAGCTTCTTGGATGAGAAGCAAAACGTCTTCAAAGAAAAAACAGAAAGTCCGGTTGCCTCTTGAAAAAGAATCTTTGGGACACCCATTGGGGATGTTTGTTTTTTAAGTCATCACAATCATGATGAATTTAGATTATTGTTGCTCATTGATAAATTCCTAAATCTGTGTTCTTTGCATATGACAGTCTACAGACATGTAACATAAAGATCATAATAATCAACAATTAAGAAATGTTTTATACTTCTTCCCATCTTGGGATTTTCCACTGTAGCCTACTGATCCTAGATTGAACTTGCCAGGTCTCAGCAATCTACTAAAAGTAAGGGTGCCAAGCACTGATAGAACTATATGGTGTTGACTTTCCTATTTGCCTTTCAGTTGAATCAGTTCCAGCGATTGGAACAAGAAATCACAAAGCCAGTAGAAAATGACATCTCAAAGTGGAAGTCACCTCAAAGTCTTCACCCAACAAAGAACTTGGTAGCCACTCAAGAGAGGCAGCTTCTTTTGTTTTATTCAGAACAATGTGAAACTCATTTTAATTCCCTCCTGAACGCCATTGATGCCTTCTTCAGCTGCATCAGTGCTGCCCAGCCCCCAAGGATCTTTGTTGCTCATAGCAAGTTTGTCATCTTAAGTGCTCATAAACTGGTCTTTATTGGGGATACCCTGACTAGGCAGTTGACAACTCAGGAAATGCGCAACAGCATCATGAATTCCAGCAACCAGCTGTGCGACTTACTCAAAAGCATTGTTATGTCAACCAAGGTGGCTGCCTTGAATTATCCCAGCACATCCACTTTGCAAGATATGGTGGACCGTGTAACAGATCTTTCCCATTACGCACAGTTGTTTAAGTGTTCGTTGGTTCACATGGCATCTTACTGAGAAGCACAAGATGGACTCAGACCAACAAGGAACTGGAACTTGTCTTCTATAATATGTACAGATTTTAAACTTGATCATGTATTTTTTTTTCTGTAGATTTTTTATATGGAAATTTTAAAATTCATTTTATGAATTAGAAATGACAAACATTTTCAGCAATCTCAGTTTATTGGTTTCGATATACATTTATAAATATTAAATGCATTCTCATATGTATATATGGGGACATTTCATAGAATCTATTATGTCAGCACCTTAACAAAAGCATCCATCCATTCTGTGATGTATATAGGGGCTTAATTTTAGGATACCCATTAATCTGATGCTACTTTTCCCTTTCAGAGTCTACAATGTATATTTTATTTTAGCTTAATTATGTCATGTAGGCAATGTTGTAAAGGCTATGGCAACTCTTAAAGTAAATATTGTTTTACATCCAAAGGAAAAGTGCCAACAAATCCTATCTGGAATAATTGTTAGCAAATAAACTATACCTCCTTTAACACTAATGATCTGCAAATTTTATTTGGAAATGAAAGCATGTATATTTCCACGCATTTCATTTCAAAAGGGACACACTCAGAATGACTGTCTTAATTTTACTTTCGATTCTGGAGACTGCCATTTTGAAAGATATAAATTGTACGCTTCACAAGAGTAAGGGCCAATAATTTGGACCTCAAAAATTGGGGTTGCCTTTGGATTAAAGCGAAGGCTCACCTAATGCTAATCCTTTCTTGTCTTGGTTATTTTCAGCAGTCCAGATCTGGTTATCTTACAAAAATACTGGTTCCCCTTTTGCGAGGATCTGATAATGTTCAGAGTCAGAATCCAGCCTGAGTTGAGTTCAAGCAACAAGGAACCAGATAATACAGGGTGAAAAGTATACTTGAAAAGGTCAAACGATGGAGCTACACACCACAATCGGCGATTAGATATTTTTCTCTTCCAGATAAACAATAGATATGATTCAGTTGAAGAGTGCTTGATCTTTAGCATCTGCGCTTACTAACTGTGAGGTGGAGAAACTGAAAAAAACTACAGTTAAACACCGTGGGGCCCAGCTTTTATCAAATGGTCAGCCCTGAGTATGATAGATCATTGTCTAATTGTGCAAGCAAGGCAAACTTACACCACAAACTTGTGGATAAGGCAACAGTTGCAGGCTGAGTTATTCTCTCTGGGTAACAAGGAGGGAAAATCAATATGAGTCTTGTTAAGTATTTACAGATGATTAACATTTATACATTTCTCAATTCCTTGCCTGATGGCTTACATGTACTATCAATGTTCTACGTTAATGGTGCTACAACAGGGGTGTCAAACTCGCATAATCACAGCGGTGGCATGTGACATATCGGGACTTTTTTCCCCTTCGCTAAACCGGGCATGGGCATGGCCAGTGCGTGACCCATCCGGCCTGTAGGCCGTGAGTTAGACAGCCCTGTGCTACCACAACCGCCTCCTGTTTCAAAATTTTTCCTTTAGCAGTAACAATTGCCGCCGCTCCATAGAGTTAAGGTAACTTTAAATTCTGCAGCAGCGAGGATTAAAGGACCAGTGTGCTAGCAATGCTCAGCCATGATTGAAAGTTAATGGTGTTTCTGTCTCTGTTGCTCTGTGATCATTTGAGCTAAGCTAACCCTTGTACGCTGCTTATGCAGCAGGTTGCTAACTAAATGTTACCTACAACCTTGTGATCACTTGTCAACTTAAATAAACTACAGGTCTTTTCTGCATACAACAGCATGTTTTTTGTAGTCTGGGTCTTTGTAGTCAGTATATTTATTTGTCAGATAATGCTTTACAGTACAATCCTATCTATGCCTGTTGACTCACATCTAGTGGCTGCCAATTGCAGCCAAGCGATTCCTGCTGTTCTTTCATACTAATTTCTACAACTGGTAGCGGTGGTCTAAGATTGGCCAACAAAGTATGGTGAGAAGTACATTTCACTGCTGATTTCCAGTTATTACACTCTTTGTAAGAGTTACAATTGTTATTTGTTTCGAGTTTGTTAGGTTAGTACCCAACATCTTACATAGGTAACTCATGTTATCTCTCTAACAACCTAGCGGGGTAGGTTGAGATGAAAAAGTCTTACTGGCCCATTTAGTCAACACTATATATAAACAGGCAGCAAACCTCACACACTTAAGATCTATGCTGTGGTAGTGCAGTGGTTAGAATGCAATACTGCAGGCTAATTCTGCTTACTGCCAGCAGTTCGATCCTCACCAGCTTAAGGTTGACTCAGCCTTTCATCCTTCCGAGGTCGATAAAATGAGGAGACAGGTAATTGGGGGCAATATGCTGATTCTGTAAACCACTTAGGAAGAGCGGTAAAGTACCATGAAGCGGTATATAAATCTAAGTGCTATTGCTATTGTTAAGATATTACCTAGTTGAGTGATGCAAGAGAGAGCACCAAGACCTTTTGTGACCTTCTGACAAGCAAAGTCAATGGGCAAGCCAGATTCACCTAACAACCATTCTACTCACTTAACAAATGCAATGATTCACTTAACATACGGTGGCAAGAAAAGTCATAAAATATAGCAAACTCACTTAACAAATGTTTCACTTAGCAACATAAATTTTGGGCTCAATTGTGGTCGTAACTCAAGGACTACCTGTATATGCACCATCAGAAACTTGGAAATAAAATAAAATAAAACTTTAAAAAGAACAGCATCCATTTTTGAGGGGTGGAGAGTAATATGTTGGTAATACATTATATTGTATCACATTTTAAGTTGTTCTGGATGCCACAGTTGCTTCCTCAGCCTTAGGAAGCTCCCATTAATGCTAATGGGGGTTCCCTAGGAAAAATTCCAAGCCTTAAAGGCTCATTTGGCACACGTCATTTTGCAAATAGACTACAAAATGTATGTCATTTATTTTGCTATCTCACATAATGAGATGGTTTTATTACACCAAGACGTATTCCACAAAGTATGTCTGGAGTAATAGTTTTCTGAAATGTAAATAAATGACCCAATTCAGCAAAACCCTAATTACAAAGTTCGCTGTTGAAACAGAGATGTTTTTAAGCATGATTTTGAATGTCAGTTTCAAGGCCTCCGTTGCATTCCAGGGCTAGATGAATGTTTTATTGGAAATCTTGAATGAATGTATGACTTTCCATTCCATCTTCGGTACCAATTATCTGTGATCACTGAATGGAACAAGAAAACATTGCTTACATCTCACTTTGAGTTTGTAGCCGATAGCATACAAAGCTGCTACATTTTTGCTAGCTGGATGGTTGAGTAGCTGGTTTATGTGATATTCCAATCACAACCGGTTCTGAGCAGCTTATTCATTGTGTTCCATTAAGTACAGTTTAAAAGGTACCTGCAAATCAAACAAATAAACCATTGACAACTCTTGCCCTGGACAATAAGCAGACTTGATTCCAATAGATTCCTTATTGCAAGCTATGGAATAATGAAAGATCAAAGTATTTATGTGAACTCATTAAAAAAAGAGACCCCACTGGGAAACCACAGTTTGCAATATACCAGGCAGAAGCATTTCATATTTTTTATTTTTATTTGTTCAACCTGTATGCCACCTTTCTCCGAAGACATAAACTCTTTCTCAAGGCCTATAGAAAAGATGCAGGTTTGAATTGCCTTTTAAAGGTCCAGTAAGGTTGAGGTTGTATGGCTCTCAGGGAAAATGCTACTCCAAAGTCCTGAAGGTCCTCAAGTGAAGTGGTCTGAAGCAGTGGTAGGATTCTAAAGTCTGGGACTCGGGACGCAGTGAATAGATGGGGGCGGGGCCAGTCAGAGGTGGTATTTGGCAGTTCTCTGAACTACTCAAAATTTCCGCTATCGGTTCTCCAGAACTGGTCAGAACCTGCTGAATACCACCTCTGGACTGAAGGCAACTTTTTCTATCCGATCTTAACAGGCAAAAGCAACTGAAAGAAGGCAGATCTAAAGAAAGTCAGGTCCGAAGTCATGCAGGACTTTAAAGATGACAACTAGCAGATTCAATTACACAAGGATGCAAACATATCTAATAGAGCTTTGGGGGCAGAGGAGTTATGTGACTTAATCATGAGCAGCCATAACTTCCCAAGGTGCAATATTATGAGTCAGCTGTAGTATCGAAATGATCTTCAAAGGCAATCCCATGGAAGTGCATTGCCATAATCCAATCCAGACCATGGGTTAAATTTAAATGACAGTGAATAGTGCCTCCTAATCCAGAAAGGTCACAAACGGCACACAAGATAAAGTTGTGCAAAGTCTGCCCTTAGTACAGCAGTCATCCGGTCCTTGAGCAGGAACTATGAATCAAGAAATATTCCTTAGTTATGAACCAGGTGGGGATGGGGGTTGTATGCAGAAGTAGAGATGGAATCTCTCTGGGATCCTAATTCAAAACCATTCTTTCCTGGGATTAAGTTTACATTTGTTCATACCCATCCAGTTCCTAAGAGTCACCAACACTAGGACAAGAGTTCAACTACATTATGAGCTTGACCAGGAGTTGATATTTGCTTAGGAATATTACTACAGGTCATTGTAGATCTAATGGGTTTCTCTTTTGAATGAAGTACATTTCACACAAATATTCTGAGGTTCTTCTTCTTTTTAAAAAAAAAAAAATATTAGTTTCAAGATCACAATGTGTACAAAGAATGCTTGAAAACAATTTTTTTTGCATTGGCTTTCTCTTTTTTCCAAATATGTTTTGGATATATAGCATTGAGGGAAATGTCTTTAGTATGGCTTATTAATTAAAATAAATTAATATCAGATTTTATACACTTCGTTTTATTTCAGTTTTTTTCCCAACCTGGACACTTCAACCAACAGAGGTGGTATTTGCCAGTTCTCTGAACTGCTCAAAATTTCTGCTATCGGTTCTCCAGAACCTGTCAGAACCTGCTGGATTTCACCCCTGCTCTGAAGGGCCACAATCTGGACAAAGATATTTAAAAAGATTAGTGGGTGGCATCTTTCTCCCCTTACTCTCCCATAACAAAGTTTCCTTGTTGGATCCATATAATCAACCCTAAACTTAAATCTTGTATGAAGCAGATTTATGATGCTGATATTAATTCAACAATCTAAACCTCGTTCAACCAACAAAACACCTGAGATTCTTGATTTGGATGATTTATGATACCTTACACAAAACTCTTTTAAGCAGGAAGAAGTATGGATTATTTTGGTCAGGATAAGACATAAAGTCTCCACAGCACTAAAGGACTGTACAGTGATCTCTATTTGGATGGGAAATCTGGATCACAGCCTATTTTCACCAAAGAATTATAGCCTGGCACTATTTCTGAAAAAGGACACTTTCAAAACTTCAAACTTCAGACTTTCATTCTCAAAACCAGCACCAGCTTCGAATTCCCATTGTATTAATCTATGTAAACGTTTCAACATTCCTAAGCATTACGGTCAAATATATAAGTATTCTGGCAGCCATGGATTTAATCTCATTTTATCCATGTGTGTGTATATTACTTTATTAATTCAACTCAGCCTGAGCTTTTCAAAAATTTTGATCCAAGAATATCTTTTTCCCTGGTTTGCATAGCATGTTTTTTTTAAAAAAAACACACACACACACATCAAATGAACTGAATAAACCTTGTGAAATTCTGTAAAAGTTTGTGTTCTTGACTGCATAAGAAGGGATCAGGAATCATGTTGTCACAATCTGTGGTTTCTGAGCAATCTATTCTGGGCTCTTTTCTGAGTTAAATCTGAAATCTCTGCCTCCAGCTATGTGGAAATGGAAAAACCCAGGCAGATGATTTGGAGAGAGGGACATGAAAGAGAGAAATGGGTTTTCATTGCTTTTTCATCCTCCAAGATTTTCTTTCTTTGAAAGATGACAGAATGCCTAAATGCAATCTCCACAAAAGCTTTTATCTTTGAGGCAGACTTGAGCTGGCTATCAATAGCTGTAATGCTTGAGCCTTCAAACAAGAATTAAAAATAACCTTGGTGGTTTGTTTGGTCCTGGCTTTTAAAGGAAACAGGACAAGCTCTCTGAAAACAAATAGATTTGCCTGCGCAATACAGAAACTCTTTTGGTTTTACTGGACTTTGGTCAAGCAGCACTACTGTACTTCAAATCGAAGGGCTCAGGATCCTTTCTTTGTTTCTCTCCTCCTGTGAGAATTTGAGCACTTCATTCCACTAGCAGCCCTAAATATTAGGATCAATAGTAATGTAAGCTATAGTTTAGGAGCTTCTAGAGTAGGGATCTCCAATCTTGGCAACTTTAAGACTTGTGGACTTCAACTCCCAGAGTTCCTCAACCAGCAAAGCTGGCTGAAGAACTCTGGGAGTTGAAGTCCTCAAGTCTTAAAGCTGCCAAGGTTGGAGACCCCTGCTCTAGAGCAGGGATTCTTAACATTGGCAGCTTTTAAGGGTATGGACTGCACCTCCCCAAATTCTTATCTATGGCCATGCTAGCTGTGGAATACTGGGAGTTGCAGTCCACACCTCTGGAAATTGCCAAGGTTGGGAAATACTGCTCTAGAGGAGTAAATGTACCCTCCCCCCTCTCTCTCTCTCTCTCTCTCACACACACACATACACAAGGGAGGAATAATTTGCTTTTAGATCTGCCATTTAAGCAAATTCAGGCTGCAAAAATCCAATCAACCAACAAATGGCTACAAGCTACAGGAAAAAGCAATCATCTAACAATCCTTCAATCCAGGATGCTTAACCTAGTTAACATTCCTAATCCAGGATGCTTAACCTAGTTAACATTCATTCCCATGCTAAAAAAAATGTGTCAGAGGTCAAGCTGCCTACAAAATGGCCACTGTTGTCCTGTCCCTTTAAGGCCTCTCCCTAGCTGCCTATAAAAGCTGAGCAGAGCGGCAGCTGGGTGTGGTGCTGTTGGTTGTGGGAGACAAGGAGGGAAGGAGGGAAGGAGGGAAGGAAGAAAGAAAGAAAGAAAGAAAGAAAGAAAGAAAGAAAGAAAGAAAGAAAGAAGGAGGGGGGAGGGAAGGAGGTGTGTAGCATATTCTTGAAGCAGCCTAAAACAAAGCTACTGTTCTATAGCAGTAGGACTTATTAAGAAGTAGTAGTAGTAGGTGTAGCAGATGTAAGAAAAAAAGGGAGTATTGAGTACTAACTACCCTTTGAGTGCTTGTGTGTGTGTGTGTACCTAGGGACCTGTCTGATATGTCAGCTCAGGTTTTGGGGTCCATTGATTTGGGTCTATGTAAAAGAGAGACACACACAGCAGTAGAGGGCCTGAGGCCTAAAAGCCATAAGTAGCCATTGAAAGGGTGTGGTTTTTAGAGCCTATCAAAATTACTACCATAGAAGATCAAAGCTTTACATATATGGGGAGAAAAAATATATCCGTTGTATTTAACTACATCCAATTTACATCTTATATACATTTAATTAGAATTTCCTCAGGGATTCAGGCCTTTCTGCTTCTTCATTATCTGTCGGGACTGGCTTTCTTTTTGAGTTATTGTAGAAATTGTATTGCAGTCTCTAACCCTCTTGTCTTTTGATAGCCTGCTGCCTTTCATTTTTCTAACCATGGTGCCTTTTCCAAAGATTCTTGAAAATGGGATCAAAAAAATCCCAAACAAAACCAAACCCAAGGCATGTTGGGTGTAGTTTAGAAAATCATGGTGTAGTTTAGAAAATCAAGATCATAACTGTGATCAAAACCTGCCTTTTTTAAAAGCTGTGCTGCAATTTAAAAAAAAGAAAAGGTCTTCAATTGGTAGCAGCTGCTACCTTCGTGTTTTTTTTTACTCCCATCAGTTCTTTAAGGTATACCAGGAAACTTGCCCTAAAAGAAATAGTAGAATACTTTATTGACTGATAAAGAGGCTATAATAACAGAATTTGGAAAGCTTGATAGCATATTTGTCCTTGACTTCTGTTTACCAAGGAAAGTCCAAAGGGAGGGAGTTTTCAGTTTCTTTCTCATACCTTCTTGTTTTCCTGCGCTAAGTTCATGTTTTCACCCATAAATTTCACATAAACCATTTCTACTCCCATTGTTGAAATTACACCAACTTCACCTATATCCTTATCTAAGATCTAAGTTTGAAGTTTGTTTCACTTGTTTGAAGTTTGTTTCACTTGTCCCCAGAAACATCTAAATGAGGGCCAAGCACAGCTCTTCCCCCCTCCCAATTCCCTATACCTCTAAATCTACTGTTGGGAAGCGAGTTGAAATTCTTATTCATTTATCTAGTTTCTCCTTCTACCATTAAACTCAATCTCTACTTCCAGGGTAGAAATCAGGAATGAGTTCTAGTCCTGCCTTAGGCATGAAAGTCAGCAGGGTAAATTTGAGCCGGTCACACACTCAGCCCAACTCATTTCACAGGTTTGTTGTTGTGGGGAAAATAGAAGCAGCAATATTATGTCCACCACCTTGACTTATTTTTTAAAAATAATAAAGGCAGGATAAAACAAAACCTTTTTTTAAAAAAATGGTTTAAAAATGGATCTTGGGAGGGATAATAAGAGAAGCTGTAGCAGGTTCAGCTGTGGACTTGAAAAGTAGCAAGCCTATTAGCCTCTTTTCTACAAAGCTATGGGTTGTCCTTGATTTACAAGCACAACTGAGCCCAACATTTCTGTTACTGAGATATGTTAAATGAATTTTGCTCTGTTTTACGACCTTTCTTGCCACAATTGTTAAGTGAATCACTACAAGTGTTAAGTTAGTAACATGGTTAAGTGAGTCCTCATTGACTTTGCTTATTGGAAGATCTCCAAAGGTGATAACATGATCCTGGGACTGTGACGGTGATAAATGCCAGTTACCCAGCGTCTGAATTTTGACCACTTGACCATGGGGATGCTGCAACAGTTGTGTTACTTTTTCAGTGCCGGTGTAACTTCAAACAGTCATTAAACAAAACTGTTGTAAGTTGAGGACTGCTTGTAGAAGTAAAGGTGATTTAAGACTGGTCAGAAAATCACACCTTTAAAAACCTAAGGGAGCATCAACCCACTTGGTAGACTCAGACCATCAACACCACAGGAAGTTCAGAATTATACTTTACAAAGCATGACTGTAATAAAAAATACCTCATGGGTCTGATTGTGCTGCACCTCACCTCCTCCTTACAGCCCAGTGATTCAGGGAGACATTTGCCTGAGGCGCTTCAGAATAGTATCTTGCTTTCCAAGACTTAAGTAGTGTTTCAGTCCTCTTTGCTTAGGTAATGATATTTGCATATTTCTATCAAGTTCACTTTCCTTACCTAAGGGGTGTCAAACTTGCAGGCCGGATGCGTCACGTGCTGGCTCTGCCCCCACCTGGTTTAGTGAAGGGGGGGAAAGTCCCAATATGTCACGTGATGCCGCTGTGATGACGTGAGTTTGACATCCCTGCCTTACCTCTACACAAAGCATGACTCTTCTCAGCCTTGCACCTTGAAAAGTTGACTTTAAAAGCTTTGCCCAAGGCCAAGACGGATTTGTGATACTTTGCAACTCTCTACTTATAACAAAAACTGGTATTGTCAACAGGTTTTTGCAGCTTTACATTGAACATGGCTTGTTTCTTGTATGTTTCCTTCAACCAAGACTGCTTAATGTAGAAGTCAGTCATACTTTCAGAGAAGTACATGTGGTTACAGCAAGTTGTTCTGCTTGCGTTAAATCTAGATGAATTCCAGTCATCTGGTTACATTTCCTTAGCTTCTTTTAAAGTAGGTAATTTAAAAAACTGAGATAAGCTTGTCCTCGTCGTGAAGGAAAACAAACCACCAGCTGAGCTTAGAAATATTTTTAATGGTCAAAACAGACTTGCCAAAATGCTGTGATGTCAACGTGTATATAACTTTTTAAAGAAAAAAATAGGTTTAGCAATTTGGAAAGGCTTATTCTCAGTCCCTACTTTTCTTCCAATTAGGGAGAGCAGAACTACAGGACCCCATTAGCCAGACATAGAATAAAAGTCCAAGCAGACCTGCAGAAACCTGAAGCTGATCCTGAAAACACCTATTACTTGTAGTTTCCCATCACACAGAATCTCCAGTGGGGTCCAGAAGCTTGATGGTTCTGTCTGCTGTTGTGAGAGTTGTGGAGCAAAGCTGCCCACAAGAAAGCCTCCCGCTTTGACTTATTTGCTGAGGCATCATTTTTAAACATGTTTGTTGCCCTTATTTGCTCTGGGGCTCAGGACTGGCATTTGTAAAATGATTGCTTTCTCTCTGATAGAAGTTGGGAGGCAGGGATAAGACAGCTTTTTGGATGCCTTGGGAAGCAAAATTGGATTATTGCCACTGGCTCTACATGGGGCTGCTCTTGACCATCCGGAAATTACAAATGGCTCAGAAATGTGGTGACTTGAGCAGTTTTGCCCATATTATATCACTGCTGCACAGCTTGCATTGGCTTGTAGTTTCCTTCCAGGTATAAATTCAAGGTACTGGTTATCATCTCTAAAGCCTTAAATATGCATGGGACTAGGCTACTTGCAGGACTGTTCCCCAGACCTGCTCCAGGTTCCTTTTCTTAAATGTTGCCATCTAGCAAGACTTTTAGGAAGTGGGTCTTCTCTGTAGCTGACTTTGCCCTTGGAGAACACTTCCCCCCAGAGATCCTGCAGTCCCCCCTCCCTCTTTGCCCTCTAGAACAGGGGTCTCCAACCCCTGACAACTGCTCTAGAAGACCTTGAAGCTTTCTGGGGTAAAATGAGGCTAAGAAGAGACCAGCAAAAATGTGTGGAGACATATGGGAAAGTTCTGCCCCGGGGTGCATGAATGTTTTAAAAATTAAAAGTTTTTACTGATTTTGATTTTTTAAAATTTGTGTGTGTGTGTATGTGTGTGCCACCCAGGGTTATACAATATGGGTGGCCATATAAATCTTTAAAAATAAATGGCTCCTTTGCAAGGGAGAGAGTCTTGTAGAATTTCAAGAGATGGGCTCTAGAAAGTAGATCCTGAACTTGGAATTTGAAGGATTTTGCAATATTGGATAGCCTTATTGTACCTATATTTCAAAATTGTTAGGCTGTTAGGAAATTTCAAGCATTTTTTTTTAGCAAGCCGATTCTGGCTTCCTTTGCTGCTGGGCAACCTCCATTACCTTGGTTACAAAAATATCACATTGTGAAGTGAACTTCTTTAGCAGCAGCTTGACATGGCAGCTGAAGACTGAAGGAGAGCATACCCAACACAGCTTGATAGGCAGGTTCACAATTTTGGAAATCCTGGTGCTTCTCTGGCAGTGATGGTCGGTTCCAACAAAGAAAGGTTCCAGCCTCACAGAAGTTCGATATAAGAGCCTGAATTACATCCTAAACAATCCAAGCCTTTTTTTTAAAAAGAGAGGAATGAACTCTACACAGTTCTGCAAATTGAAATGTGGTATGCCCATTATTAGTTCACTGTTTGTTTTTTAAAACAGACAGAGGAAACTGTACCAATGGAATTTTCATGCTAAAAAAAGCCTGTTGCTTTTCAGAAGGGATGACACATTAACAAACCTGGCTGAGAGGTGCCCCCTTGTGGCAAAAAATATGCAGGAACGATCTCTTAATTTTAGTGTGAGGATGTTGAGGTGAATGTATCAAAAGATAAATTTGAGGAGGACTTCCTTATTTGTGTCAAGTGTCTTCTTCCTCCAAGAAATCCCATAAATCCTTCAAAAGATTGTTTTCCCCCTCAAAATGTGTTTGCTATAAGAAAGACTATCTGCATTTCTGCTTTTGGCAGAATTCTCTTGTCAACAGTCCAGCATAAATTCTGGTAAACAGAGAATGTTGAAGGGCCTCTTGAGGTCATCAGGCCAAGGAAATAGAAGGGCAATATATAGGCCAGAGATTGGCAACACTTCCCTCATAAACCTCAGGATTTTTCAAGTACTCCAGGCAGTATTTCCAGAGCTTCTAAATCAATGGTGGGATTCAATTTTTTTTACTAATGGTTCTGTGGCTTGGTGGGTGTGTGGCAAGAGAAGGATACTGTAAAATCTCCATTCCCAACCCACTCCAGGGGAACTTTACTGCAAAATCCCCATTGTAGGATATGAGAAAATTCAAAAATAAAGTAGTATGTAGGTATATAGGTTAGAAATGCATATAAGTAAAGATTCAATTTTGCTCAGGTAGGGGGTTGGACAGGATTACCTGCAGGGTCCCTTCCAGTTAAATTTATTAGACATTATTCTGCCTTACGATAGTTGTAGAGAAGACATGCTGAAATCATACCAATATGTAGCAATGTTGTGTTAGAATAGATCTTCTTTTTTTAATTATTATTATTAAAGGATTTTTTATTTATTTTTAAAATAATTTTTCTTAAACAGGTTTTTTTAAAAACAAACAAACAAAAACAGATATTTACATCTTCTTTTCAACATCTTCACATCAGTAATCCGTATTTATATATTTTCTCTTTCTTTTTTTTCCCCCTCAAATTTTTATTGAAATATATAAGAATACAAATCAACAATTTTTGGTTTAGCGGTGTTCATAAATATATACAGATTATATACATGATGTTCCATAACTACTTGATTATTATTGATAGTTGCACCCTCTCTTTACCTTTTACTTTTTTCTTCCATCCACTTATACCACATTTCCCACACTGTGTAATATTCCGAATTCTCTTTTTCATTTATCACATATGTTAACTTGTTCATCTCGGCGCATTCTAATATTTTTCTAATTACATGTTCTTCCGGTGGTAGCCCTTTCTCTTTCCAATACTGTGCATATATTATTCTGGCTGCTGTTATGACATGTATAATTAGGGTCCTCTTTTTTTCTCATATGCACTTTTCAGTATTCCCAGGAGAAAGGTTTCGGGTTCCAAATCGATATTTTCCTCTATCATTTCTTGAATACATCTTCGAATCATTTTCCATAATTTCGTCGCTTTGGGGCAGGTCCACCACATATGGTAGATGGTGCCTCTTTCTTATATCAATATATCTTTTATACATATTTCTAGTATATCATATATATACCGTTATAATATATTATCTTAATCTAAATATTTTATTTACATTTAACAAAAACAGGTATCTAATTTCCTTTCCACAATTTATATCTTCCCATTTGTTTCCATATTCCTCCACCTAATTTAACCATTGTTTAGTTTTCTTTTGTCTCCCCTCTCCTTTTCCTCCACTTTCTCCTCCAACCATTTATATCATTTCTCCCACACTAAGTAGTATTCTGTTTCATCTTTTTCTTGTATCTCCTTTGTGAGCTTATCCATTTCCGCACACTCCATAATTTTTCTAATCACCTTGTCTTCTGATGGTATGTCATTGTTTTTTCAGTTTTGGGTAAAAACTATTCATGCTGCTGTAATTATGTGAACAATTAAGTATCTTATTTCTTTTTCATATGACCGGGTAATTATTCCCAGTAGGAAAGTTTCTGGCCTCATTTCTATTCGTTGATTTATAATGTCTTCTATTTGTGTTTTAATTGTTTGCGAAAAAATTTTTGCCTTATGGCAGGACCACCACGTGTGATAATAAGTTCCTTTTTGATGTTTACATTTCCAGCATAGCGGGGAAGTATTTGGAAACATCTTTGCCAATCTGGTAGGTGGGAGATGCCACCTATAAAACATTTATACATATTTTCTTTATAGGGCACAGACATTGTTAGTTTGTAATTTATATTCCATAATTTCTCCCATTTATCTAATTCAATATTGTATCCAAAATTTTTCACCCAAATTATCATATTTTCTTTAACTAACTTAATTTAATTTATCGCACTTCTATGCCACCCAATTCCCAAGGGACTCTGGGCGGTTTATAGCAAAAACAATGAACATAAAAAAAATATTTAAAAACATTATAAAAAACATTTAAAAACATTTAAGATTGCAACAGTGAAATCAACAGCCCCAGGCCTGCCGGAAAAGCCAGGTCTTCACTGCTTTCCAGAAGGCCAATAGGATGGCGGTAGTCCAGATCTCAGGAGGTAACTGGTTCCAGAGAGCTGGGGCATCCACAGAGAAGGCCCTCCCCCGTGGGCCGCCAGCCGGCATTGTTTAGCTGATGGGACCCGGAAGAGACCAACTCTGTGGGATCTTACCGGTTGCTGGGAGCTATGAGGTAGAAGGCGGTCTCAAAGATAGCCTGGTCCTGAGCCTTGTAGGGCTTTAAAGCCAAGTAGGGCTTTAACCAACACCTTGAATTGTGCCCGGAGTCCAATAGAGAGCCAGTGCAGCTCGCGGAGAATTGGTGTAATGTGCGTGTACCTAGGTGCACCCACAACAGCTCGCGCAGCTGCATTCTGGACCAACTGTAGTCTCCGAACACTCTTCAAGGGTAGCCCCATGTAGACCGTGTTGCAATAATCTTTTTTTTTAATTTATAAACTTTATTAAAACACATATAAAAACACATTTACACAACAAACAACATATAAGTAAGTTAGTCTTTTGAAGCATTTGTTTCGTATTGGTCCTTTAGTTAATATACTTATGCTTATTCCCCTTAATCTTAACTTAGTAATTTTCTTTTTCTGTTTCCCCCTCCCCTCTCTTATCATTCCCTAAGAATTCCCCCCTTGGTAATGGATATACTGTATATTTAGATTACACCTTTCTTTTTAGGTTTCCCTCTACAGATTTATCTGCCCGTAGAAAGTTATTTGTATACACATTTACATTTCTATTCTATCCTTCTAATTGTGTTTCTTCGGTAGTGGTGTTATACCATTGGTACCATTTATTCCATATTTTATAGTACTCTGTCTCTTCTTTTTCATTTAGCTCTTTTGTTAGCCTATCCATTTCAGCGCATTGTGTGATTTTGTCCATTATTTCTTTTTTCATTGGGATTCTTTCCTCCTTCCAATTTTTGGCATATGTTATCCGCACTGCCATTAAAATATGTATCAACAAGTATTTTATTTCTTTAGGATATGTTTTTGTGAAGATTCCTAGCAGAAAAGTTTCTGGTTTCTTCTCTATTTGCAGCTTTGTAATTTGTTCCAGCCATTTCTTAATATTGGACCAAAATTGCTTTGCCGCTGGGCACGTCCACCATAAATGGTAAAAAGTACCTTGTGAGTTTTTACATTTCCAACATAGTGAGCTGTTTTTCGGATGGATTTTGGCCAATCTTGTAGGCAACATATGCCACCTATAAAACATCTTCAACTGGTTTTCCTTATATGCCACCGCTAGTGTTGCCTTTGTATTCAGTTGACAAAGTTCTTCCCATTTCTCCAAATCTATTGTATATTTGAAGTTTTGCATCCATTTAATCATTGTACTCATAACTATTTCCTCCTCCATCTTATATTGCAACAAAAATTCATAAATTTTACTAATTAATTTCTCTTCTGAATCTAATATAATTTTATCTAATTCTTGTTTTTCTTTGTAAATTTCATAGGTTTTAATATATTCCTTGTATTTTGATTGGATCTGTGAGAAGGTCCACCAATCGATTTCTCTGTTTAAATCTATTTCCAATTGTTGTTTGATTTTCAATTTCCCTTGATAGTCAGTTAAGTCTTTATATCTAATTATATTTTTAGGTTCTGTTAAGTTTGGGTGCCTTAGCGCTTCTGATGGTTAAAGTCAAATCGGGATTTTTGTATACTGCTGTTTTTTAATTTTGAGCCAAATTAATAGTAATGGATTCCTAATTGTGTGTCTTTTAAAATGTGTGTTTTATATTTTTCATCCCATAGAAAAGAGTGCCAACCTGCTTGTAAGTCATGTCCTTCAATTATTAATATTCTACTGGGTAGCCCCATGTAGAGCGCGTTCAATAATCTAACCGTGAGGTGACAAGGGCATGAGTGACTGGGAGGAGAACCTCCTGATCCAAGTAGGGTCGCAATTGGTGCACCAGGCGAACCTGTGCAAAGGTCCCCTAGCTACAGCTGCCAAATGTTGTTCTAATCTTAGCTGTGAGTCTAGGGGGACACCCAAATTGCGAGCCCGTTCTGAGGGGGACAATTTCTCCCCCCCCCGAACCAAGAATGGACAATCAACATAGTCTTTAGGAGACAATACCCACAGCCACTCGGTCTTGTCTGGGTTAAGTCTGAGCCTGTTGACTCCCATCCAGACCCTCACAGCCTCCAGGCACCGGCACATCACATCCACTGCTTCACTGAACTGACACGGAGTGGAGATATACAGCTGGGTATCATCAGCATATTGCTGATACTCAACCCCGTATTGTCGGATGATCTCACCCAGCAGTTTCATGTAGATGTTAAATAGGGGAGAGAGGACTGAGCTCTGAAGCACCCCGCAAACAAGGGGTCTAGGGGTCGACTTCTGTCCTCCTGCCACCACCAACTGTGACCAACCAGAGAGATAGGAGGAGAACCATCGTAGTAACATGGTGCCTCCCATTCCCAACTCCCTTAGTCGTCCTAGAAGGATACCATGGTCAATGGTATTGAAAGCTGCTGAGAGGTCAAGTAGCACCAAGATAGAGGAATGACCCCCATCTTGGGCTTGCCAGAGATCATCCATCAGCGTGACCAAAGGAGTTTCCGTGCTGTAACCAGGCCTGAAGTCAGACTGAAAAGGGTCTAGATAATCCATTTCATCCAATGACCATAAGGAGCTGAAGTGCCACCACTTTCTCTACAACCTTTCCCATAAAGGGTAGGTTAGAGACTGTGAAAGTTCTTTAATTCTGCTGGATCCAGGGAAGGCTTCTTGAGGAGGGGCCTTACAACTGCTTCCTTTAACAGTTGCGGGAAGGACCCTTCCTCAAGGACGCATTAACTAAAGCCTGGAGCCAGCCTCGCGTCACCTCCCTGCTGGCTGAAATCAACCAGGAAGGGCACAGGTACAGCAAACAAGTGGAGGAACTCATCGCTCCCTCAGTCTTGTCCACTTCCTCAGGAGTCACAGGCTCAAATTCATCCCACACAATAGGACTAAGACCTGCCCCCATCATCTCGGTCGGAATTGCCCAATCAGAGTCCAGGTCCCTCCAAATCTGAGTGACTTTATCCAACAGAAACTGCACAAACTCCTCAGCACTTTTTAAAAAAAAATTTATTGTATTTTTATTGTTAAAGAATAACAGAAAAAAACAGTACAAAAATCAATAGTAAAGAAAGAAAAAAATCCCCCCCCCCCCAACGTGTTATACAAATGGAAAGGAAATTTTAGGAAATTAAGGTCTTCAAGTCTTCTAGAAATCTCTTTGGATGAATCGGCGCCAGTACCTTATCAATCTCCCAAGTGCAAAGTCCACAAATGGTTGCCAAGTGTTCCAAAAAACATTTTCTTTGTATATACCACTTCTAATTTTAATGTCACAAGTCAATTTATCATTTAATGCACATTTCCATGTTTCATTATACCATTCTTATAGTTTTAAGTCAACATTTAATTTCCAATATCTAGCAATTATAATTCTCCCCATTATAACCAAAATCCTCACCAATTCTCTTTCAACAGTTGTTAATGTTGTTTCATTCAATATTAATATAGTTCCCAATAATAATAATATAGTTTCCAATTTCAATTTGACCCTCTTCTTAATCATTTCAAATATTTATTTCCTATCCTAGACCAAAAAATTTCAACCCCACTACATTTATACTACATATGAGCATATGTCCCAAGTTCCACTTTACATCTCCAACACATTTTATCCACTTTATTATCCATTTGAAAAAGTCTTATTGGGGTCAGATACCACTTCCAGACAACTTTATAGTTATGTTCTTTAATCCTTATTGATAATGTCCTCATTATTCTGCTAACCCAGTTCATATTCTAATTTTGATTAGAAATTTCAATACCCAGTTCTTTTACCCAATTCTCTTTCATTACCATTTGTGAATTATTATCAAAGTTAATAATTTTATAAATTTTGCTAACTAATCCCTTTGGCCCAATTTCATCTTTTATTATTCGAGATGTCAAGTTTTCAAATTCCGTTTCCTTCCTACTCTCATCATTCCTTTCTTTACATTTCCTATTCCATTTATTCATCTGAATTCTTTCAAACCAATTAATGTTTAATTTTCCATAAATTTCCTCTTTCCTCATTTCATTTTCTATACATTTCAGCCATTCACTAATTGTTTCCACTTTCTCCTCTATTATAATCCTCTCTCTGTTACTATTTAATTTCATTGGGCAATTCTCTTTCAGTTTACCTAAATACAATACGTCTGGTATTAATTTTTTTGCTACTCTGTCCCAATTTTTAGTCAAACTATTTAACCAATAATTACAAATTTTAACCTTACCTTTAAAATTTTCCAAAAACTATTTGTAACCAAACTTCTTTATTTCCTTCATTTCCAAACCACCCCAAAGTTCAACATCTCCTTTTAAAATTTTTACTATTGTTCTTATATTAAATGCTCTATAATAGTTTAATAATTTTGGAATTCCTAAACCACCTTGTTTTTGATTCTGATACCACATTTTCTTAATCTTGATTTTTTATCCCCATTACAAAATTTATCTAATTTTTTTTATATACTTCAATATCCTTCTCAGTTAAAAAAATCAGAAGCATCTCGAATAAAAAGTTAAATTTAGGAAGTAACATCATTTTACATATGCTACTCTACCAAACCAAGAAAACTTTAATTTTTTATATTTCCCAATTTTCTCTTCAATTTCTTTTATTACTATGTCATAATTTAGTTTCTTTACATTTTTAATTCTAAGTGAAAGTATAATACCTAAATATCTTAAATTATCCTTTATCCTAATTCCAAATTGATTTTGTAATTTTTCTAATTTGTTTTCCCTATCAATTTCCATTAATAATTCTGATTTTGCCCAATTTACTTTCAAACAGTCATATCTTCAAATTCTTCCAAATTTATTTGAACTCTTTTTATATCATTTGTAATATTATTTAAAATGATAAGGGTGTCATCTGCATATAAATTAACTTTGATACCTTTATAACCTATTAATTCTGAATCCTCTTCAATCAAAGTTGTTAAAATTTCCATTGCTAATAAGAATAGGGTCGGAGACAGGGGACAACCCTGTCTCGTCCCTGCTTCCAAATTTATATCTTGTGTAAATATACCATTTACCTTCACTCTTGCCGTACCCCTCTGGTACAATTTGGAAATGATACGAATAAATTTATTACCAAATCCTAATGCAGAAATCATTTCTTTTATAGTATCCCATTGTATAGAATCAAAGGCTTTAAAAATATCCAAGGCAAGAATACCTATCTTATCACCATTATTCTCAGCAATATCAATAACATTTAATACTCTTTTAACTAAATCACACATATAACGCCCTTTAACAAAGCCTACTTGATTATGGTTTATATATCTATCTACAAAATTATTCAATCTATTTGCTACAATTGCAGTAAATATCTTAGCATCTTGGTTAATCAAAGAAATGGGCCGATAGGATTCAATCTTTTCTAAATCTTTACCTGGTTTCGGGATTAAGGATATAATTGTTCTATTCCAGGACATGGGAATATCATCTCCATGTTATATCTTATTATACAATTTCTGTAGTTTTGGGATCAAAGTTTCTTTAAACTCTTTATAAAATTCTGCTGGTAACCCATCCTCACCTGGAGATTTTCCAAGTTTTAGCTTCTGAATCAATCTTTAATTTCCTCAGAGGTAATATCCTTTTCCATTTTTTCTTTATATTTATTATCAATTTTCTTCTGACCATATTTTTCTAAAAAAAATTTTAATTTACAGTTATCAATTTCTTTTTTGAGATATAATTCTTGAAAAAACTTTTTAACAATTTCACATTTCTCTAATTTTTTATAACATCTCTTACCTTTTTCATCTATTAGGACACCTATTTCTCTTTTTTCTTTTTTATCTTTCGCCATTCTTGCTAATAATTTTGAATTTTTATTACCATATTCAAAAAATTCTTTTTAAATAACTTAATTTTTTTTAACTATTTCTGTATCTTCCGCTATTTGTTTGTTTTTCAATTTTTTAAGTTCCTCCCATAATCTCCTATCCTTAGTCACTAAAAATCTATTTTCCAGTTCTTTTATCAATTTCTTCTTTTCCTCTATTTTTATTTTATAATTCTTATACTTTCTACTTGATAATTTAATGCTTTCTCCTCTAAAAATTGCTTTCATTGTGTCCCAAACTGTTCCATAATTGACTTCCCCATTATTTATTTATTTATTTGTTTATTAATTAAATTTCTATACCGCCCTTCTCCTTCCGGACTCAGGGCGGTGAACAGCCAATTTAAAACCAATACAATACAATAAGTTAAAACGTACTAAAATCAATATAAATTTAGGCTGAAAATATAAACCGAATAAAAACTCTAAGACTCTAAAAATTTAAAAGCATTTAAAAATATTTAAAAATAGGAGGGATCAGGAATTATCATTCCAATCCCAATTTTCTTCCCATTTCTTAAGAATATGATTCTTATCTTCCTCATTTTTATACAATTTTTCCTCATATCTCCAACAATTTTCTTTTTTCTCCAAAAACATATCTAATTCTAGTAACAATTCTGCATGGTCAGAATCTTTAAATATTCCAACATCCATATTATCCACATTATCCATCAGATTCTTGGATATAAAAATATAGTCAATTCTTGAATATGAATTAAATACCTTTGAGTAAAAGGTATACATTCTTTCATTACCTTTAATCTCTCTCCAAACATCTACTACCCCATTTTGCAACATCCAATTATCAAGAATCCCCATTTTTCTTGTTCCACCATAGCGGGTAGGATTGGTACTATCCATCTGGTTTCTAATTAAATTAAAATCACCAGCAATGATTACCTTCCCTACCCTTTCAATTTGCAACAAATCGGTAATCTTATTCAAAAAATCTTTTTGGTTCACATTTGATACATATAAATTAACTAATGTTATTTTTTCCTTGTTAATACATCCTGTTATTATCTAATATCATCCATCAATATCCGCTATTACTTTGTTGTTTTCAAATTGGACTCTATTTGATATTAATGTTGCAACACCTCTAGATTTTGAGGACCCAAAAGCTTTTTCATAAACCTGCATCCCTTTTAAATACATCCTGTTTACATCCTCAGATTTCTGATGAGTTTCTTGCAAAAAAAGTATGTCAGGAGAATCTCTTTTAATCTTAAATTCTAAACGTCTTCTCTTAATCTGATTCCCAGTACCTTTAACATTCCAAGTCATTACCTTAATTACCCCCATTAATATTTTTAATTTTAACTATTCCCTCTTTTTCCTTTCCGTGACCCAAAACCCAAGCAAATATATATAGACAACATATAACATAAAAATAATAATAATAATAATAATAAATAATAATGTAAAACATACAAACAACATAAAACAAAAACTAACATAACACACAACCATATAAAATCTTCATCTCCCACCGTCTTCATTAAGACACGCCTCGTTTCCGAGAGTGGGGGAGAGGGGACCCCGTCCATCAGCTGGGTCGTCTCTTCATTGGCATAATTCTGGTTTCAATTGAACAACTACAAGTTCTTCATCCCCGCACTCGGGCTCATCTTCCCTTTTATGTTCAGAATCCAATGTAATCATCCTTTCCACTCCTTCACCAGTAACATCTCGACTTTTCTTCTGTACCTCCACCAAGGATGGAGAAATATCTTTCGTTGGTTTTCTTTTCCTCTTTGGTTTTGGACCTAAACCTCCGACCGCCCCTCCTTCTTCCTCTGGTGTTGATGTATATACTTCAATTCCACCCATTTTGAGTAATTGTGATTTTAATTCATATTGTTCTTCCTCTTTTTCCAAGAAGCCAAGCTCATGAAGGTATTGAACCACATCCGTTTCTATTGTAAATATATGCATTCTATTTTTATAGAAAAAATTCATTCGCTGTGGTGGTCTCCAATTATATTTAATACCTCTATCTCTTAATATTTTAGTGATTGGCTTCAAATAATATCTCCACGATCTTTCCTCTCTTGAGATATCTTGAAAGACTTGGACCTATTTTCCCTCAATCTTCAGCACAACATCACCATTTTCTCTAATTTTTGCCATTACTTGTAATTTATCATTAACACTTGCAAATCTCACCAAAACATTTCTTATTATTTCACGTTGTCTTCTAAATCCAATTCGATAGACACTTATCAAATCTGTAGTTGTAAAATTTTTATCTAATCCAAGTTCATTGAGCCATTTCAGAACATGTTGTTTAACATTGTCCACTTTTTCTTCCACTATGCCTCTTATAACAATGTTAGACTTCCAACTTCTTCTTCCAAAGTACATATTCTTCTATCCTGTTTTTCATTTTTTTAAAAAAATTCAGTTATTTGCTTATCAATTCTTTTTGTTTGCACTTGTAGTTGATCTACATTATCTTTTATCACTGTTACTTCTGCTGTATATTTAGCAAAATTAACATTAATTTCTTGAACAATTTGTTCCACCTGATTGGATCTTTCCTTCTTTTCTTTATCCATTTTTAAATGTATTTTTTCAAAAAATTCATTCAAACTCCTCAGCTCTACCCTGCAAGGACTCCTCCACTCCCCCTACATTAAGGAGGGAACGAGTCACCCTAAATAGGGCAGTTGGGCACGAATCAGCAGATGCAATAAGTGCGGAAAAATGCAAACATTTTGCCGCCTGTATCGCCACTAAAGTCCTAATAAAGGCTCTTAAGAGTGTTCGGTCAGATTCTGAGTTACTGGTCCTCCAGCGTCGCTCTAAATGTCTCTTCTGGCGCTTCATCTCCCGGAGCTCCTCGGTAAACCAGGGAGTTTTCCTGGATCCATCGCCATGGAGAGGTCGCAAAGGTGCAATCCGGTCCAGTGCCCCAGATGCCACCGTATTCCAGGCAGCCACCAGGGACTCAGCCGGATTGTGGACAAGAGATTCAGTTATCTCCCCAAGCTCCTTCTGGATCCATTAGGCATCTGGGGTGGAACCACTTAATTGGCTCCACCTCCCTGTGACAGGGAGGTGGGAGGTAGCACCCTGAAGTCTAACCTCAGCAGGAAATGAGCTGACCACGACAAGGGAGAAGCACCTATATCTCTTAATTCCAGATCATATCTCCACTGCCCCGAGAGAAACACCAGGTCAAGTGTGTGTCCCCCTT
The DNA here is from genome assembly GCA_030761175.1 of Masticophis lateralis. Lineage (NCBI taxonomy): Eukaryota > Metazoa > Chordata > Lepidosauria > Squamata > Colubridae > Masticophis > Masticophis lateralis. The sequence goes on from JAUDYJ010000003.1 coordinate 69,335,615, forward strand.
TATGAGTTGGACCCTGAACTACTTGGGTCAGGTCCATGGTAGTCATGGAAGCCATGAACTTCTGAGCCGCTTGGCGAATCTGAGGATCTGAGGATTCGCCAAGTGATGGCAAGTTGAAGTCCCCCAGTACCATAAGCCTGGGGAACTCCACCGCCAACCCGGCTACTGCCTCTAGCAGCACAGCCAGAGCTGTCGTAACGCAGCTGGGAGGCAGGTACATCAATAACAAGCCAAACTGAACCCCTGAGTCCAACCTCAAGAGGAGAGACTCACACTCAACAATCTCTGGGGCAGGGATCCTGCAGGGACAAAGACTCTTACCGACAATAACTGCCACTCCTCCACCCCTTCCCTGCAGTTGCAGCTGATGCAATACCTGAAACCCATCTGGGTACATCTCTGAGAGGGGAACACCCCCCTTCTGGCCCAGCCAGGTCTCAGTTATGCATGCCAGGTCAGCCCCCTCCTCCGGGATTAAGTCCCAAATGAGGGGGGCCTTGTTAACAACAGACCTGGCATTAAACAGCAGCAGCCTGAGGCCAGGTCCCTGACATCCCAAATCACCAGGTATATGAGGCGAGCCCGGTGAACCAGAACCAGAGGGGCCGGAACAAGTAATCGCTTTGAGACAGCGAGTCCTAGTTCCCCGAGAGCGGCCTAACTCTCGGCTCCCGCCATATCTACCTCTCCCAGTCATAACCGCAATACTCCAGCTCTCCAACACCCCAGAGATCCCCTCCCCCATCTCAACGGCCCCCCCTCCTCCCCGGCAGGCAAGGCACACCACTCATACCCACTCACTACCTCTTCTTCCAATTTGTATTTTAATAGTTGTAGGTTTTTTTTATCAATTTATCCTCTATTCCATGAAGAATTTTATCTAATTCATATGTTCCCTTTTGAAATCCAAATTGTGCCAAATCTGCCTTGTACCTAGATTTTATTTGCATGTAGGGCCACCAATCAATGTCTGTAACCGATTATTTCAATTCCTGTCTTGTTCTTAATTCCCCTTGATTATTCAACAGATTTTTGTAAGTTTTCATTTTACCAACATCTAAAGCATTTGGGTAAATTTGTGCCTCCATAGTGGATAATCATTCCAGAATTTTATCATAGTGTCTGATAATGTGGGACAGCCTTTGGAAATGATCCAAAGGTTCCAGTGATACTCATACTGGCTTCCTATTAGTTTCCAGATCCAATTCAAAATATTGCTAATACGGTTCTGTATGGTACATCAAGGGTTACATCAGCACCACCTTAACATCATTCATCCAGTGTGGATACCTCAAGAAAACCTGAGAGTCCTTTCTCGTGAAGTTTATGGGACTTGGACAAGATAGCACGCCTTCCCAAAGATTGCCCATATATTATGGAAATATTTACTGAATCCTGGACATTCAGATGGCATCCTCTTTTCTTGCATTCAGGAAGATTGTGAAAAGGGGCATTGGTCCTACTTGAACGCTCCTTCTCATGGCACTGGGAGAGAGAATCCAGGAATGGATGTTGCTCTTCTTGTCTGCCTGGAGACTGAGCTTGTCATCATTTTTGGTGGTGCCTCCTTTACCTGGTGACTTCCCAGTTCGGTGAAGGCTTAGCAATGATGAGGCTTGTGGCCTGTGAAAACATTAGCCCCTCCTGGACTGTGGACCACACAGTTGCCAGGGTGGGGCTGGATTCTCCCTCCCAATGCCATGAGAAGGAGCATTCAGGTAGGACCAATGCCCCTTCTCCATTGTGCTGGGGAGAGAGAATCCAAGAATGGGACTTACCAAAGCCGGCCTGTTTTATGGGTGAGAAGCAGTGTGGTCCTCAGTCCCCCATTCAGTGTGGACCCTCTGGAGGACTCACAGTCCAAAGGCCGCTTCGGCCAAAGCAAAGGTGTCCCACTTGTAATGTCTGATGAAGGGGGATGGAGAGGACCATGTTGCTGCTTGACAGGCTATAGAAGCCGGTGTCACCCATGCCACTGTTGTGGCTGCACTCTGTTCTGTCCCAGCTATAGACCCCAAAGAACACAACACACACACATTCTATACAAAGCTTATTTTACTCAAATAACTTAGTCTTTTATCAATCAAAGGCTGTTAATTAACTGTCTTAATAGCCTACCAGAATTCTAAGATAAGGTAATCACAGTCTTACTAAAGTTGACAGAAAGCCCAGAAACAATTTTGCAGAGAATCCAGATGTGAAGGAGATTGAACTAAAGTTGTTCCTTACAGCTTGCTGCAAGTGGCATTCCTCCTTACATAGGCTAAGGGAGTGGCCAATTAGCCCTAAGCCTTACTCTCGAGGAAACCTCCTCCTGAGGAGCCACTCCTGCCTTTTGGCAGCTCTGCGCGCCTGTGCATTGAGAAGAGGCTCCTCCTCTTCATCCTCTTCACTTAAAGGAGCTTCGGGAGGTTCTGAAGCCCCTGGCTGAATCCCTGCCTCTGGCACCACATCTTCTCCAGCCTCCTCACTGTCCGATCGAGCGCCAGCTGCACAAGCTGTTGGCGCAGCACCACACCAGCTTCCTTGTTGTCAGAATCAGCTACAATCTGCACAGGCCGCTGATAGGCCACAACACACTCCTGTTGGAATGGACCATCACATTCTGAGGCACTGGAAGAGTCTGAAGCTCGTAGGGTTTGGCAATGCATGCCCGAATCCACTGTCCCACTGTCGATGGAGCAACCTTTTGTTCCATCATAGAGGGCTGGAAGGTGTTGTGATCCAGGCCTACGTAGTTGATATTAAATGCAAACAGTTCCAAAAAACAGATTTTATTAAAACAGCTGAGAATTAACTCATTCTCAGCGTATTCTAAATGAAATGAAAGCAAAAATCCTTAAAACACCAGTCTTTAGTTTATCTCTGACCTTGGGATAATTAGGGAAACTGCCAAAGGTTTTCTTGGCAACAGTTCAGGAACAGAAGAAATAACTACAGCCAATGGTTGTTTTCCGGCAAAAAGGCCAAGACCCATTGCTGGTCTTTTAAGCCTTATGGGAGGGGCCAATCATCTCTTGGCCCTCCTCCCGAGTTGTCCTCTCTGCTTTAGCTGCTCCTGCCTTCTGGCAGCTCTTCTCATACGTGCACTAGGACCAGGCTCCTCCTGTTCCTCTGCCTCTCTACTGTCAGCCTCTGGAGGCTCTGAAGTCCGCACATCACTCCCCGATGGCCCTGGCCCCATCTCTGCCTCAAACACATAGCCCTCATCTGAGCCTTCCCCAGCCTCCAGAACTGGCCCATGTTCTTCCTCAGCCTCATCACTGTCCGACTCCGCTGTCAGCTCTGCAGGCTGCTGGCGGACCACAACAGAAGGAAACAAACAGGGACTCTATCCTCCTTAGGAGGGACATCCTCTTAATATAAATGTGGAGGGCCCTCCTCAAGTCCAGGATGTGCCATCTCTTTTCCAGGGCATGTTTTGGCCCTGGGCAGAAGTCAGGCAGTATCAGTTCCTGGGCCTTATGGAACCAGGAATTCACCTTGGGGGTGAAGGAGAGGTCCAACTTCAGGACCACCCTGTCAGGGTGGAAAATACATAGGTCTTTCCTCACAGAAAGGGCCGCCAGTTCTGAGATCTATCTGGCCAATGTGAAAGCCACAAGGAAGCCCACCTTAAGTGTGAGGAAGCACCGGCTAGCTGATCTACATGGCTCAAAGGGTCCCTCAGTGAGGACATTCAAACCTTCATCAGATCCCAGATAGGGTACCTGTGGACCACAGTGAACCTCAAGTTCGTAGCACCCCTGAGGAACCTGCGCTTGGTAGGATGTTTGGTGGGAGACTCCAGACTCCCACATGACAAGACCGAAGACAGTGCTGCCACCTGCCTATGGGTGGTATTAGGTGTCAACCCTTTGTCCAATCCTTCCTGGAGGAATTCCAGGACTTGAGCCACTGATACCAAAGAGGGATGAGTGTTTGTCCTGGAGCACCAGGTACAAAAGGCCTTCCAGGTAGCATCATATACCCTGTTGGTGGATGGCCTCCTAGAGGCCTGTATGGTTTGGATGACCCTGGAGGAAAGGCTGTCCTAAGTCAGGACCCTCCACACAAGCTCCAGATGGTCAGCTGGAACCACTGTGGATTTGTATGGATCAGGGCCCCCTGACTGATGGAGATTCTGTCCTGAGGTGTATCCTCAAGGGCCGGGTCACTGACAGGCTGACCAGGCTGACAAACCATGGTCTTCTGGGCCAATGCAGGCCCAATAGTAAATTTACATCCTTAAATCCTCTAGATGTTTTCAGGATATCCAGCCCTAGATAATGCCGTATATGTCCCAAATTTCTAAGTTTAAACTTTGTTTGCAACTGACCGATAATCTCTCTGGCGTCAGCGTCAGTTCTGGTAATTATGGCAATGTCATCTGTGAAGAGTAACAGGAATGAAACACATCCATCCTGTTCTTTCTTAAACAGACATTTATCTACTACGCCCTCATAGAACCCAATGTTATGTAATTCCTGCACTATACATTGGTTCCACTCGTAACTTGATTGCCTTAAACCATATAGGCTTTTTTGTAGCCTCCAACACTCAGTGCTATCCTGTATATTATATCCTGTGTATTATAACCTGAAGGTTTCTTCATATATATTGTATGCCTCAACGGAGCGTTCAAGTAAGCCATTTCTACATCTATGTGAGTGATAGAGCATTTATTTCTAGCTGCCCAAACCAGCATCGTTCTCAAAGTGCTCGCTTGTAAACTTGGAGCAAAAACCTCATCATAGTCTCTATCTGTCTGCGAGAACCCTTGTGCAACAAGCCGAGCTTTATGGGTTACTACCCCATCTATACTTTTCTTTAACTTGTAGATCCACCTACAGCCTATAAGTTTCTCATTTGGTGGTTTTCTTACAACTTCATAGACACCAAGCCTCTTCAACGAATTAGTTTCTCTATTCATCGCCTCTTGCCAGGCTTTTTGCTCTTTTTCAGGATACAATTTTATATCATGGTAACTTGATGGTTCAATATCCACTTGGCAAACCACCATGGCTTTATAGTCTGCTTTTTCTAATCTGTCCCAGCCTTCATGTTCTAGGAATTTACCATTAGCGCTACACAAAACTCTAGTTGTCCCTTTTTCCCAGAACCTATAGGACCTATGGTTAGCCTCGTATCCAAAAAAATCATTTTTCTCGCTCTCTGTTGGTCCTTCCTTCTCTGACTAACTGGTATATGCACCCAGGCTGGTGCTCCAAAAGTATGTACATAACTTAAATCAGGCTTCCTCCCATGCCATAAAGTAAAAGGAATTTTCCCTGTGGAGGAGTGCACCACATTATTCAAAATATGATTTGCACATAGTATTGCCTCTCCCCACAATCTATCTGGTAAACAAGCATCAGCTATCATAGTCCTAGTCATAGCTTGTAGGGTCTGGCCTCTTCGTTCAATATATGCATTATGTTCCGGCTGGAAAGGGGCAGCACGTTTATGTTGTATTCCAGCATCCCTCAAATACTTAGCCAACTGATGGTTAGTAAACTCTGTTCCATTGTCAGTAACAATGCATTTAACCTTAAACCTCTGTTTCCTCTCTACAAAATGAAGCCAGTTTGTGATACACTGGAACGTATCACTTTTGGTCTTCATAAGGTAGCAAAAACCATATCTTGTAAAATGATCAACTATACTCAAAATATAGCATGCTCCTCCTAAACTGGGTTTCTTTGGCCCTATTAAGTCTAAAAAGACTACTTCCAAAGGCCTGGATGTTTTGAACCCATTGCAGCAGTTTGCAGGTGTGACTTTACTCTTATGCTGGTTACAAGTATTACAGTTCAGGTAGTTGCTGCAAGCCCTTAACTTAATGCCTTCAGACTGCTTCACAGTCGCATGCAACAACCTGAAATTCAGATGACCAAGCCTTCTATGTAATAAGTGCACGCATTCATCATGCGGCTTTACATTTCCAAACTGAGCTTTTGACTGAACTAACATTAATGGCTTATCCCTAATTACGAACAAGTCATTTTCTAATTCTGCAGTAACTGCAGTGCCCCCACATTCTAGCAAATATTTGTTATTTTTAAAAGTCACTGTAAACCCAGAATGTAGTAATGACTTTACAGATAATAGGTTATATTTTAAACTAGGGATATAAAGCATGAGTAAAGGGTGCCTACTAAAAGAACATCGAACAAATCCCTCCCCAGCTACAGTCACCTTCCAGCCATTAGCTAATTTAACAGTTTTAGTACTTTTCTTCATATTAATAAACAGTTTTCTATTTTTTGTTGGATTGAGAGGCACCGCTATCAATCACCCACCAATCATCCTTTATATCATTAGGTGAACTGGTAGCTAAATTACATCCTTTCCTGGGTTTAGTAGAGTCTCTAACAGACACTTTCTTATTTTTACAATACTTTGCAATGTGCCCCTTAGCCCCACATGCAAAACAGCGTTTAACAATATTGACATTCTCATATACAGCGTCTACTTTTGGTTGCTGTTGCATCCTTAACTGGTCTCGTTCTTGCCTACGTTTGGCCTCATCCAGTAACCTACCAGTTATACTGGCCAATGTTAGTTCATCTCTAGACAACACTTCTAATGATGAAACAAAAGGGTCATAACTGTCATCCAAAGATGAAAGAATAATATAAACTTGCTGCAATTCAGTAAACACAAGTTCCTTCTCATGTAGCTCCTGGAAAAGCCCTGTCATGGAGTCCAGGTAAGCCATCATGTCTCCTCCTTTCTGAAGATGTAAGTGAAATAATTTCCGTGTCAGGTAGATATGGACACCCACAGAGTCACGAACGTAGAGCTTCTTTAGCTTGGTCCAACACCTCGCAGCAGACTCTTCGCCCCGGAAATGGACAAGTTGCTGGTCCTCCAGTGTCAGGCCAATGATACATAAAGCACGCTCGTTGTCCCTGTGAAACTTCACTATCTTTTTAGCATCTTCTTCATCAGCTCCAAGGTAGTTATGTCCGGTGGATTATTGACCATGTCCCATAGTCCTTCTTTTCGCAAAAGAAGACTGCACTTTGTGGACCAGGTAACATAGTTTGTACCATCCAACCAGGTTATGGTAGAATAACCTGTACCTTGCTCAAATGCCATCATCTTGACTACTACACCCACTGCCAGCACTTCTCACTTCAGCAAAACCAAACTAGATAGCCCTGGAAAATTCTGGGCCCATAACCAATGTTAGGGTGTGTGTACAAGTGTGTGTTGCTTTTGCAATGAGCAGAGCAAAAACACACAGGGAAGGAGAGTAACGTGCAGCTCGGGTGAAAAACAGTTTATATACAAAGTGATAAATAGTCTCGGTTTTAGTTAAATCAGTCCAGGGTCATAACCAGTAATATCAGTCCAGCAATACTATCTTCTCTTACTAAAGTAAACAGACTTCAGTAAGCTTTAGGTATATAGTACCAGATAATATAGTACCAGATAATAACAGCCCAGTACAATGCCTCCATGGATTATCTAACAATCAAAGTAGTACATAGCACAACAGAGAAAACAGCGAGAATCAGCAGGAAGAAAGAACGCTTCTCTGTGCTGCTATTTAAACATTATAGCCTAATTACATGGTTCAGCAAACCCTGATTACATGGCTCAGTTGTTCTTAAAGGAACAGATATATTGCCTGACCAACAAGTTAGGATCAAGCTACAAGCTACAACCTAACAATCTCCGCCCTTTCCATCAACACTCTCCTGATTACGCCTCTTTCAAGGCGGCAGGAAAGTCACCCTCACCCAATGAAGCATTTATAATCCCTTGGAGCCAGTTTGTGTCACTTCCCAGGAAGCCAGCACCAACCATGAAGGACACGGGTCCAATAAACAAGTGGTCGCATTCAGTCTGCCCTGTATCCTGTCCACAGCTTCAGGGGTCACAGGATCAAACTCATCCCAGATAACATTCTCAAGACCTGCCCCAGTTCCTCCCCCTGAGACTACCCAGTCGGAGTCCAAGTCTTCCTGAATCTGAGTGATTTTGTCATACAGATACTGAACAAAATCCTCAGCTCTACCCTCCAAGGGGTCCTCCCGCGCTTCCTGGTGGAACAGGGAGCGGGTCACTCTAAACAGGGTGGTCGGGTGGTTATCTGATGATGCAATAAGAGCAGCAAAATAACTACATTTCACTGCTTTTATCGCCACTAGGTAATTCCTAATATGAGACCTTACCAGTGTCCGGTCGGATTCAGAAAGACTGGTCCTCCAACTACTCTCTAGGCATCTTTTCCAGTGCTTCAACTCCCTCAGCTCCTCAGTGAACCAAGGAGCCAAATGAGATTGGCGCCAGGTCAGAGGCCGCAAAGGCATGACCCATTCCAGAGCTCCAACGGCCGCCCTATCCCAGGCGGCCTCTAGGTCTCCAGTCGAGGCGTGTGCCAGAACCTCAGGGAATGGCCCAAGCTCCATCTGGAACCTATCAGGTTCCATCAGGCGCCTGGGGCGGAACCATCTTACCGGCTCCGCCTCCCTGCAGTGGGGCGTGGCAGTTCGAAGGTCAAGACGAAGGAGAGAGTGATCTGACCATGACAAAGGCTGAGTAACTATATCCCCTATCTCAAGATCACTCAACCACTGTCCAGAGACAAAAACCAGATCCAGCGTGTTTCCCCCCGTGTGGGTAGGGCCATGAATTAACTGGGTCAGGTCCATAGCCATCATGGAAGCCATGAACTCCCGAGCCACCTCAGATGCCTCACCCACAGACGGTAGGTTGAAATCCCCCATGACCATAAGCCTGGGGGTATCAACCCCCACCGCGGTGATGACGTTGAATAGCTCGGGCAGGGCTGCTGCCACGTGGCAGGGAGCCAGGTATGTGATTAAACCCATCTGAACCCCATGACCCCATTTCACAAGAAGGGATTCACAGCCGGCCGTCTGAGGAACAATGGCCTCCCTCAGTCTCAGATCTTCTTTAATAATAACCGCTACCCCTCCCCCGCCCCTCCTCTGTGACCTCAGCTGATGAAATGCTTGGAAACCTGGCGGGCACATTTCAATGAGGGGAAACCCCCCATCCTGGCCCAACCAGGTCTCTGTAATACCTGCCAGGTCTGCACCCCTCTCCTGAACAAGATCACAAATGAGTGGGGCTTTATTTACTACGGGCCTGGCATTGCACACATCAGCCGAAGGCCCGGGCCCTGAGGGTCTATACAACCTGAGGAGCGAGTAGAGCCTTGGGGGCCGGAGCGCGCCACTGCTCGTAGACAGCGAGTGCGCACTCCCCTAACACGATATGGGCCCCTGCTCCCACCATATCTACTCCTCCCACCCACAGTATTGATGTTCAAAACACTATCTGGATGAGCACTAACCCCCCCCTCGACCCCGGGTCCCCCACCCCCCATGCCGTGCTTCATGGCCAGACCCGACCCTCCCCCTTGTGGGTTATCCCCCATACTCACAACCCAAGTTCCAATCTGACCCTCCCCCTCCCTGGGACCCCTTAAAAGTTTAACTAAAAATTTTGATTAAAAAAACCCTCAATCCCCTAGTTTTCACATGCCATCTCTCTGGATCCCAAAACCCATCATTGAGGTGGGCCCTTGATAGTGAGGAGGGCCACATCTGCGAGAGGGGGGAATCTCACAGCACAAGAAGATCCGCTGTCGTATACATCTCCGAGTGCGGTGATGGAGGCACAGAGCTTAAGCAGAGGACTTCACAAAAGATGTAACATGGGACCATTGTTCATTTGATGTACCATTGGTATCTCTACTGTCCTCCCACGAGAGTAGGAGGGTCCTGATTATTTCGTGCAATGGGAACGACATCCGGCCCGCCCTCTCACAGCGGGACCCCCAAGGGGCCATAGATCGCAAAGTACTTCTCCCAGAGGCAAAAGTCATGATGTAATAGAGGACCCCTCAACAGTTGCATCAATTGGCTGACCCATGGTCGGAGGGAATGTTTATCAGTCTATCAGTCTGTGACAAAGATGGAAAATCCCGGGACAAAGATGGAAAATCCTTGGCATAATCTTGTACTCAAAATCGTATCCGAGTAAGTCCCAATGAAAAGGGAAAGAAGGGAAGGGGAAGAAGGGAAAAAAAGGGAGGGAGAGAGAACTCCCTCAGTAAAGGGCAGATAATAAGCCCAATTAGGCAGACACAGTACCCGGGAGGGGGAAGGAGAAAAAGGGCTGATATCCATGCGACGGGAAAACCCCTCCGTCGCCCACCAGTCTTATTTTCCTCAGTTCTTCCAGGATAACAACTAGCTTCTGGACCCCAGCCTCCTTTGAATGTCACAGGGGGCCTCCAGTTCCTCTGCAGCTGCCAAAGATACTCCGGGAAGGGTCTCTCATCTCCAGTCCCAAGACCCGTTTGTGCTCCTCTCAGTTCTCATCCCCCAGCAAGCCCCATTTGCCAGCAATAGAGCCTGAGGACAGCTCCAGTACTTCAATGGGGTGTCGCGGCCCAATTCAGTATCAGGGCTGGCCTTGCCATCCCCGCTGATGCCCAAGCCACCATTCCCGGTTCTATTTGTCCTTCCATTGTTGAAATCCACCATGGGATTCTGTCATAGTGGCTCTTCCTAATTTCAGTCCATATCTTTAGCAATGTATCTCTCACAATATGTTTTCGAAATTGTTCCTGTTTTTAGGTTTCTTTTCCCATAGATATGTGTGCCATCCTTTTGTCAGATCAAAGCCTTCTAGCGTTAATATGCGTTTGTTTTTTAGTTCCATCCATTCTTTAATCCATGTTAGTGCTGATGCCTTGTAATAAATTTGCCAATCTGGAAGCCCCATTTCTCCTCTTTCTCGTTTGTTCTATAAGTGTTTCAATTTAATTCTTGCCTTTTTCCCCTGCCAGATATACTTTAATATCATCTTGTCCAAATCTTTGAAGTAAGTTTTTCCTGGATTTATTGGTATCCCCTGAAATAGGTACAGCATCCTTGGCAGAATATTCATTTTAATGGAGGCGATTTTACCTAAAAGTGACAGCTGTAATTTAGTCCAAAATTTCAAATCTTTTTCTATTTGTTTGGCCAATTTATTATAATTATCTTCTTTGAGTGTTGATATTCTATTGGTGAGCCAAATCCCTAAGCATTTCACTTTCTTTGCTATTTGTATTCCTAATACGTTTTCCAATTCTTTCCCTTGGTTATTGGTGAGGTTCTTTGTCAGCATTTTTGTTTTTTTAAAATTGATTTTCAGGCCTGCTACTTCCACATATTGTTCTATTTTAGTCGATAATTTGGGTCCTGATTGTAATGGTTGTTCTAGGATGAGTACTATATCATCTGCAAATGCTTGCAGTTTATATTCCTGATTCTTTATCTTTAATCCCATTATTTCTTTATCTTCCCTAATTTCTCTCAATAATATCTCCAATGTTAATATAAACAATAGGGGGGATAGGGGGCATCCCTGCCTCACTCCTTTCTTTATATCAAATTGTTCGGTTGTCTCTCCATTAATCAATATTTTTGCTGTTTGGGTGTTATATATCCTTTTGATCATATTTAAGAATCTTCCTCTGAATTTAATCATTTCTTTCTTTCTTTTTTTTTTCAAAATCTTTATTGATTAAAAATTATAATACATTTCTGTGATTTCCGGTTTCATGATATTATTATACATAAACAAGTATACTTTCATGGTATTTACATTAATGCATTATTATTATTTACATTATTTACATTCCCATTCATTGCTTTCATCCACATGCCTTTTGTCGGTGAAATCCTCATGGGTACATTATATAAGAATTTAATCATTTCTAATTGTGTTATTAAGAATGTCCAATTGAAATTGTTGAACGCATTTTGTGCATCCAGGAAAATTAGGGCTGTTGATATGTCTAGAATCTATTATCTTATCTTTCTATCAGATTTTGTTTTAAGTATTCCCAGGAGAAATGTTTCTGGGTTTAGTTCTATTTGACATTTTATTATCTTTTGTAGCCATCCTTGTATCTTAGCCCAGTACTTTTTCGCTTCAGGACATAGCCACCAAGCATGAAAGAAGGTATCTTAATGTTGGTTACCTTTCCAACATTTTGGTCTTAAATTTGAGTACATTTTAGCCAGCCTTGCTGGAGCTAGTTGCCAATGGTAAAGAATTTTGTATTGATTTTCCTTATTCTTCCTTTTTTCCCAGCCCAAATTTCGTGATAATTTTATTAAATTCTGTGAAAAAAAATTATCCAAAATAATAGGTATCGTTTGAAATAAATATATTTTAGGCAGGATATTCATCTTAATAGAAGCTATCCTGCCTAAAAGTGATATTTGTAGTTTCCCCCTTTTTTCCAGATCCCTTTTTATTTTTTGGGCCAGGGCTACATAGTTATCTTTTTAATGATGAACGTCTCGCTGATAACCAAATGCCTAAATATTTGTGTTTTTTTAACAATTTGTAGATCTAATTCCTTTTCTAATTCTTTTTTCTGAGTTATTGTTAAATTTTTAACCAACAGTTTAGTTTTCCCTTTATTAATTTTAAATCCAGCTACTTCCCCATACCTTCCTATTTCTTGCAATAAAATTGGGCCCGATTCCAAAGGATTCTCAATAATAAGTGCCACATCATCTGCAACGGCATAATCTGCGCTTTATATTCCTCTCTTCTAATCTTTTTTTAAAATTCTTTTTTATTGGTTAAAAATTACAAACAAACATAAATATGACAATAGAACATAGAAAACAAACATGAATCAAGTCTTTACGACTTTTTTCAAAATTGTCAGATCAGTAGACTGTATTTATATTTCTTATCTATATATCTATATATTTACATATAATGCAATATGATAAACTCCATATTTAATTAATTATGTTTCTTAATTGGTACCCAATTTTTTTCTATAAATTACAACCTTTCTTTTGTGTCCCTATTTTTATATTCCTTTCTTTTTTTCCAACCAGTTATACCATTTCTGCTATACTATATAATAGTCTGTTTCATCTTTCTCTTGTAATTCTTTTGTGAGTCTGTCCATTTCTGCACATTCCATAATTTTGGTGATTATTTTATTTTCTGTTGGTATTTATTCATGTTTCCAATTTTGAGCAAAGAGTATCCGTGCTGCTGTTAGTATGTGATAATTAGATAGTTTATTTCTTTTTCACAATGGCCTGTAATTATTCCTAGTAAAAAGATTTCCGGCTTAATTTCCAATTTCTGGTTTATGATTTCTTCTATTTCTGTCTTTATTGCCTGCCAGAATTGTTTTGCCTTCTGGCATGACCACCACAATCACGTTAGGTTCCTTTTTGTGATTTGCACTTCCAACAGGTTGGGGAGATATTCAGAAACATATTCGCATATTCGAAACAGATATTTGCGCAGGAGGGAGGTGCCACAGGAAAAACATTTTATACAAATTCTCTTTGTAGGGTATAGACATTGTTAGTTTATAATTCACACTCCATAATTTTTCCCATTTGTCCAATTCAATGTTATATCCCAAATTTTTCGCCCAAATTATCATATTTTCTTTGACCACTTCTTCTTCTAATTTATATCCTAATAAGTAATTATATATTTTGGTTATCAATTTCTCATCCATTCCTTGTAAAATTTTGTCTAATTCGTATGGCTCTTTTTGTAATCTGAATTGTATCAGGTCTGTTTTATACCTGGATTCTATCTGTAAATATGGCCACCAGCCAATGTCTATAACCTGTTCTTTCAGTTCCTGTCTCGATTTTAACTCTCCCTTGCTATTCAGTAGTTCTTTATAGGTTTTCATTTTCTCCGTATCCATGGCATTTGGATAGATCTGCGCTTCCATGGTCGATAACCATCCTGGAATTTTATTGTAATGTATTTTTCTAATCTCTTGACATGTTTTATATAGTGCTTCTCTAATAATATGTCGTTGGAAGTATTTGTGATGTTTATCTCTCCCCTCCCACAAAAAAGCGTGCCAACCTCTTTGCAAATCAAAGCCCTCTAATGTTAATATTTTTTTGTTTTTAAACTCTATCCAATCTCTTATCCAAATCAATGATGCCGCTTTGTAATACAGTTCCCAATCCGGTAGTCCTAATCCTCCTTTCTCTCATGTATCTTGAAGGTATTTTAATTTAATTTTTCTTCCCCTTCCAAATATAATTTGCAATCATTTTATTGAAATCTTTAAAAAAATCCTTTCCTGGCTGTATCAGGATTACTTGGAAGAGGTATAATATTCCGGGTAATATGTTCATTTTAACAGATGCAATTTTTCCTAGAAATGATAATTGTAACTTGCTCCATGTTTCCAAATCCTTTTTCATCTGTTTCATCTCTCTTCTAATCTTTAATCTTTTTATCTCACAATTTTTCCTAATTCTGTTTAATAGGGTTTCTAATATCAAAATAAATAACAGTGGTGACAGCGGACACCCTTGTCGTACCCCTTTCCTTATTTGGAAAGTATCTGTAATATTCCCATTCATTATTACCTTTGCCATTGTAGTTTATATATTGTTTCTATCATTTTCTCAAATTTAATTCCAAACTTCGTTAATTTAATTTGCTCAATCATAAACTGTCAGTTTAAATTGTTGAAGGCTTTTTGGGCATCCAAAAAAAACGAGGGCCATTTGTTTTTCTGGATGTGCTTTATAATACTCCAGGGTATCTACAATTATTCTTATATTGTTCCTTATTTGTCTATCTGGGAGAAAACTGTTTTGATCTGGATGTATAATAGCATTTAATATCTTTTTTAATCTTTCTGCAATTATATTCATAAAGATTTTATAATCAGCATTTAAAAGGGATATCGGTCTATAGTTTTTAATCTGGCTTTTATCTGTACCTTCTTTCGGAAGTAGTGTAATATATGCTTCCCTCCATGATTCTGGTATCTTTGCCTCCAACAAGGCCTCATTGCAGATCTCCAATAATGTTGGTTTTATAATTTCATCTAATTTTTTATAAATTTCTCCTAGGAGACCATCTGGACCTCGTGTTTTATTGTTTTTTGGATCTCAAAATTGCCACTCTGAACTTTTCTATTGTTATTTCTTCATTCAACATTTCTCTTTCGTCCTCCCCTAATGGTAAAATCTCTTCTCCCTTAAATAATTCTCAGTTCTTTCTATTAGTATATCTTCTTTATTATAAAGGTCTGTATAGTAATCTATTTTCATTTTGTCCTCTTCTTTGTTCTGCATGTTCCTCCTCGCATCTTCCAATTGTTGAATAATCCGCGCCTCACTTTCTTTTTTCAGTTTATAGGCCAACCACCTACCCGTCTTATTTGCATGTTCAAAATAGACTTGTTTAGATTGTTTTAGGTTTTTTACAATTTCACTTTGCTCTAATTGGTTCATTTTATGTCTCATAGAGTCAACTTTTCCTTAGTTAATTCATCTCCTGGTCTTAATTGAAGTTTCTTCTCCATATTACCAATTTCTTCCCAAAGGATATTATGTGTCTTCCATTTTTCTTTGTTTTTCTGTACGTTATATGCTATCGTTATCCCTCTTATATAGACTTTCATAGTGTCCCATAGATTAGTTAAAGAAGTGTGCTGTTTTTTATTTTCATTAAAAAAAAAAAATCTTGATTCTTTCACTATCCTTTCTACATACTCCTTTTCTTTTAAAATTTGTGGATTTAACCTCCATCTTCTGGTTCTCTTTTTTTAGGGGCCTCTCCAAGTTACCATGAGGGGGTTATGATCTGCCCACAGATTTGGAGTGATTTCAATTTTTTCTATTTCCAGTCCTAATTCTTTATTAATCCATAGCATGTCTATTCTAGACCAACATGCATGGGGATTAGAATAGAAGATATATTTCTTTTCTTTGGGGTGGAGGCAGAGGTGAAATCTAAACATTTTTGCTACTGGTTTTGTGAGTGTGGCTTAATTGGTGGGCAGGACTTGGTGGTCAGGTGACCCGGTGGGTGTGGCTTGTTGGTCATGTGGGTGTGGCCAAGTCAATGTCACTTCTTTGCCTTTTGACTTACAAAAAGAAGATATACCAATTATTTCGTGCGATAAATTCTTAAATAATAAATGAATTACACAAAACAATAAGAGGTACACAAATACTTACATAAGAGCAATAAAAATGTTGTCTTCAATGTCGCTTCTTGCACCAATGATAATAATGACCTACAAGGAGATATAACATGATGTACAAATTTAACCATTTAATATGTAAATAGGAATAAAAGAAGTACACAAAACAAAAAACAATAAAAGAGGTACATAAATACTTATATAAAACTGTTAGTCGTCTTTAGCTTTGAGATGTTTCCACATAGCTATTTCAGTGGTACTCTCCTCACTTCCACTTTTCTTGCACTTGATGCGTGGATCATTGGCTGAGCAATGCTGTTCTCTGAACCATTTTTTCACTGCAGGAATAGGGTCCCATTTTGGAAGAGGTAGTCTGGTAACGCTGATGGTCATGAGGCTGGTTAGATTGGAAATGGCTAGGCTCTGAAAGCGCCCACTCTGTGGACGCACTCAATGTTCTCTTCTCCCGAGGCCAGGTTAGGGATTATTTCTTTAAACCATTGTGGGATCAATTTCCTCATATCCTCTCCTGTCATCTTGGATAAATTTCAAATTCGTATTGATGATCGTCTGCTTTGATTTTCCAGAGAAATCAGTCTTTTCTCATGCTCATCAAACTCCAGAGAGTGCTTTTCTTCCATTTGCCTCATTTGTTACCCTAATTGGTCAGCTTCCACTCTAAGAAGCTTAATCTGTTTACCATTATGACTGATATTTATAGCTAATTGGTCCATGCGCTTGTCAACTTTTTCTGCATAATCATCCATTCTTTTAAAAATCAACTCTTTAGTGCTAGTCAGCATTTCTCTGAATTCATCCACAGTTGCTGGCTGTGAGCAATCTACTCCCAGATCTACTCCATTTTCAGCTTCATTTCCAGTTGTAATTCTGTTGACATCCAGACCATATCAATTCTGGGTCAATGGCAGTGTTTCAGTTTCAGTTTCAGTTTTAGTTTTATTGCATTTATATACCGCCCTTCTCCCCGAGGGGACTCAGGGCGGTTTACAGCCATATTAAAACAATCACGTATAAAAATTAAAACTAATAAAATAATTAAACTATTTGGCCGTAAAATTTAAAACCCCTAAAAACCCCTATTAAAATTAACACAAATTTAAGTCAGACCAGTTTGAGGAAATAGTAGGGTCTTCAGGGCTCGTCGGAAGGCACGGAGGTCAGGAATCTTTCTTATATCTGGGGGTAGTTCATTCCATAGGGCTGGGGCTCCCACAGAGAATGCTCTCCCCCTGGGGGCTGCCCGTCGGCATTGTCTGGCAGATGGCACTCTGAGGAGGCCCGCTCTGTGAGAGCGTATCGGGTGGTGGGAGGTATTCATTGGCAGAAGGCGGTCCTGTAAATATCCTGGTCCTAAGCCATGGAGCGCTTTGAAGATGGTAACTAACACCTTGAAACGCACCCAGTAGACCACCGGAAGCCAGTGCAGCTCGCGCAAGAGGGGAGTTACCCGGGAGCGATGAATTGCTCCCATAACCACTCGCCGCATTCTGGACCAGCTGAAGTCTCCGGGTGCTCCTCAAGGGGAGCCCAATGTAGAGAGCATTACAGTAGTCCAAACGGGAAGTGACGAGAGCATGAGTGACTGTGCATAGGGTGTCCCGATCCAGAAAGGGACGCAACTGGGCAATCAGGCAGACCTGATAAAAAGTCCCCCTGGCCATGGCCGTCATATGATTGTCTAAAGACAGCCGTGCATCCAGGAGGACGCCCAAGTTGCGAACCCTCTCTGAGGGGGGCAAGATCTCATCCCCAATAGCCAGTGATGGCACCAACTGGCTATATCGGGGTGCCGGCAGCCACAGCCACTCTGTCTTGGAGGGATTGAGTCTGAGCCTATTCCTCCCCATCCAGATTCGTACGGCTTCCAGGCAGCGGGACATCATGGCAAGGGCATCATTGGGGTGATCCGGGGTAGAAATGTACAACTGCGTGTCGTCGGCATACAGTTGACACTTCACCCCGAAACCACAGATGATCTCACCCAACGGCTTCACATAAATGTTGAACAGGAGGGGTGAGAGGACAGACCCCTGTGGCACCCTACAAGTGAGGTGTCTCGAGGTCGACCTCTGCCCCCCTGCCAACACAGACTGCGTACAATCAGCGAGAAAGGAGGAGAACCACCGCATAATGGTGCCTCCCACTCCCAAACCCCCTAACCGACGCAGCATGATACCATGATCGATGTTATCAAAAGCCGCTGAAAGATCAAGAAGGACCAGGACCGAGGAAGATCCTCTGTCCTGAGCCCTCCAGAGATCATCAACCAACGCGATCAATGCCATTTCCGTGCTGTAACCCACCCTGAAACCCAACTGGCACGGATCCAGATAGACAGCTTCATCCAGGTAACAAGGGAGCTGTTGCACCACCACACTCTCAACAACCTTTGCCGTGAAGTGAAGGTTGGAGACCGGACAATAATTACCTAATATAGCCGGGTCCAGGGAAGGCTTCTTGAGGAGGGGCCTCACCACCGCCTCTTTCAAGGTGGCCGGGAAGACACCCTCACTCAGAGAAGCATTAATAATGCCCTGGAGCCAGCCTCATGTAACCTCCTGGGAGGCCAGTACCAGCAAGAGGGACACGGGTCCAATAAACATGTGGTAGCATTCAGCCTCCCTAGAATCCTGTCCACATCCTCGGGAGTCACAGTGTCAAACTCATCCCAGATAACATTCTCAAGATCCACTCCCGTCATCCCATCCGGAACTACCCAATTGGAGTCCAGACCATCCCAAATCTGAGCGACTTTATCATGCACATATTGCACAAATTCCTCAGCTCTCCTCTGCAAGAGGTCCTCCCGTGCTCCCAACTGTAGAAGGGAGTGGGTCACCCTAAACAGGGCGGCTGGGCAATTATCTGCTGATGCAATAAGAGCAGAGAAATGATTACATTTCGCCACTTTTATTGCCACTAGGTAAGTCTTAATATGAGCTCTTACCAGTGTCCAGTCAGATTCAGTGCAACTGGCCCTCCAATCGCTCTCTAGGCATCTTTTCCAGCGCTTCATCTCTCTCAGCTCCTTGGAAAACCAAGGAGCTAATCGAGGTCGGCACCGGGTCAGAGGCCGTAAAGGCACGACGTGGTCCAAAGCCCTGGCAGCTGCCCTATCCCAGGCGGCTACCAGTTCTTCAGTCGAGCCGTGAGCCAGAGTCTCTGGGAAAGGCCAAAGCTCCGTCAAGAACCTGTCTGGGTCCATCAGGCGCCTGGGACGGAACCACCTAGTTGGTTCCGTCTCCCTGCGATGAAGGGAAGCGGTATGGAAGTCTAGACAAAGGAGCGAATGATCTGTCCATTGCAAGGGATTGATGACTAGTTCCCCTAAATCAAGATCATTCAGCCACTGACCAGAGGTAAAAACCAAGTCTAGCGTGTGTCCCCCCGTGTGGGTGGGGCGATGAACTAACTGGGTCAGGTCCATGGCCGTCATGGAAGCCATGAACTCCTGAGCCGCCTCTGATGTTTCGCCGATGGACTTTTCTAAGTGTTTTAGAAAATGGGTGGAAAAGAAAGTGTTCCACGAACACCTGTTCAATGTATGTTGAAGAATTTTAAGAAAGGTCTTAGTGGGGATTATGAAGACCCTAAGGCCAATCCAGGTGACTTAAAGAAGTCCTGTGAAAATCCTAAAAGCAAACCCCAGGATTTTTAGGAAATTGTGAAGGTGTGAAGTATAGGAGGTGTCTGTAATCTGTGTTGGGGGCACCAGGTCCTCCCAGATTTCCATTATAAGCGGGGTCTGAAAATCAGTGGCAGAACTGATGTTGTATAGCCTGGCTGAACCAAAGTGTAAAACCCCACATTGAAAAGGAAAACATGGGAAATTGCAGCCTGAGGGTGGTAGATACCCCCCTTCAGAAAACTTATTTGAGGCATGGGATGAGAGGTAGATGCCTGTCCTGGCCAGCCTGAAGAAGAGACAGAAAAACAGATGTAGGAAATGGGCTTTGCTGAGGGAAACCAATTTGGCTAAATAAAGGTCCTTAAAAGAAAAGTGAAGTTCAAACTTGCTCATGAGAGCCCTGGCTAAGTGCAGTGATGTGTGAACAAAGGTCTCTATACATTTTGGAACTTTAAAAATTAAGCCAGAGCCTGCTGGGAGATCTAAAATAGATGGAGAAGAGTTTGGGTCTTTAAAATAGCCAGTACCTGCTGGGAGATCCAAGCTAGAAAGAGCTAGACAGAACAGGACAGAGTAAAAAGTAAGAAGTTCACAAAAACGATTAGAAAGAATCCCAAACTACAAATAGACCTGACTAATCCTTAAAGGAAAAATAATTAGAAGTTGAGAAGCCCCACCATAGAGTAAGATGATTCAGACATTGGGGCTGACCAAAAAAGATTTATGCTGCTATGTGTGGTAGGAGAAAAGAACTACTGCAGTGTTATAAAGATTCTGATAAATTACCATTCTTTTTTTTATTGAAAAAGTTTTACAATATAAATTTTATCATTTCTCCCCCCCCATTTTCCCCCTCCCCCCTCCCCTCCCTTCCCCCCCCTTGGCTTCCCTTACAAAAAGGAAAAAGGTTATTGTTCTTATATGTCTATCAACATTAAACAAAAATGTAGGTGAAATCCAAATAACATATCAGATATTTTTAACATTAAATATTAATTAATCCCCCTTATTACATAATAAAATCCTAAAAATAAAGAAAAAACCTTCCCTAATTACTTATCCCTAAACAATACCCAATCCCTATATAACATATACATTATAATATACCAGTGTCATCCTATATATAAAATAAAATTATTATGACAGATATATACTGTATTAATAATTTAACAATTCTATCATGTATATAAAATAAAATTATTCTATCAAATATATGCTATCAATCAAACATGTCCTACGTATCAATATAGTAAATATAGTAAAGCTAATTATCTATATTAATTTAACTAATCTCTATATTTTCAATCAAATACTAACTGATACTTCTTAGTTTGATATTTGTTCTGCACATAATCCACCCATTTCTTCCATTCCTGAACAAAAATTTCATGGGTCCTATCTTTTATATATGCAGAAATCTTTGCCATTTCCGCAAAATTAGCCATCTTCAAAGTCCATTCTTCTATAGTAGGTACACTATCTTTTTTCTAATATTGTCCAATCAGCAACCTAGCTGCAGTAATCATGTATAAAATCAATCTTGTTTCACTCGGTGAGCAATCCTTAACTATACCCAACAAAAACAATTGCGGAGAAAATTGAAGCTTCTTTTTCAAAACATTCTGCATAACCCACCAGAGTTTAATCCAAAAAGCTTTCACTTTTCTACAAGTCCACCAAATATGAAAGTATGTAGCATCCAAACAATCACATCTCCAACATTTAGGTTGAACATTTGGATACATACATGACAACTTCTTGGGATCTAAATGCCACCTATAAAACATTTTATAAAAGTTTTCCCGCAAATTCTGTGCCTGAGTAAATTTAACATTCTGGACCCAAATCTTTTCCCAAGTTTCCAACATAACTGGTTCTGTAAAATTTTGTGCCCACTTTATCATGCAATCTTTAACCAATTCACTTTCTGAGTCTCTTTCTAACAATAAATTATAAACCCTTTTGATATGCATCGGCTCTTTCTGTTTTATTTGTATCACCAAATCTTCTTCATGCAACATTAAACCAATTTTTTGATCTTCTCTCCATCTTGATTGAAGTTGAGTATACTGTAGCCAAGATAAATTAATCCCTTCTTCCAACAGAGTTTTTAAAGATTTCAAGCTCCAGCTGCCCCCATCATTGAAAAGCATCTCTTTATATAAAATCCCCATAAATTACCATTCTTAAAAGAACCAGAGAACTCTGAAAGAACTAAGAATAGAGAAGAAAATTGTTATTGTTCTTCCCACCCGGGGTTTAGCAGCTAATAAAAAGAAAAGCCTGTCTAAATGGGAAGACTCAGATAATTGAATTGATTAATTTGATATGATTTCTGTTAAAAATTAATTGTTAAGGTCTGTGCATTCCCTAATTCAACTAAAATTTAAGGCGGGAATGATTAGTGTGTATGTCTAAAGTTTTGTGTACCTTCAAGGTAACTGCAACTGCCTGATCTCTAGAGATATGAATTTTAATTTGTTAGAAAAGAATTGAAAGTATTGAGAGGAAGGAAAATATCTTATCCAGTTTGGTCTGGCTGTCTAAACGGATGAAGAGCAAAATTCAACTTTCTTTCTTTTCTATGCTTCAAGATAAACTCGAGTTTAGAAATAAATGTTTTAAGTTCACTAACTACAATACTGATGTGTAGTTGCTGTTCCTTCAAACTTGACCACAAACTATCTACCACCTCCTTTTTTCTATTTCTGCAATGCCTTCCTCACACACAATGGGGGGAAGGGACCATTATCAAAAGTGAAAGATGATTTACAAATAGGACACAAAATAAATATTGAAAATCTTAAAGATAATATGACTATGCAAGCTAAACAGCAATTAGATGATTTGCAAAATGAAATGAACAAGAAAAATTAGAAGCTATGCAATTCGAAAATGACAGCTTAATTAAAAATAATAACAAAAATAATAAAATCAGAATCAACTTACATTAGCAATAGCACTAAAGGATTTACCTACAGCAATTACTATCTCCAAAGAAATGATGCTTCTGGTAAATAACCTCAAGGAAGAGATAGAAGTTCTTTTTGATTTTCAGACCTTGAATTTCCTTATCTCTTTGAATTTCCCTTAAAAGAATTTCCAATGCTAATATGAATAACAGGGGAGACAGTGGACACCCTTGTCTCACTCCTTTTGATATTTGGAATTGTTCTGTCAGGTCACCATTTATTGTTATTTTTGCTGTTTGGGAGGAATAGATTTTCTTTATCATATTTGTGAATTTATTGCCAAATTTCATAGTTTCTAATTGTAACGTGAGAAATTTCCAGTTTACGTTATTGAAGGCCTTCTGTGCATCTAGAAAAATTAAGGCCAATTGTTTGTCTGAATTTGTTTCGTAGTATTCTAATAAGTCAATTATTAATCTCAAATTATTTTTTATCTGTCTCTTTGGAATAAAACCGTTCTGATCCGAATGTATATATTCGTTAATTATTTTCTTGATTCTTTCCATGATGATTAATGTAAATAATTTGTAGTCCACGTTTAAGAGCGATATCGGTCTATAGTTTTTAATATGAGTATGGTCTGTCTCTTCTTTCGGTATCAATGTTATGATGCTTCTGTCCAGGAGTTGGGAATCGTAGCTTCCAGAAGTGTGTCATTAAATACTCCAAGTAAAATTTCATCTATTGGATGTTGGCAAGCCTTGTAAAACTCTGCGGATATACCATCTGGTCCCGGGGTTTTATTTATTTTCTGTTTCTTCCTCTCCTCTATCAATTCTGTCATTGTAATCGGCCTCTCCAAAAGATCCCTATATGACTCTTCTAGTTCTTGGATGTCAACTTCGTTGAGATATTGTTTAATGTCCTCTTCTGAAGATTCTTCCTGTTCGTATAATTTCTGAAAAAAAGTTTTTGCTATTTCCTTTTTGTCCTTGTTCCTATAGCATATCTCTCCTGTGTCATTCTGTAGTTCATGGATTGTCCTTCTCTCTTTTTCTTTCTTGTTGAGATGGGGGGAGGTTTGCCTCTGAATCGTGAACCAGCAAACAAGCAAACACACTAGGATGGAAATAAAACTAGCAGAGGAGTCTTGTATAAAAATATACTTTACTACAAAACTTTTAAAAAACACTGTATCTTTAAAAAAGCACATTAATAACAAAGTTTTATCTTGATTAAATGAAGCCAAGCCAACTCCCTAAATTCCTCTCCACAATACCAAAATCAGTCCTTAGGAAAAACTAACAAGACATAAAACAGCTTCGGTGTCGATACATCATCGAGGTGGTAGAAGGGCAGCAGCGTAGGCTTCAAAGTGAAAGTCACCTGTAAAAAGCAATCCAAACAGCAAACGTGGCTTGAAGCTCCTGGCAGGGAAACTGTCCAGTGTATCCCTCCGATTGTAGCAGCAAATGTTCAAATGTTGGCTTGCATGGTTCAACTAAGCAAAAGGCAAGCCAAAGGTAGTAACTTCAAAAGGCTCCCGGCTATCTCAGCACACAGGTGCAAGATAGCTATGTGGGAGTAACACAGCTTCTCGGCTTCTTCTCCGCTGCTATCTCTGCTGCAGGTGTCGGGGCTTCCCAGCAGAGTTCTCCTCCCTTCTTTCACTTCTATGTCCAGGTGCCTCAGCACTGGCTCTGCATCTAGGCCTAAACTGTGTCTAGGCCCGACTAGCAAGGAGAAAGATCCATGCTTATATGGTAAGCTAACCTGCAATTAACTAGGGCGGGGAAGGTTTGCAGTTAATTGCAAACCGGAGATGGCTTGATTAAGTCCATACAGTTTGTAGCTGATCAAGTGGCCACAGCAATCCTGAAAACACTTCCTGACATTTCTTCAATTTCTGCGCCAGCCATCACCCTTTTTTATTTATTTGCGTGTTCGAAATGGTTTTGTTTTACAAATTTGATTTTCCTCGCAATTACTGTTTGTGTGATCAAATGTATTTTATATTTTGCCAAATTTATTTTTTCTTTGATCCTTTTATTTTGAGGTTCTTTCTGTAGCTCAGATTCATATTTTTTTGAGTTCCTTCAATAAGTTATCTTTTTCCTGTTGCTTTTCTTTATTTTTCTTCACCAAATATGCTATCGTCAAGCCTCTTATATAGGCTTTTGCCGTGTCTCATAAATTTAGGACAGAGATTTGTTCTTTGATGTTGATATCAAAAAATATTTCCATTTCTTTTTCTATCATTTGTATATACTCTTTATTTTTTAGAATTTCGGTGTTCATCATCCATCTCTTCTTCCAATATCCTTTCCAAATTAATTTTACTGGGTTATGGTCTGCCCAGGTGTTTGTCATTATTTCTATTTCTTCTAGGTCTTTCCTGAGATCTGTTGACATCCAGGCCATATCTATTCTGGACCAAGATAGGTGTGGATTGGAGTAGAATATATACTGTTTTTTTCTTTGTTTATTTCCCTCCAAGCATCCTGGAGACATAATTCCTGCGCCATTTCCTTAAAGATGTCTGGGAGAGTCTTTTTTTTTTTTTTTTGGGTTTTAGTTTTCCTAGTACTGCAATAGTGTTTTTCTATATCTGAAATTGCATTGAAATCACCTATGATGCAAATGTTCTCGTGATCTAAATCTTTTATTTTATTGTGTATGTTTTTGAAGAAGGTGCGTTGATTCTCATTTGAATCAACATAAATTGAAATTAATAATATTGTTTTTAATTCTGTTTGTATTTCAACCATTATTTATTTTATTTTATTTATTTATTTTTAATTATTTTTAATTTTTATTATTTATTGAAATCAATACAACAGAATAAATAATCAGAAAATGATCGCGACAGAAACTTTACATGATATTTACACTTTATACAATATTTAAACTTCAATCAGATTTAACATACATTGAACATAATCCTGGTTATACTTGACCTTTTGAGAATTTGTTATTCAACCAAGCGTACCATTTGTCCCAACATTGGAAATATACGGAGTCCTTTTGATCTCTCAATGCTTTAGTCAATCTGTCGGCTTCCACATAGTCCATGATTTTCTCCAAAATCGAGTCTTCAGCCAGCAGGTCTTTCCCCTTCCAATGTTGGGCGAAGCATATTCTTGCTGACGTGATGATAAATACACACAAACACCATATATTTATGCCTAAATTGTCTGGCTTAATATTCAGTAAATAATACTCTGGTTTCAGAGTTAAATTATATCCTGTAATTTCCAAGATCCATGACTGTATGATTTTCCAGAATTCAGTCGTCCTGGAACAAGTCCACCACACATGGAAGTAGGTGCCAATCTCCCCACACTTCCAACAATTTGGGGAGAGGTTTGAATACATTTTGGAGAGACGAGCAGGAGGGAGATGCCATCTATACAGCATCTTGTACACATTTTCTTTATAAGAGGTTGCCCACAGAAATTTCGTATGTTTAAGCCAGATTTCTTGCCATTTTGCCATGTCAATTGAATAACCCAAATATCAATTGAATAAAGTCAATTGATATTTCTCCCCAGGCAATCATTGGGTCTTTAACTATTTCGTCCCCTATCCAGTGGTCTATTAAAAGTCTGTATATCCTTGATAACATTTTATCCTCTTTTCCTAAGATGATGTTGTCCAAATCATGCTGGTTCAAATTAATGTCCCTATCTTTTTTATATTTCGAGCAAATTTGGGCATAAGTCCATCAGTCCAATTGCCTTCCCTGCAACTCCAACTCATTTCTTGTTTTCAGACAACCATGGGGATCCAAAAGCTCCTGGTAGGAGAGGTGATTTTCTTTGTTATATAGAGGCCTATACGTTATGGCTTCGAGTGGGATCAGCCAAGAGGGGATTGAGGAGTAAAATTTACCCTTGATTTTCCTCTAGGATTCAATTAGTATATTCCTCACGTAATGTCCTGCAAATCTCCTGTACTTTGGGACTTTGTTTTGCCAAAGAAAATAATGCCAGCCTTGATGTGGCCCTCACCTTCCAAGATCAGCAACCTTCTTCTTCTCAACAATATCCAATCCCTGATCCAAACTAAATTTGTGGCCTGATAGTAATATTCTCATTTTTATTTTTTATTTTATTAAATTTCTATACCGCCCTACTCCCGAAGGACTCAGGGCGGTGAACAGTCAAAAGATAAAATACATGAAATACAAATGTTAAAACCATTTAAAATACATTAAATATTTTGGCCCAAACAGATTAAAAACACCCCAATTTATAAACAAATTGAAAAAGCAATTTAAAAAGAAAAGTCAGGCCACACTGGCCTGCTGAAATAAGAATGTTTTGAGGGCACAGTGGAAAGTGCGCAGATCTGGGATCCTCTGTATCTCCGGGGGGAGCTCATTCCAGATGGCAGGTGCCTCCACAGAGAAGGCTCTCCCCCTGGGGGCCGCCAGTAAACATTGTTTGGCCAACAGCACCCTGAGAAGCCCCTTTCTATGGGAGCGTACTGGTCGGTGAGAGGCCACTGGTGGCAGAAGGTGGTGTCGTATATACCCTGGTCCTATGCCATGGAGCGCTCTGAAGGTGGTAACCAAAACCTTGAAGCACACCTGGAAGACCACTGGGAGCCAGTGCAGCTCACGCAGGAGGGGTGGTCATATGGAAGTGCCACGTCGCTTCCATAACCACCCATGCAGCTGCATTCTGGACCAGCTGGAGCTTCAGGGTGCTCCTCAAGGGGAGCCCCATGTAGAGAGCATTGCAGTAGTCCAGGGGGAAAGTGACGAGAGCATGAGTGACCGTACTAAACAAGTCCTGATCCAGAAAGGGACACAACTGGCGAATCGAAGCCCTCCCGGCCATGGCTGTTAAGTGGTCTTCTAAAGACAGCCGTGAATCCAGGAGGACACCCAAGTTGAGAGCCCTCTCCGTGGGGGCCAACGACTCACCCCCAATAGTCAGTGATGGCGCCAGCTGACTATATCGGGACATCGGAAACAACAGCCACTCGGTCTTGGATGGGTTGATCCTGAGTCTGTTTCTCCCCATCCAGATCTGTACAGCCTCCAGGCACCGGGACATCACTTCAAGGGCATCATTAGGGTGATCCGGGGTGGAGATGTACAGCTGAGTATCATCAGCGTCAGCGTACTGATGGTACTTCACCCCGAAACCATGGATGATCTTGCCCAGCAGCTTCACATAAATGTTGAACAGAAGGGGTGAGAGGACCGACCCTTGTGGCACCCCAAACACAAGGGGCCTCGGGGTCAACTTCTGCTCCCCGTCATCAGAGACTGTGATCGGTCAGAAAGAAAGGAGGAGAACCACCGCAACACAGTGCCCCCCACCCCTAACTCTTCCAACCGGTGCAGCATAATACCATGGTCGATGGTATCAAAAGCCGCTGAGAGGTCTAATAGGACCAGGACAGAGGAGCAACCCCTGTCCTGAACCCTCCAGAGATCATCAACCAATGCGATTAATGCCATTTCCATCCTGTACCCAGGCCTGAAGCCCAACTGGAATGGATCTAGATAAGCCGATTCATCTAGGTACTGAGGAAACTGTCGTGCAACCACACTCTCAACAACCTTTGCAACAAAGCGAAGGTTGGAGACTGGACTCTTCGGGAGTCACAGAATCAAATTCTTCCCAGATAATATCAAGACCTGCCTCCATCCTCCCCCCTGAATCTGCCCAGTCAGAGTCCAGGTGTTCCCGAATCTGAGCAATTTTATCATACAGATACTGTACAAAGTCCTCGGTTCTACCCTCCAAGGGTCTTCCCGCACTTCCTGGTGTAGCAGGGAGCGGGTCACCCTAAACAAGGTGGCTGGGCGATTATCTGATGATACAATAAGAGCAGAAAAATAATTACACTTTGCTGCTTTTATCGCCATTAGGTAGGTTTTAATATGAGACCTAACCAGTGTTTGGTCAGATTCAGAACGGCTGACCCTCCAACCTCTCTCCAGGTGTCTTTTCCGGTGCTTCATCTCCCTCAGCTCCTCAGTAAACCAAGGAGCAGGTGAGACTGGCGCCAGGTTAGAGGCCGCAAAGGCACAACCCGATCCAAAGCTCCAGTGGCTGCCCTATCCCAGGCGGCCACTAGGTCTTCAGTCGAGCCATGAGCCAGAGCCTCAGGAAATGGCCCAAGCTCCATCTGGATCCTGTCTGGGTCCATCAGGCGTTGGAGCGGAACCACCTCATTGGTTCCACCTCCCAGCAGCGGGGTGCAGCGGTTCGAAGGTCAAAGCAAAGGAGGGAGTGATCCGACCATGACAAGGGCTTGATCGCTATATCCCCTATCTCAAGATCACTCAACCACTGACCAGAGACAAAAACCAGGTCCAGCGTGTTTCCCCCTGTGTGAGTAGGGCCATGAACTAACTGGGTCAGGTCCATGGCCGTCATGAAAGCCATGAACTCCCAGGCCACCTCAGACGCCTCACCGACGGATGGCAGGTTGAAATCCCCCATGACCATAAGCCTGGGGGTATCAACTGCCACCGTGGCTATAATGTTGAGCAGCTCAGGCAGGGCCACCGTCACATGGCAGGGAGCCAGTTATGTAATCAGCAAGCCCATCTGCACCCCATGACCCCACTTCACAAGAAGGGACTCACATCCGGCCGTCTGAGGAACAGTGGTCTCCCTCAGACCAAGACATTCTTTAAAATAACCGCCACCCCCCCCTCCCCTCCCCTGTGACCTCAGTTAATGAAATGCATGAAAGCCAGGTGGGCACATCTCAATGAGCCCCCCCTCCTGGCCCAATCAGGTCTCCTTAATACCCACCAGGTCTGCTCCCCCCTCCTGAACAAGATCACAAATGAGGGGGGCTTTATTTACCACAGACCTGGCATTGCATAGCATCAGCCAAAGGCCCAGGGCCTGAGGGTCTGTGCAACCTGGGGAACGAGAGGAGCATTGGAGGCCAGAGCATCCCACCCTTGAAGACAGCAAGCACGCACTCCCACAACATGATGTGGCCCCCTGCTCCCACCATATCTGCCCTCCCACCCACAGTACTGATATAATGTCCATCAACAACACAAGTTCCAACCCCCTCCTTGACCCCGAGTCCCACATCTCCCATGCTGCGCTCTTCAGCTGTGCTGGGCCTCCTCCCCTGCAGGTTTTTCCCCAAACCCACATAACCCACCCCCCTCCCAGAACCCATTAAAATCTTCTTTAAAAACTTCCCCAAAAAGCTCCACAGTCTCCTCCTCGCAACATGCCATCTCTCAGGATTCCAAAATCCGTCATCAAGATAGGCCCTCGATAGAGTGGAGGGCCAAACCTGTGAGAAGGGAGAGTCTCACAGGGCAGGGAGCTCAGACACTGAGTACATCCAATCATTAGGGGTGAAAATAGTCCAATGGTCGGGAGATCACCATGATGTTATATCCACAGGGGAAAAGTTCCAATCCATGGCATAGCAGCCGAACTCCATTGCCCTCTCACAGCAGTGGAGGGGAGATACATGCCATCCAACATCCGGAGATTTCTTGGCCCAACCGTCCTCTCATGAAGGCCGGAACCGTTGAAATAATCGTTGAACTAATCATTGAAATAATCATTAGAACTCTTCCCTCTTCATCTGCGTATATCTGTTTTGTTTTTAAGTGTTTCCTAATGTAGACTGCAATGCCTCTTTTTTTCTGTTCTGCCAGTGAGGTGTAAAGGTTCTCTAATCTTGTGTTTTCTAATATTTTTTGTGTTGTTTTTTAATGTGGACTTCCTGTAAATTTATAATGTCCATTTCTAATTTTTGTAATTTGGTAAATGTCCGGGTTCTTTTAACTGGGGCATTTAATCCGTTGATATTAATC
The DNA here is from genome assembly GCA_030761175.1 of Masticophis lateralis. Classification (NCBI taxonomy): domain Eukaryota; kingdom Metazoa; phylum Chordata; class Lepidosauria; order Squamata; family Colubridae; genus Masticophis; species Masticophis lateralis. The sequence continues at coordinate 69,365,968 of JAUDYJ010000003.1, forward strand.
AAAATCATCTTTATTTCCTGTTCCATTTTTCTTCCTATCTTGTCTTTAATTTCCTTGTGTTTCTTGTTATTCTTTGTGTTTTCCCCCTCGCTCCTTCTCTCTCTTCTCTTTCTCTTTCCAGTCTTCTCTTCTCTTCCTGTTCATCTTCCATTTCTTCTGTTGGTTGCTCCTATTGGCTCGTATTTTCCAATTCCATTCTGGATTCTTGATCTTCCTCAAGGACAAAGTGTTGGTCGAAGAATTCTTGGGCTCCTTCCAGACTATCTATTTTGAATTTCTTGTCCTGCCACGAAATTAAGATGCCCTCTGGTAGTAACTAACGGAACATCACTTTGTGTTTATTTAATTGTGTTGTGAGAAAATATCCTCTGTCATTTTTCTGTATATCTCTTCTTTTGTCATTTTCTTCGTGAATCGGACATGCACTTCTTTTGACAGTTCTTAGACAAATTAATAGCTGAAAATGAAAAACTTGTACAAGAAAACATCAAACAAAAAGAAGAGATTGATACACTAAAAAACTCCTTTTCACTTGCTGAAATAAAATTTAATCATAATTACCAAGAACTCCAAGAAAATTATACTTCTCTTTTAAAAGTAAAAATTTGATTTATTTAGAAATCAAGGGCAAGAATAAAATTAAACTCCAGGCTAGCATCGGAACGCCGTGCTTGTAATTGTTTCCTGCCTATCTTCCTATAAACAATAAACTAATTTTGCTCTCAAGTAAGAAAAAAGGGAAGCTCTGCCTTCCAACAATCCTTAAAGGGAAAGGCTTCTTTTTTCCTTCCAACAAGTCATTATAAAGACCCACAATCCTACCTGGCAGAACTTGGAACAATTGATGACCACTCTCCATAATGGTGAAGAGAGAGAGAGATTAAGTAGTGCCATTGGTAAGATTTAAAACCCACAGACGAGGGAAACCTCCGGGCTATAATAGACCAACAGTTTCCAAGAAGGAACCCTCCCTTTCTTTCTCTTGGAGCATTGCTGGACATTCTGTTGAGTGAAAATGCATCTCTTCTCTGCACACAACTTATAAAAAAACTTTGTTTGTATCAAATTGAGACCTTTGCTTAGCCACAAAAGTGACAAAGCTTGCTTTCCTTCTCTTTGCATCCTAAATTCCATTTGGATTTAATTGAGTGAAAGTATTCTGCTCAGCAGTAGAGGGACAGGAAGAGGAAAGACAGTTCTTGTGTTGGCTAAGAAGATTGCCCTGTAATAAAAGGTCCCAGGGCAGCATGTTCAATCATCCTTGCAAGGTTTGTGCGTATGCTGTTTTAGACAAGTTGCTTCTCGGCCTAGTAAACTCAATCTGCATTTGAAGAAAAGCTGCAAAGGCATTCTGTAAAGAAAGGAAGCCATAGGCCTGGCTTCAGTAGATGAGAGGCCTGAAGACTGAAGGGGACCAGGGTTCAGTCAAGCACCCCCCCCCCCCCGAATCCTTGGTCTGAAAGAAAATAGGGGGAATAATGTAACCTTCTTAGCATACACAGGGGCATCTAAACAAAGCTGCTAGCTCCCTTTTCTAAAACATCCAAGGGGTAAATGGCTTCATAAATCATCACCCCATGCTGAAAACCCTGAAATGTTCCTTAGATGGAAGAAATTTAGATATGCCTGCGTGTCCAGTTTCCCTCCTGGTTGTGATGGTGAGAAATATGGCTCAAGAGGGTCAAATCCCCATACCTGGCAGGAGTTTTCAGTGCCTGTTCCTCTTAGGCAGAAAAGTTAACCCCGCCCCATTACCATAAGTCAAAGGCAGAGAGCGATGTCTGTCCAACTATTAGGAAATTAACCCTTAGGCAGCCAACTACCATTTAAACCAGCCATGTGATTCAAGGAGTTTTAGAGACAAAGGACCATTTATGGCTGACAAACCCCAGAAATTACAAGCATCAAGCTCTCCTCACTCAGAAACCACGAGTGATCCTGAAACAAACAAATGCTTTAACCCAGCTACTCTTTTGCAAGCATCGGGTCCTGAAATTGAAACAACGTATGCAGGTCAACAGAGCAATCAGAGTGGAGCAGACCTTCCCAAGCCTGACTGACCAGCCTTACCAGGACTATAAGAGAAAAAGTGACAAAGGTGTGCCTTGAAAATCACCTTAAGTGAGTAAATGCATTACCACTAGTACTTTGATTTGTGTGATGTTCTCCACGTAAAGGAATTAGATTATCTCCTTTTGAAATACTTGAAAATCATATAGGAGACCTATGCCAGATAGGAATTAAGATAGGAACTAAATGGGTGAATCAGATGGTGGGAGAATTAAATAAGCAAATACAAGAAATCCAACAATACTGTGTGTCCCTTAGCCCACCATTTTTTTACCACCTCTAGTTATAATATTCAAATAGTAGTAAGAAATAGATGGGAAAACATGATTGTAAAGATGAATTGAATAATAATTGGAGTATTTGTCTTTGTATATTTGAAATCTAGATAATGATAAATTTTTCTTTTTTAATCTTTTTCTAGAAATATGAATAAGTATAAACTGTAACAACTGAAATACTTTAATGGTATATGGTGGTGAAAGTAAAAAGGATTAGGTCGTAACTTGTATACCAGCTAGAACAATTCTAAATTTAATTAGGGAAATTGTAACAATTGAAATATTTTAAAATTTACATTGTGATAAAGGTAGAAATGATTAAATTGTGATTGGGGGATTGTATGGGTAAAACACTGGAAAGAAAAAAGTTTAATGCCTAGGTGGAAGGGCCTGTATACTGTGGTCATGTGTTCCCATTTGCAGTAAAAATGTTGAAATCCAAGTCTTGGATTCACTGGAATCGAGTTAAGTCCGCAGTTTAGGAATATTGTAAGGCAGACCACACTAGGCCCAACCCCTAGTAGTACGCTTGAAAAAGTGCCCCCTATAACTATAACCCTCTATGTACGGCTGAAGATTTGGAATGGGAAGTCAACATATATAGCCATAGGTACACTATCCCTTATTTTAATAAGCGTGCTTGCTGTTATTGTGATTAGTTGTGATTTGCTGTATATAGTATGCTGGAATCACCTCTTCCCCAAAAAGGCAGGTGCTGAATCTAAAATCATTGACTGTGACAGAGAGCAGTACGAAACTCCTGTAGATATTTAAGCCAGGGAGTGAGCTCTCTGTGGAGCTGCTCTAGCTCTAGGAATGTGGATATTGTATTAACAAATAAGAGGTGGTTCTGTGAGATACCTAAGGCTAATATTGCCTTTTCCCAAGTCACATATAACTCTAACCTTCTTCCTGATGTGTTGATTTTGTAGATTAAGGGAATTGTGATTGGATAGGTTCTGTGTAGAGGACAATTATGAGTTTTCTGTAGCTTTGGCTACCATTGGCAAAAGGCCTAATGAGTAATAACACACTGAATAGTAGTTCCCAATGTTGTGAGAATGCCCAAGTGACACCCTTGCCCTTGAGAAAGGACCTGGGGAAGTTGAGAACCCCAAAAGATAAGGCAAGAATGGGTCACAGGGAGTGAACTCTTTGGAATAGGTCCACTCCCGCCAATGACATATCATAAATAAGTGGGGTCGGTACCCTGGACCTAAATCAACCCTAAAACCAAAAGACAAGTGTCTGACAATCCCAGAATAGAGTGGGGTAGAACAAAGGGAGAATGGGCCCCTGTAACAATTGAGAAAGGGGAACTACATGTTAAGAATACTGGAATTAAGTTATAGCCTAGTTAATCAGTCTGACTCTACCCTAGGTTAAAATGCTGGTTCTGTTTGTCTGCTGGTCCTTCATCTTACAATGCTGTTCCAGTTGAGCCAGATCTTTGGGTCAGGACCAGGGCCACAATAGTCCTTGAGAAAGATATTAATGATGAACCAAAGTAAAAGTAGCAAAATTGCAAGGAGACTTTTATAATGCATTCAAAAGGCTGGGGATGAGCGCCTCCCCATTGTTGGCCCCATAGCCACTGGTGTGGAAATCATAGGGGCATCCTCTCTGTGTATAAAGCAACATCAGGAACCAGATATTCCTGTAGGATCCCTGATGGGAGATCAATGTCCATCAGAAATACACTTGACCCTAGAATGAAACTTATAGATGTAAAAACTAACTAGTGGCATTTCTCCTTATGCCCACTATTTATTTCAATAGAAATACTTCAACAGAAGTATTTCACTTCTCAATACCACATGTCTCCATTAGATCCAACACAGACTTATGTGTCCTACTTCCCCTTGGAAATGCAAGCTAACACTATCTTTTTGAAGGCACAATTCTCAGAGATAAGCAAAAGGACCCTACACTAGAAGTCCCATTGCAGCCACTGGTGGCATGCTAGTGGCAGGGACTTTAGGGGTCTGGACTAATGAGAAAAAACCAATGAGCCCATACATTTTCCATGAATATAGGTGTGTATGTAAAGAAAAATAGGTGCTTCTTATGTGGGAAAAATGTGTAATTGTGTTTACCTATAAACTGGACTGGAACATGTACATTTCCCCCAAAATAGGTGTTGTCAGTGAAGAGCACACTATTCCCCTGTTCCCCTCATGGGGCATGTTCAAAAAAAAGGATGCCACTCTTGGTCCCACTATTAGCAATCCTGGGGACTGCTGTTGGAACAGGTATATGTGGAATGGCACACTCCATAACACAGTTCAAGCAATTGTCAGAGGAGTTCCAAGAAAGCCTGAACCAATTGATGGAACCTTGGTCAAAGTCCAAGACCAAATAGATTCTTTGGCAGCAGTGGTCTTACAAAACTGGCATGCCATAGACCTTTTAACAACTGAAAAGTGGATTGTAGACATGAATAAATCAGGTGTGGTCAGAAAGATTTGCAGGACCAGGCATTCAAAATGGGTCAGAAGTTACAAGCAACAGAAATGTGGTTCTCTTAGTTGTCTGGGCCTGGCTGGATTAGACAGATGTTATTCCTGTTGTGACAGGCCTGGATTTTATTCCTTGTTCAGACAACTAGCTATGAGAGCAGTGAAAGAGATAAGAGTTGAAAAAAAATGAGTTGATTTGTTGGAAAGCCTTATAGACTGTAAAATTGACCCTGAACTCTTTGATGAAAATGAAGTTTCTGATGCAGGAACATATGTACAACTCTCAACTGGGTAATTAGAGAAAGTGCTTCAGAGAATAAGATTTGAAAATCATATGTATTACTTGTCTTTCCTTTGCATTACTGTGCATCTTACCCTGAATTGATTATGTTATATCAAATGTTATATACTTGCATTGTTGAGTTAAGCTCTGTAATAGGTAAGACTCAATTACAAACAAGTAAAATAGAGTCTTAAAGGGGGGATAAGGCAGAACATAAAATGAAATTGTATATAAAAGTGAAATAATATGTGGTCAGCCTAGAGGATCTCTGAAGGACCCCTTTATCTAGTAAATATAAGAAAACAAATGCTGGGTTAAACTGCAGAATTAACACACTTTCTACAGTTGGAGAGTTCAAGAAGTCAAACTGCAGAGGTATTATGTCAAAATGCAGAACTAACCCACATGGAGCTTCCTGCCTAAAGCAATAGGCGAGGGGGAGGCAGATCTAAGATACTTCCTGTTTTTGTTCTATATAGATACGTGTCTTAAAGAAGGACTTTTGTTCAGATGTTAGAATTTATATTAAGCTATCTGAACCTTTTGGCCAAAATAAATAAAAGCTTTTTCTGATCTCGAAATTCAATTTATTCATTATTTTTCTGCAACAGTATCACTCATATTTACATAGTTTCCAATTTTATAGATTGCTATTCTATATATAATATCATTATTTAATTATATAGATATAATCATATTATAATTATTTATATACTTACATAATACTTTTTACCTTTAACTTGAAGCAATATTTACAAATATATACAATGTTTTCCCATTTTAATATAACTCTTAAGTAATCTTTATGTATGTACTTTACATTTATTTTCTAGCCAATTGTACCATGTATTCCAAATCTTACAGTATTCCGTTTCTTCTTTATCTTTTAGTTCCATTGTTAACCTGTCCATCTCCGCACAATCAAGCACCTTTTTTATTATCCTTGCATCAGAAGGAGTGTTATCTTGTTTCCAGTTTTGAGCAAAAATAATTCTAGCTGCGGTTATTATATGGAGTATAATATATTGGATTTTTTACCTACGTTTTCTCTTATTATGCCCAATAGAAATAATTCTGGTTTCAACTCAATTATTTGTTTAGTAATTTCTTCTAAGCATTTCTTTATTTTTGAGCCAATATTTCCAACTTTTGGGCAAGGCCACCACATATGGAAGAATGTTCCTTGTTTGTAATTACATCTTCAACATTCCACCGATCTATTCAGAAACATTGTTGCCAATCTTGCTGGAGGGTAAATGCCAACGATAAAACATTTTCTATAAATTTTCTTTGTAGGCTGCCGACGTTAGTTTTTCCTAGTGTTCTAGTTCAATGTTATAACCAAAATTTTTAGCCCAAATAATCATGGTCTCTTTGACCGTTTCTTCCTCCATTTTAAATCTTAAGAAATAATTATCTGCTTTGGTTATCATTTTTTCCTTCATCCCCTATGATATTTTATCCAATTCTTATTGTTCTTTATAAAAGTAATAATTTTCTAGATCTTTTTTGTATCTTGTCTGAATTTGCAGATATAGCCACCAATCTATCTCTATTCCTTGGCATTTTAGCTCTTGGTTAGTTTTTAATTCCCTTTGCTCATCAAATGATATATCTTACTATCTTAGTTAAATCTAGTACATTGGGATATATCATTGCCTCCATAGTTGACAGCCAGATTGGAATTTTAATATATTTTTAAAAAATTTTCTCCTAAACATATAGCAGGGCATTTCTCACTTGGTGTCTCTGGAAGCATAAGTGTGATTTGTTTTTCCCTTCCCAAATAAATGCGTGCCAGTTGAGTTGCAAGTCATGGTCCTCTATTTTCAATATTCTTTTGTTTTTTAATTGATTAATGAGCAACTGCCAATTTAAATTATCGAACACTTTTTGCTCATCCACAAATACTATCAGCGCTACTTGCTTCTCAAGTTTCCAGTGTAATTCATGGTAAAATTCCTTCTGATTGTTTTTTGGTGCATAGATTACTGCAAGCAACATTTACTTTTGACTTCTTGTTATTTCTATCAATAGGATTCTTCCTTCTTTATCAGCATAGATCTGTTTCAATTTCAACCACTCTTTTATATATACTGCTATACCCCTCTTTTCTTTCTGTGCGAGGGCCAGATGGAGTTTCCCTATTTGGGGAATTCTAAAATACTAACATGTTGTTTCTTAATGTGGACCTCTTGTAGGCAAATAATGTCCATGTTCTGTTTTTGAAATTTTGTCAATGTTTGTTTTCTTTTAGCTGGAGAGTTCATTCCATTGATGTTATTTGATAACATCTTAATTTCTTCTTCCATTTTATTGTTGGAAGTCTTGATCCTTTCTTTGCTCTTGTCTCTCTTTGCGCTCTTGTCCTCACGCCTTCTCTTATCATGGTGTTCCATGTCTGTCCATCCTCTTACATTTCGATCTGACTTTTTCTTCTGATTTCTGTTCTTGGCTTTTGATTTCTATATCTTTTCCACTGTCTTGTTCTTCATCTACAGCTAGGTAGTGTTCATAGAATTCTTGTGCCTTGTTCAGAGTATTGATTCTAAATTTATTTTCTTGCCCTGAGATCAGCACACCTTCAGGAATGAGCCATCTGAACATTACCTTATATTTAACCAGTTGTGAGGATAGGCTTTCTTATGGCCTGGATCTGTTGCTCCTTTGACAGCTGTTCTTTGGCTGGAGGAGCCCTGTCTGCAGCTCGGGGAGGATATAGGGAGAGCCCTATTGTCCCCTTCCTGAGGATTTTTGCTGGTGGAAGGCACCGGAGTTGTCCTTTTCTACCGTGTCATAAGCAGAACGGGTCCACAATGGACTGCAGCTGCCGTGCCTTGGAGTAGTGCCAATCACACTAGCCACTACCAGTCTGCCCAGGCAAAGCTGGGCACGAACTGATTCACCTCCACTGTCAGTGCAGGTAATGCCAGGAGCCTCAGCTTGTTAGCATGGAGCCAGCTCTGAATCAAGCCCCTCTTGGCTGTGTTGTGGGAATGACAGGGACCTCAGGTCTCAAATAGCCGGAAAGGCGGCTAATCAGCGGACCAGTTAGCCGGCCTGATTGCTTGCCAGTGATCGCAAAGGAAGTATTTACCTGGGTCTTTCCTGAAAGGACTGACAATCAGATGGACGATTTGATCCCTGAGGATAGACCTGCTGGGAAGGACCTCTCTGTGAGTAGGCACAGAAAGGTTGTTTCCTATAGAATGGAGAAGACCTCCTGTCAGCTTGTCGAGTGGATGAAGGAAGAATTTTGTGCTTATCCTGTGTTTCTATGAGAAGCGGCTCTAGTGATTCACTAAAGAGCTTTTCCTCGGTGTACGGAGCTGCAGCTAGGCGCCATTTTGCCCTGAGGTCTGCTGGCCACTAGTGTAGCCATAGTAATCTGCGGGCTGACACTGCAGATGCAGTGTCTTGATGTGTACTTGGCAATATTTATGACTCAGTCCCTAGGCAGATCCGACTGAAGCAACCCATGTCTGAACGATGCCACAGCCATCACTGGAGAATTAGACTGGATCTTTTCAAGATGGGCAAAAGAGGAATAGGTTCATAACTGGACCCCAAAGAGTAGTTATGCATGAGCCTTTGTTGAAATAGCTTAAGTGCTGCTAGTAATATACTGCACTCCTCTAGTAAAATAGAAAGATTGGATTGTAGCCTTTAGGGGTTTTTGGAGCATTTTGTATAGCATAGTTTTGATGTGTGCTGCGTTTTGTGGAAATATGGAAAATCATGCCCAAATATTTGAAGATTGTAACTTGTTCAATATTCTCCACCAAGGATACTGTTGAGGTCGCAGTAAAAATCAGAATTTTGATTTTACTAGGATTTCAAAAGCTTCCTCTTAGCAATATCTGGTCAAGACATTCAGGGTTTGTTTGAGTCCAAATAATGTTTGTGACATAAGTATTATGTCATCTGCATAAAACAAGGTAGCAATATGCCTGATTGCTAATTTTGGTGGTTGGGTGGTATTTGAATTGATTCACTTTGGCCACAAGTGAATTTATATACAAATTAAACAGAGAAAGGGGCTAAGATGCATCTCTGCCTCACTTTTCTGTGATCTGGAATCTCATTGGTATAGCAGCCTTGCATGCTGCAATGAATTTTGAATCTTATAGATGTTATGCATGAACAAAAGTAATCATCTGGCAATGGTGATGTGCAGGTTTGTCCAGAGCCCTTGCTCTAAGAAGTAAGCCTTTTAACTATAGCTTATTGGTATACAGATACATATATTTGTGTTCATCATACTTCTATCTGATCATTTGTATCATCTTTGGTTTGTTTACTATGCTGAATACCCCACAAAGTCGTAAGATTAAATGGTTAACAGAATATAATAAATAAGCCCAAAGTTCTGGTGTCAGATAAATGTCCTTAGTAGCTTAGGGTCTGCTTCTGTAAATTATAAATTACATTTGCATGTTATAAGGACAACAACTATGTTCTTGCAGCAAATTACTGGAGACAAAGATATTAAGTTCTCAATGTTTTTTTGTTATTTCTGCATTTAAAAATTACAATTGCCTTAGAAGAAATTCAGTCTAAGCCTTTGAGAATTATTCCATGTTGCTCACAAATTTGCAAAGGCATTCTTTGCAAGAGCTTGGCTGTGCCTCATAGAGGCTGTATGAGACTGTCATTTGAAATAGCGGCTGAAACAAATATTTACCAGATATAATCTATTTAAGTTAAATTAAAAAACAAACTTCATGTCCACTTACCTGTTCAGGTCCGAACCTTGCTTTTATGTCACACTCTACCAAATAATACAATTATTAGCAAGACACCCCTCCACCCCTCAGCTTCAAGTTGCAAACAATTCATAAACTTTATTTGGTTAGCACCTCAGCCTTAAAGGTTAATAATATTTTTTTCTCATTTGCTGGCAATTTTATTCTGGGTGATTTGGTGCTTCATTTTAAATCTTTTGACAGTGGACAGTTATAATAGGCATCCAGAAAGAAGGGCCTTTACAACAAGTTGGCTTATTAACATTTTATTTGTCATGTTTTAATGGAGTCAGTTTAAATAAAAAGAATAATTAACATGAATATAGAAAGCAGAGGAGCAATTAGTACAGTTTTTTCTATATACCAAGGAGCACAGAAAAAGCTAACCTTGCGTGTAATGCGACATTTGTCCAAGAAAGGAACAAACATTAGAATAAACTGTTTCCTTGTTGAGCATCGAGCCTAAGAGCCATTTCAGAAATGGCAAAACTCAAATCATAAAACAATGTGAATCTGTGTTCCATACACAAAACGGTGCCATTGCCATTTATTCATAATCTGATTCAATGCTATTTCCCAGGGAGAAAGAGACTGCAAATAAACTGGATAATGGCCGCTGTCTAGCACACACCGATTTGCCACTAAGCCTCACTGAAATCTCAATAAGACTTGCATTGAATCAATCATAAAAATCACATGAGATATTGAATGTTGTCTAACATTCAAACATAAAAGTTTACTCTTAGAATGCAGAAATGGCAAAACTCAAATCATAAAACAATGTGAACCTGTGTGTTTCATACACAAAATGGTGCCACTGCCATTTATCACAATCGGATTCAATGCTATTTCCCAGGGAGAGACTGCAAATAAACTGGATAATGGCCACTGTTTAGCACACACCGATTTGCCACTAAACCTCACTGAAATCTGAGTAAGATTGCATAGGACTTGCATTGAATTGATCATAAAATCACATAGAGATAAAGCTGTTGTCTAACATTCACACATACAAGTTTACTCTTGGAACGTCCTTTTTTTTTTTTAACAAGATCCTTTCAATTACATTGCTAAGCTTCTGTTTTCTCAAACTATACAAATACATATATTTTAGTTTGTGTTAGTGTCTTGCATTCCATGATTAGCTGAAAGAATACATTGAAATGGACCAAACCACAGCTTCAGTTCACCATTAACACAGCGTATAACTTTAGCTCTGGAGCAAATGACTAGCCCAGTTCTACTTAATTAGGTAAAACTGACACAGGTGCATGAGCAGTAAGTATAGTACATTTTTAATTCTTTTATCAAATTTTGAAACCGTCCATCCTCCCTCACTCCCCAAATTCTTGGATGGGAAGGACATACGTAAAATGCAAGATTGTTTTGCTCTTATCTCATCTGCATTGTATCTTGTGCCCAAGATGGTAGAACGACTGCACCACGTGAAGCCCCATGACACAAATAAACAGAGGGAAGAGTTTATTGATTACCTGGTTGCAGCCGTCATTGTTATTTATTTTTTTTTGTCCTGCCCTGCAGATATCACCGATGTCACATGTTCATCGATTTGGCATCAAGAAAACTAAAGGCCTTCATCCCTGTTCCCAGGGCCTTTTCCTTTTATGAGCTCATCAAAGTTCACTAGTAAGGACATATCTGTGAATCAATCTGTGACTTTTTAATTTTGATTGTTTTTAATGGCTTTACACCAGATGACAGAAGATTATGTAGACAGAAACCTGACAGATTTCTTGTTATATAATTTGGAAAAGACTTGGAACTCTGTATCAAGCATACGTATAATGTGCAAACGTAGTTAAAATGATGCTACATTCTGGGAAGCAGTATTATTCATACGAAAGTTGTACCCAACAGCATCACTTGTGGGACAGTTGTTAGCTGTATCTCAGAATGTCAGGAAGAAGTGGCTTCCTGGTTTCCCTTTGGGAAAAAAAAACACGCACAAAAAGCTTCCCTAACTTATTCTACTTTACTGAATCAAAGAAAATCTTCACACTTAAATAAGTAACCCTAACTCTATCATGGCATGGGACTGAGATAGTTGATGGTCCACCTCTCCCTAGTTACATCTACATGTCCCATTGGATTAGAATCTCAAAATTCACATTTGCAAACTTTATTCCATGAGGAATAAAAGACTGGTTATTTGTTTTGATAAACAGAAATGGTATCTATAACCGTTTTTGAGGTGCATGAAAAAAACAAACCCCTGACATTATTAAGCATGTCATGTCAGCACTTAAACCCTGTAAGGCAAATATTGTGTCTGTGGTAAGTGAGAAAACCTGAGTCCAATTACTCTGAATACACTGAATACAATTGGCATTATTTCAAGTACTTGCTTCTACCATGTACAGCTAGAAGTGGTTTAAAAACACAATACAACAAAACAAAAACAAAACAGATGGTTATTGGTAAGATCTTGCATTCAAGGACTGAGCATTGCATGTTAATTTAAGGGCAAAAGCTCAGTTGACAAATACAACAACAATCCTAAACCCTGTTTGATATATGCTGCGAAAAACTAACAGCAGCCACAAGAAAATGAACAATAAGGCAACCACTGTATACTGCTGAATGGTAGGATATCATGGGGAGGAAGGGAAAAAGCTACAAATCCACTTGTGAGCTTGTCAATACTGAACAGATCGTTAAAAGCCATTTACCTACTCAAACGCTACTAGAAAATAAATAAAATCAATGAGGTTCTTCATCCACATTTAAGCCTCCAAAAAAGTTTTTCAAGAGAATAGAGCCATCAACTGTAGGCATCAGGAGGGTTTGTTTTTAGCAACTGTGAACTATTAAGAAATTTTTCTACACATTCTGCTCAGCAAAATTAAAAATTTGGAGCACAGCATCAAGAACGTTCAATGAAAGTGCACCATGGAGTCCAAGAAGAAGCTAGGTGTCATAATCACGATCATGATCATTCTTCTTTAGCACCAATTCCAAGTTCGAAGTCAATATATTCTAGTTCAGTTTTAGCTACAACTTTGATGCTACTGCCTGGCCTGCTTTATACATAATTCAAGCAGAACTGTGAGTGTTCATCAGATGTAGCTGTTAAAGGGGAAAGTTGGGAAAAACAACACTAATTACAAAGTTTTTGGTCAAACCATTAAGCACAACAGTGAGACTGTAATAAAATATAATCCCTGGAGCTACATCGGAGTTCGGTAATTAGTTTCAGTTGATTTTTGGTGCAAAAAAAAAAAAGGCAAAGAAGAGGGGGATCCATTTTAAAGCCAACTGATTAGTTTCTTTTTTAAAAAAATGGTATCAGACGAGGACTTGTAACAGATGCTCCTCTTTTTTATATTAAGGAAAAACAGAAGGGATTTCCCTAAACATTTACAGTTATGCACTAATCTGGCAAAATGTTTTCATTTTTAAAGAAACTTGAAAACAGACATACGATCCAGTGCCAAATTTCATTTCCTGATTATGTTTAAGTTGGTTGATGAAGCCTCCATACGGACCTTATCCTGTGGGAGGGTGACACCACTTAGAAATATTCAGAGTTCATACATAAAAGAAACAGATTTCTATTCAAAACGGATACATAAAGAGCAAAGGTTAATTGCTATTAGTGATAGTCTTATAAAGATGTCATTAGCCAACAGTTGATCATGTTCACCCTTGTGCAAAAGCTAGGCATAATCGGACTGGAACAGAAAATTACTTCTGTACTTCTGTTCCTCATAACCCTGCCCAGAAAGCGTAAGATGCTTCTTGCTTTTCATTCTCTTCCTCTACTGCCATTTTTTTTTTAAATGTTCTCTGAATTTCTTTGGAAATAGTTCGGTTTTTTGCTTAGGACATCAGTAGAAATGAACCATTTAACCGATGTTGCTCGTCCGTTGTTTGGAAATTACCCAGGCATTTCATTTTAGCTTGCTTCTTCGGCCGGTCCCTTTCGCTGACGTGCTGGTTTCTGCCTATTTCTCTGTGGAGTGAGCAGCAGCGCATCCTGTTCAGCTTCTGCTTCTGCATTTTCGTTATCCCCTTGTTGGGATCCTGTGTCTCCGATCAGCTCTCGTAGGAACTTAAACTTGGATAAGAAGAGCTGCCAGACCACGCACCAACCTAGAGAGTTACCAGGAAAAACAAAGGGAACATTTAAATGTTGCACCCCACAGCCGTTCAAAATATACAGCACAATACGAACAAGGGTTTGATGCCAACGCATGCCACACTCATATAGAAATAACACTGTCCAAATAAGTTCAATCCTCAGTAAAGTTACAAAGAAAACATTAAGTTGGAAACGCAAAACTAAAAATCTACTGTGGATTAAAAACCTTGCCTGTGCACTGATCACTTTCTATCTACTTTCTCTCTTTTTAGAAGAGCAATGGTGACTGTAGTATTACAGACTAATTATGTTGAGTGCCGGCTGCCAGCAGTTCAAATCTCACCGGCTCAGCCTTCCATCCTTCCGAGATGGGTAAAATGAGGAACCAGATTTTTGGGGGCAATAGGCTGACTGTAAACCGCTTAGAGAGAGCTGTAAAACACTGTGAAGTGGTATATAAATCTAAGTGCTAGTTCTATCACTGGTCTACACTTCCTTTCTTTATCAGCCAGCTAATAATGTATTTAAGTCTTACTGATCTATTACATTCATGGATAGATAAACCTAGTCAGTAAATAAGCAAGAAAATACCAATACAAATCTCATCCTTTATCTCTACCAGACGTTAGCAACAAAGATATAACTAACATTTTCCCATTAATCATATAAGCATTTTATCAAAAATGATCAAACAAGGATCAGGAGGCAGAAGGGACAATGAAGAATAGGATCCCACTATAAGGAGGCCTTCAAGAATAACTGAAAATGCTCCTGTTATGAATCAGTGAGATCATTTCTAAAGAGCTAATTGCTGAAGAGACAAGCCTGTAGGTCCTCCAGGGAGCTGCGCCTGGGTTATAGTCTCAAAACAATAAGGTCATCGGGTCATTCTTTCAGCCTGTTCCATGCTACTGGGCTTTTTTTTTTAAATTTTATAAACTTTATTAAAACATATATAAAACACATATAAAAACATATAGATACATTTACGCAACAAGCAACAAATAAATATGTTGATCTTTTGAAGCATTTGTTTCGTAATGGTCTTTCAATTAATACAGTTATGCTTATTCCCCTTAATTTTAACCTAATGATTTCTTTTTTCCATTTCCCCCTCTTTTCCTCCCCTAAGAATTCCCCCTTTGTTAATCTATATATTGTGTATTTGGATTGTATCTTACTTTTCAGATTTCCCTCTGTGAATTTGTCTGCCCGTAGGAAGTAATTTATATACATATTTACATTTCTATTCTATCCTTCTTCTAATTATGTTTCTTCAGTAGTGGCGTTGTACCATTGGTACTATTTATTCCATATTTTGTAGTACTCCGTCTCTTCTTTTTCCTTTAACTCTTTTGTTAGCCTATCCATTTCAGCGCACTGTGTAATTTTATCCATTATATTTTCTTTCGTTGGGATTTTTTCCAGTTTCCAATTTTTGGCATATGTTATCCGCGCTGCCGTTAGAATATATATCAACAAGCATTTTATTTCTTTAGGATATGTTTTTGTAAGGATTCCTAACAGGAAGATTTCAGGTCTCTTCTCTATTTGTAGCTTAGTAATTGGTTCCAGCCATTTCTTAATATTGGACCAAAATTTCTTTGCCGCCAGGCACGTCCACCATAGATAGTAAAAAGTACCTTGAGAGTTTTTACATTTCCAGCACAATGAGCTGTTTTTCGGATTGATTTTGGCTAATCTTGTGGGCGACATATGCCACCTATAAAACATCTTCAGCTGGTTTTCCTTGTATGCCACCGCTAATGTTGCTTTTGTATTCAATTGCCAAAGTTCTTCCCATTTCTCCAGATCTATTGAATATTTAAAGTTTTACATCCATTTAATCATCGTATTCTTGTGTTTCCTCCTCCATCTTATATCGTAACAAGAATTTATAGATTTTACTAATTAATTTCTCTTCAGAATCTAATATAATTTTATCTAATTCTTGTTTTTCTTTGTAAATTTCATGTTTTTATATATTCCTTATATTTCGAATATAAAAGGTCCACCAATCGATTTTTGTGAAAAGGTCCACCAATCAATTTCTCTATTTAAGTCTGTTTCCAATTGTTGTTTAGTTTTCAATCTCCCTTGATAGTCAATTAAGTCTTTGTATCTAATTATATTTTTAGGTTCTGTTAAGTTTGGATGCCTTAACGCTTCTGATATTGAGAGCCAAGTCGGGATTTTTGTATACTGTTGTTTTTTCATTTTAAACCAGATTAATAGTAATGCATTCCTAATTGTATGTCTTTTAAAGTAAGTGTGTGATTTGTACTTTTTGTCCCAAAGAAAGGAGTGCCAGCCCGCTTGTAGGTCATGTCCTCCAATTGATAATATTCTACTTTTTTCAAATCCATCCAATCTTTTACGCATGATAACCCCGCCACTTGATAGTAGAGTTCCCAATCCGGGAGTGCTGTTCCTCCTCTATCCTTAGTATCCTGGAGTAATTTAAGTTTTATTTGTGGTCGTTTCCCCTGCGATATGAATTTGGAAATCATCTTATTTAAACTTTCAAAAAAAAATTTCTCTGAGAAGCCCTCTCTATGGGAGGATACTGGTCAGTAAGACACTGTTGGTAGCAGAAGGCAGTCTCATAAATACCCCGGTCCAATGCCACCGGGAGCCAGTGCAGCTCACACAGGAGGGAGGTCATATGGGAGCACAATGCCGTTCCCATAACCACCCGCACAGCCGCATTCTAGACCAGCTAGAGCCTCTGGGTGCTCCTCTTCAGTCAGGACTCGTTGAAGTACTCTGCGACCAAAGGATGCCTCCGCTGAATGATAGGCATCTATCCTGTAGTGGCGAATGAACGGTGACAATGATGACCAGGTGGCTGCTCTACGAATGTCTGCTACTGACGCCTGTGTGGCCCAGGCTGCTGTAGTGGCCGCGCTGCGAGTAGAGTGGGGTAAAATCCTGCCTGGCTGTTGTCTTGCGTTCAGGTCATAGGCCAAGGCGATGCAGGCTTTAATCCATCTGCTGACTGTCGAGGGCGAGATCTTCTGGCCCATGGAGGCCGGGTTGAATGACACCAGGAGAGCTTCCATGCGGCGAAAAGAAGCCATCCTGTGAATGTACTGGCGTAGAGCACAACGCACGTCGAGGGTGTGCCACCGTTCCTCCCTGTCCCCCCATGGCGAGGGGCAGAAGTCTGGAAGGATGAGTTTCTGAGCCCTATGAAATCAGGAATTCACCTTTGGTATGAATGCCGGGTCCAGGCGTAGTATCACTGTGGAGTCTCTGAAGATGCACCGGTCCTTGCGTACGGAAAGTGCCGCCAACTCAGAGACTCTCCTAGCTGAAGTGATTGCTAGAAGAAAGGTAACCTTAAATGACAGGTACTTGAGGGCGACTGAGTCCAATGGCTCGAATGGAGAACCAGTCAAGGCTTGCAGGACAAGAGGCAAGTCCCATGAGGAGTATCGGTGCACTGTGGGAGGGCGCAGGTTCGTGGCCCCATGTAGGAATCCTTTGATAAGCAGGTAGTCCGCCAGCGACTGATATGGTGCACAAGAAATGACTGTAGACAGGGCCGCTGTCTGACATCTCAGGGTGGCTGGTGCCAGTCCCTTATCTAGCCCCTCCTGTAGGAACACCAAGATGTCTCTTATTGTGGCTGTCGTGGGGTCGACATGATGGTTTGACGCCCAGAGGCAGAAGGCCTCGTAAATGCGAGAGGTGGATGGCCTTCTAGCCGCCTGGATGGTACTGACGATGGTGCCCGGCAAGTTGCCTTTCATCTTTCAGGACTTTCTCAAGTGCCAGACGGCTAATTGGAGCCACTGAGGCTCTGGGTGAGAAACTGCTCCCTGGCACAGAACGACCTGGTGTGCTGGGATCACCCATGGCTGGTCCACCGAGAGAGCCACCAGATCAGCGTACCATGGCCTTCTGGGCCAGTTTGGAGCCACCAGGAGTAAGTTGGCCTTTTCTAGCAGTAGCTTCCGGATTAGCCACGGGAGAAGTGGGATCAGTGGAAATGCATACAGGAGACCGGCCGCCATTTGCAGCGAAGGGCGTCATGATCCTCCATCTGAGGAGTCGGGTTAACGAGACACAAAGCGGGGTAACTGCGTGTTGTCGGGCGTTGCGAACAGGTCCACTTCCAGACACCCGAAGCGGAGGGTGAGTTCGTGGAATAGGTCAGGGTGGAGTTATCATTCCTCCTGGTCTATCGTTGCTCGATTGAGCCAGTCCGCTCTGACATTGGTCTCCCCCAAGATATGGTCTGCCTTGATTGACAGGAGGTGCTTTTCCACCCACTCGAACAGGGCTTCTGATTCTAACATAAGGATACGAGATTTTGTGCCCCCCTCTCTGTTTACATGTGCCTTGGCCGAGATGTTGTCCGTCAGGATCAGCACGTGTTGACCTTGGACTGTGGCTTGAAATTCGCGCAGGGCCAGCCTGATCGCCCTTAGTTCCAGCAGGTTGATGCTGTTGAGCTGCTTGCGACAGGACCACGGCCCTGTGCCACTAGATTGTGTAGGTGCGCTCCCCACCCATGAAGGCTCGAGTCCATGGTAAGGATCAGCCTGTCCGGTTCCAGGAAGTTGGTGCCCTTGAGGAGCGATGGGGTTGTCCACCACGTGAGGGAGAGACGGACCTGGGTGGTGAGGCTCACTTCGCACTTCGAGTTGGCTTTCCCCACTCGCTGGAAGGGGAGGAGAAACCATTGGAGCGCCCTCGAGTGTCTGTGTGCCCACGGTACGATACTGAAGCAAGATATCATCTTTCCGAGAAGGCACGACAGTTGGGACAGTGGCACCCTCTTCCCTGCCATTATCTGCTGGACCAGGGCTTGAATGCTCTGAACCCTGTCCGGGGACAGAAAGACCTGCCCCCTGACAGAATCTATCACTGCCCCCAAATGGAGAATTTGGGTGGAGTGCTGGAAATGGCTCTTCTCGAAGTTGATCGAGAAGCCGTGGTTTTGGACTAGTTCCATGTCCCTGACTGCCTGGTTCTGCAATGTTGAGAGGATCAGAATGTCGTCCAGATAACAGAGTACCCTCACCGGAATGGGCCAAAGTCTGGCTGCCACCACCGCTACCAGCTTGGTGAAAGTGCGGGGAGCCGAAGATAGGCCGAAAGGCATTGCTCGGTATTGAAAGTGTTGAAAGCCCCGCATACTCGAACCTCAGGTACCATCGGTGCTCCGGATGGATCGGCACATGAAGATAAGCTTCTCAGAAGTCCATTGACTGAAGAAGGTCAATTGTCTCACTCCCGCCTTGATTTGAGTGAATGCATCTTGAATCTGTGGTATTGCACTGACTGGTTCAATTGCTTCAGATTCAGGATTCCCCTCCAACCTCCGGAGTTCTTGGGAACTAGGAAGAGACTTGAGAAGAACCCTGCCCCGTGTTGGTTCGGAGCACTAGTTCTATGGCCTTGACCTCCAAGAGATGGGCAATCTCCTGTGACATTAGTTCTTGGAGCCCTAAGGACTGTGGGATTGCGCATTGGACAAAGCACCGGGGAAGTGGCCCCGAAAATTCGATAGATAGCCCTGATGAAGTTGTGCGCCTTACCCACGAGTCCGGCGTTGATCGGGCCCATTGTTGGCAGAATAGGAGAAGCCTTCCTCCTATAGGGCCCCTGGATCTGGAGTCACTTTCCCCTCCTGGTGGCCTTGGCGCCGGCTCCATGGAAGGGACGCCTGGACTGCTGGTTCCAGCCTCTGTCTCGGAACTGTTGTTGATCCTGAAATCTCTCGCCTCCTTGGTATTGGGAGTGGTGGAAGGAGGGCCCCCTGGATCCTGCGTTGTGACAAAAGGGCTGTTAGTAAGGGTAAGGTGTATATCTGCGCTCATGTCAACGGAGAGACGAAGGGAGCACCTTCCTTTTGTCCTTGTCTTCGACCAGGACGGGTTCTAAGGCTGCCCCGAATAAGTTTGGAGCTTTGTATGGAGCTGTGCCAACTTCCACTTGGCCTTGAGCTCGGCTTTCCAAGGCCGTAGCCAGAAAAATCTCCTGGCTGTGACTGTGGAGGCTAATGATCTCGATGCAAACTTAGCTGAGTTTAGGGACGCGTCTGCTGCATATTCAGTGGCAGCGATTATTTTATTTACGTCCTGATGGAGTCTGGTACTGTTGCGGGGTGGGGTGGGGGGCTTCTGATAGAGGTTGACCTGCCTTGGGTGTGGCTGGAGTCACTGGTGCCACGGTCAGCTCAGCCAAGCTTGAGATGGCAGATACTGGCTCCCTAGATGGTGTGGGTGCCACTTCGCCCATGTCCAGGCCCGCGCCAGTGGTTGTGGTGTTCTTTTGTGCCCTCGCCCACTGGCGTTCTAATGCATTATGCCTTCTTAAGGCATCCCTGTCCTGGGCAGGGAGTGCCTTATCAGATCTGGCTTTGCAGTTGGAGTTCCCAGACTGCTTTGCAGGACTCTTTTTTGATTGCTTCACCACCTTGCGTGGTGGACTTGACTCCAACTCCAGGTCTGAGGAGAAGGGGGAGTCAGACATGGCTTGCTAGCAGGTAGGGACTTGCTTCCTATGAAGCGTTCTGGTTTCACTCCCTAGGTGCCTCTCTCTGTCATGCCGCCCCGTGGGGACTGGTCCTGCTGGTTCCTGATTGCCCAGAGACAAGGGCGCAATTGGTTCCCTGGTGGTTCAGGGGAGACCAGTTTGCAACAACTCACCAAAATGGCGGCCCGGGGATCTGTCAAAATGGCAGCCGCACGTGGGTGGGGTGTTAATGAGGCGGCTGGAGCAGCAGACTTGCACTGGCGGCCCGAGGGTCCTACCAGAGGCCGCACTATAAAAGCAGGGAGGGCTTTTCTGTTGAGTAGGGAGGAATGGAGCAAGCTCAAGTCTGTTTTAACTGCTTTGCTCCAGGCTAGCAGATCTCAGGGTGGGCGGCCAGCGGCTCCGAACCTGCCGCCCAGCTGATGAGCGCTCCACGTGCTTCAAGCACAAAGTGCTGGTCTTCCAAAGGCTGCTGCCGGCTCTTGCAAGTTTAAGAGTTGCACCAAGGCTAATTAGCCTGAGCATGGGTGGCGCGGAGGTTCCCAGTTAGCCGCCCAGCTGATGAGCTCTTCTCGGAGGCTTCGACACCCACGCTGGTCTTCCTGAGGCTGCATCAGCCCCTGCGCATTTAAAATTCGCGGAGAAAGCTAATTAACGTGAGTGTGGGCGGCCCGAGGCTCCGAGCCAGCCGCCTAGCTGATTAGCGCTCTGCGGGGTTTCTGGCACAAGCGCTGAACTTCTGAAGACGCAGCAAGCCCCTGCAAATTAAAATAATGCTCCAAGGCTAAACAGCCTAAGCATGGTGGGGGGGGGGTCGGAGGCTACGAACTCACCTCCCAGCTGCTGAGAGCTCTTGCAAAAAAAAAAAAGGGGGGGGGGATCGCGCGAGGAAACTTAATCAAAAATAACCAAAAAAACCCCCCCTTAGCTGGCTTGGAAAGGGAAAGAGAAATAAAGAAACTAAGTGGAAAGGGAAGTAAAGGGAGAAATACCTGTGCTGGTTCAAGAGCTTCCAAAAACTCTTCAGCGTTTCCCAACAACTGAGAGAAGACTCGGGAATCATGTGATTGGGGGGCGTGGTTAGGGGCCGGAAAAGGGAAGCTTCTTTTTAAAATCACTCTCAGTTGTTTGCCAAAGGCTGAAGGAATAACCCCATGCATGGATAGTGGGAGCAGCGCACAGGAAAAAGGGACACAACTGGCAAATCAGGTGGACCTGATAAAAAGTCCTCCCGGCCACGGCCGTCATATGCTCTTCTAAAGACAGCCATGAGTCCAGGAGGACACCCAAGTTGCGAGCCCTCTCCGTGGGGGCCAAAGACTCGCCCCCAATAGTCAGTGATGGCGCCAGCTGACTATATCAGGATGCCGGAAAACACAACCATTCGGTCTTGGAAGGGTTGAGCCTGAGTCTGTTCCTCTCCATCCAGATCCGTATGGCCTCCAGGCACCGGGGCATCACTTTGAGGGCATCATTGGGGTGGTCTGGGGTGGAGATGTACAGCTGGGTGTCATCAGCGTACTGATGGTACTTCACCCCAAAACCACGGATGATCTCGCCCAGTGGCTTCACATAAATGTTGAACAGAAGGGGCAAGAGGACCGATCCTTGTGGCACCCCACATACAAGGGGCCTCGGGGTCGACCTCTGCCCCCGTCAACACAGACTGTGACCAGTCAGAGAGAAAGGAGGAGAACCACCGTAAAACAGTGCCCCCCACTCCCAGCCCTTCCAACTGGCGCAGCATGATACCATGGTCGATGGTATCAAAATCGGTCATAATGTGGCTTGCATATGAAGGCAGCCATTTTGTGGTTTCTAAATAAAGATCTGTAGCTTAGTAAAATGCAGGAACCCAGCCCATGTGAAGATCTCTGTTTGCAGGAAGAAGTAGAGGAAGATCAACTGATTTCCAATCTCTCTTCTTTTCTCTCTCCGCCCCACAAAAGGAAGTAATTGTTACCCATTCAAGGTATCATGTTGGGAAGAGAACCTTGTATGTTCCCTGCATGTTGCAATTCTTGCAACATAGGTATGAGAATCATGATCATTTAGTATTTGATTTTCAGGCTATTCAAAGAAAACTTGTGCCAATATATACATTCAACAGAACAAATGATAGACCTATTTTCCTGGACTGCATCATTTCAAGGTGTGGGTGTATTTCCAATCTAATCTACTATAGTCTATTTCACCCACATTTCAAGGTGTGGGTGTATTTCCAATCTAATCTACGATAGTCTATTTCGGGCATTTTAAGTTTAGTAAATCAATGAAAAGGTGCTTATTCCATCTATTTTATTTTTGATGTTTCCACTAACATTATTCCTACCGTACACACACTGTAACTGATCTACCATAAGAAGCAAGTAGGCTTAAGAAACACGCCATTACCAAATTGTGCTGAATATATACTTGGGTTCTTATAATCAAATCTAGACTGGCATGAGAAGAATCGCCTAAGGTAGGTGATTCACAAGGTGGAATAAGGAAATTTTTTTACTTAGCAACCTATGGAAGCTTTACTGCACAACTGTTATGAAACTCTTATCGTTAACCATATGAGCTTTGTTCTGATCTACTCAAGCCACATTAACCTTGGGCTTTTATTTATTTTTTGATTGTAAGGATTAAAAAGTGGCAGTTCTTTTTTTAGCACAGCTTGATCAAGAAAGAAACAGTTTCTTGGGGATATTTTTTTTTTAACCTTCTGGCCATACAATCAAAAAAATAATGTAGTTGGTCTAGCTCAGTATTTAATGCAATTGCCAAGTTGTTTTGCAATCCTCAATTTTCCAGTGAGGCAATTCTGAAGTAACCGAAGGTCACATTAAATATCGAGGTAAATGAGCTGCATCTGTTTCACAACTGAATTCACCAAAAAAAGATATTAAGGTCATGGGTGTATTTGTGAAGCTTCAACACATCATATCAGATCTCGCAATGTTGAGATTAGTCAACCAAGTAGGAGTGGATTAACAAAGGGAGGATTCCACCAGTATTTATTTTTTATCAAGCTCATATTTTCTATCTTCCAAAACTGTAAATTCTAACTATTACATTTTATTCTTTTACTAGTGTTCTTCTCTTCTTTGGCCTGATAAGGATCAAAGCTCTCGGATAAGGCAATCAAGGATAACTCTTAAAAGTAATAGCAAAAATGAAACAAAACTATCCCAATGGATCCAATTAACTATAGTAATTACGGAGAATTCCCACTGGCAGTTTTTTTTCCCCAACTCATCCCCATTATATCAGAATTATATTATATCTACTTTAGAATCTGGAGTGATCCTCCGGCTAGGTTCACAAATGTACGAGGGAAGAGGCACACGTAGCTCCGATCGTACAAGGGAGGATAGACTGTCGAGCCCCCATTTTAAATGGATTTCTCTCTTGAAAAATCACCTTCCTGATATGGTGGAGAGCACAGTAAGCCTGAGAGAGACATCTGGAAGGAAGAAGAGCTTCTAAGGCTGTGATGGCGAACCTATGGCACGCATGCCACAGGTGGCACGTAGAGCCATATCTGTGGGCACGCGAGTGTTGCCCTAGCTCAACTCTAGTGTGCATGCACACACCATGTGTGCATATGTTCCAGTGCGCATGCGCAAACCGTTTAATTGGGTTTTTTAGCTTTGAGGTTTTAATATTTGGCCATATTATTGAATTAGTTTTAAACTGTTTTAACTTTTGTATTGATGTTTTTTATTACTGGCTGTACACCACCCTGAGTCCTTCGGGAGAAGGGCGGTATAGAAGTTTGATTAAACTTAAACTTAAACTTAAAAACCAGCTAGTTGATTTTTGGGCCTCCTGGGCCCACTGGAAGTTTGGAAACAGGTTATTTCCGGTCTCCGAAGGGCCTCTGGGGATATGGAGAAGGCCATTTTCACCCTCCCCAGGCTCCAAGAAAGCCTCTGGAGCCTGAGGAAGCTGAAAAACAGGCCTACTGGGCCCACTGGGCATCATGTGCCAAAAGTGGGGGTCGTGCCAGGAGGTCGTGTGTGCATGCGTAGGGGGTGGGGTGCATTGAATTATGGGTGTGGGCATGCATAAGTGCAACACCCCAATGCTCCCCCTGATTTTGGCACATGACGGCAAAAAGATTAGTCATCACTGTTCTAAGGGGTTATTCTTGCTGATAAGTTCAAAGGGGTAGGAGGAAAGCTAACAGCAATTCACAATAGGGGTTCTGGAGGTGTGAGGAAAAATCAACCAATCATCTACATTTAGGTCAAACTTGGAAGAAGAAATAGAATATAAATAATCCCCCCGCCCATTGGCATTGCTAAGTATGCACTTGCCTAAAATCCAATAAAAGATGGGTTTGTATGTATCACTATTAGTGAACACCCAGAGAGTGTTAATGTTAACATTCGTGCTCTCCTGCAAGAGACACAACAGAAGATTTTGATAAATTTTATGACTGCAAGAAGCACAAAATGCAGAATTTGGAGAAATGAAGGAATCTGGAATGATAAGAGAGATATGCATCTGATAAAACCCAGTATCAGGAGACAGATTAGAGCTTGGGTCACCAACCTTTTGGACCTCAGGGACCACTAAATTTATCATTTTAAATCCTACGGACCACTAATATGATCTGCCTAAAGACCAGCTTTGTGGGCGTGGCTAGGTGATCATGTGACTGAGTGGGCATGGCCAACTCGATTTCACTCATGTCAAAGAGAGCCTCACCAGCCTCTACTTACCCCTCCCCTGCCAGCCACTCCTCACCTGCCTGCCTGGGTTCCTTAGGGCCCCAACAGGAAGCAGTTGTTGGAGCTAAGCAGCCACCATTGGCAAAACAGCTCAGTTCAAATTGGATCTGACTGAGAAGGAGGCTCAGCAGAAGTACCTCACTGAGGACTAGGAGCATAGACTTTCCAAGCAGAGGGAAGACCTGCAGGAGTGCAAGGCCAGGTACCGGCACCTGGAGGCTCAGTGGGTTGAGATTGTCAGCCAGTTCCAGGCCATGGGGCAGTCCCACTGGAACAAAGCCGTCCGGCTCTTCGCCACCAGTGACACTTCCCTCCAGCCTTCGCCCAAAGCCCCGCACCAAGAGGCCGAAGCAGACCCCAAGTCAGAATTTCTGCCCCCCTCCAACCCGCACAAAAAGACCCCAAAGGGGGAGACTTTCTGCAGCAACACAAACATTCATTGCACATATCCAGCCCAGGGGACGTAGTCTGAAGACTCCTGATTTAGTGCAATATAAAAAATGCAAATAATTTTTCTGTGGACCACCAAAATTTTCTCATGGACCACCAGCAGTCCACGGACCACCAGTTGTTGACCACTAGTTTAGAGTTCTGCAAAGATAATTCATTATTGCCAGGCAAGAAAAACACAGATTTGAAACTTGGACATCATGTTCTATTGCTATCATTGAAACCAAATCAACTGCATAACAGGAAATGGAAGACAAACACAATCCAGTCAGTTCTGTTACATCGAGGTATAATCTTTGGAAGAGATAATGAGTGATGCCAAATATGTGAGCTAAATAGAGAAAATTAAAGGGAATAGGTGTGCATGCAAGTAAGCTATGACTTGGGAAACATATTGTCAGATTATAAGAACTGTGGTGGCACGATGATTAGACTGCTGCATTGCAAGTTAACTCACTGTTCACGTCAGGAATTTGAATCTGACACAGCTGAAGTTTGACTCAGCCTTCCATCCTTCTGAGGCCGGTAAAATGAGGACCCATATTGTTGAGGGCAATAATACTGACGTTGCAAATCACATAGAGAGGGATATAAGTGCTATTGGTAATACTAAAAATCAATGTAAGGAACAGATTTCATATACGTGTGTGAAATTCAACCTCATGAACTAGATGAAGAAATGTGATATTGTGAAAGTAAACCAAACCTATCTATCCTAACTTTCAAAGAAGCAAAAAGTCAAGCGGCAGGAAGAACGTAGGGCAGCTGAACATTAATTTTCAATATCAAACAAGAAAAGGCAAGGAACACTATCTCAGTCAAGAGTGTGAACAAATGGAATAACGTAATAAGAAAAAGAACGGGAGAGATTTCTTTTAAGAAAGAAAATCCATAGCTAAAGTCCAAGCTTCCAACAACAACCACTGAAGAGACGTGATACTATGATTCTATTCCATTCCATTCCATTCCATTCCATTCCATTCCATTCCATTCCATTCCATTCCAGCAAATGAGATTAAAGAAAGATGGAACCATACTGAAACCCTTTATAAACAAGTTTATAGAGTAACTGAAACATTTGTAGAGAAAAATATTCAGGAACTAAATTAAAAATTAGGTATGACAGGCATTGAAACAGCTGCTAAGTAGAAAAGCACCAGCCACAGGTTAAAAACAAACAAGCATTCAACTATGTAAAGCTGTGGAGAACTGGCAGATAAAGTGAAAACAACTCTATGTCAACAAATATAGAACAACATTTGGGGATCTAGGAAAAGGCTGGTAATAAAGAAGCAAGACGTAAATAAATCTGCACATTTCTAGATGAACTGCAGTCATTCTTGATGTGAGCAAGGTTTTGTTTATTGTACTTTGTGAGATTTAGAGACTTACATGGAGATGAATAAAACACCATGTACTAAAAGAAGTAATCCATTAGTTCTGGGTCACATAAAAACAGATTGCTCCTTTTTTTTTTTTAATTAGCTTTATATGCCACCCTTCTCCAAAGACTCAGGGCAGCTTACAATGCGTAGCAATAGCCTTCATACTTTTGTATATTTTATACAAAGTCAGCTTATTGCCCCCACAAACTGGGTCTTCAATTTACCTACTTTAGAAAGGCTGAGTCAACCTTGAGCCTGTGAGATTCTAACTGGTGTAATTGCAGACAGCTGGATGTTAATAACAGGCTTTAGTCTGCTTTTAACCCGTTGAGCTATCCAGGCTCCTTTTAGTTTATACATAATTGCAATGCAAAATAGCTTAAAATATTAAAATATTATAAATAGAATATGTAATTCTTTTCCAAACATAATACACTTCAAAGGAAATACAAAAACAACAATTCCAATTTGTCTAGGAAAAACAAGTTGGTTCTTCAACATTTCAAGTTATTGTATAACTCAATGTACTTAAAGTGCAAATCTATTACATCCCACTGAATTCAGCGAGACTTATTCCTAGAAAGATGTATAGAGGAATGTAGCATTTTTCACATTTCCTTTGTGGAAATGATTTGCAAACATAAGCTCACATACTTTGGGCATAAGATGTAAATGGATGTTTGGTTTTGGTGCCTTTGAGTCAGTGTTGACTCCATGTGTCTGCCTGGTCCAGTTCCTGAAGTTTTCTTGGTATGGTTTTTCAGAAATGGATTGCTATAGCCTGCTTCCTAAGGCTAAGAGGGAGAGACTGACCCAAGGTCACTCAGCTGGCTTTGTGCCCAAGGCAACACTAGAAGCAATGGCCTTCTGGTTTCTAGCCTGATGCCTTAATCACTACACCAGACTGGCTTAGACTGGATGAGGATCTAGAAAAAAATATTATTCTTGCAAAATTGAGGAAAGAGAAAAGCAGCAGGATAAGGTGGATGGGTGGGATAAAAAAAAAATGACCTGAATGCTCATAGAAAAGATATGGCTTATTGCTGACACAAACTCCAAGAAAGCAAGGATTTTTTTATTTAACCAGTCTCTAGAAATCAAAGCCAAGTTGCTGAAACTTCACTACACCATTGCTGTTACAACAATCAGGAATCCTCAGGCAGAACACGTGAGAATCAGACTTAAAAGCTACATGTCTAGAGAAGGACACTTTCCTTTTAAGTTTTCTTGTCACTCTTTTAGAATCAATTAAGCATTTGCACCTGGCACATAAGATCATATCATAGACTAGGAGAAAAAAAAAGTAACTCCAACACCTAATTCATTACATTTAAAAATCCAGCAGAAAGGAATCAGAAATGGCAAGCTTCAGTTTAAAACAAAACGAACTTTGCTAGATAAAGTTTATCAGATAATTGTCCTCTGGAACTTTACAGCAGGATCTGGGTTTTCCTCTTTAGTCGTTTGAAAATCAGGCAATTAATCTTGAGGGGTGGGGGGGTTCCTTAAGGGGGCTGAGAATAGCATCTAAGGAAACAAAAAACTGGCCAATCAGGATCCTGGATGAAGAAGTAGAAGTCCTCCAGATGTTTCCAACACTAAATGTTTAGCTGAGTCATAGGAAAATTAGTGAACATATTTATTTGGCTGAAGCATGCCCAGACATGCCTTTTATTCAGCAAAATGATCTGGATGGGGAAAGTACCCATCAGCATACATGTCATTTATTTGGTTTTGATTAACATATTATATCATTTAAAGCATATTTAGCAAGCCTTAGTCAAAATATGTCATAACTTAGTTTTTAACTCTTTTAGTATAACTTGGTGTAGTGACATCACATTATTCACTAATCAATCTTTCCAACCTGGAACTAGCCTTCTAGATGTGTGTGGGATCAGCAGATCCCAGGATGAGCAGTCTAATACACAATTACCGAATTTCCAGTGGAGGTTCCCATTAACTTCATCTTAATTTCCTCAGAAGGTCATTAATAAATACATTGTTAAGGAAACCCTTCTTTCATCCCTGGGAAAGGACAGTTGAAGAAAGAGGTGAAAGGGGATAAAGATGGAGAAATAGAAAAGAGGACAGAAATATACATTTTGGTAAAGGTTGTATATAATAAAACCTTCCCTCAACTTCATACCATCAAAGAACAGATCTTATCCAATTCCAAGGTCTGACTAACTTCACATTAATGTAAAGACACATAAGGATCCATGTTAGCTGTTCATGACTTCTCTTCTTCCCCTTTCTCCAAGAAATATCTCCTCTTAACAGGACTCCCAAGTCACACCACCTATATATGTAATTTCATGCTGGCTTTATTGTCTCCTATGTAAAACCCATAAACATTTCTGGTGAAGGCTTTTACATCAATGAAGCAGTGATGAGCTTTTGGGATAAATGGCTGTGGTGTAGTTCAATTTCCAGCAGCTGTGGCTGGCATCTTTTCAGAGGCAAAGTATAATAGAAATGGCAGCCCACATTGCTTCATTCTGGATTTCCATCAATATATGTCTAATGCCATGCAAAATTATCCTAGGTAGTGTTGCCCAGGTGAAGGCAGGTTTTATATTAAAAATTGCCTGAGTGGAACTCAGCAGAAAAAGAAAATTTCCTACAGCCCTGGGCAAAAAATTGCTTTGACAGTTGCAAACTCTCAACTGTCTGTTAGCAACCTAACATAAAGCCTCACCAAGGTAGGTGGGAATGAAAAGAGTTATATTTGAAACACAGCTAGAGGGCAGCAGATTGAAGAAGGCTGTTAAATAACCACACAAAGGTATTTAGAAATACCCTGGAACATGACTTTATTATTCCACACTATTTGGGGCCCTTGGCACTAAATTAACAATATTCCTTCATATTTAAAGACCACTGCCATAAATGCAAGGTAAAATTAACTGGTATGCTTCACTTCCATTTGACAGGTTTGAGTTTTCAGCAACTAGCTTATTTAGCAACAGATTCCCTCTTGGCTTTTTGTAAGACTAATGCCTTTCAATAAACACTTTAGATATGTGTCTTTACAGGAACTCTCCAATAACCCACACAATTCATCTTCACAAAGCCCAAATGAAATTCCAACTCGCCACTGGCCAAATCCTGTTTATTAAGTGACAAGTATTAAAATGCATCCCTTGTTCCCCATGGGTAAAATTTATTTATTTTTGCTATTGGATTGAGGAATAAATTTTACAACTCTCCACCCAGGTGGGCACTCGCAAAGCATTACAAGGGTTATGCGGTCTGACGTCTTTCCATTGGCAAGGATCAAACAATCCTCAGAAAGAGAAATGGGCCAAGTAAAAAATAAATAAATAAATCTTATATTAGGGGAAAAAAACATCTGGTCTCGGAGGGCGGGTCTCTTACTCACCACAGAGCATGAAGAGCAAGACAAAAAACAAGGTAGCCACGATGACCAGGAGAGTCAGGCCAATACTTTGCAACATCTTCCCCCTCTGTCCGTGAAGATCTAGGACGGTTTCGGTCTCCCTGACCGTGTGAAGAAGACGGAGGAGGAAGGAGGAGGCGATCGCGACATCCCCACCGGCTACGAGGAAGTTGAGCAGGCAGGGGAAGGAGCAGGGGCAACCGGCCAACTTAGAAATCAGGACAGGGGCTAGGAAAGCAGGAGAGGGGGTAGGAAAGAAAGGGGCGCAAACCCCAACACTTGATGCGTAAGGATCATGATTCTCCTCTCCTCCGCTCTTCCCTTCCAAGAACTTTGCGCGAGCAATCAAGAGGCAGTGAGTTCCAAAGGAGAAGAAGGAGGCGACAGAAGCAGCAGCAGCAGCGCCGGCGGCGGCGGCATGAGTTCTAAGGGGCTAGACTAGCGAAGAAGACCGGGAATTTTACACACAGGCTTTCTAGAGCGACGAAGCAAATCCGCGGCCGAAGAGGATGGGGCAAAGGCTGGCGGGATGGACTGCGGCTCCTGGGATCAGAACCCACACACGGGGTCTTCCTTGCACCGATCATTAGACGGTTCCATTGTTCCCTGCGGCAGGAGGGGCAAAAAAGCGAGACTCCCCACCTGCTCCTGCTGCAGAATGGTCTTTCCTTCTGCCCCGGTAATCGGGCAGCTGCAAAATGAACGAGAGGGGGGGGGGGAGTAGGGAAGAGATGATAGGGGGGGAGCGAAAGTGTCGTTTCCTGTCACCCGGATATGATTCGCCGCCGTGCCACAAATCTATGGAAACTGTAGTTCGGTATGGGCGCACTTGGTACCCGTCAGGTGCCGGAAAGTGGCACAAGGACTTTAATTCCCATCATCCTCTGGGAACGAAGGCCCGCCCAAGAGGCAGCGTCCTGCTCGCTTCTAATCAATGCGGTCTAAATCTGAATCAGTTTGAGAGGCTCTGAAAGGCGTCTGTGGCGTGGAGCTTATGAGCTATTTTTAAAAACAATTATTGTTATTAAAACCCTTCGATGGTTCTTGTTTTCTTCGGCGCCCGTGTAAAATAAACATTCCTGAGGGCATGTGAAAAGCTAGAGCTGTCACCCGCTAATACATAAAGCATGAAGGCAATAATGGGGCGCCCATGCGATGACAGCGAAACACCGAAGAGTTTCGATAGCTCCTTGCTGCCGTTTCGTGGTCGCTCGCATTTTTGCAGCCCAGCCTCAGAAGCCAGGGATAGGCAAATCGTTTAATTTTCCATTTAATGGAGAAAAGCCCTCAGATTTCTGGTACATTCAGAATCCAAAATCAAGGCTGCTCTAAAGCACGGAGACTCCGTATCAGGGGTGAAATGTAAAATTTGTTCTCTTGTCTTTATTTATTGATTAGCACTTGGGCCATATCAAAGTGCATAACTCCAGAAACAATTATTACAAAAATTTGGTAGAAACAATTTAAAATGAAATTGGAATAGGAATAAAACACGATTTAAAATGTGTTCATTTTAAATTTCATTTCATTCATTAGAATAAATTACAGTCTAGAATGAAATCAGAATAGAATACAATAATTTGAGATACAATTTAAATATGATTAAGATTATATTACAATGTCACCCCTGCATCTACCCAATCAATCTTAAAACTACTATTAGAATTACATTATTAAATCAAATGCTCTTTCCTGCAATCTACCACATTCTGCTGCACCAACTTTGTCCTTTTTTCCATCAATTTTATAGCAAATTTGGCAATCCATTTCACCAGCTGCAAATTATGTTGCAAAAAGCGCTCTTTAGACTTAGGGATGCTGGCATAAAAGATCCTGTCCAGCTGATGGTCCCTCAAATCTGAGTACATGGGCAGTCAAAAATTACATGGGGCATTGTTTCAACTTCCCCCTTCCCACATAAACAGACACTTTCACTTGCAGAGATACCCTTATACCTACCCCAAAGCATGCTTGTTTGAAGTTGGTCTAATCTCAATTTGGTAAAAAAATCTCCTTATAACGGGAAACAAAGGCACAGTTAAATATTTGTCTATTTTAAAAATTTGTTTATTGGCCAATCTTGATTTATCCGTATTTCTCTATCCCAACATTTCTCCTCCTCTCCAACCAATATTCCAGTATTCCAGATTTTATGATATTCCGTTTCATCCTTGTCTTTGAGTTCCAGAGTCAGCCTGTCCATTTCTGCGCAAGTCAGTATCTTATTTATTATCTCTTCTTCTGGGGGGTTTTCTTTACTTTTCCAATTTTGCGCAAAGACCAATCTCACTGTCATTAATATATGCAACATTAGGTATATTGTTCCTTTATTATATTTCTCCTCTGAAAGTTAAATTGATTCCTTCTTTTCTTTGGTTTGGTGGATCTTACCTCACCTCGATCTTCTTCTCATAAAAAGAGGTCCTTTTTATTCAGGGTTATTCCCTCAAACTCTATTTTCCTTCTGTGGCTTTACTTCAGTCTGTCACTTCCTTTCTTCCTTTATTAATTCTCTATTTGAATAAGCAATCTTTTCAAGGGTTCCTTGGCACTGAAACTTGGAAAAGCATATAAAAGATTCAATTCTCTACAACAATTGGTAAATTCTTTTGCTCTGCAACCTTAAATTTTGGATATTCATACTAATATTTGGGGTTGGAACTTTCTTTTTAAATATAAACTGATTTTGGAATGGCTCTTTCCTCTTAAGTGACTCTCTGCTGCCACCGTGTGGTGTTTTACATAATAGCATGTCAACTAAATGATATCATTGGCGTGTTTTACCACAGTTTTTACCAAATGATATCATTGGCGTGTTTTAATTCTCCTACTCTCAGACCGCTCAACAGTCCTGGTCGCCCAATGAATGACACTGCAGTCAGGTATGCTCCGTAGCAGGATCACAGTTTATTTCGTGCTCCAGGCTGTTGCAGACATCGCTGAGTTCAACAGAGATAACATAAAGCCGGCATCAGTGGTTACTGCTTCCCACCCCCTTTTTAAAGTAACACGCCGCA
This sequence comes from Masticophis lateralis, assembly GCA_030761175.1. Lineage (NCBI taxonomy): Eukaryota > Metazoa > Chordata > Lepidosauria > Squamata > Colubridae > Masticophis > Masticophis lateralis. The sequence continues at coordinate 69,399,373 of JAUDYJ010000003.1, forward strand.
GCGTCTATCTATTAGCGATGCTTCCAGGTTTGCTCCTGGCGTTTCATATATATATGACGTCACCCGCCAAGGTCTAGCCTCCGCCCTATCCCGGCCGCAGTGTGACCGTCCACCTAAACCCTGCCTAACACCCCCCACCACCGTGAGTATCCCCTCCTTCCATAGCAGCGTCTTCGTTTCTTGTTGGTTGCCCCCTTTCCGCTCGTAACGTGCTTCTATGCTTTTTCCCCATCCTGGTATACAGCCATTTTCCCCCCTGAAGTGTCGAGCTGGGTGGGTCTCGACACCTACTTTGTGTCAGTAATGTGGACAATGCACTGCACTATTTCGTGAGATATTTTTATCTTATTTGGTATATCATCGTATGGATGATATTTTAATTAGAGCTCAAAAATACAACCTAATTGGCTTTCTGAAATATAAAATGATTTATGTGTCTATGGATTGTAAATTGTCCCAGAATAAATACAGCTGCATGTTCCTTATCTGTATTTAGGACATAAACTGTTGCAGTCTTTTCCTGCTCCGGTTTTTCCTTGTTTAAAGTTACCCAAAGTTATTTCTTTAGTAAATTTGCAACAATTACTGAGTACTACCTATGCATTTACTTGGTAATTTGAATTATTGACTAAAAGAATAAAAGCCAGGAGATTTAATTATAGTTCCAGCTGTAGTATGTGCTACAGTTGAGAAAATTGATAACATCTTGAGTATTTAGTTTGTGGATCGAATCCCTCATAGAGATTGTCTGTTATCTCTTCATATTTTCTCCTAGTAAACTACCCACAAGAATATTGAGAGTTTTAGAACAGCAAAAAATATTGTATTGAATGGCTTTATTTGCCTCATTACCATCTAAAAATGTTTTACTCTTGTTGAAAGATATAAGAAATTTAATATTAAGCAGAAACTCAGGCAGTTTCAGCCCCCATCTTTATCAATGGGCCATTAAGAAGCTGAAGCCACCTTATTTTCCACAACAAAGGAAGGACAAACTTACAGAGGCTGGTAACATTTAAGCAGATATGGGACACAGGAAAGAAAACAAACTTCTGAGAAGGAAAAGAAAACAGGTCAAAGTAATTAGAATGTTTAACACATGAGAAAACTTTACAGGGTCACATAGAAAAATCAAAAGACATTTTAGGATATATAAAAAAGGGTTACTCTTACAGTTCAAATAGGCTAGCCTCGAAACGCTGTGCTTGCATTTATTTCTTGCCTGCCTTCCTATAAACGATAAACTGATTCTACTCTTAAGCAGCTGACCTCTAATCATTTCGAAGCAATCTCCCAGCCGGGAGTTTTGAATTCAAAGAAGGGAAGCTCTGCCTTCCAACAATCCTTAAAGGGAAAGGCTTCTTTTTCCTTCCAACACCTTTCTCTAAGCTACTGCTGAAGTTATAACCTTGGGGTGTACTCGAGCCTCTTAAAGAAATGGAACTGACTTAATAAATATTGTTCTTTCTATTTCAAAATCTGACTTTCACCTTTATTTTCAGAATAATTTATCTCTTCAGTGTGCTTTCACTGACTATGTAGGCTGTATTTCACATCATCTGCCTAAAAATTCTAGATTTACTTGCTTAATGATTATCATTCCAAACGCAAAACAACCTACAGTGGTATTAGCTCAGGAATTCCAACAACAAAGTAAGCCTAAACCTTCTTTGTTAATAATTGAATGGCTATATCTTCCACATAGCCCAAATTACACTAGTAGCATACCAGCTCAAATGTATGCAGAGTTAATTTTTAAGGGAAGGGAACGCTGCAAGGTCCTTCTAGGTCTCGGTCTTGTTAATATCATCATTCCCTTGCCATTGAAAGATTGGGAGCGCATGGTTAGCCTCTCCTCTCTTTTGCAAGCAGCACTGACTACGTTGGGAAAATCTCTTATCATATGCCTACAGATCCGTGCCTGCTTGCCATTAATCAGATAGAAATCATAGTTCAGCATGGTATCTCATTAAAACCTTCAGTGAATGCCCTCACAATCTTCACTGATGGGGGGCCAAAATGGGGTGCAGCTGCCTGGCTTGAGCATGGAAAATGGGTTACTAAAATCACATGCCCGCAAAAATCTGTTCAGCGTGCAGAAGTCGCTGCGGTAATTTTGGCTTTGCAAACCTTTCCAACTCAAGACCTTAATATTATTTCAGATAGTCAGTATGTTTGTCAAATTGTCATCTCCCTCCCTGGTGCATATGTTACACCATCTTTGGATGAGGATCTCTTGTCCTTCTTTTTGACATTGTAACAACTTTTGCACTTCAGAAAAAATCAAATTTATATTGCACATATTAGGAGTCAGTCTTTTCCAGGTATGTGATCAGAAGGAAATGCTATTGCAGATGCTGCAACAAAGCATCATGTTCTGTCTCTTATTCCATGGAAGAGTCATTCTATGTTTCATCAAAATGCCAAGGCTCTTGCAAAACAATTTCATCTTCCTTTAGATCATGCTAGAGCAATCATACAACAATGTCCTCAATGTTCTCAAATCACCCCATCTCCTTCCATTGGGGTGAGTCCAAGAGGGCTTAACACAAACGAACTTTGGCAAATGGATGTAACCCAATACCTTTCTTTTGCTCCTTGGAAATATCTTCATGTTACAATTGATACTTTTTCTCACTTTATATGGGCTACTCCTCAGAAAGGAGAAGCCACTAAACATGTTGTTAATCATTGTATTCAAACATTTGCTGTCATGGGCCTATCTTCTACATTAAAAACAGACAATGGCCTTGTATATTGTAGTCACCTCTTTGCTGACTTTTGTGACAAATGGCAAATTAAACATCTTTTTGATATATTTAAAATTCTACAGGACAAGCCATAGTGGAGCAAACAAATTTTACATTAAAATCTGCTTTGGACAAACATAAAACAAAACGGGGGGAATCCTATAGGTCTCCCTGGTAAACAGGAATGGCTGAATAAAGTTCTGTTTACTCTGAATCATCTTAATATCACAAATTTATCAACTCCAGTAGATGATCATTTTGGAAGTAGAATGAGTCATCCCCAGCCATAGGTAATGTATAGATTATTGCCTAATCCTGAATGGAATGGACCTGTTCCCTTATTGACGTGGGGACGGGGGGATGCTGCTGTGCTTCCTCCTACAAGTCTAGTGTGGATCCTTGCTAGGTGCGTGAAACTGTGGAAGGATGGCATGACACCAAGGACTGAAAAACCCGATCCTGAACTTCTCACTCAGCCTGCAGAACCCTCAACAGGATTGGGACCGAACACCTCTCAGAAACATCAAGTAACCTGGGGACATATTAAAGCCCTTTCTGCTCAATCTATAAAATTGCTACAGGAAAAAAACATACCCCAGACACCAGAGAACTTTTTTAGTAACAGCTTTTGCTTGTTTAAATGCTAATTCTGTAACCATTATAATGTGTATTCTTTTTATGTGTATCTTTCCTCCTGGAATGGCTATGATGACTTTGCAAGATGGAATTCCAGAGCAAGGACTTTGGCAACAAAATTCCTATATATGGGATGTGCAAAATGTCTCTCGATTAGTAAACAGGACAGATTGCTGGATCTGCATATATGTTCCCCCACATGCCAGAGGAGGACTTTTAATGAGACCGGATGGAAACAACATCTTTGGATCTCTGGAATGCTACAAAATGAAAATGTTAATTATCCTGTTTTAGCTAGGTAGTTTTATAAAATTGTTATGCTTTAGACATTTCAGCAGCCAAGGGTGGTGTATGTGCTTTGATTCATTTGCATTGTTGTATGTATATTACTGATCATAAAGCAAATATTTCAACTACAATTGAGCACATGGAAAACATGATTGCAGATAATCCAATTGGCTCCACTATTCCACAATCCCCATGGGAGTGGTTATGGTCTTGGCTCCCAGATTTTGGATGGATACAACAAATAGTATTCATCGTTATATTAGTAATCATTGTATTGATTTGTTGTTGCTGTTGCATACAATGTTTGCCTGGGTTATTAGCAATATTTCATCCAAGAATTCGGCCCTCCAAATCTGAAATTATGTATGCTTGCAAAATATTAAACAATAAAAAATAAAAAAGGAGGACATGTGGAGATAATGTTATCTCAGAGGTCGGCAAATCGCGTTGAGTAAACAATATCACCATAAAATCCTTCTCATCAGGACAGTAAGACAGGATATCTGGCAGAAACCCTATCTCAAATATGCAAGGCATAAGGACCCGCACGTAAGCATTGTTTATGACAGGAATAACATGAGGGGAACATGAGGAGTCCACGTGGAATTCACGAGCTTTCTTTAGCCAATAAGAACAAGTAAATGTTTTGCCATGGAGTTGTAAAATGACAATAAAAGGGAGCCTTTTGGATGGAGTCAGTGTGCCTTTCACCAAGGTGCCTTCCACAGGATGCCTTTCAACAAGGCGCCCTCCCATCAAGGGGCCTTCCCATGAACCATCATTCCTGCCTATGCCTTTGTTCATCGAAACAACACTAATCCATGTGAATGCTGCTGCTTGATAGTATTTTTCCCAGTTGGGAAGACCGAATTCCCCCTCTTTCCTTAGAATCCTGTAATAATTTAAATTTAATTCTTGGTTTCTTCCCTTGCCAAATAAATTTAGCTATAATTTTATTTAAATTTCCAAAAAACTCCTTTTCTAATCTTATTGGTATACTTTGAAATAAAAAAAGTATTTTTGATAATGTTTATCTTAATTGTTGCATTTCTCTCCATAAAGGAGAGCTGCAAATTTTTTCACCTGTCCAAATCCACCTTAATTTGATTGACTAATTTACTATAATTATCCTCTTTGAGTGTGACGCATCTTGCAATTAATTGAATTCCTAAATGTCTCACTTTCTTTGCTGTCTGGATGTTTATTCTCCCAATCAGTTCATTTTCTTCAGATTTAATCATAGTTATAACTAACATTTTAGTTTTTTCCTTGTTTACCCTCAAACCTGCTACTTCACCATATTCTCCCAGTACTTCCATTAACCTCACACCAGACTGTAATGGCTCTTCTATAATGAACACAAGGTCATCTGCAAAAGCTTGTATTTTGAAAATTTATTTCTTAATTTCTAAACCTTTAATTCGTTTATCTTTCCAGATTATTCTAGTCAGTACTTCTAAGGATAATACAAACAATAATGGGCATCCTTGTCTTGTACCTTTTTGGATTTTGAAACTTTATGTTGTTTCGCCATTGACTACTACTCTGGCCTCCTGTTGGAATAAATTGCCTTGAACATATTTATAACATTCTCACCAAATTCCATATACCTTAACTGATTTAACATAAAGTCCCACTTGTCATTGTCAAACGCTTTTTGCATGCCAACAAATATTAACACCATTTGCTTTTTGTTGTGAACTTCATAATATTCCAAAACATCTAATATGGTCCTGATGTTATTTCTTATCTGCCTTCTTGGCAAAAAACCATTTTGATTGGCGTGAATAAAGTCACCCAAAAACTTCTTTAATCTTTCAGCCATAATTGCCATGAATATTTTATAGTCCGAATTTGACAAGGATATGGGCCTATAATTTTTAATGAGTGTCAAATCAGAATTCTCCTTTGGGATCAATGTGATAGTTGCCTCCTCCCACGATGCCAGTATCTTTGCGTCTTTTAAAACAGCATTGAATACCTCTAATAATGTTGGAGCTAAAGAGCCTTGTAAGTTTTTATATATTTCTGATGGCAATCCATCGGGACCTGGCATTTTATTATTTTTCTGTCTTTTGATTGCCTCTGTTAGTTCTAAGAGTGTTATATCTTTATTTAACATGATTTTTATGTCTTCTGGGACGTTAGGTAGTTCGGCTTTCTGGAAACATCATAATATTTTATCTTCAATATTACATTCCTCCTCTGTATATAGTTTCTTATAAAACTCATAAGTTACATTTCCCCCCCCCCCTTCATTTTGGTATATTATCTTTCCCTCTTCATTGTAGTTTACTAATCCACCTTCTGTCCTTCTGTTTCTTCAGTCTACAGGCTAACCATTGCCCCAGTTTATTTGCATTTTCGAAGAAATTTTGTTTGGTACATTTTATTTGCTGCTCTAGGTCTTCTTTCTCGATAATATTCAGCTTGTCTTTAGTTAAGTCCATTTGTTGCTTCAGCTCCCATCTCTGTGGTTCCTTTTGCAATTCTACCTCTAATTTACTAAATTCTTCCTCTACACTTTTTTGCTGCTGCTTTTTTTGGGGGGAGGGTATTTTCTTTTGCCATATAGGCAATTGAAATACCTCTCATGTAAGCTTTTGCCATGTCCCATAAATTTTCACTATTTTTATCTTCTTTCTTATTTTCCTGGAAGAACAGACGCATTTGGTCTTCCATCTTTAATTTAAATTATTTACGTTTTAAAATTGCTCTTTTTAATGTCCACCTCCTTGTTTTCTTTTATTCTTTCCATCTAATTGTAACTGGGTTGTGATTTGCCCAAAGGTTTTTATCAATTGCAACTTTGTCCACCTCCAAATTTAATTCTGTTGGCATCCAGACCATGTCAATTCTAGGCAACAATAAATGTCAATCCAAGTAGTATGTATACTGCTTCTTTCCCATGTTTCTCTCTCTCCAACTATCCTGAATATTCATTTCCTCTGCCATTTTGAAAAAAGTATTGGGTAGTAGTCTTCTAATTCCTTTTCTTATTTTATCACTTCTATAATCTAAATGTCTGTCCATTATTGCGTTGAAGTCCCCCAAAATACAAATATTATCATTTTCTATCTCTCCAATAACATTATGTAACTTCTTATAGAATTGTTTTTGCCCCTCATTTGGGGCATAAATTCCCACAAGAAGCACTCTTTTTTGGTTCAAAATTACCTCTGCTATTAGTATCCTGCCTTCCTTGTCTTTATAAATTTGTTTTGCTAAAATTTCCTCTTCAATGTATGCCACAATTCCCCCTTTCTTCTGTTGCGATAATGATGCGAACATGTTCCCCAACTTGGGATAGTCTAATAGATATTGATGCTGTCTCTTTACATGTGTTTCTTGTAATATTGTTATACCCAAATTCATCTTACTAAGTTTGTTAAATAATTTTTTTTCCTTTTTATGGGGGAATTTAGACCATTCACATTCAAGGAGAGGATCACTACTTGTTCTGCCCCAGCTATGGGTCCCAAGAAGTGTAGCACACACACACACAGCTCCAAAAACTCCATTTAATACAAACCGACCCCTTTCTAAATACAGGCTTTAACCACAAATGTCCTTATCAGCCTGCTATGAATTACAGAGATTAAACAAAGTCTGACAAGGGTTGGCAATCAGCTCAGAAACCAAAAAACTCACTCTCAAAATGCTCTGCGTAGGACCAAATGTTGTTTCCAGCAACATTTGCTATCTTTGTGTGAACTTAAATAGGCTAAGGAAGTGGCCAATTAACCCCAAGCCTTACTCTCGAGGAGATCTCCTCCTGAGTAGCCACTTCTGCCTTTTGGCAGCCCTGCATGCTCGAGCATTGAGAAGAGGCTCCTCCACTTCACTCTCTTCACTTGAAGGAGCCTCTGGAGGTTCTGAAGGCCCTGGCTGAGTCTCTGCCTTTGGCATCACATCCCCTTCAGCCTCCTCACTGTCCGACTCGAGCGCCGGCTGCACAGGCTGCTGGCACGACACCACACCAGCCTCCTCATCGTCGGCATCAGCCACAATCCACGCAGGCCTCTGGCGGGCCACAACATTACTTCTTCCTGCCAATCTCTACCTATATCTGGGTCTTGTCACCCTTGTTGATCTAGCCTCTTTGATTTCTTTGAATCTACCCTCATCATATTTTCCATTATCCATTTTTTCTCCTCTCCCTCTTTCCTTTTCTCTAATTTGCTGTTCCTTCACTTCTGTGGCTTGCGCTCTTGTATCACCTTCTTCTCTTTCTTCTCTTTCTTCTTCACTACCAAAGTTCTGCCTGTAAAAATCTTCTGCTTTGTCTATCGTATCTAGTCTGAATCTTTTTTCTTGCCACAAAACCATGATAACCTTCCAGCGTCAACCATCTAAAATTAATATTATGTCTAGTCAGTTTGTATGTCAAATATTGGTAAGGCCTTCTTAAATCTCTTACCCTTCTAGGTACTTGCTTGAGTATGTTCTGCCCCAGCTACAGACCCCAAAGAACGCAGCACACACAAAGTCTGTACAAACCTTAGTTTACTAATTAAGGACTACTAATGAGTTTTCTTAGTAGTTGTTCAAACACAAGTACAGTTTAAATCAGTCTTTTCTGAACAAGGGGTGTTATTTTAACTTCATTAACAGCCTACAAGAATCCAAAGAATAATAACTCAATTCTGAAGCACAGTATTTCAGATAACCGTAATCTTACTGTGGTTGGCAGAATGCCCAGAAGCAATTTGCAGGAAAACTGACAAGAAAGGAGCAAGAGCCAATCAGACGTTTCTGGAATCAAGACGCAAAGGAATATGAACGAAGTTGTTTCCTGCAAATTGCCTCAGTCGTTGTCCTTCCTTAAATAGGCTAAGGGAGTGGCCAGTTAGCCTCAAGCTTTACTCTCAAGGAGACCTCCTCCTGAGGAGCCACTCCTGCCTTTCCGCAGCTCTGCACGCTCATGCATCAAGAAGACACTCCTCCTCATCTTCCTCTTCACTTATGGGAGATTCTGGAGGTTCTGAAGGCCCTGGCTGAATCTTCTCCAGCCTCCTCATTGTCTGACTCAAGTACCAGCTTCACAGGCTGCTGGCGCATCACCACACCAACCTCCTCGCTGTTGGAATCAGCTACTAGCTGCATAGGCTGCTGACGGGCCACAACAGAGTATCACTAATTGTCTTCCTCTATACTCTAATGGGTCATCTCTGGTTCTATGCAATATCTCATCTCGAATTAATTTTTTTACAAATCTAATGTTAACATTTTTAGGGAGGTTGTGCCATCTCGCATAATTGGTGTGGATCCTATAAATCTTGTCCATCTCATTTAAAATCTCTTCTTTTCCAATTCCCAAGGCTTTCCCTAGAAGGCTGCCATCATCTCCGGTAGGTCTTCGGCTTTTTCTTCTCTTACATTTTGGAAACGTAGATAGTGGGCTGCTTTCTCTGTTTCTAGGAAGATGATGGTCAACTCTAACTCTTTGTTCACTTGTATTAATCTTTTGTTCATTTCACGCCCACTTTTTTCCTCCTTTTCCATTCTCTCTTCCATCTCTTGTAATTTTTGTCCATTCTTCGTAATTCGTTGTTGGAAACATTCAAATTTCCCATCCATTGATTTCACCTTTTCTTTGAGTTCTCCAATATCACTCATTACTTCCCCTATCTCTTTTTTCAAGTCTTCATGATTTTTCAACATCACATCCTGCATTGATTGTAACATTAATTGCAAATCTTTGAATGAGTTAGCTCTTTCTCGTTGTATCACTTCCTCTATAAACCAGCTGGACTTGGCTCAACTGCTGTGGTCTGGGCTGTCTGCTTTCTTCCTGTGCCAATTTTTATTAAATTAGGGATACGTGTTATTTTTAACCACTTCTTGAGCCAGCCCTTCCACTTACTTTCAACTTTTATATTTCCCTCCATCACACCAGAGTTATCAAGTTATCAATTTCATGTCTAATTACATCAAAGTTTGTGTTTTAAATATAATAGTTATCATATTTCATGTAATATATACTATAGTAGATATAAATAAATATAAAGCAATATTAACAGAGATAATTAGGTGTCTTCTAATTCTTAAATACCTATATCATACAATAGTTCTTAAATACCTTTATCATCCAACAATCCAAAACAGGAGTAAATAGAGGAGTAAGATATTATAGCATCTTGATATTAATGATTACTTCCCACCGTAATGGCCACCATCTCATTTGGAATTAATCTCCTTGTTAATACATATATAAATTTACACAACAAAATCAATAGATGTAGAATGTCTCCAACCATCACAATGCAGTCAAGTTTTTGTTTTTGAGTAAGTTCTTTTAGTCTTTTAAGTCCCCAATTTCTTATTTAATTATTTATTTATTCTTATGTTCTGGCAAGTCTTAAACCACAGGCTACCCTTCTTTCTGAAGCAGAATAGTTTTAATTATTATTTTTCCCCCTTTTGAACTTTTGCCTGTGTCAATTTTCTCCTTGGCCAGCAGATGTCTCACTTGCCTTTCTTTGTATTACTCAGCACTCAGTCCTTATTCAAGATGTCCACCTCCTTGGCTTCGCCAGCACTTATCACTTTCCCACTTTCTGTTTTTCTCACTTCTTATCTTAAAGTTCTTCACAGAAAAAAAAAACCACCCTTAATCTTTTTTCTTTAACAGCCAATATAATCCACCACGTTGCAGTACACCCTTCTGTGCCTGAACTTTTCTTTTGCCGCTATTCCACCGAGGGAGCACTTTCCCCCCTCCTTCTTCCTGGGGCCCCTTTTACTCCTCATTCCCTTGCCAGATACCCTCTGGAAAGTTCTCTCTCCCAGGATCACTCACATGGAGCTGCGAGGATTAAATTCCTCTATGTTTTGTTGCACCGTTTTCCTGCTAGTTCACCACCAATCCTCGTCCAGCTGTCAGTTCTTCACAGCCACCATACTGGGCCGTCTCCTTCCCCCGTCCGGCTTCTCAGAGGCTTCTCCAGCTTCTCCCTGTCCTGACTGCTGTCTGAGACTGTTCCACAGGATGCATCTTTCTTCCAGTCCCCCTCCAAGGGATCTGGGACTCCAAAAATCCACCGAGTGGTTGGCAGCAGCCATGGAATGGCACTCACACCTGGAGAAACCGTCTCACACACCCTCTCTCTGACATCTGGCCCTGCCCCCCAGGGAATGTAAATCCTTAATCCCATCAGATCCAGCCTGAAGGCATTTTGTTTATGAATAGGATGGGCCTACTCTTTCTGAATGGGTACAAATTCTGCATTCCAAAGGTCAGTGTCTTCAAGCTTCTTAGTTTGAAGCTGTTTTCCTGTGACAGGAAAACTGGGGCTGCTTTCTGCCATTGTTAAGATTTTTCTCCATTTGTCCTTTGGGGAAATGTTCTATCTTGTCTCTTTTTAATATTAATATGAAGAATATTTTAATCTGGAAAGAGAGGGGGGCTTCCTAGATTGCTATAGAAGGGAACAAAAAATGGTGTGTGTGTGTGTCTAAGTGAGGTGCTAAACTGGATAAAATGTTCATTTTAGGCAGAGATTCCCAAACTCTTCAGCTCATCAAGCCCTACAAACTCTTCAGCTCATCAAGCCCTCATCGTGGCTTGAGGCCATGATGAGGATGCCCCATGCTGAGGGTAGCTAATGATGTAATAGAGGTGATTCCACCTGTGAACCATTCATACAATTCGTATGATATGTATGCCTAGAGATTTGGATAGTGAAATGAGTAGCATATAAATTTAATAAAAATAATAAAGGAGACAATGCCAGGCTGTTCCCACAAGTGGCTGACCATCCAACCCAGTGTAACACTCTCTCATTGGTAGCTCATTTATCTTCAGGACTAGGAGTTAGTGTGGAGCTATACAGAGCCCCCCCCAAAAAAATTAATTGACTGCAATTAACCTTTCACCATTTATTGACCCTTGGATAGTTTCATTGACCCTTGGAAATCAATATTGACCACTGTGGGTATCTTTATTTAAGGCAATTCTTCCCCAAATTAATGCTCCCTGGGTTCATTTGCTGGGAACTTTGAGTGTTGTAATCAACACAACTGGAAAATACTGGAAATTTGGGGACTACATTATTGACTTTTTCAGATGTTAGCTTTTCCTCCCCAACTAATTTATTCATTATATACACATAAAATAGGTCAGGCCCAGTGTCCACAGAGATTCAGAGAAAGAGTCAAATGATAAAAGCAACTTCATGTTGTTGCATCACAATCCCTACCCATTCTGTATGTTCATTTTGATACTTTATATATATATATAATAGGTGTGGAACTTGTTGCATAACGCTTCATCTTTTTAACTAAAGCTTTCAATCTTATAGATGCCTCAAGGTGGTAGTTTTCTCTTTCAGTAAAAAAGTTAATCTAAATATGTATTAAGGTTCACATCTGCTTGCTTATATTTATATATACAGAAAGTAGGATATACAGAAATCTTTTCAGATCAGGATTATGCAATCTTTGAAAACCTTATTGAAATAAATCAGAGTCAGAGTCTCTGGAGTGTAAATGAGATTCAGTATGTCCTTCTCTGAGTCATTTTATCTGGTCAGCCTTAAAAACCTCTATAGCACCAAACTGTACAGCTTAATTTTCTTATCCTCTTTCAAATCAGATCTCTGAAGAATGTCTTGCATGTCATCATCTAATCGGCTAGTGACCATAGTCTCCGTAGTAGGTACCTAACCTGTGGTTGCTCCACTTGATAGCGCAAGATGAGATACATTTTCTCAACATGATCTATATTTACCTGACCAAGAGAATAGTTAGCATCTATGTGGAAGATTATTTATTTATTTATTTATTGATTGATTGATTGATTTTCATCAAGCATGTCTTTTATGGCAGATACAAGTGTAAATGTAATTATAAATACATGAAAAGGATACGAATAAAAGAAAACATTAGGACAGGGACGGTAGGCATGCTGGTACGCTTATGCCTGCTCCTTACAGACCTCTTAGGAATGGAGTGAGGTGTACAGTAGATAGTCTAAAGTTAAAATTTTGTTATCCTGGCATGTCTGACAGGATTTGGCTATGTGAGCATCCACTATGGCTTGCATTCTCCAGTAACCCTTCAAATGCAGCCATTGGCATAAAAGCCATAGAAGGCGGCAGGGAACTATAATCCTGCCATCTGGGACTTGCCAAAACCCTTCTTTAAAATTTGCCTCATGCTTCTCTCTCCTCATTCTCTCTATTATTGCTCCCTTCACTATTTCCTTTGCTTTATCACATTCCAAAAAATGTTTATACAATTTAGTTATTAATTTTACATCTGGGCCAATCAGTAATTTATCTAAATATTGTGGAACCAGTTCAATACCATACTCCTCTTTGTGCTTTGAATACCGTGATGAAGCGATAGACATCACGATCTCTGGAACGTTTAAAAAGTTTAAACATTTATTTAAAACTTATGCTAGGCTTTCGTCAGCCCCTATCGACTTCGTCAGAGTGTAAAATCCCCATTGGAGAGATGCTTGCTTTTATGTAATGCTGATCAATTTGGTCATTGTGCCTGTAACAGACCCACACCCTTCCTTCCCCCCTGTAATTATCTTTTTTTCTGCCTCGGTCATGCTGATGGATGATGATGCACTTTCTCCTACCTCTTTCCCCATTGTGTGTTGTCTCTTTCTCTCCCTGGGGGGCAACACAGGGCTATCAGGCATTGCTTTGAAGGTATTTCTCCCGGCTCCCTCTCCCTCATTGTTATGCCTTTCCCTTTTAGGCACACCCGTTGCCTCCTCTAAACCCATCTGTTTTGCCCATGATCTTGTGATAGGTCTGCGTTGTTCTTCCTCACCGCCCCCACCCCCGTCTCTCTCATTCTGCTGCTTCTCTAACATACTCTCTTGCCCTCTGTCAGGGTTTGTCACCCCTTCATTGGGCCAATCTCTATGCCTAAAGGAGGAGATTTGTCCCCAATCCCCATTCAGTCTTAGTGATCGGTCCTCCTTAAGTCCTTCCTGGTGCCATAAAGCCTGGTATGCCGGTGGTATGTCAATATGTCTACTGAGGGAGTTGTTGTTAGAGAACCAGGCTTCTTTCAAGAGGCGTCCTCCTTTTGTTTCATCATGGGCAACGATTTCAGTCTCTCTTTTTTTTTTTCCAAATTTGATTTATATGCCGCCCTTCTCCGGAGACTCAGGGTGGCTTACAATTCATTAAGTAATGCGTTAAGCAATGTGTTAAGCAATGCGTTAAGCAATGCTTAACGCATTGGAAGTTGAACTCATGACCATGCTCCTCCATATGCATCCAAATCTGGGAGCGCTGTTCCTTACGTCTGACCGCTAGTTTGTGCTCATGCACCCTAGTTTTCAGTCGTTTTGATGTTTCTCCTATGTAATGACCTGCACAATTGCTACAGTTAATACGATAGATTATTGAGGAAGTCTCCTCCTTCGGTAGAGCTTCTTTCGGGCACATTACTCTCTTCCTCAGTCAGGTCTGTGCACTACTTTAACCCCATGTGATGCAAGGATACGTGCAGCAGTTTCAGACACCCCCTGTATGTATGGGAGCACCCTCCACATTGATGTTCCACGTGCGCCCTCAATGGGCTGCCGGGCCCTGGGTGTAATACATCGTTGGATAAAATCCCTCGAATAGCCATTGAGAGTGCAGATCCGGTAAAGATGTGCACGCTCTTTTGCTTTGGCTGCCTGTGTGCTGCAATGATATCTATCCTGCTGAATAATGTCCGAATGTAGCTGACTTTGTGCGCATTAGGGTGATTGCTCTCGTTGTGCAAAATGCTATCAATGCTTGTGGTCTTGCGGTATACTTCTGTGTCGATGCTCCCATCTGGGTTGCGGCTAATTTGCACATCCAGGAAGGCTAGTTTGTTATTGGCCTCCTCTTCCATCGTGAATTGGATATCCGGGTATATGGAATTGAGGATTCCCATAAACCTGGTTCTATCCTTTTGTTTGATAATGGCGAGTGTGTCATCGACATAGCATGCCCAAAACTTGGGTTTGTATGTTTTCATCGCTTCCTGCTCTAACCGCTGGAGGACTGCCTCCGTGATCACCCCCGAGATTGATGATCCCTTCGGTGTGCCCGTTGTTTGTTCATACATTTGGTCATCAAATGTGAAATATGTTTTGAGGCAAAATTTCAATAGGTGGATGAGGTCATCCGTGCTAGGGGTTTTGGGGTTTCTCGGTTCTGTTGTCAATAATAAATCTTGGATGGTCTGTATTGCTAACCCCTGGGGGATAGATGTGAATAGTGAAATGACATCAAATGACACCATTATCTCATCCCCCACCACCACCACTCCTTTCAGCTGTTGTAAAAAGTCCATAGAAGACCTTACGATGGTGGTGGTCCTTTCAACCCTAACCCTAACCCTAAACAGAACTACTTTGAGAATGCTAATAAACCAGGAAGATGGTTAGTATATAAGTTGAAAAAAGAGAGAGAATCAAGAAAAATAATACAATTAATCAACGACCAAGGACAAAGTAAATTCGGAAATAAAGAGAAGAAAAAAATTATACAGGACTACTATAGACAATTGTATGCGAAAGAAAAGATAGAGGAAGAAAATGTGATACGATATCTTCAAAATGCAAATTTACCTGAGATTCCTAAAGATATTGAGGAGATGGTAGAGGGAAACATAACGATGATGGAATTAAATGAAGCAATTAAGAAACGAAAGAATGGAAAGGCACCAGGGCCAGATGGTTTGCCAGCGGAATATTACAGGACATTGCAGGAATCTTTGAATCTCCCATTTCTAGAAGTTATGAATGAAGTGATGACTAAGAAGGAAATACCCAAATCATGAGGCATATATCACATTGATTCCTAAGGAGGATACAGACTCACAACAAAACAAAAATTATAGACCTATATCCCTGCTAAATTCTGATTATAATCACCCCCGAGATTGGTGATCCCATCAGTGTGCCCTTCGTTTGTTCATACATTTGGTCATTAAACGTGAAATATGTTTTGAGGCAGAATTTCAATAGGTGGATGAGGTCATCCGTGCTAGGGGTTTTGGGGTTTCTTGGTTCTGTTGTCAATAATAAATCTTGGATGGTCTGTATTGTTAACCCCTGGGGGATAGATGTGAATAGTGAAATGACATCAAATGACACCATTATCTCATCCTCCTCCACCACCACTCCTTTCAGCTGTTGTAAAAAGTCCATGGAAGACCTTACGATGGTGGTGGTCCTTTCAACCAGGTGTTGCAATTGGCCATATAGCCACTTGGCTAGGCCAAATGTGGGGGTGCCACGGAGGGAAACAATGAGGCATAGGGGTACCTCCGTCTTGTGGATCTTTGGCAATCCATAGAATCGTGCCATGGCTGAATCTCTTGGCCGGATCATTCTTAGCCCCCCCTCATCCACCTTTCCCTGTCTCTTGAGTTTATCAACTACCTTATTAATTTGATTTTTAAATGACACCATAGGGTCTTTATCCAGGAGTTGATAGGCACTCCTGTCACCAAGGAGATTATGGGCTTTGCTGTTGTAATCCATTTTGTCCATGACTACCATTGCCCTACCCTTATCTGCTGGCAGCACTACAATGGAATTGTCCTTCCTCAATTCCTGGAGGGCCAATGCTTCTGATTTTGATAACGTATTATTTTGCCTATGGCTGGTGAGGAGCTCTACCAGACATTGTCTGATGGAGTGTTTTACTTCCTCGGTAGTCTCAAGCTGATGGATGGTTGACTCCAGGGCTGCCGCAAAGTTGACCGCCTTGGCATCAGTCAGGTTGAAGCCAGCATCCTGTTGCAAAACCCAGGTCTGTGTGTCTGTAAGTACTTTTGAGGACAGGTTGTGCACCAACGTTCTCTCTGTCTGACGAGTCCTCAGGGCATGCAATGCCTCTGCCTTTTGTCTAAGCGTGTTAATTTTCTGCCTGCGTGCCTCTCATGATACTTGGAGTGTTCTGCGATTTAGGGTGCTAAAGTAGGTGTCTGTTAATATCCTATGGCATTGTATCCGGCATTGTTCAATTCTTGCCGTCTGCATGTTAATATGCCTATGGCAGTTATTAATCATGGCATATGATAATTACAGGGGGGAAAGAAGGGTGTGGGCCTGTTACACGCGCAATGACCAACTTGATCAGCATTACATAAAAGCAAGCATCTCTCCAATGGGGATTCTATGCTCTGACGAAGTCGGTAGGGGCCGACGAAAGCTTAGCATAAGTTTTAAATAAATGTTTAAACTTTTTAAACGTTCCAGAGATCGTAATGTCTATCGCTTCTTTTATAACTATACCTGGAACTCGCATTTTTAGGAGAATTATATATATATATATATATATATATATATATATATATATATATATATATACACACACATATACATATACATATACATATACATATACATATACATATACATATACATATACATATACATATATACAATATATATACAAAATATATATATACAATATATACAATATATATATACAAGCCTTTATTTATAGTATTATCAGCAAAAATATTAAAAACATATACATATACATATACATATACATATACATATACATATACATATACATATACATATGTTTTTCTTTAAGCCAGGTTTTTCCTACATAACCAAGATTTTTCTGCAAGCCTAGTTGAGTGAAATCACATTCACTACTTTTTGGGCTTTTTTTCTTCTTTTCATTCTTTTCATTCTGGCAGCCAGCAGATTTTGTGCTGCCCAATGGGAGACTTATATAGCTATTTCTGGCTCATTAGCCATTTATTTATTTATTTATTTATTATTTTATTATTTATTAATTAGACTTATATACCGCCCTTCTCCTTACGGACTCAGGGCGGTGAACAGCCGAATAAAAAACCAGTACATAAAAGTTAAAATAATTCTAAAAACAAATATAAATTTGGCTGAAAAATTTAAAACAGATAGGTATTAAAATAGATCAAATCTAAAAAACTCTAAAAGATTTTAAAATTAGAAGGGATCAGGCTAGACCGGCAAGTTGGAAAAGATGAGTTTTCAAAGCCCGACGAAAAGTCCGGAGGTCGGCGATCATTCTCAGTTCTGGAGGAAGATCGTTCCAGAGGGTGGGGGCTACCACAGAGAAGGCTCTCCCCCTGGGGGTCGCCAGCTGGCATTGTCTGGCTGACAGCACCCTGAGGAGGCCCTCTCTGTGGGAGCGAGCCGGCTGGTGGGAGGCAGTTGGTGGCAGAAGGCGGTCCGTAAGTACCCTGGTCCTAAGCCATGGAGCGCTTTAAAGGTGATTACCAACACCTTGAAATGCACCCGGAAGTCCACCGGCAACCAATGCAGCTCACGCAGGAGAGGTGTCACGTGGGAGCGTCCCGTCGCTCCCATAATCCCCCGCGTGGCTGCATTCTGTATCAGTTGGAGCCTCCGGGTGCACCCCAAGGGGAGCCCCATGTTGAGAGCATTGCAGTAGTCCAAGCGAGACATGACGAGCGCCTGAGTGACTGTGCGTAGGGAGTCCCGATCTAGAAAGGGCCGCAACTGGCGTATCAGGCGAACCTGATAGAAAGCCCCCCTGGCCACAGCTGTCATATGATCCTCTAAAGACAGCCGTGGGTCCAGGAGGATGCCCAAGTTGCGCACCCTTTCCGTGGGGGCCAATGATTCGCTCCCAATAACCAACAATGGAGTCAGTTGGCTATATCGGGACGCCGGCAGCCACAGCCACTCGGTTTTGGAGGGGTTGTGTCGAAGTCTGTTTCTCCCCATCCAGACCTGCACGGCTTCAAGGCACTGGGACATCACTTCCACGGCATCGTTGGGGTGATCTGGGGTGGAGATGTACAGCTGAGTATCATCAGCGTACTGATGGAACTCCACCCCAAAACCACGGATGATCTCGCCCAGCGGCTTTACATAAATGTTGAACAGAAGGGGCGAGAGAACTGACCCTTGTGGCACCCCACACACTAGGCACCTCGGGGTCGACTGCTGCCCCCCTGTCAACACAGATTGCGACCGGTCGGAGAGGTAGGAGGAGAACCACAGTAAAACAGTGCCCCCCACCCCCAATCCCTCCAACCGGCGCAACATGATACCATGGTTGATGGTATCAAAAGCCGCTGAGAGGTCTAAAAACACCAGGATAGAGGAGTATGCCCTACCCCGGGCCCTCCAGAGATCATCCACCAATGCGACCAATGCCGTTTCGGTGCTGTATCCAGACCTGAAGCCGGACTGGAGCGGGTCTAAATAGACAGCTTCATCCAGGTACCGGGGGAGCTGCCACGCCACCACACTCTCAACAACCTTCGCTAGAAAGGGAAGGTTGGAGACTGGACGATAATTTGCCAAAACAGCTGGGTCCAGGGAGGGCTTCTTGAGGAGGGGCCTCACCACCGCCTCCTTCAAGGCGGTCGGTAGGGCACCCTCACTCAAAGAAGCATTTATAATCTCCTGGAGCCAGCCTCGTGTAACCTCCCAGGAGGCTAGCACCAACCAGGAGGGACATGGGTCCAATAAACATGTGGTTGCGTTCAGTCTTCCCAGAATCCTGTCCATGTCCTCGGGAGCCACAAGATCGAACTCAGCCCAAATAACACTCTCAAGACCTGCCTCAGTCACCTCACCTGAACTAACCCAGTCAGCGGCCAAATCATCCCGAATCTGAGTTATTTTATCATCCAGATATTGAACAAAGTCCTCAGCACGTCCCTGCAAGGGATCCTCCCGCGCTCCCAGATGGAGGAGGGAGCGGGTCACCCTAAACAGGGCGGCTGGGCGATTATCTGATGACGCGATAAGAGCGGTGAAATAATTAGATTTCGCCACTTTTATCGCCACTATGTAAGTCTTAATATGAGCTCTTACTAGTGTCAAGTCAGATTCAGAGCGACTGGCCCTCCAACCGCTCTCTAGGGGTCTTTTCCGGCACTTCATCTCCCTCAGCTCCTCGGTAAACCAAGGAGATAAGTGAGTTCGGCGCGGGTCAGAGGCCGCAAAGGCACGACGCGGTCCAAGGCCCCATCGGCCGCCCTATCCCAGGCGGCCACCAGGTCCTCAGCTGAGTCGCGTGTCAGTGTCTCAGGAAATGGCCCAAGCTCCGTCTGGAATCTATCAGGATCCATCAGGCGCCTGGGGCGGAACCACCTAGTCGGTTCCGCCTCCCTGCGGTGAGGTGCAGCGGTCAGAAAGTCGAGTCAAAGGAGCAAGTGGTCAGTCCATGACAAGGGTTCCACTCCTATATCCCCAATGTCAAGACCACTCAACCACTGACCAGAGACAAAAACTAGATCCAGGGTGTGTCCACCAATGTGAGTCGGGCCCTGAATTACCTGGGTCAGGTCCATGGCCGTCATGGAAGCCATGAACTCCCGGGCCATCCCAGTTGTTTCACTGATAGATGGCAGATTGAAATCCCCCATGACCATAAGCCTGGGGGTGTCAACCGCCACCTCGGCTACAATATTGAGAAGCTCAGGCAGGGTTGTTGCCACGTGACAGGGAGCCAGGTACATGACTAACAGACCCATCTGCCCACCAGGACCCCACCTCACAAAGATGGACTCACACCCGGCTATCTGAGGTACAGTGGCCTCCCTCGAACCCAGACCTTCCTTAATAATGACTGCTACTCCCTCATCCCTACCCTGGGCTCTTGGCTGGTGGAATGCAAGGAAACCTGGTGGGCACATCTCCATTAGGGGAACCCCCCCCTCGTGGCCCAACCAGGTCTCAATAATACCGGCCAGGTCCGCACCCCCCTCTTGGAGAAGGTCACATATGAGGGAGGCCTTATTTACAACAGACCTCGCATTGCATAACAACAGCCGGAGCCTCAGGTCCTGAGACTCTAAACAACCCGGGGAACGGGAGTAGCTCGGGGGACCGGGGCAAGCAATCACTGGAAGACAGTGAGTGCGTGCCCCCACCACACGATATGGTCCCCTGCTCTCGCCATATCTGCCCCTCCCACACAGCGTATTTATAACACAGCCCTCAACAGAGGGCTCTATAGGAGCCCTCTTGCCTCCAGAAACTAAACCTCCTGTGGCATCACAAACTGCCGGGCCTGTTCCTCTCCCCCCCGGGTTCCCCCCAAACCCGCACCCTTCCCCACCCCGGAACCCCCTAAAACACACATTAAAAAAGAACTTTAAAAACCCCTCAGTCCCCGTTTTGCGACATGCCACTCTCGGGGTCCCAAAACCCGTCATTAAGGTAGGCCCTCGATAACATAGAGGGCCAAACCCGCGAGAGGGGGGAATCTCGCAGGGCAAGAAGCGTAGACCTAGGGTACATCCGATGCAAATATGGGCAAAGAAGATGGAAGGCATGGCAGAGGTCCATAATAGTAGTTCAGAATGTCCTGAAGCAGGACCAAGTCAGTCAGGAGAAACGCCACTACCCTCTCACGGTAGCGGCTAGGAGTCTCTGCATTCTGTCCAGCTGAGGGGATGTCCAGACCACCCTCTCATGGTGGTCCACCATAGAAGGCAGGTGGGTTAGAAAGTCCAAGGCCACTCTCTCACCGTGGCCCGGCAAATTCATCCTGCAGGTGTGGCACCCCCTCAGGGTAGGTGGCAAAAAAGAACCGGCTCCACAAGTCCTCCCGTGAGCTGTCCTGTTCTCCAGTATGGCCAGCCAGCCGTCATCAGTGAGCCACACCCACATCTCATGTATCCTCCCTGTAAAGGTACAATATCTATTTTCTTACTTTTCGTAGGTTTTATGTGTGTTTTTCTCTAAGCCAGGTTTTTCCTACTTAACCAAGATTTTTCTGCAAGCCTAGTTGAGTGAAATCACATTCACTACTTTTGGGGGTTTTTTTCTTCTTTTCGTTCTTTTCATTCTAGCAGCCAGCAGATTTTGTGCTGCCCAATGGGAGACTTATATAGCTATTTCTGGCTCATTAGCCATCATCAGTAAGATGATCACTTACTCTGTTATTTTATTCGTGGCTTTCTGCTGGCCCATATAAATTTCAGTGTAATTTGGTTCAATTCTATAAAAAATTTCCTATCTAATTTTATGGGTACGGCCTAGAAGAGATATAACAATTTTGGCAAAACATTCATTTAGATGGTTGCAATTCAGCCCAACATAGATAATTGTAATGCACCCCATCTTTCTAAATCCAATTTTATTTGCTGTATAAGTTTTGTATTGTTACAGGAAAAAGACATGATACTAGGCCAAGCTCTTCAATGCAGGAAAGAGTTTATTGTGCATGGTTCAAACAGCCCAAAGGCAAACAAAAGTTTGAAAGGGTCACAAAGGGTCCTTTGTGACCAGTATTTATACAATCCAACTACATATGCATATTAGAGACCACTACAGTTAACACGTAGAAACTAACCTTCCTCAGTTTGCAAGGATCAAAGAGGAGAGGAAATAATAAACACTCACTAACACATTCATGTCCTCTGGTAAGTGTCTCAAGACAAAACATAAGAAGATAAGGGACAGGAAGACGCCTCAAAGGTAATAAAGGAAGCAGTATTTGCTATCTGGGGACATACATGACATTTGGGGTGTAATAAACAGTGAATTACAGGATGCATTTGTTTTAAGTCAAGTCACTCTTGTATAGATAAGTTCCTTCGTCAAATACCTTTGTCAATCCAGCAACCTTTTATCGACACAGAAGAGGAAAGTCAGCTTTGGCCAAAGTTTTAGGCCTCTAATATTTGATGTTTAATCCAATATCAGAATTTGATCTGCCTCATTTCCCCCCTTTGTGACTCATCTGATTTATCCAGAAGAGTCACACATTCAGGTTCCTCTCCTGGCTGGAGCTGTTCATATTCCCACATAGCCATCACCTGAGCAGTTGTCTTTTGCTCCACCAGCAAGGATAGACTTTTGTAAATAGTTTTAACAAATATAGGCAGGACACAGGGGAGAAAAATACATCCTGTGGCTATCAAGCCAACAAGGCCAACGATGGCCTGAAGACAGGGTAATTTTGGCCACCATCTGGAAAACATGTTTTCCCAATTAGGACCCCTCCAGGTTTGGATGAGTACATGAGCTATTTTAACCATTTTGTCCGTGATTTCTTTAATAATCTTCCCACTTTCATCTATCTCTATACAGCAATTAGTCAAATTAAACTTTCCACATACCCCTCCTTCTTTGGCTAATAGATAGTCCAAAGCTAATCTATTCTGCATAATATATGTCCTTGATTTAACACTCTCCCTGGCTAATTGAGTAAGTCCTTTTACAGTTTCATTAGTGATTATTTCAACCACTGCTTGCAGACAAATTAAACGATTCAGCATGTACACGGGGGTACGATACCATAAAGGCCATCTTCTGCCCACATAGTAGGTCCATAAACCTCTATAATTCGTTCTGCAAGCCATTCTTCATTTTCTCAATGGTGTCGGTTACCTCCTATCCTAACCTTACCTATGGCAGATGTATCAACATGCCTTTTTTGTCGTTGATTCCCTATATCATCATATACTGGCACACCTAAAATCTGTCGAGTTTTAAGGGGGAGCAAAAAGAATCCTGGCCTAATTATTCCCAGGACACAAGCTCCACACCAATTCTTAGGTAGATACCCATATGCCATTTTACCACAAATCCAATACAGTCCATCAAGAGCCAGCCATCAAAGGGTTTGATTATCCGGATCCCTTAAAAAGGCTAATCCGTTTACTTCAAACAGAGCTGTTTCATCAATACCCTCTGTGACATTACTTCCTGACCACCATATCTTGCTTTCCCATTTTCCTGTGCATATGAGGTTTCCTACCTGTTTGCAGCCTGGTCAAGTCTTCCTTTGGAAGCATACATTCCTTACTAAACTTGTAGTAAGTGTCCAATCTCCATCTTTTCCCTGGTTATATGAAAGATTACCCTTCTGGTCCATTTCTAGTACTTTGGAATAGTTCAATTCCTGTGCTTCCCATGGCCATTTTTTTCCCATGTTAGTCCCTCCACATACAAAACAATTTGATACATTCAGAGTGTGGGCTATGTCTTCTGCCAATTTGACAAAGGTATTTATTACATGGCTAGGAATTTCAGGTACATTTAGCTTTTCCATTTCCAGATAATATGACCAGAACAATCCTTTCATATCCTGGTTGCCCTAGTAATTTTGGTAACATGCCATCTAAGGGTTACCAAGGGATCCCTGCCCTTAGCATATATTCCTAATCCATACTCCTCCCTCCATATTCTTGTGGGGGTGCAGGTAATTTTTATAGGATTGCATTAATTCCGTTGACAGTTACTACTAGCTTCCCCATTTTCCAACCTGCATTTCTGTGTACCTCCTGGCTGATCTCCAGACCACATAACTGCACAAGACCAATACGGGCAGTAACTATATGTATCTCAAGCATTGCATTCTCCCTGATTTTGACACATATATTTCTTTTCTAACATATAACTCCTTTCCCAATCTAAAGTTCCACACGTAACCTTCCACACATCACAATTGCAGTTAATAGCTAAACAAGCATCAAATGATAGTTCCACTTGACTGCCTAACTTCCTAAATTCTGTTTTATTCAAAAGTTCCTCCCTTCCACATACTGTCATATATATTGCCATTTCATAAGTAGTTATCTGTTTGGCCTCTGCCGGGTTATAACATTGTACCTTGTTGTTCAACTTACACATGTGATATATGGTGGCGTTTACTTGACACGTTGAAGGAGTGTGTTCCTGACAACCCTCAGGCTTTTGAGTATGATAGACCAAAGTATTGGAGACCTGCACTCCCTGCAATGTTATGTGGATACATGGGCTGCAGTCTTCCTGTCTTGTTGGCCGTATCGTTGGAATTTCTAAGCCACCTTGGATCCCTACTACCCACACACTTATCCATAACCACCCAACTCCACCAATTACCATCCTTAACCTCCTCACGGTCCCTTTGGCTCCTAAACCAGTTTTCCCTCAATATAGTTTCGATAGTAGGGCTGGGTTTAAGAGTATAATAGGACCCCTCAGTATCTATTACCAGATAATGTACTAACACGTCCTCTATAATTTTCACATCACACTCTACCTTACAGCTTATACATAAAACACAATCAATACAGTGAGAGCAGCAACAACACTCACACCCACAATTACAAAACCAGCACATTTAAAGAAAATTCTCTTTTCTGCTCCGTTGTATCAAAAGGCAGTTTCCAGTGTGACCTAAACAGGGACTTCTTTCATCTGTGGGAGATTCACACTATGCCACTCGGTGGGTTAGGGATCGGAACGACTGAGAAATCAAATGTCTTTGGTCTGCCACAAACTCTCTGCTTATGTTGTGGCCCCGTCCTCTGAGCCTATCCCATTGGAGGAAGGAAGCTCTGAGCAGGAGGAAGAGGAGCCAGCCAGATCTCCCAGCCCCCCCCCCTCTGGCAACGTCTCAGGTGCCAGCTGAAAGAGAGCCAAGTAGTGGAGAAACAGGTGTCTCAGATGAGAGTGAGGGAGAGACGTCATTCCTGGACGCACGCCAAAGAAGGCGAGAGAAAAGATTACTGCAGCTGCGACGTATGAGGAAATAGATCTGAGTCACTGGATTGGAGTCACAGGATCAATGAGTCACTGGACCACTGGACCACACCCACTGGACCACATCTATATAAGACAGGACGGTGGGTCAAGAAGTTTGTGACGAACAAAGCAAAACAAACATAGCAACCTCGTAGTCTTGGAAGCTAGATGAACGGCAAAGCTACGTAGGTGATTTTCTTGTTTGTGTAACCTAATAAAGTCCTTGGCAGACGGTGTGCATATCGCTGCCAAGGTTGAGATAAGAACTGTGGAGTGTGCCAAGTGATTCTTAACCCTCGGCTGGCTGTGTTTTTGTGGGTCTCTGAAGGGGGAGGACAGATCAGCTTATATCTGTAAAACACAATAATCAATAGAGCTAATCCCAGAAGTACCCAAAGCACCCACACCCACTGTTCTTCCCACATGGATTCGCAATGATCTTCAATCTGTTGTCCAAATCTAGGTTCTGGAACAATTCAAGAAGGTAGGTGTTTCCTCCTCTTTTTGGCTTGCAGCGGGTTACATCAGCAGATACACATCAAAGTAACCTATTATAAGAAATACAAAAGCTTTCTTTAAGCACGTTTAAATGTCAATTTTTTGGGATGTTGTTTGTCCACGGACACTTTCCAGCCTGTATCAGCCGCTGCCTTGACTCTTGTCCAATGGATCCATGATTTTGATTCTGCAATCTTAATAGCAAGTGGAGAAGTAATAATAACAACAAAAAGTCCTTTCCATCTTCCTTCTAGCGGCTCTTTCTTCCAGTGCTTGACCCACACTTGGTCCCCAGGTTTAAATGAGTGACAGTGAGTTACCAATCTAGGGGGTACTTGTTCCATCACATACCGTTGGAGTCTCTCAACTTGCTTATTAAGTTCTTGTACCATCTCCATATTCCAAACCCCCCCTTTATGACCCAAATCAGGCCACCCAGCAAAGTTCCTCCGCAGCAATCCTGGTGGACATCCAAACATTAACTCATATGGGGATAGTTTGTGTTGGCCTCTAGGCGAGTTTCTGATTGCATAAAAAGCCAACGGTAAAGCATCTGGCCACTTTAAATGACTATCTATACAGATCTTAGTTATTCTTTCTTTTAAAGTTTGGTTCATTCTCTCTACACAACCTCCAGATTTTGGACAAAATGAACTGTGAAATCTCCATTTTATCCCCACTGCCGTGGCTAATGCCTGATTAATATGATGAATAAACTCAGGACCATTGTCTGAAGATATATGACTGGGAATTCCAAACCTGGGGATTATCTCTTTCAATAACAATCTAGCCACTTCCCAAGCCTGCTTGGTCTTAGTTGGAAAAGCTTCAGGCCACCCAGTATACATATCTACTATAACTAACATAGCCTTAAACAGACTACATCTAGGCATATCAGTAAAATCTATCATGACATAGTCCATGGGGATATACGACCGTGGTATTGCACCAGGGGGCAGTAGCGGTCCTTGTCTTGGATTGACCTTTGCACAAGTGACACATCTTGCAATCGTTCCTGTTACAACCTTGACAAGTCCATTGATGTAGTAATCCCTCCCGAGGGCTTGCTCCAAAGCTGTCTTTCCCATATGTGTGGTCTCATGGGCTAACCGAGCTAGTGTCCATGCTATTGAGGATGGTACAAAAACCCTTCCATCCGGTAATACGTACCATCCATCTTTAAGTTGAGCTTTCAAATCTGTTACTGCTTTCACACTTTCCTGCTGCGAGTATGTTGGTTTGAGCTCGGGGGGCAAATCCATGGCTACACAAATAGATAAATCTGGCAATGGTTCACTCCGCTTCGCCACTTCCCTAGCCTCTATATCAGCTGCTCTATTTCCCAATGCCACCTTATCATCACCCCTTTGATGTCCCTTGCAATGCATCACAGCCACTGCCTTTGGATTATTGACAGCCTCAATTAAGCGACTGATGAGATGTCCATGCAAAATATATTTCCCTGCCAAATCTCTAAACCCTCTTTCTTTATATACAGCCCCATGTGCATGCAGTGTGAGAAATGCATATTTACTATCTGTCCAAACATTCAATGTTTGTCCCTTGGCCCTTTCTAAAGCCCGTATCAATGCCCATAATTTAGCCACCTGAGTGCTATGTCCACCCCCCAAAGGACCACTTTCCACCACTGTTTCATCATCCACAATAGCATATCTGGATACTCACTTCCCATCTATAACATAACTTGACCCATCCATATACCAATTAAGCTGTGCATTTGGCAACGGAATATCCGTTAAATCTGGTCAGGTGGAATAAACTTTCTCTAATACTTGTAAACAGTTATGTTCAGAAACAACCTCCATAGGCAACAAAGTTGCCGGATTTAACCGGTTCGACACCACCAGTGTACCTGTGGATTCTCAATCATAATTGCCTGATATTTTGCCAACCTTTGTCCACTAATCCATAAATGTCCCTTAGTGTCCAACATAGACTGAACCACATGAGGGGAGTGCACGATTATGGGGCAGGAAAAAGTAAGTTTACTACAATCCTGAATCAATTCTGCAATTGCAGCCAGTACCTTCAAACAGTGGGGCCAGCCTTTGGCCACTCCATCCAATTGTTTTGACAGGTAGGCTACAGGTTGTTGCCAACTTCCCAAAGGCTGAGTGAGTACCCTCAAAGCAATATTCCTACTTGTATCTACATACAGACTAAAGGCTTCCTCAAGTTCGGTAAAGCCAGAGCTGGGGCCTGAGTCTATGCAAGTTTTATATCCATAAAAGCATTTTTCTGTCCCCCCCCCCTCAAAGGGTTCCGCATTGGCTCCTTTGGTGGCTGCATACAAAGGTGCTGCCATCAAAGCAAAGTTAGGAATCCAAATACGGCAAAAACTAGCTAATCCTAAAAAGCTTCTCAGTTGTCTTTTTGTCCGGGGTTCTGCCAACATCAGGACTGCCCTTTTCCGTTCTGGTCCTAAAGCTCGGCTACCCTACTCAATGTCGTATCGCAAATATCTAACTTTCCTTTTCACCAACTGAGCTTTTTTTCTCGATACCTGATAACCACAGTCTAATAACAAATCTAGCAGCATCTTAGTATTGTCCCAACATAAATCCTCAGTCAGTCCTGTGATCAAAACATCATCCACATACTGCAGTATTGTGTCATCTGGTTGTCGAGGCACATAATACTGTAAATCTCTGGCTAACGCTGTCCCGAACAATGTGGGGGAGTTCTTAAATCCCTGAGGTAGCCGAGTCCAAGTATATTGCATTTTTGTTCCTGTATAAGGATTCTCCCACTCAAATGCAAACAGTGGCTGACTTACGGGATGGATGGGAATTGTAAAGAATGCATCCTTTAAATCAATAACAGAAAACCACTCAGCCCAGGGTGGAATTAAATTTAACAGGGTATATGGATTCGACATGGCCGGGTGTAAGGTGACCGTCAGGTGATTAACAAACCTCAGGTCTTGTGCCGGGCGATAAGACCCATCTGACTTTTTGATTGGGATAATTGGAGTATTCCAGGGGGACTGAATAGGTATCAAAACCCCCGCTTCCAAATATCTCTGTATACTTTCATATATAGCACAAATAGCTTCCCAAGAAACAGGACGCTGCCTTATACTCACAGGCACCGCTCCAGGTTTTAGTTCCACCACCACTGGAGGGTGGTGAGCTGCAAAACCCAGCGGGTTATCCTCAGCCCACAATCCCGGCACATCAAACAACTCCCATTTCTCATCTTTTTCATTCCCTTCAACCTGTCTTCCTACCATCAACCTCCAGGTTTCCTTCGGAGAATGTCTTATGGTCACCCTTTGGTGACCCTCATCAAATGAAATTGTTGCCCCTAATTTGCTAAGCAGATCCCTACCTAACAATGGAATAGGGCATTCAGGAATATACAAGAATTCATGCTGGATTTCAGCTCCCTTAAAGTCACACATCACTGGTTTCAAGACTTGTCGCCCCATGACTTGCCCTGATACACCCTGGACCTGAATTTTATGGGATCCGGGGGCTGCAATCTGCTTATTTACAACTGATCTTCCTGCTCCCGTATCTACCAAAAACGTAGATCGCTGCCCCCCAATTTTCAGTGTAACCAACGGCTCAGGCGGGGGTTCTTCCAAGCCTGGTCCCCATCAATCTGACCAAGTCATGTCTGCCAATCCAATACTTTCCGCCTCCTGCTGCCTTACACTCTCTCCGAATCCTCTACCAAAACCTCGACCCAACCTTGCCTGTCCAAACCCTCTACTCACACCTCCCCTCTGTCCTCGTTCTCCCCTTCTCCCAGAGAACTGCCCACGCATCCCTGGCCCAAAATCCGGTCTTCTTATCCCTCTACCTCTCACCATCC
This sequence comes from Masticophis lateralis, assembly GCA_030761175.1. Taxonomy (NCBI): domain Eukaryota; kingdom Metazoa; phylum Chordata; class Lepidosauria; order Squamata; family Colubridae; genus Masticophis; species Masticophis lateralis. The sequence continues at coordinate 69,428,845 of JAUDYJ010000003.1, forward strand.
GTCTTGGGAATTCTCTCTGCCAATGTCTTTCCCCCTTGCAATAAGCACATTGATTAGGACCCAGGGATGCATTCTGAGAAAAACCTCCTTGCATCCCACTTTGTAGTGCCACTGCCAGCAACTCAGCCTTTTTATTCATCCGTGCCTCCTGCTCTCTCTTCTCTACCTTATCCCTATTCACATACACCTTCCTTGCTATTTCCAATAGTTCACTTGTATTTTTCCCCAAAGCTCCTTCTAACTTTTGCAACTTCTTGATGTCCTCATAACTCTGCGCAATAAACTTTTCATTCAACATCCTTACGTTATCTCCTTCTCTAGGATTTACCTGAGTATACAGCTCATAGGCCTCAATTAGTCTTTGGAGGAAACTCTCTGGACTTTCATCTGCTTTCTGAATAACTAAAGATGGTTTTGATATATTCAATGGGGGTTTCCCTGCCAGCCTAAGAGCTTGTACCACCAAATTCTGGTATTCCTTCAATTTGGTCATATCATCCTGTTCTCTGGGATTCCATCCTGGATCTACCTCCGGGGACCTGCGTACTACCTCCAGCTGAACATTGTCCTCATTAGGAAGACTCGCTTTCACACACTTTCTAACGGCCGTCTTCCACCTTTCTCTCTCTTCCGGTGACAACAGCGTATTCAATAACTGTTGTATGTCCTGCCACATTGGATTATGCGTCTACATAATAATTGGAAACAAATCTGCATTCTCGGTAGGCTTGGTAGTTAGCGGCCCATAATGCTGTTTCCAATTTAAAAGATCAGTAGTGGTAAATGGCACATACTGAAAAAGGGGCTGATATCCCTTCTGCCCCTGTGGATCCATTATTATCTGATCCACTTGGCATAAAGGCGCAAAGAAGTCTTGCTTAGCAGCCTTCAACTTGGCTGTCGCCGCATGAGTTTGCATGCTCCCCTGGTCTTCTCCACCTACAGCCCCCACAGCCCCTGAGTCATCATCATCAGCATCCTCTCCCTCACTCTTACTGCTACCTTCAGGGGAATGACTCTTCTTGACTTTTGACTTCGTCCCAGGATCACTCATACACCTCTGATTTCCTCCTCCGCTCCCCCCAGCAGCCCCCAGCTGTTGCTGATGCATGGGCTGTTGCTGATGCATGGGCTGTTGCTGATGCATGGGCTGTTGCTGATGCATGGGCGGCCACACTGAGGCATAAGGGGGTGGTCTAACAAGATCCTCCGAATCCTCCATAAACACCTTTCGTTGTACTGTATAGCCTTCACTTTCTCCACCCTATGTCTTCCCATGCTTACCCCGCTCCCCCTTATTTTTCCTAGATACACATATCCTAACCATTTCCGCCTGACATTGCAACAAATCTTCAGCTTTTTCCGTTAAAGCCCTTGCCCACTGATCAATATATGGAAATTGATCAGGATATTTATCCTGATTTACCACTATCACTCCCCACAATTTATCCACTGTTCCTTCCCTAAAAGACCCCTGGGGGCGCCAGCCAGTCCCCATCTGTGGCCACACATTTCTGCATAGGAATTTTAATTGGTCTCTCGACCCTTTTGGGTATGAGGGGTTGCTAAAATAATTATCAAAACCTTTTAACATGCATGCCAACGGAGTGTTGGGCACGCTTTGAGCCCCCCCCATCCTAGTACACTGCTGCCGACTCGTAGCCCCAGAACTCACGGCCACTAATGAGAACTGCGACAGCTTACCCAACCCACACAGCCTGACACGGACTTTGTTAGGGTCTCTGCCCCGAGTCCAAGGGATCGATCAAGTCCCTTCTTCTGCCTACAAGTGAGGCAAGTACAACACCTTTACTATATACTTGCCTGAGACATCTCTACTCTTCACCTTTCTGGCCAGGAATTTGTTCAGACCTCCTTTCCTGCACTGCAGTGTTCTTGGACTTGATCAGAGCACCCTGTGGTGCCTGAATGTTCAGGAACGACTTCCCGATGGTCCCAAGGAGTCGAACGGCCCTCAGCGAAATCTCGCCTTGTACCTGGTCCTGCCGCGGTTTGCCAGCTGTTACAGGAAAAAGACATGATACCAGGCCAAGCTCTTCAATGCAGGAAAGAGTTTATTGTGCACGGTTCAAACAGCCCAAAGGCAAACAAAAGTTTGAACCCTAAAGGGTCCTTTGTGACCAGTATTTATACAATCCAACTACATATGCATATTAGAGACCACTACAGTTAACACGTAGAAACTAACCTTCCTCAGTTTGCAAGGATCAAAGAGGAGAGGAAATAATAAACACTCACTAACACATTCATGTCCTCTGGTAAGTGTCTCAAGACAAAATGTAAGAAGATAAGGAACAAGAAGGCGCCTCAAGGGTAATAAAGGAAGCAGCATTTGCTATCTGGGGACATACATGACATTTGGGGTGCAATAAACAATGAATTACAGGATGCATTTGTTTTAGGTCAAGTCACCCTTGTATAGATAAATTCCTTCGTCAAATACCTTCGTCAATCCAGCAACCTTTTATCGATGCAGAAGAGGAAAGTCAGCCTTGGCCAAAGTTTTAGGCCTCTAATATTTGATGTTTAATCCAATATCAGAATTTGATCTGCCTCAGTATAATTATCTTCTTTTATTGAGGAGCATCTTACTGTCAATCGTATTCCTAAATATTTAATTTTTTTTACACTTTGTAATCCCAATTTCCCTTCTAATTCTTTTTCTTGTCCTGTCATATTTTTTTTATTTTTTAAAAATTATTTTTATTAGTTAAAAATTACGAACAAACATAGATACAACAATACAACATACAAAACAAATAAACATAAATCAAGTCTTATGACCTTTTAAAGTTATTACATCGGTAGGCTGTTTTAATATCCTTATCTATATATCTATATATTTACATATAATGCAATATGATCAACTCCATATTTAATTTGTTATGTTCCTTAATTGGTACTCAATATTTGTCTCTAGTTTGACCCCTCTTTTGTGAGTCAGATTCCTAAGTATTTTACTTTCTTTGCCGTTTGTATTCCTAATTTATCTTCTAATTCTTTTTCCTGTGCATTTGTCAGATTCTTCGTTAATGCTTTTATTTTTTGTTTATTAATTTTGAGACCGGCCACTCTTCCATATTCCTCTATTTTTGCTAACAATTTGGTTCCTGTTATTGCTGGTTGTTCCAAGATGAACACCACATCGTTGGCAAAGGCTTGTAATTTGTACTCCTCTTTTTTAATTCTTAGTCCTTTTATTTCTTTATCTTTCCTGATTTCATTTAATAAGATTTCTAAAGATATTATAAACAATAGAGGGGATAGAGAACATCCTTGTCTCACTCCTTTTGATATCTCAAATTATTCTGTCATATCACCATTTATCATAATCTTTGCCGTTTGAGAGGAGTACATTTTCCTAATCATATTTAAAAATTTGTCGCCGAATTCCATACTCTCCAATTGCAATATAAGAAATTTGTTTGTTCACCTCTCACCATACGTCATGTAATTGTAATTTATCTGCCATGTCTTTGAATGTGTCTGGAAGTGTTTTTTTCCTAGTTTTGTTCTTTTTATTGCTATGGTAGTCTTTTTTGGTATCTATAATTGCATTCAAATCTCCTATAATACAGATATTCTCATATTCCAAATCTTTGACTATTTTATGTATTTTTTTGAAAAATTCACTTTGATTTCCATTAGGTGCATATATCGATATTAATAATATTGTTTTTGATTCTGTTCGTATTTCTATCATCAAAATCCTTCCATCTTCATCTGTATATATTTGCTTTGTTTTCAAATGTTTCTTAATATATACTGCGATTCCTCTCTTTTTCTGATCAGCTAGTGACGTGTATAGTGTTCCTTTGGTTTTCTAGTAGTTTTTGATGTTGTTTCTTAATATGAACTTCTTGCAAAATTATAATGTCCATCTCCTGTTTTTGCAGTTTTGTAAACGTGTGTGTTCTTCTGTTTGGTGCATTTAGTCCATTTATATTGATCGAGGTCATTTTTATTTTTTTATTTTTTTATAGATACAAAAAATTTTCATTTCTATTTACATCGGATATGCAGTGTTTATACATATATACATAAAGTTACTTGGTGTCACTTTTACCATTTGTTATTATTTATTTAACACACCTTTTACTCCTGTTTTTGGTTTTTTTTCGTTCATCCATTCGTACCACCTTTCCCACACAGTATAGTAATCTGAGTTTTCATAATTATTTATTTCATAGGTTAATTTGCTCATCTCTGCACACTCTAATACCTTCCTAAGTATAAGTTCTTCTGGTGGCAGGGTTTTTTCCTTCCAGTATTGGGCATAGGCCAACCTAGCAGCTGTAGTTATATGAATCATTAAGTGGGTCTTTATTTTTCCAAGTCTCTTCTTCACTATTCCCAGGAGAAATAGTTCCGGTATCAACTCTACTTCTTCTCTAATTATTTCTTGTACCCATCTCCCAATTTTGGTCCAATATTTTTTCGCTTTGGGGCACGTCCACCACATGTGAAAGAAGGTGCCCTGACCGTGGCCACATTTCCAACAATTTGGGGACATGTTAGGGAACATCTTCAATAGTCTAGCAGGCGCTAAGTACCACCTATGGAGCATTTTATAGTGATTCTCCTTATATGATGCAGCTCTAGTCAATTTATAATTTTTATTCCACGCCTCTTCCCATTCATTAAAATTTAAATTATATCCAATATTCTTTTCCCAAACACTCAGTTGATTTTTGGCTATGGCCTCGGCTCTATCTTGATCTAATAAATAATTATAAAATTTAGCTAGGACTTTTTTTTCGTTTCCCATCAAAATTTTATCCAATCCATTGTATCCTAATTCTAAACCGTATTCTTCCTTATCTTTCTGGTATCTTGACTTTATTTGTAAATATGTCCACCAATCTAAATTTATGCCTTGGTCTCTCAGATCTTCATTTGATTTAAGATTTCCTCCTCCATCTAAAATGTCATTATATCTACAAATTTTTTCCATCCCCCATCTGTTTGGGTGGATCAAGGCCTCCATCGTAGAGAGCCATTTTGGAACTTTATTGTAATATCTCTGTCTAATTTCAATCCACGTTTGTATTAGTGAGTCTCTAATTTTATGTCTACGGAAATGTGTTCTTTTTTTTGTATCTATGTCCCATAAATATAAGTGCCATCCTTTCTGTAAGTTGTGACCTTCTAACGCTAAAATTCTCTTATTTTCCAAAGTGGCCCACTCCCTTATCCATACTAACTTGGAGGCCCTAAAATATGTTTCCCAATTCGGGAGGCCAAATCCTCCCATATTTCTTTTCCCCATATTTCTTTTCACTTTAAGTGAAATCCTCGATTTTTGCCCTCCCATACAAATTCCCTAATGTTTTTATTTAATTCTAAGAAAATTTTTTTATCCAAATTCACTGGTATATTTTGGTATAAGAATAAAATTTTGGGGAGGATGTTCATTTTGATCGCAGCTATCTTACCTATAAGTGACAATTTGATTTTCTTCCATCTGTTCAAATCTTGTTTTATTTTTTGAAGTAGGGGAGTATATTTATTTTATTTTATTTATTTTATTTATTTATTTCAATTTATATACCGCCCTATAATTATCATCTTTTAGGGATGAACACCTTGCAGTTATCCAAATTCCGAGGTATTTTATTTTCTTGACAACCTGTAGTCCCAGCATTCCTTCTATCTCCTGTTTCTGTGTCTCAGTTACATTCTTAGTTAATATTTTGGTTTTGGTTTTATTCAATTTAAAACCTGCCACTACTCCGTATTTATCCAATTCCTCTAATACTTTTGGTCCCGATTCTAATGGATCTTCTAATATTAGGGCCACGTCATGTGCAAATGCTTGTGTTTTATAAACCTCCTTCCTAATCTTTAGGCCTTTGATCTCCTCGTTTTTCCTAATTTTTTGTAACAAGACTTCTAAGGCCAAAATAAATAATAGCGGAGATAGGGGGCATCCCTGTCTTACCCCCTTCCTGATCTGAAATATTCTTGTCCTATCTCCATTTACCAGGATGCTCGCCCTTTGATTGTCATATATAGTTTTAATCATTTTTTCATAATTTATTCCAAATCCCATTATTCTAATTTGTTTAATCATAAAATTCCAATTTAAATTATCGAATGCCTTTTGGGCATCCAAAAATATTAAGGCCATCTGTTTTTCCAAATGTTCCTCATAGTACTCTAGTGTATCTAATATTGTTCTCAAATTATCTCTTATTTGTCTCCCTGGGAGGAATCCATTTTGATCTTTATATATCCAAGCATTTAGTATTTTTTTTGTTCTTTCCGCCATTATAGTCATAAATAATTTATAGTCGGTGTTCAAAAGAGAAGTAGGCCTATAATTCTGAATTTGTTTTTGGTCAGCACCTTCCTTCGGCAAGAGTGTAACATGCGCTTCCCTCCCCGAATCCGGAATTTTTGATTGCCTCAGTGCCTCATTAAAAATTTCAAGTAACTTTGGATGTAGAATTTCTTCAAGTTTTTTATATATTTCCCTGGGAACCCATCAGGACCTGGCGATTTATTATTCTTAAGTTTTGAAAGGGCTGTTTTAAGTTCTTCAATTGTTATTTCCCTGTTAAGCATCTCCCTCTCTTCCTTGGCTATTTGTGGGAGCTCTGCATTTTTCAAGTATTGCTCTATTTCTTCTTCTGGGACCTTCTCTGCTTTATATAGGGTTTCATAGTACTCCCTCGCTCTTTCTAATTTATCATCTTCTTCGTTTAAGAGGTTACCCTCTGAGTCTTCTAGTGTTTGAATCATCCCTTTTTCATTTTCCTTTTTTAATTTGTAGGCCAACCACCTGCCTGTCTTGTTGGAGTTCTCAAAGTAGTATTGTTTTGTTCTTTTTAATTTTTGTGCTAATTCTTCTTGTTCTAAAATATTTAATTTATGCCTCCACATCAGCCAATTTTCTTTTGTAGCTTTATCTCCGGGATTTTCTTGGAGCTTTTTTTCTGCTTCTCCTAGATGTTTTAAAAGCTCTCCCAAGGATTTTCTTTTTTCTTTATTTTTGTATGCGCTATATGATATCACAACCCCTCTTAAATAAGCTTTCATCACATCCCATACAATTTCAGGAGATGTTCCTTGATTCCCATTTTCCTTAAAGAAGAACCTTACTTCTTCTTTCAATTTGTCAATACACTCCTTGTCATTCAATAAATTCACATTAAATCTCCATCTCTGATGTTTCCTTCTTTTTGTATTTTTCCATTTTATCTCCAGGGGGTTGTGATCCGCCCAAATATTTGGACTGATCTCTGCTGATGCTATTTCTGCTCCAAGCTTCGTAGTGACCCAAGCCATATCTATTCTCGACCAAGACTTTTGTGGGTTGGAGTAAAATGTGTACTGTCTATCGTTTGGGTGTAAGATTTGCCATATATCAATTAGATTCAATTCTTCAACTAAGTCAAAAAATGCTCTTGGTAACTTTGCTCTTTTATTTTTATTTATTTTATTACTTTTATAATCTTTGTCTGGGTCCACAATTCCATTAAAATCACCTATTAAGCAAATTTCATCGTATTCCATTTTTCCCAATTGCTCGTGGAGTTTTTTAAAATATTCTCCCTGTTTTTTGTTTGGAACATAAATGCCCACTAATAATACTTTAGAATTACCTCTCATTATTTCAATCATAAGGGTTCTTCCCTTTGTATCCTTGTATTTTAAATCTGATTCAATCCCTTTTTTAACATAGATTACTATCCCCCCCTTTTTTTCTCTGCTAACGAGGTAAATGTTTTACCAAATTTTTTATACTCTAAACAATTACCCCCATCCTTTTTTACATGAACTTCTTGTAAACAAATTATATCTACATTTTGTTTTGCTAATTTTGTAAGTGTTAATTTCATTTTTTTCTTGTCGTTCAGTCCATTGACATTTACTGATATTAATCTCAAATCATTCATTCCTGTTTTTTTTATTGTTTGTTAGATGGCAGAATTGATCGCAGAGGTGCTCCAACAGGATAAACAAGAGATTATTAGAGAATTGGATGAGGTCTATCGTGTCCAAACAAATTATGCAAGAAGAAATAGATTACCTAGAGAAGTCCACATCCGGTTCGCAAGAAAGAAAGTAAGAGATATATTATATAACATAGCCAGAGAAGAACCAATAACATATGGAGGAAAGGAAGTGATCATTCTGAAACAGGTGCCAAGAAGGGTGAGAGAGGCAAGAAAGGAATATAGATTTTTAGCAGTGCAATTGAATAAAAGAAATATTCTATTTAAATGGCTTCTTCCGGAAGGGATGTTAATCACTTGGCAGGGGAGAAAAATAAAAATCGACAGTCTGAACACAGCGCAAGATTTTCTCGACCAATTAAGGGGAGCAGAGGAAGAACAAAGTAGCAAGGAGGAGATAGAATCAACAAATCCAGTAGAGGAGACTCCGCATCAACAGAACAACAAGGAAGGAATCTCAGAAGAGAAGAAGACAGAAGAAGAGGAAGCTAAGAAGAAGAAAACAAGATCAGTAAGAGCCGTAAGAAACAAATAGAATCTAAGAACCGGAAGGGGAAGGGGAGGAAAGAAAAAAAAAACACTAACAAATGATCGAGGTCATTTTTAATTCACGTTCCATTCTTGTTTTCTATCTGTTCATTGTTCTTAGTCTTCTTGTGTTTCTTGTAATTACTTGTGTTTTTTCCCTCGCTCCCTCTCTTTCAATTCTTTCTCTCTCCAATCTTCTTTCTTCCTCTTGCTCTCTTTCTACTTCTTTTGTTCGGTGTTCCTCCTGGCTCTTATTTTCTAATTCTTCTCTGCTCTCCTGTTCCTCTTCTAACACAAAATGCTGGTCAAAAAAATCTTGTGCTTTTTCCAAACTGTCAATCTTGTACTTCTTTTCTTGCCAGGAAATCAGTAGCCCTTCCAGTATCAGCCAACGGAACATTATTTTATATTTGTTTAGCTGTGACGTTAAGAAGTTGTAGTTTTTCCTTTGATCTCTTATCCTTTTTGGGATTTGCTTGAGAGTCATTACTTCCTTTCCCTTATATATGATTGCCTCTTCTCTCATCTTCCTATAAACATCTTTTTTTATGGCTTTTTTTGTAAATCTAATATGTATCTCCTTAGGCAGCTTGTGCCTGCATGCATAATTTGTGTGGACTCTGTAGATTTCATCTATGTCTCTTCGAACGACTTCTTTATTTTTCTGGGTTGCTTCTGCTAATATCCCTGTCATTAATTCTCCTAAATCTTCAACTTTTTGTTCCTCTACATTCTGGAACCTGAGGTAAAAAGACGCTTTCTCCATCTCTAAGTATGTTAATGACTTTTCCAGTTCTTTATTTATTGACATTTGGTTTTGCTCCATCCTTCCCATTCTCTTGTCCGTTTGTTCCATTTTTATCTCCACTTTCTGGATCCTTTGCTCATTTTCCTCAATATTCTGCTGTATTTTTCCAATCTTATCATCCATTTTCTTGATGTTATCTTTTATTTCTCCCATGTCTATCCTCAATTCTTCATGATTCTTTCTTGTTTCTTCATGGTTATTTGCTATGGACTCTTGAGTTTTATTCATTCCTTCTTGTATCATTGCTAGAATCGATTGGATATTTTGCATATTGAAAGTGGAGGTTGTCTTTTCTTTCTCTGCTCCTAACATAGTGTCAACTGACCTTTGCTGTGCAGGAGATGCTGAAAGTGTCATTTGATTTGGGGCTATTTTCTTATTTATCTTAGTAATCGTTGATGACCCTGTGGTTGCCATTTATACTCTTTATATCACTCTTTTCCAAAATTTCATATACTAGTTTACTGTTGAGATCTTTGTGTTTCTATATCTATATTAATATTTAATTTATAAGGATCCTAAGATAATAACCAATAGGAATAATATTTTAACTATATCTATATTAATACTCTTGTCTCCTTAATAGATAAGTTTCTTTAGTGTATAATTCTATTTCTCTATCACACAATATTTCTATATAAATTTCCGTATACTTATTAGCAGTTTTAAATATATTCTAAATTTCAACTTTTCAATATCCTTATGTAAGGGAAAAGAAAAATAAAGGGAGGGGGGAATGAGGGAAAAATTTAAAGTTTCAACAATTCATTAGTTTGTTCTTACTATGATTGATTACTATACTTGATATATTTAATACAATATATATAATAAATCTAAGTTAATGAATATATAATTCTAGACGTGTAAGATATAAAACTGGATAATTAGGTAAATCACTGTGTTAGGGTGTGTGTGCAAGTGTGTGTTGCTTTTGCAACGAGCAGAGCAAAAACACACAGGGAAGGAGAGTAACGTGCAGCTCGGGTGAAAAATAGTTTATATACAAAGTGATAAACAGTCTCGGTTTAGTTAAATCAGTCCAGGATCATAACCAGTAATATCAGTCCAGCAATACTACCTTCTCTTACTAAAGTAAACAGATTTCAGTAAGCTTTTGGTATACAGTACCAGATAATGTGGAGTCCAATAACAGCCCAGTCCAACGCCTCCACGGAGTATCTAACAATCAAAGTAGTACATAGCACAACAGAGAAAACAGCAAGAATCAGCAGGAAGAAAGAACGCTTCTCTGTGCTGCTATTTAAACACTATAGCCTAATTACATGGTTCAGCAAACCCTGATTACATGGCTCAGTTGTTCTTAAAGGAACAGATATATTGCCTGACCAACAAGTTAGGATCAAGCTACAAGCTACAACCTAATATTCTCCCCATTGGGCAGGCCAATATAAACAATATATACAAAAACAAAAATCCTATATTACACATTGTACATATGGTATTAGTTACATTTTAAATTCGCAATCCAAAGCTCTCACAACAATTAGTGTGTTTAATGGCACCTTGCGCTTTGGTAAAATTATCAACAATATTGTCCTCTGATGCACAATATTCTAATTTAATCATGTTATCCTTAACACATTGCCGAACATTGCCGAACATTCAGATAACGTATATCAGTATATTTAGTCCTTGTCTTTACAGTGAGATTCGTTGCCATTTTAATGGCTGCCTGGTTGTCCTCATAAACCGTGATAGGATAGTCCATTTTGAATCCAATGTCCTCCATCAACTGTTTATAGTAAATCAGTTCAGTACATGTAAGTGATAGACAAGAAAACTCCGCTTCCATGGTAGACAAACTGATGTGTTTCTGGCGGATTGATCTCCACCCAATCAGGCAGTTATCCAACATGATTGCAATTCCGGACGTAGATTTTCTGGCAAAACTGGCATCAGCATATGCCTTTAATATCATATTGTCATTTGGTTCTAAATACATAGAATAGTGCAATGTTCTTTTAAGATACCTAAGAATACATTTTGCAGCCTGCCAATGCCTATCAGTAGGCTCTGAACTATATTGTGCTAGTTGATTAACCCCAAATGCTATATCAGGCTGTGTCCAGTTGCTCAAATACGACAAACTGCCTATCAATGACTGATACAGTTCCTTACTGAACTGTGGACTCTGCACACTATCCTGCTGGAATTCTTGTGCCATTGGAGTTTTGGCAGGTTTGCATAACTCCATCCCATATTTCTTTAACAATTTACAGATTTTATCAGATTGTGAAATCTTAAATCCTCTAGATGTTTTCAGGATATCCAGCCCTAGATAATGCCGTATATGTCCCAAATTTCTAAGTCTAAACTTTGTTTGCAATTGACCGATAATCTCTCTGGCCTCAGCGTCAGTTCTGGTAATCATGGCAATGTCGTCTGTGAAGAGTAACAGGAATGAAACACATCCATCCTGTTCTTTCTTAAACAGACATATATCTGCTACGCCCTCATAGAACCCAATGTTATGTAATTCCTGCACTGTACATTGGTTCCACTCGTAACCTGATTGCCTTAAACCATATAGGCTTTTTTGTAGCCTCCAACACTCAGTGCTATCCTGTGTATTATAACCTGAAGGTTTCTTCATATATATTGTATGCATCAACAGAGCGTTCAAGTAAGCCGTTTCTACATCTATGTGAGTGATAGAGCATTTATTTCTAGCTGCCCAAACCAGCATCGTTCTCAAAGTGCTCGCTTGTAAACTTGGAGCAAAAACCTCATCATAGTCTCTATCTGTCTGTGAGAACCCTTGTGCAACAAGCCGAGCTTTATGGGTTACTACCCCATCTACACTTTTCTTTAACTTGTAGACCCACCTACAGCCTATAAGTTTCTCATTTGGTGGTTTTCTTACAACTTCATAGACACCAAGCCTCTTCAATGAATTAATTTCTCTATTCATCGCCTCTTGCCAGGCTTTTTGCTCTTTTTCAGGATACAATTTTATATCATGGTAACTTGATTGTTCAACTCTCCCACTGTCAAAATCACCTCTCACCCCTCGCTGCTGCTTCTAATCTGCACCTTCTCTGATCTCTCTCTCCACACTCACAGTTCTAATCCCAAACGCTTTCTTCTATGAAATCAGTTGTTTTATAATCCACAACTCTTTTTTTATTATTATTTATTTAAATCAATACAACAGAATAAATAATCAGAAAATGATCGCGACAGGAATTTTACATGATATTTACACTTTATACAATATTTAAACTTCAATCAGATTTAACATACATTGAACATAATCCTGGTTATACTTGACCTTTTGAGAATTTGTTATTCAACCAAGCGTACCATTTGTCCCAACATTGGAAATATACGGAATCCTTTTGATCTCTCAATGCTTTAGTCAGTCTGTTGGCTTCCGCATAGTCCATGATTTTCTCCAAAATCGAGTCTTCAGCCGGCAGGTCTTTCCCCTTCCAATGTTAGGCGAAGCATATTCTTGCTGAAGTGGTGATAAATACACACAAACACCATATATTTATACCTAAATTGTCCGGCCTAATATTCAGTAAATAATACTCTGGTTTCAGAATTAAATTATATCCTGTAATTTCCAAGATCCATGACTGTATGTTTTTCCAGAATTCGGTAGTCCTGGAACAAGTCCACCACACATGGAAGTAGGTGCCAATCTCCCCACACTTCCAACAATTTGGGGAGAGGTTTGAATACATTTTGGAGAGACGAGCAGGAGGGAGATGCCATTTATACAGCATCTTGTACACATTTTCTTTATAAGAGGTTGCCCACAGAAATTTCGTAAGTTTAAGCCAGATTTCTTCCCATTTTGCCATGTCAATTGAATAACCGATATTTCTCCCCCAGGCAATCATTGAGTCTTTAACTATTTCGTCCCCTATCCAGTGGTCTATTAAAAGTTTGTATATCCTTGATAACATTTTATCCTCTTTTCCTAAGATGATGTTGTCCAAATCATGCTGGTTCAAATTAATGCCATCTTGTTCCCTATCTTTTTTATATTTCGAGCAAATTTGGGCATAAGCCCATCAGTCCAATTGCCTTCCCTGCAACTCCAACTCATTTCTTGTTTTCAGACAACCATGGGGATCCAAAAGCTCCCGGTAGGAGAGGTGATTTTCTTTGTTATATAGGGGCCTATACATTATGGCTTCGAGTGGGACCAGCAAAGAGGGGATTGAAGAGTAAAATTTACCCTTGATTTTCCTCTAGGATTCAATTAGTATATTCCTCACATAATGTCCTGCAAAGCACCTGTACTTTGGGACTTTGTTTTGCCAAAGAAAATAATGCCAGCCTTGATGTAGCCCCTCACCTTCCAAGATCAGCAACCTCCTTCTTCTCAACAATATCCAATCCCTGATCCAAACTAAATTTGTGGCCTGATAGTAATATTCCCATTTTGGGACCCCGAATCCCCCTCTTTCTTTCAACTCTTGAAGCATTTTAAGTTTGATCAAGGGCATATTGATTTAGCTTTTTAAAAAAATTATTATCCAATCTAGCTGGTGCTGTGTAAAATAGGTATGTCCATTTTGGAAGTATGTAAGCTTTTATAATTGCTATTCTGCCTAATAGTGATATCTGCATGTTCTTCCACTTCTCTAGATCCTGTCCTGTTTTCTGGAGTAGGTTCAGATAGTTGTCTTCTTTGATTGTAGAGTATTTAGCTGTTAATGTAATACCTAAATATTTTAATTTATTAACAATTTGAAACCCCAAGTTCGCTTCTAATTCTTTCCCTTGCTTTAATGTCAGATTTTTAGTAATAAATTTAGTTTTTTCCCTATTGACTTTTAATCCCGCCATTTTACCATATTTTTCTATTTCCTGAATCAGGCTCGGTCCCGATATCATAGGGTCTTCTAATATAAATACTAGATCGTCAGCGTAAGCTTGCACTTTATATTGTTGGTTTTGGATATGAAGTCCTTTTATCCCCGTATTACGTCTGATTTCCCTCAGTAAAGGTTCTAATGACAGGATGAATAACAACGGAGAAAGCGGACACCGTTGTCTAGTTCCTTTCTCAATATCAATTTGACCAGATACATCACCATTAATTGAGATTTTAGTAGTTTGCTTCGAATAAATTGTGTGGATTGCCCGAATAAACCTTTCTCCAAATTGCATATATTGTAATAAACCTATTAAAAAGCTCCAGCTCACGCGATCAAAGGCCTTATGTGCATCCATGAAAACCAGGGTCATTTGTTTATCGATATGGGTTTCGTAGTATTCCAGAACATTCATAACTGTTCTTACGTTATCTCTAATCTGTCTGCCTGGTAAAAAGCCATTTTGGTCTTCATGTATAAATTGATTAAGAAAACCTTTAAGTCTCTCTGCTAAAACTGCTGCGAATAATTTATAATCTAGATTAAGAAGCGAGATGGGTCTATAATTCTGGATCTGTGATAAGTCACTGTCATCCTTCGGCAAAAGAATTATTAATGCTTCTGACCAAGATTTTGGAGTCGGTCCCTCCCGAATCACCCCATTAAATAACTCAGTCATATATGTACCTAGAACTTCCCAAAGTACTTTATAATATTCAGTCGGTAAACCATCTGTACCGGAGTTTTACCCTGTCCTTGGTTTTCCCATAACCCTTTCGTTTTCCCCCTCCGTAATTTCCCCATCCAATATTTCCCTAGATATATCTGGTATTTTGGGTAGGTCAGATTCCTCTAAGTATTTCCTTATTTCCTGCTCAGATTTATCTTCCTTGCAATATAGGTTAGTGTAAAATTCCTGTGCAATTATTTTCTTCCCTTCTTCCCCTGTAATCCAATTCCATTCCCATCTCTCAAGTTATGAATTCTATTCTTTTCCTTTTCTTTATTTAGTCGGTAAGTGAGCCACCTCCCTTGTTTATTTGCTTTTTCAAAGTGTCTTTGTTTCATCCACCTTATTTTTTTCTCCAAATCCTGTTGGTCTAATAAGTTAATTTGGTGTCGTGCTAATTTCAAGTTCATTTTGAATCCTATATTATTTGGGTCCTGCTGTAACATAGACTCACTCCTTGCCAGGTCATCCAATAGTTTATTGCGCTCAGCCCTTTCCTTCTTCCGTTTCACGGCAATGTAATTTATCACCAAGCTGCGAAACACTGCCTTCGCTGTGTCCCATACATTGAAGAAGCTTGCACCCTCCTTATTGTTTTCCTGGAAGAAAAACCCCATCTCCTTCTTTAAATGGTTTAAGAATAGTTCATCTTTAAAAATCCTTACATCCAATCTCCACTTAGGCTTTATTTTCAGGCTTCCCCATGTTATCAGGTCGGTTTTCTCATCGTCCTCTTCACTCTCCAACAAATCAATGGAGATTATCCCAGGGTGTATAGAAAGGCCTGTCTCCTTGTTCGTCACGTTATGAGGGCTTTGTCCCAGCTGCGATACGCCTTTGGTCTTCTCTGGGGTTGGTTGACCTCGAGGTTTTCCACTGGACGTTGGTATCCTGGAACTGCCCAGCTGGACTGGTGGCAACGGACACTCCAGAGCCCTATGGCCCATTTGGTTACCACGGAAACACTGCAGAATTCGCCATGTGGAGTCGGTTATCCAAGGACTGGCTCCTCCCTTCCTGCCATTCTCTCAAGACCTGGTCTATCAGGTTGACGGCAATTGGAACTTGAGCTGACATCACTTCGCACCCAGAATTCACGTAGCCCAACGTCCAAATCAATAGCCGCCTTACACCATTCGGACAGTCAGGGTGGCAGTCCTCGATATACACAGGCCTGCCGCAACTCACGGTCCAATCCAAGATGGAACTGGTGAACCAACATGTGTTCAGGCCATCCCCGTACTCTCCCTGCCAACTGCCGGAAGTCCTTTACGTATTCCTTTGCTGGGTGACCCCGTTGTTTTAAAGCCACGAGTTCCCCCTCTGCCACCTGAGTCCTAGTGTCATCTTCAAATCGTACTCTGAGAGCGTCCAGGAGGAGTCCAACATTGTTGAGTTCTCGGGCATGATCATTATGCAAATCTGCCACCCAGTCAGCAGCCTCCCCTGTCAGAGTCATTGTGATGGCCACCACCATAGACCATTGAGTGAGGTACAACTGGCCATAAAGGTCAATATAGCTAAGCACCTGGCTTAGGAAAAGAGCCACCCGATCAGGGTTACCATCGAAGGTGGTTTGTAATGGGGGTGGCCCCCATACTGGGTAAGAGCCCCACATCCCTGGCTGCCCCAGCAAGCTGTGAGGGGCCTGAATGGGGCCACTTGGGGCCCTGGAGCTAGCTGCCTGTCCTGGAGCCGAACGGAGCGAGCCAGGCCCCGTGACTGTTGCTCCCATGGATTGACCCGTTGGCTGGGGTGTGGTGGACAGCCGCGACAATCCTACCTTCAACTTGGGGCTGGCTAACCGAAACCTCGTCTCCTGTCCTGTAAAGGGAGGGCACCAGCTGGTGTTCGATTCAGTCTCTGTCAACCACGGTTGCCATGACTGTGCATCACGGAAGCTAGCATCTCCAAAGTGCTCCCGGAGCACTTCAAGGGTGGATTGCCCCACTCCCATCAAGTAGCTCCACTCTCCATCATCATCATCAACCCAACGCCTCTCCCTCCATCAACAAAACCATTCACTGTATGGCAGCGATGTTGGGTCCTTGCGAGCATGTGGGGGAGCAACCAAAGTGGGGCTTTGCCACCATTCCCCCAATTCTGTCTGGCTGTCCACACTGCTTGCCAGCCCAGACTCTCTGGGCTCTTCACCCTGACTGCAGCTTCGTCTCCATTCCTTCGGTTGGACCGCAGGCTGGCTTTCTCTCAGGGCTTCCTCTACGGTGGGTGACAGCCCTCCTCCTCCTCCAGATCCGGCGAAGCGGTGGCTGCCTCCATGCCCTCCGCCATCCATAGTCCACACAACAGTAAAGGTGCACCAATTTCCTCTCAGACATTCTGAGCAAGATGCAAGCAAAACACAGCAACTTCAGTTCAGCTCTTTCATGTATGCTGGTTTATTCACGTCGGCTTCTAGCTCATGCTGCGATTCGCTCGGGTGAACAAAATCGACGCTATGATTCTGTGGTGAACAGCATTTTAAATAGCCCACCTGTGAATTGCCTCCATCCCCTCATTAAATACCATGCCCCAGCTGGTATCACTACGCCCCTCTCCTTTCTCCACTGGCGTGCTGGGCGGCGGGGAGCGCCGGCGTGCTTCTCCACGTTGTTCCAGGAAATGTCCTACACCCGGCACACCTGACACCTCCACCCCACACCCCGCACATGACCTGCACCCACCACCACCATTACCCTGTGTGTGTATGTATGTACGTCGTTCGTTGCCGTCATCGCGCTGTAGCATGTTGAGCGTGCTGCGAGGCTCAACATCTGGATTGGGTCAGTACCTTCTTTCATGATGACTGTAATGTATGTCTCTCTCCATGAGATGGGCATTTTTGCTTCCAACAGTACCTCACTGTACAAATCAAGAGTATTGGTTCCAATATTTCCCCCATTTTTTTGTAAAATTCACCTGGTAACCCATCAGGTCCTGGAGTTTTATTATTTTTTTGCCTATGGATTGCTTCTGTTAATTCTTCCAAATTCTTCCAAAGAGATCCTGGGCATACCTTCCTCTTGTAAATAAGTATTTATTTTTTCCATCTCCACTTCCTCTTGATTATACAAGTTTTCAAAATATTCTAATGTAACCCTTCTAATTTCTTCCTTGCTATTTTGTAAGTTGCCCACTCATTTTGGTAGATTATCCTGCTTTCTCTTTCTTTCTTAAGTTTATATGCCAGCCACCTCTCTGGTTTATTTGCATTTTCAAATTGATACTGTTTCATATATTTAATCTTTTTAATATGGTCTATTTGTTCAATTAAATTTAGTTCATGGTTAACTGAATATTAATTCTTCTTTAATCTAGAGGTCACCTAGATTTAATTGAAATTTATTTATTTTCTAGATACTCTAATTTCTTCAATAGTATATCCTGCTGTTGCTTTTTTCCCTTGTTCCTCATCAATGTATATGCTAATGTTATTCCTCCCATAAATACCTTTAGTGTATCCCATAAATTCTGCAATGATGTATGATGTTTTTTATTTATGTCAAGGAATAAAATCAGCTCTTTTTCTATTTTCTTTAAATATTCCTCTTCCTGTAATATTTGCATATTTAGAGTCCATCTCCTAGGTTTCCTTTTTTGGCCTTTCCAGGTTATTCTCAGGGTTATGGTCTGCCCAATCATTGGGGAGAATTTCTATATTTTCAATTTCTTTAATTATTTCTTTATTTGTCCATACCGTATCTAGTATTGAAAAGGAATCGTGTGGATTAGAATAGAAAGTGATTTTTTTTTCTTTGGGATTTAATAATCTCCATACCTCATTCAGATTCAGTTCTTCAGCCATATTAAAAAACATTTTCAGCATTCCTCTTTTTTTGTTTTTTGTTTATTACAAATATAATTTCTTATATCTATTATTCCATTATAATCACCCACTATACATATACTTTGATAGTCCGCCTCAGTAATCATATCGTGCAGTTTCCTATAAAATTCTTTGTTTTTTGTTGGGAGCGTAAATATTAATTAATAACTTCTTAGTTTCTCCTCTTATCACTTCAATCAAAAGTACTCTTCCTTTGGGATCCTCATAGATCACTTTAGCTATTATTTCTTTTCTGATATAAGCCACTACCCCTCTTTTCCTTTTTTCTGATAGTGCTGCAAACAAGTTCCCTAATTTGTCATATTCCAGGTATTTCTTATCTTGTTTTCTTATATGTACCTCTTGGAGACATATTACATTTGCATTCTGTTTCATTAATTTTGAAAGTATCTTTTTCCTTTTTGTCTGATCATTCAGTCCATTTATGTTTATTGATAGTAGTTGGGTTCTTTTCTCTATTTTCTTATTTGTCTGTCGGTCTCTGATTTCTGGTTGTCCTAATAATTCTTTGTGGTCTGATCCTAATTTCCTTTCCTTCATCTCAGTTTTCCATTATCATCCTAGTTCTTTCTTCCATTTCCTCACTTCCAGATCCTTGTATTTATTCTTCTTTACTAAGTATCTCCAATTGCTCTCTACTGCTTGAGCTTTCCTCCACCCCTGTCAATTGATCGAATAGTTCTTGGGCTTTGTCCAAATTGTCAGTTTTAATTTTTCCCCCTGTCAAGTTATTATCATTCCTTCTGGGATGATCCACCTAAATAAACTTTTCTTTGTATTCAGTAGTGATGCCAGGAACCTATAATCCTGTTGTGACCCAGGCCCAAGTAAGTAGTAGGAAAATCAGTCAGTGAAAAAACAAACAAACTTTATTCGAACAGCTGAGAATTACTTCATTCCCAGGGTCATTCAACTAAATTAAAGCAAATTCCTCCCAACACAAATTCTTCAGTCCTATCGCAAACCTTGTCCAATTAGGCAAACTGCCAAAGGCCTTCCTTGGCAAACGTTCAGAAGTCCCAGATACAAAAATAAATACAAAATGTAGATGAAGAAGACAAAGCTACCAACGTTGTTTTCCGCCAAAGCCCAAACGCCGTTGCTGGTCAGTTTTAAGCCTCATGGGAGGGGCCAATCATCTCTTGGCCCTACTCCTGAGTTGTCCTCTTTGCTTGAGCTGTTCTTGCCTTCTGGCAGCTCTTCTCATGCGTGCATTAGGAACAGGCTCCTCCTGTTCCTCTGTCTCACTCCTATCAGGCTCTGGAGGCTCTGGAGGCTGCACCCCACTCCCCGATGGCCCTGGCCCCATCTCTACCTCTGATGCAGAGCCTTCCCCAGCCTCCAGGACTGGCCCATGTTCTTCCTCAGCCTCATTGCTGTCTGACTCCGCTGCCAGCTCCGCAGGCTGGCAGCGTACAAATCTAATATGTACCTCTCTTGGGAAGTGGTGAGGTCTTGCATAATTAGTTTGAACTTAGTATATCTCATCAAATTCATTCCTTTTTTAAAATAAACTTTATTGATTTCAAACAAAAAATGTATAAAATTTGTCCATGCTGTTTACATCAGAGGAGCAGAGTTCATTACATATTTACAATAATCACATAGGTATCTCTTGGTAACTATCTCTTATCATATCACTACCTTTTTAAATTCCCTTTTTCATTTTCTCATTTATCCATTTATACCATCTTTCCCAGACAGAATAGAAAACTGAGTTATTTTCATCATTAATTTCATATGTTAACTTGCACATCTCTGCGCAATCCAATATTTTCTTAATTATATAATTTTCTGGTGGCAGATCTTTCTCTTTCCAGTGTTGTGCAAATGCCAACCTGGCCGTTGTTATAATGTGTGTCAATAAATATCTCTTGTCCTTTCCAAGCGCCCTCATCCCCATTCCCAGGAGAAATAATTCTGGTTTCATAACAATATCTTCCTCTAGTATTTCCTGTGCCCAATTCCAGATTTTTTTCCAATATTTTTTCGCTTGGGGGCAAGACCACCACAGGTGAAAGAAGGTGCCCTGTTCATGACCACACTTCCAACAATTAGGGTGTATATTTGGATATATCTTGGCGGGGTCTAAGTGCCATCTGTGCAGCATTTTAAAATGATTTTCTTTATAAATTACTGCCCTTGTTAATTTATAATTCTTATTCCAAGTCTCTTCCCACTCATTTAGATTTATTTCATGTTCAAAATTTTTTTCCCAGGCGCTCATTTGTTTTTTCATTAAATCTTCTGTACTATCCTCCTCCAATACATAATCATATATTTTGGCCAGAATCTTTTTTCCTGTTCCCATCATCACCTTGTCAAATCCATTTTGTCCTAGATCAATACCATATTTTTCTTTCTCTTGCTGGTATCTAGACTTTATTTGTGTGTATGTCCACCAGTCTAAATTTATTCCTATATCTTTCAATTCTTCGTTTGATTTAAGAACTCCTTCTCTATCTAGGACCTCTTTGTATCTATAGACCCTTTCCATCCCCCGTCTGTTGGGGTGGATCAAGGCTTCTATTGTTTTTTTGTTTTTTTTATTGAAAAAGTTTTACAATACAAAAATTTTTCCCCCTTTTTCACCCCTCCCCCACCCCCACCCTCCCATCCCCCCCAATCTCCCCCTAACCCCCCCTCCCTCCCCATCCCACCCCTGACTTCCGCTACACATTTAAAGAAAAAAACCAACAAGAATTTGTAACGATAAGAAAAGCAAATACTATTATATATTCAATTCTAAATTTAGAGGAAGAGAAAAGAAAGAAAGAAAAGAATTAAGAAGATAAAAATAAAATTAAAAAAAGCCCATAAACATAGATATTTATCTAAAATTAACAATATTATAATAAGAAAAACACCCAGAAAAAAATAACCATTATAATATTTAACCCAAAGAAAAAAAAACATTACTAACATTACTAATCATATGCCATACACTGTCCCCCAAAAATTATATATCCTACTTATTCATATTAAGTAATATCAAATAGTTTAATCTCAGCTATTTAATCCCCTTAATTCAAGAACACAAAACCCCCCTAAAGAAAAGAACATAGAACATACAATACAATATAATTACATATATTGTTATAATTTTCCATAACTCGAATTTCAATCTTCTCTTCATCCTGATTGAAGTTAAATCTTCTTTCTTCACATATGTCCAATTCCAATAAGCTTCATCTTCTATCTGCCCCCATCAATAAAATAAAGCATTCCATATAAACCCCCGTGTGACTTTATATAGATAGCATCCAACCACGAAGATATTCACACCTCTAGATAGGATCATTCAGACTAATGTATTCTATTTCAAACAAGAAGAAACCCAATGCAGCTCCGCCAAGCCTTAAGAACAAGAAAAATCAAAAAAAGAAAAAAATCCTAGAAACTGCATTCCCAGATGTTCTTATAAAACTGTTTCAAATCCTGCCACCCTTTGTTGTTCACTCCTTCTGGTTGCGAGATGTTTTCATTTCCATTCTTTCCTCTTGGATGATAAATTCCAAAAAAAAAAAACCTATAATAGGGTAATCACAGAACGCTGCTACTATTGCAGCGATCTGTTAAACTTACTCAGGATGTTGAATCCAATTCAAAGTAATAAAAATTTTATAAGTCTCCAATTCAGGATGAGGACTTTATAGTCCATAAATCCAATTCAGTATAAACTTTGAGAATTTTATAACCATTTTCCGAAGTTATCCATACTTTCTGATAACAACTGTATCTGGTGGAGAATTTCACGACACTCATTAGTGATCGCTTGAATTTCCTCATTAAATTCTGGTTCCTGTTCAACATCACCACCCTTTCCTTGCGGAGCGTTGGACCTCTGCTGCTGTTCATCTTGAGTTATAATATTTTTTAAATCTTGCTCCAGCAGTTCAAGGTCCGGTGCTCCTAGTCTAGGTTCACTAGTATGCTCAATTTTTCCATCTGAAAAATCCATAGTAAAGTCCTCAGAGAAACCAGATTGTACTCCTTGTACTTTTAACATTCTTTGATTCATTCTTTGAGTCTCATCCTTCTGTTTACCTTTTGCAAACTCTCTTTCTTGTTTCTTATTCTTAAGATATTCC
The DNA here is from genome assembly GCA_030761175.1 of Masticophis lateralis. NCBI lineage: Eukaryota > Metazoa > Chordata > Lepidosauria > Squamata > Colubridae > Masticophis > Masticophis lateralis. The sequence continues at coordinate 69,451,684 of JAUDYJ010000003.1, forward strand.
GAAGCTCCCTTAAGGATATTTTTATAAAAATGTTCCGCCTTTCCAATAGTATTCAAACAATATCTCACACCATGATATCTAAAAATTATGCCAGCTGGTAAGTCCCATCTAAATGGGATATTATTTCTCTTCAATTCCTTAGTTAAAAAGGCAAATTCTTTCCTATCCTTTAGAACCTTCGATGGTAACTCTTTAAAGATATTAATTTGTGCCCCTTCTACTTGCATTCTGGCAGAGTAGGACTTTTGTAAGATGTCATCTCTCAGCCTTTTATCAGTAAAGTAAACAACAACATCTCTAGGCAAATTTCTTTGTCTGGCTATTCGTGAGTTGACTCTATAAATTTTCTCTATACAACCAAAAATTATCTCATCTTCTAGCTCTAGTAATTCAGCAAAGACCTTTGCAGAAGTTGCTTTTAAATCTCTCTGGTTTTCTTTAATACCTCTTACCCTGATAGCTGATGCCATAGTTTTGATTTGCAGCATGATAATATCATTCTGTATAGCCTGATTTCGAGTCTCAGATTCCACAAACTTTTCTTGTATTTCTTGAATCTGAAAATCAAATTTACTGCTAATTTCAGTTACTTTCTCCTCCATTTCAATCACCACATTTGAAAGATCTGAAATTACTTTGATAATATTTTGACTTAATTGGTCCTGCTTTCCAGCAATCAAGTCCACAAGATTCTTCTGTGAATTTTTAATTTTGTCAACTACGCTCGGTAGAGAAGTTGTTATAAGATCTTTTAAGTCCCCTTCTGCCAATCCACACAATTGCATCATTTTAACTTTCTTCTTCAGCTGGCTCGTGGGGGAGCCCCCCCTTCCTTTAGTCATCTTTACTTTACTTTAAATTGCCTTACTTTGCTTAACTTTATCTTACTTTACTTTACTTTAATTAAAAGAAGAAAAAAAAATATCCAAAAAAATTCTTCTTACTTTAAGTGCCTTTCCCATTGCAGAGTATTTATTTCAAAGCCTCCATTTTCAGTCGCTCTGACATTTCTTCAAATAAGACCAGTCGCCATCTTAAAGGACTTTCTTAAAAACTTTCACTTCTCTTCCTCTCCTTCCCCCTTCCCCTCTTTCCTCTTCCAGAAAATCAATAAAAAATCAGTAAAAAAATCCATACTTGCTTCGACTTTTCTTCTTTCTTTTTCAGCTTGTTCAATAAACGCTTCAACTGTGGTGTTGCTTCCAGCGTCTGGCTCCGCTAATTAGCGGAGGACTGTCTCGACGCGGAGCATTCTCCGGGGGATATGGAGGGGGCCATCCTTCTGAGCCCTCCCCAGGACAAACGGAGCATTCCTGGGGCGACTCAGGGGGCCCAGCCTCACCCCCAGAAGCTCTGCCTGCTCCTCCCACTGAGAAGCAGGTTGTTCGAGCCGCCTGCCAGCTGTAAGGCGGCTCTGACGCGCCAAGAAGCCGGCGGGCATGGAGAAGCCCGCCGCCAACGAGGAAGGCGCCACCGGAAGTCCCAAGGCCTCTATTGTTGATAGCCAATTTGGAACTTTTGTATAGAATTTTTGCCTAATTTGGGACCATGTTTGCATCAGGGACTCTCTAATTTTATGTCTATAAAAATACGTCTTTTTGTTCTTCTCTATATCCCATAAATGTGAATGCCACCCTCTCTGAAGATCATGTCCCTCCAAGATTAAAATCCTTTGATTTTTGAGGGTGGCCCATTCTTTTATCCAAACCAATTTCGCTGCCTTATGATATAATTCCCAATCTGGGAGACCAAGTCCCCCTACATTTTTTCCCCCTGTAAGGTTTTTAAGGCTATCCTCGGCTTTTTCCCTTTCCACACATATTTCCTGATATTTTTATTTAATTCTATGAAAAATTTGTTATCTAAATTTATAGGGATGGTCTGGAACAAATATAATAATTTAGGTAGAATACATATCTTAATTGAAGCAATCTTACTCAGCAAGGACAGTTGAATTTTTTCCCACCTTTCTAGATCTTATTTTATTTTATTCAATAAAGGTATGTAATTATCTTCCTTTAAAGATGAACATCTTGCAGTAATCCAAATTCCAAGGTAGTTTATTCTTTTAACCACCTGTAAGCCTAATCTTTCTTCAATCTCTCTCTTCTGTATTTCAGTTATATTTTTGATTAATATTTTGGTTTTGTTCTCATTCAATTTAAAATCTGCTACCTCTCCATACCTGCCCAGTTCCTCTAACATTTTTGGGCCGGTTTCCAATGGGTCCTCTAATATCAAAGCCACATCATCCACAAAGGCTTGTATTTTATATGTTTCCTTCCTGATTTTTAATCCTTTAATTTCCTCATTCTTTCTTATCTTCCGTAGCAGAACTTCTAAGGCCAAAATGAATAGTAAAGGTGATAGGGGGCATCCTTGACGTACCCCCTTCCTAATCTGAAATACTTTTGTCCTATCTCCATTAATTAGAATACTGGCTCTTTGGTTATCATAAATAGCTTTAATCATTTTTTCAAAATTTGTTCCAAATCCCATTAATTTAATTTGCGTGGACAAAAACTTCCAATTTAAATTATCGAACGCCTTCTGGGCGTCCAAAAATACTAAGGCCATCTGTCCATCAGGATGTTCTTCATAAAACTCTAGTGTATCTAGCACAATTCTCAAATTGTCTTTGATTTGTCTTCCTGGGAGAAATCCATTCTGGTCCTTATGTATCCAAGAATTTAGTATTTGTTTTAATCTTTCCACAATTACACTCATGAACATTTTATAATCTGTATTTAAAAGGAAAATTGGTCTGTAATTTTAAATTTGTTTTGGATCTGTGCCTTCTTTCAGGAGTAGTGTCACATAGGCCTCCCTCCATGAATCAGGAATCTTTGACCCCCTTAGTGCCTCATTGAAAATTTCCACCAATTTTGGTAATACAAATTCCCCTAGAGTCTTATATATTTCTCCAGGGAATCCATCAGGGCCCGGCAATTTATTATTTTTAAACTCAGAAAGGACCATTTTTACTTCCTCAACTGTTATCTTTCTATTGAGCATCTCCCTTTCTTCTTCTGTAATCTGTGGAAGGCCTTCATCTACCAGGTACTGCTCTATTTTATCTTCTGAAACTTCTTCTTCTTTATATAACATTTCATAATATTCCCTTGCTATTTCTAGCTTATCCTCCTCCTTATTTACCAGATTCCCGTTGGCATCTTCTAATACATGTATTATCCTTTTTCATTTTCTTTTTTGAGTTGGTATGATAACCATCTTCCCGGCTTGTTTGCGTTCTCAAAATAATATTGTCTAGATCTTTTTATTTTATACGCCAAATCGTCTTGATCCATAATATTTAATTTGTGCCTCCACAATAACCAATTTTCTTTCGCTACTTTATCCCTTGGGTTATCTTGGAGTTTTTTTTCCACTATCTCTAACTGTTCTCGATATTCTTCCAAAGACTTTTTCCTGTCTTTATTTTTATACGCACTGTATGATATCACCACCTCTCTGAGATAAGTCTTCCAAGTGTCCCATATTACTGCTCAAGGAGTTTCCTGATTTTCATTAACTTTAAAAAAAAGCTTCAGTTCTTCTTTAAGCTTATCCACACATCTTATATCCTTCAATAATCTTGTGTTCAATCTCCATCTCTGATAGTTTTTCCTCTGTACACCAAACCACTTCATTTCTAATGGGTTGTGGTCCGCCCACACATTTGGTCTAATTTCTACCGTATCAATTTCCGGGCCAAGTTTCCTACTTGCCCATGCCATGTCAATTCTTGACCATGACAACTGTGAATTTGAATAAAATGTATATTGTTTGTCATTAGGATGGGTAACCCACCATAAATCTATCAGATCCAACTCTTCTACTAAATCAAAAAATGTTCTTGGTAATATTGCCCTTTTATTCTTTTTTTATTATTACTTATATAATCTTTTTCTACATCAATTATTCCATTAAAATCCCCTATTATGCATATCTCATCATATTCCATTCTTCCTAATTGCTCCTGCAGTTTTTTAAAGAATTCCCCTTGCTTTTTATTTGGCGCATATACCCCTACCAATAAGACACTCGATTTCCCTCTTTTTAGCTCAACCATTAAGATTCTACCCTTTGCGTCATTATACTTTAATTCCGCCTCAATTCCTTTCTTTACGTACATTACCACCCCACTTTTTTCCTTTTCTGCTAAGGCACTAAAGATTGTCCAAACTTTTTATATTCTAAACATTTAGTTTCTTCTCTTTTTATGTGCACCTCTTGGAGACATATATCTACATTTTGTTTTACCAGCTTAGTTAAAGTTAATTTCCTCTTTTTCTTATCGTTTAGTCCGTTAATATTTAATGATATTAGCTTCCAATCGTGCATTCCTAAAGTTCCTGTTGGGTTTTAGTTTTTGTATGAGATTGTTTGAACAGCTCTTTGTGGTCTTGTCTTTTTCCCTTTGGTTTCTTTGTCTTCTTTTTCTTCAGTCTTTTTTTTTCTCCGAGGTTCCTTCTTTAATGTCTTGTTGGGACAGGGTTTCCTCCTCTGGTGCTGCCGCTTCCAGTTCTTCCCTACTACTTTCTTCTTCCTCTGTCCCTCTCAGCTGGTCCAAAAAGTCTTGAGCTATACTTAGGCTATCAATTTTGACTTTCCTCTCCTGCCACGAGATAAGCATATCTTCTGGTAGGAGCCATCGAAATAATATGTTCCTTTTATTTAACTGGACCTTCTCGTGTGTGATGGTTGGTGCGTTTGGTCTGCCTTGGTCTTGACCGCCAGGTGGTGCCTCTTGTCGGTGATAGATTTCGTTCAGGTGTATCTTGGACCAGTTGGCTTGTTCGTGGAAAATAGCTGTTCTGAATACAATTAATCGGTTATTGTTATCGATGAATTTAAATCCCTTGGTCCCCAGATCATAACCCATGAACCTCAACCGTTTGGATACTTTGTCTCCCTTGCGTCGTAATTGTTTGGGGATGTGTACATCTGCAGTGACTCCGAATACATGCAGGTGTGCTATCTTTGGTTTCTTGCTGTACATTGCTTCGTAAGGTGTTTTATCTATTACACTGGACCATAGTCTATTGAGTGTATAATTGGAATATGTCAGCGCTTCGGCCCAGAACTGTTGGCCTAGCCCAGATTCTTCTAGGGCGCACCTCACCATGGTCTGTAGCGTGGAATTCCTCCATTCTACGACACCATTCTGGAAGGCTGAGAACAGGGAGGAGGTGAAGTGTAGGATGCCCTTTGACCTCAGCCAGCATGAGAATTCCCTTGATAGGAACTCCGAGCCCCGGTTGGTCATTATTTGTTTTATTCTAGTGTTGTTTTGTACCTCTACCCTCTTGTAGAACTCCTTGAATCTCTGGTAAGTCTCGCTTTTGTGCTTTAGGGTGTAGACAAAGCCATAGCGACTATAATCGTCTACTATGGTAAGAAAGAATCTTTTCCCGTGCTTTATTGATGGTCTTAGGGGCCCTACTAGGTCCATGTGTACTAGATCGAATATGTGGTTGGTGGTGCGTGTAGCCCTCTTGGGCCTTGGTGCGGTTTTGAGTTTTGAACATTTACACACCGAGCAGTCGAGGTAGGTTTCACAGTTTTTTATTATGATGCCCTCGGTACAATCTGTCATCTTTTGTATCACTGGGAAGCTGGCATGTCCTAATCTGTGGTGCAGTAGGTGAGCACAGTTATCATGAATATCATGAATGCCTGTGGTGACTTTCCCTGAGTTGTGTGTGTCTTGCTTGCGTGGGCTTGTGTCCTTGTTTATGTCTGCTTCTGTGTTGGTATTGATGCTGGGAGTGTCTGTGCTTTCTGTATATAGGTAAGGCAGCCCCCTCCTAACAGTCACCTTCCCTATGTTCTCGTTACCCTTGTTCATGAGTACCTCTCCTCCCTTGAATAAGACCTCGATTCCTAACTCTTTGCTGAGTTTCAGTGCTGCTAGAATGTTATGTGGTGTCTTGGGGACCAGTAGCACCCCCTCTATCTTTCCTATTACTGGGAGAGTTACATCCCCTTTCCCGGTTACTTGTACCTCGTTTTGATTGGCAACCTTAATTAGAAAGTTCTCCTCTTTGAATGAGGAAAGTAGCCTCCTGTCAGAAGTGGTATGGTTGGTGGCTCCAGAATCAATGAGCCATATGGTGTCCCCTTTGTCTGGCCTATGAGTTTGTGTGTGTCCACCTATCCCATACGTTGAGCTGGTTCTTCTGTCTCTGGAGCTTTCTCTGTCTCCACTGCGGTCCCTTGGGGTGGGTGAGTCCCTATGCCTATGTCTATTATCTGGTGAGTGTCTGTCTGAATATCTGTTCCTATGCTCACACCTGTCTCTTTCCCTATGGTTTCTGGGGCAATCTCGCTTGTAGTAACCCTTGGACCCACAGTTGTAAGACTTGATGGGGTCTTGTGCCCTGTCCTGGAAAGCTACCCTCTTCGTGTGTTTGTGTTCCCTGCGTGTGTGTTGGCGACTTTTTTTCAGGTTGTCCTCTGCTATTAGCTTGCTGGAGAGTCTCTCTATGGACAGGTGGCTTAGGCTGATAGTGTCTAAGTGCGTGATAAATGTGTCCCAGGAAGGGTCTAATGAGTTGATTATTATGCTTTTCATGATTTGTTCTGACACAACCTCCCCCCTGAGATGTAGTTCTGCCCTGGTAGCATTCAGTTCTAGGAGATGCTCTCCCATGGAAATTCCTGGCCTCATTCTAGCAGAGTAAAAATCCTTAGAAATCTTGGTCGTGGTGCCTACACTCTTGCTGTAGAAAACCGTGAACATTTTTTGTGCTATTTCTGATACTGTCAGGTTATGCTCAATATTATGGTATGTGGAGGGGGAAATGCTGGAAATTAATATGTAAAATGCCTTGTGGTGCAGGCAATCCTGCTCAAAGGTCCAGGGCATCTCAGGTGGGTTAGTTACAAACATCAGTACATTTTCCTTTAAAAACACTACCTGGAGTTGTTGGTACCACTCCAGTAAATTAGATCCATCTAATTTTAGTTTAGAAAAGTCATTGGTTAAATTCCCTGAATTATTACTATTATTACTTACAGTAGGAGTCTGTCCATGGTGTTGAATATGTGGAAAGTCACAGTAGGGCATGGGTATGCTTGTAGGTAATTTAAAAGTCCCTCCAAGCATTTTTTTTCTTCTCTCCACAGGCTGCTTTGCGCATGCACGAAGTTCATTCTGCCCATGGAGTCGTCGGTGAAGGATCCTCCTGTGGCAGCTCCGGCAGAGAGGCCTCTCCTGGGCTCGTGGGCCTCTGCTTTGTCTCCGGTGGTCCAGCGATGGTCCAGGGAGGTCCGAAGACTCATTTCCCAGCTGGGAAGGAAGTTCGGTCTTCTTTGGCATGGTCGTGGTGGTGGCGATGGCGGCGGCGGTGAGTATCCATTCCAGTTTTCGCTTTCCGGCGCGTTGGGCCTTGCTGGGGGGTGGTGCCTTGCTCTCGGTATCGGCTGCCTGGTTCTCGGATCGTTGCGTTGCCTGGTTCTCTAGGTCGGGTGGCTTGAGGCTCCCTCTCTTTTCCCCCTGTTGTCTTTGTCTTCTTGTTGGGCCATTTGTGCAATTCGGTGTTCGACCAAAAGCTGTGGTGAGCGTTCTGATGGCTCGCTCAATCTCTTGTTCGGTCGGGGGTGTCGGGGAGTCCGATTCTGGTTCTTCTCCTTCTGAGCTGTTCCCTTCATCGCTGCTTTGGGGGGTGCAGCTTTTTCGCGCCGGCCATTTTTAACTTTCTTCCTTGAGTGGTTGTCGGTCAGCCATTTTTTTCGGACCACGTGGCCAAAGATGGCCGCTGTTTGAAATTCAGCACGGCACCAGGATCTTCCGTTTCTGTGTGGTGCCTGGTCTGTGGTGGCTCGCTTACCGGACGGGCGCCCCTTGGCCCGGGCGTGCGGTCACAATCACCTTGGGTTGCCTTGTGTTCATGGATCAGCTTCTGGATCTTCGTCGCGAGATCCTCGTCGGCTGCGGTGGATCCTAGTAAGCTCAGTATCTCATGCCTGAGCTTATTTCTGTCAGATCGGTCGGTTTCCTCATCATTTTGGCTTTCGACCCCCTCTTCGTCCTCTGATCGGTAGACTTCGGGGTCTGCCTTTTCTTGGAGTCGTTGTGGCATCTCCACCGGGAATCGCCACCCGTGGAGTGAAGCTCCTCCATTTTTTCGGTATCTGCTCTCATTTGCAGTCTTTCTTTTTCTTCAGCAGGTGCTTGTTCTTCTGGTGTGTCTCCTTGTTATTGGGTCGAGGAACCATCCTCTGCTATCATATTGTTATGCATGATCGATGGAGGACCCAATAACGTACAGAGACACATTCAATGTTCAATCAGATCATCCTTTATTTATAGGTGTTTCTCTTTGCAGGTATCTACATCAACAACACAGGAGCATCGTGGAGCAACCTTAAATACCTAGGAGGCGGAGTTTCAGGGAAGGAGTGTTCATGGGAAGGGGAGGGACCCAGATGTGTCTGTGTTAACCCCTGGGGTGCCAGGCCAGGGGGAATACATTGAGCAGGTAGGGCATTTACTCCTAACATATTTCCATTTTTAAAAACAATGCTTTACATATATACATACAAAATTATTGCAACTAACATACACAAATATCCACCTATACCACTAATACAGTCCATTTCATTTCCCTCTCTTTTTTTTTCACCCAAATATATCATAAATTCCAACATCCATTATAATCAGAGTCTTTTTGATTCCTAAGTAATTTCGTTAACCGGTCTGCCTCTGCGCATTCTGTAATTTTCCAAATTAATTTATTCTCTGTGAGTAACAGTTCGTTTTTTCATTCTTGCGCATATAATATCCTAGCTGCAGTAGTAATGTGGAGGATCAAGTACCATTTTTCCTCCGTTATTTTGTCTGGTTTCATTCCCAATAAAAAAATCTCTGGTTTCAGCTGTATATTATATCCTGTAATTTCCACTATCCCGTTCCGAACCTTGGACCAATATTTGCCTGCTCTGGGGCACGTCCACCATTGGTGGTAGTATGTCCCACTACCATTCCCACACTTCCAACATGCCGGGGAGACTCCTGGGAACATTCTTGCAATTCTTGCCGGGGGGATATGCCAATGGTAAACCTATATATACATATACACATACACATACACATACACATACACATACACATACACATACACATACACATACACATACATATACATATACATATACATTCCTTGTAGGGGGTTGACAAAGTAAGTTTCATATTCCTATTCCATATCGCATCTCATTTATCTAAATTTGGGGAAAATCCAAGATTCCTCCCCGAAACGATCATGGTATCCTTAATTACTTCCTCATCAATCCATCATGATACCAAAAACTGGTAGCACCTTGAATTTCTTTTCAGTTCCCAGTAAGATTTTATCTAGCTAGTGACCTATAAATTCCCTCCTTTCCCTTGTCCCTTCTGACTTTCGATTGTATTTGGGCATACGCCCACCAGTCTACCATCTTGCCCTGATTCATAAGCTCCTCATGAGTCTTCAACTCCCCTTGAGGGTCAAGTAAGTCCTGATTAGTCAGTAGTATTTCCTGATTATATAGTGTTGAATGTGTTACTGCCTCTAGTGGGGCAAACCAAATTGGGTTCATTGAGTAATACCTATTCCTAACCCCCTCCCAGGATTCTAATAATATTCTCCAAAGGTAACGTCTCTCTTTTTTTAAAATAATAATTAGAAAATTTTACCAAAATGTCTCTGGGATGAGACTCAGCTCTGAAAGCGCCCACTCTGTGGACGTGCTCAATGTCCTCTTCTCCCGAGGCCACGTTAGGGATTATTTCTTTAACCATCATGGGATCAATTTCCTCATATCCTCTCCTGTCATCTCTGGTAAATTTCAAATTCATATTGATGATCATCTGCTTTGATCTTCCAGAGAAATCAGTCTTTTCTCATGGTCATCAAACTCCAGAGAGTGCTTTTCTTCCATCTGCCTTATTTGTTTCCCTAACTGGTCAGCTTCCACTCTAAGAAGCTTAATCTGTTTATCATTATGACCGATATTTATCGCTAATTGGTCCATGCGCTTGTCAACTTTTCTGCATAATCATCCATTCTTTTAAAAATCACCTCTTTAGTACTAGTCAGCATTTCTCTGAGTTCATCCACAGTAGCTGGCACAGTGAGCCAGCTTTCGCCGCCATTATTGTTTTGTTCTCTGAGCTTTCTTGCTCCGATTCACCCAAGGATTGTCTTTTTAATCGTGCCGCGGTGTGATTTGAAGGACGGATATGTTGCCACTTATATTTGCTAACACCTTTTTGTTTTTTCGATGGCATAAATCTTTAAAACCTGGGTGACAATCAAATAAACTTTTGCAATCTTCAGGAGTATAAACAACTCCCTTCTGCTTCCAGTGGGTTTTTTTTTATCCGTAATAAAATGGGCTGCTTAACTGTGTGAGATTGTAATCACTCCTTGAAGCTAGCTGCTGTCTAAAAACAATTCAAAACATTTTTCTGCGGCATTCCAACAACAGTGATTAGGCCCCACACTTTAAACATTATTTATCAGTTTTTCACTGTTCCAAACAACTCTCTTTTTCCTCTGCTGTTAGCCCAGATAATCATAAGCAATCCTTCACAAATTTCTATCCATTTTAGTTAGATGATAAATTTTATCAGCCCACAATTCCGGAGCCAGGAAAAACTCTTACCAGCTTATCAGGCTGTCAGGCTCCACCCCCACCCTTTGTCTCTTAAAGTGTCCACATTTCTTGCCTTTTTCTCTCCATAGAAAGTGGTGCCAACCTTAACACAAATCATAACCTTCCAATGTAAGAGTCCTCTTCCTACTTAAAAGCATCCAATCTCTAATCCAAGTTAGATTAGCCGCTTGGTAATAAAGCTCCCATTTTGGTAGACCAAATCCCCTTCTACATGGAGCCTCTTAGAGCATTTTAAGTTTTATCCAGGGCTGCTGCTTCTGCCAAACAAATTTCCTCACCTAACTATCTAATAGTTTAAAAAAACAACACTATCCAGTCTCATGGGATAAATAAATAAATAATTCCATTTCGGAATCACATCGGTTTTAATCGCAGCTATCCTGCCAAGTAGAGAGAGTTGCAGGTGCTCCCACTTCTCTAGGTCTGTCTTTGTTTGGGTTAACAACAAATTATGTGCCATAATAGACATATTTTTGGAAGACATCCAAACACCCAGATATTTTATTCTTTTTGTCACTTGAAGGCCCAATTCTCTCTCCCATTCGCTCCAACGGTTCCGTGTCATATTCTTTACTATAATCTTTGTCTTATCTTTGTTGATTCGGAGACCTGCAACTCTACCATATTTCTCTATCTCCTGAAGCAAATTTTTACCTGATTCTAGTGGATCCTCTATGATAAAAACCAAATCATCCGCAAATGCCTGAGTTTTGAACTCAACACTAGTTGCTCAACAAAATTGGCAGTGGCAGGATGCAATATTATTTTTGGGCATTTTCATCAATATTATATGACTTTGCTCTTCTCTTAACTTTTGTGACCACACTTTGCTAGTTTGGAAATCAATTTTACATCAAACAAGTCACCACCAGAATATTTATTAAATGCTTCTTTGGAGTCTGCTGTACTAGTCTCAAATGCAGACCAGGGTTCAAACATTGAACATTACAGACACCTGTAGATGAGCCTATAGATGATCCTGTTATCAGTGTCTGTGGAGAATCACTTTCAGTAGATTGGAACACGAAATTCTGGCATGCCTGAACATATCCTGAGCATGTTTTATCACAAACACGCCTGCACAAAATCACTGCTTTGATAAGTCTAAACATTCCCTCTGGCCATGCCCATAGAGACATTGCACCCCCACTGCAGTCCTGTCCCCTTTTTAAAATAACCCCCTGTTGGAAGTAAAATCTGGTCCAGTTCCAAGACACAGGAGAAATTAATTTGAAGGCAAGCTGCAATTGGAAAGGAGGTCTCAATTTATTTAGGAATTAGAAGCAAAGTGACGTAACAATTGGTTCTGGGACAACTGACAACCTGATATGGTGAGTGGATGGACTTTCTCAGCTACCTTGATGTCTGAATTGTCAGGAGGATCTGAAAGGGTCCTTTCCACTTGGGCTGTAATGGTGACTTTCAGGTGAATGACTTGATTCAGACCCAGTCCCTTGGTTCTAATGGATGAAGATTTTCATCAAGTGGCAGTGTCAAGATGCTGTGTTTCCATAATCTGTGGAGCTGTTGGTGCAGAGCCTAGGCTATTTCTAGTTGGAGCTCTTTACTCTCTTCCCTTTGAGTTTTTCTCGATTTGACATCTCTGCCCAACAGTACCAGTATGGTATATGGAAGGGCTTTAGCTTAAGTCTTAGTGCTTTTAAAATTTGGTATTCAAAAGTACTGTTGTTGGACCAAATAGTTTTCCCCGCCTAGTCTCTGAGCAAAATGTACTCCTGGCATACTTGTCTTACTTGTCTCTTCCTCATTCCTGCCTGGATGGGCAATTTCCTTTTGTCTCAGGGTTCAAGCAAGTTTTCTAGTGAAGACCCTGGCAAGATCCTCGAACTGGAGCTTCCCATGTTCTCTAATTCTTATGTTGAGATTCAATTGGCTCCACCAGGTCTTCTGTATAGCCAAGCTTCTTTATGAGCTTCCCACCCCATTTATCAGTTTTCAAACCAAAAAAGAAAGGGGGATGTCTGGGAGAAATCTGGTTCCCTTTCAGAGTATGGGCACATCCTACTTAGCGAACACTCTGCCTATTGGTTTTCAGACCAAAAAGGGGTCTGGGAGGACTTCTGCTTCCCATAGCAGGAATACCGGCATCTCCTTCCACAACCTGCCTCACAGTTTTCAGATCAGGAGGGTCTGGGAGGACCTCTGATTCCTTTTAGCAGTGGTATAGGCCCTTCCTACCTAGGATAGGACTTTGCTCAGGGACTTCTGTCAGTGCTCTAGCAATAATATCTCACACTATTTCTCTTCCTGTCACTCACTTGGCTCCTGCTCTCTGCAGATCTCATACTCCAGCCAAACCATTTTGCTTTCCAAAACTCATCACTCACAGTTTGGTGGAACTAGCAATTGGTCTGGGTGTGGCTAGAAATGACACAGAGGATACAGGATCCAGCTCTGATTGCGAGAGGAGCCCTTCCACTCACTCACACGTGTCCTTTCACTCCCTTGGGGTTATCCACAAGATTTAAATTTAGCGGTACTCACCTCCTTTCTGAGCAAGACTCAAAACATCCTTTACTACCCTTGCTCTAAATGGGCCAGGTCTAGGAAACCCACCCAAAGACACAAGGGGTCTGCTGCCGGCAAGGTAGAGGCTTACCCGGATCAGGTCCATAACTGGTCAGCTTAGCTTGGAGTCTCATCTGGGGTGCCAAATTGTTGGAAGTAAAATTCAGTCTGGCTCCATGCTTACTCTATTAGTTTTCGGTTCTCTGTGCTCTGTGCTAGTTGTAGCTGGCCGTGCTTTGCCTATGAATAGGCTGTAGCCGGCAATGCTTTTGTTTATGAATGGAGCTGTCCAGCTACTAAGTTTCCATTCGCAAAAAGTGTATTACTTTTATGAATGAATAGAAGTTTTCCATTCACAGGTGCTTTGCGAAAACTGATCCGGGCAATTTCCTATTAGTGGCAGGACACAAGTTGGCTCTTGTCAAGGCGAACCTTTTTCCCTGCTTTTGGGAAGGGTTTGTTTATCAACTATTTTAGAAAAGGGGGGCTGTCTTCCTGCACCCCCTAAACACACCTCTTGCCATTCATTTTATGCCACTTTGCCATTCATTTTATGTTTAAACCTCTAATAAGCCTCATCATTTTATTCATAATAAGTTCTTTGGCTGCAAATTTTTGTTAGACCCCTGTAATTCCCTATTCATTTTTTCTGACTTTGTTGGTGGGTAGAATAATTTTATAAACAATATTCTTACATGTATTTGCAAAGTAGATTTTTTTTTCAGTTTTACAAACAGAAAAATACTGTTGCAGAAAGTGCTGTATAAACTGACTAGAAAAGAAGGGGGTCAAATCCCATGTTTCTAACATTAAAAAAGCATGTGGTGTTTGTATGGATGGATGCAAAAAAAGGGTTCTGTTAATTAAATGAAGGAGGAATATGATTAGAGTTTGCATAGCTTTTAGTATGAGAATGGTTTCTGGATTCCCATAATTCAAATTGCTAGTTCTGCTGTATGTGGTTGAAGGGCTACATTAGTTCTGAGATTGGGCCTATTCCTCATTATTTCCAGGGTTTGGGACAATCCCCTTATTTCCTGGTTTGGGTATATGATATCAATTTTGATTTAGCAAAGTAGCCCCCTTTCTGGCCTTGGACCAATCAAAAACACTTCCATGGGAAAGGAATATGATGTCATATCCAGTTTGGGTCAATGCTACTTTGGGTCCTGTACCAATCAGAAGAGGTTCTGGGGGAGGGAGTATGATATAATATTCAGTTTGGACAAATGAGGAGGATGCAGAAGTGATATCACTGATCAAAAATGCTTATAAACTCCCATTATAAAAGGATACGTACTAGTTATAGAACACATATTTTTTTGTATGTTTGTATGCAGGTATAATAAATGCTGGCATGGGGGTTTTCAATAGCCATTTTTTGGGGGCAGTGAAAAAGAAGAGAGTTCAAGAAGAAGTGTTGTGTGGGTGGAACACATAAATTGTTTTTGTTTATTTCATTCATATCTAGAAATCCAAAGTAGATTTCACCTGTGCAGACCGGAAATCTTTGCATTAAATCATTTAACAATGGTATTTTGCAGCTCTGCCAAACAAGAGAGAAGTTTCAATTATTGGTATCAAATTTTGCACAAAAACAGAATAAAAACCATGATTTTTGTGCACCATCAGTGATTTTATGCAGAACAGTATAGGAGAGGCACTAGTCACTGAATAGCTGGCAAATCTTTTTGTGCAGTAAGCTTAGATACAATTAGACAGTAAGCAATTACGCCTCACTGTTGTTCTGTTGTAACATAATAGTCCAGAGGAAGGACAAAATCCTAGTAGGCATCCTTAGTATAGACTATAGAATATACCCTAAGCACGTTTCCACATGACCAGCCATTCTTTTGAACGTCTAATTTCAAAACCATTATGAAGCAGGAATTGAGTGGGTTATTGTTGCCATTTTACTTGCCAACTAATCAGAATATACTCTTTCTGGTCAATAAAGAAGCAGAGGTTTTAGCCAATCAGTTCTCAGCTATTGGTCAGTTATTGAGTCCGTCACTGTGCTCTTTTAATTTTGCCCCAACCCTCTTTCCGCAAAAAAGATTAAAGGAAAAATCTGAAGTATCATAACTGTTCACCATGATAATGGTACCATTGGCACCATTGATGGCATTATGGTCTATACGCCCCTTTACCCTGCATTTTGCAATTCGCCCATTGCAAAGTTGCCCATTTTATTTTCTAAAAATAAACCTTACAGGCATGGTATCAGGAAGATGTAACTTAAGTGCAGTGAAAAGGATGCATGAACAACATTGCCTTGATCACACCAGGAGTTTCAATAATCTGTAAACGAATTTGAATCCACAGTTAATCAGAAATTGAATGCCCCATTTATTGGCATTTTAACCATTGGGCTGAGAGAGAATACCTGGCCCAATGTCACCCCAGCCGTCTTTCATGCCTAAGGCGGGATTGGAACTCACAGCTTCCTGGTTTCTAGCCTGGTGCCTTAACCACTACTGTAGCAGATTGCCAACCACTCAGAAAAGCTTTCTTCTGCAAGAAAATGACCCAGAATTGTTCTAATATGCTGATATACTTACACTATTAGAATTGTTGAGATATCTATAATATACCAAGTGCCTTTGCTGTGTCTGGCTGCTCTGCTGATGGAGCACCTCAATTTCATTTTGAACCATGAGTTATTTTATGTTAGCCAATGATATTATATGTACAATTTGTGGCCAATGGGGAAAATAAGCCTAAAGAGCCAACAGGGAGATGTAGTAAGATTTTCCATCTTTCAGAGACAGGGCTGCCTAGGTTTCCGTACCTCCTCCAGAGTTCATTATGTGGAATAGATTGTGCCAAACTGTAAATAGTAACCATTTCAGAATAATTTATTCAAATTGAAGTGAGGCTATGTAAATATGCACCTCAGTCACCCTTGATAATATCAACAAAGTTAAGTGGTATTGGAGCATATGGATGAAGAAAAAAAAATAACCAGAAAACAAAAAAGCGGTGGTGGTAGTGGTTGTTGTTATTATTATTATTATTATTATTATTATTATTATTATTATTATTATTATTATTATTATTCATTAAACATGAAACTCAGTCAATGAACAAGTCCGTCAACTATTATTATTGTTGTTATTATTATTATTATGTTGTTATTGATCATTGCACAGCCGGCCAGATGTTCAGACTGGGTTTGGCATTTTTGTGTACTTATCGAGTCCTTACCAAGGATCTGGGATACGCACGCAGATCTGGATGTTTGATGGTGTTACAGATAATTTGCAGGATGGAAGCGATTGTTGTTATTGTTGTTGTCGCCTTTCCCAAGAGCTTGGGAAGGATTTGATTGATAGATAAAAATGCCAAACCCAGTCTAAACATTTATCTAGCGGTACAAAGAAATAGGAGAATGATGCAGACAGGAGATACCTATTGAACTTCCATTATCCTAAAGGAGGATGGGTGGGGTTGTAAGGGATGCTGCAAATTGGCTCCCTCAGCGCAGCCTCGCAGTAGCCGAGCTAGCCAAGGCAGCGAAGGGGCAAGTTCAAATGGGCGCGAGAGGAGCTGCTGCTACGGTCCAACAAGGTCCAGGCGCTCCGTGTGGGCAGACGGCCAGAGAATCCCACCGGGGACGTCCGGTAACTCAGGCCCTGCAGCCCAGAGATGCGGTGATAATCCCTAACACCCGCGCCCCGCCGCTGCCAGTATTCAGGCCGGCGTTGTTCCCGCCAAGACCCTCTTCTCCCTCTCTCTCCCCGCCCCTCCATCCGTCGCCGAGCGAGGAGTCTCTCCCCCCCGGCCCCTCCCTAGCCCCGCCTCCGCCTCCGAAGTCCCCGCCTGATCCTTGCGGTGGAGAAGACGAGGAGGAGGAGGAGGGGGAGGGGAGGGGAGGGGAGCATGGTACGGCCACAGCTTTGCTTAAGCTGCAGAAAGGAAGAAAGCGGCAGAAGAAAGCAGAGGCGACTAAACCCGTTCGAGCACCTGCCAGGCAGCGGAACTGAGGAGGGCGGCAAGCATCGCGCTGCTGCCTCTTCTTTTCTGCCTTTCCCCGTTTGAGGCGGCGGCGGCAGCAGCAGCGGTCGAAACAACCTGTGCCCGGTCGCCTACCGACGAGCGACCCCTCCCTTGTCGCCGGCAAGATGGTGAGTGAAAGGACCGGCTTATTTGTAGCTGGCTGGCTTTTTCCGAGCTGGATAGGGGATAGTGGAGAGAGCGGGCCTTCGCCCGGGATTGCCGCCCTTTCTTTAAGGATGGAGAAGGGAGCAAAGCGAGCCGGCACACATCGAAGCGTTTATCTGCCTTCGTCTAAATCGCGCCTCCCACCCCACTCGCTCAGCCAGGTCCCTGGGTCACATTTGCTCTGTATCGGTGTAGGCAGATCTGCAAATATACGCTCCTCCATTCATTCCTGTCAGATATTCCTACAATGCGAGTTGTATCAGCTCTCTCTTTCCTTGCCTCCCTCCTCACCCCTCGCTCTCTCTCTCTCACACACACACAAATACACACACACTCTGTCTATACAGGCATCTTATTCTCTTACATATATTGGACTGTGTACATACGCACCATCTATTCTTTTTTTGACATGCGTGTTTCCTTGCCTTTTTATATGTGTGTGTGTGTGTGCATGCATGTGCACACACACACACACACACTGTATTCTCTCTCACACCCACTCCTACTTCTATTCTTTCAATTATTCTTCACACATTCCTCTCAAAAAGGCACATAGAAGGTATCTTTTCCATAGTCCTGGGCCCCTTTTGCTCTTCTGCTCCTGCTGTTTTCTGTCTCATACCAACCGTGCCTTTTACCTGCTCACTGTGCACATTTCTACCTCAAATCAGCTAATCTCAGTGGCATATACATTCCAAATGTTATTTCCCTCCTGTAATAATCCACTTTTGACCCGTTCTGTTTTATATCTGCATGTCACCCCCTTGCTTCTCTGTTTGACACCTTTGCAAGACACAATTTGCTCTGCAAATGTATTGTGTGCACTATTCTCATTAATATTCTGCACAGTGCTGCATGTCGCTTCCCTTTCTTACACATGCAAATGCTATCTAGGTTGCTTTATACAGCCTGCTGACAGAAGCTTCCCTTCACCTAGCTTTGTATTACACAGTCATCTTTTCACTGATTCTACAAACTATACAAAAATGTGCTCTCTCTCCCTCCCTCTCTCTCTCCCTCCCTTCCCCCTCTCTCTTACAAGTTAATTTTTTTCCCAGTGGAAAACAGTTATTCTCTTATTGTCTTTACAGTAGTACTCTCTTGTATTTTCTTTCTTGTAGTTCTTTTAAAGGCATCCCATCAGAACTGGTTTGTTCTGTTTTGCAATGTGTGTTTCCTGAGATATATATTGAACACCTTTTATTAAAAACAAATCAATAAAAAAATAGTATTCTGTTATAGGAAGTCATATTAAAACAGGCTTTAAAAAATATACTCAATAGAGAGATGTGTGAAGACATTTGATTAATATGGCTCCACTAACACAAACTGGCTCTAAAACAAGCTTTCACAGAAATTGAAGAACTCTCAGAGGGATCACTGATTGCCAGTACTACCGGTACTTCCAAATTATTTTCCCTGTTTGCTATTGTAACAAAAAGTTTTGATAAGAAAGATCAGTTTAAAATAAGCTTTTCAACTTATTTCTTTTTTTCTGGACCATATCATTCTGCTCAAAGGAGAGTTCCGATGTCTAGCCAATTCAAGAGAGAAGAGTGTGGTGGTATTTTTTTTTAGATGCCCTTGCAGAAGAAAGTTTAAATCTGCAAATCCGATAAACTTAAAATGTTGAACATTTGAATCTAACTCCTAATTTGGGCACTAATTAATGTAACCGTTCCATGGCTGAGAATTGGTATTTCAGAATCATTACGAATTTGCATTATTCTCATGTGGATTTTGCATTAGAATCTTTTGAGAGTTATTGAGAATGGCCATATTGTCAGTGGTCTATAAAAAAGTGAGGAAAAAGGAAAATGCTTGGCATTTAATATTTGCAGCATAGGAACTTAATAATAAAACATTTAACTTAACCAGGTGGGAAAAATTGTACACATTAAATGATTTCTCAGTTCTAAGAGGAAAACTGCATCATAGTTAAATGACATTTATTTTAGTTGATCCATCTGTAGCAAACTTGCATTGCAACAGAACAGAATATAGGTAGCTCAGGTATTCTTAGTGCTCTTCTGACCTTGGTTCTTTGCTTACAGATATTTTGTTACCTGACTAGGTAACATAAGTAGTACATCAAGGACTCCACAAACTTTCATTGGCTTTTTTCCCTAGCCATTTAAAAAAGCAAGGATCAATATACAGAGGAAAAAATAATAAACACCCAGAAACTTGAAATACTCAATTTTAACTAATCTAAATCATGGGGAGGTGATCCTTTCACCTTCAAGGGTTGTATGCAACATCAGCAATGGGTGGTGGGAGTCAAAGACAGAAGCCTTGTGATTGCTATCTGTGTAAATTTTCAGTGTTGCATTATAGAACTACTGTAATAAGAATAGAGGGAGGAAAGGCAAGTTATACATTTATTCCTAATTGATTTTATTTCTTAAAATGAAAGTAAACAACAAAAAAAAGAGAATAGTCTTTGCAAGCCCCCTGGAGGACATGTATTTGGTTTACTTTGAGAGGAACAAACACTCAATCTGAATCCTTTTCCAGTTCAAGAACTTGCCTCCTAGAGTCAATTATTTATGTAGGCAGGGTTTTTTTTTTTCAAATAATTGCCATTACATTATTGAGAAATGTATCTTTTTTCAACACTTCGTTCTCTTTTCCTTACAGCTTTTAAATAATAATTTTAAAACCTACATAAATCTTTAGGATATACCATGTTTCCTGGAAAATAAGACCTCCCCAGATAATAAGCCCAATTGGACTTTTGAGCTCATGTGCTAAAAAAAACCCCACCCCCCAAAATAAGTCCTCCATGAAAATAAGCTCTCCCCAAAAAATATTAAACTGCATGTGCAGCTGGTCCCCGCCATTTCCTCTGGTTAGGGTTAGGAAGACAGAGCTGGAAATCAGGTAAGACAGCAAGAGGAGCCCTGTCTTGCTCCACATGCTCCAAAATAATAAGACCTCCCCGAAAATAAGGCCAAGCACTTATTTCGGGGTTCAAAAAAATATAAGACAAGGGCTTATTTTCAGGGAAACATGATAAAATATTTATATGTTAGCGCAAACTATAAAAGAGAATAGCATATATATAGTTTTCACATCAACCATGTTAAAATGCGTGTCAACCAATTCAGGACATTTATTAATGAGTCAATTGAGGGGAAAAGAGATTCTGCTTGTTCTTTATTCTCATTCTTAATACAGTACTGTGTGATCGTGTATGTTACAATAAATGACCTTCCCCAAGATATCATTAATGATAATGTCAATTTAATATATGATGTAATAGCCTCTGTTTGCACAATTTGAAATTTTGATTCTAGTAATTAAGAGTTTAAGTAATTAGATAAAATATCTTGCATTCACAATTACTTAGAGGTGTGGTAGCTTAGTAGCTTAATGACACTGGAGATGGGCTTTGCTCCAGCAGGTTGAGTCCTAGCAGTGTGTGGTGGGTTGAGCTCCCATCACTTGCCTCAGCTTCTGCTTACCAGCAGTTCAAAAGCATAATACATGCAAGTAGATAAATAGGTACCACTTCCATGAGATGATGAAATGGCACTTCATGCTAACCGTTAGAATCCTGTGACATCCATTTGTGAGGTGGCTTCAGTGGAGGGAGGGTGTTTAGATGACGTTGTAGGAAGCTGTCCATCTTTCTTACTGGTGCAGAGTTAGCTCACCCCCTGTGGCGCAGCTTGGAAAGGACTAGTGGTCTTAGGCAGCCAAACTACTACTCTGTATTATCCTTGTAATCTCCTGGCTAATGTAACATTGTTGTATGCTAAATAAATAAATAAAAATCAGTTACTTGACATCCCTCAAGTATTTCCGTCAGTCTTTGGGAAATTATATTTTGAATAACACAAATATTTTCCATACTTATTTGTCAATCAACCAATTAAGCAATAAGACGATAATTTCATATTCTTCAGGTTAGATTTATATTTGAACAACTTGCCTATGATTCTTTTTCAAATAGCACTGTAAATAAATCTAGATATCTGAGTTTAAACAAATCTAGTTAATTTGAAATTGTTATATAAAATTCAAATATGTTGGCAATTTCAGACTATATTGGCTGAAGCTAACATATACGAAATAACTCATGCCTCTTTGGATCATCATTTTAAAAAATACTTCGTTACATAAACAGAGAAACAGAATGATTAAGGGCAGGCAAAAAAGTGGGAGTGGGAGCAATTTCCAAACTCCTGCTGGCTTCTCCATTGAGTTACCTTGTGGGAATCTGGCAGGAAGCATCAGAAATATCCCTCCCTTCCTTCCCTCTTTCTTTCCTTCCTTCCTTCCTTCCTCCCACCCTCCCTCCCGGGGAAACTGTCACAGAATGTTGAAAATGAAGATCATGGAAGCTCAGCAGGCAGTCCAGCATCAGGGAGCAGCCTTGAAACAGCCACAAAATCTTCAAATTTCATTTCCTTAGGAGTCATGGATCCCAGATTTGGATACATTCGGTACATTAGCACATTTAAGATACGTTGGTTCAAACCTTTTTACCCTATGATGGACTGTGAATGGGTGAAATGAGAGTTGATGATAATGAGAGTTTTAGTAGTATATAGTTAGTTGATTAAGAGAAAATATGACAGCCTCAGGATTACAACTTCATGACTAAGTTGCATTTCTCTATTTATTTATTTATTTTATTTTATTTTATTTATTAGATTTATATACCGCCCTTCTCCTTACGGACTCAGGGCGGTGCACAGCCAATTTAAAAAACAATACACAAAAGTTAAAAATTCCATAAAAGAACAGATATAAATAGCCGTAATTTAAAACTAGTTCAATTTAAAAGATAATAAAACTCTAAAAGTGATAAAATATTTACAGGAATCAGGCTAAGCCGGCAAGCTGAAAGAGGTGAGTTTTTAAAGCCCGCCGGAAAGTCAGGAGGTCAGAAATTGTTCTTAACTCTGGAGGCAGATCATTCCAGAGGGTAGGTGCTGCCACAGAGAAGGCTCTCCCCCTGGGGGTCGCCAGCCGGCATTGTCTGACTGACGGCACTCTGAGGAGGCCCTCTCTGTGGGAGCGAACCGGCCGGTGGGAGGCAATTGGTGGCAGTTATGATCCAACAATTTAACCATTATGCTACACTGGGCACCCTGGATTCCAGATTAGGCTTTTGTAATAACCTAAGGAAGGCATTGCTGCTTTTACCATACACAGCAAGAAATTTAATAGGAAGGAAGGAATTAATTTGCTTCTTTGATTTTTCTTTGATTTGAAATTCATACATAGCATACGCATGATTCGGTATCATATTTTTCCAATAGTGAAAATACACAAGGAATCTGGGTTACACTGCACCATTTTTCAACAAAGTCAAGACTTAGAATGGATATATTTCACACACTTCTGGCAATGCAGCTAGAGTATATGAACAAGGGAGGTCCACAGATTAATTTTTCTATGTAAATATCAATTGAAGCCATCACCCATTAAATAGCGTTGCACCAAAGCATTTTTTGAATGGCAGAACTGTTGTTCATTTCAACTGCTTAAATTTTTCTGGTCACAGAGGTAATATAAGTTTATTGGGGCGGCAAGATCTTACATACCAGAGATATTTTGCTAATTAGGAATAAATATCTGAGAATAAGTATCCAGCCTCATGCCTGGAAAAGTGTTCTGGGAAGTTTGAAAATTTGTTTCTAATAAATACATTTCCATTCTCTAGATTTTGGATGGTTTTTTTGAACCCACAATCTGGTGTTATTAGCCTCTGTGTCACAATCTTACAGGGCAAAGAGAGACAGTTCCATACCCAAGTGACCATCTAATCTAAAATTCGGTCAGAAATAAGGTAATAGGGAAGATTACGCTAAACAGGAAGCATATGAACTTCTTCCAGTTACACATATCAACAAAATAAAAGCAAAATAACTTCTTTTCCCCCTTCAGTTTCTCCTGCTGAACCTGCTATTTTTACTTTCTTCAACAGTTTCACAAGAAATTTTTCAAATGTCAAATTGTCTATTGAATTTTACTTGCAAATCTTAAGTTTAGAAGAGATGCAATCGATCCTCATCTAGTTTTTAATAATGCAGAAAGAAATTATTTTTCAGTGTTTATTTCATCAGCTCAAATTGCAATCAGTAGCCAATTTGCTGCCTTTCCCCTATAAATATTTTTAATGGCCAGCATTATTTAGACAGAATTACTTTGCTGCTTGCAACTTTTGCTTTAAAATCTGAATGGAAACTTTCTAAAGAGTGACCTGGTGGTGGCAATTGAAAAACTGGCAGCAATTTGAAAAGGGGAGGGGAAAATGCTGTTTCAAGAAATTGGCATTCAATAGTGGTAGTCTTGCCGGATTTGCTTCTGGATTCATTGGGGTAGATGCACTAACTGAATGAATTGTATTTGTATTTGTTTCTCTGGGGAGCATTTGTTTGTGCAAAAGATGTTCTATTTAGCTTTATTTTTTGAATGGAAGGTAGTATTTTATATGCCGCCAAAGATATTTATATGCCGCCAGACATGTGACTACATTTACTCTATTGCAGTCCAACTAAATTCACGAAATCTAATGATTTATATATGGTCCAAACTATAACATTGGGCAGCAATTCACAACTAAGTAATCAAGGTCTTGAACATATCTTGAATATGTTTGTAAAGTTTAGATATGGTGCTTACTGACATTTAAAACTTCTCACAGATAATCTTGTTATAAATGATTATATAATTTCTTTCTTGAAGTTAATGGGGGGAGGGGGGCAGATATATAGTCCGAAAATTGCAGTCTAAATACAGCATTTTTTCCAATAGCTCTGCATTTCATATATCTCTGTTGTTTTTTCTAATTTGATCTAATTTGCTGTAAATTTTCCTGATCTAAATTGAAAGCATCTCAGGGTTACATTTCAGGGAGCTGTGTGGCTTTCATTTTATTCTTTTTTTAAAAAAAATTATTTTTAAACATAACAAAATACAAAAACAATCATCATTCAATACAATCACAGAAAGTGTGTCCTAAGTGTTAAGATTCTTTTGTGCTTAATCTCAAATCCAAGATTACAAATAATTTCTCTTATTTGACAATTTTATATATCCCTTTATATTATTGTTCTCATTTAGCAATTGTTTAACAAAGGCTTATCTCCCATAAGAAAGCACTTCATATATTTTGTCATTACCTTGATTTCATATTTCATACTTCATCGCCATGCTTTATTATCTAGCCATTGATAAAATAAATCCCATATCAAATAGTATTGTTTGTCTTCCTGTTCTCTAATTTCAAATGTCAATTTACTCATTTCAGCACATTCCATAATTTTCTTAATTACTTCATCATCAATAGGTATTTTCTCTTTTTTCTAATTTTTAGCAAATACAATTCTAGTCGCTGTTAAAACATTCACAATTAAATATCTCAATTCTTTATTATACATTTCTGGTAAAATCTCTAATAAAAAATATCTCTGGTTTAAAGTCAGTGTGTTTCTTTGTCATTTTTTCTAACCATGTGTGGATTTTAGTCCAATATCTTTTAGCTTCTGCACATGTCCACCACATATGGTAATATGATCCTGGAGTCATGACATTTCCAACATTTCTCTGATTTGTTCTTGAACATTTTGGCTATTCTTGTTGGGGGTAGATGCCACCTGTAAAACATCTTATATAAATTCTCTTTATATGCTGTAGACATTGTCATTTTATAATTTTGCAACTACAATTTTTGCCATTTCTCTAAATCAATCCCATGGTCAAAATTTTTCCCTTATGCTAGCATTGTTTCTTTAACTTGTTGTTCTTCCAGTTTTACCTCTAATAAATAACCATATATTTTTTTAATTACATAGTCATCAGAACCCATTAAGATCTTATCTATTATCTAAGGGGGGGCTGGGGGAGCGGGGGTTAGGGGAGGGAGTGTTGGGGAGGGAGGGGTTAGGGGAGAGGGGGATAGGGGAGGGAGGGGTTAGGGGAGAGGGGGGGAAATGGGGGAATAATTTGTATTTGTAAAACTTTTTTAATTAAAAAAAGATCTTATCTAAATTAGTCATAATATCATAAAAACCTTCTTGTTTAAAATCTTCTTCATATCTTGAACATATTTGCAGATAAGAAAACCAATCCATCTTAAAACCTTGTTCTTCCAGTTCTTGCTTCAATATCTAACAATTTGTTCCCTTCTAAATATTACTGAATATGAGAATGCTTCAATTGTTGATACCCAGACTGGAATTTTCAAATAGTGTTGTTATGGGAATCTTCTCCCAGTTTAATAGCAAAGCCTCACGTATATGATGTCTTCTAAAATACCCCTGTATTTTTGTTCCTTTATACCATAAAAAAGCATACCACCCCATCAACAAATCATGACCTTCTAAATTCAATAATCTAGTATTTCTTAACATTATCCATTATTTGATCCACATCAAACTTGTCGCTTGATAATAAAGTTCCCAATTAGGTAGACCAAACCCCTCTCTCATTCTAGCATCTTGTAATAACTTTAATTTTATTCTGCCTTCTTTCCCTGCCAAATATATTTTAACACCATTTTATTCAAATCTTCAAAAAAGTTTTTCCCCAATCTAATTGAAATTGTCTGGAACAAATATAAAATTCTAGGCAAAATATTCATCTTAATAGTTAATATCCTTCCAATCAAAGTAAGCTGTAAATTTTTCCATTTCTCCAAATTTATCCCTATCTGTTGTTTAAGTTTATTATAATTATTTTCTTTAAGTGTGTTACATCTTGCTGTCAAGTATATCCCCAAATATTTGACTTTATTTGTGACCTGCATCTTTGATATATCTGCCAATTTTTCTTTTTGCTTTACCAACATATTTTTAGTCAGAATCTTCGTTTTGTTTTTGTTGATTTTCAAGCCAGCTACTTTCCCAGTTTTGTCTATCAGTGTAATTATTGATGTTAATGGATCTTCAAAAATAAAAACCAGGTAATCTGCAAATGCTTGCAATTTGTATTCTTCTTTCATATTTTCATTCCTTTTATGTCTTCTTCTTCTCTAATGCTTCTATTTAGCACTTCTAGTGTTAATATAAACAACAGAGGGGACAATGGACAACCTTGTCTAGTACCTTTGTTTTATCTCAATAGAATCTGTCAATTCTCCATTTATCATTACTTTTGCTGTTTGTTTATGATATATAGCTTTTATTGCTTGAATACATTTTCTGCCAAAACCCATCTGTTCCATTTGAAGCAACATAAAACGCCAATTTACATTATCAAAAGCTTTCTGTGCTTCTAAAAATATCAAAGCCATTTGTTTTTCAGGGTGGGCTTCATAGTATTTCAAAGTCTCCAGAATTATTCTCATATTATCTCTAATTTGTCTTTTTGGCAGAAAGCCATTTTGATCTGAATGTATAAATTTATTTAAATATCTCTTGAATATTTCTGCCAATATTGAAGCAAAAATTTTATAATCAGAATTTAGCAGGGATATAGGTCTATAATTTTTGTTTTGTTGTGAGTCTGTATCCTCCTTAGGAATCAATGTGATATATGCCTCATGATTTGGGTATTTCCTTCTTAGTCATCACTTCATTCATAACTTCTAGAAATGGGAGATTCAAAGATTTCTGCAATGTCCTGTAATATTCCGCTGGCAAACCATCTGGCCCTGGTGCCTTTCCATTCTTTCGTTTCTTAATTGCTTCATTTAATTCCATCATCGTTATGTTTCCCTCTACCATCTCCTCAATATCTTTAGGAATCTCAGGTAAATTTACATTTTGAAGATATCGTATCACATTTTCTTCCTCTATCTTTTCTTTCGCATACAATTGTCTATAGTAGTCCTGTATAATTTTTTTCTTCTCTTTATTTCCGAATTTACTTTGTCCTTGGTCATTGATTAATTGTATTATTTTTCTTGATTCTCTCTCTTTTTTCAACTTATATACTAACCATCTTCCTGGTTTATTAGCATTCTCAAAGTAGTTCTGTTTAGGGTTAGGGTTAGGGTTGAAAGGACCACCACCATCGTAAGGTCTTCTATGGACTTTTTACAACAGCTGAAAGGAGTGGTGATGGTGGGGGATGAGATAATGGTGTCATTTGATGTCATTTCACTATTCACATCTATCCCCCAGGGGTTAGCAATACAGACCATCCAAGATTTATTATTGACAACAGAACCGAGAAACCCCAAAACCCCTAGCACGGATGACCTCATCCACCTATTGAAATTTTGCCTCAAAACATATTTCACATTTGATGACCAAATGTATGAACAAACAACGGGCACACCGAAGGGATCATCAATCTCGGGGGTGATCACGGAGGCAGTCCTCCAGCGGTTAGAGCAGGAAGCGATGAAAACATACAAACCCAAGTTTTGGGCATGCTATGTCGATGACACACTCACCATTATCAAACAAAAGGATAGAACCAGGTTTATGGGAATCCTCAATTCCATATACCCGGATATCCAATTCACGATGGAAGAGGAGGCCAATAACAAACTAGCCTTCCTGGATGTGCAAATTAGCCGCAACCCAGATGGGAGCATCGACACAGAAGTATACCGAAAGACCACAAGCATTGATAGCATTTTGCACAACGAGAGCAATCACCCTAATGCGCACAAAGTCAGCTGCATTTGGACATTATTCAGCAGGATAGATATCATTGCAGCACACAGGCAGCCAAAGCAAAAGAGCGTGCACATCTTTACCGGATCTGCACTCTCAATGGCTATTCGAGGGATTTTATCCAACGATGTATTACACCCAGGGCCCGGCAGCCCATTGAGGACGCACGTGGAACATCATTGTGGAGGGTGCTCCCATACATACAGGGGGTGTCTGAAACTGCTGCACGTATCCTTGCATCACATGGGGTTAAAGTAGTGCACAGACCTGACTGAGGAAGAGAGTAATGTGCCCGAAAGAAGCTCTACCGAAGGAGGAGACTTCCTCAATAATCTATCGTATTAACTGTAGCAATTGTGCAGGTCATTACATAGGAGAAACATCAAAACGACTGAAAACTAGGGTGCATGAGCACAAACTAGCGGTCAGACGTAAGGAACAGCGCTCCCAGATTTGGATGCATATGGAGGAGCATGGTCATGAGTTCAACTTCCAATGCGTTAAGCATTGCTTAACGCATTACTTAACGAATTGTAAGCCACCCTGAGTCTCCGGAGAAGGGCAGCATATAAATCAAATTTGAAAAAAAAAAAAGAGAGACTGAAATCGTTGCCCATGATGAAACAAAAGGAGGACGCCTCTTGAAAGAAGCCTGGTTCTTTAACAACAACTCCCTCAGTAGACATATTGACATACCACCGGCATACCAGGCTTTATGGCACCAGGAAGGACTTAAGGAGGACCGATCACTAAGACTGAATGGGGATCGGGGACAAATCTCCTCCTTTAGGCATAGAGATTGGCCCAATGAAGGGGTGACAAACCCTGACAGAGGGCAAGAGAGTATGTTAGAGAAGCAGCAGAATGAGAGAGACGGGGGTGGGGGCGGTGAGGAAGAACAACGCAGACCTATCACAAGATCATGGGCAAAACAAATGGGTTTAGAGGAGGCAACGGGTGTGCCTAAAAGGGAAAGGCATAACAATGAGGGAGAGGGAGCCAGGAGAAATACCTTCAAAGCAATGCCTGATGGCCCTGCGTTACCCCCCAGGGAGAGAAAGAGGCAACACACAATGGGGAAAGAGGTAGGAGAAAATGCATTGTCATCTCTCAGCATGACTAAGGCAGAAAAAAGATAATTACAGGGGGGAAGGAAGGGTGTGGGCCTGTTACACGCGCAATGACCAAATTGATCAGCATTACATAAAAGCAAGCATTTCTTCAATGGGGATTTTATACTCTGACGAAGTCGGTAGGGGCCGACGAAAGCTTAGCATAAGTTTTAAATAAATTTTTAAACTTTTTAAACGTTCCGGATATATATATATAAGAAAAGAGAAAAAATAAACAATTCTTCAGGTTCTTCAATACTCTAATCCACTTTGAATTTTTTTTAAAAATTAATCCCAATGTCAATAAAAATAAGCTAAAGGGAAATTCAATTTTAAAAAAAGAAAAAAAAGAAAAAACAAAACAGTCAATCAAAGGGGAAAAAAATAAAAATCAAAAATCAATAGTTCCAACATCCTCAGATGTGCTTCCAACTATTTTATCAACAAAAGAGTTCAGAGTCCTTGAGATGTAGCAACAATATGATAAAATTGTTTCAACTTGCTACTTAAACAGAAAAAATAATGAAGTATCCAGACCAGTAGATGGCAGTATAACACACTCTCCTGTCTTCCCCGCTAATATAATCCAAAAGTTCTTTGTTAGTAAAATAGCAAATAGAAATTTAAAAGAATTTTCAGAAAAGTAAAAAGAAAAATTAAATCCCAAAAGAAAAATATTTTGAATAAAAGGCACAAGGGCTTAAAAATGTAAAGATTTATAACTCCACTAGTGTAAATGATTTGGGAATAAAAAATAACTTCAGCTTAATTTCGCTGCTTAATTTCCTTCTATTGCCAATTTAATTTCCACTTCAATGTCAGGGTGTTCTTTATATTACTTTAAATTGAAAGTCTCTCACCTCATCGACTCACTGTCCTTCTATTCTTCTTCCGGAGCTGTCCCAATTTCAGCAGCTATTATGGTTGCCACCCCACTGTTAGAAAAAGGACTTTGTGGTGTCCCTGGGATCGTCAGGATGTGCCCTCCACTATCACAGTCAAAACAAGACTGTGAGGTCCAATAAGGACCGTCCAACAGCAAGGATTTCGGGAGCGATCCTGGAGCCCAGGAATCCTCCGACTGTTTCATTATGACATCAGCTCCTCCCCAATTCACTTCCATTTTATTCTTAAAGCTCCATTTCTATGTAATTAATAATAAGACAGAATAAACATGCCTGTAAAAAGAATACACAAAATTACAGGTAGTCATCAACTAACAACAGTTCACTTTGTGACCGTTCAAAGTTACAACAGCACAGAAAAAAATGATTTAGGACCATTTTTCACACTTACAATCGCTGCAGCATCCCCACAGTCACATCAGAGGTGGTATTCAGCCGGTTCGCACCAGTTCGTGCAGTGGTGGGAATTTGGCTCCGGTTGCTGAACTGGTAATGATGGCCAGCTGGCCACGCCCCGAACTGGCCGCCGCTTGCTTACCCTGTCCACCATGTTTGTCGCCACCATGTTCTTCACGTACACATATCCCATTGCCTTGCAAGTCCAATGGGAAGCTCATACGAGAACATGGCGGCGACGCAGCAGCTTTTTCCGCCGGTACTTTTTGGCAGCCTGCAGCCCGCTGCCACCTCTTTGAAAGCTGCTTTGCAGCTGTGGTGTAAAGTCGTAAAATGAGCCAAACTCACTTAATGAATGTTTCATTTAGCAACATAAAATTTTGGGCTCAATTGTGGTCATAAATTGAGGACTACCTGTAATTGTGCCAACCTCTGCAGAATCCTTGTGACACTCATTTTATCTGTAAAATTAAACTTTGTTTTCCATGAGGATTTCTTTATAAAGGAAGCTACGTAAACCTTCAAAAATGGAGTTCACCAGCCATAATTTTTAAACCTTTTATTTATTTAAATTTACTGGTTGCCCAACTCCAATGGACTTTGGAGAATTTACAACAAAACATTATTCCATTAAAGTAGATAAAAATGTAATCTGGTTACCAAAGTATTGCAGTGCAATAATAAACATATAATTATGTCATATTCTAATTTAAGCATCTTAAAAATTACAAAATTTCATAATTCTCTGAGCAAGATAGATAAAGTAATAAAACAATTGCTACTGAAGTCTTTTGATATAGCCTTATATCAGTTACATCTGAGCTTTTCCAAGTATTAGGAATAGCAGGCTGTACCATCTCTGCACCTGTGTTCACCACATTAGCAGACCTTGTGATCATGTATCTAAAAACATATATTTATATTTGTTATCAAAGAAGGAATGAGCATAGCATTGTGATCTTTTATGGCAGAGCAAAACTTCAGTTAAGGAGTGTGAAAAAGAAAATCCTTCATCAGCAGGAACAGGCAGTGCAGTTTCTGGCAATTAATCCTAATCTTGGGACATGGGGCTACAAACAGGCGACCAGGATAGCAACAAAGAAACCTACTTAAACATAGAGCTTTCTTTGTCTTAAGTTTCAGATTTGAATGATTGAAAAGTTTAAATTTCCTTTCCTTTTCTTTATCCTGAAAAGGTCTGTTTCTCAACCGTCAGAAGTATCCAGTGTACAAACTGTGGGTCCAGTATTATAGCATGGATTAAAATGAAAGAAGATGAGAAAATCCACTTCTGAGAGAATATTTTCCTCGTTGTTACCATTCATCTAAGAAAATCTAAATTACATAAACCTAAAATGTATATAAACAGTAGCACATTCACTTACCAACTGAATATATTAATAATTAATATTTATTGTTGGGTCTGCAGATGGAAAAAGGTGGAGGGGAAATTGTAACCATGAGTACCTAGCTTTGACTGGTTTATTCCTATTTTGTTAATCACAGTTAATTTACTAAGCTTGAATATCTATGTTCTCTATTAATCTTATGCACCTTCATTGACCCTTATGCACCTTCAATCCATCTTGTGCATAAGGGTCAAGAACAAAAATAGGGATTTGCCATATTTCTTAGCAAGAAAATATGTCTGTGATGCAGCACAATTTGACATTTGCTATTTCTCACCTGATCTTTGTAATCTTATAGGTTTTTGGGGGGTGGGGGGGACAGGAAGGTAATCTACTGCCACATTTCCTCTTTCAGCCTGCTTGCCAGTCTCTTGTGCCAACTGGCAAGCTGCGAATTCAGAGTTTGAAATCAACACCTCGTTGAGGGAGAGATACTTTAGAACATAGCAAAAAGAGATTTCCCAAGGGAAATTTCCTCCTTTCTACTTGAAGAATGTTTGTTCTTTTAGTACCAGAGAAAAGGAGCAAAAACATTCCAAGGTCAATTAAACAGGAGGGAGAGATAAGATTCCATCCCCTCCATATCCAATTAAAATTGAAATTTGCATGTAGAAAGATTTGTCTGAGTAACAAATCTGAAAGCAATTTCATTCAAGATCATTGGTCCTTGGAGGAAGTTAGTTAAGAACTAAACTATGTTTAATTTCTGTTGTCTGGAATTTATGTTGACTACTTGTGCTCAGTTTTGGGTTGGGTTATTGGTGTTGTCTGAGCTTGATTGTGTGTATGTCTTCCATTTTCTAATTATTGCTCCCACACCAAGCTGCTTGCCTATTGCAGATTAAGTCTTCCCAGCCTGGTGCAGATCTACAATTTTGTTTCTGGTGTTCCTCGAAAGCTCTTTGGTCTTCACCATAGTAGAGTTTGGAGTGTGACTATTTGAGGTTGTGGACAGGTGTCTTTTATACTGATAACAAATTCAAACAGGTGCCATTAATACAGGTAATGAGTGGAGGACAGAGGAGCCTCTTAAAGAAGAAGTTACAGGTCTGTGAGAGCCAGAAATCTTGCTTGTTTGTAGGTGACCAAATACTTATTTTCCACCATAATTTGCAAATAAATTCTTTCCAAATCAGACAATGTGATTATCTGGATTTGTTTTCTCATTTTGTCTCTCATAGTTGAGGTTTAACCTATGATGTCTCTCTCATCTTTTTAAGTGGGAGAACTTGCACAATTGGTGGCTGACTAAATACTTTTTTGCCCCATTGTAAATGTATAAGCTTCATAACACTTCATAAGCATCTTTAAGCCAAAAAGCCTCAATTTTTACATCCTGTACTTGCATACAATATAAGGCGGGCATCGGAACCTGTGGCTCCGGAGCTGCATATAACTTTTTGGGACCTCTGCTGTGGCTCCGTCGGGTGATCAATCTCACCACTGGCTGGCCCAACCCCTCGCCCTCCCTTCCCAATCACTCCTCACCTGGCCTGAGAAGGTAAGGGCGGTGACGGGTGATGGAGAAGTGGCATGGCAGAGACAAAGAGAGGGGGAGAGAGAGAGACAGAGCGGGGAGGGAGGGAGAGAGATCAAAAGAGTTTTGTGGTTCCTGGTGTTTTTTAACAATCGGTTTTCTGCCCTAATGACCTGCTGGGTAGGAATGGCTGAGTGGGGGGGTCATATGACTGGTGGAAGTGAGTGATGTCGAGTTGGCCATACCCACCCAGGTTTTGTGGCTCCTGGTGTTTTCTTTTCTGTGGGAAACGGGTCCAAATGGCTCTTTGAGTGTTTAAGGTTGCAGACCCCTGGTATAAGGTCACCTTGCTTGTTCCCAAATGCATCTCCTATATATTCATGATAGACATGTTGACCAGAACTATGCTAAGTATTTTAGGTGTGGTTGCACCATAGATTTGAATAGGGACATCATAGCTTAATCTGATATATTGTCTTTATCTTTTCTAATAACACGTAGCATGGAATTTACTTTCATTATAGCTGCTGGATACTGTGCAGATGGTATCACTGAAATATCTACAAAGACCCAAGGTCTTTTTCTTGGTTTGGCCACTGACAGCTAGTCTCCATCATTTTATAAGTGAAACATGGATTCCTCGCTGCAGTGTGTGCGTCACATTACACTTGCCGTTGTTGAATTGCATTTGCCACTTAGTGAAACGGTCACATCAGATATTTGTTCTATTTCTTTTTCTGTTTTTCGCTCCATTTTTCATGTATTGGAAACATTTTATGCCGCACTGTTTAAATTAGCCAACTGAGGGGTCTTTTTAGCCCTATTCGGTTACAATTGTGCTAATATGCAAGCAGACACTGCAATTTTTATATGCATGCCCCTCTCTTTCAAAGTTGAATGTGGGAGCTGAATAAACAGTTAAACAAGAATGTAATTATTTTCCATGAGAAAGGATAATTGGTTCCGTACAGCCTATTCATACACCCCTTCTGGGCACATATTGGCTATGAAAAAAACTGGAATATAATATCCTTTAATTGTGTATCGTCTCACCATGACCAAGTGAAGGAATTAGATGCTTTCTGATGCTTCCGAAAGATAATTAAGGCTCAGTTCTTTCAATGACTATGTTCACAGCTCGTTACACATTTTCAAAAGCATATGTTCCAAATCTTTCCTCAAGCTTTCACATCATGCCTGCTGATTGTTTGAATAGTTGTAGCTATAGACAATAAATAATCTTTTTTGTTTATGCAAAAATCTAGCCATTGAAGCAATGCTGTGTTCATGTGAACAAAATTTAGGCACTTGGTTGCTCCTATGAACCACTCCCCTCCTATCTTTCCCTCATCCTGCCCCATTGAGTCCTATATCCTCCTTCTCACCTCTGACAATCAAAGTGCATCACCTTGGGTTGTTAAGCAAGGACAGCAGGTATGTGGCCAATTGACCCCTCCTGCCAGTTTGCCTACTGACTTTTCCTATCATTTAGCCAATCAAATGGTGATCACCATTATAATATAATATTATTATACATATTATATAATATAATATGTATCCAAATGTTCAACCCAAATGTTGGAGGTGTGATTGTTTGGATGCTACATACTTTCATATTTGGTGGACTTGCAGAAAAGTGAAAGCTTTTTGGATTAAACTCTGGTGGGTTATGCAGAATGTTTTGAAAAAGAAGCTTCAATTTTCTCCGCAATTGTTTTTGTTGGGTATAGTTAAGGATTGCTCACCGAATGAAACAAGATTGATTTTATACATGATTACCGCAGCTAGGTTACTGATTGGACAATATTGGAAAAAAGATAGTGTACCTACTATAGAAGAATGGACTTTGAAGATGGCTAATTTTGCGGAAATGGCAAAGATTTCTGCATATCTAAAAGATAGGACCCATGAAGTTTTTGTTCGGGACTGGAAGAAATGGGTGGACTATGTGCAGAATAAATATCAAATTAAGAAGTATCAGTTAGTATTTGATTGAGGATATAGGGGTTAGTTGATGTTTGGGTATAGGTATTTGGGGGATGCATATGTTGATATTTAGAAAAAATGGGTTGATTATGTGTAGAATAAGTATTAAATCAAGAATCTTCAGTTAGCTTTTTGATAGAGGTTGAAGAAATAAAGGATTATTTTTATTGTTATTATTATGTTAAATATACATATATTGTTTTCTAGATATCAACTTGATATAAATTTATATACCTTGGTTATACTGCTGTCTTCAACAAAAAGAAGGGGGAAAAATTTTATGTTTGTGTTAGGTTCAAGGGGGCATTTATAAATTTTATAAACTTTATTTGTTTAAGTTCTCTTCTTACTAGTAAAGAATTTTGGATTTATCTTATTTTTGTTAAATTTATGATATATATTGTGGATCTCACCTATATCTAATGTTTAATAATGATTGATACATACTTATGATTTGTATGTAATGGAAGTCAGGGGGGGGAGGGTTGGGGGGAAAGGGGGGGCAGGGGGAAAATGTGGGGTTAAAATTGTATTGTAAAACTTTTTCAATAAAAAAAAATGGTGATCACCTGAATGTGGGATGTTGTGATCATGTAATTGAATTCTTGAATCATAATTACATAACTACAGGTACAGTGCAACCAATACAGTTGTAAAGATTGGTTATTAAGTACTGCTCATTCAGCATTGTGGTAAATTCGAACAAGTGGCAGAACGAGTGGTTGTTAAACAAGGACTACCTATATTTCATTTTAAAAAAATAATCCAGTAAAATTATTGCTGGAGGCTAATAATCATTTTCAAGCATATTCAATTGTACAAGTATTTCTTACATTTCTGCTTTTAATCTTTACATACTTTTGTGAAATGCCAGAATATTTTTAATACCCTTCCATTTCAGTGTATTCTCATCATTAATGATTAATGGTTAATCATTGGCTTGGTATCTGTTATTAAGGCATTCACCATCTGGGTAGGAACGGGAAGCAACAAAACTAAGTGTATGCTAGTAGAAAAGAACAAACAAATACTTCAGATTTTTCTGTTATTCAGGATTAAATTGGGTTTGGATTTTATATTATAATATGAAATGGTGGATTAGCAAAGGAAACAATATTAGGTCTGAAAAGCCAATAATTTAAACCAAGACATGCTTTAAAACTAAGCAATATGGGAACAACACAATTAATGCTAAAATGCCCTGATATTTACTTGAGAATAAGATATACTCTGTTTTTATAATTTGTTAGTCATTTTGCCTACCTTGCAAATGGAAGTAAAGATAAGCAAAAGGCAAGAATTAAAATAAATTAGATGGTCAGTATGGGAAAATGAATTTACCATTAAGGAGACTCTCCAGCAACCATTTGTGCAGTTGTGTTAATGTATATCTATGTATTTGCTCCAGGCAAACCCACTTATAGTGTGAAATATCTGATGGGAATGGAGTAGTCTTGCTATGAGACTGTTAAAGTGTTTGGATAATTTGGATTAAGGCTAAAAATCCCATAAAAAACATTATTGGTAATACTATGAATTTACTAATAGGGAAGGAGTGGCTGCTAAGCAATATATAGCAGAAGTGCAGGTTTCAATTGTACATTTATTGGTTTCTAGTAGCATGTATGAATGGGCAGTACTTGTCATAACAATACTTGTCACTTTGGGAAGTACTGTGGTAGGGCTAATTCATTGGCCTCACTTCAGAGTAAGTGGGTGTTCAACCACTGTATTGTTTAGAAGTGAAAAGGGGATGACTGCATTACAGATAGTCCTCACTTAAGGACTGCCCTATTCAGTTTACATTTTGACATTAAAACAGCACTGAAAAAGTAACTTTACGACCATTCTTTGCACTTACGACTGTTGCAGTGTTCCTGTGGTCATGTGATCAAGATATGGGGGCTTTGCAATGGTGGGTTTTTATGACCATCACAGCAATCCCTGGTCAGGTGATCGTCATTTGTCTACTTCACAGCTGACTTCTAACAAAGTTAATGGAAAAGCTGGCAGTAAAATTACAAGCAGTGATCACATGATGGTTTGCTTAATGAACCTGGGTAATTTGTTTAACAACCAGAGCAGAAATGAGATTGTAGGTCAGCCACACTCACATGACATTTCACTTAATCACTTTGCTTAACAACAAAGTTGGCTGCCCCAGTTGTCATCATTAAAAGTGGACCAATTGCACAGTTTCATTTTGGATTAGATTTGTTTGCAGCTTCACTGCAATAAATCTCTCTCCAAAACTTTTTAAGCCTAGTATTGCAGGCAAAGCAATTATATCAAATTTAGGATGAATCCAGATTTAGAATTTCCTGGAATATGCCTATTGAAATCAGTTGGATTTATTAATATTTATTGATTTATTCATGTTTAATTAATTGGGAATTCTCTACCTGAATCTGATGAAACTAGAATGAAGTAGCAGCTATAAACAGTCAATTGTTATTAAAAGAAATAGCTTCCTGGAAAACAATTTCATGTAGTTATCGGTAAAATGACTCGGAACAAAATGTATCACATAGATCCACACAAAAATGGACATTACAATAAATATTTTTTTAATAGAACCTGGCTGTGATACCTGAAGTGTCACGAAATAAACTTAAACCCATCTTTGCTATTCCTGTTTACCAGTTATATGTGCACACATGCTTTAATTTATTATTATATTTATGAATGCCAATTTATACAAAATAGTCATAATGTAAATTATTAAAATTTAATGTTGGGGGCAATGTTAGGGTGAATGACTGTGATTCATTTGTATTGTTGAATGGAGGATGAGAAATACAGAATTTTATTGGAGAGGGATATTTCTCAGTCTAAGTGACTTTCCATAAATAATTATTTAGTATATCTTCCATATACATGGAGAAGAACATAACAATAAAACATTCCAATGCAACTTATACTGCATACTGTATACAGCCTAAAACATTTTGTATCTTAAGGAAAAGGATAAGATGACACCACCACCCTTTCTGCGTAAACATTTAAAATTTTCCTCAATATGGATAATGAAATAGTATCCATCATATTTGAAGGCTACAAGCTAAGGGAATGCAGGTGAGATCACATGGTTCATAATTCTTCCAAAGTTTTATTGCCAAGTTTGGTGATTACTGCCTAATTACATAATATGCTCTGAGAATTTGTGGCTTATAACAAAACAGTTGCAGTTGTTTCAAAATATAACACAGTAGCATTTGCTACATCTTTCAAAGATACTTTCATGATTTCCTCTCTTTCATCAGCATATGTTGCCTAACCACCTTATTATTTAAAGAGCACTTTGTCCTGACCTTGTTAATATCTATAGTGGCAAAGCTCACAGAGCATCCTTGTATAATAACATCTATTGTAGTATGGGTAGTCTGTTTAGCAACTGACTCATTTTGTGGCTGTTTGTGCTTATGATCTTATTTCAGCTTTCCTTTTCTTTATGGACTTCTTTCATTTTTTTAGCAATCAGTTTCACTTAGCAACCACTTTGCGTAATGACAAAGTTGCCAATCCTGAACAAGGGCTGCCTGTATACCAGGAGCATGAGATTTATAGAAATAAGATAATATATCCAATATATTCAGCCTTGTCCCATCTTACCATTCTCAGTCCTTTATTCAGTTCTCTGTTGCATTGTAATTTCCCATGCTATTAAAACAACCTGTTTACTATTCTGACTTGTTTAATAATTGTGGGTCTTGAGTCAACTTATTCTAAATTGCTAGCCACTGATTTTCAGAGAGAAAAATATCTGATTTTTTTACCAGAGAACATGCACTTGAATGAAATGCAATAGTTTATAATCTGGGGTCCTGTAGAAAAAAATCACCACCAATAGTATCTGATATCAGAAATGCTATATTTAAATGCCAATAAAATGCTGCAATCCAATACTGCTACTAACATGTAACAGAAATTTCCCAGTGTCCAAAAGAATTAAAAAAAACACGAAACCATGCATGTCTTCTCCACAGAGGTAAGCATATCCAAATACATGGAGTGTGAAGAATCAGAATAAAAGTCTATCCAAATAAATATTTGATTTATTGAAAATTTATTATTGCTGAGAGTCTTTCCACCCTTCTTGGGTTAGATAATGGCTCTCTCTAAAGGATCCTCAAATTTACTTTTTAAAATATACAAGTTAGTGAAACAACAGAAACTAGGAAGAGCTGTGGATGGCAACCTAATAAAAAATAATATAGAATGGTGGGTCCCAATTTGGCATGTCTTCTTATCTGTATTGATCTGTTGACATGTATCCCTAAAAGTTGGGACTGTGATTTTTAAATTGGACAATCTAGGCAACTAGAATCCAATTAGTATTTTAAGTATTATTAGTAAAACTCACACATCTTTTCTATAAATTATTGTATTGCCTGCATTCTAGAAACATTCTAGTGAGAGAAGCAAACAACTTCAGAGCTAACTCATCAAAACACAGACAAGGTCTCGCATAATGCCATCTAGTTAAAAAATATTAAATTGTTGCCTTAAGTAGCCTTTGTTAACTTCAGCTATGCATTTGATCCTATCTTGAGGAAAACCTGTGAAGCAAATGTAAGGACTAACTGATAGGTTTGTATTTGTTTATTCTCTTTTACAGGTTATATCCTAATACTTGTGTCAGGTACAGTACATTGGGCCAATTAATGGAGAAGGTTTGGAGTTAGTTTAAAATACAGTAAGATGTCTCCCTCATCTTGTGGTTAACCTTTAAATTAACTTTGTAGCAGGGCATCCTGAATTTTTCCCTTGAATATTTTATG
Organism: Masticophis lateralis; assembly: GCA_030761175.1. Taxonomy (NCBI): domain Eukaryota; kingdom Metazoa; phylum Chordata; class Lepidosauria; order Squamata; family Colubridae; genus Masticophis; species Masticophis lateralis. Next base: position 69,491,691 of record JAUDYJ010000003.1, read on the forward strand.
CCTTTGGGATGGATATGAATGGGCTAAATTGGTTCTTGAGGAAATTATTTAGGTACAGAATGATAACATGAACAAAATAGCCTAGAATTTTAGGGAGCCAGTTGTAGTGTGCCAAGCAAGCAATGTATCCTGATTTGCTCATTATTTCCACATGTTATAGAAACATTTCATCAGCAGTTTTGGAGGGTACATTTAAGAAAACTCCATGTATGCAAACCTTATATTCTTGTGACTGTGGAAGAGTTGTCATAATTATTGCTGTATCCTTTGCAGTGGTTCTTTCAATTTATTGTTAGTCCTACTTATGATTCCTTTTTTCCCCTTAAATTGACAATCATTAGATCTAGTTCCTTCTTTCAAAAAAAAAGAAGAAGAAGAAGAAGAAGTTACATAATGTAGCTAAATTCTGTTTGGTTGCTAATAGAAACTGAGAACAGATAGTCCAATTTAATCTGTGCTTGTTTAGCTAATTTCTATATTACTAAATTGGTAGAATAATCCTCTTTAATTATAGAATTGGTGTTTGAGATTTTACCATGCTTCTACTCTTACTTTTCCATTGATTTTTCCTTGTAATAATTGATTTAACTCTATTCTTTCTGAATATATTTTGCAAATGACTAGTCACAAATTCTAACTCAGTTTCAAATAAGAGCAGTTACGGTAGAAGATTTCACGTTTACCAGAAGTTATCAATTGCGATCATTATCAATCTTCAATATTATATAAACTTCTTAAGCAAAAGAACTGTCTTTAAAATCCCAATAAACTTTGACAGAATGATTTGAAATTTGAACTTGAGCAAATCAGATCATGCTTCTTGTGGCACAGGATCCCTTTCAACCAATAATGCCATTAAAAAATTGATAAGCATCATAATCTCTTCTAAAATGTTATTGTGCAAATTATATTCTTCCTAGATTGCTTTTAAAAGGAGGTATTCAAATTGACAAATGTTGCCTTCTTTAATTCCAGTGCCAGATGGCCTATTCTTTAAATCACTCAATAATTTTTGTTTGAATGTGTTACTGTTCATTTTTATTAAGATTTTAAAAGTAAGAAATTAATTGTTTCTATTGTTAGCTTCCCAGATGCATTAGTGTTAAAGCACTGGAAAGCCAAAATAGTTATTTTTTTTATATCATTGACACTTAAAAATGTGGTTTGCTTGTTTTAAAACTTGAAACAATAGTGAAGAGCATTGAAAAACCTCATGATTAAAGACAATGTTATTCAAATCTGATTATCTTTTTATCTTATTAATTTTTTCTTAATATATATTATTCATACCTACAAATGGTTTTTAGATATAAATATTGAAAATGGAATGTTAAACTGTTTGCATTCTCAGATTACATGCATTCATACTTTGCTCATTTGCCTTTTTTGTACTTTTTAAGATGTACTAATCATTTCAATTAAAAATCACAAAGCAGGAAATATTCAGGACTGCAGATTGTTTCTTCTCAACCATAGGATGCTGTCATTATCTGTCTATCTGTCTACAGTATCTACAATCTTTGATATGAATATGAACAAATAATGAATGTAATTTATTATATAATATAGAATATAATACAATTTCTGTTTTCTGTTACCTTTTAGGAACAGCTGAAGGCTTTTGATCAAGAAGTAAATGAGTTTGTGGATTATATGTTTGGAGATAGAGGTATGCATTTTCTGGCTTTAGCAGGTATTTAGAAATAATATATTACTGAAAATTTGATCTAAATGACTCAGCACAGTAAGTGATGGAGAGCCTTAGAAGTTCTATTCCTTTCTTTTACTTCCATCATGCTGAGTAATAAATAATATGATTATGGTAATTTAAAATCTGAAATTTGGCAAAGTTTCATTGACTTCAAAATTCTTTCTTCAATTCTTTGTAATTTGGGAATGTTCAAGAGAGGTAAGAAATCCACTTGGATATATGGAAAAAGGAATTATTTTTTCCATTCCCTGTCACTTAGACAGAAATCAGGAAACAGATTTGATGGATCCAGTTTGTATGTCTAGTTTACTTCTTCTCTGTTTTTTAATTTTGTGTTGGATTTTGAGCTTGCCTGACCCCAAAAAGTCTCTGGATGCCTTACAACATGTGAAAGTACGTAATTTAAGAAACATGGCCACCTGGACCAAATCACATAAGTATTTTTTTAAAAAAAATCAGTGGAGTTCCACAAGCAGCCTAATCTTAATGTTGGGGAGCAGAATTAGGTCTTCAGAACACTTGAAAGAGTGGGAGTTATACAAATCTCCATGGTGTCAGCCCTCCTAAGTTGAATAGGCGAGGAAACCAACGTCATGCGGGCCGGTATTACTTTTATTATAAAGGTATAGTAACATAATCCTGTAAATCTGGATGCTCTCTCCATACCTTCCTTTATCTTCCTTCTGTCTCCCAAGACTTCCCACTGCTCAGTGCACAGGGTGATACTGTTCCAGAGGTAGGGGTCTTGGCAGAGAAGGCATATTTCTTCAGTCCCACAAGATGAAAACATTTAATGGAGGGAACTTGGAGCACACCTTTCTGACCATGTTTACTAGATGGGCAGAAAATTTGAAGATACATGGCCCTTCAGATAATCAGGTCCTTTGCCAGGAACTGCTCCATGGGAGATGAACAGTGCCTTCAATTGAGGCCAACTGGTAACCCATGCAGCTCACATTACAGCAATAACACACGGACTCAATTTTCTTTGCAATTAAGTATATGCTAGTGAAACACATGTGGAAATAGGCTGAACTGAAGGACCAACAAAATTTTGAATTGTCTAATGGACGGTTGATTTGTCGTTATTAACAATTGGGGCACATGTTTTAGAATCTGTCAGTCAAAATTAAAATGTATGTATTAGGGCAAAGTGTTTACGTTTATACAAATATATTGAAGAAAATATTTTGCATCAGGTATAAAGACTAGGAAAGTCTTTTACCATAAAGCATGTACTAGGACAGGTTTTTAGGAATTTTCATGTACATTCTTATATAGAATTGAGCAAGTAATCAAGCCTGAAATTAATACATTTATAATTTGTTTCTTTCTCTTATTATGTATCATATACTGTGTATATGCATGCGTGTATGTGTGTGTGTAAGTATGAGAAGCCAAAGAACTACCAGGGCCTGAAGGAGGAACTGGAGTAGATGTGGAAAGTAAAGGTCAAATGTCCCCAAGAATGGTAGGAGCACTCAAGGCTGTGATTCCTAAACAGGGATTTTAGCTCCAAGCGATCTCGGGAACCTAAGCTTATTTTACTGATAAATAAAAGTTTTTGGTTCAATGGATTTTCACTGTCAAAATATGTTTAAACTTTCAACAATCAAAATCACTGGATTCTGATAAGTTACTTTCAATTTCCAGTTTATTATGATTTAGCAAGCATACCTTATACAGGTAGTCCTCGACTTATGACCATTCATTCAGCAACCTAGAGCCTCCCCAACCCCTTGAGGCATACCATGCTTCACAAAATGACTGCAATGGGAGAGCCAGGATTGCATGTGTGCCTTGCTTAACAACAGCAACAATTTAAGGACCATAATTCTAAGCTCAGTTATGGCCGTAAGTTGAGGACTACCTGGAGTTTAAACAAATCATTTATAATACATCGACTAACTATAGGCAGTCCTCAACGTACGTCCAAATTGAACCCAAAATTTATGTTGTTAAGTGAGAAATTTGTTAAGTGAGTTTGCTCCATTATATTATTTTTCTCACCTCATTTGTTAAGTGCATCACTGCAGTTCTTAAATTGCATAATATTTTCTACAAATAACCTCTATGCCAGAGGTGTCAAACTCAGTTTCATCAAGGGCCGCATCAGCATTATGATTGCCCTCAAAGGGCCAGTTGCATGTAAGACTATGACAACTCACAGTGGCCAAGTGGGCGTGGCTGGGTGGGCATGACTGGCTCAACGCTGCCTCCTGTGCACACGCTCAGGGGGAGTGCCTGGCCAAGCTGGGGTGGCTGGGGCCAAGGAGGCAGGGGCTGGCCCATCACTGTTTCCAGGGCAGCCCTGCAGGCCAGATCTAACCACATTGCAGGCCGGATCTGGCCTTGAGTTGGACATGTCTGCTGTACGCTGTGGAGGACAGCTTAGCTACAGAAGTATGACTAGGATAAGATAGCTGTTTCCCATAAATTTATTTAATTTTTTTAATGTGCAAATGTAAGTATGTGTTTGTATAGGTGTATGAGTATGTATATTATAATCATAATATATGATTATATAACAATTTAATTGGGTATTAGAAGAATAAGCTAGAACTGATCAGGGTGATTAATTTTCTTTTATTGTGATATGTTTCATTGTCATTTCTTCAGATCCCAGGGTCAGAGGATGGCTTATGCTGGATTCATACTTACCTACTTTTGCTCTCACTATGCTGTATCTGCTCTTCATATGTCTGGGCACCATGTTTATGAAGAACAGGCCTGCTTTGTCACTCAGGGGTCTTCTTATTGTATATAACTTTGGCATCACAGTGCTATCGTTTTACATGCTGATAGAGGTATGACTTCTTAACTAAGTACCTTTTTCCTCTCTGTTTTTTATTCAACTGATTGGGATTTGGTAAGCATATTTGGGTCAAATTGACTTCAATGTTCTCAAAGTGGAATTGAGAAATGTTTTAAATGCATCTATACTGTACATTCAGGAACGTCTATTCTTTTAATTTCTGTGATCTCGGTGAATCAATAGGAGTAAAAACAATACCACCAAGGCGCTGTTCATAGCAGCATAAGAACAGTCACTAAGCATTAGACCCATAGAAGCAAGGGTGTACCACACTAGACAGGACCCAATGTTCAAAATATACAGAGGAACCTCAGAGACAGTACAATACATAATGGAAGGGTCTAAGATGCAGGCAGGATGGCATACACAAGAAAGGCACAACCAAGTAGTTGGCATTGTATACAGGAACATCTGCACGGTGTATGGGCTAGACCCTCCCGAGTTCAGATGGGAAATTCCACAGGTCATGGAGAATAAGAGGCTAAGATTTTGTGGGACAGATCCAGACAAACAGCAAATCATAATAATAGAAGTTGTAGTAATAGAAAAAGACCAGAAGACAGCAGTGGTGATACCGTAGATGTAGCAGTGCTAAGTGCCAGCAACATCAGGAAGGAGGAGTCTGAGAAGCTGGAGAAGTACCAGGTTCTGAAGGAGGAACTGTAGAGGATGTGGAAAGTAAATGCTAAACTGATCCCAGTAGTGGTAGAAACAGTTTCCAGGAACAACGTCAGAACTCTCTGTCCAAAAAGGGCTGTATTAGGAACAGCTAAGATACTGCACAGAACCCTCAAATTACAAGGCTTCTGGTAGAGGATGTGAGATTGAGGAAGGTACACACCACCTACAGGAGTGAGAAAGGAATTGCCTGCCTGCCTATCATCTCTCTCTCTCTCTCTCTCTCCTTCTCTCTCTCCCTCCTCCCCTCCCCCCCTCTCTCTCCTCCCTCCCTCTCCTTTTCCCTCTCCCTCCCTATCTAATCTATCAAAATAGAGAGCTTTCTTGGTCATTTGGGTGTTTCAAATTTCATAATTCTCTATCCCCCGTATACTGCTTTTTTCTAATGAAATTATGACTGTTTAAAAATAATCTTTCTATAGTGTCTTATTTTATGCAATAATACATAGTTGGGTATAAGCTGTTCCTATTTAACTAAATCTGAATATCAACTGCTACCGAATTAAACAGTGACTGTGGCCATCAGAGTACGTGAGAATTGACAGTCCTTTTCTAGCTAAAGTGCAGGCATATGCACTAAGGAAAACTTTCTTCAGTCTTCTGCTGAGTGCTTAAATGTCAGAATTCTGAATATTCTAATGATACTGTAAAACAGACATGTTAATAGCAACAATTACCATTGACATTAAAAAACACAACAATGCCTAGTAGTTTTTCAAAGAGCATAGTTTTAGACATCATTTTGTGTGGTAAGATTCTCTCATTATGGATGACAATTACCACGTTTTGATTATTTAGCTTAGTGTACATCATACACTATATTCTGGTAATTTATTTTTCTGGGATAGAGGAGCTGTGGTCTTTAAATACGGCCTGCCTTATATCTCAGCAGCCCATCTAAAACCATGGATTAAACTAGCTCTTTGAAGAGCATCTAAAAATAGGCAACCTACATAGAAAGCAGAGCAGGAAATCTGGATTGCTCCTTGAACAAAGCAATGATGAAGGACCTCCTCTCTTGCCCTAGATTGGCTTTTTGGATTCCCGCACTGATTTTCTCCACAGTTCCTGCTGAATCCATCTGAAAAGAAACAAAACATGTCCTTTCAGCATTAATTAATCATGAATTTGGTTGAAATACTTGACTTATCCTACCTCATCACAATACTACCACAAAGAAAAGAAGTTTCATATTGTCTACATTCATGCATTACAGGAAAAGATATAAGTAAGATAAGCGAGTTTGGAGCTTTAAATTGCAGTCCAGATGTATTTTGGAATCTGACCAGTTTGAAACTAAAACCTTATGTACCATTTGTGGACCATTTGCTTCAGGCAGCACTGCACCATAACAACTGCCGAAATCAACCCAATAATGAGCAGAATTTCACAGGAAAGTCACTATCAGTGGTTCTCAGCCACTAATGAATATTAGAGAGAAAAAATCGGAGTGACTCACCTAGATGCTTATATCTTTTGCCAGTTCCTTCAGAAATCAAGGTGGACTATATTTATTTGATCTTTATTCATGGTAGCTGGCTTACTCTCTCGGATGTTTGGAATATGCATTATGGGTTTAAACAAGCAATAAACCACTCTTGCTTTTTGACTAAACAGAATTTTGTAGCAAACAAATTACTGACTCATACAAAATAATGGCAAAAGGATAATTTAGAAAGGAAGAATTATTGATTTATGTTTTTGTCATCCTTCCAGAGTACATGTTAAATGGAAGTTATTGTTTATGACCAGAGAAATAATCCAACGGTGACTGAAAGAGAGGACTATCAGGAACATGGGGGAAAGTTCTTTGCAAACTTGGTTCTAGGATTTTAGCTTTATCAGCTTTTTAGTTAAACCTTCCAGCTGAATCCACAAAACTCTCAGGTTTCTTGCCTGCCTTCATGACTTTGTGCCACTTGTAAGCATGACAAATGATACACAGGCTGTTATTATGACAAAGAAATATGCACTCCATTAGGTTTCTGCAAAAATATATCTCAAGAGGCAAAAATCACATTGCCCTTTCCATCTGCTTCTCCTGCATTCCTTTGAGACTAAACAGGTTCATTTCAGAAGGCAAGGGGCACTATCAAATAATGAGCCATTTCATCAGATCGCTAAATAGTGGATTTATACCTCTATATGAGATTGCATTTGATCTTTTGAACCCAAAAGAACAAAAAACTTTGAAAACGTAAAAACTATTAAAACCAGTATTTGCCATTTAGAATAATAAATGTTTTCTCTTTCAGCTAATTCTTGCTACATGGGAAGGAAATTATAACTTACAATGTCAGAACTTGACCAGCGCAGGAGAAGCTGACATCAGGGTAAAAGAAACTTAATATTACCAGGGAACAACAATGCGTTCACACATGCTTTAATCCATCTGACCCGAACAATCAATCTGCATCAGTGGTGGGTTGCTCTTGGTTCTGTCTGGTTCTTGCAAACCGGTAGTAAAAGCAGCAGGAGGCTCTGCCCACCCACCCATAATTGACGATCTGCACATGCGCAGAAGCTTTTGCGCAGAAGCAAGTGTGCACTCCTGTTGCAAACTGGTAGTAAAGGTTAAGTAGAACCCACCCCTGATCTGCATAGATGTGGGACCTGAATCCCTAAAATTCCTCACAAGAAGTCTTAATGCATCTGGAGACCATTAAGTTAAAAATGTCTGCTGTAATATCTTATAATGTTTTGTACAGACTTTGATAGCCTTAGCAGTTTATTGTCCCACTGAATTTCTTGGCCCTTATTTTGGATAGACATGTATGTGTTTTGTATTGTCTAGGTTTGATTTATATGACTGCCCATTTTACAACAGTAACATTGGGTAGCATACAAGGATAAAAAACAGCAGCTGTTACATATAGCCCATGGTGCCCAAGATCAAAGCAATAATAATCCCAATCATTAAAAAAAAATTGCATCAGTTGTAGAACTCACATAACCTCTTGATCCAAAAGTCTGGGGAAATGCTCTTCTGTGTACTTAAATTCCAGTGATTGGGATTTTTATTTGCCATTTTTTTATTATTATTACTTACTTGTTGTTTGGGAACAGAGCAAAAGATTCATTTTCCTAATCTTAAAATTTTTGTACAGGTCGTTTGCTTTTTATTAGCAAAATCGTCACCAAAGTTATTTTCCTAAAAATATTTTTACTAAGCTCCATTATGCCATACACATTTTGCAACACAATGTCCTTCCTTGCCTGGATGAAGAGGCACTGCGTATAGAGTGAAAATGAGCGATTATGCCTTTGACATCATAGTCCAGGCACTTTCTTTCTCCTACATCCATTTAGGTGTGTCTGACTAGGAAGTCAATGTAGAGGCTTTCCACACATTCTGGAAGGCCTGAAAGGTTGTGTAATTAGCGTGCATGCTTGATGGGGTGCTTTGATTAGTTGAAACCTGGCAAAATGCAAATCAAGTAACTTGATTGGAACTAAATGACATCTTTGTCATTTCGTTATCATTCAGTTTCATTTTCAGTTCTGATTTTGAGGATTCAATAGAAGTAGTTCTCAACTTACAATCTGTTTTACAACGTTTAGTGGTCATTCAAAGCTACAATGGCACTGAAAAAAGTGATTTATACAGTTTTTTACACTTATGACCACTGCAACATCACCATACTCACACAATCAAAATTCAGGCACTTGACAGTCAACTCATATTAATGACGGTTGCAGTGTCCTAGAGTCATGTGATCACTTTTAGCAGCCTTCTGACAAGCAAAGTCAATGGGGAAGCAGATTCCCTTAACTTAATGGCGATTCACTTAACCACTGTGGCAAGAAAGGTCATAAAATGGGACAAAACTCACTTAACAAATTCTCAGTAACAGAAATTTTAGGTTCAGTTGTGGTCGTAAGTCAAGACTACATGTACTTTGACTGCCACCTGTACTCAGATTTGAGGGAACATCAGCTGGGCAGGATCTTTTACGCCAGCACCTCTAAGTCTAAAGAGCGCTTCTTGCAATATTGTTTGTTAGGTTCTAACTTGCAGCTGGAAAAATGGATTGCCAAATTTGCTTTAAAATTGATGGAAAAAAGGACAAAGTTGGTGCAGTAGAATGGGGTAGATTGCAGGAAAGAGCATTTGACTTAATAATGTAATTCTAATAGTAGTTTTAAGACTGATTAGGTAGATGCAGGGGTGACATTGTAATATAATCATATTTAATTTGTATCTCAAATTATTGTATTCTATTCCGATTTCATTTTAGATTGTATTTTACTCTTATTTCATTGTAAATGAAATTTAAAATGAACACATTTTAAATCATGTTTTACTCCCATTCCAATTTCATTTTAAATTGTTTCTACCAAATTTTTGTAATAATTGTTTCTGGAGCCCTGTGCTTTGATATGGCCCAAGGGCTAATCAATAAATAAAGATTAAGATGTACTTTTATTTTTCTCAGTTTTATTACTGGACTTGCTCTACTGGACTTGCTAAATGGAATAGCTGCTATACTTCCCAGTGCCGTCAAGGTTTCTTGTATTGATTCTTTTCTCTGTATCTTCTAGATTTTACACTGCCAATTTATAGCTTTATCTAGATCGGAATAAATTCCACGTTTACTGATTCTGAAGTCAAACAGTTATACCCTTCTGCTAAAAGAAAGTTTTTGATTCTGATGCCAGTTCAAACATTGGTAACTAGTAGAGATAGACTGCTTTTTATTTGTTATAAATAGTAGATTAGTAAAGGTACTTTCTACCATGAAGCTTAATTATGCAGCTGAGGCTTAATTTAAGAGTCTGTGAAGAAATACATAGAAAAGAGTATTTTAAAACAACAATTGCTTGGAAAAGCTGCATGGCATTTTAAGCGGAGTAATTTCTAAGACAGGAATTCTAATTACATTTGCACTGAATTCCCAATAAAACCAACTGAGGTTAATGCTAAGGACATATGGTTATTGTCAGTCTGTATAATTGCTTCTAGAAACTGAGGCTAAAAGCTGTTGGGCACCTTCTTAGAAGTAAAGGGACACACTTGTAATTAAAATACAAATGTGCTTCCAGCAACACTGAACTTTTATTTTCAGTTACTGTAGAATATCTTCAAAATGAGTATTTTTTTTCCTATGGTTTCTTTAAATTAACTGAATATATTGCTTTAAGATGAGATGATTAATTTTGCAGATTCTTTCTTGCAGGTGGCCCGTGTGTTGTGGTGGTATTACTTTTCCAAAGTCATTGAATTTGCTGACACAGTTTTCTTTGTTTTGCGAAAGAAAAACAGTCAAATAACTTTTCTTCATGTTTATCATCATGCCAGTATGTTTAACATCTGGTGGTGCGTCATGAACTGGATACCTTGTGGACAAAGTGAGTATTTAGAGATGTCAATTAAGATACTGCAAAACAACATACTTGGAAAACTTTCCTGTAGAATGTGTCTGATTGCCAATCTGCATTATTTTTAAAAAAATAGTGGGGATGTAACAATACCTTTAGTAAATATGAATAAAATATGCCTTTGAATCTGAATAAACATTTGGCAATAGGTGAGTATGGGAAGACTGCAGCAGTCCACTGAATCACTGCTGTAGAAGTAAGGAAATATTTATAGCTCACAATAGGATTGGCATATTCCAAATGATAGAAAATACTTTGCCATCCAGATTTTGCAGCCAAAATGTATTAAGGGCAGAAATAACTCAACATAATCATGTTTACATAAATCATTTGTACCACAGAAATCGAGATGCATTCTTCAATACTAAGAAAACTGCAATATGTTAAAGTATCATAAATTGTCACTTAAGTATAATGCTGCTTCACAGAAAGAAGTATGTTATAATAAATACATGACAATATATTTAATTATGTTTTCACAGGTTTTTTTGGACCCACTTTGAATAGTTTTATCCACATCCTCATGTATTCCTATTACGGATTGTCGGTCATTCCATCCATGCGTAAATATCTTTGGTGGAAGAAATACCTCACTCAGGCACAACTGGTACAATTATATTTATTTATTCTTAGTAAATTACTCTTTAAAGAATAAAAATCCTACGTGTTGAAGCAATATGGAAGTATGGGGACAAACTACTTTGAAACAAAGATAGAACTGAGGAAAAAAATCAGTTTGGGTGGTAGATTATTCAGCTTTACGAAACTTCCATGTTAAGCTTTTTAGTAAACATGGCTGTTAATTTTAGGCACATTTGAATCCAACTATATCTGTAATGCAGTGATGGGCAGAATGGGACCTTTAAATGTGGAGCTTTGCTTCCATTTGCTTTAACTGTCATGATCAGAAATGAGAAATGATGGCAGATATACTTCAGTATCTGAAAGATCACAGTATACTCTGAAGCTGGAGTCAGAAAATATAGTCATCTGTTCTAAGAATTACGTAACACAGAAAGTGAGACAAGGAAAAGAAATAGATTTGATGAGAAGCAGAGCACTTGTAAATCAAGAAACATCAAGTATTTGATATTTAAGCAGTTATTTTAAAATTAGAAGGTAAATGTGTGTTGCAACACTTATTGGTAAATGTAGATCTATTCCAGTTCTCCCTTATTCTGTTCTATCCTACTCCCACAAAATGCCAGAGCCTTCAACACAAGGTCCCTTCCCAAGCAACTATGGTATGGCTACAGATCACCTGCCTATAATATTATGAGGATTAATTTTAATCTGACAAATTCATTCTGCAACTGCTGTGATGCTTTTGCTTCTTTTAACAGATTCAGTTTTTGCTCACCATTACACATACACTCAGTGCAGCTGTCAAACCCTGTGGTTTCCCCTTTGGATGCCTCACCTTCCAGTTCTCCTATATGGCCACATTGGTGGTTCTGTTCATTAACTTTTATGTCAAGGTAAGCTAAGCAAGAGAATTGAAAAGTGCACGCACAGGTCTGTTTTTAAGGAACGAAAGTTGTCGCTTGAAACACAAGCACCTCTGCTTTTGGGTTTAAGTAATAGGATGCTTCTGATTGATTGTCCAACCTAGATTGGTGAGAGATTTCGTTGCTCTCTCTTGACATGCTTCTTTCCCCCATGAAATATGAGGACAAACTAATAACCAGATCACATTTCTATAGCCACTATATACGGGACAAAGAATACACACATTAAAAAACCTACAAAGCTGGGGTGAAATGCTCCCGATTTGGACCGGATCACCCAAACCAGTAGTGATGATGGCGGGTGGTTCGGAGAAACAGTAGCAAAAATCCCTGTGCCGCCCCCCACATGCCCATCTGAGCCACACGATCATCAGACTTTTTTTTTTAACTTTTAAAAGCATTTTTTCTACAACCTCTTCCGACGAAAAAATGCTTTTAAAAGTAAAAAAAAAAAAAAGCCTCTGAGGATCGCACGGCTCAGCTAGGATCATCAGAGGCTTTTCAAAGCATTTTTTTCTGCAACCTCTTGGCCGAAGAGGTGGTTAAAAAAATGCTTTGAAAAGTCTCTGATGATCCCAGCTGAGTTGCCTGATCAGCAGAGGCATTTTTTTAAAAATACCTCTCTGCTGATCAGGCAACTCAGCTGGGATCGTCAGAGAGGTATTTTTTAAAAAGCCTCTCTGACGATCCCAGCTGAGTTGCCTGATCGGCAGAGGCTTTTCAAAGCATTAGAAAAAATGCTTTGAAAAATTAAAAAAAAAAAGTTGGCCATGCCCACCCAGTCACATTACCCCTACCACCACCAAGCCACGCCCACAGAACCAGTAGTAACAAATTTTACATTTCACCCCTGCTACAAAGATATATCTAGCAGAATTTTGCAGCATTCCAGATCTGAAAACTAAAAAATACATCTGTTTGCAAAAACACTTGGCTGCAACTCATTAAAGTAGCCATGTCTTTCCAGGATCATACAGCTACCTTTTGTAGTTAGGAACAGAACCCTAAGCACTTTGCTTATGCAGTTACTACATGCGTATTCCTGCATGCTCTGAACCCTAACCTTTTGTCCTTGACTTCAAAGTACTGCATAGCCTTACCTGCTAAGGACTGATGGATAGTGGATGACAAATGATGAATGTAACTAGTAAGACAATTTTAACTGCAAATCAATAGTAACCTCATATAGGACTCATACATCATTGCCCAAAACAGAAGGAAAGCATTCATAAAATTGAAAAAATTGATTTAGGCTATTGGATGCAACCTCCTCACTGTGTGAATTCAAAATGATAGGTGATTATATTATTTTAAGTAGAGGCTATATAAATAAGGACAATTTATTCCTCATGTGAACTTTATCCAGCTTCCTCAGATGCTATTTTTGGGCTTATTTAAATCTTCCCATAGAATCCCTTGTGGAAATATGAAAGGCCTTCTATATTGCTCTTTTTTTTTTTTTTTTTTTGCACAACCTGTATGTTTCTTCTAGCTGGTTCACATGCCTCACTTATCTTGTCTTCAAGGCTGTGCTTCTTCTGTTATGGTTATATTGCATTCTCTTGGTATCCAAAGCTATGCTGTTTGTTATCTGAAAAAATGTTGTCCTTCAGAAGTGGTACACCCAGTGCTGTTGTAAGAGCTAGGCTCCTCACATCACAGCTTTGTAAATCTAGTGTGTGTGTGTGTGTGTGTGTGTGTGTGTTTTAAAATGGGAAAGAATGGTAGGACAAAATATTCTCACTCATCTTTTCATTACATTGACTTATAAGAAGAAATAATGCAATTATCAGGATAAGTATGATTGCATAATGGGCAAAAGATGAGCTGAAAGAACTTTTCTTCCAAATTCTCCTATCCACAAGTTGGATCTATGTCCACAGTGAGGTAGGGGTGTATTAGAAGGAAAGGGCAAAGAAAAGGTGCAGTTTTAGCTGCCTGTTTAGCTGTTCCACAAAGTCAGAAGCAGTGGTGAAATCCTACCGGTTTGCCCCGGTTCAGGAGAACCGATAGTGATAAAAGCTACTGGTCCGGCGAATTGCTAGTTAAAAAAAAGCTACTGGTTGGTCTGATCTGGTATTTCTGATGATCAGCTGTGCTGCGTGATTTATATTCGCTAGAAAGCAGGAAATCCTAGAATTAGAATCTAGCGAATCTAAATAGTGCAGCACAACTGTTCCCCCCTCGCTGTTCTACTTACCTTAAGTGTCCTTTTTCCATGCGAAGCGCACATTTGGTGTGCATTGCTCATGCATCCACATGGTGTGCATTTGGTCACACTGTGCATGCAGTGTTTGGCATGTGTGCAGCATGCACATGCAGCATGTATTTGGCGTGCACTGCGCATGCACTGGCAGTGAACCGGTGGCAAACCACGGAGGATTTCACCACTGGTCAGAAGGAATAGTTCTACAAATTAACTTGCAATAGCAAGATATGAAAACTGTTAAACCAAATGGGCATTATCTAGTGTAACAGTATTGATATGAGACTGTGTGCTGTTTAAACATTAGACAAATCACATTTGCATGCTTCTTTGTATCCACCTATAAGCACCACTTTTTCTTTTCAGACATATCGGAAAGCATCTTCAAAAGCCAATGTGAAAGAGATTCCTCTGGTGACAGAAATTAAGAATGGGTTCCATAAACACTACCTAAAGGAAATTAATGGTGCTCTGAAGAAAAAAGCACAATAACCATATTTTTACTATTACATTGTAGAATACAAATACCTCTCACAACACTTTTCTAAAACAAAGCAAAACTATTATACACAACTTTAGTACAATTTTAAACTTGGTGGTAATTGGTTCTTCTACTCTCTCTTTCATTGATTTCTTTTTAACAATAAGACTTGTAAATGGTGAAGGCACTTACCTTTTTTATCGGGCTGAAGTCAAGCTGCATTCTGTAATTCTTAATATAGAGAAGATGCCTTGAGAACTTCCCTTTAATAACAAAGATTTGGATATTCTTGAATAGAATCTAAAACGTTAAACTAGCAGCAGACTGCAGTCTATGAGAAAACAATGTATTATTTGTTCAGTGATACAGCTCACTCCTTTTTGTGTTCTCTTAGTTTCCCTTGATTTATAATGCCGGGGGGGGGGGTGTGTCTGTGTGCTCAAAATCTTGGTTGTTGCCTTGATGGTGCTATAGATTGCTCTTATCACCCATTCTAGGTACAGGATGGAATACATAGTGCAATGGGATTAATTACAAATTTACATTTAGCTACAGTGAAACCATCTGAACATTAGTGTGGCTGTATGCCATCTTTGTAAAATGCACTGTTTTAAAACTGAACAAGAATAGCACCATAAACATATCCTTAAATATTTGTATTTGTAGCTGTATACCTTAAACACCATGACAATCACACAATGGCCTGAATGTTATTAACTTTGGAAGCTGACATCTAAAAATTTTGGTTTTATTCCCAAATGTCAATTGTTACTTTGAAATTCAATAGGGACACTTTCTATTCTCATTATGCCACATCTACAGACAACTAAAATCAATTCAGCCATTAAATGGCTTGGGAGTATACGTTAACGTTAATGTATCTGAGATTAGCAATGCAACAAGATAACTCATCCTTGCTGAAAGCAAGTTTGCCCATGTATGCCAACTTGGCATTTTGGATACCAAGTAAAACTCTACTCACATGAGATATGAAAAGCTATATATCCTTAGTATTCAAATACTGAAGATAGGACTACCCATTCACCCTACACAGAGCTAAATGCATTTATCCAGTTGGATACCTTTTCTATTATTATAAAAATAAGTAACAGGTGGAGAAAAGCATTTGCAAAGCTAGTCATTCCACATACTCAAGACAAGAGGCATGCTCAGTTCTAAAAGTACAGTGATGATGGGGGGGGGGGGGGCGGGAGAAAGTATTTGGCTGGTCATTTTACATTTTATTTTGCACACCATTTCTGTATTTTTAGTGTCTGACTTCATAATCAGTTTGGGAGGGTACTTTATTATCATTCCTATTGCAGAGGGAGGAAGACATGAAAAGAGAATAGCCAGAGATCCACTGCAAACATTTTTCCACCAATTTAGCTTAAGTATTTCTCTGAAAGGTTCAATAGTATGATTCAATAAGTTTGTATTATAATTCCTAAAAGAAGTTTCATGCAATTTTCCATAACTCTCTACTGAAAGTCAACAGTAAAATCCCTATAAATCCATCAGAATGATGGATTAGACCAGGATTCTCCAAATGTGGCAACTATTCAGGTGGTGGAATTCTGAGTGGAATTCTGGGAGCTGAAGTCCACAAATCTTAAAAGTTGCCAGGTTTGAAGACCCCTGCATGAGACTATAACTTCTAGCATTCCAATCTGCATGATCTGACTGATAGGGAGCGCTGAGAATTGAAACCTAGGTTTACTGAAGGTAACAATTGAGGTAGAGTTTAATCAAAGTAAGTCAGCAAATCTCTAATGAGGAGGACCCATAATGAACAATATTCATGAGTCCCTGAAGAGATCCTCTTAGAAACCTTTCCATAGGTCAGTGAATATCAGAGATAGTAAATTACACAAGGATTGTCTTACTCACCTTGATGGTTTAAAAAAAAAACTAACATTGCCTTAATGATTAAGGCTTAATCAAGCTTTTAAAGGGCTGAAAAAATGTTATCATGTTAACATTTAAAACCATTTGAATAAGCTACATTCAGGTATTCACTGAATGCAGAAAAACCAATCAAAATGCTGCTATTTTGAATCACAACCAAGATTATGACTTTTAAAATTATTTTCTTGTAAACATTGACCATTGAAAATAAACGAAGTTTTACAGCAACATATTTTAAAGTCGTCTCTTTTTGCCATGTGGCACTGAAATAGCTTCAAACAAACTAGTTGGCAAGTTATTCATTGTTAACTTTCAGTTAGTTTCTTTAACACTATAAAACCTATACCACATTTTATTGTAACAGCCTTACTCTTTCAAGCAGATGTAGAAAATAATCTTTGTTTGTGTACCAACTGTGTGTTTCCTTTAGAAATGCAATTTTATCATTAGTTTCTTTCTTTGCTGTTTGGCTTTCCAACCTACTGCAATGATACCACACTGATTTTCAAGACTTGCAAAACATTTGGTAAATTGTTTTTCCGTGGATTATCGTGAACAACTGGAAACAGAAAGGATTCACACTCTTCTAAAGTGAAGTGCAGAGTTATGTTTAAAGCTCATGGAGGAATGATTCACAAGGTTAATTATTATCTAAGGTATTCAAAACAGGCTAAAGTGGATCTTTCACAATTCCTAACAGGATACCAAAACAAGATACAAAAAGTTGTCATTTGTCTAGTAGCAGTCTAGTACAGTGGCTCTCAACCTTTTGGGCACCAGGGACTGGTTCCATGGAGAGGTTTTTCGGTGGACTGGAGGGGGCGTGATTTCGTGTGCTGCCTATATCCTGCGGATGGGGCTTTGTTTGTTTGTGTGGCCTGGTTTCTGGCATGCCACAGCCTGGTGCCGGTCCATGGCCTGGGGGTTGGGGCCCCCTTGTCTAGTAGTCATCCAGACTGTTTTATCCCAGATATTATATATAGGTAGTCCTTAACTCACAACCCTGATTGAACTTAGTAATTATGATAAGTCATGACAGTTGTAAAGCAGGTCATCAAGTGACCGATCCGATTTATAACTGCGAATGCTGCAGTTGTAAAGCAAACACTCCGTTAGTTAAAAAAGTCTATTATTTGCTATGGGCCATTTTTTATTTTAGCAGAAACTGGAAACAAACACTGGTTTCTGGCAAAAACTTTGTAAAAGTGATCACTTGACCCTGGGGTGTTGCAAATAGCCGTAAATGTGATCTAGTTGTTGAGCGCACAGAATGTGACCATCAGAACTTAAGAAGTGCATTGTAAGCAGCTTTTTTGGGGGGGGAGGGGGGGGAGAGGAAAGGGCTGTCATAACTTTGAACATTTGCTAAGCGACCAATTTGTAAGTAGAGAATTACAATACCTAATTTTTCATTTGTGAAAGCTGGTGACAATCTCCACCATGGATGGATTGATAGATGGATAAGAGAGAGAGAGAGAGAGAGAGAGAGAGAGAGACAGACAGACAGACATACAGACAGACAGATGATAGAGTGCTACGGTTCAAAACAGAATTTGAAGGGTTTTCTTCCAAGGCAAAAGCTAGTCAGTATTACCCCCTTCTGGCCAAGAAAACAACTGAAAATTTATAATTGCGCTGAATAATGAGACAATGACTACTACATACTGAATATATTCACCCAGTGTATTTTCAAATGACTTGATATATTTGATGAGTGTTGCTTAAACTTATATTTAAGATAAATGTGAGCTAGTTAGCAGAACCAGCAGCCGTTTTGCTCTGCTTTCCCATGTGGTCAGAGGCGTTTGCATCCTGTGGAGAAAGAAGGAAAACGTTTCATAATTTATGCTGACATCTTGCAACAGAACCTAAAACTAACCATGAGTTAAAATACAATTTGTTTGTATATCAACCCATCATATAGAAAAAGCCACAGTATGTCTATTGGGTGAAGAGCGTTGCTCCAGTGGATAACTGGAGACCAGATACTTAATCTCTGCGTGAAATGTTTAGTAAAAATGTATCTTCACACTCGGGTGAAAGCGGTTAATCCTTACATTTCCCAAGTTTTTTGTTGAAAAGTATACTGAATTATATATAACACATACATTTTCATCATGAATGGTTCCATCAAGACCCCTTGTGTTTTCCTGCAGTATATCCATGGACTCCATCCTGCAATAAAAGGCAAAGCAGAAGCGATTGAGATGTGCAAAGTGGAAACAGAACTGCTTAGAAATGAAGTTTATCTATCTAGTTCTCACTTCACTCATACAACAGACCAGGACTGTGGTTGTTTTTTTCCCCAAAACAAAAGACTGCAATCTAAATTGTATTGTTATTTGTGCAGTATAGGATAGGATCTTTCACCTCCTAGTACAAAAAGCAGGAAATGAATGTGTCAGGTAAAATATCAGAGGTAATAGAATTGTAGATCTCTGCCCAATATAGGATTTGCAATTCAGGATACAACACGATAGATTATGCATAACTGTGAAATTATATTGTATATGTGAATGAGCCATGGTGGCACAATGGTTAGAATGCAGTATTGTAGGCTAACTGCCCACCGCCAGGAGTTCGATCCTGACCCACTCAAGATTGACTCAGGCTTTCATCCTTCTGAGGTTGTTAAAATAAGGACCCAGATTATTGAGAGCAATATGCTGACATTGTAAACCATCCAGAGAGGATTGTAAAGCACTAGAGAGTGATATATAAGTCTATTGTTAAGACTGCTATATACCTTTAAAAAAAAACATCACCTTACTGAAACTGCAAATAGCACAGAAGAAAGTACCATCCATTTCCTGATGTTGTTACTTTCAACTTTTATAGTGTAAGTACTTTTATAGTGTAAAAATAGTCTAGCAATGGTGAGAGAGAGATGTTTGAACCCACTTCCCAGAAAAAAGTAGTGCAAAGGAAATGTTCAATGGTGCTTTTTGGACAGACAGGAAAAAATTAAATACCTCTGAATCTGATGAATGCAAAATGCATTCAGTTTACTGTTCAGTTTATTGGATTCTTTTGTCCAAAATTCCTGTAACAAATTTTCTTAATGTGAGTCAGATGACAAAACATTAAATCAATTAACCAACAATGGAGAAAGAATAATCATACATACCACGGTATCCTTTTCAAGGCTTGAGAGAAACTCTGTTCTGTTCTCAAGATTGGCAAGTTCTTTAACGACACTCTTGTGGAAGCTTTCCAATTCATGCAGTCTGCAGCAGATATATCAAAGATACTTATTTCATCACCAAAAAAGAATCTTGATATTGCTATATACTAGTGCAAAATACAAAATGCCTTTCTCCACTTCATCTGTCTTTGTCAGGTGTCTTAATAGGTTTGCATGCTTGATTTAGAAATCAACGGATGAGTAAACCAATCTGGCTTGAATAACATCTAATACAGGTAGTCCTCAACTTGCAACAGTTCATTTAGTGACCATTTACAATGACACTGAAAACCTTGAGTCATGACAGTTTTTCCACACTTATGACCTTTGCAAGCAGCCCCACAGTAACGTGATAAAAATTCAGAACCTTGGCAATTGTCTCAGATTTATGATAGTTGCTATGTCCCGGGGTCATTGAGATCACCTTTTGTGAATGTCTGACAAGCAAAGTCAATGGGAAAACCAGATTCACTTAACAACGATGTCACTAATTGAACAATGGCAGTGATTCACTTAACAGGGAAAGGCTATAAAATGGAGCAAAATTCACTGAACATATGTTTCACTTAGCAACAAAAATTTGGGGCTCAATTGTGATCCTAAGTCAAGGACTCCCTGTAAATTGTGAATCGTATTTTTGGGACATTTGGTTTCCTTCAAAACTTTTTTTATTGTGGAAGCCTTGTTAAAACTAACCACTGTGCACAGATTTCCGTTAACTATTGCTTGTATTTATTATTATATTTCTTTATGACATACAATCTAAGACTATCGTTGTATCCATGTTACCATGATGCTCAGTTCACACAAAGCAATAGTAAGACACAAATAAGTCTAACCAATGTCTAACTTGCCACCCTAATTTGTTTAATGAATTGTTTATGGAAGTGCTTCCAATGCAAAGCACATAGAGCAAGAAGAGTCATGGGCTGAAATACAAAAATCAAGCAGTGTATACATTATACTGTTTTTGCCCATTACTTTAATTCAATATTCCTTAGCAAAAAAAAAAAAAAAAAAATGAGTATGTTTTTCCTAGGTGAACAGAGCAGCATCAAAGCTTCTTCTTATGAACCATGAGCTATCTTGCCAAATGCATAAGATGTCCCGTCTCTTCGAACTTCTACTAGGAAAAGAGATTACTATGCTTATACTACACAAGATGGGTACCACTTACCGCCTCTGATGGATCTGATGCAACAGGGCTGATATATTCTGTTCAGGTGCCTTCATGACTCTGTGTGTATAAATCTCCATCTTCTTGTATCTAAACTAAGTCACAGTACTGGGAGATTAGAATCACAGATTATTTGTAGTAAGAAGAATAACCCTAATCTAAACGGTCTGGAAGGACCACACAGTATAAAAAAAGAGATGGAAGACTCATGCCTCTGTCGGAGCCTGAATCTGCAGAGGAGGATGAGCAGGAGCTGTGCCCTACAGAGACTGAAGGGGCGGCTTCATTGGAATGTGAGGAGGAGCAGGACGAGGCAGCACAAGGCCCCTCAGGATTGGGATGGCTTGTTAGCAGGGAGGAACGGGCAGGATGACCAAGAGAGGGCAGGCAGTGGAAATGAAGAGTGATGGAGCTTAGGTGATGAGCATGGAGTGGAGAGGTGATCCCTGAGCATGGAGTGGAGAGGTGGGAATAGTATAGGTCAACCGGATGACTCGGAAGGAGAGCGTCCCACCCCTCTTCACATGGCACACCTGGGGACTGAGACTTAAGGAGATGCTGTGGGGAAGGGCATTTGTCAGGAACGAATGCTGAATTCGTGGAATTTTTGTGATGTTTGGAGTTTCCTGGACTTCTTGATTTATTCCGTGGACAAATTGCCTTGCTTCTTTGCTTCCTGGATTCATTGACTTATTCCCCTGTCCCACTGGATTTCTTGCTGTGCAGCCATTGTGCTCACAGCATTGTATTGGACTATTTACAGCCAGAGGCTCCTGAAGGTGTGTGTGAGAGAGAGAAAGAGAGAGAGACAGCACTTTGCTCTGGGACTTGCCATAAACATGGAAGTGTTTGGGGGAAAGTTGGCACAATAAAGGGGCGGTTTGAACTATCAGTTGACTGTGTTGTCTCCATTCCCTGCCCCTGGTCATCACAGGAAGACAGGAAAAGAGAAGGAGAGACAACTGGTTGCACATAAGGGAATTTGCAATAGGAAAAAAAATAGTTTACATATTTGTGAGCCTATCTAGAAGTTATTCACAAGTATAAAAATGATTGTTGGCCAATTGTAGGGAAAAAAAATTACCCAAAATGTTTTCTTCAACTCGCTTGTAAAATTGTCAAAAGCAGTAATAACTTCCGAGTCACCAAATTCTTCTCCAAGTATTTTAGAGGCAAATATTTCATTCCCAAATTCATTTAAAGGTTGGCCTGCAAATAAAGAAACACAGTTTCCCTAGCAAGACATTTATAACAATAACCAGCCGGAAGATAATCAGGAAACTACAAAGCTGTGTTTAACTGAACAAATAGGAAAACTCTAGACATGGTGTAGACATGGTGTACAAGATGGGAAACCTCTACTAATAAATACTGCCAATTATCTGAAACACAATTTCTCTCATCCGCACTTACCAAAAGTTTAAATTTTTGTGGTAAAATTTGCTGCTTCCTCCTCCCCTAATTTACAGTAGCCGTGCAGTAATTCATCTTGATGCTTATTTTAGCATTTTGGAGATCTTACTCATAAAGGCCTTTTACATAAAGTTTTCTTTAAATCATTATTTGGGAATTTCAATTTATAATCTGTTCGTTCCTGGTGTTTTAATTTGTTTTAATGTTTCGATTAAATTGTAACAGCTTACAAACTGTGCAGAGAAGTGAAATAGCTATATAAATGTTAACAGAAGGAAATTTAATAGGATGCAGCAGTGGTGAAATTCAAATTTTTTTACTACGGCTTCTGTGGGCATGGCTTGTTGGGCATGGTGTGGCTTGGTGGGCGTGGCAGGGGAAGGATACTGCAAAATCTCCATTCCCACCCGACTCCAGGGGAAAGATACTGCAAAATCCCCATTCCCTCCCCACTCCTGGGAGAAGGATACTGCAAAATCCCCATTCCCTCCCCATTCTTGGCAGAAAGATATTGCAAAATCTCCATTCCCACCCCACTATGGGCCAGCCAGAGGTGGTATTTGCTGGTTCTCCAAACTACTCAAAATTTCCGCTACAGGTTCTCCAGAACCTGCTGAATTTCATCCCTGGGATGCAGTCTTACCTCCTAAAATGCTTTGATTCTGGGGTGGTGTAATAGGTTAATAGACTGGAGATATTTATGAAGATTGGAACACAGGGAAAAAGTTGAACACTTCCATGGTTCTAACTATTAAAATCATACACAGGCTTTATAAAAAAAATAAGTTGGTGAGGTGGCGCAGTGGTTACAATGCAGTACTGCAGGCTAATTCTGTTGACTGCCAGCTGCCGGCAGTTCAAGTTTCACCTGCTCAAGGATGACGCATCCTTCCAGCCTTCTGAGGTTGGTAAAATGAGGACCCAGATTGTTGGGGGCAATATACCAACTCTGTAAACTGCTTAGGGAGAGATATAAAGCACTGTGAATACTGTGTCTCTTAAGCTACCTTTTCAGGGAATGCTCAAGGAGATCAACAATGACAAGTCAGATGAAATCCAAATTCAGACTATATTAAAGAGTGTTAGCAAAAATTAGAGCTGCTAAAAAAATGAAATAAAAATTATCCCCAGAATGCCCTAAAAACAAGCCTTTGCTTTTGAGAAGACACAAGTGAAAAGGGAATGTATTATTCATTATTATATCCATTCTGAAAGCAGACCATCAAATCCGATGCCAGCCAGAGCATAGCAAAACTATAAATAGTAGTAAAAGATTGGAAGATGTGGAGAGACCTGGCCCACAGAATCGCCAAGAGTTGGTCACAACTGAATGGATAACCTCATCCATCAACTTCATTATCTGAAGGTATTTCGATTCAGATCACACATTTTTGCTCCAATTTTTATGCAATGTTGTTACTAGAGTTCTAGTGTGATTACCTTTCATTGTTTCATCTGCCATTTCTATGGAGGAAAAGAGTTTTCTTGGTTCAAAGGTTAAGCTGAATTCATTACTCGGAAGCCTTTCAGTGTGTTTTGAGTGCTTCCTATTGAAATCAGCTGACCATTCTAGGAAAAGAAATCCATATTCAGCAGTTAGTGGGAAGTTTCACCAGTTTAGACTTTTACCGTTTTAAGTGTCACTGAAATTTTGATGGGACTTGCAATTCAAAGCAAGCTTTGTTCAAATCATTTGGACCCATACATCTTGCCTTTTCAAATGTTGATAATTAAACTGTCCAGATCACAAAAGTACAGCAGGAGAGAAAGCAGAGAAGGCTGATACAATCCTCCTCCTTAAAAACTAAAAAAATTGGTGTCAAGAATCTGGGTGTCCTCCTGGACTCACGGCTATCTTTAGAAAACCATTTGACGGCCGTGGCCAGAGGGGCCTTTTATCAGGTTCGCCTGATCTGCCAGTTGCGTCCCTTTCTGGATCGGGATGCCTTGCACACAGTCACTCATGCCCTAGTCACCTCCTGTATGGACTACTGCAATGCTCTCTATATGGGGCTCTCCTTGAAAAGAACCCGGAGGCTCCAACTGGTCCAGAATGTAGCCGTGCGGGTGATTATGGGTGCATCTCGTTGCGCCCATGTAACACCTCTCCTACGCGAGCTGCACTGGCTCCCGGTGGTCTTCCGGGTGCGATTCAAGGTGTTAGTTATCACCTTTAAAGCGCTCCATGGCTTAGGGCCTGGGTACTTACGAGACCGTCTTTTGCCACCAATAGCCTCCCACCGACCAGTTCGTTCTCACAGACAGGGACTACTCAGGGTACCGTCAGTCAAATTGTGCCGACTGGCGACTCCCAGGGGGAGGGCCTTCTCTGTAAGGGCTCCAACCCTTTGGAATGAACTGCCCCGATATATGAAACATCCCTAATCTCCGTGCTTTCCGCTGTGCCGTCAAGACCCTAATGTTCAATCAGGCAGGGCTAAGCATGTTAACTGGGAATGATTAAAATATTATACAATTCTGGGTTTTATTTAATTTGGGCTAAACTATGCTATAATTTTAATTATCAATTTTATGATGTTTATGTATCTTTTATTTTTTCTTGACTGTACACCACCTTGAGTCCTGCGGGAGAAAGGCGGTACAGAAATATAATAAATAAAAATAAATAATAAATAAGATTGCTATTTTTCTTTCAGCTTTATCCAATTTTCCTTTGCTAGCACTTATTTTACCTGAAAATTTCCTCTTAGAGTTGGAGATTTTATCTTCCAGGAGTAGAGTACTAGCTGCAGCTTCATATTTCTAGAAAGCATTAAAAAAACAGAAGAAAAGAAGAAAAATATCTGAATTGCAATACTTTTCAAACAGATTCTAGTATTATAATGGAACAATGCAATGGGAATAATCTGGTGTTTTAGAGTTACATAAATAAACAAATAAACAAAATGCAGTATATATTTCATGCATTCCATCTGGTACACATGTATACATGTGTTTCCAAAACTTATACCTTGCTTGTTGTAGCATCTTTTGGATCGGGTGAAGAACTGCTGCTTAACGGGAAAGTGGCATCCATCATTTCTAAGCCATCTATAAAAAAAAAAGATACTACTAGTACTTTAAAATGGAGTCTATGGGGATTCTCAGTCATCCAGGTCATAGTTGTCCCAAAAAGCAACTGGACTTTCTTGTTTTTCTTTGAAGATGTTTCACTTCTTATTCAAGAAACTTCTTCAGCTCTGAGCTGAAAAACAAGGAAATCCAGTTGCCTCTTGAAAAAGCACCTTTGGGACTACTTTAAAATATTTATTTATTTGTATCCTGCCTTTATCATTTTACATCTTACTTTTCTGCAACTAATGATTAAAATATGTGTGTAAAAGCAATACTAACAATCATAATGCATACACCTGAAACAATCATACTAAAGACCTCGAAGGGAAATTCAAGTTCATCTTACATCCACATTTTATTTGTTGTTTGTCAAGAGATATTTTCCTAATGATCAGGGGGAAAAAATCTATTCCTAGATGAAAAGCATGACACAAACTAAGGATTGTGTCTGAATGGCTTGGAACCGGCTTACAATGCATACGATGGGGGTCCCCAAGTATGCATCTCTTACCAACTTTAATCTAAATTTAGCTTTTAATGTTCTACATCAATCCGTTAAATATTAGTCCTCAATCTAAATTCAGCTTTGAGGAAGATGAAAAGAACCATTTTCCACATCATGGGTTGGGGGCGGGTAGGTGCTGGGTACACCTTGTTCAGTATCATTATTTGGAGTGTGGCATTAGGAGCCATGTGGGAAATTGAATAGCTCCCCAAAGTCAGATTTTCTTGCAGTGTTAGCACTTGGTAGTTTTTCACTATATTTTTCACTATAGCTACCACTGTACAGACTTTATCTAATAAATTCCTGCAACATTCCATCCCAAAATGCAGTATTTCATGATCTTGCATTTTAATCTTTTGGAGAAATAATTCAGACCTTTTTATTATATAGAGAACTGAAGGTCCAAGAATCAAGTCCCTCCTATTGGCTAGGGCAGGGAAGTGGCATGCATGGGATCCAGGCAGTGTGCAAAACCATGCACCCCCACTCAGTCCACAAAAAAACAAAAAAAAAACCCCACCCTCCACAGAACCAATCCCTGGTGCCCAAAAGCTTGGGGGCCACTGAGCTAGGAAATCAAGAACAACCAGGCAGCTACTCATTCTATCTCCCAAAAAGAGCATCATGCCGAGAAGACAGCCCTAGCTGCATCCTCAACCAGAGGTGTAGTTACATATGGAAAACTATACAAGTAGTCCTTGACTTATGACCATAATTGAGCCCAAAACTTACATTGCTAAGTGAGTTTTGCCCCATTTTACAACCTTTCTTGACATGGTTGTTAAGTGAATCACTGCAGCTGGTGTTAAGTTAGTAATACGGTTGTTAAGTGAATCGGGTTTTCCCATTGACTTTGCTTGTCAAAAGTTTACAAAAGGTGATGGTATGGTCCTGGGATGCTGTAAATGTTATAAATATGAGTTAGTTGCCAAGCATCTGAATTTTGATCATGTGACTATGGGGATGCTGCAATGGTCGTGTGAAAAAAGCTTGTAAGTGTGAAAACATAGGTCATTTGTTTCAGTGCTGTTGTAACTTTAAATGGTCACTAACTGACTGAACTGTTGTAAGTCAAGGACTAGCTGTACTGAATGCCTGAGTCCATAAGGTAGGAATCTAAAATTGTCAAACTTCATCTTCCAGAAGCCTTCTACATCTTCATACCTTGGCTCTTCCTCCTATTTAGGGGTAGTGGCTTGGTCATTCCAGCTACCACCACCTATCATTCAAGGGTCACCTCATTTCTTTAATGTGTAAAAATATTATCCTCACGACCTGGGCTGTAGTTCTGATGATTAAAGGGTTAATATATAATGGTTTAAATAATTTCTATTTAAACATGTCAAAAGAGTAGGTAGGATTATGACTAGAGGCTGACGATTTCCTTTAGAGACATATCATTCCCACAAGTGAGAAACAAAATCAAGCTTTATTTTTTAAAAATGTAAACATTCCTTTCAATTTTAAATGTTACAATACAGACATTCAAAATTGAAGAGGTTTCAAACAGCTCAGATTGTGGGACAATTTAAAACTTTAAAAGAAAATGACATACTCCTGGCAGACCACAAGATGGCAATGGTCTGCTACAAAAGTTGCTCCATCTCTTCACAAAGAGATAATGGAGAGCATTCCAAATCCTATTACACAACACAGGTTTCTAAAATAGTAAAATTACAAGTTCACACACAGTCTGAGACAATAGTGAATGGAGCAGAGTTCTGAGTTGCCAGTTACAATATGAATAAGCCCACACCACTAGAATATGAGATAAAGTTTTAGATTCAAACATAATTCAAATGACATTGGATAGAGGACATTGGATGGAGCACATA
Source organism: Masticophis lateralis (assembly GCA_030761175.1). Taxonomy (NCBI): domain Eukaryota; kingdom Metazoa; phylum Chordata; class Lepidosauria; order Squamata; family Colubridae; genus Masticophis; species Masticophis lateralis. The sequence continues at coordinate 69,519,566 of JAUDYJ010000003.1, forward strand.
CTTTGTCTAATATGTGAATTAGGAGTTGAACAAACAAGAACTGGACAATGGGTTGTACAGTGATGCATCTCCGATACTGGCTTTGTTCTTCTCTGTGTATCTCCTTGTATCTTGTCCCTAGACACTGTTGAATTTTCCACCTAGAGAAGAAACTTAAAGCATCAAATCAAACACCTAGCAACAGACCTAGCATACACCTAGCATACAAGCTGTTTCACTTACTGCAGCTATATACAGGTAGTCCTTGGGTTACAACCATTCATTCAACTGTTCAAAGTTATAATGGTGCTAAACAAGGGGAACTTACAATGGTCCTCAGCGTTCCAGCTGCAGTCCCTGCAGTCACTTAATCATAATCTGGGCATGTGACACCCAACGTGTGATTATGACACTGCAGCAAGTCACATATAACCATGATTTCCTATATTCCCTGCCAACTTCCCACAAGCAAAATCAATAGGGCAGCTAGCAAGAAGCTGGAATTCACAATTGAGTGAGGTCCTTGATTAAATGATGGCAATTAGGACTCTACTGGAATTGCCCTCATTAAGTGATGTGGTCACAATGTGGCTTTACAACTGTGTTGTTTAGCAACAATTCCCAATCCCATTTGATGTCCTAATCTGAAGACTACCTGCACTGATCAAAAAGTTCAACAACCTGAAAAAAGTTCTAGTTAATTTATTCTGCAGTAGAATTTTAATAATATTTCATTTAATGACTCTTAATATCATGTGTGGATGATACTACTACTAAGATGAAAATACATCTTATCTAAATTTGTTGTTGCTAGGAGTTCTGAGGAACATGAAATCTAACCCCCTTTGTTTGTAACAAAGTCTGGTAAAAACCACAGATAAGGTTTAAAGTCTTGGCTTTGCCTGAATATGCTGAAGAATAAAATTGAAGTGAAGATGAATGAACTACGTTTGTTTGTTTTTAATATTGTCTCGAATGAAGATGGGAGATTAAGAGCATCAAATAAACCAAATGTAGAAACACTACAAAGTTCTACAATCAAGAGATTGTAGATAATGTAAAATCTATGAGAAAAAAACAATATTGACATAAAGGACCTTTAAAAAAGCTAAGACAAAAAAAAAATCAATCCAATCCTGCTATAAAAGAACTTGTAGAATTGAATAAAGATGCCTCTTGAAAAGATCTACTAGAATGGCTGTATCTCATTCATAGCTTGCTTGATTCCAGATGTATACATAAGTGCAAGGATCCCAGACTGAACAGGGACTCTCCCTTGACAGACATTTTTGTCTCTGGCATCACAAATCAAGGTTGGAGGTTAGGACTGGTATAAATTATTACAAATCTAAAGGACTATTATATCAGAAATTATGTGTTACATTACCTGGTCTATTTCCAACCTTTGTTACAGGCCAAGAATGCCAAAAAGATAGTGACATTACTACTAGAGCAATTATCTCTGTTTCCTCCTTTCTGTCCTACGTGTATATATTAAAAAGCCTAGTGTTTGTTGGCAATACAGCTACATTCTTGAAGCAAATGACAGCCTACTGGAATATTAATTCAATAGAAGAAATATGGTACCAGAGCACCAAAACAGTCTTCTTCTTACTTAACCAAAGCATCATGCGAATCTTAAAGTAGCTTATTTTTTTTAAAAAAATTAAGATATCCACAATAATGCAGTTGTCAATCCTTTCTTTATATTCATAGAAATTCTAACATCGTACAAGGAGAGTGCAAGGACAGGGCAATGTAAAAATAAAAAAGAGCAAAGATATTAGGCCAGCTAGAATTCTACATATTCTATACATCTGGCGGTCGTAACCATCAAAAGAAGGGAAGGGAAGGGAAGGGAAGGGAAGAGATGGGAAAATATCACAATTCCAGTTTTCCTTACTTTCTTTGCACCATAATCACTGTCATTACTTGGAGAAGACAAGGGCAATACTGTGAGAGGAAAGATAAACAAAAGTTTGTAATTCTGAGCAGAGATAATACAGATATACCTCCTACTACTTCCAACAAGTTGGAAATAATATGCAATATGCAAACTTAGAAATCATTAATATGATACTGAACACTGCCAAGTCTATAAATCGGCACATCTGCATACACATATACACACACACACACTTGTAACAATGCTGCAAGCCTAAGTCTGGGCTAAAAAGAATGATGACCCCTAATGTTTGCTTCAAAAGTTCTAGTTTAATTTTATCTACAGTTACTTGGAAGCAAGTTGCACTGAGCTAATTACTTCTAGCAACATTTTAAACCAATAACTAGTTTCCAATCATTGTTTTTACCTTTTAGCTTGCTTTTAACTTTTGTTTTTTTCCGAGTGTAGTCTGCTACCTTGGGCAACATGTTGCTTTGAGAGTTACGAATCCAGCTTTTTTCACTCATACCATTGCTCAGAGAATCTGAGTTACTTTCAGAAAAGAGATGAGTCTTGTAGTTAGCAGGCTGGGAAAACATGCAAGCAACAGTCAGTGCCACCTGAAAGATAACTGCCATTACAAAGTTTCATTCCAGAAGCATCTAAATGTCTCACTTTAAAAATCAACATTACTGAGCTAACCTTTAAGGGTCAAGTGCATCTATTTTGTTTTGGAATCACATTTCTCCAGTAGGAGGAAAACTGTCTAAAATATTTAAGAATCCCTTTTTCAATATTGGGCAGAAACTGAATGTTCAAGGCATCAAAACAATAGAACATACACAGGTAACCTGTCCTGGTCTTAAAAATGGCAACGACTAGCAGAGAATCTATAGAGATTCTCAGTCATCCAGCTCATGGTTGTCACAAAGGTGTTTTTTTTAAAGAAGCAACTGAACTTTCTGGTTTTTCTTTGAGGACGTTTCGCTTCTCATCCAAGAAGCTTTTCAGCTCTGATTGGATGGTGGGGAATGAGGTCGGAAGAGGGTGTTTTGACTTCCCCACCATCCAGTCAGAGCGGAAGAAGCTTCTTGGATGAGAAGCAAAACATCTTCAAAGAAAAACCAGAAAGTCCAGTTGCCTCTTGAAAAAGCACCTTTGGGTCAATTAGCAGATATCATTGAACAAAGCAAGGATGTCAATGAAGTCCTTGAAACAGGATCTTCAATCATATCACAGCTTCAGATGAAAAGCCCTTGCCTAAATTCCAAAGGACACTGAGAGAGGCAAGTCTTTAATGAACTAAAGGATCTTTGCATTCCTTGTTTCATTCCTTGAATTCCTTACATCAGAGTTATGTCAGTCTTCTTGGGCACAGGACCTCTCAGGTATTATCCTGGTCATAATTCTCAGAATTTTGAATCTACTAAGATATCACAACTCATAGATTTTTGAGGGCATGGAGACTGACTAAAACAGGGGTGTTTTAGTCAGTCTCAAGGCCTGCAGGCCGGATCTGGCCCATGGAGTGCTTAGATCCGGCCCACAGGGCTGGCCAGGAAACAGCAAAGGACTGGCCCACAGTGCCTCTGGCAAAGAAAACAGAGCTCAGGGAGGCTGCGTGTGCCCCCGCCCCCCCGGCTCCATTTTCGCTGGCAGAGGGCTATCAAAACAAACTAAAAACAAAACAAAAGGAGAAATGTTTTCCCTTTTGCATTTGAGCATGCAAGAAGGGACAGGAAAGGAGAAAGGGAAAGAGGAAAGAAAGAAAAAGATGGGAAGATGGGAAGAGAGCAAGGAAGGAAAAATTTAAAAAAGGGAAGGAAGAAGAAAGGAAAATGAAGAGTGAAAGAAAAGGAAGAAAAGGAAGGAAGAAAAGAAAGGAGATTATAATGAGAGTGAGGGAGAGTCTCAGGGAAGTCCTGCCTTAGCGCTTGTCACCACAGGTGCCCCTGACATGGGTGATGTCGAGCTGGCTACACCCATCATTGCCACATACACACGGCCAACTCCCCCCACCCCCGGCCCTCCGAGGTCAAATACAACCCTGATGCGACCCTCAATCAAAATTGAGTTTGACACCTCTGGACTACAAGAATTATGAAAAAATATTAGAGTAAGGAAAAAAAAACCTGATTAGTAACAATAGAGTTTTGATATGTGTTGTTTGATTTGAATTTTTTTCCCCCAAGAAAGAAGAAATGAAAAAATCTTTCTAACCCTATGGATCTTGAGATAATGGGTGTTGCAACATGATTTATCTGGCAGGTACAAGGTTGGTCTAATCTGATCAAGGCAGTACAAAAGACAGGCAGGGAAGAAGGCTACACATTGAAGTTTTTTATCTCTTGGTGAAGAAAGTGCTGTCACCTTCTTTATGGTAGAATTTAATGTCTACAAGCCTTAATTTGATCGGATAACAAGCCTGGAAGTTTCTTTGTGATTTCAGAAATCTTCAGAGTGTCATTTCAGGGAAGGGAGGGAGACAGAGCAGGAATTATAGAATGGTTTTCATGTCTATTCTCAAATCTAGAATAGATTTCTATGTGCTAGCACAGATATGGTAGGTAATATTGTTATGGAATGAAGTGACAAAGCAACATCCCTAGGTCAGCCAGAGAGAGAGTTTATTTGCGCAAAGACTCAGAAGCTCGATTCCCATCTTAGCTTTGAGTGAAGAGTCCATGATTACATGACAAATTTTATACTGTTTCAAAGAAAGGATTCTGCTAACACAGCAACTTTCCATATATGGTTAACATACATTTGTTATTTTTAATTGACATTTCCTTATTTCTAAAGTTTTACATTATCCTTGCCAAACAATCATTCTGTGATAAATGATTTCCCGCCAGGTGGCTATCCTTGGTCTTACTAGCCTTTTAACTATATTTCATTCCTATCTTCTGACAAGCCAGGGGGCCCCTTAGAGTATCAAAGGATTTTAAGCTGAGCTTGTACTTTCTCTAACCGGATGCACATCCTGCTTTCAGAATATAGTGAATAGAAAGTTATCCAGTGGTCATCTAGCAGCTCCCACTTTAATATAGAATGATAAAGGAACAGTGGAATCTTCCCCATTCTGGCATCCTCTAGATCTGTTTGGACTGATTACCAAAGTTGCTTTATTGGAATTCTGAAAGCTGTACAGCCATTCCCTTTTAGTGACTGCCTTGTTTAGTGACTGCAAATGCAACAGCATTTTTTTTTAAAAAAATATTTTTTTTACCAATGCACTCATGATCAAATATCATGCGCTTGGCAAGAATGCAAGCCAGGGTGAAAGTAACATTGGCATAGTTGCATAAGAGAACTTTAGCTGAATGCATTGGCAACAACCAGAGATTTTGTGCTCTCTCTCTCTCTCTCTCCCCCCCCTCCCTCCCCCCCCACTCTCTCTCTCTCTCACACACACACAGAGTTTGTTTAGCAACCATTTTCACTTCCAATTTAAGGAACAGATTGTGGTCACTAAATGAGGAGAAGGTATACTTCCAATTCATCAGGAGGACAAGATTGGGGGAGATTGGAACATTCATTCCCAAGTGCATCCCTGGTATCTCTCCTTCAAAAGGATTAGTTTCATTCCAGTTTCAGTTAAATAGTGGCTATTCTTTAAAAACAAAACAAAGCACTTAAACTGACCCAGACATATGAAAGACAGAGTATTAGAAGAAGTTCATGGATAGTGGAGATGACTGCTATCTCATTTCATGCACTGCTCAAGTAGCAGTAATATGTTAGGGCAGCAGAATGTCTTAAAAATTCAGGAAAAAGGCATTTAGCAATTGCTAAATGAACTCACAATACCCTGAAATCACAAATATTTGAGTGTCTGAAGTGCCTATAAACCATATTATAGGCTATAATAAATATGAAAATTGCACATTACCAGACTTCTCTCAAACTTGTTCAGTTTCACATTTCCTTCTTCCAGACTCCTGCATGCAATATAAGACTATGAATGAAAGAGACAGTGTCCACTGAAAAAATACTTAGCATTATTCTGCAAAATCCTATAGGTCAGTTCCTCCAGTAAATAAAGACTGTGTTTTCTAAACTCCTCTGGTTATATTGTACCTTTCTGCTAAATGTGGTTTATGTTGGAATTATCAGTAATATGTCCTACTTGAACATAATTCAGCCAAGAAGAACTCAAAAGCCCAAATGCTCAAAAAATTAGAGTCCCAAGGTTATTCTCCCAGAACACTGTGTGTAAGAAAGACCTCCAAGACAAGATCTCCACAGATATTCTAATCCAGTAACTCTTAAGAGGCCTCTAAAATTCTAATAGGGTGGGAACCATATAAAACTCTGGGAGGGAGAATTATCTAAATGTATTAAAAAGAATGCCTAATGTTTTCATAACAGATATCCCTCCCTCCCCTCCCCTCCCTCCCCTCCCTTTCCCACCTATCTTCCTTCCAGAGGTGGTATTCAGCATGTTCTGACCAGTTCTGGAAAACCAGTAGTGGAAATTTTGAGTAGTTTGGAGAACTAGTAAATACCACCTCTTACTGGCCCCGTCCCCATCTATTCTCTGCCTCCCGAGTCCCAGCTGATCTGCAAGGAAGGAGAAAATGGAGATTTTGCAGTAACCTTCCCCTGGAGTGGGGAGGGAATGGAAACTTTACAATATCCTTCCCCTGCCATGTCCACCAAGCCATGCCATGCCACGCCCACCAAACCATGCCACGCCCACCGAATTGGCAATAAAAAAAAAGGAATCCCACTACTGCTTCCTTCCTTCCTCAACCATTCAGAGTTATAACACTCATAAAAAAGTAACTCTATGGCCAATCCTCTTATTTATGAGCTTTGCAAGTCTGTAAAGCAAAGGAAAGCCGAATTAAATTCATAAGCTTAATTGCACTTTCACTTAGCAATTGCTTCACTGAACAACTGAGTTGCAATCTCAGTTGTGGTCCCTAAACAATAACTACCTGCATCACACTTTTTCTTTGACTTGTCATATTGGCTACCTAATGCTTGTTATAATTCTATACCAATAGCATGACAAAAGGTTCTCATACTTGTGCAAAGTGTTCTTCTGGACAAATATTTTTTGCTTCATTTCAGAGACCTGAAAAACAAATGAAAAGGAATTTTTAAAAAAAGGAAATAGAAAAACGGGACAATGATTTTAAGGCAAAACAGGAATAATATTGTTCCTTAAATACTAAGCCTTTGATCTTTGCAAACAATTAGCTAAACTCGATTTTAATCCAGACAAATTATCAAATAAATCATGCTTGCTTCTGCATATATGTTGGTGAGATTTGTTCTCAACAATTCCAAGGGTCTTCTTACCAAGATATAGTCCATGTTGTGTCACAAATAAATAAATAATAAATTAAATAATGTTTTCCAAAGCTATGGAAATAAAACTGGTAAATCACAACATTTTGAACCTAAGTACTGTATATTGTTAAATAGGTATGAAATTAGGGATTTATGTAGATTCTTGTTACCTTCCTCCTACAAAGAATGAGATATTTACTAAGTTATGACAGAACTTGATTATGAACTCTTCTCAAATTTACTACTGGTAATGAATAATTTATGCCACACTGGGAAAATAAATAAAAAGGAACTGAATTTAAGGTGACTGAAACCATTAACAATGACTAGAAATATGGGGATAGAGGAGATGAAGGATACAACTAATATTGTTTCTGGACATTCTTCTGAAGAAATTTTATCTGGGATTGTTGAAGAGTCCACAGCAACCTGACAGAATGTAAACTATCAATCCATCAATCAATTTGCCTGTAAACATTCCCCACTGAAATAATGGTTTAATTACATCTTTACCATATCATGTGTGCTTGAATCAGATGAAAAGTGAAATTCATATTCATCCATCCTAAAAAAAAATAAATGGCTTGTATAAGTCACTGATTATTTTCCAGTGCAATTTCAAAGTTAATGGGATACACACACACACACACACACACACACACCATATAAAGGGCACTATGGATATAGAGGATCAGGCTTTCTCAAAAACAAAACATTCCCTGAAGTGCACAGAAAAACTGACTGTGCCTCTATGACAAGAGTGGGTCAACCTTTTTCAGACTTAAACTGAATGATTCAATGGAAGGTCTATTAAAGAATAGACTGTAGGCTGGGCCATGATAATACAGTCAATAGACTGGCTGTCAATATCAGAGACGTCGACATCGCGGCTATGCCCTGCGCACTGCTTCAAAGTTGCCAGAGTGAGAAGGGGGAAGGATGTCAGTTGGGGTGCCCTATTGGGTGTCAAGTGATAGGCGCACAGAGGGAGGACGAGACAGACTTGGGGAGAGCCCGGAAGGGTGAAGCAGCAATGGCTGGAGTCTTGGCTGGAACAGGCCTGGAGCAACCCATCAGGGCCGGGCCTGCTGAGCCCTCATAATCAGCTGGCTGGTGGAAGCCGGTAATGCTGGCTAGATTCCCATTTCACTGTGTGCCGAGAAGAGAGACCAGTAAAGGGGAATTGCTCTACCAATGGTGTGGCCTCATTTCTTACTGGCTAGGGTCGGAACTGTGACACTGGCACAAACAACTAACTAAATTAGATTTGATAAGTTACTACCCATATATTTCATACTTCCTCTTTTTGTCAGATACCCGTGGCCATTTTGAAAAGGTCTGGAGGCTGTAAAATGTGAACTGCTGTTTTAAGATAGGATTTCTAGTAGCTTTCCATCTGATCATTGAAGATCTACATTATGATACTGACTCAACTAAAGTGTTCTTGTGACACTAACGATAATAAAACCCTCTTACATATCAGTTCTGTGTATTTTTAACAGGAGTGAAAGTTCACCCTCACTAAACTATTAATATATTATTTCCTATGATACCGTGATGGAAATCTCAGGCTTAATGGAAGCTACTGTGACTTCATTTGTTTCTGTGTGTCCATTTAAAAGAACTTTAAAAACAGTTCTTTACTTTGCTTCCATCTTACCATCTTGCTCTTTTTTTCTTCACTAGGATATCACCCTGGAACAGAAAGACAGAGCTGCGTGTTTACAATTTCCAAAATATTTATTTTGCTTCAAAAAGTTTTGGACAAAAATAAACAGTTCATGCCCTTGTTGGAAAATGCTAGGAAGAAGGGAACGAAACAAAACAAAACAAAACAAAAAAAACAGACCCTGGAGATACCATGTTTATATCTTAGCAGCAAAAGCAGTTTCTTGCAGAATCAGTTCAACTTTTGCAAAGGGAAAAAACGACGACGAATTGCCAGGATCTCACCCTGTGGCTTCTTTATATTGGCACTATCATTTCCTCCTTATTTTACTACCTAATCTGTGGATTCCTTGGTGTCTCTGAGCTTGTTTGCTTGCAGGCATTTAATTACCCAACTTGTTAACATCATCGGTGCAAGTGAGTGCTGGGCTTATATGGGGTGAAATGTAAAATTTGTTACTACCAGTTCTGTGGGCATGGCTTGGGGGAGGGGTGTAATGTGACTGGGTGGGCGTGGCCAACTTTTTTTTTTTTTAACTTTTCAAAGCATTTTTTCTGATGCTTTGAAAAGCCTCTGCCGATCAGGCAACTCAGCTGGGATCGTCAGAGAGGCTTTTTAAAAAATACCTTTTTTAAAAAAAGCCTCTCTGACGATCCTAGCTGAGTTGCTTGATCGGCAGAGAGGTATTTTAAAAATACCTTTTTTAAAATACCTTTTTAAAATACCTCTCTGCTGATCAGGCAACTCAGCTGGGATCGTCAGAGAGGCTTTTTAAAAAATACCCTTTTTAAAAAAAGCCTCTCTGACGATCCTAGCTGAGTTGCTTGATCGGCAGAGAGGTATTTTAAAAATACCTTTTTAAAAATACTTTTTAAAATACCTCTCTGCTGATCAGGCAACTCAACTGGGATCGTCAGAGACTTCTCAAAGCATGTTTTTTACCACCTCTTCGGCCAAGAGGTTGCAGAAAAAAATGCTTTGAAAAGCCTCTGATGATCCCAGCTGAGCTGCATGATCATCAGAGGCTTTTTTTTTTTACTTAGAAAAAATGCTTTTAAAAGTAAAAAAAAAAAGCCTCTGATGATCGTGCGGCTCAGCTGGGCATGTGGGGGGCAGGGATTTTTGCTACTGGTTCTCCAAACCACCCGCCGCCATCGCTACCGGATCGGGCGATCCAGTCCGAACCAGGAACATTTCACCCCTGGCTTATATCCTATAGCTTGCCCTGCCAATTTTTGATTTTTTTTTCTTGGTAGTTTCTTGATTAGGGTATTGTTTTCTGCTTGTTTGCCTTGTGTTAATCCCTGCTTATTTATGTATTGGCTGCTGGGGAGGATATTTTTATTGGTGACAAACCTGACATTCACTTGCACTGATGATATTACCTAGTTGGGTCACAAAACATCTGCAAGCAAACAACTAATCTCAGAGAATTACAAGGATTCCACAATTCATATATTGCGGAGCTACAATATATTTCTCTTTTACTGGAGCTACCTAAACTATCATCCAGTTCACCAGTGATCCTTCCATTTGTTTCAGATTTCCACCTCTGTTCTTGCTGTTCCTTTTGCTACTTCAGTTTGATAGTAATGGGGCTCAGGTATCTATAAATGTTGATTTACAAGCATTTCTGTTAACCTACAAAGCCCAAGCCTAAGTTTTAATCAACTTTATTTTCCCATTAAATAATTATCATTTAAAATCGGTAATAAAAACAAAAAGCAAAGAAAGCAAATTTCTTTCCCCAAAGCAACCATGCTAAATTCACTCTTTCTCAACATTTTGACCTCTTCATGTGTTGGGTGTGAATTCCTACAATGGTTAATTGAAAATTACAGGAGCTGACTTCCAACACGTCAGGAAAGCACCAGGATGAAAAGGGCACTGTTGCTAGGTACAACATACCTCTAAAGGATGGGTTTCCTTAAGGTGGATATCAGCTGCTCCTTCCATATCTGGTTCACTACATGCCATAAAAAGGAACAGAATAAAAGAAATTTTTTAGCCTCAAGACTCTACAACAACTATATCAGCTTAAATTTAAAGTGTTAAAATTGTTTATATTATCAATTTAAAAATGCATCCATTAAAAAAAAACAAATTCAACCGCATTTTTTAGAAAAGTACTGTGGCAGAGTATATTTGACACTATTTCAAATAATGTATCCTTCAGATTGAGGCATTTTAGCAGTACAAAAAAGTGACATTGGCAGATCTCACTGAAATATAGGAAGTCCTCCAGTTAAAACCTTAATGGAATATGCCTATCACTATTTTAATGGAAAATTATAGGGGTTGTAACTGTTGTTACAACCGTTGTTGTAACAAAGGACAGTTGTTGCAACAAAGGACTGTTGCCTTTGTTGCAACAGTCCTTAAGCAAACACTGCAGTCCAATAGTTCACTATGGGTACGGTTTTGCCGAAAAACTAGAATAAATGCTGATTTATGACAAAATTGTCATAAAACATGTTCATGTGACTGCAGGAGGGGGCACTGACCATTAGAACTTCAAATTTGGGTCATATACTGCATATCCTCCAGGTAGGTCCATCAGAACTTTGAATAGTTGCTAAGCGACTGGTGATAAATTGGGGATTAACTGTAATAATTTCAAGTGTGTCCAAAAACATCTTTCCATTTTGGATTTGCCTGACATAGAAAAACTTCCTTGTAATTACTACATTATCAGCTACATCTTGTACTACAAAATTTATTGTAGGTCAATATTTAATTAGCAGATACTAAGAAACAAATTTACTAGGGCTGTGAATTGCTTTGGAGTCTGTGGAAATGCAAACAGCACTGATGAGCAATACCATAAAGCCACTGGTTTAAGGAGCATCTGAAAGGTGCTGTGTTTACAGCCCTCTGCACTTGGAACATTTTTATGCCTTCAAATCAAAAGCAGTGTATAGCTTTGAGATGGAGTGACTGATTGATAGGGGATTTATATACTGTATATTTGAGTAGGGATTCAAGCCAGCTCTCAATATGCATAAATATTATAGCAGTTCCATTGACAAGTGATCATAAAAGTCAGGGAAAGGAACTGTAGGAAAAAAAACATTCCTTGTTCTAAAGACCTCTGGAGCGCTTGTGTGTCACTGGACAGTCTCCTCTAGGATATCAGGACACACACAATGGAAATGTTTAAGCATATGTCCTCTAGTGAACCATTCCGGTCACGGGCAGTGAAAACGTTTACGGAAATCCTCCATCGTTCACAGTGTCTACCTATTGAGAAACATATTCAGGTGTAAAGATCAATCTGTAAAGCAATTAATATGTGGCTCTCCTAAGTATGCTGGAGTACAACTTTCCTAATCACTGTCCCAAGTTGAGGACCCAGTTTGTGGGGGCAATAAGCTGATTTTGTATAAATATACAAAAGTATGAAGGCTATTGCTTAACGCACTGTAAGCTGCCCTGAGTCTCCGGAGAAGGGCGGCATATAAATCAAATTAAAAAAAACAACTGTCATGCATGTGGTAGAAATTAGTAGAAAATGTAGTCCCTTAAATCCACGAATTGCCCAGTCTTAATTTAAGATGCGATTACATCTACTATGTTATTTACAAATGTTACATTTCTCCCTAGATCTCTTTTCAAAGAAGTTTGTGCAGCTAGAATACTTACTCAGCCTTATCCTTCGGTTGTAGCTGAGAAGGTTTCAACTTCTGTGCGGATGGAAGAGCAGCCAATGTATTTAATGAACATGATGGAGAAACCAAAGATCTACTGCTGGAGGCTTTTAAGGAGTAAAAAAAAAAAAAAGACACAGCTGCATCTTTCTGGGTAAAAATCACCAGAGATTTTACAAGCATTTATTTTTATGTCCAACATGACTCAACAGGCTTCCTCCCATCATTTTAAAACAAATCTCTTTGGCTTTAATGTGATTAAGAATGTAAGTCTTGTGACGTAAGAATCACATGAAAGAACAGGAAAGTTGCTCTGACCTTGAAAACCATCTTTGTTTTCCAGATGATGGCTCTCTTTCTCTCCATCAGCCACAGTTGCTGCTGGAATAGTTATTTTCTTCTAGATAAGGGAATAATCAATACCATTCATATTATTAATGCCATTAACCCAGAGAGTTTTTAAAAATCTTAACTGGGGAGAAATAGTTCTTAAAAACCAAAAAGTGCAGGTGTTCTTTTCCAGGTCTATAGCAGATAACAGAATAATCAACTTGTTGTTTTCCTGCTCCGTTTTTCAGACTAAAAGACACACTTTTTTCCCTCCTAAAAGAGGCTGAAAATTTGGGTGCGTCTTATACTCCAACTTTTTCGAAGCTTTTTTTCAGCCCTAATGAGATACTAGCGAGTGAAGCGATCTCCATAGTTTGACTGCTTTTCTCATTGCTTCTCTCTCCAAAGATCAGCTGTGCTTTAGAAGCGGTTTTTTATCCCCAAGCAGGGGATAAAAACCAGCAAACTAATGTGCTGAAGCTGACCAGACTAAGGACGATGAATACCTGGTAGGCAGATTTTTTCCCCCTATTTTCTTCCCCAAAAACTAAGCTGCGTCTTACACTCCGGTGCGTCTTATACTCCAAAGAATACTTGTCCAATCAAGAATCGTTCAATCAACAAGTGCTATATACCTTGGTCTTTTTCTCCATTTGGGCCGTCCCAAAAAAGTATTTGTAAATTGACCGTTCACTAAACATATGGTGGGGCTAATATTCATTCTGAATTTTTTGAACAATTCCTTCGAAGATAAATGAAACTGATTGGATAAATTTTATGTTTGTTAGACTTTCCCTAGGTGTATGATTTAATGGGAAATTTTGGAATGCATTATCAATATTAGAGGACCTCAAGATTTTTGTCTAGGTCTATTGCTGTGTAATATTTCTATTACAGTTCTTCTCTTACTTTATTCCTAGTTTCCTCTTACTTTATTCCTACATCATTAAACTTGACTGGAGTGGTGCAGTGGCCTAGAAATGGAAGTCTTGCCTCACAATCAGGAGGCTTTGAGTTGAATCCTACCTAGAGGCAGATATTTCTCTGGGCACACTGAGAATATATCTGTTGAACAAAACTCCGCATTGGCAACAGGAAGGGCATCCGGCCATTAAAACACTCTGCTAGCTCCATTCAGTTGTCCAGACTCCACTCCGCAAGGGATTATGGAGTCATTAAATGAAGATGATGATCATTAAATTTGACTGTGAATTTAGCAGCCTTATAGGGATGGTTGCTCTTCTCTCAATAGCAGGCTGATGAGGCTGGAGATTTGGGAGAATTGCTTTTCTTTTTTTCATTCGTCATTTGCAACAAAGCACAGGACAGACCTTGGCAACCATAATTCATCCAAGTTTTTCTAAGCTGCAAATATACTTACTATTACAGGAGTAACGGACTCATTGCTTTGGTGCGATGTCAGAATATCTGATAAAGAATCTATTTCTGCATGATCTTCTTTCCTCTCCAGCTGAATGCTTCCTGTAATAAAGCAATATTATTTACTATTGTCATATCATAAAAATATTCAAGGGCAAGAAACAGTACAAAATGGTCAACAGGAAAGCTTATCCAAATCAACTACTATAGCCAACCTTCTCTTATCTACTGATGTCTAGATTTTTGAAACTGCAACTCACTGACTTCACAGCTCACATGTGTTCCAGGGCAGTACAGGTAGTCTTTGACTTACAACAGTTCATTTAGTGACAATTCAAGGTTACAGAGGCATTGAAAAAAGTGATTTATGACCATGTTTCATAGTTACAACCTTTGTAGCATCCATATGATCGTATGCTCAAAATTCAGATGCTTGGCAACTGGTTCATCCTTATGAGCATCTCAGGATCGTGTGATTTCCTTTTTGTCACCTTCTGGCAAGCAAAGTCAATGGAGAAGCCAGATTCACTTAACAACCAGGTTACTAACTTATCAACGGCAGTGATTCATTTAACAACCATGGCAAGAAATGTGGTGAAATGGGACAAAAACTTATCAAATCCTCACTTAACAACATAAATGTTGGGCTTGATTGTGGTCATAAGTCGAGGACTGCCTATAGTTTCTAATGAATCCTTTGATATTTATCAGGGGTTCCCCAATTTTCTCAAAAAGGTAGGTCTGACCACTAATAATCTCATAATGATCCAGATACAGAGAAATGATATACCCTTCATCATTTTCATCACCCTCCACAAGATCATCTTGCAGATAGGTATCTCCTCTATTTACAGAGACTTTCTAAAAATCCGTCATATAAGACAGAGCAGAATTATTCCTTGTTGCCCTGACACCAGGAATTGAACCAACACATAAGAATCACAAGGAGGACATTTTCAGTTAAACATCAGAACTACTGTATTTTTCGGAGTATAAGATGCTCTGGACTATAAGACGCACCTATCTTTTTTGGGAAGGAAAATAAGAAAAAAAAATTCTGACTCTGCCTCCCAGCAATTTACCTCCTTACAGCAAACAGTGGAGGCCTGCGGGGCAATAGGCAATGGCAATCCCTGCAGCCTGAAACAGCTGAGGGTCGGGAGGCCAATCCAACCCACAATCAACTGCTTGCGCTAATCAGGCTGTGCTGAAACTGAAACGGGCTGTTTGCTGCTTGCTTCAAGGAGGTAAATTGCTGGGAGGCAGAGGCCAAAGGTTTGAGGCCAGCAGGTGGGCGGGGCTATATTCGGTGTATAAGACACACCCAAATTTTTACTCTCTTTTAGGGCGGGAAAAAGTGCTTCTTATACTCTGAAAAATATGGTAAGTTTCTAGTGACAAAGAGTTTTTCAAACAGTAGAAATTGTTGCCTCAGGCTTTCCTATGTTTTGTACTATGCTCAAGAGTAAATCTTCTAACAAGGGCTCTTTGCATTTCAAATCTCCCACACTCTCTCATTCTCCCTTCTCACCCCCTTTGGCACTTCTTTGCCATAACTCATCTTCACTTGTAAGCTGCATGTCTACTGAGAAAACTGATTCAGTGGGGCATGAGCTGTTCGCTATTTTGCATTATCTCAGGTTTAAGCACAAACAAGGTTATTTCTATCATCAAATACATTAGTACAGCCAACACCTTAAACAGGCTACTGACTAAAGACATATGAAAGAGAGATGGATCTCAGAAGAACTGAAGCGTGGCCACAAACACTGACCAAATTTCATTTTAAGTTTTCATTCCTTCTATTATGACAGAAGAGCAAGAAGGCAAAGGAATGCAAGCTATTTTTAACCAAAAACTTGAAGTGACTATACTGTGTCCCCTCCTTGATCTCCGTAAATACTGGTTATGAAAACAAGGATTGAAAAGTGGACGCTTCCACTCTTTGAAAATCCTGATGTTTAAAGGACATGAAAGAAGTTCAATGCAAAGTCAAATAGGCCTACACTGTCTGACTGGAACTGATGGGAATTCACATATACGGAATGTCAGTAGGATATGTCAGAAGGATGACAACAGTGATTGTTGAAATCAATTTATGGCTTTCAATAAGGTTACCTAATTTATATTTTCTATGGATGACAGCATCTGCCTGAATGTTCTGGGCATGGAAGTCAGGCTGTTTTAGTAGTTGGATGGGCAACCGCAAAGAATAGCAATAGGCTAAGCAAGGAGGTCAGAAAAAAAATCCCACAACTTGACAGTAAAAAATCATGTCCAAAGTGTTGTCCATAAAGATAAATGGATGTGCCCTATAGTAATCATGAGTCTGCTACTTGATTTGAGAATAACTTTCTCAACTCCTACCTGGAGTGTTTGACAAGCTGAAATTTGTTAAGGCAGCTATTTATAAAAAGAGTGAAAAGGCACTCAGAGCACAAAAGTATTGTAAGATCGGTGCAGGGAATGAAGACATAACAAGTATTATCACAAGAAAACCCAACAATGTTATGAGAGACACATTTATTTTAGCAAAATACATCAGCATCGCTATCACTATTGCTGCTGGTGCTGCTACTACTATTAGTACACTACTACTATTACTGTATATATCTTTCAATCTCTTTTTAGCTCTTTCAGATCCTTACTATGTTATATAAACTTCTCTTTTGTGGGCAACCAGGAAGTAGATAGGGGAAGTGAAGAACATAATGTTAAGACTCAAGATTCAGATTGAAAATTTGAGAAATGCATTCTCTCTCTAAACCATAAAGATCCAGGAAAATTAGGAAAACATAGGAGATTCCACCCACCCACCCATCCGCATATCTCCCTCTCCCTCTCCCTCTCCCTCCCCTTCCACCCACCCCCCACCTATCTGGAATCATCAAAGCTAATAAGTGTTTCTGCCCAGGAAACTCCCTGTAAGGTGCCACTGTCAAGAATGCTCCCACCTATTTTTGCTTATGATCAGGCAAGAAGACAACCTGAAAAAGGATTCTATTGGCATTAATTCCATCTCACCTGTTGCAGTTTGCCCTTGATTGGCTTTCTCCTCTTCATCCAATATTATCTATCAAATTAAGTTATTGGAAAAGAAAAGTTTAATACAGAGAAAGAAATCTCTCTCAGGAAAAAAAAAACAGATTTAACCAATCCTATAAAAGTCTATAGTAATCATATTCCTGAGTTTTAGTGAATGCTTTCTAAATTTAAACAGAGGAATATCCGTTAGCTGATTGTCTAGTAAGCATTTTTACCGAACTCGGTTGTCAAATTAGGGTCCCTGAAACAAAAATATTTTTTTTCACAATTTCTCTTGGTTAAATTCAGAGGACAACTGATTCATTAGATGAAGAGCAAGTGGAATTTTCTGCTATTCCTAGTACTAGAATGCAACAGAGTTGATAAGCAATTTAAGAAATTAACCAAAGATTTGGAAAACTTTGGTGCTGTTCCTTCTCAAAAGTTTTGGTTGGCCAATTTCATCAATAAAAAGAAGTTTCATCAGGTATGTGCATTCCACATGCACCTTCTCTTCATTGGAAGAGAAGATTTCAGCCTTGTCTGTCTCATATGTGCCCAAATGTAGAGATTCTGTTGTCTTCCATCTACAGAGGTGTCATCCATTTAAGGATTTTTATGACATTTCTCAGCTAAGCAACATTACCAGGGTTATAATATAGCATATATATTTCCTATACCATTTACTGTTTCTAAATCCTGTCTCAAAACTAGGGTTTTTTATCAGCTTAGATCAGTTTTTAGAAGCATTCTCAGAGATAGACCCTTTTGCAATTCACAGACTCAGTTTGTAGATGGCTAATAATTTATTTTAAGTTAAGGGGGGGGGGAAGCTTTTGTTCTTCTGATACCCCTTCTATCAGAATCAGGATATATAATAAATTTCTCCAACCGGGTATTTACCTACGTAACCAAGTTTGCAGCCATAGCTCAATGAAATCACATCCACTATATCCTAGGCTTCTTCAGACAGCAAGCAAGCATTTTATATATAAATATATATATGGATTAAGACTTTACTTTTTTTAACAAAGATTTGTGGTGTATATATTCTCTTATGCATGTTTTAAGATGTCCCTTCAGATCAAGCATGTCTTGCTCTCTAGAGAAAGTTAGCATTAGAGAAGATTACAATGAAAAAACAATGCAAAGGCTACTGACTGTAATGTTAAGAAATACTTGTGAAGATTACTGTATTTTCCTGCTTATAAGACTACTTTCTAACACACAAAAATCTTCTCAAAAGTCAGATGTCGTCTTATACGCCGGGTCTCATTCTCCTGTAACCAGGCAGACCAGCCCGAAAGGCTCCAACAAGCCTTAAATGGCTCTGAGGAGGGTCGTCTTATACGCCCAGTCGTCTTATACGCCGGAAAATACGGTATTTATAATATTACAACCAACTACCCAATAAAAATATTCATACGAATACTTGGAGCGAAATTTCTAACAATATTAAAACCAAAAATAACAGCTTAGTTTGATATAACTGTAAAAACCAAGGTTTTATTAGACAAAAGTTGATGGACAATTCTCACCCCTTGAACTTCTTACCATTTTATCTTTTCCAATAGCTTTAAGGAGTGGTGCTAAAACATCAAACCGGCTATCAAAGTGAATTCTGATCTTGGTGTTTTCTGCTTTGTTGATCACAACAGACTTCCTCATGGCGATTACAAGAATCTTTTCTCCTTCTTCCTCTTTATGCCAAAGAAAAAGAACACATGCATTTTCTAGTCATTCCCACAATCGGCAACTTTCTCAGAATGGCTTCAATGAAGCATCCTATAATACTTATTAGGCACTAGGATCAGTGTGGCATATTCTGCTGTTTGAAACAAAATACCAAATAGTGATCTCCACACCTCAGAATATCCAAAGCAGAAGCTCCAATTATTTTGGCATGAAAATCCACATCTGTCCTTTGAAATAAAACCATCATCACCATCAACCAACAACAACCACAACCACAACAAGGAAGAAGAAAATCTCTCTTTTAGACACTTCACTGTCTAACAATTTATTTATTTATAGGTTCAATTTATATGCCGCCCTTTTCCGGAGACTCAAGGCGGCTTACAATGTGTTAAGCAATAGCCTTCATACTTTTGTATATACCTGCTTAGTAGGGCTTTCCCCCCCCCCCCAAGCGGTGTTCTTTTTTAAACAAAGTCAGCTTATTGCCCCACAATCCGGGTCCTCATTTTACCTACCTTGAAAGGATGGAAGGCTGAGTCAACCTTGAGCCTGGTGAGATTCGAACTTGCAGTAATTGTAGGCAGCTGGCGTCACTTAACACCACTTTAATCTGCTGCGCCACCAAGGCTCTTAGTAGACTTAAGCCAGTCTACTAAGCAAGCATCATCTTAGATTCAGTGTATAATGCTTATATATATATATATATATATATATATATATATATATATATATATATATACATACATACATACATACATACATACATACATACATACACATAGTACTATGTACTATGGTACTATAGTACTATGTACTATATTGACCTTGGGCATAGACACAACTTGGAGCATAATACAATATTGTTCATTATACCATCAAATAGAATTCATCTTCAATCCATGCCAAAATGAGCTGTCATAGATCAAGAAACTTTTCTCAGAAATCAAAATATTCTTCCATTTCTCAGATATTCTTCTGTCAACTAACTCAAAGAATTCTGTAGTACTTTAGAACCAACCAAACAATCTATATAGCACATATATAAAAGAAACATCACCTTGCATATGATTTGTTTAAAAATATGAAAGGAGCAAGGAACTTAACTGGCTTTATTTATTTTTTATTTGAGAAAATTTTTATTGCCACCTATTCATACATGGGGACTCAAGGTGGCTTTATTTATCTTTGTTAATTTGCAGCCTATACAAGACTAACTCCAAATGGACTGAAATGGGACAGCATTTTAAACTGTACTTGTGCCATTCATGAAGATGCCTTTCTAGTCATTTGCTGAGAACATATCCCCGTGATGGAGCCTGTTAAGGAAACCCCAGGTTGACTTTAAGTGTTCTGTTATACGAATACATTAGAACCTCTGGTCATGAATACTTCTGACCATGACCAAATTGGGTTCCAACCAAAAAAAAATCACATTTTTTTTCCATGATCAATTTCCCCTTCTGTGCCATTTTTTTTTAAGCACCAAATTTCCAAAATTAGGTTCAGGTCACCACCAAGTTGGTTTGCGACCAAAGTTATGGAATTAATGATGGTCATGACCAGAGCTTCTACTGTATTATGGCTCCTCTTACTGCAATACAAATCTTTTAAGGCATATGGAGGAGAAGACTTCAGAGATCAACAATCTTCTGGTTCACCACAGACCTCTCCAATCACTATGTTCTGCACTTTGATGATCATTTCTATTGCAACTGTGGAAGAAATTAGATTTTTTGATTCTGGGGGAAGGGAAGCAGCTTTTTAGCCAACATGCAGCTTTATTCCCAGGTGACTCTGCATATGGCATATTCACAGCTCCTTAATGTAGAGGTGGGGAAAGTTATACATACATTCAACAGTGTTCCAGATAACCCTGGAGAAGGGTGGAAATTATCTTGTGCTCAGAGCCTAGGCACTGCAACAGGGAAGCAGTGGAGGTATGTAGTTCTGCCATGGCATTTTCAAGATGCTTAGTAAGTGCAATCAAAAATGCCACACATTTTCAAAAACTCAATTTAAGCATAAATATTTCTATTGAGAGTAATCTCTCATGGACTTACCCTGTAGGTAATAACTGCTGATGTCTTCCTTTGGCAATCTTACTGACTCCCAAAGTATGTCCTGAAAAACAATATTTGAGATAAAAGTCATGTTAATGGCAGCTAGGTAATTTTTTTTAAAAAAATTGATTTATATGCCGCCCTTCTCCGGAGACTCAGGGCGGTTACAATGCGTTAAGCAATAGCCTTCATACTTTTGTATATTTATACAAAGTCAGCTTATTGCCCCCAGAAACTGGGTCCTCAATTTACCTACCTTATAAAGGATGGAAGGCTGAGTCAACCTTGAGCCTGGTGAGATTTGAACTTACAGTAATTGCAGACAGCTGATGTTAATCACAATGCTTTTAGTCTGCTGAGCCACCAGGCCCATAAATAAGTAAATAAAGGCCCATTTTAAAAAATATAATTTTACCTCTAGGCTCTCTGAATAGAATGTAATGCTCTCGCTTCCATAATTGAAGTCAATCCAAAAGTCTTCTAGTCTGTCATCAGCAGGTTTCTTTAACTTGGATATAAAAGGAAACAGTCTCAATTTGATTTCTAGCCCCCAAAGAAATTCAATACAACATAACTTTGCATTTTGGAAACCCAAGAGAGAAGTTATATAGTACAATGCTACCTGTTAGAGAGCCTCAGCTACTCCCCTTCTCTTGCACAGAGCCCTCAAGAGAATTTCTACTGCTTTAGTTTCCTAAGGCATCAGCTGAAGGGATAGTAAAGCTTCTGAAAGTTTTTTCTTCTTCAAAACAATTAATTCCCAATGAAGTCACTGTTTAGCAAAATATAAGTTACCTGACTCCTTGTTGCATAATGAATTAAAGGTGATTAGCATTAATATTTAGTACTAGCAGAATATATGCAATTTTTGGAAGCAATTTCTGAAGCTGTGGGTACAAGAGGCACTTCAGACCCAAATAAAACATAATTCTAAAAAGTATTATAAAACAACGTCGTATGAAGAATGATGTGTCCCACAAAAACCCAAGTACTTTTTCTTCAGTAGCTATAAAATAAGTAATTGCAAAATACCAATTTTATTTGCAATTGTTGCACTTGTACTTGTTATTTGCAAGTTTTATTTTGCTAGTATTCAAGAATGAGTGGAATTATATGCATCAAGTGTTCCTGAGAACGGTTTTCAACACTTTTATTCGACAGCTGAAAAGATCGTACACCTAAGAAACCAGGAACAGCAACAAAAAGAATCACAATTATGGGATGGGAATAGAAGAATGTTTATTTCTTAAAGTTACATAAAAATATTTTCACATCTTGTTTGACCTTCATCAGCTCTCTCTCCCTAAATTAATTTCCCCCAAATAACACTTTTGCTATCCCATTATTAAACTAGAAACAATAGATTATTATAAACAACCTTATTAAAATCTCCATACTTCCAGTATTTCATAACATCACAATGTTATGAAATACTGGAAGTATTAGCTTAATTACCTCCATCAGTTCAGTATAAGCAGCTTTACACGGAATTGAATAGATCCTGAAAAATAAGAACATTTTCATTGATCCTGAAACACAATTTCTATTCCAATCTGCTTCTAGAATAGATGTAGTGGGCATGGCTTAGAACTCAGGCCTAATTCATCTAGAGATTTTCAAGTTGTAAAAGCTTGAATGATAAGCAAAGATTAAACCAGAGAAGATTCAGTTTATCTAAACTATCAATTGAAGCCAATCTGGATCTATACAGCAATGTACTGTCCCCCGGTTAAGACATAATGTCAGGCCTAGAAGCCATCTTTTCTATTAGGCCCTCAGACCTGCCAAACATACTTCATCTTGAACCTTCAAAAATGCAACGAATCTATACTCATCACAAAGTAACACTGGATTTAGAGTTTTTAAAATTATATTAATCACAGTATTTACTAAGACAATAAGGTGCTTCAAAGCAGCCTGCATCTAGGTGGTTTTATAAGTGAACTTGAGAACATTTATCTTTTGTTCTAGTGCACTGAATATGGCCTAAATGCATAAAAAAATTCCTAAACAATTCATAGGAACCGTGCTGGTATGATTCAAACATACAAATGAAGAGAGGCATTACTAACAAACATAACACCATGTTATCCATAAAGTTTTCTCATGACTTAAGAAGCAAATCTATGTGAAGTGTTGCTTAGCAAAATATCTAATTTAGCAAGACACAACATGAGAAAGAGTGATTTATCCTGGGCTAGCAAACCTGTTTGGAGATTTTTAGGGAAGGTCAGCACTATCTTATGTCAACATGTGGTGGAAAATAAAGCAAGCCCACATCTAATTCCATGCTTCATCAGCAATTCACACTTCATTAAGAGAGGCACTTCCCTTTCCGCACTGTTTAAGATAATATCAGAACTCCAAATTAAGTAAGATAGCTTGCCAATATGGTTGTTTTCTGCACTGGTGTGGCAGGGGAGCAATGAAACTGGCATGGAAAATGGACAAATCTTCCTGACAATCAACTTCTGACATTACTGCATCTCACACCACTTGATAGTATCAGCACAGATATTAATGTGATTCAAAATTGGATATTCACACTTTTTTTTTAAAGGAACATGTTTCCTGATCCTTCATGAATAAGACAGCCCTCACTTTTTCAAAAGTTGTGCTTTCAAGATTTTTTAAAAGTTCAAGAGGGTATTAATGGCATTAAAGAATAATTCATATTGTACCTATGGCCTTAAAATATTATAAAACTACAGGAATCATTTGTTTCAAGATCATCAATTGTGCTACCATGTTTCCCCGAAAATAAGTCTGATCTTATATTAATTTTTGCTCCAAAAGACCGATTAGGCCTTATTTTCTGGTTAGGTCTTATTTTTGGGAAAATACGGTACTAAATGCATCCATCTGGCTGACAATCTTAACTGGGGCTTATTTTGGGGGCTTATATTATGAGCACCTTGAAAAATCATGCTAGGACTTATTTTCCGGTTGGGTCCTATTTTGGGGGAAGTTTTGTATAAAAATGCAGCCGATATTGAATATCTTGCATTACTGACCCTTACTATCTCAAATGGTCAATGCTGAAATTTAAAAAAATCTTTCCAATAATTTGAAATGATAGTTAATACTGAATTGTTAGCTAGCCTGTTTCTCTCTTTAATAAATTCCTATTGGCAGACTAAGCTATGTGCCATTGTGCCCATCTGGGAAAGGTTCATAGGAAACCCTTACCTTCTTTTATCACCAAGTCTTTCATTTAATTCATTAAGAAGCTTTCTGCTGTCCTTGAAGTGAAGACGGAAGACAGAATGTTACATTTATTTTTTAAAAAATGCTCTCCTGCCAAGTTGAGGAGGAGGGAATACTATAGAAAGTACATGTTCTCTCCAATGGTATTCAAGACAATATGCAAAATATTTGTGTGATAATTATAATGGACTATTAGTTAGCTTAGGTTCCCTGTGCTAAACTAACTAGTCTAACTAGTTAGACTAAATTAGTTAGTTGAGCTAACTAATCTAACTAGTCTATAACGTCTAAAGACATTATAGGGCATGCACACCAAAACAACTAGACACAAGGACAGTTTTTTCCCGAATGCCATCACTCTGCTTAACAACTAATTCCCACAATACTGTCAAATAACTTATTAAGACTGTATTACTATTATTCTTCTCTTTCTTGCTAGTATCTATCTCTTCCCACTTATTACTATAACCATGTTGCTTGTATCTTTCAATTATATTGTTTTATTTGTTTCCCTGGTATGATTTGATAGCTTATTAGTAACCTTGACTATCACTAAGTGTTGTATCTTTTTATTCTTGATTAATGTATTTTATTCTCTTATATACACTGAGAGCATATGCACCTAAGACAAATTCCTTGTGTGTCCAATCACATTTGGCCAATAAAGAATTCTATTCTATTCTATTCTATTCTATTCTATTCTATTCTATTCTATTCTATTCTATTCTATTCTATTCTATTCTATTCTATTCTATTCTAGCACAAATTATCCTAAAAGTGAATTATGAATAGACTTTTGCAGGGATGTGAAACTCTGCTGAACCATTATTCCCCCACTTTAAAAGTGAGGAATACCCAAAGCTGAAATTCAAATCTGAATTGTTATTCAGAGATACCTTGGTACTCAATTGCTTTGAAACTCAATTTGGATTTGGTACTCAATGCATTTTGATGTGAAAATTTTGTCCCAGTACTCAGCATTTGTTTGGTACTCAACTCACAAGCTAAAACTTGTCAATGTTGGCTGCCTTGTGACTCATTACATTATTTCTTATGGGAAAAAATGTTTGGAACTCATTGCTTTTGGTAGTCATTGTGCCTCCTGGAAACCAAATAACGGTGAGTAGTGATGTACCATTGTATGTTCTGTATTACTGACCTATAAATTTAAAAACAACCACTGCTGTATGATTCCTTTCTCCCCTTCTCCATTATTTTATTTCCTTTCTCTCCTTCCCCATGACTTTATTTCTGATATGAATCACAAAACCCTTACTGTCTCAAAGTCTTCATCCTTGATTTCTCTAAAAACCTTAGTGACATATTGATCTTCAAACCATCTGTGCACCATTTCATCTCGGCACTTTTTCAACATCATCCTAAACAAGGCTTCAACAAAAGCAACCTGAATATCATAATCTGTAGGAAAAAAATAGGAAGATTTTTTTTTTCAAAATAGCAAGCTTAGCTACCTCCACCCAAGTCCACAAATAATCTTTTCAAAGCAGGAAGAAACTCATTTCTATTCATAGCATCACAAGTTTAAATTGAAAACCTTTTTTCCTTTTTTTTTGCATCACAAGTTTAAATTGAATTTTTTTTTTTGCCTACATTATTTTTTTATTCCATCCAGTCAAATCCAATTCTCAGAAGTTGCCTGGACAAGTCCCTGCAGGGGTTTTTTGGCAAGTATTTTCTAGAATTTGTCTCCTTCCTAGGGCTGAAAGAAAATGATTGGCCCAAGGTCACATATTTTGTTTGTGTCTAAGACGGAATTAAAACTCACAATCTCTCAGTTTTTATCCTGGTACTTTGACCAGTACATCAAACTGGCTCTCAGCCCAGATCAAGGTAGTGAGTGTAATACTTCTGCAACTCAGCCTCAGCCTCCTCTCTTTTTAGCCCAACTCCTTCACCATTACTCCACACCAACTTCCATTGCTGTTTTTATTACCTTTTGGGCAAATGTCAATCTACTAAATGTACTAAGATAGTGCACCATGAAGAATAAAGTTAAAATTAAAGGTAAAAATTTTATTTCCAATTCTTAGGCAAGACATGATGAAGGACAGGTTAAGTTCCTGACTCTCATGAAATTCTCTCCCTCTCTGTTCACAATCTTAAATTCCAGCTCTTTATTTTCAATTCAGAATTTCTCCAGCTCTAATCAAGATATCAAATATTTCTTACCACCAATATCCTGAACAGTTTTCACAAGTTCCTTCCTGAAATAACATAGCCCATTAATAACATTGATGTCTTGAAAGAGTAAAGCAGTAATCTGAGATTAAATTTTTTAGAAGTGAAAGGCAAACATGTCAAAATTTAAAACAAACTAATGTAACCCAATGGACTGCAGAGGATCTATTGCTAAATTGCTCATATTTGGGGGGGGGGGGAACCCCAGGACCAATTGGATCTATATTAACTATTCAAATGCTTGTCTAATAATGTAAGCAGAAAAGCAAAACAAATGAGCCAGTTTAGACTTAATCATAATTAAACATTTGCATCCTTCTTTTTCAGTTCAGAAAAAAAACCCCTGAGAAACTGGTAAATTCAACCAATTAAGACAGAAAATAAGATTTTTATTTATATACCCTGCTGTTATTAATTTTACAAATCACTCGTGGCGGTGGTTAAGAAATACAGTCTCTTAAACACTATTGAAGGAAATGAAGTCAAAGGTAGAAGGGATATTCTTCAAATATCTTTGAGGGAGATAGGCAATAAAGGAATGTGAAAAATAAATAAAAATAAAATCCTGACATGAAAAGTTGACTTACATAAGCAAGCACATCTCTTCAGAGGCAGCAAAGGCCTTCTTCTCCTCACGGGTGACATTAGCCAAAAGTGTATTTAATGTTCTCAGAGCCTTGGTTTTAGTGATCGAAAGAAATAAAGAAAAAAGACAGGAAATAAAGCTCAGCTATCCCAATCTGATCAAAAGTGCTCTTCTACGTAATAGAAATTTGCAAGCTGATAAAAATTGATAATGATTTCATGCCTTAAAGTTTGCTACATGGATTTTAAACTAACCTCCTGTCGAAGGGTGTAATTCGCATTAGATTCCATGGCTAAATATCCCAGGTGTTGTATGAACGAGTCAAGCAACTGTTTTCTTCCTATATAGATTGAAGAAGAAAAGGTGGCAGGATTGATAGGATTAACAATCGCACACTATTTCTCTAACTGATTTCTAATATTCCTAACAGTTTTATGAGGTTTACTTTTTAGTCCTTTATTTTAAATAGTATTTCCATCTAAACCAATAATGAAATGTCAATTTCAGGCCAATCATCTCCTTTTAACTCATAACTGCGTATCGTTGTTTAATTCAGGAGTATAGCTTTTGAGATATTGAAACAAGTCAAGCTATAAGAAGAAAAATCCATGGTTGAATTTTTGAAGGTATTTTCTGTCTAACATATATAATATGGAACAGCAAATTGCCCCCATAACTCCTTAACTGATTGGCTGGAGCAGTGTCACTGGAATCAATTAGCTTTAGCATTTTAACGATTATGCTAAATAAAATTTGCAATCTTATTTATGGTTTTCCCCACCCCCTCAAAATGACTCATAATATCTTTTCATGCAGACCCAACAATAAAATCCACGAAGACTCATCCTACACTTACTCAAATGTAGATTCTACTTAACTCAATATGCATAGACTATAGTCACAAAATCTGAATGTCACTTTGACCATTCAGTAATTATAACATTATTTAGTAACTGACCTTCAGTGCTGATTTTGCCAATAATCTAAAAGCAAGATGTTGAGGAGAAAGGAAGGAACAGGAGACAGAATGGACATATTAAAAGTCAGTATATGATATTTAGCAAGAATACAGAAGTTTCAAACACTTGTGTTACTATATGCAATCTATATACTAATATTATCAGTATATAATCATGTAAATAATTCAATTTGTGTTGCTGCAATAATGAACTCTTCAATAGAGTAGTTTGGGGCAACAACTGATACTCATTTCCCCCATTAGTCTGTGAAAATGAGGCTTCACTGCATAACTCAAGAATCAGTTCCTACATCATTACAACAACATATTTATGACTGACAACTGCTCCCAATGTTCTAGTGAGTACTCCCAGAGTATTTGCCATAATAGGAAGATGGGATATATATTATATATAGCAGGTAATGAGTATAGAGCATGCTAGGTCTGATGATACTGGAAGATGAATTTGTGCCAAACTCCATAAGTGAACCACATAAGAAATCAATGGACCCCGAAAGTCTTTTCAACCCCACTTATTGGCAAGGCTGTCAGAAAAAAAGAGATCTCTAAGTAAGTTGCTTCATAATGACAAGGAATAGAATAGAATAGAATAGAATAGAATAGAATAGAATAGAATAGAATAGAATAGAATAGAATAGAATAGAATAGAATAGAATAGTATTCTTTATTGGCCAAGTGTGACTGGACGCACAAGGAATTTGTCTTTGGTGCATATGCTCTCAGTGTACATAAAGAAAAAATAAAATAGATTCTTAAAGAATCATAAGACTCAACACTTAATGATAGTCATAGGATACTAATAAGCAATCAAATCATACTAGGAAACAATACAAAACAATATTTTGGTGGCCCAGCAGACTAAAGTTCTGTTAACTAGCACCAGCTGCCTGCAATTACTGCAAGTTCGAATCTCACCAGGCTCAAGGTTGACTCAGCCTTCCATCCTTTTGAGGTAGGTAAAATGAGGACCCGGATTGTGGGGGCAATAAGCTGACTTTGTATAAAAAAGAACACCGCTTGGGGGGGGGGGCGGCGAAAGCCCTACTAAGCAGGTATATACAAAAATATGAAGGCTATTGCTTAATGCATTTTAAGCCGCTCTGAGTCTCTGGAGAAGGGCAGCATATAAATTGAACCAATAAATAAATAAATAAATATAAGTTGTAAAGATACAAGCAACATGAATATAGCCACACGGATATATATTAATAGGGAAAGACCACCAGATAATAGTTTTGTTGTTCTTTTTATGTGCTTACCAAGGTTGTATTAAAGAAATCCTCGATAAGATTTTCCAAGTCTTTGTTTTCTTTGGATTCTCTCAGTCTCAGAAATTCTCTTGTCCTTTCAAACCAAGTAACCATGTAAAAAGGAAGGCACATGCAAGTAAAAATTAAATGAGCATCTAAAGCCAATTTCATACCAAATTTTAATATATAACTACACAGGAATTATATTTACTGGAACCAGTGAACATTACTATGTGCTTGCTCAATAATAAGTAAAATGACAATGTTCTCTAGCAATATAGAACATATATTGTTACTCTTGGTGTTCTCTATTGAAGTGCATGGGGAGATAGATTTACTGCAACAAAACTTACCCAGCTCGCATTCATTTGTTGGCTTCACCCAGCACACTAAGTAACCATGTGATTTGTGTGCCTTGCCTTCACTATCATAACTTAGTGCTACAAAATCTTCTGCTCATTATGGTTCAGTCAACCAACCATGACAAAAACCTATGGTTCAATACTACTACTTGCTGGAGGTTGGGCACCAAAGCAAGCAAACATTTCAACACCACCACTTACTTACAAGGTCTACCTACCACTAGGCAATATGAAAGTTGGGTGTCCTGAAAGGATAGCAAGTTATTTAATTTATTGCTTTTATCACTAGTAACAGCAGGAGATATTTCTCAAATCTTTTGCCCCCAACAACAAAAGAACCAGGGGTGACCTTCAGATCCTTTAGTAACGGGTTTGTTGCCCCATTGCTGGGTGGTGTGGCCTACTCAGCCGACCTGCACCATGGTGGGGGGCGTTTTTCACCCTCCCCAGGCTCCGGAGGCTTTCCTCGAGCCTCCGGGAGGGCAAAAACAGCTTCCCCCAGGGTCCAGAGGCCAGAAACAAGCCCGTTTCTGGAATTCTGGAATTCTGGAATTCCAGAACCTCCAGTAGGCTCGTTTTTTGTCCTCCCAGACCCTCCGCACAGCCCCTGCAATTACCTGGAATGGGTCCCTAGAATGGGACACGTGGAGACTCCTGGGAGAGGCAGAGTGGGGTGGGCAGGGTGTGGGGCAAGATGGGGTGAGCGTGGCCAGCCAGGGGTGGCATTTGGGGGTTCCCTGAACCCCAGCGATCCTTGGCTAGAGGATTGCCTGAGCCCTGCCGGACCCCCAGGAGCCCACCCCAGAAAAGAACACACAGTAGTCTGCATTTTGACTTGTTGGAAGGAGAGTGCTCTCTCATGCTTCTCAGTCTGCAATCTGCAAAGTGTCTTGAGACAGCCCTAATTACCCTGTTTCCCCCAAAATAAACATCCCTTGATAATAAGCCCAATCGGGCTTTTGAGCTCATGGCAATAAGGCCAAGTGCTTATTTCAGGGTTTAAAAAATATAAGACAGGGTCTTATTTTTGAGAAACACGGTATATTTTTAAGTTCCTTGGAGGTTCTGTAGGCCTTTAATGAGGTTCCTCCAACTGACCAGGGAAGTACATACCTTGCACTTTTTCTATTCTCTAGTCAAGAAATACACAGCTGCACACAATGCATTCCCTATGGTTAAATTTGTCTCTCTCCCCAAAAGCGGGAACATTATGAAAAGGAATATGGGATCGTAATTGTTTCTAGTATATAAATGAATCAACGTTATTGATTCTCTTGATGCATTTGGGCTGCATCAAGAGAAGTTCCTTTTCTAACTCTTGAATCAATAGATCGTATTCTGCATTGATCAACACTGAGAACCGTATTTAGCTCTGGACACACTTTAAAGCAGGGGTCTCCAACCTTGGCAGAACTCTGGGAGTTGAAGTCCACAAGTCTTAAAGCAGGGGTGCAATGTAAAATTTGTTACTATCGGTTCTGTGGGCGTGGCTTGGTGGTGGTGGTGATAATGTGACTAGATGGGCGTAGCCAACTTTTTTTTTTTTAACTTTTCAAAGCATTTTTTTCTAATGCTTTGAAAAGCCTCTGGCGATCAGGAAACTCAGCTGGGATCGTCAGAGAGGCATTTTAAAAAATACCTCTCTGCAGATCAGGAAACTCAGCTGGGATCATCAGAGAGGCATTTTAAAAAACACCTCTCTGCTGATCAGGAAACTCAGCTGGGATCGTCAGAGACTTTTCAAAGCATTTTTTTTACCACCTCTTCGGCCAAGAGGTTGCAAAAAAAAAATGCTTTGAAAAGCCTCTGATGATCCCAGGTGAGCCGCCATCATCAGAGGCTTTTTTTTTTAACTTTTAAAAGCATTTTTTCATCGGAAGAGGTTGTAGAAAAAATGCTTTTAAAAGTAAAAAAACAAAAGCCTCTGATGATCCTGCGGCTCAGCTGGGCATGGGGTGAGGGGGTGCAGGGATTTTTGCTACCGGTTCTCTGAACCCCCTGCTGCCATCGCTACTGGATCGGGCAATCCGGTCCGAACCGGGAGCATTTCACCCTTGTCTTAAAGTTGCCAAAGTTGGAGACGCCTGCTTTAAAAGACAAACTGAAACAAATACAAATAAGGACAGGGATTTAGTTTACAAAGGATGGTTTGAGTTTGGTAATATTCTTCTCAAGTGCATGAAGAAGTAAATATGAGATGAGCCTGCTTTTTACTCTTTCAAATACCAGATCCTGAAAGTTATAAAAAGGCAGATTTTGGCTGAATGTTAAGGAAAACTGTATACTGGGAGGAAGGAAATCACATAAGAAAGGAAAGGGCTCCCCTTTTGCTAAATGCCTTCAAGGACAGATTAGATTTGTGGGATTTAGTTAATTTGGATTTTCACACTGAACAACAGTTGGACTCAGCCTCTAACATATACAGTAAATGGGAAGTTTGCGATTCTTGCTTACAATCAGCATAGCGAGGTAAAGTGAAATTGTAAAACAATAAAAATGTAATTGAGAATAAAGTTTTAGCTGCAACAAAAAATATTGAAAATATGTTTATCTTTTAGATAACAAATCATTTCATAAACACTTCCAGCCAGGCAAGTATGTTTTAGAATATAATATAATATTACTGATTAGTAACTAAGATATTAATGCATTAGGTTACTTATCTTTGGTATCAATCCTTGCTGAAGAAGCAGATTTATACTTTCCGGAGAATCACTTCTACCATACAGCTGAATGCATTTCAATAGCAGGGAAACATTCGAAAATTCATTTTTGTCCAATTCCTAAAGCAGATAATTTCACATGTGTGACTGCCTAAACAGTTGAATAGATTCAATGTTCAGCAATTAAGAATTTCCTACATACCTTTTTTAGAGCTTTGTCAAGTTGATTCAATAATTGTTTCTTACACTTCTGAGGGACATATTTGTCTTTTTCTTGTATCATTACATTTATTTTCTGAAATCCTTTTCCTCTGAAGGCATCACTTAACAATGATTGTAGCTATAACAAAACAAAAGCAAAACTTCAATATGAGCCTTTAATTATTGACAAATAATCTTTACTCTAGTATATGTATCTATCACAAATTTGCTTTTAATTTTCCCATTATATCTGAAAGAATAATGTGAAGACCCCTAGCCTCTAGGCCTTGAACCTGCCTGGATCAAAGCATGCAAGTTTTACATTTTATTGACTTGTATTCCAAAATGTCTCTTACCAATTCAGTGCATCAAACTAGGGGTGAAATGCTCCCGGTTCAGACCAGATCGCCTGATCCGGTAGCGATGGAGGCGGGTGGTTCGGAGAACCGGTAGCAAAAATCCCTGCCCACCCACCCACCCATTGCCCAGCTGAGCCACACAATCATCAGAGGCTTTTAAAAGCATTTTTTCTACAACCTCTTTGGCCAAAGAGGTTGTAGAAAAAATGTTTTTAAAAGTTAAAAAAAAAAGTTGGCCACGCCCACGCCCACTCAGTCATATTACCCACCCCCACCAAGCCACGCCCACAGAACTGGTAGTAACAAATTTTACATTTCACCACTGCATCAAACTTCTCTAAACTAAACCCTTCTAATTGGGTTGGACTATAAGTCTGGTAATATTGGGCCTAATGAGATTGTTTCATACAACTGGAAAAAGCCTTAGACATGATTAGGCTAGGTCAGTGTTTCTCAGTCTTATAAACTTTATGCTTCCAGAATTCCCCAGCCAGCATGATGGAATTGATCCACACAGCTTAAAGTTGCCAAGGTTGTGAAACACTGGACCAGGCCCACAAAACTCAGTTTCAATTATTTAATTTGCATGTATCTGATCTACTTCAATACCCCCTTGGAATTAAACCTCTATCTCATAAAAACAAAAATTGTATGAATGTATTCCTGTTTAGCTTCTAAAAATAGAAGCCAAACAGGATATAGTTTTTTTAAAAAAAAGTTCTTTCACTTGTACACATCCACTATACATACCAATATCACTTTTATTTTATTTATTAAATTTTATGTCATCCATCTCAATATACAGAGTGACTCTGGGCAGTTATAATGTTACTTAGAAAATCTATAAAAAATATGTGACAATTTTGGAAACTCTGCTCATTTTATCATTATAGCAATCCTGTACAGTAGGCTGGGTTGAAAAAGGACAATGGACCACAAGTCATCCAGTGACTTTCCACGGCTAATGGTGGATTAGAACTGGGATTTTCCCAAGCTTAACCTACCAATTTAATCACAAGACTGGCATAATATTCAAAGCTGGAATCCAACATTTAGTAACAGTAACAGAGTTGGAAGGGACCTTAGAGGTCATCTAATCCAACCCCCTTCTCACGCAGGAGGCCTGTACTAGGGATTTGAACCGCCGAACTGCTGACCTTTCTGATCGACAAGCTCAGTGTTTTAGCAACTGAGCCACCTAGTCAGGCATAATAATTTAATACAAGTGGTGGAAATCCCACAGCCTTAAAGGCTCATTTTGGCAGATTATCATCTCAAGATCATTCTGCCAGAACGGGATACAGAGGACATATGATTTAATGAGAAGAATGCCTCACTTTCAATGGACGTTTATCATTCCAGACTGAGTGACCATATTTCTAGGATAAAGTAACTGATTCAAGAGGTAGAATTACTTTGGAGGACTCTTTCAAGTATAAGATTCTAGAATCAAAACAAGAAAGCCAAAAGAAAAACATACATGGACAATCCCGATGACATGTAAAAATATTAGCAAAATCTTCTGTTAAGATTCAAGAATTAACGTGGTCTATTCAGAGTAATATGAACACAAAGATAAAATTACAGAAAAATTCAGAATTCTTTGAATCTTTTAACATGGAATTTTAGAAAGTGATTAGAGGATGAGATTATTATTGTTGCTGTTGTTGTTGTTATTATTATTATTATTATTTTGCAACCTTTGTGTTTTTGCCATATTTTTATCATTCTTTTTCCCAGAAAAAAAGAAATGTGTAAAACTTTTTTCACTGAATAGCAGAAGAGACTCTGTCTTGTGATAGATACCATGTTAGCTCAACTGAATCAAATTGTTTTTGAATTCTTAAATCTGTGTCAATATAAGTCTGACCATATTAAAACAATTATTATATATTAGTTATTATAACTATTATATAGATATATTTATATTATATATATAAACTATTATATATAACTATTATATAGTTATTATACATAAAGTGTTTTTCTATCAAGACACCTGGTCTACCCCAATATGAGAGGGAGCATCCTTTATTTATCAGCAAATATAAATTTATGTGTATGTGTGTGTATAAAGTGTGTGTGTGTGTGTGTGTATAAGTTTATACTTTTCTCTTTGAAATGATTTAACAATTTAATGAAAATCAAATTATATTTACACAATATTCAGTTTTGCCTGGCATTTCTTCCTCTTCCTCTCTGATATCTTCTTCCTTTAGATTAAAAAAAATAGAAAAAAAAGTTTTACTTCTATGCATATAAGAATTAGCAACAGCAGCCAATGCTTAAATTAATTTAGGAATAGATGGGAGGAGAGTCCTTCCTGAATTTACCAACCTCCGTCCAAAATAATAAAGTGATTCAAACTGGTTGCATTAAGGTAAGGCACCATGCTTAACCATGCCTTACACCAGGGATGGGCAAATATGGCCCCTTTATGACCTGTGGACTTCAACTCCCAGAATTTCTGAGCCAGCTTGGCTGTCTCAGGAATTCTGGGAGTTGAAGTCCACAGGTTGTAAAAGGGCCACAGTTGCCCACCCCTGTGCCTTACACCAGCCAATTGTTTGTGTTATATAAGTATAG
The DNA here is from genome assembly GCA_030761175.1 of Masticophis lateralis. NCBI lineage: Eukaryota > Metazoa > Chordata > Lepidosauria > Squamata > Colubridae > Masticophis > Masticophis lateralis. The sequence continues at coordinate 69,554,931 of JAUDYJ010000003.1, forward strand.
GTGCTGTGAACGTAACAACTGGTCTGTTTCCCGTAACGGACAACTGACCTGCAACATTGGTTACTCTCCCTGTTGGAAGATATGATCCACTCTTCTCCTAGAAAAAGGAAAAGAAACTCAAAAAAATATTAAAAGAGCAGGAAAATTCCCCCAAAAAAAGATAAGCAGAAACTCAGGCAGAGTTTCAGCCCCACCTTTGTAAATGGGCCATTAAGAAGCTGAAGCCACCTATTTTCCACAACAAAGGAAGGACAAAATTACAGAGGCCTGCAACATCCAAACAGGTATGGGACAAAGAAAAAAGCAAACACCCAAAAAGGAAAAGAAATCAAGCCGAAGTAATTAGAAATTAAACACATGAGAAAAGGAGATATTCACTAAAACGCAGTAATAGCAAACTGATTAATTATAGGGAATGAACAACTACAAAGGGCTAGGAAGAACAGAGGTTGGACTATAAAACAATTACTTATTTGCCAGATCCAGGATGGAAGAACCCAATTACAAAAAGCAGGATTAAAACAATCACACACAAATCAAAGGATTCACAAAAGAATTTCAAAAGACCTTAAAGGGTCACATAGAAAAATCAAAAGACCTTTTAGGATATAAAAAAAGGTTTTTCTTACAGCTCAAACAGGCTAGCCTTGGAAAACTGTGGTCGTATTTGTTTCTTGCCTGCTTTCCTATAAACAATAAACTAATTCTGCTCTCAAGCAGCTGACCTCCAATCATTTCGAAGTAATCTCCCAGCTGAGAGTTTTGAATTCAAGAAAGGAAAGCTCTACCTTCCAACAGTCCTTAAAGGGAAAGGCTTCTTTTTCTTCCAACATCCCCAAAAGGCGGAAAGCGATTCCAGCCTCCACTGCCGCTGCCATACACGCTTTCGTCTCACCAAGTGCAGCCTCCGCAACCGCTACTGCCATTTGCGGGGCTCAAATTTCCCAGTGTAGGAAATTAGCACCCACCCCTTTCTTAGAAGAATGAAATATTTTAGGAAATATTAAAAAGGCAGAATCTATTTCCCTGGATAAGAAATGGAGAAACATGTTTTAAAGACAAAGCAGCTCCCACCTTCCTGCCTCCCCCCCCCCTTTTGTCATCTGCCAGAGGCAGAAACCCAATCCTTTGTCAAAGGACCATCATCTGCAACACAATAGAACCCATCTAGCAACAGAAACTCACCACATGGCACCTGGGAAGATTACATCAGCCAGCAAGGCTAGCTAAGACCCCCACCCCCTGGGAGTCTGATTACCAATCGGGATACTCTTTCTGGGCCCCAGGAAGTTCAAAGCCAGAGAGGGCATAAAACCCAGGGACTTGCAGCATCTCTGTCCTTTTCTGTTCAGGAACTCGAACCATGTGATCCTGTCTACTATTAAACCATCTTTCCAAGCAGTCTCCATGTTTCCAGTGTCTTTCTCCCCACTTTGAGCTGAACCCAGAAGGATATTTCTTCTAACACCAGCATGGAAGACAACTGGTGCCAGATGGGTACGCATGCTCAGTGTCGGATCCTAAGCAAGGACCCTTTGTGAGGAATGCTCGCATAGTTTTAAAATTTCTGTGCTTCGAGTGCTTCCTTCCTTCCTCGTGCTTCAGTAAAGTTTTAAAGTCCAAGGATCTACCTTTTAAATGCCTAGGTTTAGGACGGCAGTACTTTATGGTATGGGAGGTGGACATGCCTGTTTAAGGCCTGAGCCGTTGGAAGGAATTCCAACTTGTTTTGCATCCATCCACTGACATGAATGGGCATTTTATTTGCCCCTTTCCAAGGGATGGAATAAATAATGCCGCTTCTTAATCACCACCACAAAAGGTTCAACAACAATCTTGGTTGTGGCTATATCGGTAGAAAATATTTAGACAAATGGCTTTGCAGCTGGGGACTTTGCAACTGTACAACTACTTTATTTTATTGATTTATTTTTATTTTATTGATTTATTTTGTCAAGCATGTATTTTATGACAGATACAAGAGTAAACGTAATTATAAATACATGAAAAGGATACAAATAAAAGAAAACATTAGGGCAGGGACGGTAGGCACGCTGGTGCGCTTATGCACGCCCCTTACAGACCTCTTAGGAATGGGGTGAGGTCCACAGTAGACAGTCTAAGGTTAAAGTTTTGGGGATTTGGGGAAGAAACTACAGAGTCAGGTAGTGCATTCCAGCCGTTGAGAACTCTATTACTGAAGTCATCTTTTCTGCAAGCTAGTTTGGATCGGTTTACCATGAGTTTGTATCTATTGTGTGCTCTTGTATTGTTTTGGTTGAAGCTGAAGTATTCATTGGCTCGTAGGACATTGTAGCAGATGATTTTATGTACTATGCTTAGGTCAGACTGAAGACGGTAAAGTTCTAAGTTGTCTAAGCCCAACATTTCAAGTCTGGTGGCATAAAGTATTTTGTTGCAAGCAGAGGAGTGGAGGATTCTTCTTGTAAAATATCTCTGGACTCATTCGATTGTATTAATGTCCGATATGCAGTGCAGGTTCCATACAGATGAGTTGTATTCAAGAACTGGTCTGGCAAAAGTTTTGTATGCCCTAGTTTGCAGTTCAATATTACCAGAGAAGAAACTATGCAAGATTAGGTTAACAATTCTTAATGCTTTTTTTGGCAATGCTGTTATAGTGAGCTCTGGCACTACTTCAGGATTATTTTGGTGTCATCTGTAGAAATGCACCCATAAAAAATTAAATTGCATGTGGTCACACAACACATTTTATTTTTTGACACAGCACTGGTCCCTGGTGATTATTTGCCACATAATAAAGTTAAATTGGATTAGTACACCGTGTTAGAGCAAAATATGATTAGTTTATGGTTCATTGGAAAGGTTAATAGATACCATGAAATGCAAAGTAACCAATATTTTAACCTTAGTATGTTTGTGAACTTGATGACAGGAACCTAAAAAAATTGCTTACAAGTCCCAGGTAATAACCACAAATCATCAGAACTTACTTTTAAAAAACAAATCTAAACTTCAAGCTATGTGGCCACAGCTGATGTTCATTTTTGCCAGTTTATTGTACTAAGCAACAATAATTGCTTAATTCATTTACAGCCCAATGTAGTCATAGCTATAATAAAGCAATTCAATAAATTCAGTGAAGTTAAAATGCAATTGAATGTATCTAGGAAAAAGTTGTAGTTTTGGATTTGATAGCAGTCGCTTCTAGCTAGGTATGCTTAGGAAGTCATTGGATATAGTGGGACACAAGACTATAAATCAGCAAGAAAAATCCTGAAGGAAAAATATATGACATATCCAAAAGTAAAAACATTCTTGAATCACAGATAAATCACAGGTCCTGGTTCAGTCAAATAAATAAGACTGTCTTCTCAACCAAACATTCCCCAATATTTTAAGATCCTTTTGTTTAATTATTAGAGGGACATTGCTCCCATTAGTGTGATGGGAATATTAACACAGAATAATTCATTGCGGAGTTAAATAAGTTTTCTTTTATTGCAAATTAAATGAACAATAATATTGCCACACTTCCATTTTTGGGCCAGCTTTTGCATATAAGAATAGTATGAATGAATTGTCTCTAGGTCTCCCAACCTAATCTATGGAATGGGACAGTATAATAATTGAATACAATTATCACAATTATAAATAATAAATAAGAATACCAGGAGATTAATATCTTCTGCTATTTTTCAAAGAAGCTGTGGATGTGGCCTACTTTGTCATACCTGTTTTGTTCACAGAACACATGTCATAGTTTAGGAGAAGGGGCCAGATGGAACTCATCATTCAATAAACCTTACAACATAGTGGTAATTTGAATTAGTTTTCATCAGAAGCACATCTACTGCTCATTTGCTGGCTACTTTGAAGCTATATTTGCACCGTGTGGCCTTTCTCAGTAGCAGTTACATATGCCACCCATGCCCATACTAGCAGTGAATTTTGTTTTGTTTTGGGTGCCTTGCCTTCATTCACAATGACTTTTTCAGAAAATGTTTGCCATTGCCTCTTTCCTAAGATTGAGAAAGAATGACAAGTTGAAAGACACCCAGCTGGCTTTGTGTCTTAGGTGGGACTAGAACTCACAGTCTCCTGGTTTTTATTTATTTATTTATTTAATTGTTTATTTATTGGTTCGATTTATGTGCCGCCCTTCTCTGGAGACTCAGGGCAGCTTACAATGCGTTAAGCAATAGCCTTCATACTTTTGTATTACCTGCTTAGTAGGGCTTTCGCCCCCCCCCCAAGCGGTGTTCTTTTTTATACAAAGTCAGCTTATTGCCCCCACAATCCGGGTCCTCATTTTACCTACCTCAGAAGGATGGAAGGCTGAGTCAACCTTGAGCCTGGTGAGATTTGAACTCGCAGTAATTGCAGGCAGCTGGCAGCTAAGTGCTACTTAACAGCACTTTAGTCCGCTGTACCACCAAGGCTCCTTCTAGCCTGATGCCTTTAACCACTGTACTAAACTGGCTCTAAGTAAAAGAATAAGTGCCATTAGTTGGATTGAACAGTATGGCTTGTGGCCTGTGTTAGTGATGCTTTGGAAGCAAACACCTTGTCTTCATAGGCTGGAGTCTAATATTTTCAGGCCAATAATTGATCATTGTTTGGCCAGTGCCAACGCCTGGTATTCCCCGTCCTCTGCCTGTGACTGTCACAGGTTAAATCATGCCTCTTCAACAGATTGTCTGACATCATCTGCCTAGAAGTGCATGATGGTTTCTAGTTGCAGTGAGATCCTTTGAGCTTAAACCAGGAAAAGTCATTCTTTTGGGGAACAGAAGGAGGGAAAACATTTGAGATAAGGCCAGCATTGTGTGATCAAAGGAGAATAATGGAATTGCCAGATGGTCTGGTCTGATGTAAACTGCAAGTGAGGAAGCAGCTGCATTCAATTCATTAGGAGTGCCTTGGTGTTTAGTATTGCATTGTGTGATTGCTCCCTTCCCACTATCTTTGTAGGAATCCTAGCCAATTTTACAGCATTATGATTGTCTAAAGCTATCATTTGATCATGTCCAAACTTTTCAGTTGAACTGGATTTTGAACATTGGACTCTCAGATTTAAGATATATGTGGGAAGGAGGGAGGAGAGGATTTTAAATTGACTCAAACTTTCTGAAACAAAAGCACTATTAAAATTGTATAACAGCTGAAGCTACAAATCTTACATGTCATTAATTGCACAGGAATATTCCACTGATCTTATCTCCTTCAGAATGTTGAAGACTTCAACTCTAGTTCATGTAAAGAATGATTGTTAGGCCTGAAGATTTAAAATTCTACTTTTTCCCTTCTTTTCTTCCATTCAATCATGTCCAATTCTCAGAGACTGCCTGGACAAGTTTCTCCAGTTTTTTGGCAAGTTTTTCAGAAGTGGTTTCCCATTGCCTCTTTCCTAAGGTTGAGGAAAGCAGCTGGCCCAAGGTCACCCAGCTGCCTTTGTGCCTAAGGCAAGACTAGAATTCACAGTCTTCTGGTTTCTAGCCTGATGCCTTTAACCACTGCACCACACTGGCTCTCATAATTCTAGTTAGATTTGCATTACATAATTTAATCTAATATAATCTTCCACCCTTATTTTTGGAACTGGAAATTTATTCTTCCTGAAGAGGGTACAATTCTGCTGATTTACTGATTACCTTAAATTTAAAATATTACAATGCTTTTAATCCCATTCTAAAATTACCAGACTTGCAAACAATGTAATATAGTCAACTAAATTTACTTAAGAGGTTAGTACTTTGCATCCTACGCTTTCCAGTGTTTTGTCACTCCTGGGAAAGTCCGTAATGATTAAAGAGTAAGAAGAGAATCTACCTCTCCTTATCAAGTTATCCAGGTCTTTCCTTTATTTATATTTCTGAAGCTTTTTGAATGCTTCTGATAAAAAAAAATAAACCCTCCACACAGTCATTTATATATAGCCTGTGTATTTGTGGGGTGTGTGTGTGTGTGTGTGTGTGTGTATGTGAGAGAGAGAGGGAGGGAGGGAGGGAGGTAGAGAGAGAGAAGAAACAAGTTTTGGAGGAATTATATTGTTCTTTAAAGTCCCTCTCTACTGTATCATTAAGTAGATTCTGTGTCTATATAGATGTAGTATTTGAGTACCTACAAACATTTTATATTGATTGGGAATTTGTTTTTTTAAAAAAATAGATAGGTTCCAAAACTATTATAAAGGATTGTGAGTTGTCCCACTGAAATCAATATGATCCTCACTTTTACTGATATACACACACTGGAATTAGGAATATATTTGAGTTCTTGCAGGCCATTTCCCTGTTCTTTTCCCAGTCAAGCACCCTTAAATTATAGAGCCGTACTTTGTATTATCCATAGCATAATCAACTTTCCTTGCTTTCTTATGACTTTGCTCATTAGAGATAATGATAATCCAACACATCTGAGTTGTTCAGTTGTAAGTATTGTGGGCTGTTTTCAAGTTTTCGAGGTGTAAATGAGGTCTGGAACAACCAATAATTAAGCCCAAGTATTAAGGGTCAAACTGTTTGTGGCTCACAATGAAAATGTTTTATGTTCCTTTTGGGGCCCTCACATCTTAAATACATGAATTAGCTATGAAAAAGAAATGTACTTCTGAAAAGCAGGCTCAGCATCATGCCTTCCCTCTCGGATGACACAGTTCTAGCTGGCTGGTTTGTGGATCAGCAGTACTTAGTGCCTGACAACTTGTGGAATAAATCAGGGAGGAGCTGCCACTGACGTGCTTTCAACACAGCAGAGAAAGGTATGTGGGAGGGTGAAAATTGAGGACAAAAAAGATGCCCTTGCTGGTATGAACAGATTTGAAGCCAAGCTCAGGAAGGAAAGTGCACTCTCTGGTTGATTTCAGCACTGCTGGCAGCGGACAGAGGCAAGGAGTTCATAAAAGGGTAAGAAGACAACAAGCTGCAGAACTTCAAGGCAAGCTCACAAAGTTATATCGTACTACACTGTGCAAATCTACGCATGCTTACTAAGTAGAAATTCTGTTATGTCAGTTATTGCTAAGAAGCATTTATATACTCTAACTGAGGTCTTTTGGAAAAGTTTTTTTCTAAATACTTCATTGTTCCTTTCTCACAATATACCAACACACTTCTACACATACCACAGAAACTGAGCTGCTGCTATTTATTTTTATTTATCTTGCTTTCATTATTTTTTTATAAATAACTTAGGGTGGTGAACATATCTATTATTCTTTTGTTCTCCTATGTTCCCCACAACAACTTGAAGAGGTAAGGGGGGTTGAGAGAGAGTGACTGGCCCGAAGTCACCCAGCTGCCTTTCGTGCCTAAGCAGGACTAGAATTCAGATTGTCCTATTTCTAGCCTGATGCCTTAACTACTAGACCAAATGGCTAGTCATGTTTTCTTCCTATCTTCCTTTTAAAATTTTGAAGGTGGTTTGCCTGCACAGGCCTTCGTTTCTGTTCCTTGTTCCTCCTTCTCTTTTATCCTCATAGTTCTGGCATTGAATTTGCTGAGAAGTTGTAAGTTGTGACTGAGTACAGATCTGAGTCTGATTCACTTGAATCCTATGACCTCATACTAATCTGTATTTCAGAGAAACTGCTGTAGTGCAAAATTGGAAGCCAGTTCAAATTTCACATTAGTCATGAATTCACTACCTATATTTAGGAAAACTACTATTCTCTCAGATTTCATTGCCTGTGCTTTATCTTTAGTTATACATGCAGAGGACAGCAATTCTTTCCTAGATGACTGGTAATTATCACTGAGGGAAAGAGACCTAAGTTTGCTACAGGTAGGTTTTAAAACAAATGAACAATTGTTCTATCATATATATATATATCTGTTTTCTGAGGTTTTCGCAGGTGTTTGTATGTAGGTCTTTGGTTATTCGGGTCTTCTCCCGCGTAAAATTGGAAGTGTCTTGGCGACGTTTGTCGAAATGTTGCCAAGACACTTTCAATTTTACGCGGGAGAAGACCCGAATAACCAAAGACCTACACACACACACACACACACACACACATATATTTGAATTATAATGTAATTGTGGCTTCAAGGCAAATTAGCAACTAATTTTTCAGCCACTTGACCACTCCTGAGACTTTTTCCAGATAATATGTAATGCATGCATGCATTTGACACATGAATTCATTCTTATGGACTGTTTAATATTACAACTTGCGGGAAAGTTTCATACATTATACCTGACCTAGTTTGACCATGCATGAAATTGTGCATTTGTGTGTATGTGTGTGCACATGTGTTGCCATTACTTTTAGTGTGTGTGTAGTAAAATATATACATAAATTATTGTCAAATATAATACTCTCTATATGATTTTACATTGTAAATTGGATGTATGAGTGAACACCAACTTAATGTGCAGCACTAAACTATGATCATGAGCAACTGTTGTGCACTTGTACTTTGGACCCTTGAGAAAAAACTATGTGATCATTTTCATTTCTGTAGATTTATATGACCGGTACAGAATGTTATTTGTTAGTGCAAAGAACTTGTTCTATGTTTTTAAACAGTCATAACAATATGATTCGGGAAAAATCTCATGACGAGAAAGAATGTTACTGAGTTTTTTAAAAAAACAATCTGAAATGAAAACTTTTCTCCAAATGATGGAACAAGAAAAGTACCTCATATCTTTTTTTTTTTTAATGAGTAGGTTCTTCTAGATTCATGATGAAAATGTCAAAGGGACCTTTTGATGAATCTAACTACATCTGTTCCTTTGGAATGAAATTAACCTGGGACATCAACGATCCCAAGCTACCACAGGTACAGGGCAGAGGGAGGTTTGTAAAGAAGGCATGGTGTCATTAGATTGGCTTTGTGAATTAATTGCAAAATCCTTTCTGCCCAGTGAAATACAGCATGCCTCCCAACTGTAGTAAACTTTCTCGAGAGGCAGGAGAAGCAGGATAGAATTTGGTAATGAGTGTATGCTGATGAGCCAAGGACTCTTGTTTCCCTGAGTTGTTCCAATTTTTTCTTTAGTTTGCATTTCTTTAACCTAGGAGATGCCCAGGCAGAGTGTTCTTCTTATTAGGAAAACATATAATCTTCTGAAGAGACAGCCACAAAGCCAGAGGAGCTGACAGGGCCTATGCTGATTGACTCACAAATCAGGTCCTAACATTTGGTGGTGTTTTGGGACGGACACAACAAAGGCAGACCAAAGATTACAAATAAGGACGACAAAGTTATGTACTCTCTGTATCTCGCTGTTGTACCTTATTGTTTTGTACTGATTTAAGGGGGGATGGAGAGTGCTTCAAATCAATATCAGAGGAGTTTCTAAAAAGGAATGGCATAGAAGAGGCTTTTGGATGCGCTCAGCACCACACTAAAGCAGGGAACCCAGCCACTATATTTGTTATGAATGCATTGTGACTAGGACTCCGCAACATATAAAACTAAGCAAAAAATAGGATTGAGTAGGTTTGGGGTCAGAATGTTACTGATACCTGAATGTATGTACCAGATTCATAGTAGGATCTATTTGTCTGGACATATTGTAACATGCTATCAATTAAATATAGTTGTATTTATTAATGAGAGTTATGTTTTAGCATTTTGTTCAAATGGAATCAGAATATGTAGTAAATTAATATACTACATGCACTGATGTGCACACACCCAAGCTAGTTTCTATAATTCTCTCCTCGCCCCCCCCCCTTTTTTTTTAAAGGGAGAATTGGCTACTTTCCATTCTGCTCATACACTAGTCCCATTGGGTCAGCCTCTCAGAGATATTTCTTCAACAGATTTCTTAATGCCTTCAACAATGACAGAACTTGTAATATACTGCCTTCATTGGAAAAGTTTGGATACATTCAGAGATGCATCTGTCTTGGAAATAGCCCATGTTGAACTGTATAGCCAAGTAAAATGACAGGAAATATTTTATGACATTTTGCATTATGTCATAAAATGTCTTATAAAATTTGCTAAATTTCAATTCCACAGGAATCAGGCGTCCCAGATTTGGGATACATTTTGCTTTTTAGCCCATTTGAGGTACTTGGTTCAAAAATTCAAAAATTGCCTATGATGCACTGTTCTGTCCAGTTAAAGATTATGGAAACAAGAGCTTTAGTGGTATATAGATAGATTCTACATCTGTTCCTTTTCCCTCCACTCCTTCCTCTCATGTATTTGTCTCCTGTGCAGGAGCCCAAACACTTTGATTCTTTCCAGGAGTGGCCTGATGGGTATTTGCGATATATCTATACCATTGAAGATAAAAATGCACAAAGGCATCTTAGCGGTTGGGCCATGCGCAATACCAACAACCATAATTGCCAGATCCTCAAGAAATCCTGCCTTGGTGTGGTGGTATGTGCCAGAAACTGCATCCTGCCTGATGGGACGAAACTTCAACTTCGGCCTGCTATCTGTGATAAGGCTCGACAAAAGCAACAAAGTGAGAATTGGGGGGGGGGGGACAAGTGAGCAATGCAACAGCCATCCTTATAGCTGTTGGGAACCTTCCCTTCTAGCGAAAAGTTCAACAAAACCAGTTCCTCCCTTCTCAGATTTCAAAATTTAGTATAGTTTTACTCAGCTCTTACTGCTTAAAAATCGAATCTCCAAGTTATTCATTAATCTATTTATATATATGCATATACATATATGCCAGATACTTACTTATAAGAGACATTTGTATGTCACTTATACCCGTGGAGAGGTGAAACTCCTTGCAAGAAATTAGCCTTAGGGTACCTAAAAGGCTTTTACAAACCAATGTTCTTGACATTCCTGGAATAATTTATCAATGTCATTCCTGTAACTGAAGATTCTACTGCAGGTGGGAAAAGTACACATGAAACCACATTGTTTCCCCACAGAAAAATCTGTGAAAATGTGTCAGTTTCTAATTCCCAAATTATGCAAAATCAAAATATATTGCACATATATTGCACATTATTTTTATACAGTACTTCTATCTCACTACATAGACATCTTCAATCTTATATATTTCCAATGTAGTTGTCTATCTTGCAGAAAAGCATTGTCCCAACTGCAGCTCAACTCTTGAACTGATTGCTTGCCGAGGACATAGTGGCTATCCAGTAACTAACTTCTGGAGACATGAGGGCAAAGCAATATTTTTCCAGGTAAAATACAAATGCCAAGTTGGCTATCTCTATAGATTTCTTCTAATTAAAACAAAAACAAAAAATCTTATGGTGTATAACTTAATGGAAACTGGTAAGACATGTATTTCCCTTATCCGATAATAGTTATTCGTATCTGAATAAAATAAATGCATTGCACTCAGTTAATGCCTACAACTTTCGTGAGCCTGCCGAACGAGACACTTAAGTGGCTATTCAATATATTGCATATCAGACTTGTTTTTAAGCCATTGCTTTGAGCTTTTAAAACAAGGAAGGAGAGTGCTACTTGTGTTTTGCTTTTAACAACCAAAAAAAGAGTTTTAAATTAAAGAGTTACACTTAAAAGCCTTGCTTCCTGGGCAATCCAAAGACTATAGATGTGTTATGTCCATGAAAGACTTAACATTAGTGCTTACTTGTCTAGGTTCATGTAACAAAGAGAATGACTGGGCTATTTTACAGTGCAGAATGCTGTGCAAATCTGAAAAGTCACTGGATCCTGAAATCGCTTATACTGGATTTTTTAAGATTCATACCCAAGCTTTAGACTTCACTAATGCATAAAATTTCTGGGATGCTTCCATATGTTATATACATTCTCCACATAAGAAAAATATTCCTATGTGCACTGAAGACAAGCCAAAGATTCAAATTCAAGTCTCCAATATTTACAGGTGAAGTTAGGAACTATTCTTGCTGTAACCCCAGGAAAGCTGCTGTCTGTTAGTATAGATAATTAATGTCTATCTTGTTATATATTGGCTTTTTAATGTTCTATTTTGTTCCTGTGTCAATATTATTTCAGGCTAAGGGAATTCATGACCATCCTAGACCAGAAAGTAAATCAGAGACTGAGATCAGAAGAAGTGCTCTTAAAAAGCAAACATCATCTCACACCTCCCAGAAGAAACGGTTTCTTGAGTTTCAGGTAACTGGGTCTGTGGTGTCATCAGAAATGTTGATGTGAACTATCATAACTAATGTGAGCATTCATTTATATTCATTGATATATAATGAATTCAGAATTTAGCTCTTCAAATGTGACCCTGTGAGAGGGTCACAGAAATTAAAAAACCAGAAACCCATAATGTATAATATGTTATATAAAATATAAAATCATTTTAGCAAAAATGCTGAGTTTTGACTTTTTTCTTGCTCCACTAAAAATAAGTAATATATATGTTGTCTCCTAACATTTACCATAGCTTATCAAACTGAGAATGTAGATTGTATACTAAGTATTTATGCCTGTGTTGAGAGGATAGTATGGAATTAATTGACTATATTTTATTATTATTATTATTTTTGTGGAAATTCCAGGAACATAAATATCATGAGTTGGACTTGAAATCTGATATATAATCTAAACATCCTGATAAAAGTACTTGAAAAATAATTTAAACAATAGTCAACAATTCTATTTAGTAAAAGGTGTGTGTGTGTCCATATATCCATTAATATTCTCTTTAGACAGGAACAGCATTCAGTGAGAATGGTAATCACTTTCCCTACATCCATCCTGTATCATATGAAGAAGGACCAGAAAAATGTAGCATTTTCACAGATGCCAGCATCCCATTCCTTGCTCAGTCTCACTTATTTCCAAGTTCAGAAGCATACCACATTACTTACGATGCAACCAATTTTCAAGGGGATATAGCATCACCACTCCAGAACTATTCAGCCTCCCAAATCTACACATCTAATTCAAGTTGTGGTTATGACTGTGCATTTTCTGGTTATGTCAATTCCAATTTATATCCTACATTTCACAAAGAGATAATGGATATTCCAATGGACACTGATCACCTCTTGCTGAATGGTCTTCAGTGTCATGCAACTTCAGTCAGTGTCCACGAACATCAGGGGATGAAACAGTCCTTAGGAGAAAATAATTATGGAGAAAGAATTAGCTATGGACTATGTCAAGCCAATGCTAACTATCCTCATTATAGTGAAGAATATGCGTATAAATATAGTAGCCATTCCTCTCTGAATGTTCCAACTATGCAAACTGTTATAACTGCAACTACAAAGATGTCCCTTGAAGCCTATAAATCTCCTGCTGTGAAATATGGTGAGAGTTTCTGTGATACAAAGGATATGATTAGTTGTCCCCTAGTAACAGACATTTCAGGGAATTTTTGCTCAGAAATCAGCATTCAAGAAGAAGATTGGGCAATGACCAAATCAACTTTGACTGGTGAGCATTTGATGACTCCTAATAAAGCAGGACATGTAGTAGCAGTAGATTCTTGTGAGAATAGTCCAGGTACTGAAAGAAACTATTTTGCCTATGAAGGACCAACATTCTCATTTGAAAATACTGAAGCCAAAGTGCAGTATCATTAGAGGTAAGGCATAACATTTACCAATAGTCATTCAATTTGTTTTTTTCTGAGAATGTATTGAATTGGGTGGCTTTGTATTGACTTGGCTGTATTGACTTAGCTGGCTACGTTACTCATCCTAAATCATGGGTGTCAAACTCGCCACGTCACGTTACCGTCATGTGATATTTTGTGACGTTTTTACCATTCATGGAGCTAGGGTGGGCGTGGCCTTGTGTGATGTATCTAGCCCGCACGCTGCTAGTTTGACACCCTGTTCTAAATCAAACGTAAAGTCATAACCCAACAAGTGACAGAGCAATCAAAATTTAAGCTTAATCCTAGCAGACAGATTGCCTGGTAGGTTCAGAAATTGACCAATTCCAGAGATAGTCTATTTTCAGCTCTGGATAGTGTAGTTCTTTTCAGATGCATTTGGTTCAAAACTTGGGATCCTCTTGGATTTAGGATTGCTGCTAAAACATTAAGTAGAAGCTGAGACCACCAGGCTTTTGCATAATTATATCTTGTCGATAATTACTTATGCCTCTGTCATTCTGCCTCTGGATTATTACAAGATGGAATATATGGGGCTGCTCTTGATCACTATTCATAAACTGTAGTTGGTTCAGCATAAGGAGACACAGCATAGGTTATTATGGGCACACCCAAACTGGCTGTTATAACACCTCTGCTGCAGCAGATGTAAATTCTTCCAAGGATAATTGTAGGTCCTGGATGTTCCTTTGTAACTTAGGTCATCCATTTCTCTGAGACCATGTTTTGGGTCTCAAATCTGCCCATCAATCAATAGAATCTGACCACCCAATGAGAACAAGACATATTAAGATTTTCCAGCTGAGGAAATGTCTCCAAAAACAGGCTGAGTTTTGAGTCTCCTTAAGAAACGCCATTCCATCACATTTCTGTGATGATTTCCCTCCTGTGGATTAAGCTTCCCCTAAATATAAGAACTGCCTTTTCTCTGAAAGACCCTTGAAAACCTGGCTGTTCTGAAGTACATTTGAGGATGAGATGGAATGTCAAACTATCCCCAAACGTGGACATCTATTATGATGTGGTGAAAGTAATATATCTCTTGTGAGTTTCTTTGGTTTTTTTTAAGTTACTGTAAACAAATTGTAAGCTGTTCAAAGTCTTTTAATAATAGTGGCCTAGAAAACATATAAATAAATGAAGATATTATAAAATTAAAATACTGGGAAAGAAGAATTGAAAAAATTCTAGTATATAGTACCTATAGCAGACTGAAAAAGGTGAAGTTTTAATTGATCTTAACTCTGTTTTGTACAATTCCATACTTTCATTAGGGTATCAGTTGCACATATTTTATTAAAATGTATGCAGAATGTAAGCGTGCATTCATTCTCTGATGAGTTTTTGAACAGCAAAACATGGTGTTCTTGTTAAATAAACATGCTGTGAGAGCCTGTTCCAAAAATATTTTTTCTGCTTGTGTGACAGCATAAAATCATGCTTTGAAAATTAATCTTCAACAACTCAGATGTCCAAACGGCATCCTAAAACAAAATTAAACTTTTAAAAGTGGATTTTGCAATCTTAATAAAGTGTGAAATTTTTTTTAGTTGGTAATTCAAATGCCTTTTATCAAATAAAAGAGACATTGAACAGTGTATTTGAATATGCTTTATTAGGTGAACACTTTATAAAGAAGAGAAGTCATTATTCGTTTTGTGCTAAAGATTTATATGTCTGGAGAACAATATTAATGCATAATGGATTGAAAGTAAAGATAAGTTATATAATTTACAATGCTGCAATTTTCTACGCATGACACTGAGAGTAAAGTTCCTTCCCACGGACATGAGGTGGGTCCCCACTCTCCTGGCCTTCCGTAAAAGGGTTAAAACATTGCTGTGTGGCTTTGCATGGGGCACCCAAAGGAACACGCAGTGGTGGTGTTGGTTAGTGCCATGACTACCTTTTTTTTTTAAAGCAGGGTTAATTATTCTTACCTCCTTAAAATCTTTTATAATTTTTTTAAATTTTAACTCTAACATTTCAATTTTTATATACTATTTTATATTTTGATGTTTTATTGTACACCAGCCAGAGTCCCTCTTTGAAGAAGGGCAGTTCAGAAATGTGAAATATAAACAAATAAATAAACAAAGTCTGCCACAAGGTTGAGTTCCAGTGCCTTTTTTTTTTTTGCATATTTATGTACTCTCCTTTATTTGAACTTGTTGGAAGACTGGAAAGAAGATGGTGACAGATAATAAACAGAACTAAGGAAATAAAGTGCTACAGGAAAGAGAAAATGAAGCAGAACTCAACAAGCAATAGCCTGAATGCCTGATCTCCTAAGATTTCCTTTACACACTACTGATCATCAACTGACCTTACCCCTAAAATAATAGATGGCAAAACATTACAGATTTTATATAGCCTGAAGCTGCAGTAAGATGTCACTTAAAAGGGAAAAAATATGATTTAATAATAGTTTTACTCATGAACTGGGGACAAGATGAGATGCAACATTCAAAGGCCAATAAGGAAAAGTGATGTTGTCAGGGAAATGATAATGCCATTTTAAAAAAATTAAATGGTGAGGGCCTAAAATGGCAATGTCAATATGCTTAATTTGAAATAACCACTAAACATCATGGGGTTAATCGTACCGGAAAATCATTGTATTAGAGAAAGCAATATATTTTACTGGAATCAGCTTGCAGCTGACCTGTGGATGTGTCAAAGTATCAGATGAATTACTGAAGAAACATATTGAGTTGTAACGATATCGAGGGTTTGGGGTTTTGTTTTCTTTTTTAACAAATTGCATTGCTGCTCATGGATCTTTTAGCCCTTGCCTATTATCTTTCATTTCATTTCCTGGTTCACAGCAAGAGCAAGGTCCATTGCTATTATTATGGCTATAAAGGTAAAAGACGTGCTAACTGATCAGGACATGTTGTTCATCCTATTGCTTTGAGAAACACTGCACTTTTTCAGCAAATAACCAGAGGTTCCTTCTAAGGTCAAACTGGCTGTTATCTATGAAACCTAAGAACTACCAAATAAGATAAAAATGAAAAGAAATTTGATAGCGAGGAAAGGAGACAAACAGATCATCTATAAAGAAAACACATATAAGTAAACATGGGTGCATAAGGTTACATTTATCAGCATTGATGGATAAACCTTCTGAAGAACTTCTGCTTAACACTTGTTCTTCTTTCCCAGGCCTAGGGTTAGGGTGTTTATGGAACCCCTGCTGTCATTTATGTTATGTTTTAATTGTGTTTTTAATTACATATTTTAAATATTGTAAGCCATCCATATTCTTCTTGGAATCAGATATCATTAAAATCCAAATAATAATTATGAATATTAAGCTGAAGTAAACATACCGTTTCTCCAAAAATAAGACCCTGGATAATAAGCCCAATCAGGCTTTTGAGTGCATGCGCTAAAATAAACCCTCCCCTGAAAATAAGCCCTCCCCGAAAATATTTAAACGCATGTGCAGCGAGTCCCCGCCATTTCCTCTGGTTGCTTGCTGCGCAAATAACAGAAGGTGAGGAGGCAAGGCTGGGGGGGGGGGTAGGGGGGAAAATGCCCCATGCATCCCACATGCCCTTACCTAATGGCCGCTCCCACAACCGTAGCCATTGTGCCCAATTTGTCACACTAATGGCTGCCGCAAATGCCATTAGTGAAGAACAGGGAGGCAACGGTGGTGACAGGACATCTGGTCACAGTGGCATGGCCGGGCTGATGGCATGGTGCAGAGTCCTGGGAAGTATGGCTGGAAGCGCATGCACGACTTCAGGGGCAAACAGCTGACGAATGCATGTTTCAGCAGCAGCCATGAGGTGACGATGCTCATAAAAATAATAAGACCTCCCTGAAAATAAGGCCAAGCGCTTATTTTGGGAGTCAAAAGAAAATAAGACCCTGTCTTATTTTCAGGGAATCACAGTACTTCTGTGTCTAGACTGAGATAGCAAATTTTTACACATCTACTTGAAAATAAATCTACTTAAATTCAACAGAAGCTTTTTTGCAGATTTGAACGAGATCACCCCAAATACATATTCTTTTTGGTCTGCAATTCTAAAGCACACTGGATACTATCATGTTTAATGCTCATTTTAATTATAACCTGAATATAACCTGAATAACAACTCTCATAATCTACAGCCTCACCAGCTGCAGATGGTGAAACCTAACAGGAAACAAGACATAGATTGTGGCACCTTAAAACCATCCAATTTGTTAATGCTTTAAGCAACATGTATAAAACTATTTTAGGTGAAAGACCATCTGTACTATTGGTTAATATTCCATTGTCCTGATTTAGCATCTGCAGTGCACTATAAGGAACCAGTTAATTCTTCTGGCCTTGCTACTATTCATCAGCAGCATGTTGCCAATCTGCAGAAAAAGGGGTAGATCTGACTGCAATATTATGTCCAACTTCTATATGCTTCTTCCACTGTACCTCCTTCTGTTATAAACCAAGACAAATAAAGCAAAACAACAAAAATGAAGTCATATAAGGATAGCAATAGCACTCAAGACTTATATAGCCCTCTTTATAGCCCTCTCTAAGCAGTTTTTACAAAATCAGCATATTGTCCCCAACAATCTGGGTCTTATTTTACCCACCTCAGAAGGATGGAAGTCTGAGTCAATCTTCAACCTGGTGGGATCTGAACTGCCAAATTGCAGGCAGCTGGTAGTCAGCAGAAAAGGCCTGCAGTACTGCACTCTAACCACTGCACCACCAAGGACCCTTCCTTCCTTCCTTCCTTCCTTCTATATGGCAATAAATGTTGACTTCCAAATCTGCTATATTTTCTGAATTGTAAGCTGGCCAGAGTTATTAACTGATATGGGTGACCACAGAAATTGAACAAACAAACAAATATGGAGATCTCTAGACTGTTGTATTTCCCCACTCTGGACCATGCCATTGAGGGGGAAGTCCTCTTGTTTCAAAAAGTAAATCCTTTCCAAAAAATAAATCCCTTTAACGGGAGGTAATTCAAGAGACCTTAGACATGGCACGCCAAATGAAACAGTTCTGTTTGGAGTCTGGAATACTTTGAACCATTTTCAATTTTGAATACGGAAATTCCAATTTACAGAATTTACAAAACTGCAACAAAAGGCCCCAGTCCATATGAAGTTCAGGTGACTGGATGGGGAATTGAACCTTCTGAAATTCCCTGAAGAAAGTTTTGCATATACCTATTTTACAAACATGTTGCACTTACAAGTAGCTTACCTGATAACTGGCAATGTATTTCTTATTATTTAAATGCAAATTAGTCTTTTTTTCCTTCTTCATTAAGCTAGGACTTAAATCTAGAAGCATATTCTGTAAACAATAGCAGGAAATGTTCCACACTTAATTTAACTTATGGCATCAGTTATAAAATTTCTTTTGAACTTTCCTTAACCTGAGAAGATACGTTTTCAACAGTTTATCCTTTAGAGAATGGAGTCTGTTATCTGTTTTTTTATACAGTTGACTTGCAGTGGAATCAATTTACCTGTCAACACAAATTGAAATCGGTGGTAAGGAAGATTAGCAACTCTGCAGACACTTTACAATAGCCCTGTCAAGAAAAGTTTAGGGTATTCTGTGTAGATACTCCTGTATCTACACAGAATGCTATGCCTAAACTAATAAGCCATATTGTGATAGTTTATTTGATGGGCTAGTTCATATAATGAGCTAAAAGAATGGCTATGCTCCCACATAAATTACTCATGTTTAGTTTGGCTAATACGCTATTCTAATCCAGCTTCTATGCTCTTCTATATATAAAGGAACAATCTGTATTCTCTTAGATATAGGATCCCAATCTGTCAAATCCATTTTTTTCTCTATTGTACTGCAAGTATACCTGCTATGTCAGAGGAAAAAGTGCATCTCTGGAGCCTTTCAGCATTCTCTCATACCAATGGTGCTTCAGGCTGGCAGCAGATTGTGCTAGGCCAGGCTCTCCCACAAGCATCCTGGGCTCCAAGGGACATGACTGGACATTGCCATTCCATATGCATTTTTGAAAAGGAAAGGCTTGACTCAAGCTGAGCTGCTAGTGACTTCATACAGTTGTGTTTTTGTTCCCCTTTGTTTTTACAGTAGCACAGAAATAGGTAGGTAAAATGAGGACCCAGATTGTGGGGGCAATAAATTGACTTTGTATAAAAAAGAACACCGCTTGGGGGTGGGGGCGAAAGCCTTACTAAGCAGGTATAAACAAAAGTATGAAGGCTATTGCTTAATGCATTGTAAGCCGCCTTGAGTCTCCGGAGAAGGGCGGCATATAAATCGAACTAATAAATAAATGGTTTGCCACTGCCTTATTCCAGAGTGCTTACTGATTTCCCAGGATAGGGTACTGATAGTCCTTTATTCAGGCAATACAAAGCCCAAAGTGGCTTAACTTCTGCAATTGGTTACTATTAAGTTACAAGTCTCAATAGACTTGCTTATACAGTATGACTTGGTTATCCGCAAATAACCATGGCTGATGAAGTACTTAATCAATTTTTTAAAATTTTTTTGTCGTTTTGCACATGCCAAATTAAAAGTGATTACAGTAACAGAATAACAAAGTTGGACTGGAGGTCTTCTAGTCCAACCCTTGTTGAAGCAGGAGAGCCCTATACCATTTATTTATTTATTTATTTATTCAATTTCTATACCGCCCTTCTCCCGAAGGACTCAGGGCGGTGAACAGTTAAAATGACATACATATAGAATGTGAATATAAATAATTAATAAATAATTTTAAATAATTTCAGATAAATTATTTATAAATAATTATAAATAAATAATTTCAGATAAAGGGTTGTCCAATCTCTTCTTAAAAACCACCAGCGATGAGCACCCAGTACCATAGATAGTTCCTAGGTTAGTGTGTTGGGAGAACCCAATTACTGTCTTTAACATGGTTTATGATCTAGGAACAGCGAGGCTTAATCTTTGGCAACTTTTGAGTTGTGTCTTAGAATTCCCTAAACCAGCAGGCGGGGGAAGTTGCCAAATTGAGAAACAATAATCTACGTAAAGTAGATTCTACTACGTAAAGTTAATTCTACTATGTCTGATTTGAGCAAATAAAAGAGTTCGTGGCAATCGTCAGCCCGCGGCTTTTCCAAGCTTCCTTCCCAAACGGTCCCTCAGTTTGAAGCGAGGATTAAATCACGTACTGCGCAGGCGTCATCCGGCGGCGGGCTGTGGTCAGGATTCGTCTCCGAGTCAGCCAATCAAAAACTAGAAGCGAGCGCGAGCCGCCGTATGGTTTCCCCCCCCCCCCTCCGCTCCACGCCTGGCTTTGCCTTTTTCTTCTTCTTCTTCATCTTCTCTTTAAGTCCCGCCCACTCGGTTCGTGGCTCGCTCGCGTCGGCGAGTTCGCTTGGGGATTCGCTAAGAAGGCTGTTGCCAAGGTGACAGGTCGGTGCGGAGCCCGGCCTCTCTAGTGTCAAGGGAGCTGCCGACGGTTCGGAGGTGGGATGAGGCAGCTAAGGAAAGGAGGCTCCGGAGGAGGAGGAGGAGGAGGCCCTCGACCCTCCCTGGGCGGCCAAGAGTTCAGCAGTGAGTCCGCGGTCCGGGAGGACGGAGTCATAGTGTCTGGGCGAAGAAAACGATGGGGGGTAATGGCGGGAGGGAGAGAGGCTGGGACCTCGAAACAGGGCTGGGTTTTTCTGCGGGATTAGAGTTCGCGACTCGCGGGTCCCATCAAATATTTTGGACTTTGGTTTCCACAATTGGCTGCAAGGACTGGGCTGATGGGAATTGAAGTCCCAAAGCATCTGTAGAGCAGGGGTCTCCAACCTTGGCAACTTTAAGGCTGGTGGACTTCAACTCCCAGAATTCCCCAGCCAGCAAAGCTGGCTGGGGAATTCTGGGAGTTGAAGTCCACCAGGCTTAAAGTTGCCAAGGTTGGAGACCCCTGCTGTAGAGAGTCATTAGCAGTCTTTCGCTGTACTACAACAAACAACTTATTTAATCATCTTCAGGTCGATTTATTCCCGGACTTTCTCTCTCTCTCTCTCTCTTAGGTGTAAGTACTGTTGCATTACAATTTGATTTTGTGCACCTCTGCTCAAAATAAAGATTCAGGCGTTTTATTTTCAGTTTTGCCACTCGACCCATTATTAAGTTGAGAATAAGCCTTATGAAGCCTAGGCCTGAGAGGTATACGGAATTGTTTGGGTTGGTAGAAAATTAAACTTTCTAAAACTTACATTTCAATGGGCAATAGTGAAATATCTGCAATAACGTTCCAATTTTATTTATTCATTGCTGATTATACTTGATTCATTACTGATTATACTTCAAAAAGTGAAAGGCAGCATTTTTTTTTTTACATATTTTATTTCCTCAACAACTTCTTGAACTAGGAAAATGTCTGTGATAATAGCAATTACCCAAGGACTGTCCTGGCTTGGAATAACAATTAGAATATGGGTGCCCTGGGGTTTAGTTAGTAAATTAATGACACACTTCTCCTGACAGTATGATTGTTCTTCTATAAAAGATGTCTCTAGTCCTTAAGAGCCATCTGCACTCAGTAGATTTTATTTTATAAGTATAAAGAACCGGTATGTGTGCATGATTCTGAATGAAATAGTTAGAATAGATTTTGCCTTTGCTTTTTACAAGGAAAATATTTTCATAGATGAACTATGTGGGCCTAATTAGCACATTTGAACTATTAACATTGTTGCAAAATAATTATTTGTAAGCACACTATGAAGTTTGGAGTTGAATAATTTTGATCTTAGCATTAGTATGCATAGCTGAAGCAGTGTTTCTACAATAGGAGAGATATTTCTTTCCTTTGTACATTTATATAATTTGATCAGAATGAAGCACAGTCAGTTACATGCACTAATCTTTTAAATGTAATAAAATATTAATATATTTAAACATTTACTTGTTCTGAGACTGCACTGTTCAGATTTATTACTGCGAACTTAAATATTTCTTCCTCCAGTTTGGTGAGAAATTTAATGAAGTAGTCTGGTGATTCAGTTAATGAACTTTGTTCAAATGTTCTTTAAGCTTTGTGTATTTTTATTACTGAAAAGGATTAAATCCAGTATTTTGACTTCCTTTTTCAGAAGTAGGCATAACTCTATATAGTATTCAATAGGTATACTCAGTTCTTCAGTGGATTGAAGTGTACCTTCATTTAAAATTAGAAAATAGTTTTAAATGTAGAAAATATTGTGGAATAAATGGTGGAAAGCTTTTAAAAACTTCTTAATCTTTCAGGAAAATATAGAAATGATGACAGAAATACAGTCACCAAGAAAAGAGAGTTTAATTCATATCATTTAGTCATAAGTCTAAGAAGACTTTAGTTTTCATAGGACTGTGTGAATGAGCAATATCTATTTTACTACCTTGGTAACACCTTGTCAGTGTTTAGCAACAACAACAATTTATCCTGTAAAAGTAAACAAGGAAGAAGACTGAAAGAAACTCTGCTCATTTCAGATACATTTCTTTTTTTAATCAAATAATCAAAGCACCTTCAATTTATAATTGTTACCATAATAGCAGAGTTTTGAGGGGGTAGCATCTAGCTCTGTGTTTTCATAGCATTTTACTTATATATATCAAGGAACAGATTTCTTTGGTCTCATATTTTTAAAAAAGTATATTTTTTGAATATACATTTGTGGCCACCTTCCATCAGTTCTAACATTTGAACAAAGATTTAAAATTATTTCCAGATTAAAAACAAAATATAATAAGAATGAACATTGTGTAGCTATTATGAATACTCTTGAAGTCAGAAGCAAATGTATTTACAATATGAGAATAGCTAGGCTTTTACTTGCATAATATGTATGAAAACTGCTTTTGATTTCTGTTTGTGAGAATTAAAACTGTTAGAATATAGTTATTTTGTTTTACTTTTCAATGAGAAAACAAAAAAATGAAAAGTAATAAAAAGTAAAATTGAGCATCCATAGGGTATATCTTATAAAAATAAAGTTTCTGTGAGTAAAGCCCATCAAGTATTATCCTAGCATAATTAAGAGTTAATAGCACAGTCCACTCATTTGCTGGTTCAGTTATTTATAGGACTAAGCATTAGGAGTCCAGCATGAGATTTATGTGAAATGCTTTATATATCTTAAAGCATCTTATAAGCATGATCTCCATAAACAATGGTAACTGTACTTGTTAACATGCTGTTTTTTATTATTATTTTAATATTTAAAAGCCACACCCAAAGTCAAACTGAAATAAGGAAATGTATTTTATGCATAGAAACAGTCATTCAGCCCATTTTAAAAAAACTCATAGAGTTAAGTATTGATATAGAATGATATTAATCAGCCTTTGCATTATACCAACAAAAAGCCAGAATCTAGGAATAATCTGTTTTAGTGGAACCTGTGTTCTGCAAACGCATAGTTTTTCATATAGTGATACAATCCAGAATTGGGATATAATTTATCTTTCTCTGTCTTTGACAATAATATATTGTGCAAATGCAATTATTTTCTTTGAACTTCTCCCAGTTCAAAGTTCCTATGAAATGTTGCATGTAAAGTTTTCATTAGGACAGGGTAGAAATAAATGACTTTATCACTCTTTGCTGCTTCTGTTTAATAATTTTATTTAGAGATTAAGGTGTTGCACCAAGAGCCTAAATTTTAGTTCTTCCATAGGCATGGAACCTAATGGGATTATTTTGGGCCAATCACTTATTCTCAACCCCAGAAAAAAGACAATGGCAAACCATTTCTGAGAACATTGTCAGGAAAACTGCATAAACTTGTCTATTTAAGCTCGATTTAGGCTTGTCTGCAACTGTGTTTAGAGGTCAACACATATCTACACTGCTAAAGAGTCGATAGGTAAGCGTAGGTTGCAGATGGGCTGGCATGCACATTTCCCAACTCTCAATTATATGTTATTTGGAGATGCACATTCTGCAGGCTGATTGGTTGATTTGACCTGTTGGGAGGCGAGTGGGAAGGCAAGGCACATTGTTGTTTGAGCGCCCCCTAGTCAGAATGTTAACATTTGCAGAATTGGCCTTCAGATCTAAAATATTGCACAGATCTGGGTTCAATTTGATATGGCATTATTTTGTACCCAGTCTTGTCAGCTTAAAATGGTTTTTATACAGATAGTCCTCGACTTAACAACCACAATTGAGCCCAAAACTTCTGTTGTTAAATGAGACATTTGTTAAGTGAATTTTGCCCCATTTCCTGACTTTTGTTGCCACAGTTGTTAAGTGAATTACCTCAGTTGATAAGTTAGTAACCTGGTTGTTAAGTGAACCTGTCTTCCCCATTGACTTTGCTTGTCAGAAGGTCACAAAAGGTGATCACATGATCCTGGGACACAGTAACCGTCATAAATATGAATCAGTTACTAAGCATCGGAATTTTGATCACATGATCATGGGTATGCTACAAAGATCGTAACTATGAAAAACGGTCATAAGTCACATTTTTCAGTACCATAACTTTGAACAATCACTAAACAAACTGTTGTAAATTGAGGACTACCTGTAGTTTGTATCATTAAATATGTCACCTTTTTAAAATACAGTGTTCTTGCATGTGCAATTTCTATTATTAAGTTCTTTTATAAGTATACAAAATTGTATCTTGAAATAATAGTTTTACCATTATTATCAATTGAAATAATTACTAATATCAGCTAACTCATTAAAACTCATTGTTCTAAATTCTAATTCATGATTTTTTGTTCCTGAATTTTCTCATACTGCTAGGAATTTCTGAGTTGTGTTAATATGTCCTCTGTCTGTCCTCTCCTATAATCCTTTCTTAATGCTACTTGAGTAGATTATTAGTAGCATGTTCTCAACAATAAGGAACAATCTGTTGTTTACAGTAGGTTCTTTTCCTCTTTTTCCAAGATGTTGCCTTGGGAATATGCCAGCTCTGCATATGAATCAGATGACGTATAGAATACTCTGTGGGTCTGCATAGAATATTCTGTGGTCTCAAACTGGTTACCTGATCGAATAATAATAATAAATACTTGCGGAGTATTTAAAAGTATTAAAATAGGGAGAATCAGGTATAGAATTAAATAATAAATGGATAGTTATGTTTTCCTCCTTGCTCTCTTTTTCAGGCTATATACCCTCTTCTATACTTCCTCTGTTATATCACTAAACAGATAAAATAGCATTATCTGCAGTGAAATGCATTAATCTTTTTACATAGAAATTTAAATTAAATTTCCAGTTCTAACCTCTAAAAGAAAACCCTGTATATATTCTAATATTTGTTTCACTTTTGCTCATACCTTATGTACCCAATTAAATCTTACTGCGTATGAGTTTCCTTTGTGGATTCAGGTGGAGATTAATGGCAATGTCAGTATTTCCTTTTATCCTTTTATCATTATTTCCTTTCATTTTATTATATATAAAACAAAACTTTACATAAAAATATGATTTTGAATAAAATACGTCAAAGAAATAAGACTAAACTATTACATTTCTCCCTCTTTAAAACAAATCAAATATAGATAAAAAGCATATGTTGCCTTGCCTCTTCTTCCAGACGTGTAGATGTATAATTCTAACGTGTTTAATAATTACGTTGGGTATATTCCATACACAAAGTATAATCTGCTTGCTTGCTTGTTTTTTTATTTATTTACTTATATATTTATATCCCACCCTTATTCTTATTATAAATAATTCAAGCAGTAGGCATATCCAACACGCTTCCCTCCTTCTATTTTCCTCACAGCAACAACCCTGTGAGGCGGGTTGGGCTGAGAAAAAGTGACTGGCCCAAGATCAGCCAGCTAACTTTCATGGCTAAGGCAGGACTAGAACTCACAATCTCATAATTTCTAGCCTAGTGCCTTAACCAATATTAATAGATTGGGAATACGAATCCTGTGCAACTGTAGAGGTAAAAAAGGTTACAGATAGTCCTTGACTTACGACCACAATTGAGCCCAACATTTCTGTTGTTAAGTGAGACATTTGTTAAGGGAGTTTTACCCCATTTTATAACCTTTCTTGCCACAGTTGTTGAATGAATCACTGCAGTTAATAAGTTAGTAACCTGGTTGTTAAGTGAATCTGGCTTCCCCATTGACTTTGCTAGTCACAAAGTTGCAAAAGTTGATCCCATGACCTTGAGTCACGTAAAGAGTTGTAAGTATGAACCAGTTACCCAGCATCTGAATTTTCATCACATGATCATGGAGAGGCTACAACAGTTTTAACTGTAAAAAAATGGACATCAGTCACTTTTTTCACGGCCGTTGTAACTTTGACCGGTCACTAAGTGAACTGTTGTAAGTCGAGGACTACCTGTATTCACATTTGCAAGAAAGTTCTGTTGTTTTGGGTCCAATCTTCATTGAATGCATAGTTTTACATTAAGATTGTTAATTTAAAATTTTGTATTATACCAGCGCAATCACTTATGTTTAACATTTTTCTATATTATATGTTTTGTTATTAAGGATCCATGTAAGGATGGCAGCTTTTCTCCATTTGCTACTATATTATTTCTGGATAGAGTGGTTATAATATTGAAAGAAGACTGATGACTTAAGCAACTACTATGACAGTTTACTAATTGTATAACAGCACCATTCTGAAAAAAGAAACACTCAAGATTTTTGAGCATTTGGCTATCTTACATTTTACAAAATGAATCGTTATACAACTCTGAAGCAACTTGGGGACGGAACCTATGGCAGTGTTTTGATGGGGAAGAGCAATGAATCAGGGGAGCTGGTGGCCATCAAAAGGTATGTGTCATTATATCCTCATGTTCACTTAATACTTAATGGGACAGTCCTATACACATCAGCTTGTGAGATCACTGTGAGATCAAATTATAGGGTTGTGCTAGCATATCTTTCCCCACTTTGCTACCTTTGCTCACCTTCAACCTGTTATCTTAAAGCATTTTGACAACGGAAATTTCAGGTTATTTATTGTTCTGCCAGGTTTTGGCTAGCAGGATGGAAATAAGGGAGAAGTAGTGTTTTTTATTTTGTTCCTGCCCCCCCCCCCCCAAATTTGGGAAAAAAAATTGAATTTTCTCCTTGTGAAACTGATAAAAGATAATAAATCTGCACTAGCTGTTGAATTTGTTGGGATGCTGTACAAATTTGGGACCATGTTGGTAAATTAGGAGAGATTTTGGATATTGCAAACAGTAACTGTCAAAACGGTCCCGAATGAATCTTTTTATTCAATTCTGGATTTTTAAAAGAAGTAACCTCAAAAACAGAGGAGTGCTTCTCCTGCTGGATTTCTCTTAAAGTAAGAGCCTGTGTAATAATATTTTAAAATTAGTATATTTTAACAAGTTTTATACAATTGGGGGGGGGATGATTCTCTTATTTTAAAGTTTTCTTTTTTATTTCAGAATGAAAAGAAAGTTCTATTCTTGGGATGAATGTATGAATCTGAGGGAAGTTAAGGTAATTACGGTAGTATAATTTTAATAATATATGTAGACCTGATAAATTATGTTCAGTGCAAATACTCCAGATTTGCTATTCTAATTAACATTCTTCTCTAATATGTAGAAAGAAAGAAAATGAATTGTTAAGATCTTGGCTAATTGGTATTGATAAAAGTCATTTATAGATTGAAGGCTTCTTAAAGTATCCTTGAAGGAAGTTATTTGCTGAATAAAGGCTAATAATTTGTGCTTTTTTCTGTTTTGTTTGATTTGCATTATACAAATGGAGAATAGTTCAAGCAAATGGATTTGTCTATGCTAAAATGGAACCTCCTCTCCCCTTTCAGACTTTTCTAGTGTAGGTTTTTGTGAGCAATAATTTCATCTGGCTTGTATAGATTGGATAAACAAGGAAGAAAAGGCACCCAAAGAAATTTAACTAGCATATAGATTTTAGGATTTGTAAATTTTAAAGAACTCCACATTAGGTTTAGTTTGCATCCTAAGTCATAATAGAAACAAAATCTGTATGCTTTTTTGATTGGTAAATACTTCTATTCAAGTTTGAACTAACCTCTCCCATTTGTTGTCTTGTATTGTAGTCTCTGAAAAAACTTAATCATGCCAATGTAATAAAGCTGAAAGAAGTTATTCGAGAAAATGACCATCTGTATTTTGTGTTTGAATATATGAAGGAAAATCTGTATCAGCTAATGAAAGACAGGTATGTTTATAACCAAACTGCTGTTTTCACTTGCTTTAATAATTCTCTGTGCATCACAAAACATACACAATAGTTTAATGAAGTATAATTTTTGATATTTATTAGATTTTTTAAAAAATCCCACCTGTATTTTTATTAATAAGGTAGCAAACATAGATAATATTCCTTTCTCTCCTGTTTGCCTCATAACAAAGGCCTATGAGTGAGTTGTTCTGAGAAATAGTGATTGACCCAAACTTATCCAACCTGTCTTTCATTCTTAAAGCAGGACTAGTTACCTGGTTTGTAGACCAGCACCGTAACTACTACATCAAAATGACTTTCCATGTTAGATGTAATGGTTGCTAAACCATAATTAATTCATATTAAACAGTAAGCCAAAAGTGGAACCTATGCTGTTCTCAGATTATATTGTTGGTATTTGATAGCAAAATATTGCATTTTGAATTGTATATTTTTTTCTTTAAAAAAGTAAAATGTTTACCCTCTTTATTATTTTTCTTTATTATAAGCCACACACTTGATTGCTACTTCATCATAAACCATAAGAATAATAAGATCCAAAGATTGAAACATTTTTCCAATGTGCTGAAGTTATGAAGGATTTTGAAAGAGGAAATAATGCACTTCTCTCCTTTTTCCAACTAAGAATTTTTCCTGGTTCCTGGCATTTTTATTAATAGAAGAGGCCTGTTTTTATTGAAACTTGAATTCTTTAAGATCACTTATCTGTTACAATGTTTTTATTTTTGAAAAAGTGATTAAGGCGTTGGATAAATAAATAAATGAAATAGTAAAGCATATTTGTTTGTATCTGAAAAGTATCCTGTTTTTCTTCTCCTTGTTCATTTATTGTATTACAGAAATAAACTGTTTCCAGAGTCTGTCATCAGGAACATTATGTATCAAATATTACAAGGGTTAGCTTTTATCCATAAACATGGTGAGTCGAACATATTGCTGCTACTGTGTAGTATTAGAGTGAATAGACTAATGTACTCTTTATCAAACAGGAGATGTAATAGACATATGATATAAGGTATAATTGCTAAATAAACTATTTTAGAGAAAAATCAGATTATTTTGAGAATCAAATGTTCCGGAACCTGAATTCCAGTAACTATATTAACTGATTGATGGTTGTCGATGTTACAGTTTCTTGGATAGGATTCCATCCAGAACAGTGTTTTATTTGGACACAAAAAGTCACTTCAAATGGAAGTATGAGCTAGGTTTAATCATTTGATTTCTGGTAGGGGACACTTTTTGTAAGTATTAATCAGGTTTTTGATGGGCAGCACTTATTCCAAAACTACGCTAATCCTAATTCACTTTGTTCACATTTGACAGCCTATTAAATGTCAATAGACATTTAATAGGCTGTCATATTTCATAGTGTGTACTGTGTAGTATCCAAGAAATGGTATTAAGTTGAATAGAGTGGTTCTATGCCTTTGTATATATCACAAGGTTTGACTTCCTAATTTTTATTAGAGGGTACAAATGTTCCTATCCATTTTTGTTGTTAGAATGCAGGCAGTGCATTTTACAGTGTTCTGCTCCAACAGAAATTGTAGAGCTAGGTGCAGCTTTGTAGAAATCTATAGAAGACACTCCTTTAGTAGCAGAGTGTATGGATTTGGGATAGTATAAATTTATTATGAGAAACACAGACTTTTGATTTGTTACATCTTAAAATGTTAGCTACTTGACATTTTATTTTTTCTCTCAATTTTATTCTTTATATTGCAATATTTTACGATCTTTTTGCCATCAGATCTATGCATCTATCTACTCCTGCATTGGTCTTGCTGCAATCTATTTCAGAGAATCGGATTCCTGATTTCTAATGCCACTTGTGATATTATTGCAAGATTTAATTAAAAAGGGAGAACAAATTTCAAAGATTATTGTTGCTGTGAATGATATGCTTTTAAAAGAAACAATTTTGGATGTATTTAAAGGGGTATGAAGAAATTTACATTAAATGTAGGCTGAATGATGCTAAGGCTAAATTTATTTTAATCATGAAAATATCTGACCTAGTTCTTTGCTTTTGTTTATTAAACATATATTATTCCTAATTTCATTCTATATCTCAAAAAAATCTCTCTTTTAAAGTTTTGATAACCGGATCAAATGTAATTGACCCAGTGACTTAAATGTAGTTTGATCCAGTTAGTAACAGATCTGTGAAATAGGTTAGCTCCCAGTTATACCTGATTGATACATTTTTGAGGTTTGTATTTAGTGCAGTTTGAAAACAAAATTTAAAAGCAGATTTGTATGGCAATCCGTGTAGTTTAAAATAAAGAATCCTATTGTTAATAGAATTTGAAATCCACTCCATTGTTATCTATTTGTTCTACATTCATGTTTACAGGATTTTTTCATCGAGATATGAAACCTGAAAACCTTCTTTGTATGGGTCCAGAACTTGTTAAAATTGCTGATTTTGGATTGGCTAGAGAACTAAGATCTCAGCCTCCATACACAGATTATGTTTCTACCAGATGGTAAGTGTGAGTTTTAATGGGGATTTCACTTATAATATAAGTCTCTTGACCAGTTGTCAATTATTTCTCTTCACCCTTTTTAGGTATCGCGCACCCGAAGTTTTATTGAGATCTTCTATTTATAGTTCCCCTATTGACCTTTGGGCTGTTGGTAGCATAATGGCTGAACTATATACACTCAGACCACTTTTTCCAGGAACAAGTGAAGTTGATGAAATTTTCAAAATTTGCCAGGTGTTAGGAACACCAAAGAAGGTAAAGTACTTTGAAAATGCATATTATTACAATTGGTGCAAATAAAATTAAAATGACAGGTAGCTCTTGGTTAATGACCACTCACCAACCATTTGAAATTATGATACTTAATGAGTGGTGGCTAAGATTGATTATCAAAGTTCTGGCTGTCCCAGCAACCCTGGCCATGTAATCATGATCTGAGCACTTGGTGGCCTGGCTTTTGCTTATAGTAGTTGCAGCACTCCATCGTCTTGTGTTTGCACATTGCAATGTTCTCTGCTGGCTTTGCACAAGCAAAGTCAAAGGGGAAACCAGCAGGGAAAGTTGCTTAAGTTGCTCAGGTAAGTCTTCCACCTCCATGCATGCCCACCCCAAGCCCCACTTTGCTCATGCCATACCTCCCCCACTTGCGTACCCTCTCTCACCTTACAGCAGCCACCCCAAGTCCCTGTGAGCTCATGCCGTGCCCTTCTGCCAATTGCACACCTTTGAGCACCCTTACACTCAGGAGCAGCCACTCCAAATCAGGTTCAGAAGAAATTTCCAGAGAGAAACAAAACTGGATACATTCTTTTCTCTAGTTAAAACAATCAATTTTGTCATCTCCGCTAGCTCCGTTATTTGTCCGCCCATTCTTTCATTGTGGGGATTGACATCATCACTGTAATTAACTTTCCAGTATGTAACACAGATAATCCTCACCCATTGCATGTTCAGAGACTATTCAGGGTTAATGACATCACTGAAAAAGATTTACAACTGGTTTTTGAAGTTGGTATCATGGTGTTCCTGCATTTAAGTGGTAGCACTTGGTAATCAGAAGGCATGTATGATGGTTGCAGAACCCCATGATCATGGGATCACCATTTGTTACCTTCACAGCCAATTTCCAACAAGCAGAGTCAATGGGGAAGCCAGAAGGAATCCACAAGTAGGAAATGTGTACTTTGAGACTTGCAAGATTGATGTCAGCTCTTTCAAGTAAACCAGAAAGGAAACACAACTAGATGAACTAATTCTATTTAATTGTTAGGCTACATTAACATAATTTTTGAAGTCTGAAGGTACAGATTTCCTGCCATCACTTTTAACCACCAGATCAATTAAGGCAGATCCTAAATTTCTTCCTCTAAATGTTAAGCCACTGGGGGCTTCCCTATGTTTTGCCTGATAGTTTCCTAGGCAACGTATCTTCAGTTTGTCCCTCAAGGTCATTCTCGTATATTATTACATGTTGTGATCATGTCACTTAAGTGATGGAGTTGACAGTCATAGCTGCAATCGATATTGAGGACTACCTATGAACAAGTTTGGGTTTTGGTTAAACAAATTAACCAAAAATAATAGTTGCAGGCATTCAACAATAAATAAGAAAATTGACTTATTTTAGTTTTAAAGACTACTCTTGTTGTTCTACTTTACAGAGTGATTGGCCAGAAGGTTACCAGCTTGCTGCTGCAATGAATTTTCGATTCCCTCAGTGTGTTTCAATAAATCTAAAGACTCTCATTCCAAATGCCAGCAGTGAGGCATTGTTTCTCATGAATGAAATGTTAAACTGGGATCCAAAGAAACGACCTACAGCAAGTCAGGTATGCAGGCCGGTGGTATTAACAATATGACAATTTTGCTTATACAATGAGTATAAGCTATTGAAAAAAAAAACCCACTCACAACCTCATGAGTCATTTACAAGTACTTCATCAAAATCAAAAATGGTTTTGTTAGAAGCACTTGCACAATATACAGAATACTTTTGCAATTTTCTTTAACCAAGTATCTTAAAAGAAAGGAAAACCCATCATTTCATAAGATTAACTATAAAACGTATTACAATATATTTGAAGTTTTATTAAATATAACAATATGGAAGACATACTCTGTTGAGAAATAAGAGTCTATATCTATGACTGTAAAAGGCTGGAAGGCTACATGTTTTCTACTCTGCTTTAGGGAAATCAGGAAGTTCTTAACAAGGAATCTGCCATTCTTGGGGCTTGAAATGACTTTATGAATTGATACTTCTCAAAAGTTATGTGTATGTCTTTCCCTGTTGATCTTCAACAACAACTTCAGCTTGTTTCTCAAAGCTTTAAACAGAGAGGAAAAATGCCCTCTGTATGGTTATCAGCTACTGTACACTGAACATTTGAGAAAAGTCAACAAAAATAGATTTTAAATATTATTAATTACAGTACCCTTAAGATGCATAAATGCATTTCTACATACTGAACTTTAAAGGCGATGATGATTATGATGATGATACTGATGATCAGTAGGCAAACTTACACTTAAACCAGATGGGAGCAGGAATGATGAACTAGAAAAGAATTAAATTTAACAAGGTATATGGAAGTAGAAGGGGAAAGACCATAGGCAAAGTGTTGGTTCACAGAAATTATTAGAATGTTTTTGGAAAATTGCTAGTGGTTTAGGCATGACTTAAGTGGTTTATGGTTAATGTGAGATTAGAGCATCCAAACTTACATTCTCAGTCACTAAACTGCAGTAGTCTTGTTTTCCATGAAATTAAAAGTCCCGTTGGACTCCAGTAACTCTGGT
The DNA here is from genome assembly GCA_030761175.1 of Masticophis lateralis. Classification (NCBI taxonomy): domain Eukaryota; kingdom Metazoa; phylum Chordata; class Lepidosauria; order Squamata; family Colubridae; genus Masticophis; species Masticophis lateralis. The sequence goes on from JAUDYJ010000003.1 coordinate 69,588,867, forward strand.
TTGTTTCATTTTGTATAACCACCTATATATATTTTTTCAACCCTCTATTTGGCAAGACCTCTAGTTGCATACTTTTAGCCGTGGTAGACTTATTAGTGTTGTCTTTTTCCTTAGGCATTGAAGTTTCCTTACTTTCAAGTGGGCCAGATTTTAGGACCACCTCCACAATGCATCAGTCAGAAGCAGCCATATCCCAAGTTAACAGAACGAAAACCATCGCTGCCCAAACTTGAACATATATCAAAATTAGAAGCTGTATCTGTGCCAGAATCTCAGTCTTCACTAGATGTAACTGATAAGCTACAGTGTCTATCCAAGAATAACCAACATCCCCTCCAGTCAATCCAGCTGCCTCAGAACGCAGTGAGTCAGCAACCATCAGTACAGCAACAGCCTCAGTCATTCCTTCCAGCCATCAGTAAAAACTCAATATCAGTAAGTTGCACTCAGAAACGACTTATGACCAAGTCTATAATTGCTCCAGAAGTGCTTGGTTCAAACCACTTTGAGAGGTAGTTTTACAATATATTCTCGTGAATTCAAAAATATTTCATCACATGTTAATGTTCAAAGATATTTTGGCTTACTATTTCTTATTTCTTTAACCCTGTCTTCATAAATCAGTTTTTCTGCGCTCCCCCTCCATTTCCCTCCATGAACTATTACAAAATTTTCCTTGGTTTTTCCCATTTTATAAAAAAATCTTCTCCATCTGTAGTTTGTGCTGTTTCTGCATACCACATGTTTTTCCCGGTTTTTTCCCCACTAACTACATCTTTTTATCTCTATTACATACTTTTTTTTTCTAGTGTTAATCTTCTTTTTGTAGCTATGCTCTTTTTTTCTATACATTGCATTTCCATATCCAATCCTAGGTTAATTTGGCAGCAGTAATGCTCCTGGCATTTGTATTCTTTTTTCACAGGAATGAATGATTATAGTGGGTCATTTATTATAATTCTCTCTCATACTATTTGAAAAGTATTGTAGTTTGTATTTTTTTACTGTGAAAAGACAAGATTTATTTTATTTCTGTATTCAGAGCTCCTTCAAATACCCCCCACCAAACACATATTGCAGTTCTTCCAGTTTAACATAGTAATGTAAACTTCTAAAATATATCAGAAATAACTTCTAATTTTTTGTAATCAAAACAGAAACACATAGCCATAGGACCCTCGAACGGTACAATGAGTATGAAAAACAATCGACGCCGGTGGGGTCAAACTATGTTAAAGGCAATGGATAGTTGGGATGATTTTGATGATACAGAATTTGGAATTTCTTATTTTAAGAAGCCTAGCATTGTGGTGTTAAATGAAAAGAAAACAAAAGAATCACTTTTTAGGTAAGGTATTACTCTTTTTTTTTTGTTATTTGTGATTAATATATAGTCTCTCCATCTGGCCCTGATAAATGCTAAATATATGTATTTTATGCTGCTTTATATGTAGCTTACATTTTCTCAACAGGTAGGATTGATTGTGAACTCCTTCTGGAATGTGGACATGATGCCAGCCTCTTAAAGATGGTATGGTTAGGCTAAGAAACAGACTTAATCCGGAATATGAAAATAGTTAATAGACATTTGCTAGCATCTTTTTTTTTTTTTTTTTTGACAAAGGTACCTGGGCAAATAATTAATTATCAGCTCAAAGGTAACTGTAATTGAATCAATGACTTTACAGTTGCAAACTTTACACTTTGGTAACTTGATTTTTTTGGACTAACAAACGTAGGGCGTGTCAAATTTTTCAGCTTTCAATTTCCGAAAATTAGGGGTGCACAAAAGTTGTGACATACCTCAGGGGTTGTAAAGATATTTTGGTTACTTTAATATAATTTAGATGTTGTTGGTAAGTAACTACATAAATACCATAACTTTTAAACATTTCGTTTGTCTCATCAGTGTTTTATATCTGAATTTAACTTTTCCAAAGAGCATGGAATCTTCATTTTATTCAAAACAGGATAGCTGCCGGAATAAGTACAAGTGGCTAATCCAATCACTTTAAGCAATAATGTGTTTGTTCGTTCCTGGGATTTTAAAGTACTGATTTTAATGTGCATTTCTAAATAACCTGGGGCCAGGCTACTTGAAAGGGCATCTCCTTCTTTATTTACCTATCCAAACTTAAGGACTCCAAGCAGGGGTGGGTTCTACTTACCTTTACTACCGGATCACAAAAGGATCGCTCGCTTCACTTGCGTGTGTGTCCTGCTTCTGCGCATGTGTAGATCACCAATGATGACATCTGGAGTGGTGGGCGGGGCCTCCCACTGGTTTTACTACCGGTTCTTGCGAACCAGTCCAAACCAGAGGCAACCCACCACTGACTCCAAGGCAAGATGGGTGGTTTCATGAGAAATGGCCTTTTTGTGGTAGCACTTTGGATTTTACTCCCTGCGTAAGAGAGGCTTACCCAGGACATACACTATGGTCATTTCCAGGTGAAGATCTTTTGCTTTTCCCTTGGACAATATTTTTGGTAAATTCTTTAAGAACTTCACTATTTTAGCGCTTTTATTATGATTGTTTTATGAGGTATTTATGGTGGTTGTTATTGATGGTTCTTGATTGTAGCCCTGATTCTATATTGCTTTCTATATTGTTTTACAGCTTTAAAATAGTGTTTTAATTTATCTGCACACTACTGAGAGGACTATAAAAATTGAACAGTCTAGAAACACAATAAAAAGGAATTCTATATCAGTTGTAATGTCAATGGTTGCTTTAAATATTGCAGCATTTTATATTAAGATATATATATTTAGGCATGGCATTAGTGGATTTTCTGAGAGGAAAGCCAAACATCTTTGCCTTGTTTTATACAAAGCAAACAAAAATAAGAAAGGATTTATTGTTACTCCTTTAGGTTCAAGTAAAGTAAAATTCTTCATACTTGTATTTGGAGAAGTTTTACATTATTTATTATTATGCTTAATGCTTAAATTATATATAACTGTATCTGGAAAAGTACTTTGCACTGAAGTGATGGTATTGTTTAGGCATATCCAAAGATAACTGGACAGATTGGTAAGTAGATCTGCAGTAATTAATGCTTTGTGTTTCCAGAGGAAACTGAAAAAAACTATTATGACATTTTGAAGACTAAATATTCATAATGGTGACTTTAAGAAAACTATTGTCAACTATATTTTAATTACAAGCATATCCAACAGCTTTTTCCCCAGGGCAGGGCAGCTGCGAACCAACTCATGCATAATATATTTTCATGTAACCAATTGTGTGGACCAGTGTAATGACCTGTAATTTTTAGTACAAATAAACATTATTAAAGGCATAACTGCATGGTTGCGGCTAGCAATCCCTGCTAAGCTCTGAAATAGGAAATTGGCACTGGTTCAGTGATATGATTATGCTTTTTATTAAGACAGCACCTTAAACAAAAGCAGGAAAGTCCAACGGCATATAAATATAGGTAGTCCTCAACTTATAATCAGTTGTTTGACAACTGTTTAAAGTTAGGATAGACTTAAAACGAGAGGAAATGTGCTGGAGGAACAGACCTCAAATCTGGCAAAAATACTAGCAAATGCCATTGTTCTCATGATCATTCTCCCTGGCAGGGTGGAGAAAGGGCTTGGACTCCCAGGTATGCTGGGAAGCCCATATCCTCTTCTTGTTCCACTGTGACTGAGAGGCCCAAGTCTTCTCCTCAGCACTCTGTTTAATGACTGCAACAGGGAGAGCTTGGATTATAGTTGTTGAATGAAACAGTCATGTGACATCTTGCTTAATGAGCGACTGAGATTCCAGGCCCAATTGTGAATATAAGTAGAGGACTACTTATAGTGATATTCACATACATCACAATAATTCTCCACATGATTAGAAAGGATCTATATTTGGTATTGTATTGTACAGTAAAAATGCTGTGTTTTTAAATCATGATGAGTTTATTTGGAAAAGATTTGCTTTCATATATTTTCCTATCCCCGCATGTCATTTCTTGCTAAGTGCTATCCAACTCTTTGCTGAATTAAAATATAAGAGTCCTAAGATCATAAGAAAACTTTGGTTTTCTTGACTAGGAATTCATTTGTGATGTTCCATAATCTTTATTTTCAGCGTTCCTGAGTCTAAGTCTCCTACCTCTGGCAGGTCAGCAGAAAACAAAGTTCTGAAGAGAAACGACTCTGGAATATCAACTACTTCGGCAAAACAGTACTATTTGAAACAATCAAGATATGTTCCTGGTAAGAGGAAATTATCTAACGCATTATCAGACTCAGTTAATAAAATGGTGTGTGTGTGTGTATGTATATATATGCTTGTTTATTTCATTTTTGCTGCCTTTTTTGACTTAAGTGTTTTTCATTCAGTAATCTCATTCCATGCAATATATTGCTATAGCAAATATGAAAAAAAAATCCACTTTAATATGTCTGGATACTGAAATAACAAAAGAACAGTTATCTGATATGACCAGACGATTAATAGTCAAAAATAACAAAACCCAAGAAAATCAGGTGTCATGGAGCCCATCAGGAGAGTAGTTTTTCCCTCAGGTAGGCTTTAATAGTTGCCCTTTCGCCTTTGCTGTTTTCATTTTCTCTTTCAGAGCTGGGTAAAGCAGGGTAAGGACATGACTTAAACCAGTAGTAACTGGCCTTGATTTTCGTAATTTCATCTGCAATCTAGGGTCTGTTAAATTTTAATCTGTTTTAAACTATGGGGGGTATTTTAATTCTGTCTGGGCCAAATTTATTTAATTTGATTTTAGTTGGGTTTTAAATTTTGTATACATGTATTTTTATTGTTGGCTGTACACCGCCCTGAGTCCTTCGGGAGTCGGACGGTATATAAATCCAATTAATCTAATCTAATCTAATCTAATCTAATCTAATCTAATCTAATCTGTGAAGTTTATCTCCTCTTGTATTTTTTGGACTAAAATCTGAGCTGTGTGAACATGTTCCGATATGTTTGTGTTTATGGGAGATCTGGGGCAATGATGGGTTTCAAAAAATTTTACTACCGGTTCTGTGGGTGTGGCTTGGTGGGTGTGGGATGGCTTGGTGGGCATGGCTTAGTGGGTGTGGCAGGAGAAGGATTCTGTAAAATCTCCATTCCCTCCCCACTCCAGGGGAAGGTTACTGCAAAATCCCCATTTCCTCCCAATCAGCTGGGACTCGGGAGGCAGAGCATAGATGGGGCGGAACCAGCCTGAGGTGATATTTACCGGTTCTCCGAATTACTCAGAATTTCTGCTACCTGTTCTCCAGAACTGGTCAGAACCTGCTGAAACCCATCTCTGATTTGGGGGCCGAGGAAACAGTTAGTCCCTGAACTGATAGTAGGTGCTGTCTGTCCCTCAAGTGATAGTAATTGAGATCAGTCCCTTCAGGAGGTAGTTTGTTTTCCATTTTTAATTTTCATTGAAAAGTTTGAAGACTTTTCATAAGAATCAGCAGAGGTCCAAGCCTCCATACCCCATGCATATGTATTGCATTCCAGTTAGAAGTGGAGCACTGGATGCTCTCTGAGCTTGGTGGTTTGCTTGCAGGTGTTTGTTGGTGGAGTTTGCTCCCTGTTTATATACAGTAGCTTGCTTTGCCAGTGTTGGTGGGGATGTGGTTTTCTCCTTGGGAGTTCCCTGATTAGGGAATTGCTTTCTGCTCGGTTGTTTGTCTGATGTTAATCTCTGCTTCTCTGGGTTTAGGCTGCTGGAGAGGATATGTTTTGATCTGTTTGTTGCCTTCTCAGCTTTTGTTGTCTGTTTATCTCTAGGTATCTATTAGTGGCTGATGTGTATGGATGCCAGGTTTCCCTAGCATTTTTGAATTTAGCTTGATCTAAGATGCTCAGAGTTTTCTAGTTGAACCTATGATTGAGGCTGTCAATGTGTTGTGACATTAGAGTCCTCATTGTGTTTTCTGGCTGCTAATTGGAATTCGCAGATGTGCTCTACTAATCTTCTGCCTGCCTGTCTTACATAGTGGCTGTTAACAGTTGTTAAACTGCATATTATAGATCAAGAGTCCGCAACCCCCAGTCGGTGGACTGGCACCGGGCCATGGCATGGAAGAAACTGGGCCGTGCAAACAAGTGAAGCCTCATCTGTGAGATGCAGGCAGCACACAAACTACGTCCATTCTAGTCCGCAGAAAAACCTCTCCATGTTACTGTTCCCTGGTGCCCAAATTGTATGGGGCTGCTGTTATAGATGACTCCTGGTTTTTCTTCTTTGGCTATTAGATCTTTTGATTTATCTAAGATGTTTTGGAAGTTTGTTTGTTTGTATGCTATAGTAATGGCTGGGAAGAAGGAAGTGAGATGAAGCCGGCAGTTCACACAGCATAAGAGAAGCATGAGGGCCTCATCTACTAATAGTCCTTGCCTAATGACCACAACTGAAACTATCAGAATTGCTGTTGCTAAGCAGTGTGGTCATATGTTTTGCCAAATGACCACTTCACTTAGTGACAGAAATTCCAACCTCAATTAGGGTCATTAAGCAAGGACTACCTGTAACTTAAATTATTTATGACTTTCTTTAAGGATTACTTTTTTTCAATTCTGAATCTAAAATTAGTTTTAATAGGAAGTATTTTTTTAATACTTCCTGTATTCATGAAGCTATATACTGTGACTTCCTGAGTGACTGATAGATATTAACCTTTACATGTTCATTTCTTAAAGGTGTAAATCCTAAGAATGTTTCCTCAGGAGCGGTCACTAAAGAAAGAATCCATGGTACTTGCAACAATCCTTTGTTTTCAAAATCAATAGCACCAATTGGAGGTCTCGCTTTCAATCAAGTCAATGCAGGTAATTAATGTAATACAGTATTACACATCCTATATTGTTTTTAATGTATTTTATAAAATTTATTATTTCCACAATTATTTTCAAGCATAATGCCCTTTTCTACTTTAATATGCATAGTTTTGAATAGGGGTTTCGCTTCGCATAGAGATGATCACAACATATATGTACCCAGAGGTTGTTTCTATATTTGATGACATTTCAGCTTTTCAGCAGTATAAAAACAGATTTTGAGGTTCATAAGATATTATTTCTCCTGCTTGAAGATGTATAAGTGATGTCTCCAAATGGATAAAAGTAAGAGAGTATGTGTATGTGCTTATGTGTTTAGATAATTAGGATGTGTAACTTTCTTGCTAAATGGCCTAAATAGATTAACTGAATTTAACTTGTAGTTGTGACATTGTTATCCCCCGACATTACTGATTTCATTTTACTGTACGCAAGAAGAATATATATTAAATGTAATGTTGAGCATAGCCTGGAAGGACTTTTCTAGCCAATGAAGATTGCTGCTATACCGTCTTCACATAACAAATTCACTTCCATCATTCTTTCATTGGTTTGAAACCAGGTCAGAGAAGAGCGTAGAAACTTCCAAATTAAAACACAGTACATGCATACAGGTAGCTCTCGTTTAGTGACTGACTGCAATTGGTTTGGGTGACATGCTCACTAAATGGCATAGTCTTTAAGCCAGCCATGTGACAGAAAGAGGAAAATGCTGTGAAGGTCACAGGTTGCTGCTGTTGCATTCAGCAATTAATGTGGTATCATTTTTTATGCCTGGCCCATTGTTCTGTGGTATCGTTTCTTGTGCCTGACCCATATTTTTCCCCCTGGTAAGGCAGAGAGATTGCTTAAACAAGCCATCTCTTCCTGAACTGTTGTTCTCCCCATCATAGTACTTACCTAAAAGGTGCTAAAGGAAAGTTAAGAAGCTCAGCTTTGTGACCTTAATTAGTTGATTAGACCCCTCTAGCAGTTGCCTAAAATTGACCAGAGACTATCAATATCTCATTAAAACAAATCTCCTACATATCATCACTCCCACAGAACAACATGTGAAAAGAGCTCAAACAACATTCCTTCCATTCCTCGCTGTCTTCTTGATACGCCATCTCATTTCCTACTTTACCTGTTCTCATTTCTTTCCCTTCATTCCCCAAAGGCCAGGAATGCTTCAAAATGAAGTATTGGATAGAACCACCTAATATTTTTATTTTTTTATGAATGCTGATGGGGGCTAAGGTGAGGCCATCCATTTGTGGATGACTTAAAATGAAAGGCTAAGGCTGGAAAAATTCTGCATTCAAAAATTGTACAGTATAAAAACTGAATTCATAGTCTTTGCATAACATTAAAATCTGGTTATATCAAGAATTTGGGAGTCAGGCAGAATTTGTCACTCTTGGGGTAAATTATATATTCTGACAGGGCTATTTATTTATACAGTTGCCCATCTCAGTCCTTGATCTGACTTAGGAAAGGCGCTTCAGAGCAGCAAATAATGTGGACAGAGCACCTGCCCCTTAGTCATTTAAGCAAGTCACTTCCAGGATCACACAACTGCATCAGAAGCTTCTCTGTAGCCATTGCATGATCCTAGACTTTGATAATGCTGCTTTAATGAGACATGGACGGGTTCTGTGTTCACATTCCTCCAAAATCTTGAAGCACTCTTTTTGAATCATAAACCAATTTCAAAATTCTATAATAGTCTTTTTGTGGATTATTAAAAGTAATACCTTCTCATAATACATTTCCATTTCTACTAATCTGAAATGGAATCTTATTTGGAATTATAATAAATGACATCTTATTTGGAATTATAATAAAACACGGGTCTAGGGTTGCTTTTTTTAAAATTGATCTTGTCTGTAGGTAGGAAACTACTAATTTGCAAAGCTTGTTTACACTTTATTTTCAGATTTGTTTCTTTTTATTATTTCTTATTCTTATTATTTCTTCCATTCATTTCATCCAGTTTTTCTATTTTTCTAAATAGAAAATTTATTTTCATCCTTTTCTTTTATCTGCTTTATTGCCTTCTCTGAAGAAGAAAACTTAATTAAACCAATTGAAAAACTCTCATGCAAAGAAAGCGTGAATGAAAAATTAGAGGATCCCAAAGGTAATGAATGGCAATTACATATAACATGATTTATTTCCTTTCAGATTTGTTGTTTTTAACTAAGCACAATTACAATTAACTTCTCAGTAAGTTATAAAATCTATAATGCTTTAACATTCCTTCAGTGTAGCAGTTTTATGTACATAGAAAATCTTCCTTGAGAAAAAAAGTTTCTTTTACATAAGCATTATGATATTTTAATCGTACTGTTTTGCATTAAATACAATACATCAGGTAGAGTTATTATTGTTGTGATTTGATAAAAACTCAGGTGTCCATTTCCTGCATATTTGCAATATGTTTTAATTATGGAGAATTTTAGTTTTTGGAATGGAATATCATTCTGCTACATTCCGGTAACGTTTGTGACATTGAATGATGAATAGCATTGAACTTGTGAATGGTGCAGTGGATCAGTTGTGGTCATAAATCAAAGACTACCTTTGAAATATTTTTTGATCAAAGGGATGTAGTTGATAGACTTTATTGGCTGGCAAGTCATAAGAAGCCTTCTAGTTACTTGTTTTCTTGTATGCTACCCAAAAACTGTGGATACATAATTTCACACCATTTGATATAGTAATGATTTGTTTCTTTATAATGCCTGATACTTTCCAGTTTATGGTTGGAATATCCATATTCTTATGATCTTCCTTCTCTAAATCTAGAAAATAGAAAAGTAAACACACAAAGACGGAAGAGATTAGTATGTTTATGCAAATTTCCCTATACCATTTAATGAATGAAAATTATATACTCACCATTCTGCTGGCCAAAAGCATTGCTATCAAAATGAAACTATCACACATAACGTTTGTGTATTTTTATGTATTGTGTCCATAAGAATTCTTGCTACCATGCTGTTATTTGTAAAGAAACCTGTACCAGCAAATACTGCATGTGGTCGCTGATATATTAGTTGTTTCATTTCATCTTTTAAGTCCTTATTTGATTTTTCTTGGGAAAGGCAGCACTTTAAACATTTATTGACATTCTGCAAAGAGTAAACAGTTCTCCGGCCTGGACACCATGTCAGTATTAAAAAATAGTCTCCTTGAATGACAATATGTAGTCATTAAATAATTACATTTGAATTGAAATATAAATCATACATAGATTTTAACTTCTTTAGCTCTTCCCCTCCCAATCTACCTGTATTGACACTTTGTTACTTTACTGTGCTTCTGTTTGGAATTCAGAAGCCGAAACAATCCTTGTTTTTCAATGGATAGGTCTTCTACATTTCTTGTAGAAATTTGGTTGTTTTTTCTTGGATATCCACAATTTGCCTTTTACCGTAAGAATTCAGGAGAGGTCATTAGGATATGAGATGAATATTATGTGAGGCCCAATTAATTTGATCCCAGTAAATTGTTTGTGTGCTTGCCTGCCGCCCTTTTTCACTGAGTTCTGAGGGAGATGCTATCCAATTATTTATTCCTATTTATTTATTTATTTTTGCGATTTATATGCCGCCATTCTCCTGAAGGACTCAGGGTGGCTTACAACAACAATCAATAATACAAATCACAAAATAAGTTAAAAACCCCTTTAAAATCATATTTAAGATTTGTGCAACCTCTAGCAGATCAAGTTATTTGATGGAAAAGCCACATCTTCAGCTTGCGGCGAAAGGAGAGGAGGTCTGGGGCTATCCTGAGTTTGGTGGGCAGATCATTCCAGAGGGTCGGCGCTCCGGCAGAGAACGCTGTCCCCCTGGGGGCCACCAGTCGACATTGTTTGGCCGACGGCACCCTGAGGAGGCCTGCTCTGTGGGAGCGCAAAGGACAATGGGAGAAAGGCAGGAGATGATCCTGCAAGTACCCCGGGCCTAAGCCATGTAGGGCTTTATAGGTGAGCACCAGCACCTTGAAACAGACCTGGAGAGCAACTGGCAGCCAGTGTAGCTCGCTCAGGAGAAGTGTTACACTAGAGTAACGAGGAACTCCCGTAACTGCCCACACGGACCAGCTGGAGCCTCTGGATGCATCCCAAGGGCAGCCCCATGTAGATGGCGTTGCAGTAATCCAACAGAGAAGTAACAAGGGCATGGGTGACCATAGCGAGGGCATCACGATCTAGGAAAAGGCGCAACTGGCGCACAAGATGTATTTGTGCAAAGGCCCCCCTGGTTACGGCTGTCAGATGGTCATCCATGGACAGCCGAGAATCCAGGAGGACACCCAGATTGCGGACCCTAGCGGAGGGGGTAAGAGTCTCCCCTCCTATCACTAAAGATGGTACCTCTAGATACCGAGATGCCAGCATCCACAGCCACTCAGTCTTGGATGGGTTGAGTCCGGGTTTTCCCCCAACACAGTTGAAAGAAGTGACATAAATATATGAGAATGTACTGTGTTTGGTATGGGGTGGGGGTGGGGGGAAGTATTCTGCCTCGGGAACGATAGATTTTGTAATTCGAGTCTAGGGATTAGAAGAAAGAGGTTCAGGGCGTAGGCTGTAAAATATTGTCACCTTTCTCTGTAGGTTCATCTCTCCTGTGAAGCATCTCCCCTCCTCCCTTGAATGGCCCTGACACTGTTGGGCTGTTGCATAGCTGTAAAAACTTAGCTCTTGCAGCAGGCCACTAAGTAGTGCATAATAATTTATTCCCTCATAATCTGTTCTAATGAATATAGAATACAGCATATACTGCTTTTATGTTTTCTTAATCCTAGTAAGAAGGATTGCCTACTTACTGCCTAGAATTACTTCATGATTGAAGCAGCATATACAGTGGGGCAAAAAAGTATTTAGTCAGCCACCAATTGTGCAAGTTCTCTCACTTAAAAAGATGAGAGAGGCCTATAATTGACTTCATAGGTAGACCTCAACTATGAGAGACAAAATGAGAAAACAAATCCAGACAATCACATTGTCTGATATGGAAAGAATTTATTTGCAAATTTTGGTGGAAAATAAGTATTTGGTCACCTACAAACAAGATTTCTAGCTCTCACAGACCTATAACTTCTTCTTTAAGAGGCTCCTCTGTCCTCCACTCATTACCTGTATTAATGGCACCTGTTTGAACTTGTTATCAGTATAAAAGACACCTGTCCACAACCTCAAACAGTCACACTCCAAACTCCACTATGGTGAAGACCAAAGAGCTGTCAAAGGACACCAGAAACAAAATTGTAGACCTGCACCAGGCTGGGAAGACTGAATCTGCAATAGGCAAGCAGCTTGGTGTGAAGAAATCAACTGTGGGAGCAATAATTAGAAAATGGAAGACATACAAGACCACTGATAATCTCCCTTGATCTGGGGCTCCATGCAAGATCTCACCCCGTGGGGTCAAAATGATCACAAGAACGGTGAGCAAAAATCCCAGAACCACACGGGGGGACCTAGTGAATGACCTGCAGAGAGCTGGGACCAACGTAACAAAGGCTACCATCAGTAACACACTACGCCACCAAGGACTCAGATCCTGCAGTGCCAGATGTGTCCCCCTGCTTAAGCCAGTACATGTCCGGGCCCGTCTGAAGTTGGCTAGAGAGCATTTGGATGATCCAGAAGAGGACTGGGAGAATGTCAGATGAAATCAAAGTAGAAGTGTTTGGTAGAAACACAACTCGTCGTGTTTGGAGGAGAGAAAATGCTGAGTTGCATCCAAAGAACACCATACCTACTGTGAAGCATGGGGGTGGCAACATCATGCTTTGGGGCTGTTCCTCTGCAAAGGGACCAGGACGACTGATCCGTGTACAGGAAAGAATGAATGGGGCCATGTATCGTGAGATTTTGAGTGCAAACCTCCTTCCATCAGCAAGGGCATTGAAGATGAAACGTGGCTGGGTCTTTCAGCATGACAATGATCCCAATCACACCGCCCGGGCAAAGAAGGAGTGGCTTCGTAAGAAGCATTTCAAGGTTCTGGAGTGGCCTAGCCAGTCTCTAGATCTCAACTCCCTTTGGAGGGAGTTGAAAGTCCGTGTTGCCCAGCGACAACCCCAAAACATCACTGCTCTAGAGGGGATCTGCATGGAGGAATGGGCCAACATACCAGCAACAGTGTGTGCCAACCTTGTGAAGACTTACAGAAAATATTTGACCTCTGTCATTGCCAACAAAGGACATATAACAAAGTTTTGAGATGAACTTTTGATACTGACCAAGTACTTATTTTCCACCATAATTTGCAAATAAATTCTTTCCAAATCAGACAATGTGATTGTCTGGATCTGTTTTCTCATTTTGTCTCTCATAGTTGAGGCCTCCCTATGATGACAATTACAGGCCTCTCTCATCTTTTCAAGTGGGAGAACTTGCACAATTGGTGGCTGACTAAATACTTTTTTGCCCCACTGTAAATACAGCAATAAAGACTTTTTGTTTTATCTATTTCACCATTGTTCAGTATAATTTATGAAAAAGTAGCTACCTTGTACCCTTGAGGAATACCTCCAAAATACCAAAAAAAAAACAAAACCCCAAAACATTTATTTGCATTTTATATCTTTCTGTTGTTACAGCTTGCTAATCCAAAATTGTTAATTCTATCATCTTATTCTATTACTGTTGTTTATGGAATGCATTTTAAGAATATACATAGTGCTTGTCTTATGACCACAGTTGGGACCAGAAGCTCCACATCTAAGTGAGATGGTCATTAAATGAGTTATGCCCAATTTTATGATCATTTTTTTGTTACATTAAAGAAATCACCATGGTTTTTAAGTCAATCACACAATAATTAAGCAAATTTTGCTTTCCCCATTGACTTACTTTGTTGGAAGCCAACTGGGAGGCTTTCAAATTGTGATCCCATGACTGCAAGGCACTACAATCGGTTGTAAATGCAAGCTGGTTGCAAGCATTTGAATTGTGATCATGTGACCATAGGGGTAGTACAAAAGTTGTAAGTGTGAAGGACATCATAAATGTGAGGACTGGACTTTTTTCAGCTTCATTATAATTTCAAACAGTCACTAAACGAATGGTGCAAGTCAAGGACTACGTGTATATTATTAAATCAGTTTGACTGGATTAGCACAGCAAAAATCCTGTTTGCAGGACTCTGCCAAAAGCTTATCTTCATAGGCTAACAATATTTGGTAAAATGTAGTAATGGGAGCCAACATTGGGAGAATGGAGGTAGAATTTTTTTAAAATATGCTATAATTGGCTTTCTATGTTCTACCTATGGTAGGTGGAAAACTTAATTTGGGGTAAAGAATTTTGAACCTTATATTTTATGATAGGGACTTTTCCTTATTCCATTGTTTGATTGATATTCCATCTGTTTTGATAATAGCTTAAAGTTTTGAGGGCCAGTTTGGTCTAGTGGTTAAGGCACTAGTCTATAAACTGGGAGACCATCTCAATGCAAAAAATGACAATCTGCACATGCCTTCTTGTTGTAAAGCTTTCTTGAGAAAGTTATATATTACACAATGTATATATCATATATTACACAATAAAATTAGTTATATATGAGTAAAGAGTACAATAGATATTCCTCTTTATGAATAGCACTACAATATTAATCGACTGATTTATTTACTCGTTCACTCAAGATATTTGTAAGGATGTTTTTACTATCTAGCTCCCTCCTGAATTTCAATTTTGTTTATCAAACTGTAGGAAATGCTGGCTTTATTGGTGCTGCTTACAATGCTCCTGGAGGATATATCCCTTCATTTCACAAAAAGGAGGTTGGTTCAGCAGGTCAGAGGATACAATTGGCACCTCTTGGTCCATCAGTTACAGGTATGAAATGATCTTACTTACATTGTGCTGAAATAAATGAAGTTATATACTGTATTTTCCGGCGTATAAGACGACTGGGCATATAAGACGACCCTCCTCAGAGCCATTTAAGACTCGTTAGAGCCTTATGGGCTGGTCTGCCTGGTTACAGGAGAATGAGACCCGGCGTATAAGACGACCCCCGACTTTTGAGAAGATTTTTGTGTGTTAGAAAGTAGTCTTATACGCAGGAAAATACAGTAGGTTTAATTCATCTGTTGTGCTTTTTAAAAAGGATTTGAGCTGGTGCCTAGGTAGGTAGATTTGCTGAGTTATACTCGGGATATAATGTATTAAATTTATATTAAACAAGATTTAATTGGAGATTCCTATCAATCATTATCCTCATCATTCAAAATTTAATTAACCTTCCCTTTCCAGAACAAAAATTGTTTCTTTCCAAATCCATAGAAAAAATTACCCCATCATTTTGACCTGTTTTTAGCATCCATTTGTTAAACTCGGTTCACAGTTTGTTGTGAACAAACTTCTGCAGGCTGGGAACCATATGGGAAAAGATGAGCACCACAAATAGGCCTATTTTGTTAAGTTTGGAGCTTAGTTTTTTATTTTAGCCCCTTAGGAAATAAAAATGTACAAATTTAGCAATAAATTTGCTAAACACATACACTAGTGCATTACATGCATGCATTTATTCAGGAAGGGAAATATTAAGGATGGATTTTAGCTAGGATTAACAATATGTGGAAAGTGGACATTGTATAACTTTTGTCTGTGTTGTAAGATTTTTTTTCCTGACTGCTCTTCATTGGGTGGGCTCATCTTTCTTTCAGATAAATATAGTAATCATTTCTTTTGCTACTGGCAAATTCCAAAATATGTCCAGTGCTCCCTCTTAAATATATCCCAAATGTTAATATAGCAGGCATACATTGCATTGTATTAAGTTATGTTTTAGTAATTTCTTACTCTGTGATTCATGAATAATACAATATTTGGTGTAAAGTTGCATGACAATTAATTGACCCTTATTACTTGGGTAGCAGTGCAGTTAGTGTCAATGAACAAGACTGGAATTCTCACTATAGTCTTGCTTACTTGTTGTTGTGCCTGCACCATTTCATCCCTAAACTATTTTTATGTTCTTCTGTTCAGAATAGTATAAATTTAATTGGATTTTTTTATCTTGAAAAAAGCTTAAATGTCAAAGGAAATAGAGTGCAGGGCAAAACCCAAGCTGAAACTCCATGTTCTGGAAAGTGACAATTTTATTAGAAAAATCTGTCTTTTACTGACTCACTGTTGCAGGTGGCTCGTTACCTCCACCTGGATATAAGGGCTGTGGAAGTGGATTTTTAGCAAGAGAACATGGACCCAGGGTGTAGGCAGAGCAGTATTGAGGTAGGGAACCTTGGAACAGCAATATGAGATGACAAGACCTGACTTTTTTACTCTGCTTGGTCTTTGGTAAATCGGAAAAACACATTAAGTTTACTATGCACATTGAGGGAAACTTAATAGAACTTAATTCCCCCATTTCAAGTGAATTAGTCAACTGATATTATATGCAAAGAACACCCATTTCTCTACTGTTGAATTCATAAAATAAACATATTAGTGGCTCAGCAGTTTAATAATCTCCATGGTGTACTAATGATCATCATTAGTACAAAATGAATTCTTAAGGCTGATTTTCACAAATGCAATCAGAATACAATTCAATTGTTCATACATATAGTAGTTCTCTGGACATCTGAGTGATTAATAGATGACTTTTACCACTTTTTCTGTCACACATTTATATTTGAAAGCGTTTTATATATTTAATTCCTGATCATGCGGCTATTTCTGAACTTTCTGTCACTGCTCAGTATATAGAATCAGAGCTGCTTTGGACACTTTCTTTATCCCTTGTCAGTTTGTGTCTGTTTGGCTGTCTTTCTGAGCTCCATAATCTATTATCGCTATAGTAACAAAGGCTTACTGTGACAGTAGAAACAATAACATTCTTCAACAATTAATGTATTTTTTTTCCTATCTTATCACTGTGTTCTAACCTTTTTGGGACATAGCATAGTTTTATCTATTGTATAAAGATCCTTACTTGGACGTATATGCTTTGAATTTTAGCTCGATTCTGTATAAGAGGGAAATAAGTATTAGCAGGATCTATAGTCAATGGATTTGCTTGTATTGGTTTTGTAATTTTGTTTTCAGAATATGCTTGGAAAACCAAAGCTTCTCGTGCCCAATTGCCAGGGCCTACTTACAGCCCCGCCACAAAAGGCATGAACATTTTAACTCACCCACCACCAGCGCAACCTGTGCATGGAAGAACTGACTGGGTAGCCAAGTACGGAGGGCATCGGTAGAAGTCCTTTCCTGCCTCACAATGCATACCATGACTATTTATATCCTTTATTTCTTTGCCTCTGGGACACTTTAAAGCATATTTCTACTAATAGAATAACAATTCTGGAAACACGTGAGAGCCTGTAGTTTATTATCTCTTAAGGGGAAAATATAGAAAATAAATACGTTTATTTAGAAAATATTCTTCAAAAATAGTGCCTCTAAGGCAGGCTTTTTTGTTTTGCTTACATTACGAAGTATTCTCTATAAAGTTATCTTGCCAAAACTAAAAATTTGTATATTCTTACTGAAATGAACAGAAATTGGTTTGCAGTCCCTTTGATCATTTCTTCTGAAAAACTGTCAAAAATACAAAGGCATGTAAGATATTAGCCATTGGACAATCATGGCTAATTTAATTAGGGCAATAAATTATAAAAATAAAGAGTGACTTTCAAGATATGGTACTTCTATAACACTGAAGTTGAGCAATAAAAGCAAAAAATCAGTAATAGATGAATTTGCCACTGTATTGCCCAACTATAATCAGAGAAACTAAAGCTGAATTAATTTGTCTTTGATTTGGGTTGACTTATACCTTAATTGATTGACTTACACCTTTATTTCTTTTGATTGTAGAGAATGAAGACATAGTCACTGAGCTAACTATTACTAGTATTGTAAAAAAGTGGTGTACCCCTAAGGTTCAGTTCTATTTTAGATTTTGCAGGAATAGGATTACTCTTGTGTATGATTCCTGTGAATTTACACATGAAGGTGTTAAACCATTTTCCTTTGATCTATGAACAACTTGTCTCGGGTTATGACTATGGAACTTCTAGGCGGGAAAGAAATATAAGTCATCTGTGCTATGCATTGGTCCCGATTCCAAGACCTTATAGGCTATCCTGTATTGCATAGATATAGTTATATACATATATCAGCTGTTACTGTTGATTCTGAAAAGAGGGAAATTTTTATTTGCAGAAGTGTTTGGAAAATAGAAACTTAATGCATCTGTGGAGCCATTTGCTTGAGGTGAAAGTTTTCTAGGGCATTATATGCAGATTTGGCCTTGCAACTGGGAAATGAGTGAATGATCTTCAGGAAGGATCCTTTCCTGGAAAGAATGCCAGATAGCATTATTTAACCGAAAATAAGCATTTAAATAATTATTACTTGTGACTGTCTAAGAAGGCATTCTAGCGGTATTTCAGAAATAATTTCCAGGAGGTCTGAGTAACTTTGTAGCTTTGCTTTTTCCCTTAATTTTTTTAGTTGAATTTGATCACAAAATTAGTCAACTTAATATATAGTGCCTTCACTTGGTAACCAGAGCTGAATAACTCCAGAATTCTCTTTTAATTCCTAAAGGAATTGTTTAAAATCTGGTAATAACTGCCAGAAATTATTCTTCAAACTTAATTCTGTAGTATAACATTAATAACATTATCTGGCCTAAAGACATATTTTGAATGTCATAAGAACACGATGGCCCAAAATGTATGTGATATTTCAAGTTTATATTTTTAGTGATTTCTTTAATATATAAGAACTCTTGCTTTATCTAACAGAAGTCACTCTTAAAACTTTGCTTTTCCAAATGCTAAATATATTTGTTATACTGAAATTGACAATCTAGACTTGTTAAAATAGCTCTTATTATATATTATTATTCAATTGTAAAACATTATTTGCATACTGAAAAGTATTTTGTATGTATTTTATTTTTTAAAATTGTACACTATTGTTGTGGAGGACATATTTGATTTGAATTAAGACTTCAGGTAAATATGCTGTCTCAATTTCAGTAGGATTTACTGCTAAGTGTATTTACATAATGAAACCTTGAATTAATAATATAAAAGCCAATTACTGAATAATTTTTAAAGTTGCTGTTATGTGTGCAATATTTTATCCCAATACAGAATAGCAGTAATATTAAACCTGACTCATTTCGGTCTCTCAAAACTTACATAATTCACCGTGTTAGAAATGCTGACTTTAAGGAAATCTACCTAAAAAAAAACCACCACAAAGTTGCCTTTGCAATTGGGCTGGTTTTCAACTGAAAATCTTTTTTTTTTTTTAATAAAGTGAACTTCTCAGAAACACAACATATTATAGAAGTCTTCCATCAGAAAAAGTGATGTATTTATAGCTTAATATTTATTTGTTTGTACTTCGATTTTCTGGTATTTTGAAGATGATTGGTAGGCTAAATAAATAAATAAATTCCCCAACAATTTATTCATATAAAATATGTTCATACAAATAATCTCCAGACAGCTCAAAAGGCTGATTGAAGAGGAAAATCTTGATTCTTTTCTCGTAAGTGGGGGGGAAAGAGTCAAGCGTAAAATCTGCAATAATGTTTCAAAGGCTGGAACTGGTGGAATAGCCTGTCCTAGGTGCCTGACGAATGGATTTTAGTCACAGACATTTTGTGAGGTCTTTTTTGCTGATCTTTTAAGGCCCAGAGAGAGGTAATCTCTTAGATCATCAAGCCTAAACCACATTAGGTTTAAGAAATTAAAAACGCCCTTTGAATGGCACCTGGAAAATAATTAAGCTGTGCATATGTTTTAGTACACCCAAGAATAATCCTGGTATCATTACATGAACAGCACCTTTATTTTCTGCCTTCTGCACTTAATGTTTTTAAATTTTCTGCCTTCTTTTTATATACTCTTGAAAAATAGAGCTAACTAGGGTGTATTATAGACATGTTAATCCTGATGTCTTATACCCCTTTGCATATATTGACGTAAAATAGTTTAAATTGATGTAAAAGGGAAGAAATTATTACAGGATAGTTGCTTTGGCAAAGAACTCTGTTGTTACTCTCTTTTTTTCCATAATTTTATTAAAACATGAGTGTTTTCTCCAAATATGCACAACATTCGCTTTTGCTGAACTGAGGCTTTTTTCCTTGAATAAGAGATGGAATTCTGTACTGAGAAAGAAGGCCTTGCTTGTGCTTAAATTAATCCGTGCTCTTGCTCTTATCCAATAAAATATTATCAGCATATCAAAATATAGTACAGGTAGTCCTCAACTTAAGATCGGTCATTTAGGACCCATTCAAAGTTACAACAGACCCCCACAAAAACTACTTCTAACTTGATTCCGAAGGCTTTCCTTCCCGCAATCCGACTGCAGTTTGGCTGTTTGGCAACCAGCCCCACATTTATGGTTTTATATGTAGCTTTACTATAGTTACATGGCTACAATTTTGTCAAAAATTTATTTTTACTTCCATTTTTTGAAAATGTACCATGGTTAACAATGGATTTGCTTAATGATTGCTGCAAGAAAGAAAAAAAGGTAAAATCGGGTTGATCACACAATGACCCTCTTTATCAGGACAATTTACAACTAAATTAGCAGGCTCCATTATGGTTGTAAGTTAAGGACTACTTGAAATACTGAATTCTCTTTTAAAAATTATTTTAAACACTTCAGAGGACATCATCATGTCATCTGACATACAGCAATGAATCCTGTATTACCTGAGTGTTTACTGTTGAAAATCTAAAAAAGGTTTGTACAAGTTTTTTTTTTCTGGGTACCCGAGAAAAGTAGAAGTCTGCATTTTCAACACAATTACTCTCTAAATATTGGGAAATGGAGTTTTCTTTACAATAGAAGTGACCTGTTGATAATTGCTTATATTTTATATACATTACTAAAATGACCAAATCAGATGACATTTTAGTGAACTTTAGAGTGTGGAATGCCTAATCCAACATTAAACATATATAGCAGGGGTGTCAAACTCAATTTCATTGAGGGCCACATCAGGGTTGGGTTTGATCTCTTGGGGTGGGGGAGTTGCCTGAGCATGGCTAGATAGTCACTCGTGTTGGGGGCACCTGTGATGGCCCGGGTGGGGCTGGGGAATCTGTTGTCCTTCCGGACTGTTTTCGGCTGTCATAGCCTCCTCCAGCTCAAAGCCCGGGAGGGCCATATGCACCCCTCCTGAGCTCCGTTTTTGCTGGCAGAGGCATTGTGGGCTGGTCCTTCACTGTTTTCAGGGTTTGACACCCCTGATATATAGCATTCAGTAATTTCAAATGGGATGCCCATTTCTCTTAGAGACTCATCTGGCCATATGAAGACATACCGTATGAAATGTTCTCAAGCTTTCTAGAAGCAGTAAATTGGACTTTGATTTATTTATATCTGGAGTAAAACTATTAAACATGATTAACTCAGTCGTTTTATTTCAATGGAACTACTCTAAGCATGTTTGTATCTACTTCCAATTATACAAAAATGTGAAGAATGATCGGGAGATCTGTGGGTACAGATACTACTGTTGTATATGCATCATTACATTCAGAATTAATTCAGTAATATATTTGAAACAGGTACTCATTGAAAAATGTTGATAAAAATATTAGTCTGTGTGTTTCCAGGTAACATAAAATTAGCCTAATTAGCCTTGAACCCTAAAAGATTACAGCTTAAAATTTTGGAATTCACATTTGTTTAAAATTAAGAATAAGTCTCACAATTCAAAAGGCTTTTAGACATTTAATCCTTTTTAGTCAGTTGTAAAGGAAACTTATAAACTTTTTGTTTTGAGTGGAACACCTTACATACAGATATACACAGAGATTAATTTCAGCTTGGAAATATGACACAAAATTAAGTGTATTTCGTACAAGGTATCAGCACTGTTTACCATGTTTCACATGTTCATCATCATAAAACGTTTGGAGTTGTGACAAGAAATGCATGATTGACTCTTTACAAAACCTGAGCAGAATTTGAAGTTTAAAAACTTTGCAAATTGTAAAAGTTTACAAAGCATTGATATTGTCTTCAGTTTTGTTCTGAACAGGCATTGTGAGGGCAGTCCTCTGTAGGTCTCTTTTTGCTTGTTGTTGCACAATTATGGCTAAAGAGGCTTTTCCATCATCTGTAGTCCAAGTTTGCCTACCATTAATAGACTATTTAAATAAAAAGAGAAATCCACCATTAATACACTGTTTAAATAATAAATTAACGTCAGTAAATTTTGCTAGTAAATCCTTACACAATAAATATATTCTTGGCAACGCCTTGTGTTTATCCAAAGAAAACCCACCACTTTCTCTAATTTTCTGTTGTTTCCAAACAATAATCCTACAATTAGCAATGGAAAAATAGGAATTGTACCTGGCACCAGCAATTAACCCTGCAGGCATGAATTTTCTAGAGTTATAGTATCTCATTCCCATCAGGACAGTCAGGGTTCCCGATGCAGCTAGGAAAAAAAATGACAACCCAAATTATTAAGTGTTCTAATTATGATATTTAAGAGAGACTATGTGCAATCAAATAAAATCATGGTGTCAGGAAAGGGTTGAGACTATAAGAAACCCCTTTTATGTGGGTATGGTTCACACTGAAATTTGCTACTTTCTGCCCTCATACATTATTTTCAGAGCCATGAATCTGGAATTTTTACTGTCTCTTAGTTACGCAATTACAGGTAGTCCTCAACTTACAACCACAATTGAGCCCCAAAATTTCTGTTGTTAAGTGAAACATTGAGTTTTGCCCCATTTTACGACCTTGCTTGGCACAGTTGTTAAGTGAATCATTACAGTTAAGTTAGTAACCCAGTTATTAAGTGAATCTGGCTTCTCCATTGACTTTGCTTGTCAGGAGGTTGCAAAGGGTGATTATATAACCTTGGGACACAGCAACAGTCATAACTGAACCAGTTGCCAAACATCTGAATTTTGATCACATGTTCATGGGGATGCTTCAAAGGTTGTAACTATGAAAAATGATCATAACTTTGTAACAGCACATACAAAGTGTCATCGTAACTTTGAACTGTCACTAAATGAACTGTTATAAGTTGAGGACTCCCTGTACTAGTCTTCAGTGTGCTGCT
The DNA here is from genome assembly GCA_030761175.1 of Masticophis lateralis. Taxonomy (NCBI): domain Eukaryota; kingdom Metazoa; phylum Chordata; class Lepidosauria; order Squamata; family Colubridae; genus Masticophis; species Masticophis lateralis. The sequence goes on from JAUDYJ010000003.1 coordinate 69,611,757, forward strand.
TTGATAGAAGTGATTTGAACCTCAAATTACACAAGTGGAAAAAGAATACCAAGATCCACAAAACAATTGGTGTGAATACGATATAAGGGTTTGGTTGCAAATATGCATAAATGTAGAAATAGTGCATGCTTTATAAAGTGAGAACTTAAAATGCATATAAACTACAAGGTGAACAAAAAAAGATGACACATCAAAGGTGAAAACTTGAACACATCGTTAGATAGCTAAATACTTCATGGTTCTATGTTTTTGCCATTAATTTAAATCTTGGATTGCAAGTAAACTGAATCTCAGGACAGGCTAAAGGCAAAAGGAATACATGTATTGAAGGTAATCTCAAAGTGTAGGTGCATACACCAACATACATTGATGTAAACATGTCTCTGTGTAGAATAGCGATGCAAAAAAAAAAAAAAACAACTTACCCAGAGAAAGCCAAATATTCTTTGGATCCGTTGATTGCTGATAAGCGCCCAATCCTGCTAACCCACCACACAGGAGACCAGCAGTTAAGGAAGGGACACTGCCTAGTTTAAGCAGACAACAAAACTTGGTTATAACATTAAATATGTTAACCCAATGAACTGCTGTGTTTCTTCTAGCTTTACTCTAGTGCTGGGATGGGCAACTATGGCCCTTTTATGACTTGTAGACTTCAACTCCCAGAATTCCTGAGCCAGCCATGTTAGCTCAGGAATTCTGGGAATTAAAGTCCACAAGTCATAAAAGGACCATAGTTGCCCATCTCTGCTCTAGTGGGAGAGGTCATAAAAGCTTACTGCAGAGTGCCTCTGAGTTTTGTCCATCACAAATTATAGCAAGCCTTATGATAAACTCTGGTAGGAGGGAATTCCCTTATCAAAGCTACAAGTTAGTCATCCCTTTGGAGAAAAGAGAACTTAGGGGAGGGACACATCAGGAATAAGGGAAATGCTACACAGGGCTTACAAAACATCATGTACAAAACTTGCAAGGAGAAATCTGCAACAAGTGTAATTCTCTTTATGATGGCAAGCTTTGAATAGAAGTCTTGTTTATCTGCATTCATGCCCAAGAATTTTGTCCTGGATCCTAGCATTCTAGCAGCTGGGAATTAAAATATTTTAAATTGAAATTATGGGCTGCATTGTTCTTAGAAGTTGAGAAAGAGCTTGGGTTGTGGTAGAATGGAGTATGCACTGCTTATACTTTTAAAATCCACCCCAAGCTTTGGCAAAATGACAAATCTAGTAATCAGTTTTGTTATCTTAAGCTGTAATGAAGTAAGGCTTTCCAAAATAGACTTAGACTTAGAATAACTTTATTTATCACTCTGAATGTACACTAATCTGCATACATTAAAATGAAATTTCATTGCATAGAGCTCTCAAAGGGTCACCTCTTCCAATATACACTTACATAAACATGACAAATAAAAATTGCATTTTAATTGTGCCAACAAACTGACAGAAGATGAAAGCTGTAGAAAACACAAGGGGGATACTATACCTGCTTTTACATAGCCAGCTACTCCACCGGAGGCAACCAATGCAGCATAACCATAGCCAATCCAATCCACACTCATGCTGTAATATACATATAAATAAATAAATACCACATCCAGATTTTTTTAAATCAGACTTTCTTTTCGGGTGAACTGCTTGTAAATATTTCATAGCACCGACTTAAAAAAAAAAGTTGGAGCAATGTTTACCTATGCTGAAAAAACGGCGTATACTTTCCCTTAGGGAAAAAAAAGATACCAAACCTCGGGACAAAAATAAATTCCCATAAAACTTTAGCAAGCCAGAAGGAAGACACGTGGTTCTTCAAAAGCAGCTGACCCAGGTCCAGATGTGTTGGGACTCAAGAATGCTTTCTACGCTGCTTTTAGTCGTCTGGACAAGCGACATGCCAACGTAGTTCGCATGTCTCGACAACTGATCTTGCAAATTAATCATGGCTTGTGATTCCGGAGCATCGGACACACGTTTTAGCCGAATGGGTTGTACAAACCCCATCTCTGATACCGGTTTATGCTTCATCGCGACATTTTAACTCGAATTTCAGACCTGGGCCGGCGAGGTCATGGGGGGGGGAGGGGGCAAGCATCAAAGGCGCAAACACGGGGTTTGCGCAATCACCCATCAGGCCAGGGAAAGGCAGAAAGTCCACAGATAACAGTGGGAGGCGTGTTCCAAGCTAGAGAAGAAGAAAATCCCTACCACTTTTCTATGCCTGACCAATTTTGCCAGGTGCATGTTTCCTGTGCCTGACCATTTTTGCCAGATCCATGCACTTGCCAGATGCGCGTTTAAAGTGCGCACATCGGAAAGTCCCCGGGCTACCTGTGCAACTAAAAAAAAAAAACCCACTTTCGATTTCGCTCCTGAAATTCTCCCCCGATTCGCCTTAAAAACAAATCTGGATCGATGTCGCCACCCTCAAACCAAGCTCGTTTATTTCCCGTCTCCCTCCCGCTAAAAAGCCAACTTGAAGAGGGGGGGGGGTGGCTGGGAGGGAAGCAAGAGAGACGCGAGGGGAGTCCGGACTAACCTTCCGCAAAGGTCGTGCAGGAATGAAAGCGGGGCGAAAGAACCGACGTCCCAATGCCCGCCCACAGGTTCCTCTCGCGGTAGGTCGCGTCGAGGCGGGCTCAGAGCAGGGCGAGCAGCAACGCCCCCGACGTTTCCCAACCCCTTGAGTCAAAAGGCAAACGGAGCTGGGATCGGCGCTCCCTCAAGCTTTATGGTCGGGAATGCAACGGGATCTGATCTTTACCGCCCTGAGTTCCCCCGGTTCAGCCTTGTTTGTTTGGAAAAGCTTACATAATTGCATTACCAAATACATCTGAACGCTAATCTGCCGAAAAGGTTTGCATCATGATAATCGGCATAGGCCATAGGTGTGTGATACGAATTGAGGCACCGTTAGGTGGCGGCACTTAACCGACCGTGGCTGATCGGAAAGACTTCGGTAGACTCGCCCTTGAGCAGTGAATGGGCAGACCGCTGGGGGATTGTTTTTCTTGTATGCTGTGGATTAGGTTGGGGAGTATGGAAAATATCCCCAAGGAAGGCAGCGCGAAATCACTTCGGGGTTGTCGCTAAGAGAACGATATGGTTATATCTCAACCGCTCAAATTAAAACCCTTTGGTGTCTCAATTCTTGAAGAAGTTTCTTGGATGAGAAGCCAAACATCGTCAATGAAAAATGAAGTCCAACTGCCCTTTGGAAAAAAACATCTTTGGGACAACCATGACCATTAGACCCTCCACAGACAAAATCTATGGAGACAAAAATCCTTTGTGCCTTTGAGTCACTCTTGGCGTGCTCCTAGTAACAATTGGGTTGAGACAGAGTGACTGGCCTAAAGTCATCTACCCTGTTTCCCTGAAAATAAGACATCCCCTGATAATAAGCCGAATTGGACTTTTGAGTGCAATAAGCCTCCCCTCAAAAATAAACCCTCCCTGAAAATATTTAAACACAGAGCTGGAAATCAGGTAAGACGGCAAGAGGAGCCCCATCTTGCTCCACGTGCCCCAAAATAATAAGACCTCCCTGAAAATAAGGGCAAGCACTTATTTCGGGGGTCAAAAAAATATAAGACAGTCTTATTTTCGGGGAAACACAGTAGCTGGCTTCCATTCTTAAGGCACGGCTAGAACTGTGGCCAGTGAGCATGCATGTGCAAGAAACCGGAAAAACAGCATGTGCGCACCAGGAAGATGATATTCTGGTTTCTGGCATATGCATGTGCACTGACCAGGTGGTCTTCATGTCTGCATGCGCGCCAGAAAATAGAAGACCAGGTTGCCGGTATGCAGGTACATGCCAAAAATCAGAAGATCATCTTCCCGCCAGCTGCTCTTCCAGTTTCTGGCATGTGCGCATGTATGCATGCTCCCATTTTGGTACTCGGTGCTGAAAAGGTTTGCCAGCTGCCAGACACTGGAACCCAGTAGAGCAACAGGCAATGGCTCTCATGCGCAGAGAGATGGTTCTTTGTGCCACTTCTGGCACACGTGTCATAGATTGACCATCATAGAGCTTGTTTATGTTATGTCGTATGATGCCCATTACAGTCTATTATTTCCCTTGCATTTGTTGTTTCAAAAACTAATTGTAGCTGAAAATCAAATTGTATCTTGAGCACTCCACGCTGGTATCCCTCAATCTTGGCAACTTTAAGATAGGTGGACTTCAACTATCAGAATTCCTCATCCATCTTGTTGATTCGATGAACAAAGACACATAGGCAGGAACAATGGTTCATGGGAAGGCCCCTTGGTGGAAGGGCGCCTTGGTGGGAAGGCAACCTGGTGAAAGGTACCTTGGTGAAGGCACACTGACTCCATGCAAAAGGCTCCCTGTCATTTTGTCATTTTACAAAACGTTTACTCAGTCTTATTGGCTAAAGAAAGCTCATGATTTTACATGGACCCCTCGTGTTTTCCTCTTGTCCTTCCTGGAACAGACAATGCTTACATGAGGATCCGGCATATTTGAGATAAGGTTTAGGGTTTCTGCCAGATATCCTATCTTACTGTCCTGATGAAAGATAAGGATTTTATGGATAAACTGTTTTATTCAGTGGGGCTTGCTGACCTCTGATCTTGAGATAACAGTATCTCCACACATCTTAAAGTTGCCAAGGTTGAAAAATATTGCTCTAGGGCTAGGCATTACCATCCTGTTCTTGGTCAGAATTTCTTCAGTTACTTAAGCTAAGATCAGGGGCAACTGCAGAGGATTGGGAGCAGTCCACATCCATGGAATTGATGCCCTTCCCCATCTGAATGGCGCTGCATGCATGTGGGATTTTAAGTTCAGCCAGAAGTTGGGCAGCTGGTATAAAAGTACTGGATAAAGGGGAATCAAACAATGCACCTGAAAAAGAATCAGGACTTAATTCATATTATCTCCCCTGCAATAATAAAGAAAGTGAAGCAGAAAAGTGATCAAATAGCATGAGTGGTTTGGATCACAGCTAGATAGCTTTCTTAACCCAGGAGAAAGGAGATCATAAGTTGTTCCTTCTCAGGAATGAGCATCCTTTCGCTGTCCAGATGTTGCTGAATTTCAACTCTCAAAAGTGACAACCGGCCTTGGCCAAGAAGCAAGAAGTAAAGTGGGCTAAAGTCAAACCTCTAGAAAGGGATCTATTTATGGTATCTATGTATGGTAAATACATACATATTTATGGATCTATGTATGGTAAATGCCAGATGTTTTCACAAAAGGTGAAACTACAGATTTCTGCAGTCATTTCCTTTTTCTAAAAAAACCCTCATTACCGAGCAAATAGTCGACGTTACATGACAGGAAAGTAAGCCTTTTGCACTGTACTACAAATAGGCACCTCATATCCAATCTGTGGCATCTTTACAATGGTTATTCTGTTGCTACTATTCAGACTGATGCTGAAGGCTTATGCCTATTCTCTCAATCACAGAAGGTGATGGAATATCTCAGGTTTTGCAGAATGACTAATGGGGACACATAGGGCAGGGGTGACAGTCCCACTTGTATCTTGAGGGTTTAGTATTGTGCAATAGCAGTAGGGGAGAAAAAAAACTGCAGAAATGTGTCGTTCTTGGCATTTATCCAACATACCAAATGCTAATGCTTCTACTAGTGTACTTTGTTCATCCTCTTTTCATAGTTGTCATCAGTCAATGCTGTTACCTATACAGCACACAGAGGAATACGATGAGCCTTACAGGTTCCGTACATTTCAGACCAAAAGGCAGATCTTAGAGATATTGTGAAATTTATCTTCTGAGACCGCGAGACTTAAAATAGTAAGGCGACTCAAAAAAAAAAAAATGTTCCATGCTGCTTCAAGAGGATTAGATGAATAAGATGATGTGTAAACTCCTCCAGGGTAAGTAGTTTCTGATACTAGGACCTGCCAGTGCGTCATGTAAAATTCTTTGCTTAAATAATTTGTTGGACTTTTTCAAACCTCATAGATAATGAGGCATTAATAGAAAATCAAAGTGAAACCAGTTAAGTTCTATTCTTCTGGGCCAATTAGACTAGAAACCACCTGAGATATTAAGCCCCTGATTAATGTATTTCATTCAAGCCAATATAATTGGTAAAAACATAATCGTGAGCATAACTGCCTAACTTACTCTTCCATTGGGGATGTATACTGGTCCTGGCAAGATAGCCTAGAGCAGGGGTGTCAAACTCAATTTCATTGAGGGCCGCATCAGGATTGTGTTTGACCTTGGGTGACCGGGGTGGGCATTGCCAGGTCAACGTCACTCATGTCGGGGGGCGCCTATGATGGCCCAAGCAATCTGCCAGAAGAAACTAGCTTCCAAGCTCCGTTTACAGCTGCGACGGCATCCTGCAACCCTCTGCCAGTGAAAACGGTGCTCAGGAGGCCTATCTATCTATTTTCTTAATTTAAATAGCCATAACCAATCAAACAGAAAACACAAAATATGTAACATCAAACAAAAGTAAAAACATGTAACAACTGGGTGTGATCTAATCCAATGATATCAAGCCTATTTATACGAGTAAAACTGACATGCTACATTTTGGGTAATGCATCAGCATTTACCAACATTTGACAACTATTCTGAAAAGCACTCCTGTTGTTCTTGCAATTTTTGGAGGGTGCTGTTGTGGCCCGCCAGCGGCCTGCGTGGATTGTTGCTGATCCCGACGATGAGGAGGCTGGTGTGGTGCTGCGCCAGCAGCCTGTGTAGCCGGCGCTTGAGTCAGACAGTGAGGAGGCTGAAGAAGATGTGCCAAAGGTAGGGATTCAGTCAGGGCCTTCAGAACCTCCAGAGGCTCCTTTAAGTGAAGAGGATGAAGAGGAGGAGCCTCTTCTCAATGCACGGGCACGCAGAGTTGCCAAAAGGCAGGAGTGGTTCCTCAGGAGGAGGTCTCCTTGAGAGTAAGATTTGGGGCTAATTGGCCACGCCCTTAGCCTATTTAAGAAAGAACACAGCTTGTAACAAGCTGCAGGAAACAACTTTAGTTTGCTAATTATTGCGTTGGGATTTCTTTCCAACCTTGCTTCTGTGCTTTCTGCCAACTCCAGTAAGACTCTGACTATCTTATCTGTGGAATTCTTGCAGGTTGTTAAGAATGCTTATTAATAGCCGGCATTTGCTAAAACTGCGTTATTTGAGTAAACTAAGTTTTGTTCAGAGTTTGTGTGTGCTGTGTTCTTTGGGATCCGTAGCTGGGGCAGAACAGGTGCAGAGGGTGTGATCTTGCCTGACCTCCAGACTCTTCAGAAGTCCTGCAGGAGGGTCAAGCGCTCATCACGTAATATCTGGGGTCTCTGAAAATCCTGTGAGAACGGGACATGTTTTAGTGCAGCTTTTGGAGGCTGCGGAGGCCCTGAAGAACATTTTCTGGAGCTGATTCAAGAACAGAGGCCTCATGCGACCCAGAGCTGCCTTGGGTATGGCCTGTCAACAGAAAGAGAACACTGCTTGAAGATAACCAGTGTGCAGCAATTCCTACAAAGTGCTGGGCTGTGGGTCAATCCCACAATTCCTCAAAGCTAATAATCAGCCAGGTTCTCCACATTTCAGACCGGAAGGCAGATCTGGTCTCTCTTAGGGATATTATGATGGGGAGAGATGGAGAACTCTCTGTGTGTGTGTGTTTAATGCCAGCAGTGTCAAATGAAGCATTTTCCAAATTTTTGACGTTGAGTCCAAAAGGTTTGCCATCGCTATTCTAATCCATTACCCATATAACCAAGAGATGGCCTCTAACACCAAGCTCAATCACAAGCCAGCTAACCCATCATCCATTTGATCAGGAGATGGGCTCTGAAACCAGGCTCAAGCACAAAATCAGGTTTTCTAGGCCTACAAAAGGCCAACAGTGAAAGGGCTAAAATAATCTCAGGGAAATTTCATTCCAAAAGGTGGGTGCCTGGCAAAAAAAGATCTCCTTCTGGACCCTGCCAGCCATCACTCCCTAGCTGGCAGTACCTGCGGCATGCCACTCCTGCCGGGTAGAAACAATTGGGAAGAGACAGTCCCATATCTCTTAGTATGGGTAGAAGTAACTTGGTCCAAACTTGTCTGAAAGATCATTCCCATAAATTTATAACTTGATATTGTCAGCCTTACTAGGTAAGCCAGACAGGAAACACAAGCAGATGCTGTAAGGTAATTCTGCTTTACTGTAAAGTTACGTTAACAGAATCTTGCAAGTCGTAAAGTACAATTCTCCTGCCATCTCCTTTACAGCCCATGAAACTAGGGAGAGTTCATTCTGAGCCTTTTGTTCCAATTACTATCCAGTCTGAGGTCTGTTATCTGACTGTTCCCTGACTGTTCCTGACTTGCCCCATCTCCCAAGGTCTTCCCGACATACCATTTATGTTTCAAAGATAATAAAAACAATCACTTTGTCAGATGCTATAATTGCTACTGACCAATAGGAGGCACTGTGTTACCAGTTTTATCCTTCTTGGGATTTGTCAGACATGGTAAGTAAACTACAGGTAGTCCTTGACTTACGGCCGTAATAGGAACCAGAGAATTCTTCACTAAATGGTGAAATTGTTGAATGAGGCATCACATGGCCACACCTGGCTTCATTGTGCAAATGTTTTTGCCATGGTCACTAAGTGAATCGCTGTGGTTGTTAAGTAAGATATTACCTAACTGTGATGTGCGACCTTCCCCGCCAGCTTTCCTATTGATTGATTATCGAAAACTGGCTGGAAAGATAATAAACTGCAACCATGTGATTGTGAAATGCTGCAACTATTGTAAATGTGGAACGATTGCCAAGCATCCAAATCACAATCACATAACTGTGGGGACACTGTGATATATGTGCCAATACTGGTCCTTCAACTGTAAAAAGGAAGGAGTGGCAAGCTACTTCTGAAATCTTGCCAGGAAAATTGCAGGAATTAATCCAGCAGTCGTTAGGAGTCAACACGGACTTGAAGTGTTACACAATCCTCATGTGCAATCTGCACTGGATCAATGGCCATTACTGACGAAGTGGGAAACCCAATTGTCAACTGATCATAGCTAGCCAAATGGACTTCCATGATATCAAAGCTGTGTACCAAACAACATGAGAAGCTGGTCTCTCAAAAGCTTTTAATAGAGCTGACAGGCAGAAGATGAGCAGGACATATCCTTATTGTCCTGAAATGTTGCAGGATGGCATTCCTGCACAACTTTTCTATTTCTATCCACCTATGATATATTTGTAGTTCAGGAAACATGGGCCCAGCAGAGGTTAATAATGAATGGTTTCAGTGTTTTATTTTCTTGAAGCTCTTCCCTTCACTTTATGCCACAATTGCAGATGAGTTCGATGTTAATGTAGGACGAGATTACAACACATTATATATCTTGTATCATTTCTACCTACTCCCTTCCCCCAAAGGACAAGTGCTTTCCTTTGTACATTATTCCAAATATCACAAGTCTACCTTTGCAGATCTTTATCACAGATGGCTTACTTGGCTCAATTTAAACAACTCCTTATCAAATGATCATCCAGCAGAAGGGCTGGTTATAAAATCAGTCATTGAATAAATAACCATGCCAGGAAGCTTCCTTCAGTTTATAATTCTATTTCAGGTTTTCACATCCTTTGATGGTGATCATCTGCCATTAACAGGCTACTTTATGTGTTTGTCTGGTTTTGTGTGGATGAAAGACTGTCTTGAGTTTGACACCCCTGTGTTGGACCTTTTGATTGGCAACAAGTAAATTAGATTGATGGCAAGTTAAATCCCGTCCACTCCCACTTCAGAATAAGCAACCGTTTTACTGTTACACAGTTAGGAATGGGCTTGTGATAATGCTAGGATCAAATCGCACTGGGTCATACAGCAATGATGAGTATCAATCAAGCATGGAAAAGCAAGGACATCAACCTGGCAACTAAATGCAGAGTAGTCCACACTGTTGTGATTCCCATAGTTACCTATGATTGTGAAAGCTGGGCCCAGTACAGTAGGCAGGAGAGGCAAATGGACTCATTTGAGCTATGCAAAAGGTTCCTGCACGTTCCTTAGACAGTAAAGATGACAAAAACTCACCTCCACCGCTTCAAGCATATAAAACAAGATATATCACCAGAAGGCATGATCACAAAATCCTCTCTTACTCATTTCAGCCATGTCAAGTATTCAGACTCAATAGGAGAGGCAGTTACACTTGGAATGGTTGGCGGTAAAAGGAAACGAGGCCACCAAACCAGGAGTGAAATGCTCCTGGTTCGGACCGGATCGCCTGATCCAGTAGCGATGGCGGTGGGTGGTTCGGAGAACCGGTAGCAAAAATTCCTGCCCCACCCCCCATGCCCAGCTGAGCCGTGCGATCATCAGGGGTTGTTGTTTTTTTACTTTTAAAAGCATTTTTTTTACTTTTAAAAGCATTTTCGGCTGAAGAGGTTGTAGGAAAAAAAATGCCTTTAAAAGTCTCTGGCGATCCCAGACCCCTGATCCCTGATCGTCAGAGGCTTCTAAAGGCATTTTTTTCTGCAACTTCTTAAGGTTGTAGAAAAAATGCTTTTAAAAGTAAAAAAAAAAAAATTGGCCACGCCCACCCAGTCACATTACCCCCACCACCACCAAGCCACACCCACAGAACTGGTAGTAACAAATTTTATATTTCACTACTGCACCAAACAACATAGTAGCTAGACACCATCAAAACAAACACTAGACAGCATAAAACAACCGAAAGAAGCCATACGAGATTGGAATATGTGGAGGGAGTTGGTCCATAGAATTACCGAGAACCTGAATGAAGAGCAACCTCATCAATACTAAGATGCTTTTGACCAATTCTTGGACTTTTATCTTTCTGAACTAACCAACTGCTGTATTTTGAAAGCATCTGGGTTAACTTCACTGCTGTGGAGACTTGAATTAAAAACCAGGTTGAATTACTGAAATCATATACTTAATACAGCTTCATACACATTTCATACCATATTTTATATAAAATCTCATTTTATAAATGGGCTTTTGATTGTGCCTGCAATGACTAACTGCTTCTAAACTGCAGAAGCAGAGACATGTATGTGCATTGTTGTACATCTTAACTCTTGATAAGCATTTTACAGCTTGCTACCAGGGGTCTCCAACCTTGGCAACTTTAAGCCTGGAGAACTTCAACTCCCAGAATTCCCTAGCCACCTGAAGTTGAAGTCCTCCAGGCTTAATGTTGCCAAGGTTGGAGACCCCTGTGCTAGACCATTAAGAGCCTTGCATATATATTTTTTTTAAATGCAAAAAGGGGCCATAAGGAGCCTTGCCACTTGCATATCTAAATGTCATTCCTCTGTTCTTTCTATATAAAGAATCTCTCCAAATATCATTACTTTGTATCCTCATCAGCTACTGGTATTTCTACTGGTATTTCTCTACCCTTAAACTCAGTTTGATAAATTTTCTATAGAAGATTAGCAACGCTGATGCTCTTGATGCTTCTGGATACAAGAAACCAGTAACTCATGGTAATCTGGTAGTTTTAGATTAATAAAATACTTATTTAAACCTCATCTAAGCTGTACTTGTTAGCTTTCTGGTGAGTTATTTTGCATGAATCTGCCTTGGATATTTGCATTTTCTGATGACAGTCTGATGAAAATGACATTGAATTGACATTGTACAAAGAATATAGACACAACAGCTATAAGACAGTTGTCCCTATAACAACCATCTATTATTTATATATTCTCTTGAGTTTATATATGGCATCATTATTTATTCCTTATTTTTGTCATTACTTTTTCATTGAAAACATATGTATAAGTTTTGATGGCTGATCAGATTGCAAAACTTTGAATTTATTTTATTATCTACATAAACTGCCAAGAGTCATTTTATTGCAGAGAGGTAACGACTGGATTAACATTCTCTCTTTGTCCTGAATTCAGTTCATTGTATACTTATAAGAAACAGAGAAGGAAAAATAGAGTTTCTCCATTTCCTTCATGCCATTCATTATTTTTACCACAATGTATAAACAATCCCCATCCCATTTTAAGTCAACTTTATTCCTCAAACACTTCAGGTTCTCTCACAGAGCGAAAATGTTCCATTATTGTGGGTTTTTTTAATTGATCCTTTACGATCCTTTTTTTGATGTTGTGGTATTTCTATTTAGATTAGGACAATCAGAAATATCTAGTACTTGCTTCAGAATGACATTATTTAATTACTTCTAACTTCTGGCTAAGAGAGAGAGAGAGAGAGAGAGAGAGAGAGAGAGAGAGAGAGAGGGAGGGAGGGAGGGAGAGAGAGAGAGAGAGAGAGAGAGAGATGTTAGCCAGATGTTAAAAGTAATTAAATAATTCCTTTCAAAAAATAATTTATTTTCCTTCTTATTCTGCTTCCAGAGTCACCTCCATAATAATAGTATATTGTTGCTATGATGTTTATGGGCAGTGATGGAATCGCCTAGTACTATGATGATGCATGCCAGATGTGGCACGCAGAGCCTTCTCTGTGGGCATGCGCGCCATTGCCCCAGCCCAGCTCCAATTGCATTTCTCCATCGCATTTCACTCAATCAATTCCAACTTATCATGAAAGAAAAAGATCTCACAAAGTTGGAATTGATTGAGTGAACTTTTTCACTCGTGCACTTCACAATGGGGGAGACGGGGTCCCCTCCTCATCCTAAAGCCCATGACGACGTGGAGCCACAGTGCAACCCATACGGATCTTTTACCCCTCTGCTGCGGCTCCCTGTCGCCCTGTTGTGGCAGAGGGATGAAAGAGCCGCCATCCTGTTGCAGCAGTTGTGATGGGCGGAGACTTAGTGTGGGAGTGAAGCACCCCTGCACTTGCCTTTGCGCGGCAACAGCATTCTGCCTTTGTTGTGGTACATTTGCTGTTGCTGCTAGCAAAGAGGGCTGGGAGAGAAAAGCGGGGGCAAATCTTGCAGGGTGGGGCCATCCCCCAAGCCTAGCCTTCCTCCTCCTTCATTGGCTGAGCCAAGAGAAAGAAGGGGACGGTGTGGGGAAATATTTCCTTCCCCCAGCCAGGCATCAAGCACAAAAGCCCGGGCTGGCCCAACAGAAGCAAACCTATTGGTGAGTCGGACAGTGGAGTGGCCCAGCTCTCGCAGCGGGACACTCTTTGGTACCTCCAGACATGAGCCTTTGAAATGCGCCGCACCTTTGAGGAAGCCAGGTAGCGAATGCTGGGACCGTGGGGGGGGGGGCAGCAGAGGCATCAGGTCTGCTCCCCCCTCCTCAGCAAGCTGGGCCTGGAGGAGTGTGGAGAATTGTGGGCTGAACACCAGAGGATCAGAAGGCACGCTCCCATGTCCCCCAACACACATTTCCAGTGCATGCTCCTCTGTCCCAAAGTGGAATGGAGTGGGGGGTAGGGGGAAGGGAGCAGGGAGCAGGGGGAATTCCTTACAGAACCTCAGTATTCAGGTTAAATTGCCATATTGGCATTTTGTGATAAATAAATGGGTTTTGGGTTGCAGTTTGGGCACTTGGTCCCCAAAAAGTTTGCCATCACTGGCCTAGTATACCAAATAATTTACACAGTAGTTTCTTCAATACAGATTTGACCTAATATATAAACATACTTGTACAAATAAAAATCGTTCAAAAGTTCCTTCAGGGAGACTAATATGCAAATTTCTAATTCCACGGGGGATCCAACTATTTAGTTAGGGTTTGGGGGTATGTCCTTTTGAGTTAGCATTGATTCTTGACAATTTACTGCTGGTTTTTTGGCAAGATTTTGGAAGCGGTTTACCATTGCCCACTTCCCAGAATCAAGAATCACTAGCTAGTCCAAGGTCATTCAGGTAGCTTTGTGCCCAAGACAGGACTAGAAGTCACAGTCTCCTGGCTTCTAGTCTAATGTTTTAACCACCACACCAAACAGGCTTTCTTCCATTAATTGACATATTCATAATCAATTTACTCTTCAAAAGAAATATATGCTAGATTGGGAAATTGTAATGTGTTTAGGTATTTTAGAAAATCATGCTTTTCACAGCAATTCACAGCATTAAAATCTTGGTTCTTACCCCTGTAGTCCTGGGTACTGCAGGCACCATAGAGCTTTAGCTAAATGGAATTAGGCTCCCCTTCAAATCTTACATTTTTGATGCCTTCTCTATTTACATATTTTTATTCAAACCTAACTTCCAGAAAACTTTTCCTTCTAAAATTCTCCTTAATTATATATGCCTGTGCATCTGGCCTGTTCATTTCCTTTATTTACTTTTTAAATCCTTTTTTTCCCCTAAATCCTCAATTTTTATAAGGAAAGCTTATAATACATTAAAATCAAAGGAAAAATGTTTTGAATAATATGGGGGCCTGGAACACTTTAAGTTCAGGCTTCTGTTTGTACATGTGTGGGTATGCAGATGGATGGATAGATGGACAGACTTATAGGTAAATATAAAGTATTGTGCGTATATTGTGTGGGCATGGATATAAATAAATAAAATCAGCATAAAGCTACACTGAAAAGCCTCAGACAATAAAATCATATTTGCCTGATGCTGAAAGGACTATTATCATGCACCTTCTAGAGTAATTTCCCTAAGATTTATGTTTTGGTATTAGTTTCTCCATTTGCTTATGCTAGAAAGAAGTGTCATGTATTATAACGGAACACAATTCCAAGTGAGGTTATATAGGTATTATCATTTTGGAAAACTTAATGTGAATAGAGCTTGATTAGTCAGAAGTAATTTTACTTTCCTAAGGGAGGGGGAAGAGAGAGGAAGGGATTGAAGGAAGGAGGGAGAGAAAGGGAGGGAGGGAGGGAGAGGGAGAGAGAGAGGAAAATGACTCAGGGAAAGTCAGTATGCATTTAAACTGAATAAAACAAATGAATGACATTTTTTCAACATGATACACAGGATGACATTTTGACATGTATTGTAAATGTACTTTTGCAACCAGGAAAAACTGGTCAGATTTTAGTATATAGAACTGAGTGTTCTGCATTCAGAACTGTGTGTTCTGAAATGTGAGCAGGAAAAGATTTTATCGAAACTCACTTGTATTTATTTACCCTTCAGTTATATCCCACACCTCTTCACTCTTACTGTGTATAATGTGCCTTTTGTCATTTGTTGTTTTGTTTCTTAATGTAAAGGACTTCGCACTGCAACCCCAGAGCCACAGTGTGCCAAGAAGTCCCTTTAACATGTCTTTTAAAATGTTTTAATACTGAGAATGTCTGCAATATATTATCTCTAGTTGATTTAATGGTGCTGCAATTAGTATGTGAACTAGCTGAGCTCCTGGCTCACCAGAGAAGCACCTGGGAGTGTGGCCAGTCAGAAAGACCACTGAGTAACTGGCCCAAGGAACAACAAAGGGGTCAGTTGGTAGATAGACTTACTTCAACCTGGACTGTGGCTGTATGCCCCATGCAGAAAGCAGAGCTGGGAGGGGTGCGTGTCCTCTGGTGTGGTAGAGGTGGATCTCCCTCTCACTGGTGAGAGACATGGAGGAGGCCTAAGGGTGCTTGCTGGTAAATGTAGGGAGTAGGTGGTTGTATAAGTGGACACTGTTTTCCTGAGAGTCAGGAAAAGAGGAGTAGCGAGTTGCGTGCCCTCCCACCTGTCAGTGAGGGAGTTTGTCAAGAGGGACACACTTGGGTGAAGGAGCAATTAGTGATTAGGGGTCCCATTTGAGCTGAGAACGAGGCTGAAGCACACATTTTCCAAGTTGACTATGAGTATCTGGGTTGCACGTGTGGGATGGAGAACCTCTCAAGTAAGGCAGGGCTAGTGGGTAATGAAATCTCTGGGAGATCCAGGGCGGGGTCATTATATCCAAATGGTGATGGACAGGGGACATTTTGATGAGAGCCAGAGAGCAGGCACACATGGGGGAAGACACCCCTGGTGCTTAGTATCAGAGACCATATTCTGGCCCTCTGTGCTCATGCTCAGGCCCTGATCACCAGACTGATAGGCCCAAGGTTTTCGATTAATGCTGCTTCATTCCAAGTTGGTCAATAACAAAATTTCTCATTAGTGATTTCATAACTGAGGAGCAGGCTGACTTGGTATATATTACCAAGACTTGGCTGCTCGTGGGTGGGTGGAGGGTTATTGCCCTCTCAGTAATATTGGCACCAGCCAAGTCCCCAGGGCAGGATAGAGGAGGAGTGATTCATCTGGGAAACTCCAGATTCATCTGGGAAACTCAGGGACCCTGCTCCACAAGTTGCCAGTGGTGAGACCCTGTTCTTGAGGTTAGGGTCAAGGGAGCAGTTGGGAGCCCCCCTGTTGTGTAACAACTTCCCTGCTTGAGCTGCTGGAGCCATCTCAGGGCTATGAAGTTCCCTAGACTTATGCTTCTGGGGGACTTCAACTTCCATCCCTGGGTAAACCTCCAAAGTGGCCCAGGAGATCATGGCCTCCATGATGGCCATGGACCTTTTCCTGATCATTCTTGGATTGACTCAGGACAGTGGCCTAATTTTGGACTTAGTATTCTTGTTGGAGCAGAGCAATGTGAGCAGAGAGGAGCTTCGTTTAGCCCCCACTCCCCCATCACACAGTCAGATCACACCTGGTGGCTTTGAGATTCCCTTGTGCTTCCCCCCTCCTCTGAGGAAAGGCCAGACCCATTTGATTGGTCCAACCCTGGCAACTGATAGACCCAATTGGGTTTCAAAGGGACCTTGGAGAAAATATCTGCTGATCTGTTACATGCTCCTGGAGTGCCCCTGGAGGCTGCTTAGAAAAAAATTTCTACTCTTATAAGGAGGCTGATTATTTAAGTTAATTTACCTTAAAGCAGCATCCACATCTTTTTGCTTGGATAGAAAAAGCTGCGCTAGTTTAATAAATAACAAAGGAAGTTGTAGTTGTGTGAGATCCAAAGCATTTCTCCTAGTTCATTGTTGAAGCATGCACAGCAGGGGTGAAATCCAGCAGGTTCTGACAGGTTCTGGAGAACCAGTAGTAGAAATTTTGAGTAGTTCAGAGAACTGGTAGCAGAAATTTTGAGTAGTTTGGAGAACCGGCAAATGCCACCTCTGGCGGGCCCCAGAGTGGAGTGGGAATGGAGATTTTGCAATATCCTTCCCCCAGGAGTGGGGAGGGAATGGGGATTTTGCAGTATCCTTCCCAAGCCACAACTACCAAGCCACACCTGCCATGCCATGCCACGCCCACCAAGTCATGCCCACAGAATAGGTAGTGAAAAAAATCTGAATGCCACCACTGATGCACAGCCATAAACATTATGATTATCTGTAACCTCATTGCTCATATGATAAGGATCTGTGGTAAGCAATCTGTCACAAAGGCAATGTCTATACAGTGTTTGATGAATACCATTTTATTAAATTAGCCAACTGAATTTAAAAAAATAAAAAAGAATCACAGTCAATAACCTTCAATCAGTGAATGTCGGCAAAACCATGTTTTTATGGGAAAAAATAATTCCATTTCAGTTAAAAGTAAAACAACTAAAAGAACAATGGGGACACAGACAATATTTTTAATAGAAATAGTGACACTGAAATTATATGATGATTAAAGGACTGCTGCAAAGATAGATATTTTATTAGTATAATGATTGCCATAAATATCTTCCATGGTATTTCATGGTAGAATTTTAATATTCAAACTAAAATATAAAGATTTTTTTTCTGTGTTGCTCCAGAAAAAGTTGACTTTTGAATGTTTATATTTTTCTTTTTCACTTAAAACTTTTAGTATGTATTGCTATTTCTTCCTTTACATTTTCCATAGTAGACAGGATGGAAATTTAAATTGTGTGCAAAAAGGTTACCTAAAGAACAATGAAAATTACTTTCGGATTAGCAGATGGTATAAAAGACAATGTTAGCACTTTTGCTTTGAAGATAAGTGATAGCTTCCTAAATTTAAAAAAAAATTGGTCTATGTTAAATTATTTCTGAACACCTAGAAGCTCTTCTTTAGATAATTTCTGGGATCATTAAGTGGACAAGCAAAACTTTATAAAAGTAGAAACATACAATCGATATAATATTAATGTATTTTTCCAGTGAATATTTTTTTTCTCTTTAAAATATACACTCTTATTCAGTCTTTTGGATCTTCTGTCCTACCCTGATTCACAGGCTGATTTGTTGCTATTGAAGAGGATAGGTCTTCAGTAGTATAGAAGGCCATTTCTCCAAGCTTAGCAGATAATAGAAAAAGCAGAGTCTAAGAATTTGGCCTATTCAGAAGCAAGTAGCAACAGGTAGAGTATAGGTAGAAGCAAACTTAGGTGGTGCAGATAGCAAGCTGAGCTAGAAGACAAACTCCCATCTCTGAATCTTCCATGACAAAAGTCTTAATCCTTCCATTTAAACCATCATCAGTTAGTAAAATAATCTGAATTCACTCTTTAACTTCGTTATTCATAATTTTTTATTCCCTGCGGGTATTTGCAAACAGTAATTGGAAGAAAAGGAGAATCCTGTTCCGAAATGAGCACCGCATTTTTTTTAAAAAAATGAATAAAATTCAATGAAATACAAAGATGGTGCAGAATCCTTAGGTCCGGTAAAATGCAAAGATTTTTCATGTATTAAAAAACATTATCCATATTGAACATCCAAAAAAAATGCTTCATGTCAAGGCAAAAACAGTTGTTCTAAAAGGATCAGTTTTTATTATTATCTTTCCTCCCCGATAATTTTTTTTTTTAAATTAAAAGTACCAACTTGGTTCAACTGGTATTTCACTTTGATTCAGTATTCTTTCCCGAAGTTTCAGTTCCAGGCATTCTACAGTGGGTGGATATGTTTTGAGTTCAAATTTGTTAGCAAATAAATTTTTGGATTTCAGCAGCCATGGCAAGTCACCAGTTCCATAGATACATATGCTTCTGACATAATGACCTGTCAAGGCATAAAGTATCAATATTATAATGACATTTTGTGGACAGAAGAATTAAGATGCATATTTGCACTAAGGTCTTTGCAGTCTAATCATACTGAAATAAGGAAGTTCTGGCAACTTTAAATAACATTTGAAGAAAACAGAGGGATATAACAAAATATCCTCTTCTCCTTATTCAATATCAGTATCAAAAATTAGCTTTGTGGGCCCTAAATATTCAGCTTTTATTAGGTTGCATGCTTTAATTGTTTGTTTGTTCAATTTATATTGCTGTGCACTTTACCAGTGATTGTGGCTGGCTAACAAGGTTTTGTTGAAACCAAAAACTGACTCAAGAGATTGAAGGAAGAATTCAACACGGAGGTTATACAACTTACAAATTAGCACAACTAAAGGGCTGCTCCTTATCCTTGAGACAGACAGAATTTCAGCAAGAAACAGTGCTCAAATTATACTTGTGATTTATAGTCAAGCAATTAAAAATACAGACAAAAGGAAAAGTTTCCACTCCAAGCCGGTGTGTGTCTAGAATAGGCACGTTTTAGCTACAAAAGACAATGTGGTTTTCCTGTTTTTCACTAACGGAAAGGTTAAATGAGCTATTTAAGCCATGTCTATTGACGGCTTTTAAACTTTATTCAAATACAGACATATTTTAAAGATTATTCTGATTATATACTAGAAAGAGCTTTGACCTTAAAAGCCTTACATGACATGGGTCTAGATTATTTGAGGACTCTTTTATCTACCTATCCTATTAGGTCAAGCCAGAGGGGTAGGCTATGGATCCCATCTGCTGAAGAGTTACATCTGATAGAAGCTAGATAATGTTCCTTTTCTGCTGTGGCTTCTGCTACCAGGAGCATCATCTCCCCGCCCCCCAAACCCCCGCGAGATGAGGTTAGCCTTTCAGAAGGCCCTGAAAACATGGTTCTTCTACCGACTTTGGGGATCTGATGGGCAATCTGTTTAATGGTTGCACTATGTTTATATGGACGCTCTCCCACAATCTTGTTTTTATTTATTTTAAAGTGTTTTAACAGTTGTGGCATTGTTTTAGCTTTTGATTGTAGACCTTCCCAGAGTCATGATCAGTGAGATGGTCAGTCCTATACAGTAAATGCATTTAATAATTAAATAAATAAAAGTTAGTTTTGCTTTATAATTTTAGCAGTGTGTCATTAGAGGCAGCACAGGTTAAAACATCAAATACAAAGGAAAATTAATTAAGATACACCCAACTTTTATACCTCAAGGCTGTTTCCATTCTAATGGCTATGCCCTCATATTAAAATAAGACATCAGCTCATCCTGAGGTGGAAAACAGATCAAAAAATTATTATGCTTCACTTTTCCCCTTTGTTTTCCACCTATTACCATATTTTTTGGACTATAAGATGCACTTTTCCTCCCCCCCCAAAAAGTTGGTGGAAATATCTGTGTGTCTTATAGAGTGAATATTGCGGTGGGGGGTTGGTGTTGTGCCGATCCACTGTTCTAGGTGGCAGGGATTGCCGCCACCTATCACTGCTGCCCATTCATGGTGATTGGCGGCAAATGGCCTGCAGCAGTGGCGAAAAGACCGTGGTGAACAGGCTGTGGCAGCGGCGAATGGGCCACAGAGGCAGAGGCAGATTTTTTTCCCTTTGTTTTCCTCCTCTGTACATCTTATAGTCCAGAGCGTCTTATAGTCTGAAAAAATATGGTACTTCTTTAGTTTCTGTCTTATTCATTTCCTCTTCCTTTTTAATAATTTTCCTGTGGCCTCGTTTTTATTAATTTTTTCTCTCCCCCACTTCTATTTCTTGTCTTTTCGTCTTTCCTAACTGCTTAAAAGTTTTGCAACTTAAACAAGTCAGACAATACATCATAATAATGTTTATTTTGGGACAGGTTTTCTAAATTGCTGTGGTTACAAATTTAAATCTGGCAATGATGCATTATAAAAGTCCACGATATATTTGGAAAACAGGGTGCTGACAGCTAAACACAGAATTGTTTGTAAAAACCTTAATGTGAGGTGGCTTGTACATGAATACAAAGTACCAAGGGGAATGCAAGTGGGTGAGGGTTTTTTTTTTTTTTGGTAAATTAAACCAATTATTATTTATTTTGCTGAATTTACAGAGCCACCCAAGTTGATGAAGCCTTGAGAGTTTACAATTAAAACCCATTTAGATAGCCAAATCAAAACAAAAAATAATGGAAAATAAAAAAAACAAAAACAAGAAGGGATCATGAAAAACTTTCAATAAAAGCAATGGCCCCTCCCAGGATGTGGAAGAAGAGCCAGTTCTTCATGAATGACTTTTAAGGAAGATGGGGTTGGGACAATTTGAACTTCTGGAGAAATATTCTTTCTGAAGGCAGGTGCCAGGCCAGAAAAGAGATGCTTCCTTAGACCTATTAGATGAGGAGTTTAAGACTCATTTAAGACTTATGGACTTTGCTGGCTGAGGAATTCTGGAATTGAAGTCCACAAGTCTTAAAGTTGTCAAGGTTGGAGACCCCGGTATTAGATGATGTTGTATCAAAGACGGGAGTCAGAGCATGCCTATTCTGTCAGAGATTGCAGGGCAAAATGAGTTAATGGGAGAAAGGTGTTCCCCAAGTAACCAGGCCCTATGCCACAAAAATGATAATGATGATGATAAAGCATATCAGTGTCTTAAATTGTACCCTGAAGTTCATAGGTACCAAATGCACCTTGGACAGCAATCACATGTGTATACTGAGGCATGCCTGGAATTGGCCACAAATTGGCCTTCAAGGGCAGCCCCACAAAACCTGCTTTTCAATAGTCCAAACGTGATATGTTTTAGGCATGACGATTGTAAAAAGGGAGTCCAGGTATAAGAAAGGCTGTAACTGAGATATCAAATGAATCTGGGCAAAGGTCTCCTGGCCATAACTATTCTCTGCTCTTTAAGCAGAAGCTAATAACTTAGGAAGACCCCCATAGTATGTATTGGTCTTGTCTGGAGAAGTACCACCCCATGCAGAACTCAAAATGGCAGATCCCTGATGCCAGCCAAAACCCCACAGTCACTTGGTTAAAATTGCTAAACCTGCTGCTCTCCATTTCCCAAACAGTGGGCATTTCTGAGTTCTTTTAATCAATGCATGGTATTGTTTTACTACAATCCCTTTAATCTCCATTGTAAATAAAAGACAAACATTGCCAGAACAAGTGCACAAGATATTACATTGTTAAGGCAGTGTTAAGTTTTCAAATATTAAACCCTCCCGCAAACATTAAAAAGATGTTCATTTTACCATGGCATCCTCCGTGATTCTTTTCTGCATCGCTCCATTTCACAGCTCTCAAGTTACCTTCCCATGTCGCATTCGGCATGGCACCGGGGACACCTGTGATTTGAAGAGAAGAAAGAGAAAGATCTTGCAAGTTCTTATTCTTAAAATGCCAGGTAAATTGTAGGAGGTTCTTGTTTAATGGCCAGGTGATCAGTTGAACTAATGACAAGTGCTGAACAAGTGGTTCTTAGGACCAATCCTTGTACATAATGATGCTTGCAACATCCCATATGATTGTGATCTGCAATCTTCCCTGCTGGCTTCTAACAAGCAAGTCAATGGGGAAGCTGGCAGGAAGTCAAACGTCGCAGTCATGTGAAGTCCACATTCAATGACCTGTGCAGTCCTTGCTTAACAATGGCCACTGGGACTGCTGGAACTGCCATCACTACACGGAGTGGTCATGTGTTTTCATTTACTTATGACTGTGTCACTTAATGCTGAGTTTTCTGGTCCCAATAGTGTAATTAAGCAAGAGCTATCTGTATTGTTGTTGTTGTTTTATCTTCTTGTCATAATCTGGAATGCAAACCTGGAGAAGCAGTAACCCTATGTCAGGTGTGCAGGGTTTAAAAGTGTTTACCTCCTTTTTCTATGTACAAATATTTTATAACTGAAATTCCTATTTGAAGATTCTTTCATAACCTGGTGTGTACACAGTTCACGATCAAATCCCCATTCTCCCTAACTTATTAATAAACTGAATTTAAATGTTAATAATTTTAATAGTATAAATGTAATAAATATGTGCTGCTAAGTATAGTTTTAAAAAGGAGAGCTTTGGTGAAGGGTGGGGTTTTTCTTTTGCCTAATCTAAAAGACATCTCTTTCATCAGAAATCAGGACCTTGGAAAGCTCCCGGTTGACTTGCAGATTGGGACACCACTGATTTTCCAAGTGTAGTCTATGGAGGTCCATCAGGTCATCTGCCCTACTCCATGAATGTTCACAGACTAAAGGCCACTTACCATTTCAGCCCCACCTCCCTGCGAGTGTTGGCAGCCAGCTGGTAAGAGTTTGCTCCTTCCCTTAAACCAGAAGTCTGCAACCTTAAATACTCAAAGAGCCATTTGAACCTGTTTCCCACAGAAAAGAAAACACCAGGAGCCAGAAAACATGGGTGGGTGTGGCCAACTCAATGTCACTCACTTCCACCAGTAACATGACCTCCCTCCAGCCATGCCTACCCAGCTGATCATTAGGGCAGGGAACCAGTTGTTAAAAAACACCAGGAACCACAAAATCCTTTTGACACCTCTCTCTCTCCCCTCCCTCCCTCCCTCCCTCCCTCTCTCTCTGTATCTCTCTGTATCTCTCTATGTCTCTCTCTCCCCTCTCTCTGTATCTCTCTGTCTCTGCCCTGGCCGCTTCTCCATTCCCCGCTGTCGCCCTTACCTTCTCAGGCCAGGCAAGGAGTGACTGGGAGGGAAGAGCATGGGACGGTGCCAACCAGCAGTGGGATCACCTGACAGGGAGCCACAGCAGAGGGTCTAAAGAGCCGCATGTGGCTCTGGAGCCACAGGTTGCTGACCCCTGCCTTAAACCCACTTCCACATGAATACCAACAATAAGCTGGTGACAGTCTGCTTCCCAGTTCAGTTCCTATCTCCCTACATGCCCCAACAGTCATCTGGTTCACAAGAATCGATCAAGGGCTAAAAGCCAATCAACTGAAGCGTATAAGTAACAATACCCATGGCAACACAAGTACTAATATTCAGAAAACTGCATTTGTGAATAGGTGTTCAGTAACCTCATAGGTGCAATGCTAAGAAAATGGGTTCTCATACCATCAATCCAAAAAGAAAAACTACAATTGGGAAATGAAACAACTAATATTTAAAAATGGGATTTCACTGGGTTGGAGATCAGTGTCATTTTAATCCTCAATAATTAATAATTTCTACTCAAGAACAGTCTTGACCAGCAAATTTATGCTGTGATATATGAGTGTGCTAAGATTATTACTACCTCAAACAATTCTAGCAGTAAATAAATACTTGTTCTGAATAGAAAACTTGGATTAAAAATCCTTTAAAAATAAAAGCCTCTCACCGACCAGTACCAACAGCCTCTCACCAACCAGTATGCTCCCATAGAGAGGGGCTTCTCAGAGTGCTGTCAGCCAAACTTTGTCGGCTGGTGGCCCAAGGGGGAGCCTTCTCTGGGGGGGGCACCTACCATCTGGAACGAGCTCCCCCCGGAGATAAGGAGGATCCCGAACCTGCGCACGTTTCGACGTGCTCTCAATACCTTATTTCAGCAGGCTGACCTGGCCTAGCTCTCCCTTTTAAATTTTTTAAATTGTAAATCTGTTTTGTAATTGGGTGTTTTAAATTGTTTCGGCCAAAATATTTAATAATTTTAATGAGTTTTAATGTTTATATTATCTGTTTTTTATCCTGGCTGTGCACCGCCCTGAGTCCCCCTGGGAGTAGGGTGGTATATAAATGTGATTAATAAATAAATAAATAAATAAAAAGAGGATGGAATGCAGGTACAAATACAATCTTAATCGTTATCTTATTTGCCAAAAAAAGGTGAATTCGCATTCTTTTAAAGATGGAAGTGTACATAGTATTAGTTTAAGCAGATACTCCTCCATTTAGTCATCCACGAGCAAAGAAAATATTAGGTTAAATTATACAAATAAGTTATCATAATAGGAATCTGAGCCTGTAATGAGACGGCAATTTTAAAGAAAGAAGAAAAGGAAAATATCAGGGGGAAAAATGCCCACACACATTTTCTTAAAGTTAATCAGAAAAAGAAAAAAATATTAACATCCTCGCTGGTCTCAATGGAAATAATTGCCATAGGTATGTAAAGTTTCCTAAAACTGATATCATTTAAGGATTTTGGGCTTATATAATGTCCTTAGCTTCTGTGAAATTTAGGACACAAAGGGTTACTGATTCACTGATTTACTGATTCTAAACCCCTAATAGTATTTGGCTAGGAGGCATGGAAGAAGACACTTAGTAAGTGGTCTGAGTACCATTCAGATTCTCTCCAGAACACTTAGCTCCCTCCCACACCCACAACCAGGATCAAGAGCTGGTTGTGGTTGTGGGACAACAAAAATTCAACAAATATGTTTGCTACATTTGTTAAAGAGAACCAGTTTGGTATAAAGGTCGAGGCATCTGGTTTTAGGGACAATGTCTGCTTAACTTGGGCCAGAGACTCTCTCTTAGCCCTAGGAAAAAAGAAATTCCAAACCACTTCAAAAACCTTTCTTAGAAAAACTGTGGGGATTAAACCAGGCAGTCAAAACTTATTCTAAACTGTACACTCACACAGACATGCAGACACACATACATTAAGCACTGTACAAAAGCGTATGAGGAATTAAGTCCCATTGAAAGCATATACGGAGAAAGTAGAGGCAATTCCACGGAGATATGTGAATATAATTTGCAACACATAGTTAATAAAAATATGGCCTATATACTGCAAAATATCAAACTAGCAGCTTTCTTTTAAGTCCAAAATTCTATTTCCTTCCTGAAGTAGGAGCAGATATCCTGTATTTTCCAGAAAAGATTAACAACAATTAGACTTGTCAACTGTGCGGAAAACCCTGGTGACATGGAACAATAACAAAGGCTGTGAATCCCCTGAACTACATTAATAAACAACACTTAGGTAATATTTCTAAATGATTTGCTCTCTCCACTGTGAAACCACACATTTGATGTAAAACTTTCAGAAATATCAAGGTTACTGGAGAAAGTTATTTGTTAGCAGAACAATTTAAGATACTGTACATCTCACTTGGGAAAATTTTAGGGATTGCAACGTTATTCCTCACCACAAATTCAACAAGAATGTTGGCTTAAGAGCATATGGTACTATGGAAATATAGGTAGTACTTGATTTACAACCACAAGTGAGCCCAAAATTCATGTTGCTAAGTGAGACATTTGTTATGTGAGTTTGCCCCATTGTATGACCTTTCTTGCCACAGTTACTATGGGACACTGCAACTGTCATAAATGTGAGTCAGTTGCCAAGAGCCCAAATTTTGGTCATGTGGCCACGGGGATGCTGCAATGGTCATAAGTGTGAAAAACAGCCAGAGGTCACTTTTTTCAGTGCTGTTGTAACTTTGAATGGTCACTAAGTGAACTGTTATAAATCAAGGACTACCCGTACCAGGTTTCTGGGCATAAACAATCAAAGGACATTTACTGAGTAATTATTTGCTAAATATTGCTGTCTAATTATCAGCAGGAATAGTAAGACTGAGAAGATCCTGACATGGTACTTTCCAAAAGGATTCCCCTATTGTGGATAACTAGGAAGCTATGTGGATCAATTGATACAAGGGTTATGATTATAATGAGCCACAGTTCTGCTGACTGCTGGCTGCCTGCAATTTGGCAGTTCAAATCTCACCAGACTCAAGTTTGCCTCAGCCTTCCATTCTTCCGAGGTGGGTAAAATGAAGACCCAAATTGTTGGGGGCAATAAAATGGTGGTTAAAATGTTTGTAATAAAAAAATTGCTGGCCAAAATGGCAGTAAATTTCTTAGCAAAACTCTGAAGAAGTTATTACTAGAAGTAGTCATAATGTGCCTCTGGAAATTCTTCACTATGTATTTTTTCTACATAGACATTGTGCTTACTGTTCTTCTTGGATCCTGTGTGTGTTTTCTGGTATTCTGAGACATACTGATATCACACAATAAACGCAAACTTAATACAGAAGTGCTTTTTCATAAGTAAACCCAACTTTATTTTTTTTTCCTTTGAAAATGTTTAACTTCTCATCCAAAAAGCTTCTTCAGTTCAGTTCAGAATTGAAGACACTTCTTAGTTGAGAAGCGAAACGTTTTCAAAGGAAAAAATGAAGAAAGTCGGGTTTACTTATGAAAAAGCACTTCTGTATTAAGTTTGCGTTTATTGTTGCCTTTTGAAAAAAAGCACTTTTGGGACAACTATGACCTGGATGGTTGAAAAACTCCTCGGACATTGATATTAAATGTATTTCTTGCCATCACTCTGCTTAACAACTAATTCCCACAACACTGTCTAGTAATTTACTAAGACTGTATTACTATTATTCTTCTCTTCCTTACTAGTATCTATATCTTCCCACTTATTACCATAATCATGTTGCTAGTATCTTTTGATTTATATTGTTTTTACTTGTTTTCTTGTACAATTTGATAGCTTATTAGTAACCTTGATTATCACTAAGTATTGTAACTTTATTTTATTTTATTCTCCTTATGCACACTGAGAGCATTTACATCAAATACAAATCCCTTATGTGTCCAATCACACTTGGCCAATAAAGAATTCTAGTCTATTCTATTCTATTTTACTGCTGTTTATGTCTACTCTACTTTTTCTCTTAGAGCTCAGGACCACATGCATGGGGATTCCTCTGTTAGCTTCACAGCATCAACTCTGAAAATCAGTTTGACTGAAACTAACCACAACAAATAATCACACTATTTTTCTCCCTCTTTTCCGCTATGACGAGACACTATGATACTCTTGAAGGTTTACAGTGAAAGAAAATGAGCTTCCTCAATCACAGCTAAATGTTAAGCAGGAGTGGCTTTCTAAATCAGTGCAGAATATATCACAACAGCAGTGGAACAGAAGATGTATGAAAAAATGTTTCAGGGAAAATCCCAAATACGTCAATCCTTTTGCTGCCCTTTTTTTTTCATTTGACCAAGTTAGATAGAGTTAAGTAATGCAAAATTCTTCAAAACAAATTAAAAAAATCAGACTTAATTCTAGCTTAAAATGAGGTAGAGAAGCAAGCAAAAGCATATATCTATTTTCTCAAATAATCTGAAAATCAATTCATGGATTTTATATAGTCCTCTTGAAAACAAATGGCTGGAAGTAACTCTCCCTCATTAGTCCAAATGGTTGAAATTGAGTAATATAAGCATGGGAGAGTGGAAGTTCTTGAGTCTCAGCAAATTACAGGGTTTCCACATAATGATACTCCCTCAAGCAACTTCCT
The DNA here is from genome assembly GCA_030761175.1 of Masticophis lateralis. Taxonomy (NCBI): domain Eukaryota; kingdom Metazoa; phylum Chordata; class Lepidosauria; order Squamata; family Colubridae; genus Masticophis; species Masticophis lateralis. The sequence goes on from JAUDYJ010000003.1 coordinate 69,639,900, forward strand.
TTAAAATTCTTGCCCATAAAACCCAATTTTCAAGTACCAGTAGCTAACTTTTCCATGCCTCAGCCTCAGGAGTTTTACTGAAACAATCAACAAGCAAAAGGTTATCATTAAGATTCTTTTACCTTTTCCCTTGCTGTAGTTGGCTTTTCGTCAAGAGTTTCACCTGCTGAAATGCTATGATGAATGTTCAGTTGCATGGAAATATCTCATCGGAAGGTTTAGTGACAGTAGGAGTCACTTCTCCCTTTGGGCGCTAATTTTACTTTTGCAATCTGTGAAATTGCCCCAGAGCAGTGAAAAAGAATAAAATAGAAGCTCTGAAGAAACCTGACCTGTCTGACTGGCCAACCTAGATCTCAAGAAGAAAAGAAGTTGGTTGTTTTTGTTTTTTTTTAACCAAAAGGTTATCTAAAAGATAGGCAGGGCATTCTTTTTACTCAATAAAAAGTATCTATGCTTTGCAATATTTCTGTTCTTGAGGTAGCCTCTAGACAGGCTCCAATTTTATAAGGTTAGTTTCTTGCATGGCTTGGATATAACACAGCAAGTGATGGTGGCACATACAAAGAGTGACATATCCTTAGGAAAAGACTGAATTTACTTGCTGGAATGCCTGTCATGGTGTCCTGGATTCCAACTTGCGTTCCCCATAATTATGAGACAGATGAGAATATTAGTCAAGCACATCTTGACTAATATCTGACCAAGATATGACTAGGTGGCTCAGTGGCTAAGACACTGAGCTTGTCAATCAGAAAGGTGGCAGTTCTGCGGTTCGAATCCCTAGTACGGGTCTCCTGTGTGAGCAGCAGGTTGGACTAAATGACCTCCAAGGTCCCTTCCAACTCGGTTACTGTTACATCTAAAAAGCATGAGTTCAGAGGAGGAAAAAGGATTGTTGCATACTGCTATCCTATATTTCTGTATTTAACTAAACATATACCTTTGCTAAGCATTTCTCTTGTGTACTGAAATAGGAAATTGCTTTTTCTCGTTAGTACTAGACAGCATCTATTTCATCAAGTTTGCTGTATGCTGGCTGTAATTTCTGGATTCTGGCAAAAGTAAGTACAGATAATCCTCAGTTTATAAGCACTACGGAGCCCAAAATTTCTGTTGCTAAGTGAGACATTTGTTAAGTGAATGTTGCCCCATGTTATGACCATTTTTGCCGCAGTTGTTAAGTGAATCACTGCAGTTGTTATGTTAGTAACATAGTTGTTAAGTGAATCTGGCTTTTCCATTGACTTCGCTTGTCAGAAGTTGCAAAAGGCGATCACATGACCCCAGGACACTGCAACCGTCATAAATATGAACCAATTGCCAAGCGCCTGAATTTTAATCACGTGATCCTCAGATGCTGCAACGGTTTAAGTGTGAAAAATGGTGAAAAGCCACTTCTTTCTGTGCCATTGTACTTTGAATGGTCACTAAATGAACTGTTGTAAGTCGAGGACTACCTATACCAATATTGAATTTCTTTACATTGTCCTTATATTATCCCTTAGCATCATTTTTTATAAAGCTTTTGATCTGCAAAGTGTATCATGGCCAAAACACTCATTTCAAACCTGTCTTCATGTCAAAAACTTTTCGATTGCCAACAGCGATAAGTTTTCTATGGACAAATAAGACAAACCTATGTGGTTAAAAGAGCCACAGAACAATTTGTGACATTATTAATCTTATTGATTTGCACTTTGACCACCACAACACTTCTTTTATAAGTTAATACTTCCTTGAAATTCTAGTTTGTCCATTAGTCCAAATGCCTGGAGACCTCTGATGTGGGAGAACACTATTTTTAAGGGATGAAACGGAGGTAGATTTTTTTTTCTCCACTTGAAAATAAAACTCTTGTGTCTTGTTCTAATACATATTGGCTTAATTCTACAATCCACTGAGTTTACATACAAAGGTGAGATATTTTTCTTGTTTTAAAATTCAATTTTCATTCTAAAGGTGACAGATGGATACAGACTCAATTTATTTAGCTAACTTTCCTAAACCAGTAGCACTGACTGTATCTTATGACAAATCAACAAGCTAAATAAGTATTTGAGGGTGGAAAATTTTATCTTTGTTCCTCCTCCTCATGATGAGGCATCTGAGGAGGTTGCTTTCTTAGCATATCAAGTTTTATTGGACCTGTCTTGCATCATAAGAGAAAACCAGCTGGATCTGAGCCTAAAAAACATCACTTTATAATGGCCCAGAATCCCTTTCCTACATAGATATTTTGGCAAAACGTATAAAAAGGCAAGAATTCTAAATGGTTTGTTCTTAATGATTTTCCAAATATGCTTAATCATGTTGCTTCTTCTGTGCTTATGTCTAAAACCCAATGATACTCATTTCAAGAATACCAACATTATCCATTTCGCTCTCTCACACATAGATTTTTATGAGCTTTCACTTTTGCTATCACACTCTCTGTTAGCTGGATTCAGAGCATCATTACTGTGGATGATTCTGGGCATCAGATTTCCAGATGGCCATTGATAGCATAAAACAGGTGCAGGAGAGGGTGACAATGATGAAAAATGGATTTGAGAACGTGCTATACTAAGATAAACTATAGGAACTGGCTTTGGATAAAAGAGGAATGACGAAAGATGGTACAAAGGTGATCCGGAAGTATTTTCTATTGCCACAGAAACCAGAATCAGAATCCTGGATGGGTAGGTATGTAACAACTGTACCTAGATTTTGTTTCAACATAAGTAAAAGCTTCCTGATGGTGAAATCTGTTCAACAGTGAAATAATTTGCCTCCATAGATATTGCAGTGGTTTTAAAAAGTCTGGAAAATCACCTGTCCTTTTGACCCTCTTCAATTCTATGATTTTGAGTTTCTTTAACTCCCTGAAGAATTCTTTTCACACTGGCAACCAGGTTGGTAACCTTAAAGCTGAATGCCTGAATTAATTGCCTAGTCCTTTGACAGATGCTTTGGAAACTCTGTGGCTTACTTTCCATTGACCTTTAAAAATTGAAATAGGTTTACCAATTCATAGGATTAAGGCCATAATTCATAAGATTAAGGGCATTTTAACAAAGAGCTTTCAAACAAATTCCATTACATTTCTCTAGGCATGTTTTGAAACAAAATATTTCTTGCGATTATTTATTAGAGTAGAATTTGTTACGAAGTAACTAATCATTTGATCTGTATCCAGATAATTATTTCTTGTTTTTGTTGGGTTCATGGCTGTGAATAAATGGGGAATTAATCACTGGGGTTGGGGGAATACAGTCATACAATTGCAAGATTTTGCAGAATAGTTGTCTGTGTTTTGGGGGGAGCAGTAACCAAAACAACTTCCACTTGGACTGTGGATCAAAAAGAAAAAAAAATCACTCTGTCAGCCAGCCCTACCAACCCCACTTTAAAAAACTATTAATGCCAGGTTAGAAATCAAATCTCAGCTGGTTTAGCATTGCTGTCATCAACTAATAACTGCTTCTCAGGATGTCAAGCATATGTTCCAGTTATCTCTGAATATTTCAGACCTTGTCATCTGCTAGCCAACTTAGGTTTGGCCCTTGCTGTTGAAAAGTGAAAGAGTCAGATATTTTTGAATAATGGACCTATAAATTAATTTGAGGAGTGTCTGCCTTTTTAGGCAGACTGTGTTTAAAACATGTCATGGAAAAGGAACAAGTTTTACCAGACAAGACTGAAGCTGACCTGAAAGTGGATTTTAAAATGACAGGGTACAAAAATGATATGACAAAAAATGTAGATGAAACTTGTTGATCCTTAATAATTAAAACGGATGCAAGGTTGACTCAGCCTTCCATCCTTCTGAGGTGGGAAAAATGAGCACCCAGATTTTTGGTGGCAATATGCTGACTCTGTAAACCACTTAGAGAGGACTGTAAAAGCACTGGGAAGCAGTATATAAATCTAAGTGCTATTGCTATTGCTATAGACACATAACAAAATAAATTATCTAGCCAGCTAGATAATTTAGCTATATTGGATTTACAAGTGTGGTAACTTTGGCAGAATTTTGTGAGAAGGAACAAAGAAGAAATGAAAATAAATCAAGTTCTATGGCATTATTTGAAGGGATTAAAGTTCAAGATTGTTAAAAAGCATATAAAATTGATTGATTCGATCAAGGTCAAAACAGACATATCTCTGGTAACCCTTAATGGATTTTTGCTGATTACGACTGAATGATGTGGCTTTAATTGTTTGTTTATAGATAAGGGAAGAAGATATATATTGCATTTTAAGAGAAGGTGGTAAGATACTAAAATTATTTATACTATTTGTGAAGAAAGGGAAAGTCCCTTCCCCCCCCTTTGCTATAGTCTTTTTCTCTTTTTTTTCTGCACTTTCTATCTTTCCCCCCTAATTTGCACTAGTTTTTATCTTTTCAATTGTCATGTTTAATACAATGACTACATAGAAAGGAAAGAGCCAGAGATTAGTATCTACCTGGAATCCGATTGAGTGTTACCCAAAAGTGTTCGTCGGGGCTGTAAGTGTCTTTGGACCATTGCAGCAAATCAATGGCCCTTGAGTCATTGAAAAGGAACTCCACAAAAGGCCTAGTGAGAGCAATATAGGCAGACCCAAAGTAGATAGTGAGGTTGTGCGGAGGTGGTGATTTTAGGATCTCGGTCCTTCTCATGTAGGAAGCTTTCTTGCTTATGTGCTCCTTGTAAACAAATTTGGTCCTTAAAGTTATGGGAGGTGGGGGGAGGACACCAGGGGTGAGGTTCTTCCCTTTAAACTTTTTCAGGTGCTGGACAATCTCCTTGTTGGTTTTCAGTGGGAAATCTTGCCCACACATGTTGAGGACGTATTTCCACCGGGTGGTGGATCTCAGCAGGTCTTTCATGCAGTTCAAATCAGCCTGAAGCCTGGAGATGCCAGCGTAAACCACAGGCTCCGCTTTTGAGACCAAGAAGGCATTGGGGAAGCATTCCAGCACTTTCTCCACCTCTTGCTTGTACCTGGCTGGCACTTTCTCATCCACGTGGACGCAGTAGACATTGTGGGGCGCGTAAATAGCCCTGAAGAGCCGCTCGAAGGTGGCCAACTCTTTGTGGAGGGTGAAGATGTAGGCCAAGGGAAAGGCAGCCTCTTCGGCAGTGACGGGTCTGGTCACGTAGTGGCTCCCCGTCACGTAATCTTCGCAGGAAGCGGCTCTGTCCAAGGACGTCCGCAGATAGTTTCCCCAAACGAAGGTTTGCTGCCCCTGAGCCAGAGCCGCACAAGCGCGCCGGAGGAAATCGCTCTCCCGGAGCGGAGGCAGGCGGGGTAACCGAGGCGGCGGCGTCTGTTTGGAGTCCGGGGGAGGTTGCCCGAGGAATAGGAGCAGCAGCGCCGAGAGCCCGCTCAGCACGAAGACCGCGAAGATGTAAGGAGGCTTCCCAGACCGCATAATCTCCCGGGGACGGCCCACAAGCCCGGAGTAAGAGACGGACCTAAAGCCCGGAGTGGCGGAGGGTCCTTCCGCGGACGCCCAAGCGATGCATTCAGCCCGCTAGGTTCTTTCCTCTTCAGCCGCCGCACCAAAACCTCGCCGCCTTTTTATTTTTATTATTATTTTTTTGCTCAGCCGGTTGCTAAGCCAAGCGCTCTGGCCCGGCTCAGACCGCGCGACGCCGGGGATCCAGGGCTATCTAGCAGCGGACGGTCCCGCATCTGCGTCTCTTCCCTACTCCAGACTTCGCTTGGCCTCCCTGAAAACATCGGCGACTCAGCCTCGCCCCTGGGAAAAAGGAGCTCATTTGCGTATCCAAAAGGAGCCGGGATTGGCTGGGGCCGGCGCGCCTCGCTTTTCCACCGCCCGGGGCTGAGGCGGAGGCGGGGTCAGCAGGTAGCGCGGTCCCTCGGCCCCCTCTTGACTCTGGATAGATCTCAGCTGACTTGGCTGCCTTGAGACCATGCGTGGTTGAGGCTGATCTCTCGGCTTCCCACTCAGACTGGGGAACTTAAGGCTCGGTTCGTCTCCTTTGACGGACCACTAGTTCAAAGAGCGTCTGAATGGACCCACAAGTGGGACTGACCCTGACCCGGGGGCGTGGCTAGGCAGCCAAGAAGATGGCGCGTTGTGCTATCTGGTCCTCGCTCCAGAATTAGATTTAGAATAACTTTGTCACTTTGAATGGACGCTAATCGGGCATACAGTAAAATAAAATTTCATGAGGTACCAACCGTTCTCAAAGGGTCGCCACTTCCAAGATGTGCTACATAAACATGACAAAATAAATAAAGTCAAAATGATGCATACACACACACACACACACACACACACTCCTATTGCCAGCTACTTTCTTTAATTCACATCATTTTACTTGGCTGGGTATTTTATTTAGAACGGGGAAAGTAAATTAAGCTGGATGTTAAGGGAAAGAGGGTCCAAGTTTATTTGGAAGAAGGTTTGAGGAAGGAGGAAGATAACCATGGAGGGAAGAAAGAAAAATGAAGAAAAAAAATGCTGCTCGCAGGCGGAGACAGACACCTGAGATGGACTTAATTCGGCTGCCAATAAAACAACTTGAAAAAGAACTAAGGGCAGAATGGGATTAAACATGCTGTGGGAAATAAATTGAAAGACGTTGCTGGTCTGAGCAAATGAATAAAGGTCACAGCAAATAGTCAGCAAAGCTTATGGTACTTCTCCACAGATTATATGTAATAATATATAGGCCACAGACAATGTTCTAGAGATAAGCCTTAAAAGAATCTCTCTAAAATTAAGGCTGGGTTGGCAGAGCCTGTGTATGGGATCACGACAGGAGAAACAATTTAAGGATTAAAGTAGCATTAGAGGAAACTGACATAATCTGTTGGATTTTTTTAAACCTTATTTCTAAAGTTAAGGATCTGAGTGCTGATTTGAAGGCAATAAAGTCATTGAATGTGATCACAAGTTAACTCCCCTAGGAATACACTGAAACCTAGATATATTTTGTCCAGTTTGTTGATTCAAACTGTAGAAAGTTAGCACTCAGCGCTCTCCTAGAAGAATTAAATATTTTGAGAAATATAAAAAGGCAGAATATTATATTTCCCAAAGGGAGAAATGGAGAAATGTTTTTTTTAAAGCAACCCCCATTTTCTTAATAGCACCAGCAGATATTTTGTGCCCATTAGGAAAGACTGGGTCAGCCTCTCTACAAAACAAAGGATCTTCAGCTCCAGGATGTTGGGATTATTCTTCAGGGCAAAGCCATTCAGCCACAATAGGAATTGCTCAACAAGCCCCTTCATTGCATCGGCCAAACTTCAACCTAGCTTACTTCAGACAAACTGCTAGGATTTGTACATGGCACCAATGGAGTCTGAACAGCAGCCAATAGAATACATGTTCTTGCACAGGAACAGAAAGTTCAAGTGCAAAGCCCAAGGGAAGGTATAAATACTCCCTACTCTCAACTCCATGTGGTCAGCTGCAGTGGTGAATTCCAATTTTTTTTACTACCGGTCCCGTGGGCGTGGCTTGGTGGGCGTAGTGTGGCTTGGTGGGCATGGCGGGTCCCGTGGGCGTGGCTTGGTGGGCGTAGTGTGGCATGGTGGGCATGCAAAATCTCCATTCCCACTCCACTCCAGGGGAAAGATACTGCAAAATCTCCATTCCTACCCCACTCTGGGGCCGGCCAGAGGTGGTATTTGCCAGTTCTCTGAACTACTCAAAATTTCCGCTACCCATTCTCCAGAACCTGTCAGAACCTGCTGGATTTCACCCCTGGTCAGCTGCACCAAAACCACCCATGTGCTTCTGTTCATCATTAAACCATCTTTCCAATCAGCCTCCATATTTCCAGTGTATTCTCCCAGCTTGGAACCAAACGAGATGGATATTTCTTCCAACAATTAATCGACAAAATTATAAGAAAATCATGTGAGCTGGAGGAGATTAAATGGGAGGATGAGAGTGTGTCTTTCCCAGATTTTGCATGGCTGTCCTGCAGTGAAAAAATGAATTTAAGCCACTGGCAAAAACACTTATACAGGGCAAGATTCTTTTACAATGATTTCCTTCTAAGAGAATTATCGTCATGTCAAAATGGTGAAAACTTACTTCATTTTCAGTATGTTTGGACTTAAACACAAAGTCATAAGTCATAAGTTTATTTGTCAAGCATATATAAGATAACAGGTAAACATATAAACATAATTTGAATACATGAAAAGAGTAAGTAAAAAGGAATATTAGGACAGGGATGGTAGGCACGCTAGTGCACTTATGCACGCCCCATGCAGACCTCTTAGGAATGGAGTGAGGTCAACAGTAGACAGTTTAAGGTTAAAGTTTTGGGGGTTTAGGAAAGAAACTACAAAGTCAGGTAGTGTATTCCAGGCATTGACCACTCTGTTACTGAAGTCATATTTTCTGCAATCAAGTTTGGAACCGTTTACCTCGAGTTTGTATCTATTATTTGCTTGTGTATTGTTGTGGTTGAAGCTGAAGTAGTCATTGACAGGAAGGACATTGTGGCAGATAATTTTATGTGCTATGCTTAGGTCAGACTGAGGTTGGCGTAGTACTAAATTGTCTAAGCCCAAATTTGGAGTCTGGTAGCATAAGGTATTTTATTGCGGTTAGAGGAATGGAGGACTCTTCTCGTGAAATATGAGCGAGGGAAGGAATTCAATTTGTTCTTTGATTTGTGGAAAATAGGCTCAATTTCAAGTTGAGGATAAGAATGCTGCATCATTTCTGAGCAAAGGAAATTATTGATTGCATTAACTCTCTTTCAGCCTTTAGATTTAGAGGAGAGGAGCAGGGGTGAAATCCAGCAGGTTCTGACAGGTTCTGGAGAACCAGTAGCAGAAATTTTGAGTAGTTCGGAGAACCGGCAAATACCACCTCTGTCTGGTCCCAGAGTGGGGTGGAAATGGAGATTTTGCAGTATCCTTCCCCTGAAATATCCTTCCCCTGCCCACCAAGCCACACCCACCAAGCCACACCATGTCCACCAAGCCACGCCCACAGAACCTATAGTAAAAATAATTGAATTTCCCCACTGGAGAGGAGTTGGAGTAATAAGGAAAAAAACCAATAATGTAAGTTAAACTATAGCTAAGGAACTATTGAAATTAATATTGGGAGCTTAGTGACTGGGAGGGCGAAAAGGAATCTCAGTAGATCATTCCCCTCCTCCCACTTTATATTCCAAAGAGGATCCTATATGATTTCCAGGTGGCACATGGCACGTGGTGCCATATCTGTGGGCACACAAGCATTGCCCTATCTCAGCTCCAGCATGCATGTGTGCGCCAGCCACTTGATTTTCAGCCTTTCTGGGCCCACCGGAAGTCAGGAAACAGGCTGTTTCTGGCCTCTGGATGTGAGGGAGGCAGTTTCTGCCCTCCCCAGGCTCCTAGAAAGCCTCTGGAGCATGGGGAAGGTGAAAAACAGGTCTTCCGGGCCCACTGGAAGTCGGGAAACAGGCTGTTTCTGGCCTCTAGAGGGCCTCTGGGGGGATGGGGAAGCTGTTTTCGCCCTCCCCAGGCTCCAAGAAAGCCTCTGGAGCCTTGGGAGGGCGAAAAATAGGCCTACCGGGCCCACCATGACATTGCGTGCCAAAAATGGGTGGGGCGCAGGGGGGTCATGTGCATATGTGCAGGGCGCATTGAATTATGGGTGTGGGCACGCACGCGCACAAACCCCCTGTGCTCCCCCTGCTTTTGGCACGCGACAGCAAAAAGTTTAGCCATCACTGGTCTAGTGGGATTGGAGGGTATGGAGTTTAGATAAGGAAGGTGTGGCGTAGGGAAGGGATGTGATGAAAAGGGAGGCAGGTGAATTTCAATGGGTGGAAGAAGAATGGGAGGGGAGAACTAATGCAGAAAAAAATATCACTAATGTTATATAGGTTGTTCAACACATAAGGGAATATAAAGATTAACTTCTTTGATTAGAGAAAAGACACTGTCTACATTTATTGATGACTTAAAATTTCTTATGGACTTTTTGCATAAAAATGAAAAAATGAACTTGTGATTTAAGGCTTGATTAAACGAGATCATTTATAGAAAGAAGAGTATTATGATGTAAGTACAGAGAGCTTAAATATACTTATAATTGCTGTGAAGAATATGGAAACTACTTTTTTGTATTTCTTCCTTTTTCATTTTTCTTTAACTTTCTTTTCTTACACTTTTGTTTTCTTTTAGTTTTTTTTCCACCCTTTCATTGGTTTGTTTTTATTTTCATTTCAAAATATTTTAATAAAAATAATATTTTAAAAACCTTCAGAAAATGTCATATTTGGAAAAGCTTCAGGCAACCTAACAAACAATTCTGTGAAGAATAAGCTTTCAAAAATGTTCTGAATGTTAGAAATGTGTTTGCACAAAAACTAAATAGCTAATGGAAAGCAATATAGAATTGTTATTCTAAATTAGATCCCACGAAGAGAAAAAAAATGTTCATTTTATGTTAAATAATTTATCTTGTGTGGTTATATAGATCTACAGCAGCTAGGTTGAATGATAGCTATTTTGACAAGCAGTTTTCCTACAAGGATCTAATCATTAAAGGAAGTAGCCATTTCCCCCCCTAAAACTGGTGTAGATTTGAAAGATTCTAAAAGATTGGCTAGGTAAATATATACTTATAGATGGGAAATCTGATCACAAAACATTAGTTCTAGCATCCATATATGTTCCTATTTAGGGTCAAGTTGCTTATCTACAAAATATGAATAGGAAAAAAAGCACAAGAATTTTATAATTGTAGGGGACTGATACATTAAAACCTCAGACCAGAATGTTTAAAAGATTTCAGAATTTAATGCATAACTTTGGATGTATAGATTCATGGGCAATGTTGAATCCTGCAACAAATGGACATACTTTTTATTCAGGTAGACATTAGAATAGACTAAATAACGATATCTAAACCTTTTTTATTTTATTTTTTGCAACAAATTAATATTGTACCAAAACTTAAATCATTTTCCAGTGATTCTTAGCTTCCAATTGGATGAGATTACATAATTTTCTTTCATTTGGCATTTTAATCCTACATTATTATTATATGATGAAGCAACAAAGCAAGATTAGGTCAAGTTTTGAGAATGTTTTTTCAAGCAAATAATATAAATGAGACAACAATAACAATAAATACCACTACTAAAGAATAATTTATTTATAGATCCAGGAAATAGAGGAATTTATAAAGAAAGATTTATTTATAGTACCAATAAAGTAAAGAATTTATTATCTATTTAATTTTAGCATTTAAAATAAAATTGCCCCAAACTCTGGAGTGTAACAACTGATACGTGTATTAATAAGATCTACAATTTTTACATAAAAAAACAAAGTTAAAATAACGAATCAGCAAAGGCAGGAACAACAATTCTATCCAGTTTTGATAGCTTGTATAATTTATTTTGAAAGCAGTGAATGTTTAGATATATTATAAATTTGTATGTGTATAATGCTTGTTTCTTTACGTACTTTTTAGTATTTTCTTTTGTATTTTCAATATCATTTTTCATCAAGGATTTATGATATTGATACTTGATAATGTTTGCCAATCGTACTTTTAAAAAAGGGTTAAAATCCATTAAACTAAGTTGGTTATGCAAATAGGTGCATAACAAAGGCCTTCATTCTTTAGTGAATTGTAGAAGCATGCTGAGACACACACACAAACACAGGGAAAAATAGCTGCATAGAGTGGGGATGGAGGGCTGTGGTCCGGCTATGAAAAGGAGACAATCAGTCAAGATAGCGTATTTAATTATTTAAATAATTGAAACACGTAACTAGTAGTCATACCTTTGTTGTTACTAGAAAATAATGAGTGCACCATCTAATCAGAATAATTAACTATTCTCATGTTGGTGAGGGAGAGGCTTGGCTTGGATGGTGGAGAGTTGGGCAGTCATAATAGAAAAAAAATGTCCATGCTTCCGGCACCCTCAGTTTGAAAGAAGAGATGGACAAGAGATGAGAGCTGGTCCTTTTCATTCTTTCCTCGGCCTCAGGGTTCTCCAGTCTGGAACCCGCAGCTGGACTATGATTCCTAGAATTTCATCCTGCTCATAAATAAAGGAATGAGCTTCCATTCTTGTAGTGGGTAACACTGAATTAGCAAAAGTGATGGGTACACTTACCAATGGATTCAGAGGACAGAGCTGGCTGCCACCTCCCATACCATTGAGAGTGCAAGTAAATTAAAGGACTGTTCCATTAGCCATCTACCCTCTTTTTTGCGTCTCTCTCCAGAAACATGAAGAAATGGCAGCCATATCTTCCAAATGTGTGTGTGGGGGGGGGGGGGAGAGCCACCAAACAAGGCTAACCAGAGAAAGAGACACAGTAGCCTGTAGACTTGTCTGGAGGCCAGACTTGGGTAAGGGAGTCTTCTGAATAAATGGAAGAGAATAACTCTTAGTTGTCTGACATGTTTTCAAAACAAAGTGGGCCCTTGAGCAAAGCTTTCTCAAAGTTTACTTCACTTCGGTACAAAAGATGCCCAATTGAAAAAAATAATAATGCCAAAAGAAGATTTGTTAAGGTTAATAGAGAGTAGGAGTGGAGAGCACATTTCAGGAAATGGTGCATTGATTATGAAATCTGGGTTTTTCTAGCATTGCACCAAGGAGTAATGCTAGGAAACTTATTCATTAGCCCCAGACTTCTTTATTTTTTCAGTAGACACAGATTCAGTCATCGTCCTTGGCTTATGGCCACACATTCACTGAGTGTTTGAAATTACGATAGTGCTGAACAAAGGAGACTTAAAACCTGCCTATGAAGTTGCAGCCATTGCAATATCCCAGGGGGTTATGAGCACCGCTATCCAGGTTCTTGGGTGCTCGGCTTGTGATTACAATGTCACAGAAAGCAGTGGTCATGTGATCACTTGCAACCTTACCTACTTCCCACAAACAAAGTCAACACAAGTTGCTCCTGCTGCTTTTGTCTCTTGAGGGATTCCCAGGGATCTCATACTTTGTAGCACTCCCTGCCTACCAATGCTCCATAGGGTGCACCCACACGCAGTACACCCTGCCTGCCCATGCTTTGTAGGGCTTATACACTTGAAGAGTCCACCTGCCCACCTGCAGCCCATCCAGATTCCCCAGCAGGTGCCTGTAACCCTTACCAGCCAGCCTGTACTGGCTGCCAACACTCACCTGTGTGTGTCCCTCGCCAACTGGTTAACCCTCCTTATAAATAAATCCAGCTGATGGATAAATAGATGAATGGATGGCTGGACAAACAGAATCCAACGTCCCTTTACATAATTTCTTTTTAATGATTCATCGAGTTAGAAAGAATAAATTTTGTTTTGGAAAATCACAAATCCCCTTGATTTCAGTGGACAATTTCAAAGACCAATGCTATGAGAGGGAGAGAAAATTATCTGTGTTATTTACCCAGTTTCGCTTTATTCTTTCCTTTTCCAAGCTAAACTGCCTGCTAATCTGCTCTCACCTGGAGTTTTCCTGTTGTCTAATTATTTTGTTTGGTCTCATTTGCAGATTTTCTATATAATGGCCTTTGTAAAAAAAAAAAAATACAGAAATTGTATTGTATACAATTGGAAATTGTAATTACAGTTGGAATTGTATACAATGCTCTTACATATGTTGTCACCATACGTTTATATGTCGGCACTTTTCAGTTTCCTTCTTATTGATATCAAGCACGGCATTTGCCTATTTTTAATAGCAGCTGCACACTAACTTTTTCGCTGAACTACTTTATCCCCTGTGCAGAGTTGCCTGCAATATCGAATCAAGTGCAAGCAGATTTGCATCCATCAAAATAGCAAAAATAACGTTGCATAATCACAATGCAAACTCTTGTCTCTCTCTGATTGGTCTCCTCATAGATACTTATTCTCTTTAGCTGTGGCTGACTGATCTCTGATAGCTGATATTCATGGCCTGGCCATCTATATATAGTTAAAGAATAGCAATAGCACTTAGATTTAGATACTGCTTCACAGGGCTTTTACAGCCCTCTCTTCAGTGGTTTACAGAGTCAGCATATTGCCCCCAACGATCTTGGTCCTCATTTTATCAACCTCGGAAAGATGGAAGGCTGAGTCAGCCTTGAGCGGGTGAGAATCAAACTGCCAAATTGCAGGCAGATGGCAATCAGCAGAAGTAGTCTGCTGTACTGCATTCTAACCACTGCACCACCACGGCTCTCGAATCCTGTAGTTAAGGAAATGAATGTGAATCCATACAGGTAGTCCTCGACTCACAACAGTTCATTTAGTGGCCGAAATTGCCATGGCCCTGAAAAAAGTGATTTATGACTGTTTTTCATGCTTACAACCATTGCAGCATCTCCATGGTCATGTGATCAAAATTCAGATGCTTGACAACTGATTCACATTTATGATGGTTGCAGCATTCTGGGTCGTGTAATCACCTTTTGTAACCTGATGACAAACAAAGTGAGTGGGGAAACCAGATTCACATGCTACTAACTTAACAACTGCAATGATTGACTTAATAATTGCGGCAAGAAAAGTTGTAAAATGGGACAAAACTCACTTAAAAATTTTAGTCGTAAATCGAGGATTACCTGTATTTACTGGGTAACTTAATACAGATCTTTATCCACTTACCTAAAGCCTTGGCCTCACATTTATATTTAATACCTGTCACTGAAATGTATCCACTAGGGAATACTTTTGAAATCAATATTTAATCAGAAAGAGTTTAAGCAGGGATGCAATTATTATACAATATAATAATTTTATATGAATTCTATGCCTTGATCAAGCCAATTTTCTGTCCTTCCTTCCCAACTTGTAGCCTCAATGCCCCATCTTGCTGTATCTGGATAATGGAGCAATCATTTCCCATATTCCAATTGGCTTGCTTGTGGCATTGAATTGGTGTTGACTGTTAATGATTATATAGAGCACGTTTCTCCATGGTGATCTGTTCCAAATCTGGTTTTTCAGGTCTCCAACAGTGTACCTAACACCGTTTGACTGAGTTCATCCATCTTGCTGTTGGGCATTGTCTTCTTCTCTTTCCTTTTACCTTTCTAAGCAGAGCTTTTTCCAGACAGGCCACATTCCACAAAATGTAACTGAGGTAAGATAATTTGAGCCTGGTCATTTGTGCCTCAAGGTTAATGATCCATTGGTTTATTTTCTAGCTGTCTATTCCCACATTAAATTTCAAAAGCATCACCATTTTTTCTATTTTTAAAATAGTTTTATTAATTTTGAATGTAGTAAAATGTACAAAACAAACAAGAAGTAAGAAAGAAAATAAGAAATAAGCAAGAAAGAAATTAAAAAAGAAAAGAAAATACAGTTGTGTTTTCTGCTCTTTTTTTTTCTATCAGGTAATTTCATCTTAAACCTTTTCCCAATCTCTTCATCACATTTTAAATCCCCAAATAGTCTAGTATTTTATTTCTTCAAAATCTATCAATTGGCTTTAAGAGAGACATATAGCTATAAGCCAACACTACAGAGAGAGCATGCTAGTGATTCAATTAAAAAGTAAAAAAAAAAGTATTGTCGAAAGATAAAACCACAAAAATAGATAATTCACAGAAATAAACTGAAGTAGTTTTTCACCATACTTGGATCTGGGAGGGCCATATTGAATATGTCAAGCAAGGAAAAACATCTCTAAAAACTCTCTAGCCCAAATTCACTACTGGAGCCATATAAAAAAATTGAGAGGAAATTGAGACAATGCAGGTTAAATTTTAAGGGCTACTCTTGCCATATTTAGGATGTGGTGCTGAGATGATTTGAGTCTGGGATGGCTAAAATACTGAAAAGGGAAGGATTTGGAAATAGGCTTTCAGTTATGGATTTAAGAGCCAGTTCTTTTCTTTCAGGTTTAATCTTATTAGTTTTGGCAAAAACTCCTTTAAAAAAAGTTACATCTTCACAAACTATTCCTCCACAGTGGGCATTTTATTTTATTCAAAAGATTAAAATACAAAAGAAAAAAGAAAAAAATTAAACAGAGGCAAAACAAAACAAAACTTTGGCATTAAACAGAGGCAAAACAAAAAAAAACTTTAAAAATGTGATTTTAAAAAAAGGACAAACACATATTATCCATCCTCCCCAGTTGACATATCTGTTGATACAGTAATAACTTGCCCCTTTAACAGCTTTAACAGATTAACAGAGTTGGAAGGGACCTTGTAGGTCATCTAGTCCACCCCCTATCCAAGCAGGAGACCCTACACCCGTGATGGCGAACCTATGGCACACATGCCACAGGTGGCAAGGGGAGCCATATCGCTGGGCACGTGAGCTCAACTCCGGTGCACATTCACGTGCCGGCCAGCTGATTTTAGGGCCTTCTGGGCCCACTGCAAGTCAGGAAGCAGGCTGTTTTCAGACTCTGGGGGGCCTCTGGGGACGGGAGGCTGTTTTCACCTTCCCCGGGCTCCTAGAAAGCCTTGGGAGCCTGGGGAGGGTAAAAAATGGGCCTGCTGGGCCCACCGTGCCATTGCATGCCAAAAGTGAGGGGAGCACGGGGTGTCGTGCGCGCCTGTGCTCACACTCATAATTCTATGCCCCCTGTCCCCTCACACATGCGCGAGTGGGAAGGAGGCATAGAATTACGAGTGTGAGCACAGGCGCGCATGACACCCCGTGCTCCCCTCACTTTTGGCATGCGATGGCAAAAAGGTTAGCCATTTCTGCCCTACGCCATTTCTGACAGATGGCAGTCCAGTCTCTTCTTGAAAGCTTCCAGTGATGAAGCTCCTACAACTTCTTTGCAAAGCAGGTCCAAAATTTATAAGCTTGTACATCTATTTGCAACCCAACTGGCCTGTCATACATAGCATATATGAAAGAAAAAAATAATTAACAAATTAAACAACAGCAAAGTTAAAGTTCAAAGTATTCTGTTAACAGTCGGTTATTGTAATTTACTCATAGAAAATCAACAATGGTTTCTTATTTACCACAAATCACCCTGATTGTGTTCTCTGAGTCTAAGGTCAAATACCTTCCTTTGGTTCTTAAAAATGAAACCTTTCAATTGGGAACTTTTCCAATAATGGCAGCTCATAAATTCATACACCTCTTTTGTAAATCTCTGTGCAACAACCACTGTTGAATAATTCTCCTTGACAACACAACATTCCTCTTGCCAAGAAAGTCCAGTCCATCCTGCATCACATCCATTATCTCAGTATTTCCTACATTCCAAATTCTTCCCATCTTTTCTGGCAGATCTATATCTTTCAAATCAAACACTTTCTTCACATCTGACAGCAACAAATGAGGTTTCAATCCCTCAAGTTGCAATTGAATCCAACTGCTATTTCCCACTTTTGAATGTCATCTTGACTTTGAAAAACCATTATTGACCCATCAATTTATTTATTTCTATTTTCAAATAAAACCTGTAAGTTGGAGAGCATTCTTTTTTTTCAGCTTCTTCCTCCCCCCAAAAATCTTATTTCCTTTTAGAGAGAAGCATTTTGTTTAGAGAAACATTTTGTTTTTCTTCCAGGACAAGAGAAACAGATAGATAATAATAGTTTCCATAGGGAAAGATTCTCCCCTCTTCCCAGGTTAAAATGGGAATTTTCCCATTTAAAAAAATTAAAAATAAATATCAATTCTTTTTTTTTAAAGAAGACAAGAAAAGGCAAAAATTATAGTATATTGTAATCCTGTGTAAAAGTATAAGTTTCACTGCAAAGTTCTTGATGGTTAAGTTTGAAATTGGATAGTGCAAACAGTGAAAGAACAGGAAAAAAGTTATAAAAGTCCAGCAAGAGTTTATAAAATAGGTCAGATGATTGCTATTTGCAGCCTTTCCTACCTGGTTCCTGTTGTTGGCCAGAAGTGGCTGGGAAGGTGTAAAATGAAAATCAATGACTTTATTGATGCTGCAACCATTGTAATACTTAAGCAGTTGCTAAGTGCTCAAATCACACATACATGACTGCATGGACACTGCTGAAGGGGGATTAAACCTTGGTCTGGATTAAAAAGTCTTGATATTAAGGACCCAAAAGTTTGGTCAAGGCTATAAGTTCCTCCCCTGCCTGGAAGGAGTTGCTGAAATGACAGAAAGTATTTTTATCTGTAAAAGTATAGACTGACCCAGGCAGATGCATCCTGTTGTTCACTTCTGCATTCCACCCTAAATGTCATGTATAACATATGATAGTGCGGGCGAAGCCATACTGTATATTCATGTGACTCCCTTTTTCTCTCTTATCTTACCAAACGTCTGGAATAGGCATCTTTCAGTTCCTCCTTATACCATATATGTCTAAATGTACCACCCAGACTATGTACACGTAATGTAAGGTATAAAAGTATGCTTTTGTAAACCCTTTGGGGTTCAAACAATTAGCTGTGTTATTGCTCTTTGAACCTGCGCATAATAAAACCTTTCCTGCATTGAAGAGCTTGGCCTAGTCCTGTCTTTTTTACAACACTGCAATGGTTGTAAATGCAAGGATTCGCTGTAGATCATTTTTTTCAGCATCATGGTAACTTTAACCAATACGCATAAGTCAAAGACTAACAGTAGTCATGTTTCTTAACAAATATATCCAACAGCATGTACTTGCAATATGTGCTACCTCCCAAGGTAGCTGGTGTTTGGGCTCATCGTTTAAATTATTTAAGTTTTCTTACCCCAGGTTAGATTGGCATAATGTAGCTTCGTTGTTTGGCTTGCCATAATGGAGGTATCTTAGCTGAGCTGCTTATCATATTGATGTCAACCCGTACCAGTTTGTGATTAAGTATCATCATCTTAACAAGTCAAGTGCGTATAACCTTAATTAGTTTAGTTTAGTTTAGTTTATTTGATTTATATACGGCCCTACTCCCGAAGGACTCAGGGCAGTGAACAGCCAGTCAATAAAAATACACAATACAAAATTTAAAAATAGGATAAAAGCAAATTAAATAATTTGGCCCAGACAAATTAAAACACCCCAAATTTAAAAACCAATTTAAAATTTACATATTAAAAAGAAAAGAGGGAAAAGATTAGGCCAGGCCCGCCTGGTGAAATAAAAAGGTCTTGAGAGCGCGGCGGAAGGTGCGCAGATCCGAGATCTTCCGTATCTCTGGGGGGAGCTTGTTCCAGATAGTAGGTGCTGCCACAGAGAAGGCTCTCCCCCAGGGGCCGCCAGTCGACATTGTTTGGCCGACGACACCCGGAGGAGCCCCTCTCTGTGAGAGCGTACCGACCGGTGGGAGGGTATTGGTGGTAGTAGGCGGTCCCGTAGATAACCAGGTCCTAAGCCATGGAGCGCTCTAAAAGTGGTAACCAAAAGCGCACCCAAAAATCAGTGTTTCTGTGATACAGTTAGCATTGTTGTTCCTTTGGATATGCCTTATATATCCAGAAGAACCTGTGTTTGTAAGAAGTTTAAAAAGTACACTATTGGAGCATTCGGGACCCAGATATAAATGCACATAATTGGTAAATGAGGAATTGTTTTCCAGGGTAAAGCTCAGAAAAAAACTGGTTCAGTCAGTCTGCACTGCCAAGGACCATGCGTTTGTGATAACCATTTCTCTCTGTGTGTACCTTTGTGATCTTTTAAAAACATTTGCTTTGACATATGAACAAATATTTTACTTCAGTGAAACTATTTCCACATAATATCTCCTTTTTTCTGGGATCTGCTCCAGTGCTAAGCCTTTGCTTTTGCAACTAGCAACTACCTAGCTGATGTTGGCAGATCTTAAAAGCCAAGTTGAACCCCTGATGGGGACTTGAATAGGGGACTGCTTGGAAATTCTAGAATTCTAGCATCTAAAAATGCTCAGAGAAGTTCATCTGCTATCCTTAAATTCCTCAAGACAAGAGGTAGTCACTGTACTCTTGCAGCACACAAATTATTTGAAGCCAAGCCAATAGCACAACTCTTCTGTGGTTCTCATTTGGGCCCCTTCGCTAACCAAATTCCCAAGATAGGTCCTTCAAATCCTAACATGTGTCTTAAATGTCACTTTGAGATTAGAAATAGGCCTCATAAAATTTCCCCTATAGCATATTGTACAAATCTCGAAGTAATTAATCATTAAAGGGCCTTTACTTTGGCACATTCTTCACCTTTTCCTCTTAACTGTTCTTGAAAGCCAGTTCAGGAAAATCCCTACCTAGAGAGACAATGGAGATGTAGAAACAACAGAACACCTGCTTCCCCAATGTCTATATAAATAAATAAAGATGAATGTATTTGTCCCAAAGATTATGCATGGCTAAGACTTGGATTGGTAAAAGGACTAAGAATTTGCTTTGCTCTCTAAGTAAACTACTTTAAAAACCAGTTTGTATACAGTTTATTCACAACTACTCTCAGCACCATTTCCATGCACAAACACTCTATGCTCTGTTTCATAACCAGTCCTGGTAATCTCATAACTATATCCTTAACAGAGTGCAAACGGCATTCGCCTAGCCTTCAGTCTGATCGGAGCTACATTAGGGTCTAAGTTAAAAGAGATAGGGATCCCCACGTACTTGCCCAGCCGGTCGTCGAAGACATCCTGGAACTCCTGCATGAGGTCCTCCTTTAGGATACTGCCGCTGGCGCTGTGGACTCCGGTGAATCCCATTCCTAGGGCCTTGAACCAGTCTAGCCCTAGGAGGCTCGGAAGTGTCTCGCTGACCATGGTAAGGGGTAGCTCCTTCCAGTACTTGCCATAGATGACCTGGAACATGCCGACTCCTACGACAGGAATGCTGTTTCCCTGGTAGTCTCGAAGCCGGATTCGTTGAATCTGGAGCCGGTCCAGGGCATGATGAACAGGGACCACCCAGTGTCGATTTCCAACTCACAGGGTTGCCCTTCAATCTCGACCATTGTGTGGACCTTTTTCTTGATGGTTACACTGGCCTGGCCAATGCTGGTCCTGCAGGCCTTGTGGCTTTGAAATTCGCACTGTTTTATCTGGTCGCTATCTTTAGTGGTCCGCTTTTGTCGCACCGGCTCTGATTGGCTGAAGTTGTTCCAGGGCTTGTGGCTGACCGGTAGGCTTGCCCTGCAGACTCTCGCCAAATGCCCCTTCTTCTGCAACGCCAGCAGATGGCATCCCTGAACTTACAGGTTTGCCTCAGGTGTGTTCCTCCGCAGCTCAAGCAACTTCCACATCTTCTTTCTGTTCCCAATCTGTTTCTCCGTTAGGAAGACGTCCTCCTCTGACTCTTCCTCACTGCTGGTCTGGGTGGCTTCTCGGTGTACCGGCGCCGAACTCAGGGTTTCCTTCGGGTTAGCTGGTTGTTGCAGCATCTCCGCAGCTTTGGTTGATGACTCGTGCACCCTGGCCTCATCGAGGGCAATGGGTAGAGTCAGATTCTGCCTCGCGAGCAACCTTCTCTGTAAGGGTATATCTCTTACGCCACAGATTAGTTGCTCTAGGAGTGCATCATCGAGGTCCCAGTATTCGCAGTGCATCACAGCCTTATACAGGGTGGCCATGTATGGACTGATTGGCTCTCCTTCATGCTGTACTCGTTGCTGGAGCTCGTAGTGCTGCATGAACTTCAATAGTACCGGGGCATAGTGTGCTTGAGCATGACTTGTAGCACTTCCCATGAGACGGGCTGGACCAGGGTCGGTTCCGAGAGTGACTCAGCCATGTCAAAGACCTCCAGTCTGCACTGACTCAGGAACAGGGCCTGCTTTCAGTTCCCGGGGAAGCCCTGCATGTCTCTGGCTCCCAAAGCGCACTTGAACCGGATCATGTACAACCCCCACTTCTCTCTGGCTGGGTTGAAAGGCTTTGGCGGTACGAACGCAGACATCATGGTCTGCATTCTGCTGTGTACGGCTCATCAGCCTGGCTGAATCTGCTGTAGGTAGCTCTTTTTCGGCTTGCTTCTCAGTGCCTCAATCTCACCTTCATCGCCAATGTTGAGTTGGGCGATTGAGGAGGCAGAAGCAAGGTAGTGACAACAGCTCTTTAATGTAGTGTGAGACTTCAGCAAAGGTTACAGGCAAACAGCTCTCCTTAAATACTCTGCCAGCCAGGTGACTGACCAATCACGATTGACCCCTCGGGTTTGAATCTACCACTAAAACTTATATACATAACATTCAACCTCTAGAAGTAGATAAGGTGTACACACACACACAACACACAATAGTGGGATGCGGTGGCTCAGTGGCTAAGACACTGAGCTTATCGATTGAAAGGTCGGTAGTTCCGTGGTTCGAATCCCTAGTGCCACGTAATGGGGTGAGCTCCCATTACTTGTCCCAGCTTCTGCCAACCTATGGATTAAGGATCTAAACTGTATATATTGTATATAAACTGTATATATTGGCCTGTCCAAAGGGGAGCATGTTAGGATATGATTTGAGCCTAACAGATTGTCCAGGCAATATATGTGTTCTGTGACTTTAAGTTTTAATGCTGCATCATGCTGTATGCTATAATTAGTTGTAAACGTATTTAAGAAAGGTACTATAATGTATTCAGTTGATGATAAGCTGCTATCATCACGTGCGTGTATGGGTGGATCTGCTACCATCCGGGTTTGTGAACCAACTACTGTTTGTATGGTAAGAAGCTTTTTGGATTTAACCGGTAAAGACTTGGACTGTTTAGAAGACTATGAGATTGTTTATTTTCCACTATAAAGAAAACTTTTGATAACACCAGTTTGCACATATCTCTATCTCATTGCTCTCAGCAACGTTTCTCTGTGCACTATACTCTGCTAGTTGCTAACACAACAACAATATCCTTAACAGAAAGCACATAAAAATGCAAGTAGAAAAATAGGGACCACCTTTGGTGGGAAGGTAACAGCGTTCCGTGCCCCTTTGCGGTTTAGTCATTCCAGCCACATGACCATGGAGACATCTTCAGACAGCGCTGGCTGTTCGGTTTTGAAATGGAGATGAGCATCGCCCCCTTCAGTCGGGAACGACTAGCACATATGTGCAAGGGGAACCTTTACCTTTACCTATATATAAAAAATAGATTTTAACTGGAAATATTTCTTCGTAAATAAATAACACTTGTGAGCACCCAAGGTTGGAAGGCTGACTTTACCTCTTGGTTTCCTTCGCCCCCCTGACCCTTACAAACGCAAATCTCATTCAAAGGACTGGATCCTACTTATGCAAATAGCAAGCATGGAGGAGACCATGTGCTCCTATTCAGACTGGGTGATGGAAAGGGAAAAGGGATCTCGTTCTTTCTTCCCATGCTGTGACCTTGCACTAGCACAACTCAGCCCTTAATTGCTGCCTAACATTAAAAAGAAAAGGGTAATGGAATTTGGAGTTTGCTCTGTTTTTATAGTTCACGGAGCACCTCAGCCACCCATTTATTCTATTTCTATTTATTTATTTAAAAGACTTGTATGGTTGCACATACAAATGTATAGTTAAGCAATTTTAACTATAAAACATAATCATAAAACAATAAAAATAATTTGATACCTCTTGGGAAGCCTCCCTGCCCCCATCAGCCAGCTCCGATCATTCCATTTTACTGTTATATTCTGTCCCAGCACCTGGGCAAAAGGTCTTGATGGTCTTTTGAAAGGCTGAAAAAATAAATTGCTGTGGTGGGAAGGGTGTTCCATAAGATAAAGATAGTCATGGATCAATACTGAGTCATGGATCCACACCGAGACCAATAGGTGGCAGGATTGCAGGGAAGGGATCTGGAGCATACCTGCCCTATCTAATCTGGTGGGGTAGGCAGATATTCTTAGGGAAAGGTGGTCCCACAAATAATCAGGCTCTATGCCATATAGGGCTTTAAAGCCTCCAGAAGAAAGCTAGGAGCCACTGCAGCTTGAGGAACAGAGATATAATTGGGTGAGCTCAGGAACACCCAATACTGTGCACACTGCTGTATTCTGGACCAGTTATAGCATCTGAGTGGCCTTCAAGGGGAGCCCCATGTAAAGCACATTGCAGTAATCCAAACAGGAAGTGACAAAAGGCATAAGTGATCATTAGCAATGTCTCCCGATCCAAAAAACGAATGCAATGGGTGCAGAAGATGGATCTGTACAAAGGCTTTACTAGCCACAGCAGCCACCTGCTAATCAAGCAGGAGCTATGAATCCAGGACTGAAGAAGCTTCTTGGATGAGAAGCAAAATGGCTTGAAGTGGGGGGTGGCGGGGGGAACCAAGAAAGCCCAATTGCCTTTTGAAAAAGCACCTTTGGGACAAGCATGATCTGGATGATTGAGAACTTCCATAGACATTTATGAATCCAGGAGGACTCCTAAGATGCACAACAGCTCAGTCTGGGGAAGTGTGTCTTTGTTCAGAGTCAACGATGACAAATCACCAGATCATGGAGGGTCGAAACCCAGAGTCGCCCCATCTTGTCATGCTTGAGGTGAAGTTGGTTCCTTTTTATCCAGATCCCCACGGCCTCCAGGCACTTAGTCAGCATTGCAACAGGGGTGGAGATATCATACTGATGACGCTGATGGTATCACATCTTGTGTCATCAACTGATCTCACCCAGCAATTTCATGTAGACGTTAAGAAGCATAGGTATAACTCAGAGGTAAAATGTAAAATTTGTTACTACCGGTTCTGTGGGCATGGCTTGGGGAGGGGGGTGTAATGTGACTGGGTGGGCGTGGCCAACTTTTGTTTTTTAAATTTTTAAAAGCTTTTTTTAAAAGTAAAAAAAAAGACTCTGACAATGGCGCACGATTGTCACATCCCTTTTCTTTACTTTTAAAAGCATTTTTTTACAACCTATTCGGAGAACCGGTAGTAAACAATGCTTAAAAAGTAAAAAAAAAAAAAAAAAGTCCCGACGATTGTCACTCAGCTAATCGTCAGAACTTTTCTTTTTTATATTTTTTACTACCAGTTTGGCAAACCAGTAGCTTTTTTTACTGCCAGTTTGGGGAAACTGGACCGAACCGGGAGCATTTCACCCCTGGTATAACTCCTTGCCATCTTTCTTGCTCTTTCAAGAAAGCAGCCCAAAACTCTTATCAGGTTAGACTTCTGGAGCCCAGAAGAGGAATACTAGAAATTTTTTAAAAAAATCCTTATAAACTAAAGGATGATTGTCTGATTGACCCATCCAAAATGACCTTCAAGAAAAAAGAGATATCAAACCTTGTGGGCGATCGGTATTCGGGCTTCCTTTACCCCAAACCAAAAAAACTAGTAGCATTGATGCTTTTTAGGCATTTCAGTTATTTTTAGGTATTTAATCTTTGAGAAAGTTTAATTCATTAATCGTAACATAAGAGCCATTTTGCACTATTCTATTCTTGTAAGCTTGTACACAGGAGGAAAAACTGCTTTGGACTGGGTTACTTGTGCAATCAGGCAATAACGACTTTGTGTGTTTCTGGCTGCTAATCAAGGAAGAGCTAAGAAAATATCAGTCTAGGTTTCTTTCGTCATCAAATGGAATACTTCTTTGCACCTGTTTGTATGCTTGACTTGTGAGTTGCATATCCTTTCCGTGCAATGAGTGGTTGGCTGATTTTTGACTTCCCATAGCACTGAATCTAAAAGTGGCCACTGGTGGGGAACAAGAATGATCTTCGTGGGAGAGCAAAGTTATATAATGATATATAATGATTCAAGTGGATTCCGATTTCTACCTGGCAGTCTTTCCTGAACATGACTAATTAGCTCTTGTAATTCAAAACTCTTGGAACCTTGCAATGTAGGGTGGGGAAGGTATTTTCTTTCTGTGCTTCCTCTAGGCTCATTATATTATCTGTGTGATGAAAAATTTAAAGGAACTTTCCTTGACAACTAAAAGCATTTTGTATTCTTGCGATTTGTTTCACAATTATCTTAAGCTTCTAAAAGGTCAGATAAGGAAATGAAAAACCTGAGCTTCATTGTTTTGCAACAGTGCTGGACTTGACATACAGCTGGTGGCAAAGGCCTACGATTGCTTTTCCCAACCTAAGTTTCCATCTCCTACAGTCTTCTTCCAGCCTGGAATCAGCGTGAAAGTTGCAGATTCAGCCTTGACTCTGCTGCTGCCTCCCTTTCTAAAATCCCTCATTACAGCCCAAAACACAAGTCTTTACTATTGAAAAAGAGAAGGAACTCTCACAACGGCTGAGATTGTCTATAGCCTTGTCAAACTCAAGGCCTGCAGACCAGATCCGGCTCATGGGGTGCTTAGATCTGGCCCGCAGGGCTGCCCTTGAAACAGCAAAGGACCGGCCCACTGTACCTCTGCCAATGAAAACAGAGCTTGGGATGGCCTCCTGCAGC
The DNA here is from genome assembly GCA_030761175.1 of Masticophis lateralis. Lineage (NCBI taxonomy): Eukaryota > Metazoa > Chordata > Lepidosauria > Squamata > Colubridae > Masticophis > Masticophis lateralis. Next base: position 69,666,064 of record JAUDYJ010000003.1, read on the forward strand.
CCTCTGCCAGCAAAAATGAAGCTCAGGGGTGGGGTCATGTGCACTGCCCCCGAGCTCCATTTTCTCTGGCAGAGGGTTGCAGGAGGCCATCCTGGCTGAAAATGGGGTCCCAGGGGGCATGCATGGCTCCCCTAGCTCCATTTTCACTGGCAGTGGGCCATGCCCACCTCAGCCTGGGTCTGCCCCCTAGCCCCTCTGAGCTCAAACACAACCCTAATGCGGCCCTCAATGAAATCGAGTTTGACACCCCTAGTCTATAGCTTCTCCCCCTTCGTAGCATATTTATGATTGGAAGTCAGTAGGCGATAATGTTAAGGTGAGAATTAGAGCTAAGGAAAACTACCATATTTTTTGGACTATAAGACACACCTTTTCCCCCCCTAAAAGGGGTTGAAAATTTAGGTGCATCTTATACACCAAATGTAGGTCTGCCCACCCACTGGCCCCAACCCTTTGGCCTCTGCCTCCCAGCAGTTACCTCCTTGCAGCAAGCAGCAAGAAGAAACAGCTCCCTTCAGCTTCAGCACAGCCTAATTAGCACAAGTTGATAGTATCAGCCTCCTGACTCTCAGATGTTTTGCTCTCAGCTGTTTTGCGTGGGCCTCTGCTGCTTGCTGCAAGGAGGTAAATTGCTGGAGCAGATTTTTTCCCCCTTGTGCTAATCAAGCTATGCTGAAAATGAAAATGAAAGTAAAGCAGGCTGTTTGCTGTTTGCTGCAAAGAGGCAAAATTGTTGGGAGGCAGAGGCAGATTTCTTTTTCTTGTTTTCCTCACCAAAAAAGGTAGGTGCGTCTTATAGTCCGGTGCATCTTATACTCCGAAAAATATGGTAGATTCAAATCCATACGCAGCCAAATCAGCTCATTGAATGGCCTCAGCCCAGTCACCGACTCTTAGCCTGCAGAGTTACTATTGGGACTGTACTATTGGTACTGTGGTCACACAAAAATAGCTTGCATTTGAAACAAGCACACACAGAGATTTAGCAGATGAGAAGTTTCCATTTCTAACAGCCATCACCAGGTTTATAGTGCTTTGAATTAAATATTAACCGACTTTGATCTTAAATGACAGAGTGCTTTAAAAGCACTATAGAAATTCATATCAATACCAAACTGGATACAGAGGAAGAATAAATCTGAAGAGAAGCATCAAAATAGCCTGAGTAGTGTAGGGGGCTAATGCCTCCTACTAAAGGCAGCAATTAAGATCCAGCTGCCTGCAATTACTGCGAGTTCAATCCTAGCCAGGCTCAAGGTTGACTCAGCCTTCCATCCTTTCTAAGGTGGGTAAATTGAGGACCCAGTTTGTGGGGGCAATAAGCTGACTTTGTATAAATATACAAAAGTATGAAGGCTATTGCTTAACACACTATAAGCCACCCTGAGTCTCCGGAGAAGGGCGGCATATAAATCAAATTAAAAAAAAAAAAGGAAATATATCGACAAATGGTCTTGCAGCCTTAAATAAGCAGGATCACCACGAGAGTGAGTTCCCCTGAGCTTGTGTCTAAAACCTGAATGCATGACCTTCATGACAGGGATGGGCAATGTTGAGGAGTTGGGGTTGCAATTAATCTCCCTATATTCCGTTGCTACTCAACAATGCAACAATGTTACTGTAACAGATGGAGTTTTAAATGCAGCGGTGGGATTCACTTACCTTCCCTATTGGTTTGCAAATGTGAGCGGGCGTGCTCGCTTTGCTCGCACACACCTCATCTGTGCATGCGCACAGCCTTCTGGATATGTGCAGTAGGCGCACATTACATCCAAGCAGGTGGGCAAAGCCTCCCTTATTCCCCACTACTAGTTCACCCAACCTGGAGACAACTGGCTGAATCCCACCAGAGTTTAAATGGTTTTATTTTTCATGAATGAAGGTGAATATATGTGTCCCAGGATAATGTTGCAGGATCCAATCTGAGTCGGCCACCGGGACCAGAGGTTTTGTCTTCCAAGCTTTCGGACTTGTACTGGAACAGAGAGAATTTCTGTCTAGCAGAGTGCGTGCTTTGAGCTATTTTGTGTGCACGCTATTTATATGGTGCCTGGTTGTGTGTGGCTTTTTAGTTGTTGATTGGGGTGTTGAAGGCCTGCTATTAAGTTGTTGCCTGTTGTTTCCTTGCACTGTCAAGCCTTCTCCTCCTAAGTACACGGGTGAAATGCTCCCAGTTTGGACTGGATCGCCTGATCCAATAGTGATGGCCGGTGGTGGTTAGGAGAACCTGTAGCAAAAATCTTTGCCCCCCCCCCCACATGCCCAACTGAGCTGCGCAATCATCAGAGGCTTTTAAAAAAAATTTTAAAAGCATTTTTTCTACAACCTCTTTGGCCGAAAAAATGCTTTTAAAAGTAAAAAAAAAAAAAGCCTCTGATGATCGCGTAGCTCAGCTGGGATCATCAGAGGCTTTTAAAAGCATTTTTTTTACAACCTCTTCAGGAAAAATGTTTTTAAAAGCTTCTGACGATCCCAGCTGAGTTGCCTGATCAGCAGAGCCTTTTAAAAGCATTTTATTACAACCCCTTCGGCTAAAGAGGTTGTAGAAAAAATGCTTTTAAAAGTTAAAAACAAAAAGTTGGCCACTCCTACTTAGTCACATTACCACCACCACCACCAAGCCACGCCCACAGAACCGGTAGTAACAAATTTTACATTTCACCATTGCCTAAGTACTTGATAAGCTGGTGATGAACTGTTGCTGACCTTGCCATAAATTGTGGTTTCTAGCTTCCATCTCCTTGTCTGCTGACAAGCACATCTAACAATGGTAAATTGTCTAGCTGTTTCTTCCTCCATTGTGAGCCATATCTAGCTAATTCTTCCTCCATTGTGAAATGTCTGGGAACGTGAAGTTCAGTGTCGTACGACAGTCTTTCAGTTCATTTCTTTTGATGATGACAAATCGGTCATTCATGTATTGGCACCAGGTGTGTATTAGGTGTGGCTTTATTTCTATTGGTGTTTAGTTAGAATGGAAACAGGTGGCCACCAAAACCTGCATGGTGAAACTACCACAGCCATCAACAATTCCCCCCCCCCGCTTGAATTTGATATAAATTTCTGCTATAGGCATGACCTAGTCCCATGATGGCAAATATATGGCACAAGTGCCACAGGTGGCACGTAGAGCCATATTGGTGGGCACACAAGCATTGCCCAAGCTCAGCTCCAGTGTGCATATGTGTGCTGGCCTGCTGATTTTCGGGCCTTCCAGTCCCACCGGAAGTCAGCAAACGGGCCGTTTCTGGCTTCCGAAGGGCCTCTGGGGGGTGGGGAAGGCCACTTTTGTCCCCAGGCTCCAAAAAAGCCTCTGGAGCCTGGGGAGGGTGAAAAACGGGCCTACTGGGCCCACTGTGCCATCACGTGCCAAAAGTGTGGAGACTGTGGGGTGGAGTTATGCGCGCATGCATGGGAGATGGGGAACATTGAATTATGGATGCGGCACGCGTGTGCGCGACCCCCCATGCTCCCTCTGCTTTTGGCACGCGACGGCAAAAAGTTTAGCCTCACTGACCTAGTCCATCAATGAGGAAATTTGGGGCAGGGGCTGATGATGTTTCAAAATGATCTATTAGCAATCCAGCCCAAGTGGATCAGAAGATCCAATCTTACTTGCCTGATATCTCCACATTCATTAGCAAGCTATTGATTAGGAAAAAAAATGTATATATTATGGAAGGGAATAGAAAATATGCTAATCCATTTGTCTACAAGCAATATAACGGAGGATTAACTGTGTTGCTTTCTTTTTTTTCTTTTCTTTTTTTCACTGCACTTTAAGACACACATACACTCATACACACACGCAACACATCCACACACAATTTAAATCTAGTGTAGGAAGTCAGAAAGCTGAGGATGACTCTGCTGATTATCCCATTATTGCATCAGTTTTAAAACTGATCTCAAATATAAAGCAATGTTCTCACAGGCTTCTGACGGTTCATTTATGGCCAATTCATAGACAATAAATAAATCCTAACCATAAATATTTAATTAAAGCAGCTACATTTTAAGACCTTATATAGTGTTAAAGACGCAATGTTTGTTTAACTTACTAAATATAACATCGTACCAGCTGGAGATAGGGCTGTCCTTGGAACTGAGGCTTGTGGGATATCTACCTTACAGGTTGCGTATCCCTCAGTAAGCAATCCACAAAGGGAACTAAAGATTGTGCTCAATTTACAACCACAATAGGGATTGGAGAATTCGTATTAAGCAATGCGTCCATTAAGTGAGGAATCACATGACCGCATCTGACTTTATTAACTTTTTAGTCATGGTCATTAAGCAAATCAATGTGGTTGTTAAATCAGATATCATGTGATTGCCTTTTTTTTTTTAGAATTCTATATCACTTCACAGTTCTTTACATCCCTCTTTAAGCGGTTTACAAAGTTAGCATATAACATATTGCATTAGCATTAGCATATTGCCCCCAACAATCTGGGTCCTCATTTTACCCACCTCGGAAGGATGGAAGGCTGAGTCAACCTTGAGCCGGTGAGATTTGATCTGCTGATCTAGCAGTCAGCTGAAGTAGCTGCAGTACTGCACTCTAACCACTGCACCACCTCGGCTCATTTGCTTCCTTCCCTATTGGTCTCCCCATTGACTTAGCTTGTCAGAAGCCTTCTGGGAAGGTATGAAATGGCAATCGCATAGCCTTGGGATGGGGTATTCTATTTAATGGCTGTAACCAATGTAAATAGATGCCAATTGCCAAGCAACCAAATCACAATCATGCAATGGTCGTAAGTGTGAGGACTGGCTGTAAATCGCTTTTTTAAAGCACCATGCTAACTTCTAATAGTTGCTAAGCAAACTGTCATATCCAAGATTATTTTGGTTATGTTTGCGTACGTTTGGTTACGTTAGCAAACAGCATTTACTAGCACTCAGCTTTGTGATTTGTTCTGTTTCCAAGGTCCTGATAGGCAACCAAACAACTTTCACCCAGACGGAGAAATGATGGAGACTCAAAGCTTTGTGTGCTTCCAAGGGAGACGGTTTGAAATGGAGCTATTAGGTCCATTTCAAAGCATCCCCTTTGCAAGCACACGGAGTTTTGTCTCCTTCTGGATGAAAAGTGTACAGCAGAGACAGGCAGAGGCAGAGGCGATCCCAATATACTTCCCATTCCATCGCGCCGTCTCTCGGCTTGCCTACCGATACAGGACATTGGGATCGCCTGCCTCCCCCATCCTTCATGCTTCTGGCTCTGCCTGTTGCTGGTAGTGCCGCACAACCCTCCCCCGCGAGCATCCCGTGAGTCAGGCAGCCACACAACGTGTCCAGATCTCCTGTTTTCTCTCCCTCCTGCCGCTGCCTCCACGCTAGAAATTAACAGTATTTGCGGTGCACCAAGGGGACTGAGGCATGCCGAGAGTTTGGCCCATTGCAGCTACAGGCAAGCAGGTAGTGGGACAGAAAGGGCGGGGCCAGGAGTAGTCACTTCCACTCCCATCAGTCCCTGCTCTTGCTGCTTCCTGCATAAGACCTCCCAAAAAATAAGCCTGAGTGCTTATTTTTAAGCCGAAAATAAAATAAAACAGGGTCTTATTTCCGGGGAAACACGGGTACATCAAGTGTGTATAAACTTAATTATCATTTTTGTGATGTAGTTAGCATAGCTGTTGCTTTGGATATGCCTTATATCCAAAAGAACCCAAAGAAGCTTTAAAAAATACACTATTTGAGCATTCGGGACCCAGATATAACCCCAATTTGATAGATGAGAAGCTGACTTTCAGGATGAAGCTCAGAAAAAAACTGGTCCCTCTGTCAGTCTGCCAAGGACCATATCTTTGTGAAAATCATTTCTCTGTGTACCTTTCGAAAACATATGCTTTGACATATGAACAAACATTTTCCTTTCTGTGAAACTATTTCCCCACAATATCTCCTTTTTTTCTGGGATCTGCTCCAGTGCTAAGCCTTTGCTTTTATAATAAGCAACACCTAGCTGATCTTGGTAGATCTTAAAAGTGAAGTTGAACCACAGCCCTGGCTGGTACTTGAATAGGGAACTGCTTGTAAATTCTAGGATTGTAGGTAAAGAGAGAAGTTGGGGTGGGGTGGGGAAATCCCAACAGAATACTAAGCTGGTGGGTGATGAAGCATAGTACCCAAAATATCTAGACAGTCTTGGGTGGATGACAGACATGAGCTGATTATACTTTGTGTGCCACTTTAGCATTTCTCATCTAATTTCAACGGTTTCAAGTTGTGTCCCTTATGCTCAGACAACTTGGCCACTAATAAAGGAGAATATTTGTAGCTCAGGATTGAAATGAGGGTTCTTTGGTGCTCTCTGAATTTGGCTGTTTTCTTGCGGATGATTCGTTACCCAAATTAGGTAACATTATCAGTGCTGCACAGCACTAACCAAACTGTTACCTAGTTTGGGTAATGAAATGTGTTCAGGAAAACAATCAAGTTCGGAGAGCATCAAGGACCCCCTCAACTTCACCATTGATAATATGGGTTGGGATGAGAGGAGTTGAGGAAGGTGTGTTTCAGGGATGAAATGCTCCCGGTTTGGACCAGATCGCCCGATCCGGTAGCAAAGGAGGTGGGTGGTTCAGAGAACCGGTAGCAAAAATCCCTGCCTTTCCCACATTGCCCAGCTGAGCTGCGCAATCATCAGAGGCTTTTTTTTTTATTTTTAAAAGCATTTTTTCTACAACCTCTTTGGCCAAAAAATGCTTTTAAAAGTAAAAAAAAAGCCTCTGATAATCACACGGGTAAAAGTAAAAAAAAAGCCTCTGATAATCAGCTGGGATCATCAGAGGCTTAAAAAAAAAGGAAAGCCTCTCCCGATCAAGCAAGTCAACTGGGATCGTCAGAGGCTTTAAAAAAAAAGAAAGCTGCTACTGATCAGGCAAGTCAGCTGGGATCATCAGAGGCTTTAAAAGCATTTTTTTTACAAAAAAAAAGGTTTTAAAAGTAAAAAAAAAAAAAGTTGGCTACACCCACTCAGTCATATTACCCCACCCCCACCCCCACCAAGCCATGCCTACAGAACCGGTAGTAACAAATTTTACATTTCACCACTGGTGTGTTTGAAGTTTAGGTATGAAAAAGAAGTAGCGCCACCTTAATTTTGTTTGGGATAAGATGAAGTAGAGAGAACCTCTGACAGGTTTTTAAGATTTTTTTTTCGTGTTTTGCGTCTTCTCCTCACTTTTCTTTCAGACGAGTTCAGCTCCTAGTGACATCACACATCCATCTTATTTTTCAGCGATTTGGGATTGCTTTATTCTGGATGGTTTCTTGACTTTGGCTCTAGTTTACAACCCTGGGTTTCCTTGTGATCTCCCATGATAGTATGAACTCTGATGCTGCACAATTTTTTGCAAGTTCTAGATTACATTAGGAAGCAGGCACAAAACAGTCGGGAATGACCTTAAGTGTTTGTATAATAAGAAAACCAATTGTGTTGAATAAACAGAACAAATACCATCTCACTAGCATTCAATTTCAGCCTATTTCTATTGTATTCTCAGATGTCGGTTCCGAAGGAGGAAGGAAGTATTCAACTAGTATTAACTGGGCCATACACTTCCTTGCCACTGATACTTGCTGCTGTCTTATACTTGGCTTCCATAGAGTTATAGCAGTCTCTACCTAGTGGTGAGATAAGGGAAAATATAACCCTGTTACTGTATATATTTAGCCATTTCTATTTCTGATGCATTCTTATCCAGCGCTGCCATCTACAGAACAGTTTAGCTACCACTTCTGGACTTTACCATATGACCCCTGGATGGCAGCAAAGAGCTCAGCCTAGATAGCATCAAAGAAATACAGAAGACATGCTCTTTGCTGCCATCCAGCATAGACATGGTAGATAGCATTAAAAAAAAGACCCAGCAAAAGGGCCTCCATAACAGACAAAGAAAGGAACAACAAACGAAGCAACGTTGTCATTCTATACATTGCAGGAATATCTGAAATTCTCAGGAGGATTTTCAACCAATACAACATACGTACACACTTTAAACCCAAAAAATACACTAATGCTGAAGCTTCTCCATCCCAAGAATAAACCATCCAGACACAAACTGAGCAATGTGATATATGCAGTACAATGCAGTGAGACGTGCAGATTTGCACATTGGAGAAACAAAACAACCACTTCACAAATGCATGGCACAACATAGGAGAACAAACCCATCTGCATTTGAAAGTCAAAGGTTACTCTTTTGAAGGCAGCAAATTCCACATTCAGAGATGGGAGGGATACAATATCACCCATCTCACCAATGCAATCTTTTAGCAGCTTCAAGAAGGTTTCAGACCCATTTCCACTATTCAATAACCCTGAAGGTATAGACCTCCAAATAGCTTTAACAATACTCAGAGAGAGTGCTAAAAACCAAATGACTGCAAGGAATATAAATTCTTCCATTCTCCACCAGTCAGTCAGAACGGAAGAAGCTTCTTGGATGAGAAGCAAAATGTCTTCATTATCTCTGCATTGATTTAAGCAGTAGACCAGTGATGGCTAACCTTTTCCGGACCAAACACCCAAAGTGTGCTTGCACGCACACATTTTTATGCATGTGTGCAAGCATAAAATCCAAAATGCAATGCACACGTGGCCCCATGCATGTGCACCGCCCTCCCATGCATGTGTGCATGGCCCCCTTCATGTGCCCCACCCCCTGCACATATGTGTGTGTGCCCCCACATGACCCCACCCCCATTTGTCAGACATATATATTGATGGTCGTGCTCATTTGGTTCTATGAGAAGTGATTTGGTCAATACAGCTTCAGGTTCAAAAAAGGGTTGTTTTAATATTACAAAATATATACATGCATACAATAATGAACAGGATGTCCTGCTGCATTTTTCTTTTACCCTAACTGTATGATTCAGATGTTGAGAGGAGAAAGAACTTTACTTGTTGTCTTGCTGATAGATAAAAAAAATTGGATTTCACCACTGGGAAATACAGCACTAAATGCATCTGTCTAGCTGACTATCTTAAGTGGGCTTATTTTTGGGCTTATATTACGAGCCTCCTGAAAAATCATGCTAGTGTTTGTTTTCCAGTTAGGTCTTATTTTTGGGAAAACATGATAAGACTGTTGATACACCCAATGGTTATTTAGTAGGGTATTAGTTATAGGTTGCAGTTCTCATCCCTTAAAAGTGCATTATGTCATAGAAAGCTGCTTCAACAGTCATAACATAATCAGATTTTTCCATTTGCTGAGAAGTATATTGCAAATCAAAGAAGAATGTGGAAAAACTGTGATATTATAGCTACCAACAGATGGTGGTATTAGCTCACCATTCAGAAAAAGCCAGCCAGTAGGATTAGAAGTTGCTTAGGATAACTCTTTTTCTCTTTTTTTCTCTAAATAACTCTTTTTCTTTTCAAGCGCCCTCTTTCCTGGGAATGGGAAAGAGGGCGCTTGGAAAGAAAAAGAGTTATTTACTAACACACATTACAACAGCTGCTAGGTTGGCATTCGCACAATATTGGAAAGAGAAAGCCCTGTTGTTTATATGTTAAACAACATATAATTACAAGAATATTGGATTGCGCAGAAATGAGCAAATTAACACACAAAATTAATGAGGATGAAAATCAGCTTATTATTCTGTCTGGGAAAGATGGTATAAATGGATGAATGAAAAAATGAAAAAAGGAGTTTAAAGGTGGTTGTACTATAAGAACTTAGTAACCAAAGAGACACCAACTTGATAATTGTATATAGGTAAAAACACTGCACCTTCGATGTAAATAGTAATGATATTTTATATACTTTGTATAAATTCAATAAAGTTTATTTTAAAAAAAGAGAGAAGAGAAGAGAAGAGAAAAGTTTATACATGAAATAAATAAATAATAAGTAGAAGTTGCTTAAGAACAACTAGAAAACACAGCAGCTGTCCAGGAGAAACCTAGCTAAATCTTTAAGAAAAGAAAATCATGATGTGCCATTCTGGTAATTGGCTGGAGGCGGGGTGAAATCTAAAATTTTTTGCTACTGGTTCTGTGGGTGTGGTTTAATTAGTGGGTGGAGCTTGGTGGTAAGGTGACTGGGTGGGCATGGCCAAGTCAATGTCACTTCTTTGCTCTTTTTTAACCTACAACATACAACACAACACAATAGGCTCACCCACAATGTAAAAGCAGCTGTGCTAGACCCAAAATGGCCCCTGCAACAAGCAGGAACCTCACACAGCCACAAAAAGCCCAAAAAACCAACTTTCACACTTTACACAAAATTCCACATACAGCTTTGTGAGATTTTGTGTGTTTGTGTAGTTAGAGTGAAACACTACAGAAACACACTAAATCTCAGAAAGCTGCACAGATATTATTTTATTTTTATTTATTTTTATTTTTACATAAAAGCAGCTAAATTTAAAACTTCCTAAACTTTAAATGGCTAAGTCTAAAAAAAGAACTAAAAAAACCCCCAATTAACTATTGTTTTTAAAGCTCCCAAAGGGGAAAAAAACTTACCCAATAGAACAGGGGTCTCCAACCTTGGCAACTTTAAGACTTGTGGACTTCAACTCCCAGAATTCCTCACCCAGCTTTGCTGGGAGTTGAAGGCAGGCAGGAAGGCAGGCAGGCAGGCAGGCAAGCAGATAGAGCTGCTCACCGATGAGCTTGATTGCAGGCAGGGAGATTCAGTTGCTTGCTGATGCAATGGATTGCAGGTATTACATCAAGCAAAACAAGACAGGCATTGTGACCAGCAGCTAAGGTAAGGGGTGGGGGGGGGGGGCGGGGGATTTTTGCTAGCTGTTAGCAGGCAACTCATCTTGGATTGTCATTGCTTGGATCGTCAGAGCCATTTAAAAGAAAAAAAAGGCTCTGATGATCGCGCGGCTCAGCTGGGCATGGGGGCGGGGGCAGGGATTTTTACTACTGGTTCTCCGAGCTGCCCGCCGCCATCGCTACTTACTCGCCTGAGCCGGTCCGAACCGAGAGCATTTCACCCCGGGTGGAGAGTATTAAAACAGCCTTCAGCCTTCCATCCTTTCTAAGGTGGGTAAATTGAGGACCCAGTTTGTTGGGGGCAATAAGCTGACTTTGTATAAATATACAAAAGTATGAAGGCTATTGCTTAACGCACTGTAAGCCGCCCTGAGTCTCCGGAGAAGGGCGGCATATAAATCAAATTTTTTAAAAAAATGAACCAAAAACTGGGGAAAGTCCAGATTTAAATCATTCTTCAGCTATAATGTTTGTAAGATGATTTTTGGTCCAGCTGGGTTCTCTTCTCCATACTTTTTTTTACAGTATAGTATTATGATATATTTTTAGGGCTCTGGACTGTAGAGGCAGGAAAAAGCAGATCTTACATGGAGGTGTTTTTGGCCCCATGAGCCTTACAACAGTTCTACAGTTAGATGCAACATGTATTTTGATCTTCAATCAGGGTTTATAGGAACATCCCACAGATATTACTAACGATTCCTATGGATTGTTTGTTCTTATTTATGTTGCATCGCAGTTCTGGTTTTGGTCTATGTACCGTTTATACTGTGCCATATTGGGCAATGAAAACATAGCCATTGAAGCGAGATTGCTGTTCTGCATTATTGTGCCATTAGGACTTCCTATTTGCAAAGGGCTTGTGAGGTGAAGATAACCTTGAAAGAAAGGAGAAAGAGGCAGAGCCTGGACAATGATCTGGTAAATCTGAGCTCAAAGGATGGATGGGAATGAATGAAGAAAGAAGAGTGAACAAAGGAATGAACAGAGTGAAAAAAGAAAAAACAAAGGAAAGAGGGTCAATCTATTTTTATTATTAATCATATTTATTAATCATATTTCTATGCCGCCCACTCTCCGAAGACTCTGGGAGACTTACAACAATCGACAGTATACCAATAGCATATTGCCCCCAACAATCTGGGTCTTCATTTTACCCACCTCAGAAGGATGGAAAGCTGAGTCAACCTTGAGCCGGTGAGATTTGATCTGCTGAACTAGCAGTCAGCTGAAGTAGCTGCAGTACAGCACTCTAACCACTGCGCCACCTCGGCTCTTTTCCGAAGCACCAGAAACAATGGATGGAAACTACCGTACTTTTCGGAGTATAAGATGCACTTTTTCCCCTCTAAAAGAGGGTGGAAATGTTGGTGCGTTTTATACTCTGAATACATTTTTGGCCTCCCAAAACCCTGCCCCGTGCATCCCATTTTTGCCAAAAACAGACATGTTTTTTCAGAAAAATGGGGCATGCAGAGCATTTGGGAGACATGCAGAGTGCTCCTGTGGGCTGGGGAGGGCAAAAATGTGACATGTGGGGGGTTTGGGAGGTCAAAAACAGGCTGGTTTTTCACAAAAATGGGGGAATTTTTACCCGCCCCAGCCTCCATGAGGCTGTGAAAAATAGGACTGTTTTTGGCCTCCTAAACCCCCCATGCATCACGTTTTTGCCCTCCCCAGCCCCCAGGAACACTCTGCAGGCCCCATTTTTGTGAAAAATTGGCCAATTTTTTGCAAAAAAGGAATGCGCAGAGGGTTTGGGAGGCCTGCAGAGTGCTCCTGGGGGCCAGGGAGGGCAAACAAAAATGTTTTTTCTTGTTTACCTCTTCAGAATCTTGGTGCGTGTTATACTCCAATGCGTCTTATAGTCCCAAAAATATGGTAATCAAGGAGAGAAGCAATCTAGAACTAAGGAGAACTTTCCTAACAGTGAGAACAATTAGCCAGTGGAATGGCTTGCCTTCAGAAGTTGTGGCTGCTTCATCACTGGAGGCTTTTAAGAAGAGACTGGAGAGCCACTTGTAAGGAATGATATAGGGTTTCCTGCTTGAGCAGTGGGTTGGACTAGAGACTAGAGACCTCTAAAGTCCCTTCCAACTCTGTTATTCTCTTCTGAAAGCATCTCTGAAAAGTAAAAGAGGAAGGCTGACATGGTTGTTTCAATGCCAGATTCGTTAAAGCGAATCTGAACTGGCCAAGAAGCAAAAGCTTCTGATTGTTGTTGTGCAGAGTGAGCAAATGCCTCTTCTATTCCTGGAAGGCAAGAGGGAAGCCTTTCCTATCTCCTCCCCTGTGTTACCCATTCCTTGGAGATCCAACTATATGTGCCCCACAATCCATTGTAACTTTGAATGGTCACTAAATGAATGGTTGTAAGTTGAGGACTATCAACTTATAAAATGCACAGATACAGTATACCTTGCTCAATAGTGGTGACTGTGAGAGGGATCTTGGAGTCCTAGTGGACAACCATTTAAATATGAGCCAGCAGTGTGCAGCAGCTGCCAAAAAAGCCAACACAGCTGTGTAAACAGAGGGTTAGAAGCAAGATCACGTGAAATGTTAATACCACTTTATAATGCCTTGGTAAGGCCACACTTGGAATACTGCATCCTGTTTTGGTCGCCACAATGTAAAAAAGATGTGGAGACTCTAAAACGAGCGCAGAGAAGAGCAACAAAGATGATTAGGGGACTGGAGGCTAAAACATATGAAGAATGGTTGCAGGAACTGGGTATGTCTAGTTTAATGAAAAGAAGGACTAGGGGACACATGATAGCAGTGTTCCAATATCTCAGGGGCTACCACAAAGAAGAGGAAGTCAAGCTATTCTCCAAAGCACCTGAGGGTAAGACAAGAAGCAATGGGTGGAAATTAATCAAAGAGAGAAGCAACTGAGAACTAAGGAGAAATTTCCTGACAGTTAGAACAATTGATCAGTGGAACAACATGCCTCTAAAAGTTGTGAATGCTCCAACACTGGAAGTTTTAAAGAAGATGTTGGATAATCATTTGTCTGAAGTGGTGTAGGGTTTCCTGCCTAAGCAGGGGGTTGGACTAGAAGACCTCCAAGGTCCCTTCCAACTCTGTTATTCTATTCTATTCTATTCTATTCTATTCTATTCTATTCTATTCTATTCTATTCTATTCTATTCTATTCTATTCTATTCATAAAATATTTTGGGAGTTAGGAATACTTAATACTGAACAATAACCTGAATAATAACACTAGAAGTTTTGATCTAATTCAGAGCTTACTCTACAGTTTTCCCCACCTGATTTTCAGCATCGAAGGACAGAGGTAGGTTTTGAAGGCTGTATACCTTTGACCAGTAAACTCGGCTTGTATCACTAAGCTCAAATCTGTCTTCTGCTTGTCCCTACTGGAAACAGGAAACACAAAACCACAAAAATCTTTGGCAACAGTGTTATTTTAAATAACACAGGGTAAATTGAGGACCCAGTTTGTGTGGGCAATAAGCTGACTTTGTATAAACATACAAAAGTATGAAGGCTATTGCTTAACGCATTGTAAGCCGCCCTGAGTCTCCGGAGAAGGGCGGCATATAAATCAAATTTAAAAAAAAAAACTAGACATATTCATGGTATAAAAGAATGGCTAGTAAGATTACTTTCTAGTTATTAGTTATGCTATTATGATGAAGAGATGCCAAATACTGTAAATCCAGATGGTGGATGTGAGACAAGCATGAATTTTGCTTTATAAATTACGAAACATGGCAATCCCTTTCTCATTTGGGATGATAGGAACAAAATCACCAGGAAAGCCTTAAGCAGGACTAACCACACGAGGGCACCAAAGGCTTGGAAAAAGATACCTCTATATTCTTTTTTTTTTTTTCACCAGGAAAGTTCATCAATATTAATTTCTTTCTTACTAGATATAAAATTACATACATTACAAATTTAAGCCAGTAACCTTAGAAGAAATCACTGCTAATTAATTTGTTACCGTGAATAACAAAACGTATCTTCATGTAATGGCAACTGGACTTATTTTCTTGTTAGTGTGAGACGCTTCTCTGCTCATCCAAGCAGCTTCTTCAGTCTACACAAGTTGGTTAGGGGAATTTGAGTAGGCAGAGAGTCACCGGAATGTGCCAATGTCTAAAAATTCTTACGGGTATTCCCCAAACTATGTGGCAATATGTCGATGAATTGCTGCCGGTTGGGAAATAATTATTCCCTGTTTCAGAGTCAGATGACTATGCCCTGCTCCATGATACTCCATTCCATCTAGTCTCATCTGTAGCTTTCCAACCCACAATTATCCATCATTCTATAGCTGTTCAACAATGCTGGCCTTTTTCAGTTTTTTAAAAAAATTCTTAGGAGGAGGAGATACAGCTAAAATTGGAGCGGCAGATGATCTTGGAAAGTGTTGGATAGAGGACCTAAAGTTTCTCCAGGAATTATCTGCAATTTTTAAAGGGGGAAATTCTTAAATCTATGGTGGGAATTTGCACAGTAAATTGAATATAAACCAGTTGAATATATGTGTAAATTCAAAGTTAGTTTTGTCTTTGTGCCTTTGTGTCTTTGCCTTTTGTCTCTTTGTTTGAGTGCAACTTTAGGGGTGTCATCCAAGACATGCCACTCAGAGAACATATGCTGTCCTTAATCTGAGAAAGGTTTATTTTCTGAAAACATTTATATTCAGCTTCTCCCCCCCTTTTTTTAAATGACACAACATGGATATGAGAAGTGTCCAAAAACTATTTCAAAGCATACATTTGATGCAGATTCTTGTTTGAGCTGAACCTGTTCCAATTGCCAATTTGGGGAAAGGCGTATTCTGAATTGTGAATTAAGAAAAAAAGCAAAGCAGATCCACCTCAAATCATCTAGGGCCGCTCTCCTCAGGGTACCGTCGGCCAGACAATGTCGGCTGGCGACATCCAGGGGTAGAGTGTTCTCTGTAGGCGCCCCTGTCCTCTATCCACCGAGCTTCGGACAGCGCCTGATCTCCGATCCTTCCGTCATGACTTAAAAATTTGGCTGTTTCAACAAATGGGTTGACCCTGATCCTTGGGTTTTATTATTTTGATTGTTCATTGTCTTAACTGGGTTTTAATTATTTTACCTTTTATTATTGTATGTTTTTGTATTGTATTGTATTGTATTGCATTGTATTGTCTGTGTTCGCCGCCCTGAGTCCTTAGGGAGAAGCGCGGCATATAAATTTTTGGTAAATAAAATAAAAATAAAATCTAATCAATTTGGATATACTGGATTCAGCTCAAGACCCTTAATGAATTAGATGATTAATTTGAAACAGTGATTTGCCTTCAGGTTGAATATTAAAATAGAGCCTCCGTATTGCAGATCCTCTTGCCTGAGAAGATGTCCCCCCCCCCGCTTTTTTTTTTTTATAGTATTTAGTCAATATCTGCAAATATTGGCATTCTCTTGTGTTTGGAAGATACTGATTTCATAGCAGAAGTAACAATAATACATGGAATAATGGAAAAAGAAGGAAATATAGAGCAGTTACATGCTTCTCAGTGAAGGACACAGTCTTGGCTTGTGATGCAAAGATAGTACAATATTTATAGTGACTATATTTTCCTGGAAAAAAATAAAGGACGAATCCGGAAAGAGGGCATATCTGAAAGAGGATTATAAAAAAGGATTAACAAATGAATATTTGTCTTTATTATCTTTGCTTTAGAAAGGAAGATTCGAGAGAAAAGCCAAGTTTACAAAAATGCCTACCTGTGTTTCCCCGAAAATAAGACCCTGTCTTATATTTTTTTGAACCCCAAAATAAGTGGTTGGCTTTATTTTTGGGGAGGTCTTATTATTTTGGGGCACGTGGAGCAAGATGGGGCTCCTCATGCAGTCTTACCTGCTCTGTCTCCGTAACCCTAACCAGAGGAAAGGGCGGGGACCAGTTGTGCATGCATTTAAATATTTTCGTGAAGGGCTTTTTTTCAGGGGGGGGGGTTATTTTAGTGCATGCACTCAAAAGCCTGATTGGGCTTATCATCTGGAGAGGGCTTATTTTCAGGGAAACAGGGTATTTTAATAAAAAAATGCCTAAAATCAAACAGCACATGTAATTTTAAAAAAAAGAGAATTCAGCATCTAATTTTTCATGACCATGAAGGACTGTGCATTAAGTGGTATCATTAGTAAATGAGGTAGATGAGGTTGTGGAAACATGATAAACAAACAAATAAATAAATAAATAAATAAATTTGATGAACAATACACCAAAGTGAACTTCTGAAAAAGAAATAAATGTCAAGAATTGACTTTTATAATAAAGGATGTATGATCACTGTAAGAATACCAGGCAAAGATTTTTTTTTAGTAAGAATAAGTAAGTCCCCAGTATCAGATTCATCTTTTAACATTAGCTCTTCTTGGTCCTTCTGGATCTGTACAGATGGGCAAATATTTCCCAAAGGTGCATTAAAATAAATAATGATCTAGGTTTCTATTTATTTGAGATTTTAGAGAAACATGCTGCCAACAGGACAAACTAAACATATAAACAAATATATCCTAATAACAACAAATATTTGTATCTAATGTAATTTCAAAAATTAAATTAGATCCTAAATAAACTAATTACGGCTGATGCATTGATTTTTCTGTCCATTTGTTTCCAAATTATTTTTCTTCTGAATAAAGAAAATTTGCCATTGCGAACAAATAAAATGTGATTGTAATATAAATTTGAAAGTTGCAAATCTGAAGTAAGATTAACTTTTTAAAATTCTTGGGACATGACTTTCCAGACTTTGTATGATGAGATTTAGCTGCCCACCAATACAATTCACTTTCTGCAAGGACACAGACAAATTTAAAAAAGGATAGGGGTAAGAAAGAAAAAAACCTTAGACATGTAAACTGGAATACTTCTAAACCCAGTACTTTTCAGACTTGCACATAATCCTTTTGGATGATTACCCAAAGATTTTATTTATCAATATGACCATATTAAAAAAAAACAGGCAACATACTTACACATATAAACATTTAGACAAAGTAATTTCTGCTTTCCCTGGGTACTGTCAAACATCCTTTCCTCCTCTTTCCTTATAGCTTGAGTTTCTGCCTTTCTAAACCTTCATCCTCCCATATATTGCCAACCTATTTCCATCACCCACAGATTTCATCTTCATTTTCACACACCCTCTAGTGTCCCTTTTGCCTGTTATTTCCATGATCGTTGTGGCCCAGCTCTACTACCAGAGGTCCTTCTGCTCCAATATTGTGTTTCCCCAAAAATAAGTCCTGTCCTAAAAATAAGACCTACCATGTTTTTGCATGTGTGCCTAATATAAGGCCTACCCCAAAATAAGCCCTACTTAAGTACCTGTGCAGCCATCCATCCATTCCATCTGGTTGCTCATGGTGACACCGATAATGTGGTCAGGCAAGGGATGAAGCTGCCTGATGCAGCCTGCACCAGCTTACTTCAAGGCTGCTGCAGCCAGGCCATCCATGCCCCGACAACTGCCTTGTGATGACAGCACTGACAGCCTACATGGCCAACAGCCCACTTCTGCTTGCTTGCAGTGGCTGCAACAGTACAGGAGGCCAAGTGATGTGTTGGTGCCATGGCCTCAAGGCAAGGCCAGGGGGAGGGGGGATGGAACTGCCTCACATCCTTATGTAAGTGGTAAGCAGGTACCAGTTTACCTCAGGGCCCTCACAACCAGGCCACTCATGCCCCAACACCTGCCTTGCCTCATTGCTCTGCCTCCTGCTCCATTGTGGCCATGTAAGCAAGCAGAAGTGGTCCAGCAGCCACGTGAGGTCGCTGCTGGACCTGCTGCTGCAAGGAGAAGTAGGTGTTGGGGCATGGGTGGTCTGGTTGTGGGGGCCCTGAGGTAAGCCGGTGTGGGGCATGTGGGGTAGCTTCACCCCCTGGCTTCGTGGCGGCGGCACTGGCATGCCACACAGCTTCCTAACCCACTGCAAGCAAGCAGAAGAAAGTGGGAGTACATGGAAGTACAAATACATGGGAAAAAAATAATGCATCCCTGAAAATAAGTCCTAGTGCTTATTTTGGAACCCAAAAGAAAATAAGATCGGGTCTTATTTTGGGGGAAACATGGTACCACCAGCCACCATAAAAGTGGGTGTGTGCAGCCAAGTATTCTCAGGAAGATCAAACAGATGGTAGAACTCTAGAATTGCAGTTGGATTTTCAGAATGCAGTGAGATGTAGGAATGAGAGATGTAGAACTCTGGTGGACATCACTCTGGGTATCTGAAGGAATGTTGATGACTTGATTAGGTTTTGCCCTCCATTTAATTCACTGCAAGCTGAAGGCCTCTTCTTCACTGAAAGTTGTGGACTATAATCTACCAGAATCCTATGTGGATTGGTAGATAACATTTTCCAATTTTCCAATCTACAGCCAAGAGAGTGTGACTGGGCCTCCATGCTTAAGGGAGGGTTAGAACTTTCATGTTTCTCCTCCTAGTTCAGAACCTTAAATTATTACACCAGCATGGAATGATTTGGATATGGTTTGGCTATGAATAGGGTCTACCTATTCTTCAAAGCACCTGAAGGCAGAACAAGAAGCAATGGATGGAAACTCATCAAGAAGAGAACCAACCTAGAAATAAGGAGAAATTTCCTGACAGTTAGAACAATTAATCAGTGGGATGGCTTGCCTCCAAATCAGTGGTGGGTTTCACTTACCTTTGCTACCAGTTCGCTCGCGCATGCATGCACCACTTCTGAGCATGCACTGAAGCTTCTGCACATGTGCAGAGCATATTTGATGATGTCCGGCCGGGTGGGTGGAGCCTCCCACTGCGCTGCTACCGGTTTGCCCGAATTGTGGCGAACTGGTAGCAACCGACCACTGCTTCAAATGTTGTGAGTGCTTCAATACTGGAAGGTTTTAGGAAGAAATTTGACAAGCATTTGTTTGAAATAGTATAGGGCAGTGATGGCTAACCTTTTTGGCACTGAGTGCCCAAAGTCCATGCGCATGCAACCTCCGTGTGCCCCCCGTATGCATGCATGCGCATCTCCCGCATATGCCCTATGCATGTGCGTCAGAGACCCAAAAACCAGCTGGCAGGCGGGAGGTGAGTGCGCATGCACAGTGGAGCTGAGTTCGGGTGGCAGCTTGTGTGCCCGCAAAGAGGGCTCTGCATGCCACCTGTGGCACGCATGCCATAAATTCGCTATCATGGGTGTAGGGCTTTCTGTTTGAGCAGGGATTTGGATTGGAAGTCCTCCAAGATCCATTCCAACTCTGTTATTCTGTTATGGTTATGGATTTAGAACTACATTGAGCCAAGGGTGAAATGCTCCCGGTTCGGACCAGATCACCCAATCCGGAGCGATGGAGGCGGGTGGTTCGGAGAACCGGTAGCAAAAATCCCTGCCCCCCCTCCCATGCCCAGCTGAGCCACACAATCACCAGAGGCTTTTTTTTCCACTTTTGAAAGCATTTTTTTTCTACAACCTCTTCGGTAGAAAAAATGCTTTTAAAAGTAAAAAAAAAAAAGCCTCTGACGATCGTGCGGCTCAGCTGGGATCATCAGAGGCTTTTAAAAGGAAAAAAAACCCCTTTTTTTCTTTTAAATGCCTCTGACGATCCAAGCTGAGTTGCCTGGTCGTCAGAGGCATTTAAAAGACAAAAAGTTTCTGCTGATCAGGCAACTCAGCTGGGATCGTCAGAGCCTTTTGAAAGCATTTTTTTTACAACCTCTTCACCGAAGAGGTTGTAGAAAAAATGGTTTTAAAAGTAAAAAAAAAAAAGAATTGGCCACACCCACCCAGTCACATTACCCCCCCTCCCACCAAGCCACACCCACAGAACTGGTAGTAACAAATTTTAGATTTCACCACTACATTGAGCCTCTAGTGGACTATCTGTATATTGATGGGATAAGTTCAATTTGATAGACTATGAATTGGACAGATCTGTGGATGAAATATCTGATGTCTTGATTATAATATATATAACTTTCTTCACCCCAATTTTCTAAACAAGAAAGCAAGCAAGAAAAGAAAGAAGGTCTCAAGAGGTCGAGGTTCCGGACCAGTAATCCAGTAGTAACAACTCCAGTTGTGTGGGTGGGTGATAACTGGGTTTATTAAGGCGGACTCAGGCACACAAATGAGATCCAAAAAACACTGGTCATGAAACAGATGCAATCCTGAATTAAAGTCAGCACTGAGAGCATCCACCTCCCAGCATGTTTATATAGGCAACTCACACCCTATTCGACGTCTTCGCTCCCACCTCTCCTATAGCTGATTGTCAGCAGAAATTAAAATTTCAGATAGCTATGCACAAATTTTATATTCCAGTTTTCAATCTAAGAAAATTTCGGGCAATTGACAAAATCACACAAGTATAGCAAGGAAAACTTTGAAAAGCTGATAAAGAACCATGTTTGCAAAACAGGAAGAAAACCCAGCCCCTAAAAAATGTTTAATAGTGGGAGGATTAATTTAACTTTTTTGAATGCATTTGACTGTAGCCATGAATTGCCTGCCTGGATCAAAATTCTGTTTTGCTATCTTCATAAATCTCTAGTTTCACCTCTTAATACCAGGATGTTCTATATGCATAATACTTTGAGTCCACTCGGAAGTAGCTATTTGAATTGTTGTAATCTTCTATCTGATTTCTTCATCTCTAAAGCATTTTTGAAGTTTACATCACAACAGTGTTAAAAACTATTAAATTGGTTTTTTGGGTGTGTTTCCTTATGGCTACCAGATTAAGGCAGCTAAATGCTGAGTGGCCACCTGCAGCCAAGAAAATAAATTGTTTAACTCTCTGCTGCCATTTCAGTGGATTTTCAAATCTTCGTATGATGGCTTATCACAGGGGTCGGCAACCTGCGGCTCTGGAGCTGCATGCGGCTCTTTGGGCCCTCTGCTGTGGCTCCCTGTCAGGTGATTCCCATCATTGGCTGGCCCCATCTCTCGCCCTCCCCTCCCAGTCACTCCTCGCCTGGCCTGAGAAGGTAAGGGCAGAGACAGGGAGAGCGGGAGAGAGAGAGAGAGAGAGAGAGAGAGAGAGAGAGAGGGAGGGAGGGGAGAGAGTGAGATGTCAAAAGTGGTTCCCAATGTTTTTTAACAACTGGTTCTTTGCCCTAATCATCGGCTGGGTAGGCGTGGCTGGGGGGGTCATGTGACTGGTGGAAGTGAGTGGCATTGAGTTGGCCACGCCCACCCAGGTTTTGTGGCTCCCTGTGTTTTCTTTTCTGTGGGAAACTTTGAGTATTTAAGATTGCAGACTCTGGCCTATCACAATAATCTTTTTAATCTCTTGGCTTCCAAATGTGTGTTGGAGTACAACTCTTATAACCCTAGACTTAGTTCAAGATACCAGACAATATCCAGTGGCTCACAAGAGCCAATCGATAAATTTTCTGGAATTTTGCAAGTTTCTTCACAACAAAGCTGAACCCCAACACCTCGTGTGTGCCAATCAGCTGCTCTATTAGTGCAGCCATAATGGGGTCAGCGGAACTGGCTCTTAAACTTTATCCAGGAAACCATTGGCTGTACCCAGATATTTGGAATCGATTGGGACTATGTATTTTTCAAGCAGGCATTAAAAGAATTAACCCTGGAAAGAGAAATCTATCATGGATTTTGGAATAGTTGGTTGTTGATATGCTTTGTTTTTCAACATCTATTTTAATACTTTGTTTTGTTAGTAGTTTGTTTGACAGAAAGTCTAGGATTTTCTAAGTGATTTGGCAAAAAAGTTTTTACTACCATTTACAGTAAACTTAACTTATAATAACTTAAACTTCTTTTAAGTTTTTTCCCCTCTTATAATTATTAATTTTATTTTTAATATTGTTGCATGTTTGCATACTTTTTCTTTTGTTGATTATTTGATATGTATAATAATCCAATTGCAGCCTTTTTTTGGTTGGTACCATTACAGCCCCCTCTGGTGGTGTTCAGAAAAACAGCACTGTAGTGGAAATTTGTGGCACGGTTTTACAAAAGTGGGTTGGAGATACAAAAAACTAAATCTACCACATCTGAGCTGCAAAAATCTAAACAAGTACTGGGCAAAAAGTAATGTAAGGCTATGTATATGTATGCATATGTCTCTTTCTGTGTGTACTATATATACATATAACTCCCATATGTTTTAATACACATGAATCAGAGGTTCTGACCAGTTTTGGAGAACTGGTAGTAGAAATTTTGAGTAGTTCAGAAAACTGATAAATACCATCTCTGACTGGCCCCACCGCCATCTATTGTCTGCCTCCTGAGTCCCAGCTGATCGGGAGGAAATGAGGATTTTGCAGTATCCTTCCCCTACCATGCCTACCAAGCCACGCCCGCCAAGCCAAGCCACGCCCACCAAGCCACTTCCACAGAACCAGTAGTAAAAAATTTTGAATCCCACCACCGACATGAATACAATAATTGTGACTTCTCTAGCCAACTGTTCTTCATTATTTCATTTTCATTTCTTCTTTGAGATGGTTTCTCAAGGTTCTGGCTCAGCTTTTGGAAGTCCCATTCTTATCTCTGCCATTTTTTTGCAATCAGGCTGGGCAAGGAAAGAAGATGGTTGCCATCATGAAGAAAATGTTGGTCTCATGTCTCCAACACTTGACAAGAACGTTGGGCAAAGAGGCAATGAAAGCAGGAATAATCCCAGATTCTGGAACTCACTCATAACAAACCAGGACAGAAAATACTGAGTTATCTTTCAGATTTCTTAATAAGAAGCTGCAGCAGGGGCAGGCAATCTATTTGTAGGCTAAATTTTAGTTGCAGGATTATTATTATTATTATTATTATTATTATTATTATTATTATTATTATTATTATTATTATTATTATTATTGGTGTGTTTGCCTCATGGCTCACAGGGGGTTGTCTGGTAATGCAATGGTGCTGACTCTCATTTTGGAATTTAATAATGGGGAAAGGGCTGTGATTTACATTGCAAAGGCTTGGCAGATCCATCTCCACCTTTACTTTTGCACTACTGAAAAATTTACCATAACAATAGTATGTTTTTAAAGCAGCCTGCAGGGTTTACAGCCTGAGACTTAAGGGGTTTCTGTAGCTTTTGCCTAGGCAGAAAAGTTTTGCATTTTTTTTGGTGAACAAAGCATTTTATTCATCTCAATTTGCCTACTTAAATTTTGCAGAGCCTCAAGATAAAAAGGGGAAATAGTTGATGACAGGATATAAAAGAAATAATATAAAAATTCAGGAGAAAGGAGCAATTCTCTTCAGAAACACTGGCCACAACCCAACCTATAAGAATCCTTAAGCCTCTAGATTTCAATAATTTAAGTGTGATTAAATGAATACCAAGACCACTGAAAGTTTAAATATATACTTTTGCCTTATTACATGGATTATATTTAGAGCTACAATGTTGCTTAAACATTTGAGAAGCCTTTTGAATTTTACTTCAGCATTAACATGACCTAAAACATTGATTTTCCATATAAGTCCTAAGCACTACTATATATACAAATGTATATTTAATTATTTGCATATGCACACCTTTAGTTATCACTGCCTACACAGTTAGCAGTATATTTTATGACAAAGAGATGCTTATCTAAATGTTTGATTGCAAAGATGTCATTCCATTCATATGACTTTATTTTTAAAAATGGTTATCGCTTCTTCATTTGTTAATTTAAGATTTTGTTTAAAATAGTGGTCATCAACCATTGGTGGTTTGCGAGAATATTTTGGTGGTCCACAGAAAAATTATTTGCATTTTTTATATTGCACTAAATACTATTTATCTTTTTTTAAAAAATCATATTAGTGGTCCGTGGGATTTAAAATTATGAATTTAGTGATCCTTGAGGTCTGAAATCTTGGCGACTCCTGGTTTAAAACATTAAATTTGTATGTCACCATGTAGACATTTCTGCAGCTGAGAACAGACTCATGTAAAAAGAAAAAACAAAAATCTCTATACACCCAAGATGGAAATTGCTCTTGACATTAGTTCTTGTCTTTGGAAGCACAGATATTCAAACAGACCATTTTTGAGAGAATCACGTATATTACACAAGACAGTTTAAGGAAAGCTAAAAGCTATGAAACGGGAGCTTCTGGAGGCCTTGACTTTTGCCATTTCAAGTTTTAGTTGTAGAATGGAGAAGAATTCAGAGAGCATGATGCAAAACATAGCTCAGAGGTCCAGTTTTCATTACATCTAGTGTTAGGTATGAAAAGTATACTTTTCCCCCCAGTTTTTCTATTATTTTTCTTGTTGTTGTTAGTTGTGAAGTCATGTCCGATCCATCGTGACCCCATGAACAATGTTCCTCCAGGCCTTCCTGTCCTCTACCACCCTCTGGAGTCCTTTTAAAATGATGCCTACTTCTTCAGTGACTCCATCCAGCCACCTCATTCTCTGTCGTCCCCTTCTTGTTTTGCTCTCAATCTTTCCCAGGGAGTCCTTCCTTCTCATTAAGTGGCCAAAGTATTTCAGTTTCATCTTCAGGATCTGACCTTCTAAGGAGCAATCAGGGTTGATTTCCTCTAGGACTGACTTATTTGTTCGCCTTGCAGTCCAAGGGACTTGCAGGGGTCTTCTCGAGCACCATAGTTCAAAGGCCTCAATTCTTTGGTGCTCAGCCTTTCTTATGGTCCAACTTTCACAGCCATATATTGGAACTGGGAAAACCATAGCCTTGACTATACACACTTTTGTTGGTAGGGTGATGTCTCTGCTTTTTAGAATGCTGTCTAGATTTGCCATAGCTTTCCTCCCCAGGAGCAAGCGTCTTTTAATTTCTTGGCTGCCGTCCCCATCTGCGGTGATCTTGGAGCACAAGAAAATAAAACCTGTCACTACCTCCATCTATTTGCCAGGAACTGAGAGGGCCAGATGTCATGATCTTAGTTTTCTTAATGTTGAGTTTCAAGCCAACTTTTGCACTCTCCTCCTTCACCCGCATCAAGAGGCTCTTTAGTTCCTCTTCGCTTTTTGCCATTAGAATGGTATCATTGGCATATCTGAGGTTGTTGACAATTCTCTCGGCAATCTTAACTCCAACCTTTGATTCATTATCTTTCTATCTTATTCCTATATACAATACATCTGATTGTTTAGATACTATGCAGTATCAGAACATAAAGAAATCTAATAAAGGAGAATATTATAGTTCAGGGTTGACATGAGGGTGTTCTTGGTACTCTTTGAGTTTGCTTGTTTTCTTCCAGACGTTTCATTACCCAAACTAGTAACATCATCAGAGCTAGTTTAGACTAGCACTCCTTAATAGCACTGATGATGTTATGATGTTACCTAGTTTGGGTAATAAAACATCTGCAAGAAAACAAGAAAACTCAGAGAGCACCAAGGACCCCTCATAAATAAATCTTGCCAAGATGCTACCTAGAAAGCACACACAAATAATTAAGTGATTGGATAAGATTGTCCCAGTGTTCAATAGTCAGCCAACATTGTATGACACCACAAGAGTTTCACACGGTAAGTAGTCCTTGACTTACAACTATTTGTATAGTGATGATTTGAAGTTACAATGGCACTGAAAAAAGGGACTTATGACTGGTTTTCATGCTTAATTACCGTTGCAGCATCCCCATAGTCATGGGATCAAAATTGAGGCACCTGACAACTGGTGTGTATTTATGGCAGCTGCCCTGTCCTGGGGTCATGTGTTCACCATTTGCAGCCTTCCCAGATGGCTTCTGACAAGCAAAGTCAATGGGGAAAGTCAGATGCATTTAACTGCATGGTTCGCTTACCGTATTTTTTGGAATATAAGACGCACTGGAGTATAAGACGTACCTTACTTTTTGGGGAGGAAAATAAGAAAAAAACTGATTGGCAGATGGATCGGCCTCCTGGAATACCCCCCAATCAACTGTTCCCAGAGGTTAATTTTAGCAACAGTTCCTTGGTTGTGAGCTCCGTGCCTTGCTTTTTTTTTTGCTTTTTTTTCTGCCTCTGAAACTTCTGAAACTCTGTTTCAGAAAAAACTTTTTCCTGCCTCTGAAAGCCTCCAAAACAGAGCTTCAGAAAAAAAGCCTCTGAAGTTCTATTTGGGGCCGTCTTTTCTGAAGCTTCGTTTCTGATGCTTTTTTCAGCTTCTGAAACCTCTGTTTGAGAAGCTGGGCGGGGCTACATTCGGAGTATAAGATGCACCCAGATTTTCACCCTCTTTTTTTGGGGAAAAAGGTGTGTCTTATATTCTGAAAAATACAGTAATTTGCTTAACAGTTATGACAAAAAAGGTCACAAAATGGAGCAAATCTCACTTAACAAATTGCCTTGCTTAGCAGTGGAAATTTAAAGCTCAATTTTGTTCATAAATTGAGGAATACATATTCCATGGTCATGAGAATAAAATGAGATGTTTATGCATCATAAGGTCTATGTGCAAAGCTATGCCATTCTTTTTTTTCCCCTAAAAAAATAAAGTTTTCCCATGTAGTATTAGTCAGCCTTTTTGTTGGACCAAGCAGTTGCCATGATTGGAGTTGGGTTAATCACTGCTTGAGGTTTCTTGTCAATAATCTCTTTTTAACCTTTAGAGCAGTGCAATTTGTAAAACAAATTTACTCCTGTGTGGTTGAATCCAGCACCCCCTCAAAGAATTCCAACGATGTTTACAAAATTATGTATACCTAAACAGGATGAATCCAAGATAGGGAATTGTTAAATCACATTTGCATCCATCCACCCCTGTTATTTCAGAGCAGTTTTGCTTCTCTTTGGCTCTATGATCTTCCACCTCTGTAATATTACACGCGTCACATTCCGAAACTGCTGATCAGTGGGGTTTCAGGAAGGCCACTCAGACATGTCTGGCCAATGTGTCATCTTCTGCTCCTCCTCTGAAGACAAATCTACCGCCAACTCATCTTTTTTGGCAGGCTTCTATAAGGCATGACAACATGCAAGATACAGGGCTTCAGACACAAGATCTGGGTTAGTCCTTCCTCTCTTGTTAGTCAACTGAGAACACACATCATCCATAGCAGCCCCAGATCAACAGTGGCAACAATATCAATTTGTGTGGTCAGTGTCTTCAAGCAAATCAACAAGAAGAAGACTGGTTTCTAACTGAATATTTTATTTATTTATTTATTTATTTATTTATTTATTTATTTATTTATTTATTTATTTATTTATTGTGATTTGTATGCCGCCATTATCCCTGAGGACTCAGGGCGGCTTACATACAACAATCATCCATACAAATCACAGTAAAGCAGTTAAAATAAAGTTAAAACCCCCATTAAAACATTATAAAATAATATCACCCCCTCAATCAGATTATAGCTGGAACAGCCATGTCTTTAGACCGCAGCAAAAGGAGAGGAGGTTGGGGGCTATCCTGAGCTCGGGGGGGGGGGGCAGACTATTCCAAAGGGTCGGTGCTCCGACAGAGAAAGCCCTTCCCCTGGGGGTCCCCAGCTGACATTGTTTGGCTGACGGCATCTGGAGGAGGCCCACTGTGTGGGAGCACATAGGACGATGGGAGGAAGGCAAGAGATCGTCCTGTAAGTACCTCGGGCCTAAGCCATGTATGAATATAAATATGATTTGAAAGCCCATAAAGCTTAATTCAGAGCCCCTATTTTCTCAACTGGAAGCTTGGACAGAGGAAAGCTTCCTCATCTCTCAAACCGCCCCCCTGACCCCCCCAATGTAAAAAAAGGCCTTTAACTGAACTTAAAAACACACTAGGCTGTAATATAGTTTATTTGATTTCAGCTCAGCATACTTGGTATATCCAGCTGATGGAGAAGGATTTAATACAACCCAGGGCTGGGAATTCTGTTAAATGATGGGATGTTTTAAAAAAATAATGGTAGGCAGATCTGGGCTTGGCCTGCACTTTTAAAGAGAAGAAGAAGAAAGAGGAGGAGGAGGAGGAGGAGGGGGAGAAAGAAGCATGCTGGATGACACAAATTCAGACAATCATCCCTTCTATGCAGAGGTGGGTTCTATTTCAGTGGTGGGTTGCCCCCGGTTCGCACCGGTTCTATAGAACCGGTAGTAAAACTGGCGGGAGGCTCCGCCCAAGCCCAACATCACCAAAACGCTTTGGCCCCACTGCAAACCAGTAGTAAAGGTAAATAGAACCCACCCCTGTTCTACTTACCTTTACTACTGGTTCTATAGAACCGGTGCGAACCAGGGGCAACTCACACTGCTTCTATGCCACGCTAATTGTCTAGTACAGAGCTCTTCAAACTTGGCAGCTTTAAAACTTGTGATTTCAACTCCCAGAATTCCACAGCTAATAATTCTGGAAGCTGAAGTCTACAAATCTTAAAGTTGCGGAGTTTGGAGACTCCTAGTCTAGTATATTTGGAGAATTTCCACTCAGTTTATTTCTGTGAAAAGAGAGTATCCCTTTGACAGAAAAGGGGATCCTGAAGAGATTTTGGTGCATGGATTCATCATAATGCTTCACAGCTAAGCAGGAATATGAACATGGCTTCCTTCCAGGGAAATGTGAATAACGCAGCCTAAATCCACTGCCAGTTGTGTCAGCTGGACGCCAGGATCTTACTTGATCTTGGCTTCTGGCTGGAAGGGCAAAACAAGCAAGGTTACTGGACTTGTGCAGCTGCCTGCCAGCCACCCACCCAGTCAACTTACATAGTGTGTGTATCCAACCACATGGCCAGAATAGCAGACCTGTATTTCCACTGGCAGCACAAGCTGCAGAGGCGTATCTGTTGTGTGCTATCTTCTCCAGGTTACAAACCCTGCCATTAGAAACTGTTCCTGTGAATGAAGCTCTCTTAGCTGGTGCAACAAACAGAAAAATCTGAACTGAGATGCTTTAAGTCAGGGGTGTCAAACTCAAGGCCCGTGGGCCAGATCCGGCCCGTGGGGCGCTTAGATCTGGCCTGGGGACCACCCTGAAAACAGCGAAGCAACAGCCCATTTTTGCCTCTGCCAGCAAAAACGGGAGGCTCTCTCGAGCTCCATTTTCACTGGCAGAGGGTTGCAGGAGGCCACGCCCAGATCAAACACCACCCTAGTGTGACACTTGATGAAATCGAGTTTGACACCCCTGCTTTAAGTTAAGGCTTCCTTCAGTCTGTGGTCAAAAAAACAGGGGTGCTATTCAGGAGGTTCTGACAGGTTCTGGAGAACCGGTAGTGGAAATTTTGCAGATATTTTGAGTAGTTTGGAGAATCAGCAAGTACCACCTCTGGAATGGAGATTTGGCAATATCCTTCCCCCAGGAGGGGTGGGAATGGAGATTTGGCAATATCCTTCCCTCAGGAGTGGAGTGGGAATGGGGATTTGGCAATATCCTTCCCCCAGGAGTGGGGTGGGAATGGAGATTTTACAATATCCTCCCGCTGCCATGCCCACCAAGCCACGCCCACAGAACCAGTAGTAAAAAAATTTGAATTCCACCACTGCAAAAAAAGTCTAGATGGCGATTATAATTCTGCCTGTCCTGTAGGTGTGCTGCGTGCATTGAGCCATTGGAGGCAACTGTGCACAACTGTCTCAGAGCGAAGGAATTTAAACAGCTCCGCCCGGAAAAGCTGGTCCTGATCAAAGGAGACAAAAGGCGAAGGTGCTTTGGTGTTGCCAGCCGCAGCTGCACTTTGCAGAATGGAAGAGGCAGCAGCGTTGGCGGCATCCAGCCTGTGAGCAAGCCCTAAATGCTGAGTTTGAGGGCAAAGGTGCACCACAGGCAGAACAGAGGCCCCCAAGGGAGCCCCACCCTCAACCACGCTGCCCTGACGCTCTACTGGCTGTTCTTTGTGAGAAATGTAAGTTTTAAACTTAGGACCTTTGCAAACAAAGAATCTAAGGGGCGGCTGACCGAATTACAGCCAGAACAAAATAAGAATCTTCTTCCTTTCCAGCATCTTTCTCTCTCTTCTTCCCCTCCTGTCCTGTCCTGTTTCTACGGCAGTTGCTAACCTGGACATTCCATATACTATCCATATTGAAGATCAATCAATCAAAATAGAGGTGGAAGGGACCTTGGAGGTCTTCTGCTCTAACCCCCTGCTCAAGCAGGAGACCTACACCATTTCAGACAGGTGGGCTGTCCAGTCTATTCTTAAAAACAACCAGTGATGAAGCACCTACATCTTCTGAAGGCAGACCATTCCACTGGTTAATTGTTCTCACTATTAGGAAGCTTCTCCTTAATTCCAGGTTGCTTCTCTCCTTGATTGGTTTCCATCCATTGTTTCTTGTCTTGCCTTCCGGTGCTTTGGGAAATAAGCTGACCCTCTCTTCTTTGGGGCAGCCCCTCTTCTTTGGGGCAGCCCCGAATACTGTTATCGTGTCACCCTAGTTTGGCACAATAGCTAATTCATACTTTGAAACAACACTAGGAGAAAAGGCACAGATCTTGGCGAGGGGCATTGAAAGAAAACTGCAATGTGACTAGAGGTTTCCCCTAATGGTCCCCATGGCCAGGAACTCCTGGGGCAGAGGTCAGCAACCTGTGGCTCTGGAGCCGCATGTGGCTCTTTCATCCCTCTGCTGTGGCTCCCTGTCACTCAAAATATGAATCACAACCGCCAATGCGCGACACCCGCCAGCATACGATTTATTGAGCTTTTCAACCCCCTGTTGGCCAACCATGGATAAATCCAAGAAAAGAACAGTTTCAGAAGAAAACAGAATGTTTAATTCAACTACATATGCTAGTTTTGTGGCCGCTCAAGAAATAGTCAGGCACAGGGAGGGTTTTGTGGCTCCCGGTATTTTCTTTTCTGTGGGAAATGGGTCCAAGAACAGTTGAGTGTTCAAGAATGTCTTTGAGTGTTTTAGGTTGCTGACCCCTGTACTGGGGCAACCTAGGAGAAATTCAGTGATGGTTGCACAGAACCCAAGTGTGTTGTCTTTCTTAATTAGCAGGAGAAGAGGGTCCTCCATCTCTATTTCAGAAGCTGGCAGTGTTTTATAGTAGCTCCAACCGCCAACTGTGGATTTTTCTACCTTCTTGACTTAGCTTTGAATGCATTCAGGATGATGATCCACACACCCTGGAGAGAGAGAAAAAAATTCAAACAAGACAACATCAAGCCTTGAGAAACTTTGATTACCATCCAGAATCCAAAAATGCCTTTTCCCCCTTCTGCTCTACCTGGAAATTCAATTGCATGGAAGTTAGGAAGTGTGGGAAAACAAGTAAATGCTCAGCCAGTGAACATTTGTCAAATGTTTTGGTAACATCTCTTCCTGACACAGAGGCCTGGAATCCATTCATTCATGCTTTAGAGAGTCGTCTTCTCAAGTATCCTTCCCCAATCTGGTCCCTTCCAAACAGCCTTGCTGAGAGTGATACGAACTGTACTCCAGAAAATAACAAGTTGGAGAAGTGTGCTTTTGAACTCATATGCCCTAGGCATATGAAATGAAATGTACTTTTCATGCATTACCCTACAGAGATGTCCGGAGAGGAGCAGTCGAAACAGCTTATGTCCAGGATGTGAGGGCAGGGGTGAAATCCAGCAGGTTCTGACATGTTCTGGAGAACCGGTAGCAGAAATTTTGAACAGTTTGGAGAACCGGCAAATGCCACCTCTGGCTGGCCCCAGAGTGAGGGGGAATGGAGATTTTGCAATATCCTTCCCCCAGGAGTGGGAAGGGAATGGGGGTTTTGCAGTATTCTTCCCATGGAGTGAGGAGGGAATGGAGATTTTGCAGTATCCTTCCCCTGCCACTCCCACCAAGCCACTTCCAAACCACACCCACAGAATTGGTAGCTCAGCAGACTAAAAGCATTGTGATTAACACCAGCTGTCTGCAATTACTGTAAGTTCGAATCTCACCAGGCTCAAGGTTGACTCAGCCTTCCATCCTTTCTAAGGTAGGTAAATTGAGGATCCAGTTTGTGGGGGCAATAAGCTAACTTTGTATAAATATACAAAAGTATGAAGGCTATTGCTTAACGTACTGTAAGCCGCCCTGAGTCTCCAGAGAAGGGTGGCATATAAATCAGATTTTAAAAAAATGGTAGTAAAAATGTTTGGATTTCACCACTGAGGGGTCTGTAGATATTTTCTCAGCCCTCCTTCTGACCTGCACAATATACAGGTCTTCTATGGAAGACAGACTGGTTGCAGTTGTTCTTTTCTGCACTCCTAAACTATCCGTTGGACTCTTTAGAGAGTTGGTTGCTCTTTGGTACAGCAACCAAACTCCTGTTCAGTCGCTGTACCAAACCAGACAGTTACTGAAGTATAAACGACAAACTCAATAATTCCTCTGTAGAACTGAATCAACAGCTGTTGGGCAGTCTGAACTTTCTGAGTTGATGCAAGAAGAGCATTCTTGGTTGTGCCTTTCGAATGATGGTTCTAATGTTAGGTGAGCATTTCAAATCCTGGGAGATGATAGAACCCCAAAAACTTGAAGAATTCTACTGCTGATACTGCGGCAACCCACTTCATGCCAGGAAGAACAGAGTTGCTTGTTTTATTATTTTTCCTCTGGTAGTGAGGCATCAGGGTGGAATTCTTCTATGTGACATCTGGGCTTTGGGCTCCAAGGAGACTTAAATTATATATAAAATACATACCAAATGTTCTACCTGCAGCAAAATGTTGTGCTTTGAAACCACTTTTATTTTGTTCTCGACTAAGTACGGGCAACTTGCATGTCTTGAAGTCTTTTTTTTAAAGGCCTATTGACGATTACTGAACTCTGACAGCACCGTTTACAGTACTACCTTGTTGAGTGGGAAATGACAGGATAGGCTTATCAGCAGGGGAGGAAAACTCCCTCTGTGTTGCTAAAGGCACAGTCACAACTTATAGCCTTATTACCAGACACTTTGCGTAGATTACTATATCCAGAAGATGCTGGGAATTATTTTTCAAATACAACTCTGTGTTTCTCAAGGCCAGGGAAACTGCTCTCCTGCTAAATATTTCTTCCCAGTATCTTCTGATCTGTTATTGTTCATTTCCGGAACGCATATTGAGATTTCAAAGCAGGATTTTGCACACACACACACATGTGCTTTCAAGCTAACTATTTCCTACTGTTGCCACAGTGCCCCTAGATCTTAGGCAGCACTGGGGACTCAGTCCTAAATATACCTATAAGGGAGAAATCTGTTTGAATCCCTCACCTGTTTTTGAGTAAATATTAAATTGCTCTGTGAAAGGATTGCAAGATAGTTGCTGAGCTTTATTTAATTCTGTGTTAAGGTGATTGGGCACATGGCCTTGATATCTTTACAAGCCCCAGAGGGGATAAACAAATACATTAATCTAAGCACAGAATGGGGTTCCACCTGTGTTTAAGTTGATGCTCTTGGAAATATCTGAATTTTATTTCAGAATAAACGTATTTCTTAAAAGGGCGACAAGATCCAGCCTTACAATCCAAAGGCAATTTGATTGCTGCTTTGAAATTGCTGGTCTGTTTATATTCCTGGAAAAAGAGTAGGTGGTTCCTAGATGGAAAGTTTGAGCACTGCTACAGTTGAGTTGCCTATATTTTGATATTTGATGCTATGGCCATTGGGCTTCCTCTGGAATAAAAAAATACCATCTCCTTACCTTGAAGCCGGCATGGCCTTTAGATAAACTTGTGATCCTCCATGGATTTCACTGGCAGGTAATCCCTTCCAGATATGCAAATATCAGATCATTTCCAACCCAGACTAGTACAATGCAACAAAAATAAAGAACCAGTTCTTAATCTTATTTTTTGCAAGGAGAAGGAGAAGAAGATCTGTTCCTTTAAAAAAAAAAAGGATGTAAGTTAGCAGTGCTGTTTTCCCAGGATCCGAAAAGGGACTCTGGAAAAGTTTTCAACAGGAAGGCCAAGGAGGGTGCATAGAAGAATCTTACACAGTTTGATCCTGCACCAACCCCTTGGGGGTTGGAAGTGGAAGTGTTCTTGCATCAGACTCTAATAATGCCCTCTAATTCCAACAGGTAGTAAGCACCTTGCAGCACTCATTGCTGTGCCAAGAAGAAGGCTTGGTTTAAGTCTTGGAGTCTGTTTCCCATCTTCAGAAAATTCAGAGCGGGAAGGGATTCCCCCAAAACTGACCCTTTTTGTGCCAGATCCTTCTTGATCAGCCATTCCCAAGCCAAAGTTTCCAGATGGGTTGGACTGGGGGTGAAATCCAACAGGTTCTGATGGTTCTGGAGAACCGGTAGTGGAAATTTTGAGTAGTTCGGAGAACCGGCAAATACCACCTCTGGCTGTCCCTAGAGTGGGCTTGGAATGGAGATTTTGCAATATCCTTCCCCCTGGAGTGGGGTGGGAATGGAGATTTTGCAGTATCCTTCCCCTGCCATGTCCACCAAGCCACCCCCACAGAACCAGTAGTAAAAAAAGTTGGATTTCACCACTGGGTTGGACCATAACTCCGGTCAGTCCCAGGATCTATGACAACGCGCCACAGTCAACTCACCATGGCCAATTGGCCATGTCCAACTCGCCATGGAACAACTCGGCGGAGGACAAGAGTTACACTAATATCGAAGAAATAGAGGAATGCAATTATTGAAGAAAAGATGCCAAAGGAGGGACAACATGAAATGGGAATGACAAAAAAATAAAACCATTTTTAAACTATTTTAAATAGTTAAATTGAATTGTTGAATTGTCCTGCAGCGAGTTGGCTGTGGTGAGTTGGCCAATTCCATCAGTCCCAACCTGGACAGTCATGCAACTCAGCGCTGCTTCAAGAGTAGTCCAATCCATATGAAACACGTCTGCCTGGAGTAGGGTGATCTAGTCATCCACCAGGGGATGTCCGCTTTTGATCCCATCAGCCCCAGCAATGAGAAAAAGGAACTGTAAGACTATTGCTATTCAAAAGTTTCTTCTGGACATCCTGATGTGTTTCAAACCATCAAGATGTCACTTTTACCCTTTAAAAAGGCACACACACAAACATGTGTAAATTGGGGATAAATAACAGATCTGCATTGTAATGTATTACAGAATCAAGATCTGCTAAATATTATTCTCCTACTTTTTAAAGACGCCTGTCCTGATTAGCAGCAGCCTGTGTCAGTAGCCCTTTGAATGCTCTGAAACAACATGCAGCTTTTGTTATGTTTTAGATCTGAAGGACACAATGCAAGCTTTTTTGCTGCCTGCCAGAGGCCATCAGATAAGGGTTCTTCTGCACTGTAGACTCATATACATAAGGAAGGCAGTCCTACTGTAAAACTCCAGTGTATTCCCCGGGCCCATCAATCTCCCTTATAGAGAAATAAAAAGGCCTGCTTGGTAGAAAAGAAGTTCCAGAGAGCTCAGGGATACTTAAAACAATTAAACCTTTGGGATCAATTGACACTGATCATCCAATTGGATTTAAATCGGAACAGTTTTGTGGCGTCTCAGTAAATAAAACACGGCCCACCACCTCCCAGATTAGGCTCCTGCCCTAATAAAGTTCATTAGTGTTTAAAGGGAGGCAAATTCAGGTTCTTTATTGATGAAGCAGCTGTTCAGGTTTACACACACACACACACACACACACCGCCCTCCAGCGTGCAGCTCTAATTGTCCACGATAGGCTTGAGTGAACCTACATTCAATAGGACCAGCCCAAGGGTGCCTATATTGTATTTTTCCAAGTCTCACTGAGTTCAAAGAGCATTTAGGAGTTAAATACAAAAGGCTTTTGAAACACCCTGAAATCAAAAGAGAAATCGCAGTAAAACAAATCGGTGCAAATTTCCAGCTAAATTTGAACTGGCTGTAGCTCTTTTCTCCAGGTCTCCTCCCTTAACAGTTCACAGGTAGTCCTCAACGTATGGAAACCAGCCCCCCAAAATGAGCTCTAAATTTATGTTGCTAAGTGAGAAATGTGTTAAGTAAGTTTTGCTCCATTGTATGACTTTTCTTGCCACGTTTCTTAAGCGAATCACAGTGGTTCTTAAATTAGCAACATGGTTGTTAAAGAAATCTGGCTTCCCCCTTGATTTTGCTTCTCAGAAGGTTGCAGATGGTAGTCACATGACCCGGGACACTGCAACTGTCATCAATGCGAGTCAGTTGTCAAGCATCCAACTATAAATCCCGTGACTCCGGGGATGCTGCAATGGTCGTAAGTGTGAAAAATGGTCATAAGTCCATTTTTCCACCATGAGCCTTTGTGGAGCCACCATGAGCCTTGGTGGCGCCACCATGAGCCTTGGTGGCGCCACCATGAGCCTTGGTGGCGCCACCATGAGCCTTGGTGGCGCCACCATGAGCCTTGGTGGCGCAGCAGATTAAGTGCTGTTAAGTAACACCAGCTGCCTGCAATTACTGCAAGTTCGAATCTCACCAGGTTCAAGGTTGACTCAGCCTTCCATCCTTTCGAGGTAGGTAAAATGAGGACCTGGATTGTGGGGGCAATAAACTGACTTTGTACAAAAAAGAACACTGCTTGGGGGGGTGGGGCAAAGCCCTATTAAGCAGGTATATACAAAAGTATGAAGGCTATTGCTTAATGCATTGTAAACTGCCCTGAGTCTCCAGGCGGCATATAAATTGAACAAACAAACAAACAAATAAATAAGTCACTTTTTCCCATGTTGTTGTAACTTCAAATGATTATTAAGTGAACCGTTGCAAGTTGAGGACTACCTGTAAAGAGTATGGCTTCTTCCTTTTAACCTTAAGTGTTGGATTAACCCAATCTCCGGAAGAAATACAGTTCAATACTCCCCCCCCCCCCAAACTCCCAACTTCTTCCTCAGAAACCCCAGCCCCGGTTCAATTCCTGGGAGAGGACAGAGGAAAGGACGAAGTAGAGTGGTGGTGGTGGAGTTTGCAGGGAGAGGCCTTGTAGAAGGCAGTTTGGGGAGTTTCTGTTTCCTTTCTCTTCCCTTCCCGGCTCCCAAATATTCAGAATGTTTTGCTCCGGGGCGGATTAAACTTTGACAGGCTGGATAAACGGTAATTTCGCCTCCTTTGATGGCGGGATAGCTATTGTCAACAGAAGGAAAATCTCGGGGCTGATCATGGTCACGCATCAGATGCACAGCCGTCACTTGTGCCAGGCAGGAAACCCCGCGATGGGAACTGCACCCCGAGAAGCTTCCGTCCAGGAGAGGCATTGTCTTTGAAAAAGAACCCCCCCCCCCCAAACCGCCACCCCGGCTCCCTTTTCTAGAGGAGGAGCTGCCTCTTCAATCGCTGGCAGCAACAGCAACTTTTAAAAAGTAAGAAACTAACGGGCCGCCACTTTTAAATTTTCTGCAACTTCTTCGTGCGTGATAGAATCTCTGAACGCACCGTTTAATTATTAGAAAGTAGATGGACCACTCTGTCGTTATATGACACGCCCCTCCGATCCCCAGTATTAGCAGGCTTTGGAACCTAATTGAATTAGATCAGATCTGAATATTCTTGCTTTGTGGCCCGCTCCCGGCTCGGGTAAGTAGAAGTCACTTCCAGCAAAGTGGAATCCCCGGGGGATTTGAGTTCGGCATTTGGGTGTCCTCCAGAGAACTTTGCAATCGATTTCGGATTGATTGCAAGGCGGAAGTTCGGTTATCTGCCTCTCGATCTTCTCCACCTCCTATATCCAGATTATTCTATTGAAGAACAAAAGTCAAGTCGATTGGCTTTCTAAGATGCTACTTCTCAGTTTTGAAAGCTGGCAGATTTAAAAGCTACCTTCTCTGTTTGAGGTCTCAATTGTGTTCAAGCTGATTGTATAGCATCAAGTCTTTTGATGTTGTCTGAGCCTTCCAAACAGACAAACGTTCCAGAGTGCACCCGTGAGAATTATGGCCAATAGCAATAGTACTTAGACTTATATACCACTTCACAGTGCTTTACAGCTCTGAGTCAGCATATTGCCCCAACAATCTTGAGGTCCTCATTTTACCGACCTCAGAAGGATGGCGGGCTAAATCAATCTTGAGCCCGGTGAGATTAGAACTGCCAAATTGCAGGCAGCCGGCAGTCAGCAGAAGTAGCCTGCAGTACTTGCACTCTAACCACTGCGCCACCTAGCGGCTCTATCAATCACAGAGCTATGGCCAATCACAGCCTTTCAAAAGTTCGGCATGTAAATTAGAGTTAGAACTTTTGGAAGGCTGTGATTGGCCATAGCTCTCACTCTGGACGCACTCTGGAACGTTTGTTTGGAACGCTCAGACAACATCAAAAGACTTGATGCTATACAATCAGTCTGGACACAATTGAGACCTCAGAAGTAGCTTTTAAAGCGCTAAATCGAGTCTGCCTGCTTTCAAAGATGAGAAGCAGCATCTCAGAAAGCCAATTGATGTGATTTATTCTTCAGCAGCGAGGTACATTTAAGAAGAAGGGCAATCTGGTAGAAATTCAGTGTCAGGTTGCTGGTAACAGGGTTTGGAATCAAGGTTCGAAAACAAAATCGGCCATTGAATGGAATGCATTGGAGGAGATCTATCCTTAGGGCTACCGTACCTGAATTGCAAACATCTAGTTGACCACAAGACGGCAGCAAAGAGTTACGATTCTGTCTTCTAATTGCAGTTTAGTGAACATCTGGATTTTCCCAGTCCAGGTAAGATATCTAGTGAGACAGGACACAGTGAAGGCCAAATATAGAGAAGCCAGTTACCTTATGTGTATATTATTCGGAGAGATGAGTTCTGAATGTACATGTTTTGGAGCTGGATTCAGGCTTTGAATTGTCTCATTGAAATAAACCACGTCTATGATAGATGTGACAAGCTTACCTTCCATTGGCTTCAATGTGTCACTTGAAACAAATATAGCTACACCCCATTCGGTATGAAGAGAGGTACTTAACCTTAATCTCCTGCACCTTCAAATGACTCTCTGGAGGAGCAATTTAATCATTATAACCCTAATTCTTTCCTTGGTTCTCATTCAATTATTTTGTCCCTCTCCAAACCTGACGATTTCTGAATGCTGATCTTTGACTCAGAGACACCCACCCCCACCCCCACCCCCTTTCTTCTCACTTTCACCAGGAATCTATCTTAAGTCTTGATGAATTCAAGGGAACGCCTGCCTGAACTTCCCACCCTCCTTTTGGCCTTAGGTTCAGTCTGCTTTTTAAGAGGAAGGGGGAAAGAAATCAATTACTGCTTCTTCGCAAACTGCTTACAGTTTGATGACTTAAACCAGGGGTCGGCAACCTTAAATACTCAGAGAGCCATTTGGACCCGTTTCTGTGGGAAAGAAAACACCAGGAGCCACAAAATTCTTTGCCTGACTATTTCCTGAGTGGCCCAAAAAATAGCATATAGAGTTGAATTAAAGATTCTGTTTTCTTCTGAAACTTCTTTGCTTGGATTTATCCATGGTTGGCCTGGGTGGGGGGTGTCGAAAAGTTTAAGAAATTGTGCATCACTGGGTGTTGCACATTGGCAGTTGTGACTCATATTTTGAGCAACAAGGAGCCACAGTAGATAGATGAAAGAGCCACATGTGGCTCCTGAGCCACAGGTTGCTGACCCCTGACTTAAACCGTATCTCACCTTGCCTGCTGTTAATTGCCCTTCATCTCTTTCTTAATTCTTCCACAGGAAAACATGGCAAGGTCTGGATTGAAGCCGGAAAGCTGGAAAGATAAAAGTGGCCCCTGGAATAAAGCAGATGCAGAGATCCCCCTTGCCGAGTCTGATCTGACTACAATCACTATCATCCCCAGCCAGCATGATTATTGGTTCTGTTCTCTAAATATGATGGGAGTTTTAATTAAAGATTGGGAGATGTTGGGGAGGGGAGGGGAGTGTGTGATATGGGGCTGGCCCAATTTTTTTTCTCCATAATCCCAGACTTGTTTCAAAAAATTATGTTCTGTTGCAGCCTTCCCTAGTTTGACATACTGTCCAATGTATTGGAACTGCAACTCCCATCACATCTGTAGTGGCTGTTTATTTTTTATTTATTTTTTTGCAAAAGTGGCTCTGACCCATTTAAAGTTAATCATGATTAACAATGTAGTCCTATATATATCTTTCCAGAAGGAAACCCCATTAGTTCAATGAAATTTACTTGTAGTTCAAAGTAGTTTCAGTTGGTCTGCCCCCACACATAGAGTCATAGCTTTTGGAGGAGAATTAACCCCAATATGTGACTGAAGCTGGGGCCATAAAAGTTTGGATTTGATGCTCCCAGCCTTCACATGCTGCTTCTTGCCCTTTCAGTGCCTTCCACAGGGCCCAACAAGTTTAGCTGTTAGTGAGCTAAGCAGTTAATTTCCAATTTATGTGCCATCTAAACATGTTGGGCTACAGATCCCAGTTCTGTAGAGTCTAGCAAAGTTCTAGCTGGTTGGGAAATATGGCAATCTCATCTGGAGATCTAATGATGAACCTAGTGAGGTTGCAATGGTTTTATTACCCCCAATGAGATAAGAATAAACTCATTTCTTTTCCCACTTTGGTTTAACCCTCGAGTTCCTTGCATACAATAGACTGTGTAATATCAATAACTTTGTGGAGTAAAATATAATGTTGCAATACTGTAACTTACAGAGTAGGATGCCAGAATTTGTTCAACCAGGAGTTCATTAGGTAAAAGCACATATGGACAACTATGACTACTAAGCCATTAACTGCACCTTTCAAACCAGAGTCACTGGTTCATATAATGTGCTTATCAGAACTTAAACCATCTGATGGCTTAGTGGCACATGAATCCAACCGGAAGGTACATGAATCCGACTGAGACAGTCTTCTCCCACCCCCACCCCCACCCTAGAGTTTCAAAGGGGCTGTCCGGTCCCCATCCCCCTTTGGGATCAAGAAACCGCCAAGTCAAACTCAAAGTCAACTGTTTTCATACCTGCTCAACCTGGAAATCGATTAGAAAAGGGAAATTGCAGCCAGGAGGTAAATCCCAGCGATAACCCACCTGCCCAACCCTGCCCGCCTGCGGAAGGGGCACGTTTACTCGTAAGGGGAAAGTAAGAAGAACCCGATGGTCGAGATGAAAACTTTTTCAGATCCTGAAAGCAGGAGGGAGCCGACCTTTCTCTGGTGCTGCCCGGTTAATTCGAATCCAGTCAGGTTCGCTTTGCCCGCAGATTCAAAGCGCCGTTGGTTCCATAATGGGGACCATTAGTTATTTGCAGAGATCTTGTTATTCCACACTCCCCACCCCCCCGCCCGAGTCCTTCCTTTCCCCGCAGGGACAAGAAACGTCAGCTCGAAGGTTCCTGAGCTTCTGCTCACCTATGCCTTTGCAGTCGCCCCATTCTGCTCCCTGCCTGCCCCCCCCCCCCCGCCGCTTTCCGAAACTTGCTGACTTTCAAGAGAAGGAGGAGGGGAAGGCGAGTCGGGTCTGCACTCCCAGGAGACTGTTGCAAGCCTATCTTTTTCAAAGCGGACAACCCTACCGTGATCCTGTAGTTCGGGAGCGGAAGCCAAACCCATTCGGGCTTAACCCAAAATATCGGGCCGATTAAACTCTTCCCAATTTCGCTCAGATTATCAAGCCACTGATAATTTGCAATGGGGAGTCCCTGTGTAGTAGAGTCTAGACTTCAACAATGTGCTTTTTTGAGTGGCCCAGGGTCTCCTCTCGCTAAATCCGATTCATGATCTGGTTTTTTGATCCCTTTTCTTCTCACCTGCCTTCTTTCTGAGCTAAACCCGCCCTAGAGAAATATACTTAGGATCAAAGAGAGACCGGCTCGGTCTGGGACGCCAAGTCTGGAATCCAGCCTTATCGTTGCACCCTATAGTCAAATGCAGGCGAAATGAATGCCAGGCAAAACTCCCAGCGGTTCTCGGGCACTGTTCACTGTTCTCGGGCGCTCTGCCGGGAAACTGAGCACACAGTTAGGGGCCATTTGGATCGCATATACAGCAAGGTGCATTTGCCCTGGCAGCTGCTCGCTCCTTCCTTCCTTCCTTCCTTCCTTCCTTCCTTCCTTCCTTCCTTCCTTCCTTCCTTCCTTCCTTCCTTCCTCCCTCCCTCCCTCCCTCCCTTCTTTCTTTCTTTCTTTCTTTCTTTCTTTCCCCCTTTCCCCCTTTCTCTCTCTCTCTTTCTCTGTCTCTCCCTTTCTCCCTTTCTCCCTTTCCCTGAAGTTTTGCGCTCCCTCCTCCTCCCCGCTTGCATATTCTCGGAGAAACGCAAAGAAGAAACAACGGAAGGAATCTCTCTCTTCTCAAAAGGATGGCGCCCAGATTGGCTGAGCGAAGCACATCTGAGCCGGTAACCAAGCGAGGGAGCCAAATGATTCCTGGCAGAAGCCTGGCGTTCAGAAATGCTTTATGCACAATCCCAGCCAAACTTGTCTAAGCATAGTTCTCTCTTTCTTAAAGGGCCCACATCACCCAATTTAAAAAGGTGGTGGCGTTCGCGTCCTTGGGAACCAAACACTCAGAATAAGATAGCCCGCTTTCAAAAAAAAAAAGTTAGCCTCTCCTCTCCCTGACCCAATCTGTTGAAAAGTCACCCAAATGGCAGCCGACAGTGATACAGCGGACACAAGTAATTGAAAGAGTGCTGTAATGTTACCTAGTCGTGGCTGCGGTGGTACCAAGCCTCTCTCTCTCTTCATTAAGTGTTAAATCCCTACAGCAATTGTGGGATGAACTCTAGAGCGCTTGGTCGCGAGTCTCGAAATGGTTTAAGTGAGTCATCTCTCAACCTGTTGGATTACAATTCCTATCTCCCTCTACCATAGCCAAGAGCAGTTGTCAAATGGCACCAGTGCAGAAGTAAAGGAGGCAAGATCGAAGCCCCCGCTTTCTTCTTCCTATTGCTTTTTAACTCTCAATTGCACGTCCCCCTTCCCGTGCCAG
This sequence comes from Masticophis lateralis, assembly GCA_030761175.1. Lineage (NCBI taxonomy): Eukaryota > Metazoa > Chordata > Lepidosauria > Squamata > Colubridae > Masticophis > Masticophis lateralis. Next base: position 69,709,512 of record JAUDYJ010000003.1, read on the forward strand.
CCTTTCCCGGTGGAAAATTCAACTAAGCCCACCACCGCACCCTGCGAAGTGACCCATGAGTCAAGCGAAGCTGAAATGCTAGAATTTAACCCTGCGGCCCATTCCAATTCTGCTTCGCTCCTGAGATCCAGACTGAGCGGGATTGCAACTCTTGCTGCAGAAAAGTCTGGATTCACAACTTCCAGCCAAGTTCTCCCTCCAGGTCTTATATATATATATAAGTCTTATTGCTTCCGAGCTGGGCTTACGCCGCTGAAAATGATCCCCCCTTTATTTGAACGCAAAGCCCTCTTGCAGTTCCACCCGTGAAGCTGCAATCGGCCACTTCATTTGCCCAGCTTCCCCGTGGAAATCAGTGGAGGTCCGCGGCGACTCGAAAGGCCGGGGACTCACCTGGCTGAGTTCCGGACAAAGACCAGACGAGGCCCCGTTCCAGCCACCGCTTACTCTAGCCGGGAGAGACCCCGAGCTCTGATTAGCCAGTCCTCTTGCCCGGAGGTCTGTGTTGCCGCAAAAGCCGAGGAAAGAGGTGGCTCGCCGGTAAACCAACGGAACTTGGAGGCGCCGCGGGACGCTCTCGGTGCCAGAGCGCCTCAGTTCGCCAGAAGCTCCGGCTCGGGACTGTTTTGCGAGCGGCAGAAGAGCGAAGGCCAGTTTATGTAGCTTCCTCCTTGTTCGGTCGTCACTTCTCTCCCTCGCTCATTCATTCTGTAGCCCCCCACCACTCCCCCCCCCCAAATCGCTTGGCGATGCACAGGAGCGCCAGGCCCACTCAGGCAGTGCCCGGCCCTGTGCGCTCCTTTGGCTTCCCTGGAGACGCGCGCCTTGCGCTTCCCGGGTCTCCGTCCTCTACCCTACCACAAAGCTTGACCATAGAAGAAGAGGACCGAGGACGAGGAATCATCCTAGCAGATGCTCTGGCTCGCTTGTCCTCTGATCCCCGTTAAGGAAAGCCAGGCCGACTCCCAAGAGAACCGGGCCCTGGGAGGAGACAGGCGAGACGCACAACTCCGGAGCTGCTCCTGGCGGTGTAAATCCATCATCCGCGGAGACAGTTTGTGAGGGCCGAGTGCATTCCTGAGTCAATGCGCAGGCGCGGATCCTGCACTTTATGACCAGGTGAGCAGTTCCTCTGGCAGGTAAAAGAAGTCTTTGCCTAAAGAGATCGCAGGAGAGGCAAGCGGGCGGATCACTCATTCCATGACCAGCGGGGACCTGGTGATAGGCAGCCCGGAGCCAAAATGTCACTTCTTGCAAAAATGGGGGACTGGCAGGTAATTTCGCTTTCCTTTCCTTCTTTCTCGATGTAGGGTTATTATTTTTTTGGCTTGTAATTTAAAGAAGGAAAAGGAAGCAGGCTGAGTAACCAACCCACTAGTCTTAGGGGCAATGTTCCCAAGGGAAAAGAAGGCGATCTGATTAGGATACTACATGGTTATGCAAAGAGACTTCGCGACCTTTCAACAGGTGGGGAGAGTTGGTTGCTGAGACTGAGAGGGAGGGAAGGGGGAGGGAAGGGGGAGGGGGGGAAAAGATAATGTTAAAAAGGAAGCAACAGCATCGAAACATAGTTTTGTCTTTACAGTAATAAGTCATCCCCACTGGAGTCTTCTTGTCTGGGAGTTGGTTGGCTTGCTGATTCTTTTTAGCATGTGTCTATCAAATCCATTGCAAATAGTAAAATCTTTTTTTAAAAGAAGTTTTTCAAATCTCCTGGGTCTACGTGACTGTGGAACTGTGTGTGTGTGTGTGTGTGTGTGCATTTGTGAGAGAGCATGAACAGGAGAGCAAGGCACAAAGACGATTCCAAAAAAGGAGCATATATTGTACAGTGTGTAAGCACCTGGTTAGCCTTTCTGGCGCGGACATCGGGAGAAACTTAAAAGTGCCAGAAAGCGAAAGCTATTCTGCTTCAGTCTAGGGCTAGGCCTTCGTAAGTCTGTTGCTTGGAGTGCGGTCAGAGGTTCCACCATCTTTCAGAGGGAGAAAGCTAAACACCACTCTATATCCACTGTTCCAAAGGGAAGGGGAAGGGGAAGGGGAAGGGGAAGGGAAAGGAAAGGAAAGGAAAGGAAAGGAAAGGAAAGGAAAGGAAGTTAACTGCAGGCTCTGGGCTGCCTATGGATTCTGCACTACCTATGAATTCAGTGAACGAGGAAGTCTCTTTCTATCTGAAGACAAAAAAGCTGAATCTCACCACTCCACTCCATCTCTCAGCGGATTGCCAAAGTCAACCTGTAGCTCCTAGAGTGGCTGGCATTTAGGTTTCCTGCCTCTCCTTTGCTTTCTAATTTCAGAGCTGTTTCTGTAGAAAAAGGAAAGGTTAACCTTACACAGGTCTGGAAGCTTGGTGGCTTTTTTTCCCTTTCCAGGTCCGGATCAAGGGATAAAGAAAAGTCAAGGGTCTGAAAGTTTTTTTAAAAAAAGCTCTTTTGATTTCTGAAAAGTTTCAGAACTGCTTCCCAGTTCTAGATATTGTGTGAAAGTGTATGTAAACGTTCCCCGAGGCATAGACAACCTTAAAGAGAATCCTAGTTCTTTTATCGGTGTCATTGACTTCTTCCTATTGAAGTCAGTAGCCGAAGTGCAACAGTCTTAGCTGCCGATATTTCAAGTTATCATTTTTTAGGGTCGAACTGTAACTGCATCTGAGTCGGAGGCAAATTTTTAGGAAAAGCTCTTCCTGTACTGCAGGGAATGGCGTTTCAGGTGTGCAAAACGCCAAGCTTCCACGCCTTAGAGCAAAGGTCAGAGAGGCTTGAAGGCCAACTTTTGGCCTAGGGGTCAAAACCCGCCACTGGTCTAAATTGGGCAGATCAACTAAGGGGGTGATCAGAAGAGGGCGACCTGTCTGCCTTGCCTTCCTGAAACCCTGTGCTTCCTGATCTGGAGGCCGACAACTGCTCCCTTACACTAGATGTGGCGATCCCACTGGCATAATTGAGTAGGAACAGTTAGGAGGCTTGATGCTTCATTGTATATGCCAGAATGTTAGGAGGACTTCACAAGGTCCCTTTTGTTTCACCTGAAAGCGTACCTGAAGCTCTTCTGCCACATTCTTTTTCCACTACCCCCCGCCCTGCCTATTTTTAACCGGGTTTGGGATCCTGACCCCGAAGGCCTTGCCAGCCAATCCACGCAGGGCAGAGTTACCCATTGTGGATGCTCCTCGAGGAAAGGCCGAGCTTCCGATCTCTTCCTCCAGATCTCGAGGACCCCTTTTTCCACCATCGCCGCCTGCTTGAGGTGACCCTGGGGGAAGAGAAATCATCCACTCCCGTTAGTGCCTGGGAGCCGAGTGGCGCAACACCCTCGCCGCTGGAAGGCACGGCGTGCCAAGGGAGAAGAGCCGAGAGGGGTGGGTGTGTGCGTGCGCGCAGTTGACTCGCCCTGCCAGCGGGCGTGAGGATGGGCCTCGTAGCGAGCCTCCCCGAGGCTGGGTTTGAATGTCGACGGAGAGAGCAAAGCGCCACTTCTCCTCAGGGAGTCGGGAAGAAAAGGAAGAGCGAGAGGAAGGAAACCAAAAAGAAATTGGGCAGGTGCTCCAGAACCCGAGAAATTGCTCCAGAAACCGGTTGTACGGCTCTGGATCTGATCCTAAACTTCCGGATGCTTTCCAGCAGCCAATTCAGTTCTGCTGCCAGCTTAGGTCGGGGCTATCTTGAGTTGTAAATGCCTGCTAAATCTCCGGATGGGCCCCCAGAACCTGAGCCCAATTAATTGGCTAATCTTTTCAGGCCCTTGTTGGAGGTGAAGGAGTGGTAGGTTTTTGCTGCTCTCCAGGTTGTTTCCTTCGGGAAGGCGGCTGTCCTCGGCGGAAGGGCAGAGGTGGACGCAGCGGCAAAAGGGCAGCTCCAGCAACATTTCTGGACTGCGGTGTCGGCGGCCGAATAAGAGGAAGGGGCTTGGTTTTAAGAGAGAGGCCAGCACAGACCCTGCCCCAGTTTTGGTTGCGCTGAAACGTCCTCGCCTGCCTGATCAGAAATCAATTTGGATTAGCATAAAATAGATGAGCAATGAGATAATCACGGTAAACGGAGGAGGAGGAAGAGGGAATCCAAACGAACAGCTTTGAACAAGCCACGGAATGAAATAAAGGAGGAAATAAAGATTCGAAGTATAGATGTAGCCAAGGTCCACACTGTTTTAATAGAAGTTAGGGCTCTTTCCCATCTCCTATCAGTCAATCTGGCTGAAATTCGATTCCAGATATTGGGCGACTTGGCACGCTCTGCCGTGGTTCCCCCCAGCCTTGAAAAGAGAGCTGCTTTCAAACAGAAAAGAAAAGCTGGGTAGGAAAATCCATACCTCTGCCTTTAATTCACTGCTTGAGCCTAAATCCCCCTGAGTCATATGGCTCTGTTCACCTCTCTTTGTCCCTTATGAATCAGAGGGCTATTGTCTGTAAAAAAAAATGCATGGTGGCCTTGAGTCAAATTTATTTCAGTCTGAATGCTACCTGCCTGAGCTCTCCTAGAAACCACCTGTTGTTCAAGTGTTTCTAAGAACAAGTATTTTGGAATTGAGTCCAAGTCATTCTACTCAAGAACACAACCTTGGAGAATTGGGGAACACACCTCACTGTTCCCGATTAGCTGAAAAAGCACAGAGGGGCCAGTTCATATATGTGAATAGGCAAAATGTGCCTTAAGGTACTGAATGGGAAAAAAAAGTTTCATCAGGGTAAAAAACAAAACAAAAAACCAGAAAGTCGACTGCGTGTTTTTCCTCCTTGCTGCTAAAAAATTGGGATTCACAAATATTGTGCATATACGTGCGTCTTGGGTTTGGAGATAAAGTGTGCGCGTGTATGGGAGGCGATTTCGTGAAACAAAAATTAATGACTTCAGAGAACGAGGAGAAAGGGGTTTTTAAGTCCAAACCTGGCCATTGAACCAGTCCCGAGCATTTTAACTTGGGTGGGTGTTCGGGCCAAGGGGACTTTTCTGAATAAATAAGGGTCAGGCCTTACGAACTCAGCTCGTTAACTCTTCTTCTGGCTGGAAACAGATCTCTCGGGAACCAACGCGCTTCCCCTAGATTCCAAGGGTCGAGAACAGGATTGCAGGTTGCTGATTGTTCAAGTGGAGAAGAGCGACCCCGGGAGCTGCTCAAGAGAAAAAGATTTCGTCGGAAACATCACTTTTTGAAGGGGTTTTCTACGCTATTTCCGACTGAAGAAATCGCGGGGAGATTGGGGGGCGTCTGCAGGGAGGCGTAGGGGGGAAGCTAAATTCAACCAAGGGTCTCCCACAAGTCACCTTGGGAACACTGCAGTAGAGGAACAGATGCCCGGAAGGCTGTTGCTTTAAAAAGCGAGGACACCCCAAGAGAGGCGCCCCGCTTCCTTCTCCCCTGCCGGGGCCCAGTGCTTTACAAAGGTTTTTTTTTTTCTTCCCCTCCAAAGGGAGGCAGAGCGCGAGCGAGCGAGCGAGCGGAGTCCCTGCGACCCTAGTCCCTTCGCGGGCCAGTTGCTGCGCTGCTGAGCAATTGGCCGAGGGTTGCTATGCTAATGAGGTGGCGACTGGGCGGTTGGTGAAAGACGAGTGGAAGAAGGGAAAAGTTTCGACCATTAGAGGGAGATCTCCGAGCGGGCACGGGAGATCGCCTCCGCCTCCTCCGCCTCCGCCTCCCTCCTGCTCCAGCACTCCAGCGGGCGCGCTCTGCATGCCAGAGGAGAGCGCAAGGCAGGCGGGCAGGGCAAACAGTCTCGTCCTCTTTCTCTTTCTCCCTCTCTCTCTTCCTCCCTCTCTCTTTCTCCTTTTTTTTTCTTTCTTCCTTTCCTTCTTGCTTTCTCCCCTCTCTCGCGTCCTCTTGCCTCTCGCCACGCCAATCCATGAAAATGCTTTGGAAACTGACGGATAATATCAAGTATGAGGAATGTGAGGTAAGCGCTTTCCGGCGACTGGGGCAACCAGGAAAGAGGATCCCTTCCTCCCGCCCCCGTCTCTCTCTTCCCCCAAATGAGAGGGAGAGAGAAAGAGAGAGAGAGAGAGAGAGAGCGAAAGAAGAAAGAAAGAAAGAAAGAAAGAAAGAAAGAAAGAAAGAAAGAAAGAAAGAAAGAAAGAAATTGCCAGCTGCGATTGGAAAACGTCTTGCAGCACCCAACGAAGCTTTGGGAGAGCAACTTCCTTCACTTGCCGACTTTGGCAAATGGGGAGACGAGGGCGGGTGGACTCGAAAAGGGGCAGGCGGAGGATGCACGCCTGTGCGGTGGGTGGTTTAGAAAAGAAAAGAAAAAAGACCTTTGCCGAAGCAGACCGGGAGGGGAGAAAGAAAATACACCCACACGGATCTTCCTGCAAAGGCTCCGTACCCCAACAGCTACAGGGAAAGGGTCGAGAAGATGGAATGGATGAGCAAAATGAATGCGGAAGAGCAAAGTCACCACGAGACAAAATTAAAGTGTGTTTTAGCCAGTACCGAGATTCCCAGGATCTCCCAAAGAGAGCCACCTCGTCGCTCTCAAAACAGTTGTCTTGGATCCACAGGTCTGGTGTTGCAGACTTGAGAGATCTCTGATATGGATAGTTGTCATTTCTGCACCCAACCTCCTCTGATGCTGTTGCAGCCTCCTTCTGCTTCTCAGCCCTTTGATTAGAATTAAAGGGGGAGGAGGAAGAGGAAGAAAAGGATGGTGTTGAGAGGAAGGCAGCGTGGCTTTAAGCTCTCTTTTGAAAGTCGAAAGTGGAGCCTGGTAGGCATTTTGCGGGTGGGAGATGCTCGGAGTAATTCAGACGGCGTGGAGAGTAGGCAGAGATGGAGAAACATCGCCTAAGTAAGGTGCCAAAAACAATCTGTTGGTAAATTTGTGCCCATAGGGTGCCTTGGTGATAGATCTTACACAGGCGTATTCTATTACAGGGCAGAGTATAAGAAATGATAAGTATTTGGATGAATGGAAAGTGTTTATGAAAAGGCTCACTTTTCATGGATCACTTCAAGTAAAAGTAGTTTGCTAATTAAATAATCGCGTATCTTCCACGTGCTCAGAGAAAGATAAGAGTTAAATGCTAGTGTGTTCTTTGTGAATTGCAAGAATGATGGTATCTTTAACTGGGTTTGAGTCTTCCAAATTCTTTGGGGCTCTTTGTTTCCATTCCAACCCTAGTTTAGGTGTGTAGTACAAACACGAGCGCGTACATTACACTTTCGCCTTTGTTAATTCTATACACACACACTAGAATCCGGCAAGTGACACTTTGGAAGATTAATTAAGAAAACCAGCGTCGGTTGGTGTGGAGATTTATGGCTGCTTTGGAGGGGGGGGGGAATCTGTCTATAAATGTAGCGAGAGCAGGACAGGCTCCCTCTTTCATTGAACGTGTGAATTGAGAAAGTTGCACGGTTCTTTTCTTCCCTCAGTCATTTTCGGGTGAAACCGTTCCCTTCCGCGCAGGCTTACAAAAAGCCGGGTGTGGGAATTCCCACGCTTGGGGCTTCAGACCAAGAGATTCAGAGGTGAGACTTCCGTGGCTGGCTAGAGTGGTGTTTGGGGCAAGGCGCGTGGCAGATTTTTGTCTGGGGCCACGGGTTCGAGTGTCAGCGGCTAAAAGTAGCTAGCTGACTAGAAGGGGCTTAAAATTGATCGGGGCTATTGGAAGTTACCTTGTTTTCCCGTTTACCTGGGAATAACTGCACGGAGCCTCGCGGCTTGTATTTCTAGGTAAATACGCCTGAAGCCGAACGTGGAAGCTAAAGCTAAATATAATCACTCTGATTATATTTGTTTATTTATTTATTTTAAGTTGGGCCACAGGGCAGCTTTGGAAAACTGGCAAAAATGTTTTGATTGGCTTCCACGTTTTTGCCAAACGCGACTGACATTGGAGTGAACTTTTACGTGCCTCCCCTCCCCCTGATTTTTTCTGTCAGGTTCCGGATTCTTCTCTTTAAAATAAAATAAAAAAAATAAAATAAAAACCAAAACCAAACCAGAAGAGCCTTAATTTGGCTTCCGGTGCTTTCGGCTGCCGCGCAGCGCCCCTTTTGCTGGGGGAACCTCGAGAGCAGCATCGGAAGGCGGCGGAGGGCAAAAAGCAGCTGGCGACGACGAAGGGTTGGGTTCCTTTCATGCCTCTGGTGAGGTGTGCTCCAGGAGTTGTGCCGAGGCCTGCTTGCTCGGCGGCAAAATGCCTGTTGTTATGATAAGCTGGCAGGAAAAGTGGAACAGGCCTGTCATTTCCCCGGATTCGCTGGCGGTGAGCTGCCCAGCCAGTTGGACGGGTTGGGCCCAGCCTGGGAGCCCGAGCTTGTCAGGGCCAGTAAAGCGGCAGTCGCCTCCCTTTTTTTCCCCTTCCCTCCCTTCCTCCCCCCCCCCCCCGTTCGCCACCCTCTTCCCCGATCTTCAGTCCCAAAGGGGGGAAGGCTCCTCTGGGCTCCCAGGAGGCGGAGAGGAGCTCCGGAGCCCCGATTCCCTGGGGACTGAACGCCTGGGGAGACGGGATCCCACGCGCCTAGGAGGGAGGGAAGAGCCCTACTCCTCTGCTCGGGGATCCGGCCAAGGCCCGCAGCGCCAGCGCCTCCTCCTCCGGGCTCTGGAGTCATGGACCTGACGCAGCAGGACGCCACCGGAGCGGAACTGCCGGGCCCGCCTGAACACAGGCGGCTGAAAGCCGGGGACACCAAGCCGGAGCCAGAGAGCGGCACCTCTGAGGTCAAGAGGGGGGCCGGAGCCCGGCAGTTGCTAGCCCTGTCTTTTGAGGCGCCTGACTTCACCCAGCCGCCGCCGCCGCCGCCGCCGCCGCAGCCCGAGGTGCGCCTCCCCTTGCCTTGAGCTTCGTTCCTAGCGCGACTTCTCCACTGCTGTGCTTCCCCTTGACTGGGGAACCCCTACTTGCTCTCTCCCATTCGCTCTTCTCTCCCTCTCTGCTTCTGCAAGTTTTTCCGCATGCCTGCCCTCTTTTCCAGTTTCCTTCTCTTCCTTCCTTCCTTCCTTCCTTCCTTCCTTCCTTCCTTCCTTCCTTCGCCTTTTCCCATCCCTCCTCTTTCCCCTGGTCTCTCCAGATTCTTTTCCCACCCATTCTCTCTGCACCTTCTCCCGTTCTCCCCTTACTCTGCCTGCCTTGGCTTGCCTTGCACCCACCCGTTTGCTCTCCCTGGTTCTCTTTCTCTTTCACTTCTGCCTGCCCTGCAACCTTTTAAAATGTTGCCCCTTTCCTGTGATTCGTCAGACGCAGCAACGGCATGACTCTCCCCCCCCCCGTCCCCTTTTTGTCTCTCTCTCGCTCGCTCCCCCCACCTCTGATTAGATACACTGATTCTTCATTCAATGGACGTCATTTAGAACAGCCTCTGCCTTGAGTTGCTTCCTCGCTTCACGCTCGATTTCCAGCCATTCTTCCCTTATTAAGTATTCGTGTAGTATTAATAGTCATGAATATCTGCTATTAGGAGTCTTAAGGAAAGCAGGCTGCAGATTCCCCTCCCTCCCTCCTTCTCTCTCTCTCTCCCTCTCTCTCCCTCCTTCACTCTCTCTCATTTAGGAACTCACGTGCAGCAGTAAAAGGAGAGAGAGATAGAGAGAGAGAGAGAAAGAGAGAGGGAGGTGGGGACCAACGCGCACACACGCACACACGCACACCACCCGCAAACGGATTAAGGAACACACACACGCGCGCGCACCCCGACTCAACTTTGAATCGTGAACTCTCACGCCAAGGATCCGGCTCTCGCCTTCGCTGCTGCAGAAACGTCGGGCATTCGGTTGTGGACTGATGGATTATAGGCGCGCTTGCCCAGTGCTGGCGGACAAGTCTGGGCGTTGGGGACTCGGGGTGGTTTAGACCCGGGCTCCTTCCATTGTGTGTGTGTGTGTGTGTGTGTGAGAGAGAGAGAGAGAGAGAGAGAGCGTTTGTGTGCAAGAGGGAGAAAGAGAGCAAGAGAGGGACAGAACAAGAGTACGGCTAGGAAGCAGGCGAGCGAGCGAGCGAGCGAGACCTAAAAGAGTCCACTTTTCTCTGCCTCTTTTTTTTTCCTGGCCCTGACTTGGTCCCCCCGAATCCGCGCAGATGTTAGTTCACAGTTTCTCAGCGATGGTGAGTGTGCTTCAGACTTCTCTATCTGGGATGGGTGGTGGGAAACCTCGTCACCATCATGCTTTTCCCTCATCTTCTGGGGTGGAGGGTTGGGGGTGGGTGGCCGGCTGGCCGGGTGTCACCTCCCGCCGAAACCTCTCCTCTCTCCGCGTCTCCCCCTCTGCTCGTTTGCAAAAGCTTCCCGGGTCCTTACTTTGGCTGCTTCAAGTAAACTACAAAAGGCGAGCCATGCTTCCACACCCGTCCATTGTGTTTTGTTTTGCTTTGCGTTTCCCCTCCCCTTCCGATTGGGTTTCACCTCTTCTTTCCGCTCTTGTCCTTTCCCGGGTTAATAACGCTCCTCGGGAGACTAAAGTCCAAGGCATTTAACAGCACCTTTTTTTTATTTATTTCCTCGCTACCTCTCCCCTCCCCCCGACTTCTATTTGAATGGCTGTTAATTTCCTTGAGACGTACCTGCGGGCTATAATTTCATAATTTACCAAGTCCCGGTTGTACAGAAGCAAAACCTCTTGCATCTTCCTCCTCTTCGGCTTCATTTTTGTGTTTCCAAATTGTTTCTCTTAATTTTGCTGCCTTGTTATTTACCTAAAATTACGAGTTGCATGTAGACGTTATATGGATGTGTGTATGTCTGTGTGCATTTACACCCGCCCATACATACGAGGTTGGGCGTCCCGAATTAGATTATGATTTGATTTCGATCAACGAAATAGCACATTGTTTATCCATTTTGGTTCAATGCTAAATTTGTAAATGCTGACTTTTATATTTAAGTATCCCCCCCACCCAAACGCTGTTCTTTTCCATGGCATTTTGGGTGTCGTTTTCCAGACGGGGAAAAGAAAGACTAATGCAGCAATGGAGCACTTTCACTTTTTAGAGCAAGGAAAAAGAGTATTTGTTTGCTCTATTTCACTTCTTTTTGACAATGATGCCCGTAGGCTTTTTAAAAACAAAGGTTAACCCACGCCCACATACGAGCACACACAGAGAACACACGCTATTCCTCTCGAAAGGAAAAAAAAAAACCTTCTGGATCTGCTCTTAGTGGGAGAATTTTGTTCCTTTTTTCCCCCACAGGAGTTTGGTCTTTTTTCCGCTCAGTTTGTTAACTAATTCACTCAGCACCATTTAGAGGTTGTTCTCTGCCAGGCGGGAATATCTCGAAGGGTGCTTTTGACTCTAACCTGAGCGCAAGTATTGTATCTCATAGTTATTGTTTTTTTTATAGGGTGATAAACATTTGGCCTAATCCACAGTTTAATTTTGACTTCTCTTCCTCCTTCTCTTTCTCTCTCTCTGGTCTCCCCGTCCCCTTTTTCCTGTTCTTATTCATCAGGACCGCCACGACGCTACCAGCAACGGGACAGCCCGGCTACCCCAGCTGGGGAGTGTGGGCCAGTCCCCCTACACCAGCGCACCTCCGCTCTCGCATACACCGAACGCCGACTTCCAGCCCCCTTATTTCCCACCTCCATATCAGCCCATTTACCCTCAGTCTCAAGACCCGTATTCTCACGTTAACGATCCGTATAGCTTGAACCCTCTTCACGCCCAGCCTCAGCCCCAGCACCCGGGCTGGCCGGGACAGAGACAAAACCAGGACACGGGGCTTTTGCATACGCACCGCGGACTTCCCCACCAGCTCTCCGGCTTGGATCCCCGAAGGGATTACCGGCGGCATGAAGATCTCTTGCACGGACCTCACGGTTTGAGCTCAGGACTAGGAGATATTCCCATTCACTCGATACCTCACTCGCTGGAAGACGTGCCGGTAAGGAGACCCGCGAGGCGGGGAGGCAGGCGGCTTCCTGTCGGTTCCCCCCCCCCCCCCCCCAGTCCTCGCCCTGCCACGCTTCTTCTCCTTCTTCCCCTCCCCCCCTCCTCACCAGGGGATGGGAATTACAGTGTGCATTTCAAGCTTCCAGCACACCCTCCATGAAGGCAAGCAGCAATGGTGTCTCGCGGTTGGCAACCAGAATTGAATTGTCTCCCGACAATATCTTCAGTTGCTAATGCTGAAAAATAGCTCTTTGCTTTTGTTGATGGGGAGTCGAGGGAAGAAGAGGGAAGGAAGGAAGGAAGGAAGGAAGGAAGGAAGGAAGGAAGGAAGGAAGGAAGGAAGGAAAGAGAGAGAGAGAAAGGGACGCCAAGATCAGAATACCCCTCTATTGACGTCGTTGGCCATGCTGCCTTGTTAGTGACAAAGCGAGGTAACTCTTAGAAAGGCTGTCACCTTAGAAAGCCTGAAGGCCTTCAGTCGAATTTTTGGCTGGCTTGAAAAGGAAAGCAAAAACTGATCCAAAGCTTTCTTTCCACTTCGGAGCTGCTGGAAGGTGGGGAGGAGGAAGAGGAAGCAAAGAATGAATTGCAATTTTTCGGATTGCAAACATGGCGTAGTAAATGGTCTAGGCCCGACACCCCCACACAGAGAAAAAAGAACAACGTGCTGCTGCTGCTATTGTTGTTATTATTTTAACTAAGATTTTGGAGCGCCTTAAATGTTTTATTATTATTATTATTATTATTATTATTATTATTATTATTAATAATAATATTATCATTATTATTATTAGGGTCAGGATCTGGTTTCTCTTATCCGCAAATATAATTTGAAAAGAAAACTGGTGTCTCTCCTCCCATCTTTTAACAGCCTAGAGCCCTTTATAGCCACGGGCAAGCACCATCTGAGTCTGGCTGCCAAAGAGAGTTATTTCTAATTTTTTTCAAAAAAAACCCCCCACTCTCCTACTGAATGCAAAATTTAAACAAGCCAGTAATTTTACTCCTGCTTCTGGTGCTGGTTATATTGGATAGAATACATTTGTGGGCAAGGGGAAAGGAAGTTTCTAATATTAGCCTAGGATTTGTTTTGGTTCCCCTTACTAAAATGTCACCGCAGATTATTGGATCAAATATTATCATAGTATGTTCACTGACAGTTTAATGGTTTCCAATTCCATGTTGCAAGGATAATTTTGCGATGGGTTCCTTTCAGAAAGCGATTTCCCCACCTCCTTTATTCCGTTCTCTTTTATTAATCCATATTTGAAGAAAACGGAGGAATTCATTATAGCCCCAACTTTCTTTTTCCCCAAGAAAATCGCATTTAGGTTTTATTTTGAAAAAAAAAAGGCATGCCTTGAAGAATCCATATCTCTATGGAAATTGGGCAGTTTTGAAGAAAAGAAAAAAACCTTACACCAGCCAGTTTTCTTTTCATTTAAAAAACAAACCCCAAAACAATACTAAGGATAGCTGGTTTGGAACTAGGGTTGCTTAGGAAAAAAAAACCCAGTTTGAATCAGCACTTTTAAGTAAAAACAGTTGCACTGAAATCAGGGGAAACTTCCACTGGTGTTTTGTTTTAGATATCAAGTTGCAAATGGTTTGATTTTGCTGGGATTTCAGTTGCGAGGAGAACTGTATGTGCGATTTTGGGGAGAATAATAAATATAGGTTATTATACTACGCCAGCAGTTAAGAGATGTCTGGCCTATTTTAAGAAAGGCCGTTACCCTGTAGTGTAAGATAAAAACATTTAACAGAAACACCTCCCTCTTTATTCGGGGTCGAGTATTCCCAAAGCTGGTAAATCTGATCCGTTTAAAAGGGAAGGGCACTGATCTTCGAGGAAGGCTGGCGGCGTCACGTTAGGATGCGTGGTTTGACAATGGAATAGAGAGCGGCCTTGCAAAGGCATCACCGTGGACACGGAGCGAATGAAGTTCGTTGAAAACAATTGTCACGATAGGAAAGGCTGTTTTCAATTTTTCTCCTGCTACCGCAGTTAGCTATTGATATAAGGACGGCTGCTTGATACGGAATAGTTGCTTAAGCTGAGGACCAGTATTATTTAAACATAAGCATCTCGGCGGGATTTTAAAACCTAACAGCCGGTGGCTTTCGTAGACTCTGCCTAGGTGAAGAAATCAGACAAATAAAAACGTTATGCCCCACTACATTTTTAAATAGGTTTAAGGCTCTTTGCTTGAAGGGATATTTCCCCGTATAGTTAAAAAAAAAATCCAAGAAAACGGCAGCCATAGTCATTTCTGAACATTTCTCAATTTAATTATGCTCAAATCCAGAAGCACTTTAGGCAAGTTACAAATGAGAGCATTGAGTACGATAAAACCTGTAATAAAGCAACTTCGTACCATCCACCCGGAATCATTGAGATCAGGCACAATTAACAGGAGCATAAATCCAAGGCAGAATGGAAAAATGTTAGACTCGGTATTATTGTTGGACGGAGACTTAGTGAAGGAGAGGAAGGGGGTTTGAGGTGGGGGGTTTCTCCATAGAAGCCTGTGGGGGCGCGCGCGCGCGCACCTGCGCCAAATAGTAGCGCTGAAGTTCGGCAGCGCGAGGGGAAATTCTCCAGCTCAGCAGCGTTAGTGCTAATTTGTAAACACAGACAGACACGTTAGATTGACTGTCAGTTTGGGAATTAGAAAACACGATTTTCATTTTACTTTCTAATCACGTCTGAAACTCAAGCGCGCGCCGTACCCGCGTGCCCAGAGTATCAAGCCTTCCGAACAGAATTTAAAAGCAGCGGCGAACGCTGCCTGGGACTAGAGGGGAGCCAGACTTGCTACGGGCTTCGGAAGCTCGCAGGGTTATCCTCCCCTCCCCTCCTCTCTCTCTCTCACCCCAATATTCCGGATATTCCTCCCCCCCCCGTTTTCTGTATGCAGAGGTGGCACAAAAACATTCTTCTAGAATCTTATTACAGTGTTAACTCCATTGAAAAATAGCACAAATACCAGGGAAAGCGTTCCCTTAAAATGCTTATTTCAGAGTGAGAGGCATTGATAAAAATTCAGTTTAAGCCGTGTGCGTTAAAAAGCAGGGTAAAATGGATAATTTATGCACGTGTACTTAGGGGTTGCCCTTAATGCAGGAAGCCTGAATTATAAGTAAGTTCAGGCATTCTTAACTGAAGGTAATCAGCGGGACCTACTTCTGAGCAGATGCCACTAAAGGAGGACTGTCCCCAAACATAGCTAGCCATTTCTGCTTTCCAAAGATTCTGTGCAATTGGAACCCAGTATTTGCTTTTTAAATTCAAAAACGTCAATATAGGGAAATGAATATTATTCTATTTTTTATAAACACCAAACTAGTTAAGATACAGGGAAATAAAGAACTTCGCGTGTTTCTCTTGGTGTGTTTAGAAATTCATATCCCTTTTGTATTGCTTTTGTTGCAGCACGTAGAGGACCCCGGTATTAACATCCCAGATCAAACTGTAATTAAGAAAGGTAAGCCACTTCTTTAGCATTCCAAGCATGTCCTCACAAGCTTGATACCGAAGCTGAGAGAACTTACTAAAGCGGTTGTTTTCCCCCTGCCCCCTCCCCGTAATTTACAACAGAGTTGAAAATGGAAAACGAAATTGACAATCTCGGTTGATAACCCTTTTACTTAATCGCACCCTCTGTATATGTATGATTATATTATCGAGCTAAACAGATCCATGTTTTAGCTGTTCCTAATGACATTGAGGTTCAGAACAGACTTCTAATTTCTTTAGTTGCCTTGAAAGTGTGTTTCATTACCTAAGAAAGAGCCAATCCTGTTCAGCCCCCCCCCCCATCCCTCTTCCTCCCCCCCCCTTCAGGTTGAGGAGATTGTTCTGGATTGTTTACATCAGAGGGCTTTGTTGTAACAAGCGAGCAGGATGGCGGAAGGGTACTCGCTTGCTTAGCCTGTTCTCTGCAATGGGGGGCTGTGGTTGGCTTTTCCTATGATTTCAGCTGTTTCCTCCTGATGTCTTGTTGCACTTGTTTTTTTGTCTGGAAGATAGTGTCCTTTTGTCTCCCAAACCTTGTCTGGCTTCGGAATTTCGTTGTTGTTGGTTTTTTTAAAAAGTATTTGCAATGTTGGCAGCAGAGCAGAACGGTTGGCTTTAATTTTAAACCCTGTTCAGGGAAATGCCGGATTCTGATCATTTGGCAAGAAAGGTTTGGGAAAGGAGCAGTGCGGCTTTCTTACATAGTAGCTGGGTCTTGTGCTCTACAAAACAGTACTTCCTTGAAAATCTCAGCACCACACAATGAAAGCTAAAAAATTTACCCCTCCTCCCAGTCTGGAGAGTCTTTGTCACGTCAAATTAGATGTGCAAGGAATAAATCTTAAAGTGATGCTCTTTCCAAGTCGACATGATAATTGGCTCTTTTATTAGTAATCTCAAGAGTTCGTTTAACTCCTATTGTCTCTATTAGCCTCCCCAGAGCTATTAATGTCACAAGTGATCTATCCAAAACCTAGATATCCCTCCTCCACGCTCCACCCTTTAACATTTGGATTAGACCTATTAAAGTGAAAATGGAAAGTATACGAGTGTAGGATGAAGGACAAGAGGAATAAACAGATGCTTGTAAGAGTAAATATTTATAGTGTAACCAGGTTGGAACATTACGCCAGGTCCATTTGCCTCCGAACAAGACTGCCCTTATTTTTCAGTGATGTTAGCCAGACTGAACATGCAAAAAGATTTGGGAGAATTTTACCCTTCTCCTGCACATTATTTTAACAATGTCCTGGAACTTTGTCATTAGGGGAAAAGTGAAAGTTGTATCAAGGAAGTTTCTTTTCTCTTTGGGAAGCAGGTGGTAGTAAGGAAGTAGACAAAAGTGTATCCATTTTCCTTTATTTTGTTTCGGGGTAATTGTTACTTAAAGAAAATTGTACTATTACCTTTGAAAACAGTAATGAAAATACCTCTTTGGCGCCTCTCCTTCCAATATAAAAAGTTGCAATTGCAGAAAATGTGACATCTAATTCAATTACTTTGAAACTATTCAATTGGAAGTACTAGGGGCTACTCTAGTACAAATTAAGCCCATAGTCGTGTAACTTGTAGCATTACATCCCCTAAAACAAGCGAAGACATATGTGGTCCTTTATAAATATTAGCAATAGGGAATATGTCTTCTTCCGGTAACCCTTTCCGTATCTTTCACGATTTAAGGCCCCGTATCCTTAAGATTAACAGCGAACTGCTGTTCCTAGAATAATTTAGGACAAGGGGAGGTAATTTTTAACCCCACTTCTTTCCCCACCCGTGGAAAATCCTTAATTTTGATCCAATCCCGATTTGATCTTTCAATAGGGTGGGAAGTACCCAATCCAGACGTTGTGTGTGTTTCTGCCTGAAAAGATTCGCTTACTTTTTTTTTTTAGATAACCCAAAGTACGTAAAAGCTAGATTTTTATGCAAGGGCTCGGAGTCCTCCCCCCCCTTCCCTTTCTCCCTCGTGTTCCCCCCCCCCTTCCCTCAGACACTGAGAATTTTAAAATCGAGGTCATCTGTGGCTGGGTCAAGTGGTGTGTGTAGACCCCGCCAAGTTGCTGCGGAAGGAAATTGGTATATTCCACCCTCCCTTTCCCCAATTTGTAAGCGGGTTTCCCAAGTTTTCCTGGTCCGAAGTCGTTGCTGCCAAGCGTGGACGATGCGTAGAGGCGAGGGAGGGAGGGAGGTCTGGGGTGGATGGTGCTGGCCGGCTCGGTTGGTGGCCTTCAAAGCAAAAAAGGCGGAGGAAGAGGAAATGGAGGAAGGGGCCATCAGCCCCGGGGCTACCCCTTATTTCAAAAAGCTCCCCCCCCCCCGTCATACTCGTTGTTGCCCATCTGCCATCATCTCTCAGCCACCTTTCCTGGCTTGTTTTCATCCCCTTCCCCCACTCCTGTCATCGCCCACGCCTCCCCCCCCCCACACGTTTCCCAAGCCTGCCGCCCCACCATCGCCTTAGGCTCCTTAGCAGCTGCTAATCCCTTCAGCGTTTGTGCACTAACGCGGCTCTGCCTTCCCTCGGCCTCCCTTCTACCCCCCCCCCACCTTCCCCCCTCCCTCTGCAGGCCCCGTGTCCCTCTCCAAGTCTAACGCCAACGCCGTCTCCTCCATCCCCATCAACAAGGACGCGCTCTTCGGCGGCGTGGTGAATCCCAACGAGGTCTTCTGCTCGGTGCCCGGCCGCCTGTCTCTCCTCAGCTCCACCTCCAAATACAAAGTCACCGTGGCAGAAGTGCAGAGGCGCCTGTCCCCGCCGGAGTGCCTCAACGCGTCTCTGCTGGGCGGAGTGCTACGGAGGTGAGGCGGCCCGACCTTAGCCTGGGCTTCTCAATCGCGCGCGAAGACAACTGACGAGGGGAAAAAACCGGTCCCAGAGTCGGTGCGAGAGGCAATGTGGCGGGAAGAGAGCCCATTGGCAGAGAGGGGTGGGCACGTGGTTGCGGTGTTCCGCCTCAGCCAATCGTCTCTTTCCCCAAAGGCTCCAGCTCCCACCTCTTCTACCTCCTGTCTATTGTTTTAATTTCTCACAGTGGATATGCTACCCCACACTTTTAAACCCCTCCCCCCACCTCACCCCGCGCACATCTTCATTTTTCCCTCCCTCCAAAGCTGCTTTTCTCCTTTTTTTTTTTTTTTTTTTTTACAGAAGGCAGCTGCTGTTACTAGGAGGAGAAATAAAGCCTTTCTTTCCAATATCCCCAAATGCCACTTCGTCAATTATCCGCTGCAACCTTCTGGGCTCCCTCAGACATTGCTGGTTTTAACTTCTGCTCCACATTTAAAAAAAAAACAAACATTTGTTTTGTTTTGCACTTCATGGTGCTTCTCCTGTTTTTTTTTCATGTTTTTTTTTCATGTTTTCATGTTTCATTCATGTTTTTTTTTCACTGTAAGGGTTAATAACAGATTTTGAAAAGAAAGGAGGGTATTCTTGTGTTACGTGTTTTCTCATAATTCCTTCACATGAATTTCTTCAGTAACCATTTCCCCTTGTTTAAAAATTTGGTGGAGTTAATGGGAATATACCTCAAAGCTACATGTTTTGAAATTAGAGCCACAACTTTCCCACATTTTCCTTTAAAGATCATTCTAGGATCTTTGGGTTTTTTTTACTATTCCCTTCAAGTCTCTAAACCTTACATTTGAGTTTCAGATGTTCTTTTAGAATAGACAATATGAAAGAAGCTACCTATATTCTCAATATTAAATCTACACCTGAAACAAATGACAGCATGAACAAGCCATTTCAAAGATTGTGACTAAAAAAAATTACCAAGTACGAAGTGCAATATATTTATTGAAAATGCAGTGACAAATTAGAATAATTAGTATTAAGAGTTTTCATTGCTGTCATTATCTGTAGCCTGGACCATAATACAGCACAGCATCACGTATCTGTGGAAATTAGGCTGCATTCAGTTAAAAGAAGGGAGCATGTCCTGTTAATGAGAACCACTCATACAGTCAACATCAGCAATCATAGGAAGGACCCTTTAGTGTAGCAAGGTCATTCATCCTAGTATAGCGTGTTGAAAGCTCATACACACCAGCTGAGGGCACTGCCACCATTACTTTCCTGAGGAAGACCAGTGCAAAAGGGGAATTTGGCTAGGAACACATTTATGAGAAAGTCATTTTTTAAAAAATCTCATACAGGTGTGCAGGATAAGAGATATCTTTCCTGTTTAATCTGAATGTAGTACTGTATAATGAAAGGCAAATGATGATGGTAAATCTTACATAATGCAAGGAAATCAGGCTAAAATACATCTCCCATTGGTTCACAACTATGCAAAAACCTCACAGCTATATGCTTGATAATATATAAACATATTTTATAACCTTGTGAGTGTAATTGGTGTCCATATATGATTTGCAGCTGATATTGAAAGAATACAAAAGATTTAATATTTAACATGCATAATTTTGGTGAATATTTCAATGAATCTTGCACAGAAGTGTATAACTCTAATTATAAGCCCCCAAATTTTTTTCCTAATTAAACTTACTAAATTATTTTAATAAGCATTTATAGATTTCTAGCAAAGTATCTGAAAAAGTTGCACTATGAACCTGAAGGTACTTATGTATTAAGTGCTGTTGTTTTTTAATGTGTGGAACAGGGCAAAATCAAAAAATGGAGGGAGATCTTTGAGAGAAAAACTGGACAAAATAGGATTAAATTTGCCAGCCGGGAGACGTAAAGCTGCTAATGTTACCCTGCTGACATCACTAGTGGAGGGTAAGTGATGGCTTTTTGGCAGTAGGAAAGGCATTATTTGGAAATGTTTCTTTTTGTTAGCTGACGAAAACAAACCATGTGGACCCTGAAATGTTTATGCATATTGTATAATTTAAATCATTATTGGTCAATGTGACCTTTTCCTCTTGTATTTTTTTTAAAAAGGGACTCTCAGCCAAAATCCATTGATGTCAAAACATTGGATGTGGCTTTATTGATATTTATTTGGATTTAAACCCTTGCAATGCATTTCAGAGTTGGATCTCAGTGAAATGAATGTAACCAAATTGGCATGCAGTGTAATGCTTCATTTTAACTGGGTTGCTAGTTGATTGATCACTTGGATTAAAAAGTAGGACTGAAAACATTAACAGAGTAAACATAACTAATGGATTAATTTATTAATCACTGATTGACATGGTAGATTTTAATTGGATTTTAATCAGCGTAATCCCAAGTGAAAGGGGCAAAATAGTGACATGTACAATTATTATATATATCTTGATTTATATAACAAGGATTTGGGTTATGATGATTTTCCATACGATGTGTAACTTGACTGAACTACTTTCTTAAAAGAAACTGCTGCTCTTCAACAGCATCTCAACATTTAATAGATTAATTATCATGCTAAGACATATAATTGAGCTATAATTTATAAACTAGTAGAATTAGAAAACATAGCCATGCTGAAGATTATTTAGTCCATTTATCACACAAGATAGTTGCTCCTTAAATGCATGTTATTGTAAATTTTTTAAGAAATGAATGGATTTTAATATTTACAAATATATTAAATACAAATAATTCATCTATATTATATAGTTAAGATCCAATTATAAGCCCTATAAAATCCAGACTGAAAATCAAGTTTAATGTGAACAATATTAATCACTTCAAATTCTACAACCATGCCTTTGAAGTCCATAGATTTATTGCATTATTTCTGTGAAGCGAATATAGCTTAAATAACTCAATGACTCCTTAGTAATAGACAGTATAACACTAATCCAGAGAAACATTAGGAATATAAGGATGAATTCTGAGAGCAAGTCCCTGTTCACTATTATATGAGTAATGGCTTTAAAAACACTGTCTTTGGGTGAAAATGTTAATTGTTTCATTAATTGAATCCCAAATAATGTGTTTTGTTTAACTTTGGTTTTATTTTTATTCTGTTTAGCTCTGTCTTTATTTTCTAGTGTCTTCAGAGTTGAACAGAATATGTGAATGCATATATACAGTGGCCTACCAAATATGAAAACATTGTTCAGATTAAAAAAAATATAAAACGTACTATATCTTTTCTTGATTCTTTGTCTTTATGCTTGATAATGGTACAACAGACACAGAATGACTGCCAGCATTACTGGCAGCATGACCACTAAGGAGTTACCATCTCTGCTAGTTGCTTCAGAAACTAACTATATGAGTAGTTTTAGACCAACAGATGGGGGGGTGGGGGTGGGGATGGAAGAAATCTGTTTAGAAATGAGATCAGAAATATTTTTTATTTTGGCACATAAAAAGCATGCTGCATTTATGTGCTGTAAAAGGTAGGCTGGAAGTTTATTGGACCGAACAACACTTAAGATCTGTTTCCAGTGCTCAGGATCTAATTCTTTGCACCTTAATACACATTAAAAGTTAAATTGTATAGCTACCTTAAACTACAACTCTGCTATTTTAAGCTACATACCAGTAGCTTATTTATATTTAAATCGTTTCAACATCTGCATTTGAAAAATATAGAACCTTAACTTCTTGAATTAATTTGGGAATCCTTGACCTAAACCATGATTTAATAATGTCCTAATCTTACTGCAAGTTTCTGATCTCCTCTTTGCTTGGTATAATTAAGCAAAATAGAAATGCTTTATGTTCCTCCTATTTTAACTGTGAAAATAGGATGAGTGAATGTGCTGTTTGAACATTAAGAAGTCAAAAGGTGTGGACATGTATCTTCCTTTATGTTAAAATAGTTATAAAATTTATAATGAGAATAAGAAATGCAAGGGGCATGCTAAATTGAGAATTACTTTGTAGTAGCTATTGACCCAAGGAAGTTACAAGCTGTCCTATACATGCAGTCTTCACTAGGTTTTAATTTTGAGGTCTTTAACCTTGATTTTGGTTATGTAGAGTGAATTTTAAGTCATTCTTCATGCCAAGTTAGCTTTAGTTTTGCTTACTATCAGTTTATAGCCATCTTTTCTCCTTTTTTTGCTTGCTTTCCTTTTTTTTTAAGTTCAAAGAAGTGAAGCTACAGCGTTATAAAAAAATGCCGGCTGCCACTGAAAGTCCACCAAGGAGTCTTGCCATTAATAAATAGTGTACTTAAATGCCACCAGCAACTAATGGGTAATCAAGAAAAGCAAAAGAAAGTTTACAAGTAGCTGAAGAAAAAAAACAGGAGAGCAGGAAAAAAGGGGGAGGGGGAAAGGAGATAAATGCTAATATAGTGATGTTAGGGAATATTTTAAACGTTTAATAAAACCTATAATTTCAAAGGAGTTCTTTTTTTTTAAAGCCGCGGTTTGATCGTCATATTACGATGAAGAGAAACACAGGAATAAGGCTAATGCATAGATAAACTAATAATAGTGGCTAATTTTTCCCCCTCTCAAGAGATAATAGACGATTGTTTGGGTTGTGGTCCTTACGCGATGAAGCCGCTTCCAAAGTCCTGTTATTGTTTATGATCCGCTCCATTTTATGGAAACAAGCTCCGTGGACTGAGGCTTTGAAGCTCTAATTGGCGCATGCGTTCTTCCGGACCTCGAGCTAATGGCAGGAAGCCCTGCGGTGAAAACCAACTGGTTCAGGAAATTAAAACCAAAGATTTGAAAATCAACAAAACAGACAGTCTCAATGGAATGACCCTAAAATTCTTATGGTTAATCGTTTGAAAAGGGGGGGGGGGCTGGGAGAGGAAGGGAAGGAAGGATAATTATATGCAATCAAGTTAAATTTTAAGCACTTAACTATTTAATGCAGTCTACGGGGTGGGGATTGAAATAATGATCAATGATCAATATTAATCTCTAGGAACAGAATAATTATATGTTTTCTTTTCTGTGTATATACATAATGCATTCCCCTAATGTAATATAAACTAAAAGCACAACTAGAAACATAATTAAACTTTACAAAATAGAGATAAAATACTTGGGACACTTTTGTTAGTGTGTTAAATAAAATGCCATAAATATATTGCAATATAATTTAGGACTAAAAGCTGACTACATCTACCACTTTATGAACTGCTTAATCTACCGCTCCCAAAGGATTCTTTAGGATCAGTATTAACACGATCGTAGTTTGATATAAAGCAATGCATTTGACTGCGCCCCCCCCCCCCTCCGTAGCAACTTACTACCTTCAGGAAATTTCTTTAGCACACTGAGATATTAGTCTTTTCTAAAGCAGCGATTTACTAGTAGATTGCAAAGTGCCAGTTAATCTTGATTGACTGGATATCACGTGAAGAACCCAAAAATGCACCTAACAAAGTCTAATAACAAATCCCATAGATTTGTTGGCGCGAGTTCCCACCTTCCTGTCGCCCGCTTATGCTTTGGGTATTAATTATGCATTTCCTCCCAATCCGCATTTCAGGAGAAGCCGTGCATCTCGCGAGAGATTTTGGTTACGTCTGTGAAACAGAATTTCCTGCCAAAGCAGTAGCTGAATTTCTCAACCGGCAACATTCCGATCCAAACGAGCAAGTCACAAGAAAAAACATGCTTCTAGCGACGAAGTAAGACTTTTTACCTCTGCGGAATATTCCTAAGGAAGATTTTGTTTATTATGTTTGGTTGTGCGCTTAGCTTTTCCTCTGGTGCATTTACATTTGTTTGCTGCGGATATATTATTCTCCGTACCTGCGTGATTGCCTTGGCGAGGTAACCAAAAAGTACACAATTCCTCATCGAGAGGGAAACGATATTTTTGCCAATGACGCTATTGTTGAAATCAAGCAGACATGAGAATGATCCCCCCCCCATGGTGTTACTAGAGGCGTTCAAAGAAAATGGCATATTATAATGGCGAGGCTCTAGATTTATCAGAAAGTAAGCCCCATTAAGTATAGTGGGATTTATTTTGAGGATTGTAGACAAGATTGCGTAGTTATTTGGAAGTAAGTAAAATTGATCTCAATGGAACTTACATGCTAAAAATGCTGAAGATTGATTAACTGTGAATTCAGGTATTAAAAGTATTTCACTTCTAAGCAACTAAAATGCCAGTGGGGGTTTATTTTAAGAGAAAAACTCTAGGGATAGCTTAATAGAAAAGATATTCAATATTCAGGTTAGGTGGTGGGGGAAGAGGAGAGGGAACTCTCAATTATTGTAAATGATGTGTTTGCTGGAAATTAAAATGCTTTCCCCCTCATAGTAGTTAATTACAGATGGTGATTCACCAAAGAACAGTGGGCCAGAGGGCACCCAGTTATTGGGAGAGATGTACAGCTGAAATATGTCTCAATACTTCCCTTTGGAAACTCAATTGCTGCCATATATATGCTCCCAGTTTTTTCTCTCTCCTCCACTGGCAGTTTATTTAGATACTGATTAGAAATTAGAATCTAATTTCTGAGTGGAATCCTTTATTCCAGTGCTTTGTGACCTACATAAACAGTACTGCATCTTTCTAATGTCACCAAATCTTATATGAAATGAGAGTCCTGGGATTGATAAACTAAAGAAGTAGCTTTGAGAACTGTTCACTTCCTAAATTGGAGTTTTGTCCATAAAATTACAGTAACTCTCTCACTTTATTGTCAATATGCTTGCTGAGAATAATGGAACTTTTTGTAAACACATGTAGAGGGTCCTAAGTAAAAAAAAGAAAAGAAAAAAAGTGTGTATTGAGATCAATGCAATTTACTTTCAAGGAAAATTACAAGCTTATGGTAATACTTAGATCTAAAAAATAACTGTTGATTTAAAGCCAGAAGATCAGACATGAATGTTAATTACAGAATTTGTAATTAACAAGTTTGATGGGGTAAACAGTGGGTTATTACTCTGGAGGAAGGAAGTGGGAGATGTGTTTTGCATCTAGGAGAAATGTGTATGCTTGTGTGATTTCCATAGAACCGACATTTTTCATGTGATTATGAAAATGTGGATGTATATGAGAGAAAAGAGTTAAATTAAAACAGAGAGATATATTGAATATGACAGAGAAACCTCAGATATCAGCATCAGTAAATAAATATGAGGGTGTATTGGAATGAAGAATACATTTGATGCAAACTGCTGTTCCAATAATTATTGATACAGTAGTAGCTTTGTATGGCATTTTCATATTTTCCAGACAGTAATCTATAACTGCTATCCCTTGGATGAAATAAAGACATGGTCCTCATTTTCAGACACATAGCTAGACACATAGTTTAAGGGATTAGTAACACCCTATAGGTATCTAATGTACTTGTATGTAATGCATGCACATGCAGAGAGAGGGAAGGAGGAGGGAGGGAGATAAATGTGGGAAAAAGATTCTAGATGCCATAAGATAAGAGGGTGATCTAGTGTAAAAATGCATCTGTGTGTTGAAAGACAAAAAAGGAAAATATTGTTCCTGGAAGAAGTGGATGTAAATCAGTGCAGAGGAGAAGCCAGGGAGATGAGAGAAAGAGAAAGGCTGTTATATTGATGCCAATATTTCTATATAGGGCATCAGCGGTGCAGAACGTGAGAAAACGGGTAAAAGAGTAGAGATCCTTTCTGTGCGTGCATGTATGATTTTGCTGTGGAGGCAACTGACTCCTTGGTTCGCCTGCTTGCTGACAAGACTGGCTTATTTTCCTCCCTCCCCTTCTCTCTGCTCCATTTATGCTGCAGACAGATCTGTAAGGAGTTCACCGACCTGCTGGCTCAGGATCGATCTCCACTGGGGAACTCTCGGCCCACCCCCATTCTGGAGCCGGGCATCCAGAGCTGCCTGACCCACTTCAACCTCATCTCTCACGGCTTTGGCAGCCCTGCTGTGTGCGCAGCAGTCACTGCCCTGCAGAACTATCTCACCGAGGCGCTCAAGGCCATGGACAAAATGTACCTCAGCAACAATCCTAATAGTCACACAGATAACAGCACCAAAAGCAGCGACAAAGAAGAGAAGCACAGAAAATAAGGATTTTCTTCTTGCAGCCCCAACCAGACCAGCCAGCCTGGCCCTCCCTCCCCTCCCTCCTCACCCTGAGGCTACAGCAAGAGAAGCTCAGAAATCTGTCCCAGCCTATTCACTCAGGAGGACCGGCTAATTCACATCTCTTTCACTCCCCTACCCACCATTCTCCTTTTTCTTCTCTCCTCTCCTTCCCTACCTCCATCACTTCCCAGTTCATTTCCAGTTGCTACGCAGTTTGGAGCCTGAGAAAACAAAGGTGGCGATTGGGCCATCCTAAGAGGAAAAGGAAAAAAAAACATTTTTTGTCGTCTGTGTGAACTTTTATTATTTTTAACAAAAATAAATAAACTGATAAAAATAAAACAACTTTTTTTTTCTAAAAAAAGAGAAAGAACTAAGTTTAAAGGTTAATAATTAATGAAATGTGGAAAAACAAAAACAAATGAACTTCATCGGACTGGATCACCACCTTCTCTTATACAAACTTCCGTTTAAGATTGTAGCCATATTTAAACAAAACAAAACAGGAAAGAAAGGATGATAATGATGATGATGATGATGACATTTTATCAGTATTGTGAATAAACTTGAACACAAACCACATGCAGTTCCATGTCATGTCTTCAGTTTTAGCACCTCTCTCCTGCCAAGGTAAAGCGACTAATTTGAACTTTCTTATGGTGACACCGATTCATAGTACTTCTATAAGGGAATCAGTGTTCTGTATGTATATATTTATTTATGTGTAATTTAATGGGAACTGTAAATATGGTGAGTCTGTTTGAAGCTTTTTTTATTATTTATCTGGTGATCTCGTTTACCTCTTGTTTAGTGGGTTTTTAAGTCTTTCCCATCTTAGTTCCATCACTGTGGTTCATAGTTACTTATTTAGAAAACGGGAGGGGAGTTTTTTAGGGGGAGGTGGGGTGGTATTTTCTGGGATTCATCACTTCAGCCCTGTTGTAGCATGTTATAAAAAGGCGACAATAAAGCAGCTAAGCGATTGAAGCAACTTGGATTTTTACAAATATATTATTAACATGATACTTAATTTCCACATTGATAAAGGAAAATAAATCAACCGTCCAACCCAGACCAACCACCATTTCCACTGAAATAATTTAGATTCCCCTTCCAAAAACATTTTTTTCCGCATGTTGATAATTTTTAACAAATCTTTGTATGCTGTGGCTTTAAAAAAGTTTATATCCAGGGTCTTTCTATTGAAAGCATAATCAGAGCAATAAGTTGATATTGTCTATTCAGATAAAGAACTGGGGATATTCACTTCCCTCTCCCCTTTTTCATTTTGAGTTGCCTTTTGGTTCAAAGAACTTCCATACATTGGGGACCACCTGGTATCCTCTATTTCCACCGGCCATATTGGAAGCAGTTACAGTTGTATTGTATTGAGTTGTGCTGGCAGTAGTTTCCATGCCTGTCAATGTATCATAGTCCTTTGTTGCCCAGATAAATAAATATTTGATACGCTTTATGTCGATTTTTTTTATTCAGTGGCTGTCTTTACCCAGGCGTATTTTTGTTCTTGGCAGTATTTTTTATTCAGTATGGTTACAGTAATTGAGTTTAACTCTCCCTTGACAATTGCTCTTTGCAATAAGCAGCTGAACCCATTGTTTCCCTCAAGTATAATAAAAACTTACTTTCAAGTTGGAGTTCAGAGCAGGGTATCATTTAGATATTCCACTGAGTCTGTATTCAGACAAATTACACAATAAAACAAAATGTATTCTTTTGGATTAAAAAAAATATTGTACTGTTGAAGAAATGGCATTTTAATTTCCTTTAACTGAAAGGTGATTTTATTTTTTAAAAATAAAGTTTTATTTTATTTATTTGATCTTTAGGTTTTGTTCTTGTTTCATAATTATATATCAGGGTTACCCATTTTAAATGTGTGACATAATATGAATTGCTTTTTAATTTTCAATGCAATTTAAAGAATGGAGAAGAGAATTATATCTGACTGAGAATTATGGGTAACTATGTATATTCACATATAAATGTTCATACAGATTTAAATGCATGGGATATATTTTCATATAAGGGAAAATAAGTAATCATACTCATCTTGGTTGACTGACATATTACTTCAGATTTATTTTAGTTTTGATCTTATGAATGTGTGCAGGTCACATTACTCTAAACATTTAATCATGTGATAATAGCTTTTCCAATATTTTGGATGAGGAAGATCTTATTTTGAAATGATACATGTTTGAATGATAAGCAATACAACTCAAACTTTTAGATAAGTGTGAAATATTTTATTTTCATATTGGCTAGATTTTAGTTCCAGAGAATGAGGATATTCATTTGGAAGAGATACTAGCATGCTTTTTATATTAGAAATTGGCTCAAAGTGCACTCTTAGAAAAATTGCACTTTTAACTCATTATTTCATTTTCTTTGGGTTCATATGGTACAAAATTGGCTTTATGCAAATGTGGTTTGATAGAAATAGAAGCAGAGAGTGAAATGTTGATATTAAAATGTTATTTTTGTGGAGATACATGGTTAAAATGCTGATTTGGAGTATTGAAGCTGAAGTGTTTAAGCAAACATTGTGAAACTTATTTCCAGCATGATGGTAATACCAATTCGGATCAATTTTGTCTAGTCTTCTGATAAGTATTGCAAAAAGTTAACAGTGTAATGGCATACCTGAGAAGACAGGTTGGTACCTTTTCTCAACAAAGAGAAATTTAGATCTGGTATTTCTATTTGATTGTTGGTAGAGGAAGCCAATCCAGTAGATGAAGAAGTTCTGTTTTTTCCCTTCTTTACTTAGGGAAGACAACAAAAAACCAAGATAGTTGGTTTGCTGCTTTTAAAATGCAGTTTTACAGTGAAATATTCTTCTTCTGATGGCATATGAATATGCTGTTATGTCTGTGAGATAGACATTGAAAGTGGATCTTCTGCATATCTTTTTGAAAATGCTTATTCATCCCTTTGCCCCAGATACATTGGTTAACTGTAAAGCGGATGTAACCAAATAATGAGGTGAATGAACCCTAACTGTACACGCAGCCTTGACATAAATGAAATGCACAGCATTGTAGCAGGTGAAGTGAAGCATTGTCTATCTGGGCTGTTTTTCTTGGCTGCAACTCAGATTGTGTGGGGGATCCTAACCTCAGGCACAATGGCATTCATAAACAGCAATGCACACACTGCTGCTCTTTCTCCAGCAATGCATAAATACTCATTTTTAAATGAAAAACAATCTTATTAAATACCATTCATTCATATCTGGATTTACAGATGCTTGTTACTTTAAAAAAAATCTGCCTAATAGTTTTTAGCTGTAACTGGGGAATGTGTAAATAATATTTAATCTTAACAACATTCCTAATAATTTAAAAGATATGAATAATGTATCTGGTAGTAAAATACAATTTCAGAAATGATATTTAATAAATATTGCATAGTTACTTATTGCAAATAATTAAGAATTAGAGTTGTAAAAATAACATTAAACCTTAAATGATATTTATGCATTGCTTAATTCATGTTAAAATAGATTGATCATTAGTTAAAATATGTTAATTGTTAACGCCCCATTTTTACTTTTTTTGAAAACCGAAACTTAGTTAACTGAAGACAGTAAATCTGATGATTATTGAAATGATTTGTTTATTCTGCTTTAGAAACCTGCTGTAAACATTGAGAATATATCTCATTATTTCATTTTGACCTTTTTTAAAAAAGTGCTTATTGCAGGAGATAATGGGTTCATTACAGTTTGGGACTCATCTGCTGTGACAAAAGTGCAGTTACCAAATCATGGTAATTACTTTCACAGTATTTTTCAGGGAGGGGGGGTATATTTTAAGTGTGGTAATCAATCACTGTTGCAGCCTTTCAAATTCTAGGCCATGCTTTTAGCTGCTAACCTTAACATACACACACTGTAATAGAAATTAGTATGAATGGTTAAATGTTAATGAGCTATAGTGCAGTCCCTTCATGCTATGCTAATTTATGCATTTTTAAAAAATGTACTACAATGTGTCTTCAAGCTGAATGGTTACCACCCTCCTCTGTAATAAATCATAATCTACCCCTCATTCCTCCCAACCTCCAAAATCGAATATTAATATAATTTGAGATTTAACTGGTGGAACAGCCATCAGGACAGCAATGCCCTGCAGCTGAAATAATATTTAAAATAGAAGAGATTTGACATTTGATAAGTCAGTGGCTTGAAATACCCAGTTGTACTTAGCTAATTCAGTCCTTAACCTCTGGTTTCAAATAAATCAATTACAGTCGATTCCACTTCAGTTCAGAAGTGCATGAGGTTTTCAGTTAATTGAATACATTTTATTTGCTAGGAATATTCATTTATCCAAACCTTTAAATATAAAGGAGTTTTCTTTGATTGTCCGTGTTAAATTTAACTGCATAATCCAATCAAGACATGCTTGTTTGCTTGGATTCTCTCTAAATTCTATAATGGATAGCTTGTTTTCTTTACAATGCATACATCAGCAAATTGCAATTTTGTTGAATTTTGTTTAAAACAACTGTGGTCTTAGATCACTTAAGGTGAATTTAGATTCTCAAAAACTAGTGAAAGTTAGTCCTCAGGTTACTATTTAGGATAAGTTTGTAGAATAAGACTGGAATTCTGAAATACTTATAGAATGAGGTATTTAGTTTAGTTATATCTGATTTGTTGACAAGACTGTTGATTAAACTCCTGTCAAAACCAGGTTTAGGAAGTTATTTACTTTACAAATAAACCCCAAGAAAACAAGGCACATCATCTTAACGTACTCTCAAGTATTGTCTTTCCTAACCTGGTACCCCAAGATGTTTTGAATTACATCTCCTAAAATACTCAGCCTGCATAGCCACAGTGGCAGGAATTTTGGGAAATGTAATTCAATACATGTGGAGTGCACAGAGCATCACCCAGCCATCTCTGAAGTGATAGAAAACCTGCCCTCATTGCTGTTTTTTGGCACAATGATGGTTGAATAACTTTAGACGATATTGTAAATTGCTAGTGGGGAAATGACCTAAAAGCTTGAGGACGTTCCTTTAGGTTCCTGCTCCAAAGTAAATTCCCACTGATGTTAGAGCTTTATTCCCTGGCAATAAATTGAAGGTTCAGTATATAACTAGCATGTGAGAATACAATCCTATATAGATTTATTAGACGTTAAGTGCTGGTGTAGATGGAAATTTACTTCCGGTTGAGCCTGTGGAGTTTTGAGTCATAGATAAAAAACAAAGCACGTTGATTATTGTGCAGGACAGCAGTCTAAATAAGCAACTGAATATGCTTATTAAAAAAAAAAGTTTGCAGCAGAAATAAAATGGGAAGTCAGTAGTTTAACGAAGTTAAGCATGCAATGCATTTACAATAGCTTCTTACAATGTCTATTTTGCCATTGAACTCCGTGGTGTTCATCATTCAACCAGAAAGACTCAATTGCTTGCTATCTCTATTACATGATCAATTATAGTCCAAACCAGGATATAATGAGAAGGTTGTCATTAACTTAGTGGAATGTGAATTGCATAAATGTCCATACCATTTCATCCTTGGGGTTCTTATGCTTGGTGTTACTAATACCAATATTGCTAATACTGCTCATATAACTTTATAATAATTGATAGTGGTTGTATTTTGGGAGGGGGGGTTCCGAAATCTTTCACTACCTTACGGCAGTGATGCATAAAACAAATTTGCAAGGTAGGTCAATAAAGTTCATCATAAATTGACAAAGTTTTGGAATAACAATTAATTGAAAGCCACTTAATGAACTTGAAATTGATTGCAAGAAGTTCCCGGTTCATCTCCCATCTCTACTGATGAAGGAATAAGTCAGTCAAGTCCAAAATCATA
Source organism: Masticophis lateralis (assembly GCA_030761175.1). Classification (NCBI taxonomy): domain Eukaryota; kingdom Metazoa; phylum Chordata; class Lepidosauria; order Squamata; family Colubridae; genus Masticophis; species Masticophis lateralis. Next base: position 69,741,623 of record JAUDYJ010000003.1, read on the forward strand.
ATTGTTTGAAGGGCATTGTTTGCAGACTGTCCTTTCTACAGTGAGTAAGAAGTCCTCCCTATTTCCTATAAAATGCTTAGACATCCACATCTTTCTTCTAAAAGCAAAATCGGGCGTCCTCAAACTTCCCTATAATTAGAAGCGATGGATTGCCATTCCAATCCTTTTGTTGAGGTCGGCCAATGTCAGGGAAGGAAGCGAGTTAAGGAGACTTAGTTTACAATTGCGCGTTGCTTCTTTGCTGGGGGAGAGTTTCCAGGTCTTGGGTCTGCACCGGCCATAGTTTGTCTGTTTTTGGGAAAAGAGAAGAACCGATTAGCGCCCTCTTTGCCTCTTTCAGACCTGACGGCACACCGAATGTGCCCAGAGGATAATCGGGTTAGACAACTGCTGAGAATCAACATCTGCTCCTTTTCCCACCTCCATTTCAGCCCTCTCCCCTTTCCCACCCCGTTATTGAAAAGCAGGCAAGGCTTGGCCGGAGGGTCAGGACTATAGCACTGAGGAGGAGCATTTCGATCCAGGCTGGAGGGGAAAATGCGTGGGAGATAACAACAGATTTTTCTTGGCCGGTCTCCCTTCTGCAACAGCGAGGGACCAAAAGGTCCGGAGAGATGCTTTCCTTTCTCTCCCACGCTGCGACTCCGCGTTTTCTTCTGGCCCGAAGCTGCTTTGGGAAACGCGGCAGGAGGGCCTGTGAAGCTCCCCACCCACGAATTCGCTCCTGAAACCCACGTGGTTACACCTGGTTACTTTGAGGAAGCAAGCAAAAGAACAGGAAACTTGTTGCTCCTTCCTGCGTTCCCGGTGAATACAACCATCCTGTTAGTAGGAAAAAAGAATAGCTTACAGAGGAAGTTCCACTGAGTTACTTGTGTGTATTCCCACAAAAAAGTTACTTGTGTGTATTCCCACAAAAAGGCCTTGCCAAGCTGGTGCTCTCTAGAATAGTTGGAGCACAACATACATAATTTTCTAGCAGGTTATTATAACATTTCTACTGCAAGAACACTGGGAGTGAGCAGATTGGGGCTATGGTGAAATTACTCTAAACGGTGTTGGTGTTTGGGGTGCCCAATTCTAGATAAAAGGAATATGTAGCTAGGGAGAGTATATGGAGAAAAATTTTTCTTGAGGGTGTATACAGGGTTTGACTTACCTAGTAGTGAGAAGATAGACAAATTTGTGCAGATAGCATGATTTCTTTTTTTTGAGCCAGGAAACCTGGCTGAAAATAGATGTTCCATTGCTTTTTTATTATGTACTCAATGTATCTTACTCATTTTTTTCAATACTTTCCCTCCACACCACTAGTTATGGCTATAGTTATGTATTAAATAAAAAAATCATAGTAGTCTGTCTCCCACCTGAACCACACTGTAACCCAATTTGAGTAACCCTGAGGCTGTAGCCCATAACACACCTGCTAAATTCACTCAATGGCACCTAATTGAAAATAAACATGCTCAGAATACCAGATTAAATGCCAGCATTTTGTTGAGCTGGATTGGAGATTCCTTACAACAACTGGTGATCTTCAGATGTTTGCATTTCAGCTTCCATCAGCTCTGTTGCAAAGCCACCTTCCAAAAAATGTGGGGCCATCAATTTGGGGGGAGATGCTACTGGCTCCCACAGCCACCATGATCAGCAGTTATAGGTTGAAATATTTGCATTCCTGAACATCTTCTAATTTGCTGAAATTGGAAATGTTCAGCTACCCAAGGAAGAATATATGTGGCAATGTAGAATTGTTTGGGTTGATGGAACAAAATAATTTCTGTTGCATTGTAGGAAGCCAGATTGCTTCAGGGATTTTGATGGTAGGAAGGGATTCCTGATTTCTATGCTCTAGATAACTTGTTGGACTCTCTGTTTCAGAATATCTTACCCTAACCAGAATATATTTCAGGGTGAGAGTCAGCCAGGGGCTACTGCTTTGCTTTGTGGGCAATTTCAACATAAAAGATGCAATTGCAGGTGATGGGAAAAGTTCCCAGCCTAAGCACTGAGAATGGCCAGCCAGAGCGGACAATCCTAGCAGAACCGTTAGCTTGGCATTAAAATATTTGGGAGCTCCAGTTGCCCCCTTTGATTCAGTGAAGTCTGTGAGAGACAATATCTCATGGTGTTCCAGCAACTGCAAGGAGTGGCTCATTATTTGGGCCGAAGTATTTAATGTATTTTTAAATGGTTTTTTAATGTTTGTACTATGTGTATTTTATCTTTTGGCTGTTCACCGCCCTGAGTCCTTGGGGAGTAGGGCGGTATATAAATTTAATAAATAAAATAAAAATAAATTATCAGAGACCCAACATCTTCTGCAGAAAAAAAGTCTTTCAGGCAAAATGACAAATTCAAAATGCATCAGTTCCCCCCCCCCCCCCACTTGTGACATTATTGGCAATTTGCTTTTGGTTAAGTAGCAGTCTTTAAACTTGTGTTCCAAGGGGTGGGGGGGAGATTGAAGCTACTTGGGGTGAATGTACTGTTTATAATAAATATTTATAGGAAAAACATTATGAGGTTATCCTTTGCTTAGTATTTTGGCAAACTAAATTTAATTCTTCATATCAATTAGCACTTTTTGTTCTGTGTCAGGTTCATATATTAGTATGTCTGTATTACCAACATATGGTTCTTAATTATATTAAAGGCAGAACTGGTTCAATTTTTGGATTAGTAAGAGGGTAAAATAGTTCTAGATTTACATAAACCTCTTAATCCTGTGTGGGTTTACTCAGAAGCAAGTCTTAATGAGTTCTGAAGTTTATTATATCCTAACTGGTTGCATCATGCCTTTTGCTCTTGGTCCTTCCTGAGTTAGAAGTCTTATATTCTTACCACCACCACATGCTTTCTTTGTATTCCATTCTAGAAGTTGAACACTGCTTTGATTAAGTAATGTTTGTATAGGTGCGTGAACCTTAGGTTTTTAAACCAATTCCCTGTTTAAAAGAAGGAACATATTCCTTTGTTTTGGAAATTCCAATTCTGACATTTTCTCCCTCTTTCCTATATTACACATATCAAAAGCTTCTAGCTGGTTATGCAATTGGAAGAGAAGGGCAGGGAGTGAATTGTTTTACCACTGGTTGGCCCCTTCTCTTTAGATTTTCTCTAGCATTTTGTGATTACAGCACTATTACAATGACTCCTCTTTGCCAATGTTATTTGGAACTAATTTCAATAAACAAGTTTTCCATAGATTATAGAGTTTGATCTGCAAAAGTCTTAGATTCTTTTAAGTAATAAAGTTGTGGCACTTTTTTAAAAAAATGACGGTGGCCATCTTACTACTTAAAGTTAAAATAACCAGGTCTAGAAATTCCATTTCACTGAATACACATATTGTTTCTTTGGCCATAGGTTTCATTTGGTAGAACTGGGTTTTAAATGTGCAGTGGTGGTGGTGGTAGGAATGATAGATGTGCAAATTATAGAAGTCTGTTTATCCGCAAGAGTAGTTTTATTAGAAATATGTCTCCCTAAATGTAAATCTTAAAGCTTTATTTACATTACTTGTTTTGCATTGCTCAGTTCATTTTACTAAGATCTTCTCCAAGCACTTACCCTCACCAATTGGTATGATTCTAAGTTTGGCTTTATTTAAACTAATTGAAACCAATGGGATTTTAATTAGATACAACTGACCAGTCTCATTTGAATGAGTTAATTCTAAAATATGATTCACAAATTAAACTTTGGTTTGTTTAATCCAAGTTTAAAAAACATTGTGTTCATCCAACAGGCTAAACAAGTACAAAGCAATGTGAACTATGTGAGTACAACTAAATTCAGTTCCATGATTAATTAATTATTCCTGTTCCTATCATTCCTTCTTTGCTAATTCACCCAATAAATTTCTCTACTACATCAATAATCCTGGGTATGTGACTCATACTTAGATGGCTTCTAGAGATGCTTTGGGGCAGTCCCCACAATTCCCAGTTGTAGTCCCAACTCAACCTAGGAGAAGGCCTTAGGAAAAGACTGGTGGGTTAATGTTTTCCATTCTGCTTAAGAAAATTACCAGCAATTTCGGTAACAGATTAAGCTCCGTTGTTGAGTTTTTCGTTTCAATAGTAGATGGTGATGATAATTCACCTATATAGGCTTCAAAGAAGGAAAAGGGAATTCAACTAATATTTCTTCATTATTGATGTGTTAAGCATTTTACATCCTTTTTAACATCTTACTTTTTAAACCCTTAATTTATCATGTTATCCCTATGGTGTGAATTGCTGTTATTATTAACTATCTCCTTAATTTCAGTGGCATCTTAGTAGATGTGATTTTTTAAAATAAGGAAGGAAAGTGCCCCACCGCCAGTGTTATCACACATGACCATGCTTCATCTGAATTGAACAGAGAAATTCCACAGCATCCTTTGTTACCTCAGATCCTACACTCTTCCTTGGAGAAATAGTTTACCTTTGTTTGCCTGAATCAGATGTACTTACCCAAAAATCAGTCTGATTACATCTGATAAAGCTTATCCTAAAGTCTACTGCATAGTATTATGTCCAAGACAGGAAAAAGCATGCCCACATCTCTTAAGTTCTTTCCTGCAATGAAAAGTTGGGACAGTTGGGGTAGGGGCAGAAAGAGAAGCACTCCTGAAGTCTCCTTGTGGTTTTTAAATGAAGGCGTGAACCTTTCCTTCTGAGACTGCTACGGCCAGGACAGCTTAAAAACCAATCCTGCCCAATTACCTTTTTTTTCATCTTTGCCAGAAAGGAAATTCATGCTGTTCAAGTGAGATAGAGACAAGACCTTTACAAAGACCAGCAGAAGGGCTCAGGGTGTGCCAAAACCTGAATTTAACTTCATGCATGTAGACACCCTTCCTCCACCATGGAAAAGCAATCAAAGGCTCCCTCGCAGATTTAAGCATTATCACTGTTTTGCTTTTGAAAAGGCAAGATTGGCTTTTGATTGCTGCAGGGGTGCCCCAGAGCTAGGCAAAAGCATGATCCTTGATTCCATGACTCAGATTCAGCTCCTGCAGAGAGAGATTCAGAACCAACTGATTACTGGTTTCCCATCAGTGTCAGAGTGAGGTTGAATCCTGGCCTCTCTTTTTCTCCCCTCCCCTCCCTGCCTGGCCTTCTCCTGATATTCCAGGTTCAGCCTCTTTTCCTGGCTCTCATTCTCCCCAGCCAGTCAGGGGAGAGTTGCCCCAGGCCAAACATATGCTGCTTTCCTCCATAGCACTAATCCACCTTCAGCGTGGAGGAATAATTGCTCGAGTGGCCATGGATTCAGGGCGCTTTTGTCCCTCACTGGCTTCCATCCGCTTGGCATACGCCATTTCAATCAAAGGCTTTCTCTCCCACTGTCTGCTTTTATCAACCCCCAGCCTCAGCAAATGAGGGAGGGGCCCAGGAAAAGGAAAGAGAAAACCAGACAGTGAGGTTCAGCTTCACTGTGTCACGGGTGAAGGGGGCAATTTATGACAGTTGGGGGCATGAGCAATATGTGGATCACTTCTGCTGCCTCGGTATATAAATATAGTCTGCCAAAAAGGATCTTTTCTCATTGATACAAGCTTGACAGATTCTCCAAAGGAGGCTTGACTTGTTCTCCATATCAGCTGCAACATTCAGTTTAGCAGAATTTCTCAAATCTGGATCTACTGTGGTGGGGAGTGGAAGAGGAGAGGAAACCCCCCCCCCACTAGATAAAATAAATCCAGTGGTTTAGATCTTCCCCTGAATTTGATCTCTCCCAGTCAGAGAACACCACATCAAACTCCAGCTTCTTGTGGTAGAAAAAAGGATCAGCAAACTGCTTCCACGTTGGGAAGCTACATGGACTTGTTCTCCTTGACTTAAGGCAGGTTTTGCCTTTATATCTTAGAGAAGAATGTCACCCACAGAAAGCCTTCTCCTTATCATGAAACAAATAATGCTTACCTTGCGTTTGTAATATTGGAATAGTCATTATAAAATATAAATAGTCACAAATGCTCTGAACTTGGTTATTGCTGCTTTGAAAATGAATTTTGGATCAGACCAAGATTGGTTTGCTCTTGGGCTGGTACCCTCCTATTAAGATATCTTTATACCCTGTCTACTGAAAAATGTACTTTTGTAATTTTCAATTTCAGCATACTTCTTTCAGTTCTGGTTCTGAAATTAACTTGGGTGGTAAAACAAACCGCATTGCATGACCATAACATTTAAACTTATTTTCTAAATATATTAGCCAAATTTAGACAAACTCCACGAATAAATGTTTGGGTTTATTTATTCCATAAAATAGCCAGATATGTAAACATAGTTGATCTCCCATTTTATCATTGGCATAAGCCTTTGAGATTAGATTAGAGTGAAAAGTAAATTATCGGCTCAAGTTTACTCAGTGGAGATTTCAATGTGGTTCTGTTTAGTCCTACTTTAACATTATAATCATTACGTTGCTTCAATTTATGGAGCTATGCAGTTACATAAAACATATCTATATAATATCCCCAGGGATTTGGATATAAAGTCTTTAGGTCAGGTTTAAAAATACTGTTTAATGTTGGGATATACCTCAAATCCGATCAATTTTTCTATAAAATACATTATCACATGGTGGAATGTATTCCTCCCTCCCCTATGCCTGCAGTCTGAAAGCACAACTTGCCCATAGCACACATTTATTCATTTCTTTTTCTCTTTGTCAAGTAGCAATAGCATTTAGACTTATATACTGCTTCATAATGCTTTACAGCCCTCTTTCAGTGGTTTACAGAGTCAGTATATTTCCCCCAACAATCTGGGTCCTCTTTTTACGGACCTCAGAAGGATGGAAGGCTGAGTGAAACTTGAGCCAGTCAGGATTGAACTGCTGGCAATTGGCAGAGTTAGTTTACAGTACTGCATTCTAACCACTGCGCCACCATGGCTCTGGCCTTACTTGTGAATAGTTTCCATGTATGCAAGAATGGGTTATTAAAAACAACTAAACCCCTCAGATGCCAGGCATGAGTGCCATTTCTAGTAATGGTTCTTGGGCCCACACATTAACCAGCTACTGGAAGGCAAGCAAAGTCAGTAAAGTCACTGTTTCTTAGGGGCTTGCATTGTTAGGTTACAATATTTGAGAGGAAGCTTTGGTTTTCTCCTTTGGTTTTCCAAGAGTTCTGAAACTCTGTCCAAGGGGTGGAGGTGGAGATTGAGTTGGGACTTTAAAACTGATAAGTAAAGATAGCTTGGACAGCCAATGAAACATCTAGTGCAGCCTGTATCTATTACTGCTAATGCTTCTCCTTCTTCCCCGTCTCAGCTGGTTTTAGGAAATGAATCAGAACATCCACAATTAGAAGACAAAGTTCTGGTTTTGAAACTTCTGGAAGTCAAATGAAGTGAAATTGCATAGCAAAATCTGTCCCTTTGCAAAAATGGTAACACACCCTACTAAATGCATTCACATCCCTTTATTACTGGTACATATCTTTATTTAATTGACCTTTAACATTTATCTAGACTGGTGTTTCCCTTTTCTCCTCCTCCTCGTCGTCCTCCCCTCCCTTCCTAGGAAAAGCCTAATATCCCTTTTCATGAAATAAGGTTTGAATCTATTACTTTATGACTAATCCCCCCTGCAAGCTTCAGAAGGGGAAGATAGTTTTAAAAAAACGGTATCTTCACAAGTCAACCTCAGTCTTAGTTACTAGCTTCATTTTTACACGGTACCTTCTCTGTGCTTTTATAACATGGTTTTCCATCATCCTATATTCTGTGTACTTTAGAAAAGTTATACCTTGTTTCTTGGGTGACAGATTCCCAGAGCAGCTTGCATGAAACCAATACAAGTCGTCAACATTCTAAGATTATTGGCTTTTCTAATGTGATCATATGACTTGATGATGACAGGTTGGGGCAAGTGGCTGTAAAGGTTAAAGTTATTTGTGCCTGGAAATGGAATGGTATTCGCTATTGTTGCTTCAAAACTGGGATATTATATACAAGATGCCTCTCTGTGTTTAACATACCACCTCCTGATTTTCTTCTTGATTGTTTCCAAGGCATTGATTAAAACTGATTTTGTGCTATTAGCTTGGTGTCAACTCTTCGCCACCACATAGATGGAATTTGTACAAGATGATTTGTCTTCACCATGGCCCTTCAGCTCTTCCAATAGGGCATCTCCAGTTGCTGTGATTTTCAAAGGTATGGTGCCTGGTATTTGGAAGTCAAAGAAGATTAAGTTAAATCACATCTTCACTATGAAATCTCTTATGTGGATTTAATTCCTTTCAGCCCATCACCTGCAATATGCATGGAGCGGGAAGTGGCTGAAATAATGCAACTTACTAACGATGATGTGATAATTGGAAGCATAACTGAGCTGTGAAATGCTTTGTGCACTTAGAAAATACGAAAAGGAATATTAATATGTAAAAACCTTTAAAAACTTGCCATTAATTTTTGAATTCTATTCTAGCCTGAGCTATTGCAAAAGATGTGATTTAAAGCTGCCTTTTATGGGGACAACAATTCTTGGACCAATATTAAACCTTGTGATACTAAAATAACAAGTACTGTATAGAGAACAAATAATGAATAATGTTTCATAATCTTGGTTCCTTTCTAGAACTGAATTCACATATTGCTGATGCCTCTGATTATCATCCTTAAAAACCTCATTCAACCTCATTGGTCTTTTCTATCATCTGCAACCAGAACTGTTTTGGCAGGAAATTTCAGGTATTGAATTCAAGATCCTCACAGCAGACTGTAAATCACCAAGTAAGATCCCATCCAGGATTTTGGAATATTAATAATTTAAAGAGTGAAGAACTCAAGAAGGATCATAAGATCAGATTGGCCCATATGTTACCTGTCGACTGTTGTACTCTCAGTATAAGAAGGATCAGCAACAGCACAAGAAATAGTGGCTATGCCTGTCATGATTTTATGTCACAAGATATTGTAGAACAGACAGATGATGGAAAACCCTTTTGTGCAGAGGACAGAAAAAACACGTAAGAATTCAGAAAGTGGCCATCTATGAACTTGCAAACAGAATGAGTGGTATGCCTAGTATCAACTCACCTACTACTGCTCCCCAAAGGTCTCTCATTATTTTATGATTTGATCGAACAGATCAAACAATACAACATCATTTGAATACATACTTCATTGATTGTTAATTTGAGTCCCATTAAGCTATTTGTACCTCGCAATTCTATGCATATCCTGCACACGAGTCCTTCCTAAATACTCTGCACAACCACAGTTCAAATCAGAGACGCATTTATTAAGACTGATAAAAGTGAAAATGGGATATTACTGAAATGCAACTGGTGAGGTGCTAAAGCTCAACAGTGGGCCCAGCATTGTATTGAATGCCACCGATCCTAACTTTCTGTTTGATTGAGCATGCTTGTGTGTATTTTTTCTTAGAAAGCTCTCCCTCCCTAAAATATATCTATAACTCTTTTTGTATCTCAGTTTACAACAGCTTTGGATGTTTTCAGGAAACTTTTATGGAATAGCAACAGCCTTCACACCTGCTCTGATCTCACTCTCCCTGACCTCTTGACTCTGCCAGTTAGCTGAAGTGGCGTTGTATGTACCATTATGCAGTCTGTGACAGTTTTGTCAGCCCTTGACTGCACTAATAATCTGATAATAATATTGTTAATATTGTTATTATTGCAGACAGAATGAATTCATTGGGAATCTCTTGGGGTGGGGAATTCTCGTAGGTTGTGCTAAATATTCTGCTCTTGGGATATATTCCTTTGAAAAAAAGTAGCCTTCATTGGGCTGATGCATATTCTCACCCCACCCACTCATTTTTGCCAGCACAAATACAGATAGTAGTTGTATTTACAACAGTTCATTTAGTGACCGCACAAAATTACAATGGTACTGAACTTATGACCAGTGATGGGTTGCTCCCGGTTCTGTCCGGTTCTTGTGAACCGGTAAAAGCGGCGGGAGGCTCTGCCCACCTGCCTTGACATCGTCATGGATGATCTGCGCATGTGCAGAAGCGTGTGCGCGCTCCCGTTGCAAACTAGTAGTAAAGATAAGTAGAACCCACCCCTGCTTATGACCGTTTTTCACAATTATGACCTTCCCTATGGTCATGGGATCAAAATTCAGACGCTTGGCACCGACTTATATTTAGGACCGTTGCAGAGTCCCAAGAACATGTGATTTCCTTTTGCGGCCTTCTGACAAGCAAAGTCAATGGGGAAGCCAGACCCACTGAACAACCAGATTAGCAATTATCTGCGGATTAGCTGCAGTGATTCACTTAACAACTTAGGCAAGAAAGGTTATAAACGGGGCAAAAAATCATTTAATACATGTCTCACTTAACAACAGAAATTTTGCGCTCAATTGTGGTTGTACATTGAGGAATGTAACTGATACAGTGGTTGGGACTGATGGGTGTTGTAATCCCACACATCGGAGGGACAGCAATAGTTTGAGGGAGAACTAGAATAATCCATTCCAATGCATCTATTTAACATAACAAACCAATGCAATTCCTTATAGGGATACATTAATCTGTTATAAAAATCCCTACTGCAAGGAAACACTCCCCAAGGGAGGATTCTGACTACAACCAATCATTTATTTTTCTTGGCCAGTTGGAAAAGTGTTCACCCCTAAAGAGGTAGTGGTGTCCACAGTGGGGGAATTGGTTAAGTGACCAACCTTTGGTCGGTTTAACCTCAACTGCTGAGATAGTTTAATTAAGGATGTCAATCTGGTGGAATTTGACAAGATAGCCACCTACCCAGCCACTTTACAGTAATTGGAGGGAGGAACTAAGAGAATTAGCACCAGGCTGCTATATAGCCCAGGGTGACAATCCCCTGAATGAATGAACTTTAGATCCTAAATTGCATCCAGCTTCGCTGGAGAATATCTTGTTCTGGGGCCTATAGCAAACAAGACTACCACCAGCAATACATGTATATTTAGTGGGAGAGTTGAGATTCTTTTGCCCAGTAAATGAACATTGACAGTAGGCAAACTATCCAGAGCTAGGCGTGCCCTAATGTTTGGCATATAATTCAGCTATTTTAAGTAGCAGATACTGGGAAGGAGTAACCAGTTGCCAGCTCAATACGGTTCTGCTTAATCCCTTGCCTAGCTGTTTTTCTTCTGGGGTATATGTGTGTGTGTGGGGGGGGTGGGGGGTGGGCAGAGTTGGTGTTCCTTGTGGTTTACCCAGATCCATTCAACTCAAATAAAGTGGAAGATGTGATTCTATTTTTAGTCCAGACAGCTTCTGTATATTGAAGGAAAGAGCAGGTGCCAATTTGCCCTTCTTCTCAAGTGGCCAAATGTTTTTGGCTAGTTCTGCTGCAGTAATTGGTTTTTTTTTTTTAAAAAAAAGCAGCTTATTGTTAGACAGGTACCCTTATTGCCAAAATTAGTGCAAAGTCATCTGTATGCCCATGCAAAGGAAATCATGCTGCTGTGGTGACCAGCAGAGTTAATTTTCAAGATGTGCTAGAAATTATTTTGATTACATTTGCTGTCTATGAGTCAATGTGTGAGTTATGCCATGAAATGACTTCTCGATAGGAGCTGAACAAACTTCCAGGTTTGGAATTCTGCCTTCAGGAACAGAACAGAGTGTGTAGTATATTTGGCCAAGGGACCACATTTGTCTTGGCTCTCTCCCACCCTCTCCAGTTTTATGCTATTAACAATCACATAATATAACAGGAAATAATTTCCTTTAATTCACACATTGCCTATCTTGATGATCATGATCAGTTTAACAATTTGCATTTATTATTATTGTTGTTGTTGTTATTTTAATTTATTTATTTTAATGGCAGACCCAAAAGGAGGATGAAGTAGACTTTAGTTTATGGATTTCTGATTTTTTTTATTAATTCAAATTTAGGGTAGGTCTTAGCCTACCATCTCTTTTTTCACTAGAAATGGGGAAAAAGAATCACGAGGGGATTTTGGTGGTTTGCCACCAATGTTTAGAGATATGTTTTTGGGGATTTGGGGAGGCACCTGTGAGCTATCTACCCATAAGTTAAATAATGAAGAAGACTGTCATCCAATTTCTGAAGCACTTAAAGAGAGGAACATAACCAGGAAGAAAATTGGTTGTATTGTTTTACATTTTTCTATTTTGTCACGGGCCATTTTCACTAAAACAAGATCATTTCCTATGGCGGTTAAGAAAAAGCTACTTTTTATAAAATTCTGCAGGTTTTGATGTAACCACTACTCCCACACAAGCTGCCTTATGAAAACCAGACTTTCCTATGAAAAGAGTTTTCTGGCAGCAATTAGTCTGGCTTTCCTTAACAGAAATCTTTGTAATGTCATTCAGAATAGAAGGGGGAGGATGAAATCTCCAGGATAATTCTGATTACCCAGTGTTTGGTGTATGTGTGTGTGTGTGTGTTTGTGTATGACTGTGACTATGACTGCAAGAAAAACAAAATAAAATGTTAAAATGCTATTTTTGAGCTGCAAAATACTCTAATTTTTCCACTGACTGGGAACCTGCTGAAGTATCTCCATGAACAGATTGTTTCAGTGAGAGTAAGCTTGTACATTTAATATGGGGGAATCATGTTTAAAGGCATTACCATATATACAGAGTCCAAAAAGTATTTCATGTGGTTTACCAAAGCCATTTAGCCTAACCCTAGCTATATTGAATAAATGGAAGGAGGCATAATTATAGAACATCTGAGCTGAAAAGACTTCTAGTGGCAAATGCATTTGAAAACTGCAGTTTCCCCCCTAAACAGCTGTTAGGCCACTTCCTTTTGTTGGGAGGTACAAGATGACAGGCAGAGGGAGATGGATTGGAAGAGATTACAGCTTCTTTTCTTCTCTTTCCTTAAAAAAATACAAAGCTTGTAACTTCCCATAAACGAAGTCACCAAGCAAAACAGAACAAAACAAAACAAAAACATTCAGCACAAATGAACTCCAGTCAAGTCCTGATTGTACATGAAAAGCAGGGTTGCCAACTGTCCAAGTGGTGCCCTAAATTGAGTCTTAACCGCAAACATGAACTTCAGGAATTAAGAGATAAAGCTATTCCCAGCAGGTTTTAATATTTTCCCCCTCTTAATTACTGAGAGGCAAGTTGCTGCTAGAGGCAAAGTTTTAGGGATCAATTAAAAACCCAGCTTCTAACTGCAATGTTTTAAAATGGGGATAGAGATCCCCAACCACTTAAAAAAACCTAGTTCAGTGGCAACCTTCACTCTATCAGGTGGAAATAAACGTGTACATCCACATCTGCTTTGCACAGCTATATGTTAAGTGCAAGGTTCTATTGAATCACACTTGTTTTGTTGGGAAACAAATTGTTTTGTTGAATGCATAATTATTCACATAAACACAGCCTAGTTATTTAGAGGTGGCTCCATTATGAAGATTGGCCTAATTTCAAAAGCTGGAGCAATAAAGAATATTTGTAGCTCAGGGTTGAAATGAGGGGGTCCTTCATGCTTTCTGAGCTTGGTAGTTTTCTTGCAGAAGTTTCTTGCAGACCCAAACTAGGTAACATCATCAGTACTAAATGTTAGCACTGATAATGTTATCTAGTGTGGACAATGAAACATCTTCAAGAAAACTACCAAGCTCAGAGAGCACCAAGGACCAGAGGTGGGTTTCAGCAGGTTCTGACCAGTTCTGGAGAACCAGTAGTGGAAATTTTGATTAGTTTGGAGAACTGGTAGTAAAAATTCTGACTGGCCCTACCCCCGTCTATTCTCTGCCTCCCAAGTTCCAGCTGATCGGGAGAAAATGGGGATTTTGCAGTAACTTTCCCCTGGATTGGGGAGGGAATGGAGATTTTACAGTATCCTTCCCCTTCCCCTTCCACGCCCACTAAGCCACGCCCACCAAGCAAAGCCACACCCACTAAGCCACGCTCACAGAACACTGCCAAGGACCCCTCATTCAAAAGCTGTCAAATTTCTGGCAAGAGTCAACTATTTTTACCCTCCCCCGGCCCCCAGTTCAACAACAGTCAGCAAGGGGGGAAGAATAAAATATGAGAGAAAAAAGAAAGAGGACCATGCAGAGTTTTGGCCTTTGGCTTCACATGTTACTGGTCTGGGGCCTGACACTCCCAAAACCTGGTCCCTGATATGTGATCCTGGAGGGAACATGGTTGCTACAGGAAAGATTCAGTCCTGGTTTAATCTAATCCCTCCTTATCAAAAGGATAATCAACATGTTTTTTTTTCTAACTAAACCTCTCCAGGTGTATCAGATTATCAGCCTTATTCTCAGTCCTTTGCCTGTCACCTTCATTGGGCAGGGAAGGAGCAACTGTCAGCCCCACTCACTTTGCCAGTCCAGGGCTAACCTCAGCCACTCACTCACTTTGCCAGTCCAGGGCTAACCTGAGCCAGCCTGCAGGACCAACTGAGTGCAGCACAAACCAGCAAATTATGCTGGGCCCAAATGTGACTGGAAACTCTGAAGGGTTCTCCATGATGGGCATAGGGCAGCTAATATATGGGGAAGGAGGGAAATCAAAGGATCTTGAACTGCTTCCTTTGCAGGTGGCCAGCTAATCTGGATCCCAGTGCTTCTACTGAAGGGATCCCTGGGGGCCGGGTCCTGATCCAGTAGAGGAGAAGTGATTGTGATTTGCAAGCAGAAAGCAAGCTGTTCCTGATGCCTTTAGAAGGGGGGAAAAACACTTTTGATGCTGTGCTCCCATGTCTATGGAGATTCTCAGTCATCCAGATCACGGTTGTCCCAAAGGTGTTTTTTCCAAGAGGCAACTGGATTTTCTGGTTTTCCTTAGAAGACCTTTCACTTCTCAGCTGTGCTCCCATGTGTGTGCCCCACGGAGGGGAGTTATTTCTGTATAAATGTCCAACTTTATTTATTTGTAGTCGTTTTACACACACACATATTCTAGGCAGATAATGTGCTTACAGGATTGCATCACAGGTTCCCACTTGTTCTTGGAAGTAGCCCTCGAGATACAGGGGTCGCTTCGCTCTTCCTAAATAGGAGAAAGCACCACCCACATCCACATTGCCAAGTATAAAAGGAGGACGCTTTTCACCAAAAAAATTAAAAGCCTGCAGAGAATTTAGAGACTCGTCTCTTTGGGTCCCAAGTCCTATGCACTCCACCCTCCGGAAACTTAAGACCGGAGAATTCAATGGGGGTTTCTTCCGAAGAAATAAGCAGGAAGTTTAAACCGCTCTCCAAATTACTTCTCCTGTTGTCCGCTTTACAGCTCGGACTCTTCTAAAATCGTTTTTTAAAAATTTCTAATAGCGTCCTCACTTTTTATCAGAAAAAAACCCGTCCTATATCTTCTGTGCTTGAGGGGAAGGTATGCACAGGATCGGCGCTGGGAATTTCTTCGTATGCCACTGTACTTCGGCATAATTCAGAGAGTAAGGCAGCTTTCCATAAAACTTCTTGTTCTTGGAATTAAGTCCCAGAGGGTTGGAATCATTTTTAAATTGACTGGCTTAAACTTGGAGGACGTTTCTGAAGAGGCCCCTTCGAAATCAACGGGCAGAAGGAAATAATTGGAAAAGTTCAGATTTTTGAGTCTTTGAGTCTGTTCTATTTCCTCTAGGTAGGTTAATCCAGGGGTCTCCAACCTTGGCAACTTTAAGCCTGGTGGACTTAAATTCCCAGAATTCCCCAGCCAGGCTTAAAGTTGCCAAGGTTGGAGACCCCTGGGGTAATCCATACTAGCCTATTTAGACCAATGTGCTCAACCATACTGGGAAATTCTCCCAGTTGAAGTCTACCCATCTTAAAACTGTGAAGGTTGTAAAACACTACCATGCAGTAGGCTACTGTTTGAAGGATTGGCAATTTAACTGGCAAATATTTGGGAGTGAGGTTATTTGCTACCTGTTGATTATCTGCATGAGTTTGTCTGGAATACAATTGTTTGTCCCTGGATAACCTGACTAAATATGGTACTAACTGGATCCTTAGTTTTGAAACCAGTAGGTAAATTAAAAAGTTTTAAAATGTTGAATAAAATATGAAAGTATTTGTTATGTAATTTAAGTATTTTGGAGGAGAGGTACTTTCATTTCACTATTGACTTCTGACCACTGCCTGGACTAGTCCTGGACAATTCTTGGTGAGATTTTCAGTAGTCAACAGAATAGAATAACAGAGTTGGAAGGGACCTTGGAGGTCTTTTAGTCAAACACCCTGCTCAGACAGGAACCCCTATACCATTTCAGACAAATGGTTATCCAATCTCTTCTTAAAAGCTTCCAGTGTTGGAGCATTCACAACTTCTAGAGGCAAGTTTTTCCACTGGTTAATTGTTCTAACTTCCAGGAAATTTCTTCTTAAATCTAAATTGCTTCTCTCCTTGATTAGTTTCCATCATTGCTTCTTGTCCTGCTCTCAGGTGCTTTGGAGAATAGCTTGACTCCCTCTTCTTTGTGGCAACTCCTGAGATATTGGAACCCTGCTGTCATGTCACCCCTAGTCCTCCTTTTCATTAAACTCGATATACCCAATTCCAGCAACAGTTCTTTATATGTTTATGTTTATGTTTATATGTCCAGTCCCCTAATCCCACTGTCTTCTCTCTGGAGCTGAGAGAGTGTGAGTTACCCCCAATTTACAAAGGTTTCTAGCATGATGTCTTAACCACTACATCAAACTGTCTAATGATAGCTAACTTTTCTTTAAAACAAATCTTCAAAGTGTGCATATAATTCATAATTTTAAAAATTTAAACAAATTGATGAATCCGTTCCTTGCTTATTGTTTAGGCAGAAAATTAGGGCCAAACTTTCCCACTGAATCCATAAAGCTGCATTAGGCTTTCTTTACATCATACACTTACACTTTGTCAGTCAGGTTGTATGAATTTGGACAATACACTGAATTCTAATTTAACCACATGGACTGGAGATGTACAACAGGATATGCTAAAATGGCTACAGTATGGTTGCAAACATAGCTCGGTGATCTCACTGGAAACAGGGTCAGTACTGCAGATAGAGGTATCTGCAGGATGTTATCAAATGTTAAGGTGATGGCCAGGATGGAGCAATCTGTTCTTTATGTGGGTTGCAAGGTGGATATCTGATTGCAGAGTTCCAGCCATAATTTTAGGAGGCAGCAAGATCTAGTGATCTGTTATCATCAAGGAAGCTGAAGAGGTTGGCTTGTTTTGTTCTTCCTTGCCTCTGTAGAGCAATTTGCCTTTTATCTTCAGTTCATCTTTAAAACAATGAATGAGAGGGGTTCATAGGGCTGAAAATCAAGTTGACCAGAAAATGGAAAATGGCAAGAGTTGTAATCCTATATATCTGGGGGGGAAAACCTGGCTGGAGAAAGGTGACATTTTATTTTTTAACTTTTCAGTTTTCTTGGAGAGAAAAAAAGTTGTCTGTCGTTCAGACCCTCTGCCTTGGAGGCATGGATAAAGCATCTTCAACATAAGGTGATGAGGACCATTCCATTCATGGTAGATTCTACTTTCTTAGGTAGGTTTAAAATGATACCACAAACTCCACGTGAGTTAACTACTTCTTAGTCTAGTGTGTTTAATGTATGCAGCTCCTGAGGCTATGGCATGGTTCAGTTGTGGTAACTGTGATGACTGAATTATTTGACTAAATCACGATTCAATTAAGCAGAGATTACAGTGCTGTGTGAACACAGCCTCTAGTCTAGGAGCAGAATGAAGGTGGTGGTGATGAGACAAACCCAACTTTGCAACCCAACCAATAACTGGTTTCTGCAAAAAAAATTTTCCCCATCGTAGTTAGCCAAGAGTCCCTGGAGAATAGGGCAAGTAAATTCAAACATTAATATGCCTAAAAAAAAGGCGGAAATCCTGCGTTTTTACGGTATTCCGATTATGTGTGGATAAATCCATTTTGCCACGGCACGATCAACAGCACTCAGGAATGGATCTAAAATTTAGAAGACTGAGAATAAATTTATTGTCACTTTAAATATACACTAATCGGCATAGATTAAAATGATTTTCTCTCTCCCCCTCCCCACCCTACCTTCATACGTAGCCCGGAAATTCGGGCACTAAAGCTGGGTCTCTTCAATAAACGACACAAAGTTTTCACCCAGGGCCGCCAGCAAATTCCGTCCGGGACGTCCCTTGGAAAAGTGCCGGAGCCTAGCCCTCTTTCCCAGCTGCTCGTTGCCCTTGGGGGTGGGGGTGGGGAGGCAAAGGCCGATTTTATGAGCTGGGAAGGAGGCGTGTGCCGTGCGTGGAGGTTTCTTTGAAAAGTTTTACGGCGAAGAAAGGAGGGGAGGGGCGGGCGGGCGAGCGAGAGTTAATAATGTCTCGCTCAATTAATAAACATGGCAATTTCACACCCCAAAGAGAAGGCCATTATCCCCTCCCAAGCGCTTAGCGGCGCCGACACAAAAGGGGTCACGGCGCAGCTGCAGCAGCCCGGGTGCTATTAAGGAGGGAGGCTGCTGAGCGCAGCCCGCTTGCCATTCCCCAGCTCGTACCTCCAGGCGAAGTTTGGCTGCAGGCGCAGCCGGTGCCACCCCGTGATAAAGGGCTTACTCGGCACGGAACGGAGGGGAGAGGCTTCCCCGAAGAAAGCAATCGCCGGGCTCTGCCTCCCTCCCTCCCCAGCGCCGCTAATTCGTCGCCCGCCTTCTTTTGCTCCCTCCTTTTGATCGTTAGGAAGATATGAGAGACGGGGGGGGGGGGTTTGGTTCTTTTTTTGTGATGGCAAGAGAAAGGGCCCCTCCAAATAAAAGAATCAGGCGTAATCTCTTAAAGCGCGTTACGCTGGGAGGAAGTAAGCTCTCCTCTCTGCGATCGATTGCAGGCCGGCGGCCACCAAGACAAAGGGGTCACCTCCTCGAACCGCCTGCTTCTGTCTGGATGCTCTCGAAAAGGTTTTGCAAGGGTGGCTCTCACCAATCCCCAACCCAGGGCACGTTGGGACGGTTTGGTAGAGCTAAACTGGGACAGGAGCATGTGTGAGAAGAGGGAAGGAGGAAAGGGAGAAAAAGAAAGAAAGAAAGAAAGAAAGAAAGAAAGAAAGAAAGAAAGAAAGAAAGAAAGAAAGAAAGATGAATGAATGGGGTTATGGACTGAGTTGAGAAGGAGGTGATTCCGCCATGTCAAAGCAGCTAACCTTCCTACACAGTGCAAGAAAGTGTTGAGTCTAGGAAATGAAGGTGTATATTTGATTAACTGGCTTGTAGCTCTTCCCTCATGGCATATATTTTTTTTCTCTTTTAGATACCTCAGAGCTGCAATCCTGGAAAGTGAATATCCAGCTTCCTGACAGCAAACCTGGACTGAGCTCAGTGGGATGTGTGTCTGAGTAGACAAGTTAACCAATTGTGTTGACTCCAGAGAAACTCAAAGAGGTCTTGGCTTTCTCTCTAATACTAACCCTGAAATCGAATTCCTTTTTGTTTTACTGTGATGGAATCTATTTGAATGTATCTTTGGGCGTGTACAATGTGTACTTAGTTACTTGTTCAATATTCATAGTAAGCTTGTCTACTTAAAGCTGGATGATCAACGAAATCTGCCTAGGACCTTATGTTCTGCATCTTTTTTATCAGGGATGGGCAACCTGTGATGCTTAAGATGGGGGACTCCAAGTCCCATGAGGCCCATCAGTGTTATTCAGTGTTGAAAATTGAGGGAAATTCTTCCTTAAATCTACTGGATGGCTGTAAGTTCGTATATCCCCAGTATTTATTACGGGTTTACTCTTATGCAGAAATCTCATGGACCAAGTTATTGGAACTTATTTTCAAGTTGACACAAATAGGATGATCCTGTAAATACCTGATTAGTTTTGATGGTCCTTCAAATATGTCAGAATTAAATCGCAACTGAATTACTATTTTTTTCTGCATAAGGATATTGTCCTGGGCTTCTATTGGATGCCATGGCTTCCCATGATGCACAGCTAAGTATTAATGATCAGTGACCTAAACATACCTCCCTTTAGTATAATATCAAGGTATACACCAGTGGCCCCTAATCTTTTGGGTACCAGGGACCAGTTTCGTGGATTCCCCCCCCTCTCCCCAATGGAGGACATGGTTTTGTGCACTACCTAGATCCCGCACATGAGCAGATGAAGCTTTGCTTGCTTGGGTATCCAGGATCTCAACAGGGTTTGCAGGCCCCAGGAGTTGGGGACCACTGGTATACACCTTTACAAAAATCCAAAGGCCAAAATGAGCACAAATGAATAAAGAAAACAATACAGTGAAACTTTGGTAAAGGTGGATTTATTATAGCAGTGTAACTAAAAGATTCTTCTGATCCCACCTGGGCTCTGTCTATACCTCCCCGAGGGAGGTACATCTCAAAGTCTGGGAAATGTGCTTTAATGGAGGGAGGTTAGTGCTGCACTGATAGAATTCAGTTATGTGTAAGCCGTATCAGGGTGATCAGTAGTTGCGCAGCTTCGAAGCATAGAGAGTACAGAGAGCCCTTGCTTACCGACTACTTGGTAAATGATTATAATGGTGCTGAAAAAAAGGTGATTTATGACCAATCCTTGAAGTTGCAGCTGTCATTACATTATTGTGACTTGGGCACTTGGCAACATTTATGACAATCACACCATCCCATGATCTCTGTGTCAGAGAAGATCTGGATTCCAGAAACCTTTGCTTGATCTTTTACAACTTACACATTGCAGATAGTCCTTAACTTACAACAGTTGTTTTTAGTGACCAAAGTTAAAGTGGAACTGAAAATAATACTTATGGCCATTTTTCACACTTACAACCGCTGCAGCATCCCAATGGCCATGTGATCAAAATTCAGATGCTTGGCAACTGGTTCATATTTATGATGGTTGCAGTGTCCCGGCGATCACCTTTTGCGAACTTTTGATAAGCGAAGTCAATGGGGGAAGCAGATTCACTTAATAACTGTGTTACTAGCTTTACAACTGCAGTGATTCACTTAACAAATGTGACAAGAACAGTTGTTACATGGGGCAAAACTCACTTAACAAATATCTTGCTTAGTGACAGAAACTTGGGGCTCAATTGTGGTTGTAAATCGAGGACTACCTGTATAATAATAGGTCCAGACCTATAGTCTAGTAACCCCACTGTAAGGAACTCCCACTTTTCTGGAGGGAAATAAAAGAACGGTTACATAAATTACCTTCCACCAAGTACCAGTACACCAGTACTTCTACCAGCATTACTGATATATGAACAGCAAACAGGTAGGGCTGAAATGCTGCTTCATTCTGGCCTGCTTCCTCACTGACACAAGCTGAACCTGTAATTGTATTAACTGGAAAGATTTGCCCAAGCCTAAACCACCTTAACAAATAAAGTCATTTTGTTGAAAATTGCTTTTAACCACTGCATCCAAACATCTTAGATAATATTTTCCTGAGCAGAAAATGGTTCAAACTTGACATTAAATAGTCCTAAACCTTACCGCCTCATTCCCTACTACTCTCGCTGCATTTGGGGCTCAAAGGAAATAGAGATCACGGGGTGGGGAAGGGGAGAAAGGAAAAAGGAAGCATAATTACATTTTAAGAAAGTAAACACCAGTGAGGCATTTCGATGGCCAAACAATAAACATGGCCGACGATCAGAATTGGAAATGAAGCCCTGACTCTTCCATCCCTCCCTCTGCTGACTCAGCATCTTCCCAAAATTATTTTGCCAAAATTATCCGTCCCTCCCTCTTCCTGGTCAGTTTTTTAGAATCTGTTGAAGTTGACTTGTGTTATTGGCTTTACAATTGACATGGTTGTTTCTGAGTGTAGCATCATTAGAAGTTTGAACTGGGTTGCCCCTGGATTACAAGAGAAATAAATTGAGCAAGCAAAGGGAGGAAGTGTGCGGCATGTGCCTTCGCTTCCTATTGACATGCAAAAGAGGGAGGGCCCAGAAAAAGGAAAAGGAAGCATGCTCCTTGCATTTTCTCCTACGCCTCAGGTTGGTTCAGCAGCCAGCCAGAGGAAGGATTTGCCCTTCGCCTGTTCATGCTTTCAGCACCTGTCACCTGGAGAAGTTGTGACTCCACATGCCCCTGGGCGGAGGCTTCACAGTTAGGCCACATTCTTCCTGCCACTCATGAGCGTTGATTTCCTCACTTCTTTCCAAACTCTTTTTTTCCTTTGAAGCAATCCGGCCAGCCACTACCGCTGCCACACCCATTCGAAACAAACCCAGTGAGGATTCCCCCTCACGGGTTTTTGAGCTGGTGGAAGAATGCAAATGTTTATTTCAGTTTCATGTATGCAAGTGTACAAGAAAACAATGCCACGCATGCATTTCTGGAAGAAAGGGTTTCAGTTGTGCTGTGGCTTAATCTTAGCAATACCTTCTGATGTGATATAAATTCCTCAAACTGGTTTTGGTAGAACTACTTTGAACTGTAAGCTCTGTCCAAAAGACACTTTCAAACTTTTGGATAAGACGTAATAGACTTTATTTACTTCCGGGCCAAGGGGGCGGGAGGGAGGGAAGCTGAGGTATGTACTTGTAAGTTCCATACTTATAAAGAATGCAGCTGGAAAAAAACAACCAAAACAGAAACAAATTCTGTTTGTTCTTGTAACACCTCCTAAATATTAATGAATCAAATTAATTAAATATAAATAAATAACCCCTTACAGCATTGTGGCCTGCTATTTGCTCTCTCTGTGTGTGTGTTAACTGGCATCCTTTAAATACAGGCATGTTAGGTAACCTGTGTCATGAAACAATATACTGTAAAGTATATCTAAGTACCAGAACACTTCTGTTTAATATAAATGCCGTGTGCTGTTAAAATATGCATGGGTTTACTATTTTTTTCTTCTGGCAACTCTGTAACGGTTGCCTATTATGCACAATTGAAACTTGTGAAACTTCCATGCCTGCCAGGCTTGAATTTCCAAGTTAGGGAAAACTGCGTGTCAGCAATAAGAGAGGGGGGTGGGCAGAGGGAGAGGGAGAGAGGCCCCCACAATCCCCCCTCACAAGAAGAGTGGCCCCTGGTCTTGGGAAGATGACCAACTACAGATAGTCCTTGACTTGCAACACTTCATTTAGTGACCATTCAAACCAGGTGTGGGTTCTACTTACCGTTACTACCGGTTCGCAACAGGATCGCATTTGCATGCTTGCTCCTGCCCTATGCGCAGATCAGCTATGATGACATCCGGAGTGGTGGGTGGAGCCTCCCACCGGTTTTACTACTGATTCTTGTGAACTGGGGGCAACCCACCACTGATTCAAACTTAACAACGGCACTGAAAAAAGTGGCATATGACTTTTTTTCATACAATTGCAGCATCCCCATCCTCATACGATCAAAATTCAGATGTGTGGCAAATGATTCGTATTTATGATGATTGCAGTGTCCGGGGTCCATGTGATCACCAGCAAAGCAAAGTCAGAATCCACACTTACTTAAGGACTAACTTAAGTTACTAACTCAACACCTGTAGTGATTCACTTAACAACAGTGGCAAGAAAGTTTGTAATTTAGAGGAAAAAAAATCACTTCACAACTGTTTTGCTTAGCAATAGGAATTTTGGACTCAGTTGTGATCATAAGCCTAAGACTACCTGTACCTCCTAAATACTTTATATGCTTTAATCCAGCCCCCACCAACCCTGCCAACCTTTTGGGCACCAGGGACCTGATCCATGGAGAAAGGTTCTTCCGTGGACTGGAGGAGAGGGCATGGTTTTGTGTGCTGCCTGAATTCCATGGATGGGGCTTTGCTTGTTCGCGTGGCCTGGTTGTTGGCATGTCGTGGACTGCTGTTGGTCCATGGACCAGGGCTTAGGGATCCCTGCTCATCACATGAATGGTTAAAAATGTCACCATAGGGCAAATCTTTCAAACAGACCAGTAGTCAAATCCTATGATGACCCATTCCTTTTTATTCCAGGATAAGAAAGAAAGAATGAATGCTCTGACTATCACTTGGGTTGACACGGTACAAGCTCTCTACTGCTATGTAAATCAATGATCCTGACTAAGTGAAGGGCAGATTCTTCATACAATTGTGTCTAACTTTGCATTCTCAAGAACTATTGGATACAATTACCCTAATTTTAGGACACCATGAGCAGCTCTTCCAATTCTCCCAATGCATTGAATTGCATAGCTGTAATTCAGAATTTCTGGGGAGGGGGCAGGAACATTGCTCTAGCCAATTTTTTCAAGCTTGAGCTTCAATAGGCTTTTCTTCTATAGAACGGTAGATGAAACTCAGGGCAAGACCACACCTGTCAGCTATAAAGTATAGTCAGGATGACTGTAGCTGTGCCTTAAGCCTTCCTGAAATCGTATTTGCATATTTCGTAAGGGGTTTATGCTGGATAAACATTTTAATTAGAACTATTCAACAAAACTCCAATATTTTTTTTTGCTGTTCAGTCATAGTTCAGGCTGCATTTGCACATATGTGAAATTAGGACATTGCCCCAATTTTCCTGTCTTTATTCAAGGAACTATATTTGCCATACTACCGTTCATTTCTTCAATTTGGAGAATACATAATTTCTGTTATTTTTAATGCTTTTGTTTAAGAGTTAGCAATTCTGGAAGCACCCTAGGTTTCAATAAGCTTTAAAGTCATCAGCTGAACAAATGATTTGCTTGACTGCTGAAATTACCTGATTAAATTTTATTTTGCATGGGAATAGCCAAGTTCCCATTAAAAGCAAAAGTTGCACAGGCTTGTTAAATGGCTGATAAGCCAAAAAATATACATGAACTTTCCAAGCAAGAGAGTTTCAACTTCGGATGGTTCGTTTTTTAAAAAAAGTGCATTGAACTTTTTTTTTTTTTACAGGGATAAAAGATAAACATAACATAAAGAAAAGTTTATGATAAAAGATAAAAAGCGTAGAAAACAATACAACTTGAAGAAAACAGAAAATTAAAGAAGCAACTTCCAATCTTCTTAAAGCAGTTACAAATTTACTGCCATCCCTTCCTTCTTAACGTTATAGAACATAATTCCCCTCTATCCCATATTCAACTCATTTTAATCAGCAAATCTAGAAATAATTTCTCCCCCCCCCCCATTTTCAACTAAAAGTCTATAAAAGGATATTAGACTTTATAAAAGTGCTTATTGTTCTGTCCCTGACTAAACAGGATATTTTTGCCATGTCTACAAATCCTACCATCTTCACAATCCAAAACTCATTGTGGGACTCCAATATTTTTCTTTAGTTGTGCATGTAATAATCTTGCTGGAGTTAACATAAATAAAATCAGTCTTCCATGACTGGAAGACATTCTAATTGGCTATACTTAAGTTCCCTAAAAAAAAAAGCTGATTTCATCTTTAGAATTCTTTGTATCATCATATGTATTTGTGTCCATTTTTTTTTCTTTTTTACAAGTCTACCATGTGTGGTAAATATCCCTTCATGGTTTTTCACATTTCCAACATTGATTAGACATAACTTTAAATGTCCTTGATAATTTCTTTGGTGACATATACCAATGCTACATCAATTTATTATCTTTTAAATTATAAAACAATGTGATTTTTCAGTCCTTTTAATCACATTCTTTCCCATTTGACCCATGTGTATATTATAATCAAACTTCTTAGCCCATTTTATTATGTAGTCTTTAATTTGCTCCTTTTCTGTTTAAAATGTCAACAAAAATGTATATGTTATTAATCACATGTTCATCATTTGTACATTGTTCAATCTCAAATTCCATTTTATGTTGTTCAATTCCTATTGCTTTTTATCTCCAGTTAAATCTTTCTCTTAATTGTGCATATGAAAACCAGTGAAAACTATATCCCTCTGTAGTCAATTGTTCTCTTGGCTTCATTTTAAATTCTTTTCCTGTACTAACAAATCTTGATATATTAACCCTTTCTCTTTATCCACTGTTTCCTTTCTAAAAAAATGCTTCTTCTGCTGAGACCAATAAATGTATTTTTGGGCACAATCTTATTTATATCTATTCCATATCCTTAGTATGGTGCTTTCTACATAATTATTTTTAAAATCTATAACTCTTGACTTTGTTGTATCTTTAAAAAAAACCCTATGCCATCCAAATCTTACTTTATGTTCTTCTAATTCGAACATTCTCTTATTTCTCAGCAACCCCCACTTTTTCATCTATACCAAACAACTTTCTGGTTTTGTTTTTTTTAACCTTGCCATATAAATCTGGATATATCCTTCTGGCATTGCTTAAAAGGTACATCACTTTTCAAAACAGATATTGTTTTATATAAAAACATTCTAAATAATACATTTATATTTATTACAGAAATTTTTCCAAAAATTATAATTGTAACTTTTTCCTATTTTAATAAATCTTTCTTAATTTAATTTGGTACCTTGACATAATTACTTTGAAATAAAATACAGTTCATATTTGTCATAGTAATGGCAAAGTATCTCACATTTATTATTTTACTTTTTTCTCAATTTGAAAACCAGCTTTTACCATCAATTCTTTTTGTTCTTCCTTCCTATTCTTTTGTTAAAATCTTCATTTTCTCATTACTAATTTTAAATTTAAGAAAAACACCAAATTCCTTTTATTTATTTATACATACTTATATTTTTAAACATCAATCTCAAACTAATTTCAATATCATATATATCATATAATAAATATTTATTTTTATTATATTAATTTCCTATTAATTTCTCCATTTATTCTCTATGCCTGTTCCTTCCATAGGATTTTTTAGAAGTTATTCCCAAATGCCCTTAGTTTGTATACTTTATTTTAAAGCTTCACTCTGGCTGTTCTCTCAGCTTGTCTTATATCTCTATTCAGAACTTCAAGAACCAAAATGAATAACAGCAGTAATAGTGGTCATCTTCACCTTGTTCCTTTTTGCATTTCACACAGTGTTTTTTTAAAAAAACAATTTACTATTAATTATAATTTGTGTCATTAGTATGGTATATTGATTTCACCCATGTAATCATATTTTCTCCAAATTCCATATTGTACAAAATTTTAAAGGGGAAAGTCAAGTTCAAATTATCAAATACTTTTTGTCATGAAATATTAACATGGTTTCTTTTTCATTATGATATTCCAAATATTCTAATGCATTAAAATATTTCTAATACTGTTTTTTAATTGTCTTTTAGATAAAAAGCCACACTGATCTTCATCTATAAAGTCTTGCCAGACACTTTTCATTCTTTCAGCTAAAATCAACATAAATATTTCATAATCTTTATTCAGTGAAGATATTGGTCAATAATTTTTTTTGGTAAAGTTGGGACTTGACCTTCTTTTGGAATTAATGCTATATTTGCCACCTGTCCAACTTTCTGATATCTTCTCAATATTTAAAAGGAAATTTATATTTTTTTGAAGACGTAGCAATTTGTCTTCAAAATATTTGTAATAGGATAATTCATTTTCCATTACCTATACTTAGATGTTATATAACTCTGTTGAAACAAATTAAAGCTATTAAAGGGATCCTTTTATTAAGCTAAGATCTACAAAATCGTTGCAAGTGTCTGTGTTCAGGAAAAAAACCCTGATAAGAAAGTTAAAAATCCTAAAAACATAAAATATATGATGGAAGGAGATGAAAGAAGAAAGTGGCTGGTATTTGAATTATGTCCATTTTAATGCTTTTTAAGGTGAAGACAAGACCACAGAGACAAGTGCAAAATTCTTAGCAAGTCATGGCAATTTTGCTTAGGTAGGAAATGTGACATTTTACTCAGGTTAATGGAATGCTTGTTGCCCTTTTTAATAGAAAAATCTTTACCTACCTACCTACCTACTCTTAAACGTTTTCATCTGAATTATTGGCGTTGTGCTTTATGAGAGCAAGGGCAGAATCTTCACCAACTGCTAGGTTTGAAAACAAACATGATTGATTTGCAGCAGGAAACTCCAGACTGAAGTAGCCCAGAAAGCTTTTAACATTTGGGAATTCCTTTCTGCTGTCAAGAGAGAGTGCCAGGGGCTTTGGAGATTTTATTCTGATTGGTCATCAAGATGGACAACCCAAAGGGGAAGGTAAAGTTCCCAACCTACCAGATGAAGTATTTCTTAAGCATCAAAGGGAAGACAAGAGAGAGTTAATCCGAAAATGACCACTTTTCAAAGCTCCCCAAATGGTTGCAAACCCATGGCTACAGCAGCAGATTTTAGCTAGCTTTTTTTTTTTAAACCCCTCTACCGCAACAAAATCATCTACTTAATGTCATAATAACACTTAGGAAGGGAGGGCAAGCCAGCCGAGGCTCTTACACTGGTTTTTCTGCATTCTTAAGTCTAATTAACGACGCAGAAAGGGCAATATGGTTTGGGTCAAAATGGTATTGGAATCACCTTGTGTCAGGTTGAGGGGCTATAATTACCAGATTAGAATCCTGATTCTGTAGCTGTTATCTCTTGACTTTTTTAAGGTCTGAAGAAAGCAGCAATCACCCTGGAATGACAAGGCAGTTGTGCTCCAGACACTTTTCCAACACAAAACCACAATGAGGGGATACAATTGCAAGCCACTGGATTGCCTCCCCCCCCCCCTTAAAAAGTTGGATAAAGTGCATTCCGCCCTCAAGTCTGGAAAGAAATCAGCTTCGTTCTTTTGAACATGTAGTAGAATAAATTCAACACTACAGTACTAGTATTGCTTTGTTTTAAGAACTGCTGCCACTTCTTTTTAAATTCAGCCTGCACCTGTGTCTTCTGGGGTGGGGGTGGGGGTGGGAAATGGACAGAATGCAGGGGGAGGCAATCGTTCATTGCCCAATAAGAAAGCTGTAGTTGCTGCCAATTCATATATAAAATGGAAGTGCAGCCACTCTGAGTTAAATCATCAGCCTGGTTCAGATAAATTCCCACTATGTCTTATCCTAGACAACAACCTGTTCTATTTTCCATCATTCTATGAACTCTGAACAATTTAACAGAAAGAGATAGAAAAACTGCAGCTTTTATTTTTGCTAGGCTAGGAAAAATTTGCACAGACACATTCACATACACAGAACCCTACTTCCAATGCTTGTTATATTACTTGTAAAAATACGTTGGTAAAATGGAATTCTGGATTCCCATGTTTGTAATTAATTAAATATACTATAGATAAGTAGAATAGCTAAAAACTAGAAATTGGTTGTTTGGCTCTAATGGTGTGAGGTAACAAAAAAACCTACATTACAAATTTGAAAGATACATCAAAATGTAGATGTTTAGATCTGGGAATTTCGTTCTGTTTCACTGCTATTACATACTGTAGAACTGAAGAAAAAAATATTTGCAAGAAATTGTTATTATTTGCTAAGTTTTAATTCTTTACTACCTTGATCTGATGCAAATCTGACCTTTATCACTATAACACTATCAAATTTGTTTTTAACGGTACTTCAGGTTTGTAGAATCTACTGTGTTTTTAGTAGAAAATCATTGGTGAATGCAAAATTCAACTTTTAATATTAAAAAATTCTGAAACTAAAAATTCATTTGAGTATATGGTGAATGATGTGGGTGAAGGAGGAGAGTGCAAAAGTTGGCTTGAAACTCAACATTAAGAAAACTAAGATCATGACATCTGGCCCCCTCAGTTCCTGGCAAATAGATGGGGAAGAAATGGAGGTAGGACACGTTTTATTTTCTTGGGCTCCAAGATCACCGCAGAAGGGGATGGCAGCCAAAAAATTAAAAGACGCTTGTTCCTGGGGAGGAAAGCTATGGCAAATCTAGACAGCATTCTAAAAAGCAGAGACATCACCCTGCCAACAAAAGTGCGTATAGTCAAGGCTATGGTTTTCCCAGTTGTAATGTATGGCTGTGAAAGTTGGACCATAAGAAAGGCTGAGCACCAAAGAACTGAGGCCTTTGAACTATGGTGCTCGAGAAGACTCCTGCGAGTCCCTTGGACTGCAAGGCGAACAAACAAGTCAGTCCTAAAGGAAATCAACCCTGACTGCTCCTTAGAAGGTCAGATCCTGAAGATGAAATTGAAATACTTTGGCCACTTAATGAGAAGGAAGGACTCACTGGAGAAGTGCCTAATGCTGGGAATGACTGAGGGCAAAAGAAGAAGGAGACGGCAGAGAATGAGATGGCTGGATGGAGTCACGGAAGCAGTCAGCGTGAGCTTAAATGGTCTCCGGGGGATGGTAGAGGACAGGAAGGCATGGAGGAAAGTTGTCCATGGGTAATGATGGGTCAGACACGACTTGGCAACTAACAACAACAAACTGAAAGGTGTATATATATACTTCCAAAGATATGTTTGCAATTACACGGGAAGAAACCCGAGATATCACCTGTACACACATATATACCCGTGATATATATATATATATATATATATATATATATATATATATATATATATATATATATATATATATATATATATATATATATGTCATTTTAGCAATTAATTGAGAGGGAATCACTTCACTGCTGTTAAATTATAACAGAAATCCTACAATTGTTGCAAGTCAAACTAACACCTATCAATAGATCTCGATTTTCGGTTGTCATAATTCCTGGCAACATTACTTCTGGTAAACACACCAACAACTATATTAGGTACTTGGAAAAATCAGAAGAAATGTACAAGAGGTCTACAGTGCTTTCAGACCTCCTTGTGAACACAGGATAAAATTAGATAGGCCAAGGCTAGTGGATTAAAATCTGGGCAAATTGCAGTCAGGATGGAATCATAGGGAAGCTTCTTTTTTTTTCCCCAGCTAGCTTTATAACAAGCTATTAGAAATCAGGACCGAAATACTTACATGGGAATTAATTAGAATTTGAAGTGGCCCAACCCATTACATCTGGCCATAGAATTCTCTTTAGTAGGTTAGATTGGAAAAAGCTTCCTTTGAGGCCATGTTTCTCAAAAGAATTAGGATTTGTGGACTTCAATTCCAGAATTCCCCAGCCAGAAAAGTCTACCTATTGTAAACCTGCTGCAGTTGAGAAATACTCCTTTGGGGATGAAACCGTTCCAAAGCAAGAGATTTACAGTGTCCTGTGATCCCTGATCTTGTTCCTCATCTTTGGATGCCAAGTGTTCAGTTCGGTCTTTCCATTCAATTACTGATTTCTGAAAGAAAAAGAAAGGCACATCTGGAAACTTGCATGCTCAGAAAAAGGTTCTGGATATGAGCCCCTATTCTGTCCTTGGTTAGCCTGGCAAGGACCTTTGGATGCTGCTTATATATAGTTATGGATAAATATTCTGGATATATCTCTCATTAATATAAACTCTCATATTATTTAGTGCTACTATTTTGTGACCATGTTGTTTAGGGATTATGAGAACCAAATCTGACACACCTTGATGGCATCAATTTGAGAAGATTGTATTAATGGGCCACACTGGGAGCTGGGGACTTTGTGACAAGAAAGGGTCCACACCAAATAGTCAGCTGCTCTCTGCGTGAACTCCAAAAGTGAAAGATTAATTAACATCTGCCTTTGTAACTGTTACTCTTTATCAGGAGTCTTTTAAAGGGTGAGACAGAGTACAAAAGTGAGCAACCTACAATTAGAGAGGAATGTTCCCTGGGCTGTTGCAAACGCCCTGAAGATAGCCTGTTGGATAGAGCACAAGGGTGCATTTTTCAACAGCTCTGCGGATGACAAAGAAAGTTAGCTGGGCATCTCTGGCTCCTTAACAAAGCATCCTTTGAATACTTCTGTGAAGTTTTTACCTTTAAATACGTTTTAACCTTAACCCTTTAGCTTTAGAAACAATAACAAATCAAATGGGAATGTGCAAACTGCACAGTAAACTGTTTACTAATCAGTAAAGAGAGAGACACTAGGAAGCACTGAACATTACTACTACCCTTCATTCAAGATCCCCACACTAGAAATAATTCTGAAGGAGACCTTATAGCTGTGATGGCAAACCTATGGCATGTATGCCAGGCCCTCTGATGGCACGTGAGCGATTGCCCCAGTTTAGCTCCACTGCGCAAGAGCGTGCATGCCTCCCGCCAGCCAGCTAATCTTCCAGTCTCTGCCGTGCATGTGCGGGGGCAGGATACATGTGGGGGACCGCGCATACATGCACAGGTGGGGCGCATGCAGGGAGTGTGCATGCGCAGGGGGGCAGGGAACATGCAGGGGTGCATCCACATGCACAGGGGGGCAGGGCGCATGCAGGGGGCCATGCACACATTGCATTTTGGGGGTTTGGGCACGCGCACACTTTGGGCACTCGGTCTGGAAAAAGTTAGCCATCGCTGCCTTATAGCAATGATGGGTGAGGTCTAAGTAAAAAACTCAGATCCCAAATTGGGTAAATGCATTTATTTATGATGCCCTTGCTTTCTTATACCCTTTCCTCTCCCTCTCAGTCTCCCTTCCCATCTTCTGGACTATGATGAATTGCAGTCACCAGAAGTCTGAATCAATGGCCTTCAGAGGGCTAAAGGAAAGCAACCTAGGGCAGGGAGGTTGTCCATGATCCAAAAGAGAAGACAAGTCTTTTTCTTGTCTTACCATCCCTCTTTGTTCTTATAGCCACAGAAGTTTCCTATTTATAAACCTTTCACTGGGGTGGCTTTTAACATTGATTACATCCAGGACTTTGCATCAGTTCACAGAAATAGATTAGGACTCCACTGTGCTTAAGGTGATTCAAAAATATCTCAGCTACAGCTTGGACTATAATCCACTTCCCCAGAGTAATTGTTAGCAATTATTTCAAAAGGCCGAGTGGTCATTTTACCCATAATTCATAGCAAACAACATTCTTAGATTTTAATTGGCTGGCTTGCTCTTTGGCCTACACTGAACAAGCTGTCTCTACCAGAACCTGTTTTTTCCACCCCTAAGTGGTTAATAAATACAAATGTAAATCAACATCTTGGCCATAATGTAGGGGATATGGCCATGTTTTCACTTGTCCTTGATGTGACTTCTGAATTTTTCCTTTCTCAACCCTTGTCTCCATGTTGCTCTACTCAGATTGCTTTCTATTTTAGGACTGAAGAAAATTCCTTTCTTTCTTTGTGTGGATATTTTAGATTTTTCTTTTTTCTTGCTTTTGGCAACAGCCAAGAAACCACACATGAAGCCCATGGTGTGCAAAAGTAAGAAAGCTATCTTTAAATCTTCATTAAGATATTTTCCAAAGTGGGCTGTGCCACAGTTACATACTGGGAAACACTTTTAACTGAATAGTCGTGTACAAAACTCTTTGTTTATATTGCCTTCTAAATAAAGGCATTAAAATGTTTTCAAAACCCACACTGGCAACTGTAACATGCAGTCTACTTATTTTAAATGTCATGAAGTGTGTGTCCACCCATTCAGTTCATAGGGTTTTAATACTTTACTCTTTTTTTGAAAAATGAAGAGTTCATCTGTCTTCTTTTGCTTGGAAATCATGGAAGAAGACTGGATGGACATCTGCTGGATATATATTCAGACCCAAGTTAGGAACTCATGTGGGTCATTAACAAGAGAAAATTAAGTTTGACTATGAAAAGACACTGATTTGAACCCTAAATATATTGTGCTTTCTGCAATTTTATTCAATGCAGAATATATGTACGTATGTATATGTGTATATGTACAAATACACACACACTGCAGTGGTGACAACTGTCCTAGGTACAATCCTTTCCATGTGGTTGAGTGAAGTATTCTATACCCATCCTTAAGCTGGCAGAAAACCATACTGGTATGAAATGTGCTATCCCTAATGCTAATATCTAACTTGCCCATGTTGCTTCTGCCAGTGATCTTATTTTTCCCCCAGCTAGTGGATGGCAAAGCCTATCAGATTTCATATACTTTGAAGCTGTCCTAGGACTATACTTGAAAAGGGGAATAACATTAACCCTGGTGCAGCTGTGGAAGACTTAAGGGGGTCTCACTCTTGGGTGAGGTACAAGATAGTATAGTGCAGGGGTGAAATGCTCCTGGTGCAGACCAGATCGCCCGATCCAGTAGCGATGGCGGCAGGTGGTTCGGAGAACCGGTAGCAAAAATCCCTGCCTCCCCCCATGCCCAGCTGAGCCGTGCGATCATCAGAGGCTTTTTAAAAAACTTTTAAAAGTTTTTACATTTTTTCTACAACCTCTTCAGCCGAAAAAATGCTTTTAAAAGTAAAAAAAAAAAAGCCTCTGATGATCGCGCGTCTCAGCTGGGATCATCAGAGGCTTTTAAAAGCATTTTTTCTACAACCTCTTCGGCCAAAGAGGTTGTAGAAAAAAAATGCTTTTAAAAGCCTCTGATGATCCCAGCTGAGTTGCCTGATCGTCAGAGGCTTTTAACAGCATTTTTTTCTGCAACCTCTTAAGGTTGTAGAAAAAATGCTTTTAAAAGTAAAAAAAAAAAAGTTGGCCATGCCCACCCAATCTCATTACACCCCGCCCTCCAGCCATGCCCACAGAAGTAACAAATTTTATATTTCACCACTGGTATAATGTCATGGGGAAATAGCAGAAGACAGATGTTGCCAAGGCAGGGAATGGGACAACTTGCCACGGCCAACGGCACCACGGCCAACTTGTCAAAGCCAATTTGCCACAGGCAACTCGTTGCAAGACAATTTGTTGAGGGACAATTTAACAATTCTATTTAATTATTTAAAGTAAACAAAGCTTTACTTCTTGCCATTCAAATTTCATTCTGTCCCTCCTTTTACATCTTTTCTTTAATAATTCTATTCCATCATATATTTGATATTAGTATAACTCTTGTCCCGCAGTGAGTTGTCCTGTGGCGAGATGGCTGTGGCAAGTTGTCTTGCCGCAAGTTGGGTGTGGCAGGTTGGTCATGGCAAGCTGGCTGTGGCAAATGGTTATAGACCCCCAAGGCATCCCTGTACCATGGTTAGGTGCAAATCCAGAATGGCCCTTTATGTGTGATTTATGAGAGCTAGACATGTCCATTGCTTCACTTCCCATAAATGTGTCCTAGAATCCAAGGATCAGGGAAAACTCAAGCATGCCTTTAAGCAAAATGTACAGGATAGCTTGAAATGGTGTTTTGATGCAATCTAACAATAACAGAGGGCTGTACTATTGTACACATGGCATCTATAAAGCACTCTATGCAGCTGATTGACCTGAGATTGTACTTAAGTGCACTTAGAAGAATAAAATATAAAACCCATTGGGGAAGGTCATGGGAATGTGAAAAGACTGTTTTAATTCCACTTACTCCCCCCCCCCCCACCAATTCTGCTTATTCCTCAGTAGCTAATCTAAACATTTGTTGAACTTATTTACCTGCTTTGCATCAAGTGTGCCTTGTAATTTATACCATATGCTTGTTATATGGTGTGAGAAAACTTGTCGGTTCACCTAATATTTGCTGGTAACCATTCTCTTTGCCTGTACCTCCAGCTTTCAAATCAATGCAATATTAATCAAATTCTCCTTTAAGCAGGGAAAGAAGTGGCACAGATTCTTTCAAACCTACTGTCTCCTTTCTGACCAATACATGGCAGTGGATATTAAGTACTTTCACTGATTTCAATAGAAGTTAATTGTACTGTTAAATATTTTACTCATTGGAATTAAAGGCTTATGAAGACCCCATTAATTTAATACTACTATCTGAAGTCTGAGTATGTAACCAGAGTGATAAGCAGTCCTGTATAAGAAGGAAATTATCAGCAGACTCAGGGTAATTGTAGAAGTAAAAACAATATTTAGGAAAAACAGCTTAAGGCAAAGACATCCCCTCCCCCAATAATTCAATATTGATTAACCAGCCATGGTACACATGGAATAATGATTGTTAACAACGGTTAAAAGAAAACAAAGGGAAAAGGAACTTGGAAAATGGAATGGAGAATCTAGGAGGAAGTAGCTAAAGGAGGAGACATGCACATATACAAAAAGGATAGAATTATCTTACTGGTTGGTTGGATGATTATCTGGTTCATGCAGAAGTGTTATTTTTTAAAAATTTCTCAAAAGATATAAGAGACATTTGCCCTGTAAATCAATGATGACAGTTTTATCAACTTGGGTAGTAGGGTATCCATTCTCATTTCCTACCATCCAAAAAAGACGGAACAGAGAGCATAGGATGGTTTCTGGCTATTTTTGGAAAGATAGATTGGCATGTTTAGAACTATTAGGATTATGTTTAAAACAGGCACACTAGGAAGGAAGACAAACATATCAGCAACTACAGGGGGAACCCCTAGTAGGACCCCTAGTAGGACTAGGACCCCTAGTCCTAGTTTTGTAGGACTGCATATATATTTTTAAAAGAAAATCTTAATAAAACTCCTCTTTCCTTATACTCCAGTGCGAGGAGGATTAAATGTTTTCAGCAGCTACCAAAGAAAAAAGAAACCAGAAGCTGGAAAAATAGTAGATGATCCTAGAAATGTCCTACAATTCTTCTTTGGAAAGAAGAACTCAAGAGACGGCATAGTTGACTGGAAGTCAAAATGAGATGATCCATACTACAATCTTTATTGAAAGTTCTGGTAGCTATATATTAAACTCTACCTAATTGAAAACAAAGCCATAGGACTGTTAAGAGCAGAATAGCTACATGGATTAGTGTACATTGCTTAAAATATATAGGTTTAGAGTAATAGTCTTCTAAAGGGTAGGGTGACAATATGGAATAGGGTGTTATCAGTAATGGCAAATAGTTTATGGAGTTTTCGTTGTTGCAAAGTTAACACTATTGGTTCTATTTACTTTGATGTATGGCCCTGTGGAGGCTTTGGTTGAGGTCCTGGAAAAGATCATGTCATGCACCCTCTCCTGAGTCATAAATCTCAAAACTTCCAGTGGCTTCTCAGCCTGGAGGTGGTAGAGGTTTGGATGGGGGACAACAGGCGAACCCAGGCAAGATAGAGTGGCTGTGGGTGCAAGGGACCTCAGGATCTGGTTGTTTATCATTGTTAACTCTGGATGGTGTTGCACAACCTAGACAGATCCAGTGTGCAACTTAAGAGGTCCTCCTAGATCAGGGGTGCCAAACTTGATTTCATTGAGGGCTGCATCAGGGATTTGTTTGACCTTGGGTGTGGGGGCTGGAGGGCATGGCCGGGGGGGCGTGGCCAGCTCAACATCACTTGTGTCGGGGACGTCTGCAGGGGCCTCCTGCAGTGCTCTGCGAGCGAAAACGGAGCTCAGGAGGGCCGCATGTGGGCCTCCTGAGCTCCATTTTCGCTGGCAGAGGCAGCACGGGCCGGTCCTTCATTGTTACCAGGGTGGCCCTGTGGGCCTGATCTAAGCACCCTGTGAAACAGATTTGGCCTGCGGGCCTTGAGTTTGACACCCCTATTCTAGATTCATAGTTCTTGCTCAAAGAGCAGATGGTACCTTTATGCAATTTTGTGTTGTGCACCAGTTGCATCCTTACCTGGATTGTGAGGCTCTGTGCACAGTCACTTATACCCTAGTCATCTCGTGAATGAATTACTGCAATGCATTCTACATGGGGCTACATTTGAAAAGTATTTG
The DNA here is from genome assembly GCA_030761175.1 of Masticophis lateralis. Lineage (NCBI taxonomy): Eukaryota > Metazoa > Chordata > Lepidosauria > Squamata > Colubridae > Masticophis > Masticophis lateralis. The sequence continues at coordinate 69,778,975 of JAUDYJ010000003.1, forward strand.
AAACCTGCAGCTGGCGCAGAATAGAGTGGAGTGTACAGTCCTGGAAGGGTATCAAAACTTGGCTTTGCTATTTGGTCTGGGGCCCTGAGGGGTGTGTGCACTGCTGGAGGTGCCTGATGGGTAAGAAGACCTCATCTCTGCCCCATCTGTCTCTTGGTTCTGGTTTCAGTACAGTTTTAAAATCATACTCTGTGTAGTTTTAACGTTTTAATATTTTAATTATTTTTTTACTAATAACTTCCAAGCTGCCCAAAATCACTTTACAGAGGAGATGGGTGGCATAAAAAATTAGTAAATAAAATAAAATAAAATTAATCATGCTAGTTTTAAAATTTGTGGGTTTTTTCTATTGTAAAAATGTTAATAACAATGGATGTTTTTTGTGTTTTGGTAATATCAATATTGTTTTCCATTAAAGATCAAATCACATATAATTTTTTGCTAAGGGCTAAATTATGAATCTAGGTCCCAGACACTATAATTTTCTGTTTCAAAATTGGAGAATTTAGCATGTATTACCAAGATTGTTAGATTTTCTTTCCTCCATGCCATTTCAAACTACTGCCTTTTAAGAGTATGGCTCAGTGATTTACAGTTACTAACACTGCACAGTTAGGAAATGGCTAGTATATCTACTGAAAAATATGGCTTGAAAATGTGTTATTTGTATATATAAGTGCATTTTTTTCTTTTATCATAAAGTCTCACATGTTCAGTCTTCCCATTTTAACAGGTAGTGATTACACCATGTTTAGTTTGGCAGTAAAAATAGTAATGCTTCCACAATAGGATTAAATTTTGATGGCACAACACTTGAATCCTGAGGCAAATGATTTGTCCAAGCTTAATATGAAGTACTTAGGAGATACTGTTTGATGTAAACACCAGTTCTAATAAAATGGTGCCTGAGGAACAGGACTTCAACTTGTAATACACTATTTGTGTTGGCTTCTAGATGCTGAATTCAGAGCCACTATGATAAAGGAAAAATAATCTCAATCTATGATTTTAAAAAAGTTAAAATAAGGTGCAAGGCATTATCAGGTTGACTCAGGCTTTAATTTAATTAACCGAAACATGAATTTATGGATCTGATTCTTGCTCATTATTTCTAATATGCCTAAAAAAGCAGCTTATTTATAACTACAGCTATGAAACAGTGGAAATGAGTGGAAGGAACAATCTCTTACTTTCTATTCTATCACGCTGGTCTCTCATAGGAAGTTCATTATGGAAATACTTTTCATAAACTGTAATTGAGTATTTCCTGGTGTTATTGATAAGATTAGGTGTGACAACTACTGCTTGAATAAATAAAGGAAAACTAAGAGCATTTTTTGCCTCATATTTTTCTTCATGTAGTGAGATTAAAACAAAACAAAACAATAAACCGAGAGCATTCTAATATACAATGTTTAATGAAAATTAAACATTGTAAGAGAACATTTCTATTTCATTAGTATAATTAAAGTTGGTATCAGATTTTTGTATTTGGAATATTTGTATTTTTAAAACTGCCATTAGAGGTACCTTTTATATTGCTATTATGACTGTTTTATAAAGCAGCTAAAAAAAAGAAGAGAGATTTAATTGTGCAATCCTGTCCACAATGAACAAAAGCAACATTAAGTTGGCTCACTGGGAGTTACCTCCAAGTAAACCTTCTTAGGATTGCGTCAATAATGTTTGCAAGCATTCAGCCTTGTATCATCGATTAGTTCAAGCGGATTTTGGAAACTACTGACAGAATATATTTCAGCAATGGAAAGGTTTCTGTTTACTCAGTTGTATCAAAATCTTGTGCAGAAGGAAGGAAGGAAATAAATTCTGTTGTGGAAATTCTCCCCAAATATCAGGCTCTGGCTTCAGCTGAAAGTGCAGGCCTCGGAAAAACAACAACAAGACACACAGTTTAGGATCTATGACTGTGCTCCTCTTTTGCCTGGGGCTGCCCATGCCCAGTGAGGACTTTATTAGGTAAAGAAGAACCACACAGCATTCTCCAACAGAAGGAGGCCAGAGTGAAGGAGGGCCTGTGTTTGATGTATGAGCTTTGGCTTGCCATTGTGAGTCACCCCAGCACTAGCTGCGGGCAAAACAAAAATCTTTTGTGATTAATTAGAAAAACTGGACAATTATGAATTGACTGCACACAAGCAGTCTAGAGCAATATAAATAGTAATGAAGTTGGCTCCATGTCTGAGATGAGCACATTGTGTGTTTATGAGTGATTGCAAAAAAAAAAGGAAAGGAAAGGAAAGGGAAAAATAAAAAGGGCTCCCTTTTTGGCAGTGTCAGTTTAAATAACATAATTTCTGCTCTCTGACTCCTTGTTTCATTTTTGTAATATATATATAAAAAAAGAGAACCCCAGGATTAGATTTGAAATGATAAAACTGAGTTTTCGCTGTCTTTTCTCAAAGCCTGGTTGTTCTCTTGAAGTCTGCTCTAACAATATGCCTCATTTCAGTGACCATCCAAAATGATTGCAGCAGGAATTAATGAATGAGCCCAGTTGTATGTTGCTTGTGGGATACAAGTCTTGTTCTTTTGTGTTGTGTCTGTAGCTTTTGAGAGGCGGTGTTTGCCAGCGTAAGAGGCAGACATAAAGAATTCTGCAGTAGCTTTGGAAGAAATAAACCACAGTAGTAATTTTTGAGAGCCAGGCGGTCCAGTGACTAATACAGAGTGAGAAATGGAACTTCAGATTTCAACATATCCATCCATGTTCAGGGAGGTCTTTCCATATAAGTAAATAAGCAGGGCTGCTGAAAGTTAAAGAGACATTATTGGGAAACTGCTAGGGTTCAAGTGCTCTAACAGAGCCCACCACAGATACTTGCCCTGGGGCTTTCTTAAAATATTTTAGTTTTCTTTGCCCTATGAAACCTAACGTGTCTGACTCTAGGGCATGGTGCTCATCTCCATTTCTTGGCTGAGGGAGCAAGTGTTGTCCAAAGACAATTTCGTGTGGCCAGCATGTTAAGGTAAATAACTGTGCTTTAGACAATATGTGATTCCTTAGATGTTATAGCCCCATTAGCATAGTTTTCATGGGTGATGCAAGCAGAAAGTAACAGTTCAGCAATGTCTTCAAGATCATAGGTATCTTAGCTATTGGTTACTTGCAGATATTTAATTATAACAACTAGATAACATAATCAGAGCACTGATAATGTTACCTAGTTGGGCAATGAAAGGTCTGCAAGCAAGCAAGATCAGAGAGAATTCAACAGATCAACTATATGTTCTCTTCTCCTGAAACAAATTTCTTAGTCTGGCGATAAGGCCTCCCAATGGAAGTGGCAATTCACCAAAAGGATTTTTAGTCACAACCATTTCAGTGTTGGAATTTGCTCTACAAAAGGTATTCTTCCGTGCACTTCATTACTTTGCTACTCATTAAGAATACTATCTTAAAGCATCGGGGGTGACACGTGTTAAAAACAGTATGATAATAAAGGATTGATGAATTCATTTACTGCCTATCAGATAATTTTAGCACCCTTCAACTTTTCAATAGTATTGACTTACGGCAAAAGCATTTTCTCTCTCCACCAAAAACATAATGTTTAGAAAAGACAAAAAAGAAAAGAGCTAAATGAAAAGATAGATAATTTTGTAGAAATGAAGTGGATAAGTAAGAAGGATGGATCAGATTGCAATAGAGTCAAGCGTTGTTTATGCCTAACTGAAATCCCACTATCCTATGCTATTGCAAAGAAGGCATCTGTACAATAGACACTTTAGTGTCCAGTCTTTCCTTCATCAAGTTACTGAAGAAGGGAAGCAGGAACAGCTGGAAGCTTGCTGTGGGCAATTTTCACCATCCTTTGACAAAGTTGATTGGATTCAACTGGGACTTCAGTGTTGGAGCAGGTCATGGGGAGGGGGGGAGGTAAATCTTAGCAATTGCTTGTCCTATTCATATAGGTTTTCAGCCTGTAGATCCCAAAGACATGGCACAAGATGTATGGAGGGATGAGAACCACCACCTGCTTGGTTAATCTTTGCCATCCGGATTAAATTGGCCATGCTGGGATTGGCTTCATGGTGAAATGAGATCATTGTCTTCTTGAGAGCGCCCTGCATTTCCACTGCCTACAGAAGACAGATACAATAGTGTTTTATGAAAAGACTTCGTATGTCTAAGAAGATTGCTGTAATTATAGTCAAGCCTCAGCTACAGCATCTATATATGGGAGAGGCCCTTTTCCTGTGTGCCTCTCAGTTATGGAATGCTTTCTGGGGTGGGGTAAGTTTGATCTACACTCCCCAGTGTTTATATTTTGCCAAATTTTAAATGTTAAAATTAAATGTGAAATATTTGATTTTACTGCCACAATTTATTTTAACTGTTGCAAAAAGGCAGAGTATATATTTAATAATAAAAATAAAAGCATGCAGTTCCTTCCACATTTAGTTACTATATGTTTAGATGAATGGTCAAACAGACTGATATATTCATTAATACTTTAGGAATGATTTCCGTGCTAAAGCAGCTTCTTTCATATATGACCAGTTCACACACAGGGATTGTTGAGTGTTGCCGAACTAGAACCCCCAATGTCATTAATTATTTGCCTTAGTGATATGGCTGCTTGGAATTATACTTCAACATCTGGCAATGTGATATATGAATCTTTACAGGGGATTCTTACACTGACATTTATTTCCAAATAAAAAGCTTTTATTAAAATACTTAAATCCAAATCGATTTGATTCAGTGCATTGCTCTAAAAAGTTACAAATAAGAGTTATGGCTTTGTACATTGTGTGAATTCAGCTAACTAGTTCATTCAACAAAGTGTAGCTAAGATGTTTAGCATTACAAGGGACTGTGGAAATGATGTAGACATATATTAAACATAGAGTAAGAATTTTGTGAATTTTTAAAATCTATACCTGTACCAAAGAATATCGGAAGTCATTATTTTTCTATTTTTCTTATTTTTCTTCTCTTCACTTTTCTTATTTTTTTCTTTCCTGAGCTTTTTCTTTCCTTCAAATCGTTTTGTTTCTTTTAAATTTGAATTTTTGTATGAAAATCAATAACCTTTACAATAATAATAAAAAATAAAGCTAAAACAAATAGGATCAGCAAAGTGTAAACCTTGTCTGTCTTTAACATGCATTGGTCTTGCTACTCCTGGCTGTAGTAACTGAGCAGCAATTCACATGAAAACTTCTTCAGAGCCATACATTTAGCATTTCAGTTGCTGAATTATATTTTGATGATGTTCCTTCTACATTATAGAGAGAATACTTTTTATAATAATGTCCTTACTGAGACAATTTACTATGTTAGTATTTGAATTTATAGTTCCTACTTGCCTTTACACTGTGGCACAGATGCAAACGGTTACAACTGAAGCTAATATTTTAATGGGATGGCGCTACTCCACATTGAAGTTTCTTATTTCACAATGTGGCCAGCCTTGTTTTCAGTATAATCTGAAGGCAGGTCTCCAAAGAGTGTCTAAATTCTTGAACACATTCCTACCTAGCCATAAACAGGCCATCAGGCTGTTCTGTGTACGTGAAGAGTCTAAGCAAGATTGGTGGCCGAAAGACAAAAAAAATATGCGAAAGTGTATGTCAAACACCCTTTTGTCGTGATGGGAAAACACTCTCCTCTTCCACTTCTCCGTCCCTTTGCCATCCTACTGTCTCACCCTCTCCCACAGCCCCATTGTTTCCTTCTGTTATTCAAGTCTCTCAGTTTCGGTGGTGAATCTGTTGACCATTCAGTAGTTTGAGTCGCTGCTAATTAAAAGTTCTCAACCTCTTGCCCGAAGGCCAGGCCAGAGCCAGTCAGAGAGGAGCCAGATCCAAGCTGTTCAGGGACCAATCGATCAGCTGATTAACCCTTATTACTGATTGGCTGGAGCTGATTGCATCTCAGCAAAGAAATCTTCTTTTGCCCGGAGGCACCAAGGCAAACGGTACTATCAACATTAGGCTGGTACGGGAAGGGAAGCATTTTTGCAGGACAGCTGATCATTTTTTTAAAAAGTATTTATTAAGAAAGGGGAGGAAGAATCTATCCTTTTCTTCTGCTTTGACCACTTCCTTGTATTTTTCAATTTTGTGGTGGGTGGACTTTACAAATTAATTTTATTATTGTTTATTATTAGGTTTTTAAAAAAAATGTAAATAAAGATAACTAATCTGTATCAAATACTTTGCAGGCAAGAATTAGAAATTTAAGGGATTGAATTTCTAGAATGGATAAGACATCTATGTTGGAAAAATATTGCCAATCAATATAGAAAATATTTAACTATTTTAATTCTATGACACAGAAATGCTTTACCATTAAAAGTAGCTGGATCTTTTTCTAAATACTTCCGGGATGACATATAAAACTTGGAGGAATAGGATATTCATAGGATTAATAACTACATAGGATCATAGTTTCCTTTACTTATTCAAATATTATTTAAATTAGTAAAGCAACATTAACAGGGAAGAGCAACCCAATAAAAGAGCAACAACAAGTAGAACCTCTGACATTTGTTTGAGGCAGGTGTCTCAATACAACTGTACTCTTGCTGGATTTTAAATAGAGTACATCCAAATCCTAATCAGTATTAAGTAGTAGTTAACATGCATACAGCTGTTCTTGGGAAGATCTTACTTGTGTAGTTATCTGCATTGCTATGCAAAAATACCTATGCTTAATAAACATGATGTAAAGAGATGATATGACTACTGTCCATTGCTTGCATGGGGAATGTACTGATTTTATAACATCTATGTTGGGCTGTTACTGGAATCTTTATGCATTATTGGCTTAGGGCTTTCCTTTAAGCATCAGCCCAATGTAATTCTTGATTATCCTATACATATATAAATAGATAATTAAGGAAGATTATGTAACCCTCTAGCTCTTTCAATGTCAGGCTGCCCTGAGCATCCTATCTACATATGTAATACCGGTAGTTTCACACATAAGGCACGTTAGACTGACATTGTCAGAAGGTAGAGTTCCTATACTAAGAAACAGGCTGGTAAATCAGGTGTGTGTGTGTATGTATGTGTGTTGGAGTTTCTTTTCTGGTGGAATTAAGGCAGGTCCCCTCTTTATTACTTCTCAAAATATGGTTTTAAATCCCCAAACTTTAGGGCTTGAGTGGTGTCCATATGTTTGTTTACTGTTTCAGTGTCTGTAGATACATACAACATATACTATTTTTTTAAGGTTAATATAATTTGTGTGTTTAGTCCAGTGGTGGGTTTCAAATTTTTTTACTATCGGTTCTGTGGGTGTGGCTTGGTGGGCATGGCTAGGTGGGCGTGGCAAGGGAAGAATATTGTAAAATCCCCATTTCCTCCTGATCAGCTGGGACTCAGGAGGCAGAGAATAGATGGGGGTGGGGCCAGTCAGAATTTTTACTACCGGTTCTCTGAACTACTCAAAATTTCCACTTCAGAACTGGTCAGAACCTGCTGAAACCCACCTCTGGTTTAGTCACTTTGCAGAATAACATAGTCTTATCTAAGTAAGATTACAAAAGTTAGATATTTTTAAACTATGGAAGCTCATGTTCGTGTAAAGGTTAGATTTAAAAAATTTTTTTTTTCATCAAGAGTCACAGTCTAGTGCAATGTTTCTCAAATTCAGCAATTTTAAGATACGTGGGCTTGAACTTCCAGAATTTCCCCTACTAGCATGCTTGCTGAGGGAATTCTGGGAGTTGAAGTCCACACATTTTAAAGTTTTTGAGGTTGAGAAACACTGATCTAGTAGTCATACTTATGTGATTTCTATGAAAAGGAAAAGCATTTTTCATGGGTGTCAAACTGGCGGCCTGCGGGCCGGGTGCACCATGCACAGGCCACTCCCACCCTGGCTCCGCAAAGGCAAAAAATGGTCACATGACGTGATTGAGTTTGACACCCGTGCATTAGAGTAAAACCCACAGGTAAGGAGCAGAGGAAGACTGCAGAATCATCTTATACTGTGTTAATTGGAAGCTAATACAGGGAGCCTTCTTTATGTGTGCCCCCCAAAAAGGAAGAGCATTAAAGACAAAAAGATAGATGAAATTTTAGAAATTATCACAGTTCTGAACTAGAAATACAATATATTTGTCCATAGTTGCAAAGATTGTGCACAGATGACTGTTTCTTTGATCAGCCAGGATAGACAATTTCAGCAGCTACACACTGTTTATTTTTCTTTAAAATAAATTTGGGCTTAGGTATTCCTTTGAAGAAAAGACACTTTCAAGTAGAAGATACTCAGTTAAGGTGGATGTTACTAGAAGATACTTTTGGAGGTTTTCTAGGAATTTTTTCCACTCACAGTTGACATTGCCAAAGATTAAATTATGTTCTTGATTTCTGTACTAACCCTGTAGGAAATTGGTTAGGAGTGATTCTCTTGCACATCTGTCTTTTGTTAGATTGCAATGGGGAATGTACAGGAGAGCTTACTAATGAATTGTGCTCTAGAGCATTATCCTTTTACTATCTTGATCTTCTTAAGATAAATATTGAGCCATAATAAACTGGGTATTTACATGTAAAATATAGCTATGGGTTTAGAATGCAAGCTCTATTAGACAACTCTGTATTGATCCCCTCCTACCTCCTTTGTAATTTGGTTTTTACAATCATTCCTAGCTTTGAAAAAAAATAGCAACCTTTTTTTAAAGGAAGCATTTGGTATTCTTCCTATCAGAAAATTTAGCTAGGAAAAAGCTGAGTGCCTCAGGAAAACAATTTCTACCTAAGATCACAGTTGTGTTTTGCTTTGCAGAGAATAGTTTTCTGTTTGAAACTCTGTTAACAATCATCTGTTTGAAGTCTGAGCCTGGTGGAAAGAACTCCAAGAAGCAGTAAGTGGTCTTGAAATAGCCCATAAAGAGCTTGCACATAGAAATAGTCTAATATTTAGAGCTGCCACAAAGAACAGGGAGTCAAGCTATTCTCCAAAGCACCTGAGGACAGGACAAGAAGTAATGGGTGAAAACTAATCAAGGAGAGAAGCAACTTAGAACTAAGGAGAAATTTCCTGACAGTTAGAACAATTAATCAGTGGAACAACTGAAACTGGAACAACTGGAACAACTTGCCTCCAGAAGTTGTGAATGCTCCAACACTGGAAGTTTTAAAGAAGAGATTGGATAACCATTTGTCTGAAATGGTTTAGGGTTTCCTGCCTAAGCAGGGGGTTTGACTCCAAGGTCCCTTCCAACTCTTCTCTTCTCTTCTCTTCTCTTCTCTTCTCTTCTCTTCTCTTCTCTTCTCTTCTCTTCTCTTCTCTTCCTCTTCCTCTTCCTCTTCCTCTTCCTCTTCCTCTGGTAAGGAAATTGCATTTCTGTTTAAATATTATGATTATTTTTAACATATATCATATAGAACCGTGATGACGAACCTATGGCAAGCATGCCACCTGTGGCACGTGGAGCCATATCTGTGGGCACACGAGCATTGCCCTAGCTCAGTTCCAGCACAAATGTGTGCACCAGCCAACTGATTTTTGGGCCATCCGGGCTCACCAGAAATTGGGAAACGGGCTGTTTCTGGCCTCCGGAGGGCCTCCTGGGGGTTGGGGCAGGCCGATTTTGCCCTTCCCAGACTCCTAGAAAGCTGGTGGAGTCTGGGGAGAGTGAAAAACGGGCCTACCTGGCTCACCAGGTCATTGTGTGCCAAACACAGGTGGAGCGTGGGTGGTCACGGACACATGCACGGGGGGGGAGGGCACATTGAATTATGGGTATGGGCACTCATGAACATGACCCCCCCTGTGCTCCCCCCGCTTTTGGCATGCGACGGCAAAACGGTTAGCCATCACTGATATAGAAACTTGAAACATATTCTTTTAAATGTTATCCTGAAAGCGTTATGCAAATCCACGTCTTTTTGTTAGTGTTTTGGATACTATAGATGAGGACACTATTCCTAATTTACTGTGAGGAACTTAAGACACAGGGCAGCTGTCCTTAGTTTAGGGGGGTATAATTCAAAAGAAGACACTGTGCAGCTCTCATATGGGTGTTCCTTCCCTTGTGTACCCATGTTGCTATGTTGCTAACAGAGCTTTCTCCCCCCCCCCCCCCCTTGTCACAAAAGAGATGAAGGTGATTGGAAGGGTGATGCTGGTGGGCTTGCTGACATTTTTATGTGCTCTTTCTGATCTGGGGAGCACTGATCAGTTCCATGGGAGCATGGAGAATAGCAATATGGATACTGGCATGGTGTTGGGATTTGATTGATTGACTGACTCTTGGTGACTTATATAATGTATACTGTACTATAGCAAAAAAACCCCACTATGATTAGAATGAAACATATAACAACCATAAAACTCCTTCAGATAGAAGAACAGCACTAACAAAAAATAAAAAATAAATATAAAGGTATAGAGATGACTTAGTGCATAAATAAACTAGCAGCAATAGCAAAAATTCAATGGTTGCCAATTAGCTTCTGGGTAAAATTCTGGATGCTTCTTAGTACTTACAAAGGCTGAACTTTCTGAAAGACCATCTGTATCTGGTAGTTTCTGCCCAGCTTTTACATTTGAACAGCATTGATATGTGCTAGGTCACAATGATTAAACTTATCACCTGATGGGACCCAGGAAGCTGATCTTCTCTGTTGCAGTGCCTGTCCTCTGAAGCAACATCTCTCCAGAGATCCATATAACACTACCATTTGCCTTGTTTTAATGGACTTTAAAAACATAACTTCTCTCCCCCCCCCCCCCACCACAATCTTTAGCTGGGCAGGTAGTGAGTCTCTTATGGAACAAGGTATGTTAAGTTGGATATTGTATTGTATTGTCGTCAGACCCACATAGGTCTTTTTCCGGTGGTTGTATTTGGACTATTTTTATTGTAAGCTACCTAAACCAATTATCGAGTGAGGCAGCTTTATGAATCTGATCAATAAGCAAATGTAGGAGGATGTTCTATGAAACATGGCTAAGATATGGCTAGTTTAGAAAAAAAAATAGGGTATGGCTAGTAAAAAAAAAAAAAAGGACCGGGGGTGACATGATAGCAGTACTCCATTATTTGAGGGGCTGCCACAAAGAAAAGGGGGTCAACTTATTTTGCAAAGCCCCAGAGGGCAAGAAATAGTGGATGGAAACTAATCAAAGAGAGAAGCAACCTGGAATTAAGGAAAAACTTCCTAACAGTGAAAACAATTAACCAGTGGAACAGCCTGCTGTCAGAAATTGGGGGTGCTTTATCACGGGAGGTTTTTAAGAAGAGACTGGACAGCTATTTGTCTGAAATGATATAGAGCCATGATGGCGAACCTATGGCACGCATGCCAGAGGTGGCACGCAGCGCCCTCTCTGTGGGCACGCAAGCCGTCGCCCTAGCTCAGTTCCACCACACATGTGCACGTCCCTCCTGCCAGCCAGCTAGTCTTCGGATCTCTACCGTGCATGCACGGGGGGTAAGGGTGCATGCGGAGAGCACATATGCAGAAGGCGGGGCGCATGCAGGAGTGCATGTGCATTGCATTTTGGGGGTTCACACACGTGCTTTGGGCACTTGGTCCGGAAAAGGTTACCCATCAGTGGTATAGAGTCTCCTGCTTGAGCAGGGAGTTGGACTAGAAGACGTCCAAGATCCCTCCCAGCTCTATTCTGAATCGAATTGAAATAATTCAGTTTTAAATATTTTTTCTTAAACCCAACAAGGAAGAGGCTAGCTTGATCTTGGTGTGGAGGTTATTCCAAAGCACTGGCCACAGAGAAGCACTGCCTTCAGCCCCCTCTTACCTCTTGGAAATGTGTGGCTGAAATGTAGGTAGGTTCTTTCCAAAACTAATGGAGTGGGCTGATGGATTTGAGGATGAGGCCTGAAATGGGGCAGCAGTGCTCTCAGATGATGATAGTGTTGCTTCTGAGGTGGAATACCTTAATGCCTCTTTTGTACGGGAGACTGAATGATTAGAAACTGACAGCTTTGCCACCCATCCAAAGCAATTTAAATCTGGTATCCCAGGTAGTTGCCACACCTTGTCTTTTGCTGGAGTCAGTCTGACTATGTCACTCCAGCCAAGGCAAAATGATTTCCTCATAATTCAGCAGGTGACACCAAACCACACCATTTTCAAAGGCCCACTTGGCCTGTAACGGGAAAGCCTGTTTTTACCTCCACATTCTCTTATTAAGCTGAAGTATTTTATTTAATGAGAATGACTCATGCAAGGTGTTCCCATAAATCATTGGCTGGTTTACAAACTCAATAACTAGGCTTCCTGCTATAACTAGGCCGTGCACACCTTAAATTATTAACACACCAAGGCCCTCAAGGCAGATCTTTGATGATGATGATATAAACACTGTTAAGGACAAGATGCTCTCTCAGCAAAAGATTATTGACTCTAATTACCACTACCACCATGGGGGAAGGGAGGAAGAAAAGAAATCGAGTAAAGTATGAAGGAAAATTTCATTCTTTGATTTAATGTGGCAAAGTTCTTGATTTAATGTGGCAAAGTGTTTTTTTTTAAAGCCATCCACCAAACTTTTGCCTGTTTGCTTGTTTTGTTTTTGCTTTCTTCTACTGCTGTGCTCCATGATAGACTCCAATTGGCTATGCTTTAAAGGCAGCTAGTTGTTCAGAAGAAAAACAAATCCTTAAAGGAAAGCCCCACACAGCATGAGGGAATGTTCTGTTGATGCTGTACGTACGTTCTTTGAAATGGATGGAAAAAGGCCAGGGGGAACAGAAAAGATGATAATATACTGGAAAGAATCCCAGCTTTAATTGTTTTCATGTATGTAATGTTATAAAAATGGCTGACACACCAATGTGCTTGACTACAATCAAACCAGAACTGCAGACTGACTCTTTTAAAAAAGAGATGGTGGCTCCTTATTGCGTGCTCCCTCCAACATTTTTCTGAGGGGGTGGGAGAGAGAAATTACATTCTTATTATAAGCCTGCAGGAAGGAACAGTCTACATGTTTGCATGCTTTCCATTTAGTTCAGGTAAAAAACAGCAAGAGTTAACCAAAAAAATAGTGTCCTTTCATCCTTTGGACTTCTAAGCCTCTGGCTCAGAAAGAGACAAAGTAAAAAAGGTAGCTAACAATATAAACAACCTATCTCTTTGCAGGAACTTTGCTCTGTCTCTTCCTCACTACTCTGCCCCTCAGTAGACAGCACTGGTACACACTCATAATTCTCATTAATGAAAAATTCCTATGATATCTAAGAATAAGTTGTCTGCACTGTAACTTGGCATTGTGCTTGATTGAAAAGGACGCCAGCGTTCATGTGTTCAGAAGATGGGCCGGTTATTGATAAAGCTAACAATATCTCCTGAGTGACATACAACATAACAAGCCTCTTCGTAATATTGTTTGTTTGGCCTAAAGAAAGGCCCACACACAGTTTCTGGTCAGTTGAAAGATTTTTCCAGAGAATGATGTTGGAATGAGCTGTTGTTCATTTGTGGAGAGGAATTTGGATGATGTTCCCAGAGTTACATTGCTTAATGTAATTCCTTCAGATAATAAACAGACTTTGAAACTATGTCTGCCATTCTAACAAGCCTACCACAAATGTTTGCTGGTTTCCTCCACATGGCTAGGGTGCAGAGGGCGGTTGAGCAGAGGGCGGTTGAGTAAGAAATAAACTGTGAATTCCTCTTTGAACTGATTGCTTCTTACAAAACGGGCAGCCCATTTTAGATTTCTCTACCAAAAAATGCAAGAGTATGCATTCCTTTCATCACCATAGGTTGTTTGCAATTAACAGATGATACCTTGACTGTGTTTAATGTACATTTCATACTAGGTTATATTTATTAATGAATGTTATCTAAATATTCATATAACAGTTCACTGGGGAAAATGTAGCTATAACATAGCATGATGAATAGCAGCTTCCATAATTCGAAAAGGAGGTAGACAGGAGCAGGAGGATTTGAAACCTCTTTCCCCAGTGTCAGTGTTTCAGTTAAAACTGAATCATTTTCGGAAACGGGATCATTTTTTCCAGCTTTAAAACTTTCAAAGTAAAAACAAATATTTGCGTATCTAATCAAAGCTCTTCTATAATGGATTTGTCCAAAAGATGGAGTGGGGGCATGAATATATCAACTCAAAGGTCATCTGGACAGGAATTTTGGACAGGAATTTCAGACAGGAATTTCGGACAGGAATTTCAGAAGCTGTCTTAAGAAACAGTTGGGCCCAACAAAGAGCTTGGGATGTAGTGCATCATTCCATATTGGAATATTCCTTCTCAGTAATAATGCATTCCTTGACCTGCCTACAGCAAAAATACTCAGTTTGTGATGTCCACAATGGATTTTGCCATGCATAACTGTGCATGCTGTCCAACCACCTAGCAGCCTTTTTTGCCATCCTAGCAGGTACCATCTCCGAGAATAATGTTTTCCTGCAAAATTGAACCAGAAACTGAAGGAGCTTCTAGAGATCAGAACTGATGGTATGTTATTTAATTTTGAAAATATATCACTGGATTTATGCCTCACCGTAATGGTTTGACAATCAAGATGGCTTATAATACTAAAGAATATATATAGAATGCAAGCAAACAACACTAGTGTAATCAAAATCCAAGTATAAATCAAGCACTAAAAGAAATGAACAATAACACTCACAACAAAATAATTAGAATAAAATATATGCTTTTACCAACTTTTGAAATAATGGGGTGGAGTGCGGGGTAGCTTATCTTCCTAGGATAGGGGTTTTCAAAGTATAGTGGAGACTTCTCTAAGATCAAAAGTAATTTAGAGAGAAATCACATTGTTTGAAAATTCAGTCAGCCTTGCACAGACAAAATAGGAGAGCTGTCAAGACATTCTTTAGGCTTTGTTCCTTACTTTATCTGCACAAGCCCCAGGAAGCAATTGCATTACAGGTAGTATCCAACTTTTTATTTTATTTTATTTTATTTTATTTTATTTTATTTTATTTTATTTTATTTTATTTTATTTTATTTTATTTTATTTTATTATTTTATTTTATTTTATTTTATTTTATTTTATTTTATTTTATTTTTATTTATTTATTTATTTATTTATTTATTTATTTATTTATTTATTTAATCATATTTCTATGCTGCCCACTCTCTGAGGACTCTGGGTGGCTTACAACAATCGACAGTATACTAAATAGCATATTGCCCCCAACAATCTGGGTCCTCATTTTACCCATCTCAGAAGGATGGAAGGCTGAGTCAACCTTGAGCTGGTGAGATTTGATCTACTAATCTGCTGAACTAGCAGTCAGCTGAAGTAGCCGCAGTACAGCACTCTAACCACTGCACCATCCTGGCTCTTTTATGACCGTTTGTTAGCAATAGCAATAGCACTTAGACTTATATACCACTTCATAGTGCTTTACAGCCCTCTCTAAGCGGTTTACAGAGTCGGCATATTGTCCCCAACAATCTGGGACCTCATTTTACTGGCCTCTGAAGGATGGAAGGCGGAGTCAACCTTGAGCAGTGGTGGGTTGCCCCCGGTTCGGACCGGTTTGCAAGAACCGATAGGAGGCCCTGCCCACTGCCCCGGATGTCATCAGCAATCTGCGCATGCGCAGAAGCAAGGTGCATGAGTGAGTGAAGCGAGTGCGTGGGTGCAATCCTATTGCGAACTGGTAGTACAGGTAAGTAGAATCCATCCCTGACCTTGAGCCTCATGAATCTCAAACTGCCAAACTGCAGGCAGCTGGCAGTCAGCAAAAGTAGCCTGCAGTACTGCACTCTAACCACCGCGCCACCACGGCTCATCAAGGAACTATTTGAAGTTACAATGGCTCTGAAAAAAGTGAGTTATGGATTGGTTGTCACACTGATGACCCCTGTGGTCACATGATCACGAGCAGCCACTTATGACTTTTGCAGTACCCCTGTGGTTACATGACCACGAACAGCCATCATGTGTTTATGAGGGTTGCAGAGTCCTGGAATCATGTGATTTTCATTTGTCACTTTCCCAGCTGACTTTTAACAAGCACAGTCAATGGGAGAAGCCAGATTTGCTTAACAATTGCGATGATTCTCTTAACAACCATAGCAAAAAAGTCACAAAATCAGGTGCAGGTGAACTCACTTAATAACCACATTGCTTAGCAACAGACGTTCTGGTCCCAATTGTGGTTGTAAATTGAGGATCACAACTTTTTGAATTCTGCAATATATAGATTGTATTTAATTATGAAATTGATTGGTATATTTCTTGCCTAACCTTAACCCCATAAAATCATTACCCTTCTTCACAGGGAATGTTCAGACAAATTCATGTAACTTTTTAGGGAGTGAATTTTGCTTAGGAGAAAAATGGTAGAGTGCTGTTTTCTACATACCAGATGGAAAAACACAGTGGAGATATATCTATAGAAGGGTGCTTCTTGCTGGACTATAGAGATTCATAGTGGAACAGATAGTTTAGATACATGCTCTGAGTGGTTCAGGGCTTTATAGGCTAATGTTAATACTTCAAATTTTGTGTGGTAAGCAACTGGCAACTACTTTGGATATTTCAGTATAAGAATTATATTTTCTCTGTAACTTGCACTGGCCAGCAGCTCAGCTGCTGCATTTTACAAAAATGGCCATTTCTGGACAGTTTTCAAGAGTAGCCTTACAAATAATGCATTTCAGTGCAAAACATACGTTTTAAACTAGGCATGGATAAATTGCTAAGTCCAGTTGGCACAGAAAAGATCACAACTGGTGAACTAACTGTATGTATGAACACCACTTGAGAGTTCAGAGAGAACTATTAATTAAGAAGCACTCCCAAACAAGCATTGGAATCAAGATAGAAACTTGTGAACCAAGATATCAAATAGTAGTTCTCTAATGCTCCTTTGAGGGTATGATAATAAAGAACTGTTAGAATTTCAGAAGTCTTATGGTCAGATCCGAAGAAAGTAATTATGGAGATGCCAAGACCATTGGATGACAAAAGGGTAAAAAGAAGTCTGCAAATAGGCCAAAATCCTGAAAAGAGGCCTCAAGAATGCAGTCAGCAAGGCTCCAATATTTGAAGTACTGTATTTCAGCCAAAAGCACCACATATGTTACATGAGCTCTGGTAGTGCAGTGGTTAGAATGCAGTACTGCAGGCTACTTCTGCTAACTACCAGCTGCCTGCAATTTGGCAGTTGGAATCTCACCAGGCACAAGGTTGACTCAGCCTTCCATCCTTCCAAGGTCAGTAAAATGAGGACCTAGATTGTTGGGGGCAATATGCTGACTCTGTAAACTGCTTAAGACTGGTCTGTAAAGTACTGTGAAGTAGTATATAAGATAAGTGCTATTGCTATTGTGCTGCTTTAAAAGGAAGTTGTGGGGCAGTAATGGTGCAGAAATAGCAGCTATAGCTTTTTCTAGTATAGCAATGATTGAACTAAAAGACGGCATGTCTAGATTGAAAGGGAATTATTAGTGGTGTTGCTTGGAGTGAAATGGTCCAGTTTGCTCACTGTTGAGACAGAGGATAGTTTTACAATCATATCATAAACTGTTAGAGGTCAAAATGAAGAAGCTCATAATTAACAGCCCTAAGATGCATGATTCTTAATTTTCAAGTCTATGAAATGAGCGTGAAACACTGTGTACAGAAACTGAAACATTAAGCAAGATATAATATTCTGTACAAGGATTGTAGAATAGACAATTGAGATAATTAATATAAAACGAGATTTCTCATTTCTGAAAAATGGTTTCAAAGCAGTACAACAAAGTAGAGAACAGGCTGGAGTGCTTCAGGCAGTTTCAGAAATCATCCTAAAGGGCTGGCAATAGGATAAGACAAAATGCCTATTACCAGTTGCAGGATGAACGTTGTACTAAAGCTGTACAAAGCATTGAAAGAAGTGCTTTGTAAAGCATATTGACAAGGGAAAGTACCCTTCCTCAAAATGCTGAGACAGCTATATTCTTCAGAAAGCTTGGCATGTCTGTCTTCAGCACTTTCCCAGGATTGTACTTTGCCAGAGGTCTGCAGGCAAACACACTGGGAAGGCCCATGAAGCGAGATATGAAGAGGAATGCTTGTACCAAAATATCTCTTTGAATGCCTTGCACAGTCCTATTATATACAGTACTTTTGATTCTGTTTAAAGGAGAGAGAGATAAATGATCCCAGCAGTTCTGATTTCAAAAACAGATTTCATATTTCACATCTGGGATAAAACAGATTCATGACAGAAACTAGAATACTTGCCTGTCTATTTGACCTGAAGAATCACTTGAAATCATGTAAAAGGAATAGTGTGAGATATCTAAAAATAAACAATACAAAAATATATTACATTCCTCCCAGCAATGGAGAAAGTAGGAATAAAAAATTTCAATATCTATGATAGAGATTATGAAGTCAAGAAAAGAATATATAGCTGTTTTGGGGATGTGGTTTATTTAGAAAACCTGTAGGCCAGGATTGTGATCGGGAAGGATAAGACTCATTTTGCAGGGAATAGAATAGCTGACATACAGGTGATCCTTGATTTAGCAATCACAATCGAGGCAGGAATTTTCATTGCTAAGGAAGGTGATTGTTAAGTGAGTTGTGCACGATTTTATGACCTTATGTGGAAGGAATGAGGAGGGAGGAAAGAAGGAAAAGGGAGGAAAGAAAGGAAGGGATAGAAGGAGGGAGGGAAGAATGGGGAGTAAGGAAGACAAGTAAGCAGGAGGAAGGAAGGAAGGGGGACGGAGCTAGAGAAGGAAGCAAGGAAGGAAATGGGAGGAACAGAGAGAAAGGAAAGGACTGAGAGGGACTGGGGAAGGAAAGAAGGAAATAACTGGGAAGAAGGAATAGGGATCAGGGAAGGCAGGGAGAAAGAAGAAAGGAAGAGGGAGGAAGGAAGGAGAGAAGATTTTTAACTTTTATTACAGCTTGCCACAAGAAAGTGGTGAATCTGACAGGAAGTTGGAAGCCACTCTGGCTCCCACTGATTTTTTTGCCTGGCTGTGGTCATTCTGTTTTTCTGTTGAGGTAAGGAAATATCTCTGAAACTATAACCCAATAAGTCACAGATTGTCTAGTGATACCTAAGAATGGTCAGCATTTAACTCTGTGCCTGTCATTTGATGTTAAAAATCTGTTCATCCCTAATTTGAGAAAGATGGGTTTAATATAGTAGTCCATTGTCCTAGCCACACACAAAAGATTTATACAATAACTTCTATTACATTATCAGAAATTATGAAGGCATTCTCCACACATTAAAAAGGTTCCATTCTATTTACAACATGTATATGTATCTGTTTATATATGTGTAAAACATGACCATTAGATACGTATATTCAGAATTCAAGAACCAGAATGCTCAATAGCAAAACAAGCCTCTAACAGCCCATATTAATGAAATGTTACAGTTAAGATTTTAATCACATACAAGTCAGAAAATTCTCAGTTCCCATAGCAACCTTAATCCTGTTTCCTTTGTTTCTGTTTCACCATAGAACCATTTCATATCCATACATGAGAGAAACAAAGTACATAACCACTTAAAGACATCCAAACTCAATATTTACATTCAATCATGAATACTAGATTTATATTATGTTGATATTCATTACTATGTAAAATCTTTGTTTTCTAGTAGACACTCCAGCAGTCTTTACTTTCCTTAGTGACTAAATAGAATTTTGATATAAATGAATGAAATCCAAATACTCTATGCATGAAATAATACGCTAGGTAGCAACAGTAATACCATGTTCTCAATAAAATATTACAAATGTTGACAGGAAATATATACTGTTCTTAATGATGAATAGCAGACTTTCTCTGTAATTAAATATGTGATTTATTAAATACAAAACAGTGTTTATCAAACTAGTATTTTACAGGTATTAGATTAAATCTTCTAATACTAGGTGTGTAGATTGTGTTGAGATTTACACTAGTGTTCCAGGTTGAGGAGGACTGTTATAAATTGATAGGCATGCGCTCAAACATGGAACAATATAGATCAATGGTGAGGAATGTTGAAACAGTAGTTCACAGCATCTGGATGGCTGCAGATTCTTTCATCCCTAATTTGAAGTATGAAAGAGATCTTAAAAGTGAGAAAGGTCATACATTTGTTTAAGAAAGCTCTATCAGAAGCTTACTTTAAGAGTATAGGCTTTATAGGCTTGGAGAAAGCCTAGAGTGTATGTGCTTTTATTTAACAATAAATCACATTATACATGTTTTGGCTGAAGAAGTTGTAAAAAAAATGCTTTTAAAAGCCTCTGATGATCCAGCTGAGTTGCCTGATTGTCAGAGGCTTTTTTTTAACTTTTAAAAGCATTTTTTCGGCTGAAGAGGTTGTAGAAAAAACGCTTTAAAAAAAAAGCCTCTGATGATTGTGTGGCTCATCTGGGCATGGGGAGAGGGTCAGGAATTTTTGCTACCAGTTGTCCGAACCACCTAGCTGCCATCGTGATCGGATCAGGCGATCCGGTCCGAACCGGGAGCATTTCACCCCTATGCCAACCTCACTATTAAGTCTTATATGTAATTAAATTCACTAGATAACAATTTTATATAAAGCAGCAATATGGAGTGGCACTTCTGGTTTATTCATCCTGGAATGTTATTGCAGAATTATATATGTCAAATAAGGATTGGGGAGATCCGGGTTCAAATCCCACCTCAGACTGGAAGCCTCCAGGGTGAACCGGTTCAGATAAAGTGCAGGATGGCAAGAATGACAAATGCCATTAAGACCTCTTGAAGAAAGTATCTGCATATATCTGCGTATAATTGTATATACAAAATAAAAATAATAGTGCTCAGAGGCACTAGCTACAGAGCTACCAAGTTGCTAGATTTTTTTCCGTCACAGTGTCTTTGAATCTGCTTTTGTCACACACAGCTGTTTTGATTTCTGCAACTCTGGTCTTTCTGAAAATAGGTGGTGAGCAGAGCAGGAGAGGAGAATAAGACGATTCTTAAACAAAGCGATGACTTAAGAATTTCTAGCTATCATGACAACGCAAGCACTTTCCAAATTTTGGATTTAACTCCCAGAGCATCCACCGAAAGTTACTTCCAAGTTCTAATTTTAAGTGTGACTGAAAATTCCAAAAATCAAGGGGAGTAATACAGATATTTGTTGACTTACGGCCATGATTGGAAGTGCAATTTCTGTTTTTGTCATAAAGTTTGACGTCATGGAACTGTAATGCTTAGTGACTGCACTCCTGGCAGTCTTAATTGCTGCCGTAATTCCAGGTATGTTGGTTGTTAAGCGGGAAGTGGAAGTAGATGCTGATAAGGAGCTCAGAGGCGCTGGGGGGGTAGGGGAGACACTGGGAGGCCCAGTGTAGGTGATGTGCAAGTTGGGGCATGCTCAAGTGTGGCACGGGTTTAAGGAAGCCAGGGAAAGTGGGTGTGGGGTGCATGTGTGCATGTATACAAGTGCAGGAAATTTGGGGAAAGAATATGCTGAGATTCAGGAGCTTTTTGATGTGCTATGGCTCTGGAGCTGCAAAAAATCCCTGTTACTCAAGATGTTAATTTGGGAAATATGAGAACTTTTAAATAAGTTTCTAGGATATACTTCAGGACTCTGAATGTCTTCTTATATTCTTATTTGGATAAATTAGCATTTCCTTTATTCAGAATTTCTCTTATTAACCGGTGAGTAAGATGTAAATGACTAAAAATACTCTGCCCCAGCTGCTACCAACCACTGTTATTCCTTGGTATTTCAACTTTACAAATATTGAAGAGCATAAATATTATTTTAATAAGCTTCAGGGTATATTGTATTGTATTGTATTCTGGCACAATGCATTAACAGTATAATTTCACTTGCCCCTATCTCCCTAATTTTAACTAGGGAATAAAATCTGCTGCAGGCTTGTATTCAAAGTTCTGCCAAGGATTACATAGAACTTTGTTATGATACCAGTTAGTAGCATCTGTGTAATGCCTGAATTCAGAAAACAGTTCAATACATTACATATATATGATAGTAATTAAATAGATGGTAAATGCAATGGCTTTGACTCAAAAATGGGAAAAATACGATTTGAATTGTGTAGTTTTATAATGATCTTGTTACCTTCAGTGAGAAGAAAGTATCAAAATCCAGTGAATCCCTAAATACTTTAGATGGTCAGATGCTTCCAGCTATTTGAGCTACTAACTGCACAATATCAAAATTACTCATGTATATTACTATTTAATACATACAGTTGTAATACACAAAATTGCAATATTTTTGTTTTTTGGAAATTGGTCTTCCTGTATTTCCCCCAAAATAAGACTGGGTCTTATATTTTTTCCCCACCAAAAAAGGCACCAAGTCTTATTTTTTTGGAGGGGGTGTGTGTTGTCCACTGACTCACCTAACTTGCATGTGTTGCCCCTGGCCTTCTTTTCGCTGTCAGAGGCTTCAGGAACTTCTTCTGCAGCCCACAAGGCCAGTAAGGGCTCCCAAAGGCCTCTGCAGCCGATAACAGAGCTCAGGATCAATCCAGAGCTTTGTTATCAGCTGCAGAGGCCTTCGGGAAAGCCTTGCAGACAGAAGAAATGGGCTGGCAAGGCAGGTGTTGGGGTATGTGTAGCCTGGCTGCAACTGTCCGAAGATAAATAGTAGGGCAGCTCCATCCTCCCATCTCCACCCTAGCTTAATTTTTACTCCTGCACCCTGGAGTTGGCAGGGCCTTAATTAGGGCTTATTTTGTGGGAAGGGCTTATATTGGGCGCACGTGTAAAAATCAAGCTAGGACTTACTTTTGGGGTAGATTGTATTTTCAGGGAAACATGGTACTTATATTACTTTTGCTGTGCATTCTTTCTTTTGATAATATTTGTCAAAGGATTACCTACTTCAGATTTTTCTGTGTTGTTGTATATTAAGTAGGCTTTATCACTCAGCTAAATTACAGTGCAAGAATCCCCAATGCTAACTGACAAGCATTGTAGTGTAAATGATTTAATTTACCAGCCGAAGCATGAGTCTACCTATTATTGTACTGATCAGTCATTGCATACTAAAATCACTCATCCTTAATATAATGATTTTGTATCCCTACAGAGAATCTGAATCATCAGAAAGTCATTAGATACAGTAAAAAATATGAAAATTGCTGTGGCACAGCAGTAAACACTATTAGTTGTTAGTTAAAACAGCATTTAATTTAGTCATGGAATAATTTATACATTCTTTATTCTGCTTGGTTCACAAACCATTGTGGGATCTAACAACACCCCCTCTGCCAATGGTTAAAAGATGGAAAAATAAAAATGAAATACTTTTTAAATGACAAGTTGAGCAATGTGATGTATGAATCCTTCATATATATATATATATATTCATATATTCATATATACATATACACATATACACACAAACACGTGTTTTAAAATAAATAATCTAATGGGAGGATAAATGTTAATCATTATATTGCAAAATTAAAGTTATTTCTTACAGAAAAAGTAAGAATAAAGAAGGGGGGAAAATGGTAGCCTATATCAATCTAGAAATAGTATAGTTTCCCAAGTCTGATTTCCTCCACAAATGTTGAAACTACATGTTGGCTGGGAATTCTGGGAAGTGCTAGCTTTGGGAAATTAACTTCAAACATTTTTTTGTGGTAATGTGGTTGATTTGATATTTCTATCTGCTTTCTATCAGTAAGTAAGGAAAGTGTATCATGGCTCTGTAAACTCGTATGTGTTTTCCTAAGGAGTCATCAGTTCTTTAGTAGATTTTATGTCTATTTCCATACATGGTTATAGCAATGATTTATGGAAAAATTGTGTAAGGCTTCCCTAATTAGCATTTGTTTTATCATGTCTTCCTGCTGCAGCTTTTCATTAGAATCTCTTAGAACATATAGAAGATACATTACACTCATTGACAAAGAATTGGTTCATGTTCATGATTAAATGTGGCATAAATGCTTCAGACATCAGTTATTCAGATCCATGAAACATTACCCACAGTTAATTCTTAGTGGGTTGATGTAATTTGGAGCATGAAGTCTAAAATATAGGCATGTATCAGAGAATATTGATTTCATGGAATAGATAATATTTGGAGTATTTGGAGGAAGGGTGAACTTTGATTTGTTTCAATGGCTGTATGCATGAGGATATGAAGCTGTCAGAATAGTATCTTGCATTAAGATTTATGGTATTATTCATTTATACCTAGAATGATAATGAAGGGAACTTCTCCAACATAGATTCCAATGTATAACAACAGCATCCGTGATAATAGCTGATATTAAAAAAGTCATGGTGGGTTTATATCAATAGTAGTATATTATAAATATTAACTGTAAATAATTAACTGTAAATTAACTGTAAACTGTAAATAGAGCACCTACAACTTCTGGAGGCAAGCTGTCCTACTGATTAATTGTTCTAAGTGCCAAGAAATTTTTCCTTATTCCCAGGTTGGATTTTTCCTTGATTAGTTTCCATCCATTATTAAGTAAATACAGTGGGCCATGTTAGATAGCATTGTAGAAGCTGGATTTTGATCTGAGGAGGTTTTCCCTTGCTTGGTCTTTCTCACTTATTTGTTTTTCTTCCTTTGTTCCTCTTTTTCTCTATTATAGACAGCGTAGGAAGAGAGTTGTATTAATCAGAATAGTCAAAAGTCTGGTTACACTTTTTCAGAGTAGCAATTTTTATAAAAATAATGAATTTTAATGAAATACATCTCATTTCATCAGATGTAGTTCATGATATAATATGCTTTTTAATAAAAGTTGGTAGAATTAAAAAAAAAGATTGTTACCAGACTCCTTCTAAACTTGGTCTATTGCTCATTCATTGCTTTTCCTTAACTTGTCTCACCTGCTGGTTTGTTGCTTGCGCTCATCTGACTCTTTCTTCCCAATCACTCATCTTTCTCTTTGTATGTGCTTCATTGCCTCCATTGTTCACTCTTTCCTGTTCCATTGCTTGCTTTATCGCATGCTTGCTATATTTCTCACTCACGTTCTTACTCATGCTTGCTCCTGTCTGTCTCTCTTGCTTTCTCTCTCTCTCTCTCTCTCTCTCTCTCTCTCTCTCTCTCTCTCTCTCTCTCTCTCTCTCTCAATCTCTCTCACTCACTTATTCATTCTTTTCTTCTCTCCATTATTCTCTTATGCACTTTCTTGTTCTTTTGCTGAAAAAAATCCCCAGTTCTCAGAGGGCTGCTGTTATCTTACATTGGTGGGTGGCTCTTTTTTAACTCACATTGCTCTGCTTTACAAGCTGCCATTCAGGTCACTTATACAGTATGATTGTGCAGATAAGAAACTCACACCAAGAAACACCTGAATGCCATCTATCTTTTGCCTGAGGTCCCCTGCCACCCAAGCCATGGGCAGTGATTGCCAGTGATTGGGGTGGGGGGGGTGGGGAGTGCTCTAAGATCTGCTATAATATCACCATAATTGTCACAGAAACAATAAATCATACATTCAGGAGGCTGCACTCTTCCATTCAAGACTGGTGTGCAATTTGCAGGTCCTTCTGAGGTTGCAGCTATTGCTTGAAGAGCAAATGGCAGCTGTGGTCAGGAGGGCCTTTATACACCGGTTCATTTTATGCACCTTTTCCTTGATTGGAGGCCTTTCAGACAGTTACTCATGCCTTAGTCACCTCTTGATTGGTCTCTACATGGGACTGCCTTTGAAGACCATCTGGAAGCCACAGCTGATTCAAACTGCAGTGTGCAAGCAGTAACGGGAACCTTGTGTCACCACTGCTAGTCAAGCTGCATTGGCTGCCAGTTGGCTTCTGAATGAAATTCAAGGTGCTGGTTATTACCTATAAGGTCCTTGGCATAGGGCTTGGATAGCTGAAAGATTGCTTGTCTCCAATAATTTCTGCCTGCTCAGTACATTCTGGCACAGTGAGTATGTTCCAGGTCCCCTCCATTAAACATGGTGATTTTGAGGGACCAAGGAAGTGTGCCTTCTTTGTCACCACAGAGATAAGGATAAAGCCCTCTTTCCTAGGGTTTCAGAAACCTCTTAAAATTGGCTTTGGCCCTTGGTCCCTGCCCTCCTTTGTCTGATTTGCATTGTCTGTGCTGTTTGTTTGGTTTTCTGTTTTACCTGTTTTTATGGATTTTTGTGTTTTATATGCTGCCTAGGGTCCATTGGAGTTGGGCGGCTAATAAATTCAAATGAATAAAGAATTAATAGAAATAATACACAGAGCAAGAGTTATGTTGGAAAGAAATGGAAAACATCACTTTATCACTGGATCAGATGGCATTAGGAGCCTCAGGAATGAGTTAGGGATGAAATGAATGCTGTGTTATGAGGTCAGGGTTAAAGAATGATTAGCAAGGTATTCTAAGGCACAGTTAGGGAGATGTGTAGATGTGCTCTCTCCCTACCTTCTGCTATAAATGCAAACTTAATGGAGAGGAACTGACAGTTCTAGTAGCTGCTTGAAAAGTTCTCATTACTTAGTAGTTGGAGTCACTACTGCCTGTTTAATAACAGTGGATTACTTTTTATGGTCCTATGCAAGCCATCTCTTCCTAGGGAAATCTGAGATGCAAACTACAGAAAGGGAGGAAGAGAATTCAATCCTATTAATCTTTTGTGATTTTCCAATTATTATTTTTTATTATTTGTGCCTTTGAATCAGTGTTGATTCTTGGCAACTGCCTGGACAAGTCCTTGTGGTTTGTTGGCAAGATTTTAGAAGTGGTTTGCCATGTCTTGCTTCCTAGGGCTGAGAGAGTGACTGGCCCAAGGTCACAAGTCGGGATTAGAACTCATGCTCTCATGGTTTCTAGCCTAGCACCTTTAACCACTACACTAAATTGGCTGTCCAATACCTACTACTTTTAAAGAGTTACAGACAGTGGTGGGTTGCTACTGGTTCACCCCAGATTGGGCGAACCGGTAGCGGTGGTGGCGGGACGCTCCACCCACCCGCCCGGACACTTCTGTGCCTGTCCCCTTACTGACCATGAGCAAACCGGTAGTGACAGGTTTTGAAACCCGTCCCTGGTTACAGAGTTGTGCTTTGGTATAAGAAGAAGAAATTGGGGAACAGAGTTTGTGAGTTTCACAAAACTTTGCCCATTTTCAAAAATGTAATAGGATTAGTATCCAGGATCTAATTCAAAGACACAATGTACATGATTTGTCTTTACCAGAAGTTTATGGTGAACAGATTAATGTCGGCTTTAAAACTGTCTTTGTGATTCTTAAAGAGACTGAAAAGCCTGAATTGATGGTTCCTATTAAATCTGATATCACCTCTCACTGGAGAAGGATTTACAAGTGACATAAAAAAAGGAAAATAAATTTCTACTCCCCATTTCTAGGAACAAACAGCTGGAATTATGGATATCTGGATAGAGAATAGATAGACCAATAAATGAACATGGCTGGAAAAATTATGTGAAGGCATATTCTTTCTTTCTTATCATCATTTATACTCTGATCTTGTTTATCAAAATAAATCTAGGTAATAGAATACTAAGTATCCAATTGAAACTGCATGGTGACCAGTTGCTGAAACTAAGAAAAAATTAGGTTAATAATCAGTCTGAACAAGAGATTTCTGGTACCAGTCTAAGGTACTTGAAAATGCAGATTAGAAGTGTTGATAAATGATTTTGATTGTAGTAGCAATAGTAATAATAGCAATATGCTATAATACAGTGAGCTGAAATCAAGCATGAGATATATAATACCGTAACTGAAGTGGGGAGCAGTAGGAGCCCATTTCAACCAATCCCCGATTTGCTTAATGGCAAACGTTAGAAAAAAAGAAGAAGAAAAAAAAGAAATCTAGAAATAAATTTCAAAATATCAGAAGGGGTTTGTGAGTATATATTTGTGTACAGGTAGTCCTCAACTTGCAACCATTAGTTTAGTGGTCATGAGAAGTTACGAAGGTAATGAAAATAGTGATTTGCAACTGGTCCTCGCGCTTATGACAATTGCAGAGTCCCTGCAGTCACATGGGCATTTGGCATTTTGGGATTGATCGATCTATCTATCTATCTATCTATCTATCTATCTATCTATCTATCTATCTATCTATCTATCTATCTATGTTGAAAGGCACTTTGGAGGTTCTCTATTCTTACCCCCTCGCTCAGGCACGAAACCCTATACCAGTGACGACAAACCTTTTAGGCATCAAACCGAAAGGTGAACACGCCAGAGCACTGGAAACCTGACGACCAGCTGGCCAGTGCACATGTGCACCTCAGAAACCCGACAGCTAACTGGCTGAGCGGGGACGATGGCGTATGTGCCCACAGAGAGGGCATTGTGTGCCACCTCTGGCACACGTGCCATAGGCTCATCATCATGGCCCTATACCCGTATTGCTTAGCCATATTGGTGGGCACTCAAGGTCAGCTCTGGTGCACATGCACGCACTGGCCAGCTGATTTTTGGGCCCACTGGAAGTAGGGAGACAGGCTGTTTCCTGCCTCCGGAGGGCCTCAGGGGTTGGGGGTGGAGTGGGGAGAAAGGCTCTGGAGGCTGGGGAGAGGAAAAAAACCGGGCCTTCCAGTCTCACTGGAAGTTGGCAAATGGGCTGTTTCTGGCCTCCAGATGGCCTCCAGGGAAGGGAGGGGGAAGGCCATTTTTGCTCTCCCCAAGCTTCTAGAAAGGCTCTGGAGCCTGGGAAGAGAGAAAAACAGGCCTACCGGACCCATCGTGCCATCACATGCCAGGAGCAGGGGGGGAGCACAGGGGTCAGATGCATAGGGGTGGCGTGCATTAAATTATGGGTGTGGGCACACGTGTGCCTGACCCCCCCTCCCCTCTGCTCCTGGCACACCATGGCAAAAAGGTTAGCCATCACTGCCCTATCTATCTATCTATCTATCTATCTATCTATCTATCTATCTATCTATCTATCTATCCAAATAACTCAACGTGGCAAACATATCTGCAATGTATTAAGTATGCTGAAGTAGGAAGTAACATTCTATTTGTTGATTGGTTAAAGTAACGTTCTGTTGTGATTGGTTAAGCCGCATGACAACTGGCTTTATAAGAGCTGTCAGGCAGAGTTCTAAGCAGTTTCAGTTATAGCTGTGGCAGTTAGCCCAGCCGTTGTTAGTAAACGTTTAATTACATGATCTTCGCATTGTCCATTTCAACATCCAATACACCTTCCTCCTCCTATTTTCCCAAAAACTACAACCCTGTGAAGTGAGTTGGGCTGAGAGAGAATAACTGACCCAAGGTCACTCAGCTGGGTTTCATAGCAGGACTTGAATTCATGGTCTCCTGATCTTCTCAGATGGCTTCTGCCAAGTAAAGTCAACGGGACAAGCTGGATTCACTTAATGACCATAGAAAATGCTTATAATATTGAATAGAACTCACTTTATGACTGAATTGCTTAGGGATGGACGTTCTGATCCCAATTGTGGATGTAAGTCAAGGACTACCTGATTGTGGATGGGTGATACAAAGACCGTAGTGATAGTAAGAGAATATTAATAACATGACAGTGGTGTCTTGATGGAGGCCCTGAAGAAAGAATAATCTTCTCTTGGTGCTAAAAATGGCTAATTGTTTCACATTTGCACACAACAGCATACAATAAAATGTCCAAAAGAGATTCACCAAAATAGTGAAGGCATTTCTATACCAGCCACCCCTCCCCCGCTTCAATTTCCTTTTGCATCTTTATAGGAACTGAGTCTGCTAGCGGGATAAAGTCCTGCACTTCCTCGGATGCATGTGCTATCAAGGAGGAAGGTGTTAATTGCTATACTAATTACAACATGATTGCTTTGCACTTGTTTTGCACTTGCAGGTGATTAAATTTTTAACGAAGCATATTACTTGGCACTGTTAGCACAGTTAACACATTTCTCTCTCTCTCTCTCTTTTTCCTCCTCTCTCCCCTGCCTTGGGAGAAGGCTTGCATTGTAGACCCTTTGCTGGCTGCAATGTGCTGTTGTGTTTGGAAGAAATCTGTTTAGTCTGTCAGTAGAACTACCCTTGTTTTCTTGTTTGTGGAAAGAGCAATAGTCTATTAGAATCACACTCAGCATGATGGCACGAGCCAGATGCAAACACAGACCCCACTGAGATATTAGCTAAAAAGCTAGGCAGGCCTGTTTGGTGCTACTTGCCCAGATTTCCATTTAAAATGACGCCAGCTCAAGCCAGTCGGGCAGCCATCATCAACGGAGGACTTTGTAGCAAGGTGGAGAGAAACAACTTCCATGTCATTTATTTTTGTGCATATAGCCTGCGCTCCCAGTAGAACTACAGTACAGGAACTGTGCATCTGTTCCATCAGCAGAACTGCGGAATATTGAGAAGTAGGAACATTTTAATAGTATAGTCTGGCTGCGAGTACAACAGCAAAGAAAAAAAGAGAGAGCAAATTTCAGCTAGTGAGTACAATCCAGTGCCCTGTGAAGTGTATTTAAAAGTCCCATCCCAACTGCTGCTCGTGTTGTTTATTTTTTATATTGCATGCCTGCCTTATGGCAATTGCTATGTTGCTACTATTCCATTTATTATTGCCTGTAATTACCACTAGTTGCTGGTGATGAATTTGATCTGGAAAAAAAGGGAGCTGAGCAAAAAAATAAAATAAAATGATTTGCTGCACAAAGAGAATGCAGTGAACATGGGATCTGAAATCCACCTATTTATGCAACAGCCATTCTTTTCATTGAGTATGTTTATCTACTGATACAGATGTGAGGCCAAATTGGCTAAACATATTTAAATATAGATGTGACATCCTTGCCTTCTTTCCCATTTATACCCATAGACTTTTTCCTTATATTTAACTAGAGAGAGAATTCCCAAATCTATAATAACATCATATCAGTGTTCCTCCCCCCATCTTTTTGTTATGGGGGCTAGACTTGTGGCAGCAAAGGGAATAAACGGAGCCCAATTAAGTTTGCATCTCATCGGATTTCTCCCCTTAAACATAAAACATTCATTTCAAATTTTAAAAATGATGTGGGTGATTATGTGCAGAACTTTGTATGCAAATGTGTACAGAGGGGTAAATCATGCATGCAAAGAGTGCCTCAAACTTGGTTAAAGAGGCACAATATTAAATAAAAAGATACTTAAAAATGAACAAATGGAAGAGGCAATGGAACATAGATATTTAAGAGATGCTATTTGAGGTTGTGTGAGATGCTGCTATTTGCAGGCAGATTATGCTGTTTTCTCTCAAATGTTTTGCTCAACCAGCAAAACAATGAGCAAAATCCCATATGTTCTTTTAAAGAATGTTAATAACAGCTACAGTATGTGGAGTAGAGGACATAGGACTGGATAGTGACAGACCTTGAGGGGTTCATTTTCTCCCACCCTCAATTTTTTAAAAAATTACAACCTCTCTGGTTATAGCTCCAGGTGTCTTTCTCTTTTCTCTGTATTCCCACCTGTCTTCCCCCACTCCATGGTTCAACATGATTTGTACAACATGATTCCACTAATATCTCATGCGTTGTCTTTTGAATTGGTACAACCTGATAATTAACTCTGAGTATATCATTCTGTCCAGTTCAAGGTATGCCTAATAGAGAATTGAATTAGAAGTTAATTTTGTGTTCTCCTACAACCACTGTGAAAGAGGTTGCTACTCTTCAATTTCATAACAAGAGCATGTAGCTAAAGTGGCTCTTCTGGAAGTCCACCTAGTGAGGACTTAGCTGAGCAACTGTTTTAAAATAGTCTCAAAGTCCAAAACCATCTACACCCTTAGACTGAAAAAATGATATTTATACTGGCAGGGAATTCTGTAAAGTGACTTTATCCCAATATCAAAACATTCAACTGTAATATAAACATTGCACATTGCTACTCGGCAGTAGTGCTCCCATCTTTTCATTTCCAAATACTCTCTGACAACACCCTTTGAAATTTTGTTTCACGTGAGGAGGCAAATTAATTTATTCATTGACAATTCCATTTAAAGTATCTAAAAATTCCCAAATCCTAACAAAATTGCATTTTTGTTACTACCTAACAATTGCTTACCTATAAGTATATTGTTACTATTGCCAGATTAGGCTTCTATGAAAAAAATAAAAAAATATGTTTACTTCAGTGCTGGAGATTTGGTACAAATTCTTCAGATTATGGAGAAGAATTGTAATTTCAGCCACTCATCTGAATCATTACCTTCTCAATGATAAAGTCCCATGGTTAGAAGGAAGTCCAAGTGCTATTTATGAATCTAAAAAGATTTAGGAAAGATTAAAATTAAATAGACTTAAATAAACTCATTCTACTAACTTAATACAAATGTTTTTAGCCAAAAAAAGAAAATAGAAATATTTCTGTTCATATTCAGTAGATATCATGAACCAGCTTTTGCAACTGCCTTGTGTTCCTCTTTCATAGATATTCAGGTTTCTTACTTGAAGCATCCCACATTTATAAACCAATCACTGTTTTATTTTTATTGCACTTTTGCTATATTTCAGATTCCATCCATTTTAGATAGGAATTTATTTTTGTTATTGCTTATAAGCTCAGTCTGACACCTTCCATGTCTAATTATATCTGTATAACAATGATATACACAGTAAATAAAATTATTCCCTGTCCACTGATATTAGAGAAGATATACCTATGCACATTCAAAACTACAATTTCATAATGCTATGATGGTGCAAGTGAGCTGGAAATGTCTTTGATCTATTGCAGGTCATTCTTCCTCAACCAGATACTCTCAGATATATACTGTACTTCACGCTGATGGTTAATGGTCATACTATCTGGAGATTATAGGATTCATAATGTAATATATATGGAGTGACTAGATTGGAAAACTATTGTTGATTATTCTTTAGATCTAGAATGGAACAATCAGTAGGTTCAGGTTTGTGTTGACTCAGACACTTTTCAATTTGCAAGCTGTGAAATTATCAAACCAATCTGATTGAAAATAAGCTACGTACATTTGATTAATGCACATGCACAAACACTTTAGCTAAAAGCTGACTTGGTGGGATATGGGTATGTTGCTGTAGACCCCTTCCTAATTCTACTTGGCTTTATTCTGACACCTCTGTGACAAATATTTTGAAAAAAGTACAAAAAACCCACAACATTTCCTTCATCCTGTCCTGTCAAAGATGATTTGTATAAACTACATAGGCTTTTTTTTTCCTTTTGGAAATTTGACAGTTTTAACCCATAGCCTTTTCTAACTTTGTGTCTTCCACATTGCAGAATTTTGGAAACCGTAGTTCCATACATCTGGTGGTGGAATGGTGTCCTTGTGGTAAATTAAAATTTGGCCTTCAGTGGCTAAGCAAGATGGATATGGTTGATATTCAGCATGATGGACGTGTTTAACCATGTAATATATTTTTATGTAATTACTAAAGGGAAAGATGTTCTGTTTTTTTATTATATATGAAATGATAGCTGGTTTTGACAAGTTTAATCATCCATAATTTTATTAAGAGCAGTATCTGCTACAAGGACCACTGATTGGTCTATATTCTTTTTTATTTTTTACCTAATGGATTCAATTATTCTTGTTGCAAAAAGCATGCCATCTTTTTGATGAAAACTTCATATTCCAGGCCATTAGTCACTGTCGGGCATTGGCCCCCTTTGTGCTTTTCACTGCAGATGTCATAACAGAGTGGAAATGAATCGGCAATTCTTGTGCTTTCCAATAAATTAATGTGCAGCAATATAATCCATATCCCAAATGGTAAAGTTAAAAACAGTTTGTAAGCCTATCACATAGGCTGAAAATTCATTCAGATGAATTTTCTGACCCTGACAGCCTCCTGTTGTGTAGGAGTATAAAAAGATTTTGATTTTTAATGCATTTAAAACAATACAACTACAATGTCATAATGAGGCACAATTAATTCATTGTCTCCCTTCAGTTCTGTCTCTTGGCTTCCTTTTCTTTCTTTCTTTCCTTCTTCTTTTTAATGGAAAGGAACCTGTTCTTTCCTCTGCATTGGCCACGCACTAGTTCCCTCAATTCATACCTCATTTCCTCAGCTGTTTCTCCTATTGCTGCCTCCCTGGTGTTCCAACTGGGCCGTAGCTACACTCAGCTGTCAGCCGTTCAGGGAGACTTTTCTGCTGCGGATGGGGTCAGCCACCTGTGAGTCTCCCACACTCCGCATGTGGTTGCTGCTGGAACAAGACATCTAGAGCTTGGCAAAACCTGATCTAAATTAGTTTGGCTGGATTGCAAAACTCTAGGCATCCAACTGCCAAAGAGGCCATTCATTTTTAAAGAGGCATATATATATATATATATAAGTGCCATATGACCCCCAGAGCAGATGCTGCATGACAGAGGAAAATAGATCTAAATACTTGTAGGTTGGAAGAAAAAGTTGCTGATCTAGATTTAGTTATGCGATGCTTGATGGCCAGAAGGAAGATATCACAAGCTACAGATCTGGGGGTTTTTTTGAGGTAGAAACAATTTGATACATGAAGAATTGGATGACTATTCTACTGACGTTAATAGTGCAGACACTAATGATTATTATTTAGGTATCTAAGTGCCATTTCCAAGAAAATGTGTTTTGGCTATCTTTTGGTTAATACAAGTATTAAAGCTTAATAAAGCCCACCAAAGGAGATATAAGACATCACCAAGTCAACCTACTGAAATAAAGGGAGCATTAAAAAAAGGTAAAAACGATAATGCATGCCAGGAATAAATATAGATGCATATATAACTGCAGTTCATTTGACTTGACATCATCCCTATTAGCAAGAAAAAGGAAGAGATCGACTCTCTGGTTGTGACTATCTTTACACAAACATCTTGTGATAGTCACCTTGGCCCTCAGGAATGCATTACATTCTCAAGTTGGGCTGGGTGGGTGGGGGGCAGTTCCTATTATACAATCGAAAAGAAGTCAAAATAATCCTTTTTTTCCAAGTCTTTAAAACATTGAGTGTGGCTGATATGTTTTTTATGCTTTGTGTCAGCCTCCAGTGCTGACATAGTAAAGAGGGGGTTAAATTCCTGTGGGATTAGTAAGAGAGACTGCCGTAGAATGATTTAGATAATGACCAATAGGATAAGGAAGCAAGCCAGGAAAGGGAGGGATGATGGAGCAGAGGTCATTTCCTGACTGCATATGAGTCCGTGAAGACGTTGTTCTAACAAATAAAAGTTTTTTTTTCTTTATTATCAAAATGTGAGAGGCATCTCATTTCTTAAGACAACTCTAGCCGGACACTTTGTTTGTTTGTTTTATATAGCAGTCCATCTCACATACTTGACTCTGAGTAGTTTACAGTATTTACATGAATAAAAAACATACACGTATATAAAAATAGAATGGTTTTGTATTTTTTTTGGTGTGATTTTGTGATGTTAATTGCATGCTGGTAAACTACTCAGACCCTGTAAGTATAAATACATATATTTGAAGTAAATTTAAATATATAAATTTGTGAAAAAATAAAATAATCAAGTTAAATAAGTGTTAATCTACCTTCAAAATAATTAAGCAATATATCAATTTATTCAGAACAATTTTCCTCCTAAAATTATCCTGCTGTGAATTCTACCCTTGCTAAAATAAAGTGGGCTCGCTTTTTCTAAGTGATTTATAAACAATGGGATATATTTGGGTTTTTTTGGGTCATAGATTGGGCTTTGAGTATGGAAAAACTACAAAATATGGCACAAAACATTCTAATGGAAGTATTTGAAAGATTTTTCTCAACTTCAACTAAAAGTTTGTCTCCCTAATTCACAATACTGGTGATATAATCAACCCAAGCAAGTTTTCATATCTCAATGTGGAACCTGATGCTTTGTTGACATCTGAGAAAGCCAAGGTGCTAATATATTTGAAGGAGTTAATGACTGAAATTAAACCCACATCCTTTTTATACAAAAAACTAAATAACATTTTAAAAATCAGTATTAAGATTATTTATGGTTCATGAATTAAAGAACGGAAGCACTCAGTAATGCAACACCAATGGTTTTAAAGTGGATTTAAAATTAAAATGGATTTAAAATTAAAATTGATTCATCAAAAGATCTTATTTTGAGTTTATTATGCACACTGAAGAATGTATTCAAAAGAAGACATCAGATTTTCTCTGCTGCCAATGTAAAAAAAAAGTGGGGGGGAAGGGAGGGGATCACTGATCAATGAGACTTGGTCTGGTGAATCATTGACATACTGAAACAATATTTTAACACACATGAATAGATTTAATTGGAAATTGTTTAGTGTTAAATATATTGATTTTATGTTAAATGATATCTCCACTCATGGAATTTGATTATTTTTGAGTTTTGGTTGCATTGAGTCTGGGTGTTGTTAGGAGAATTATTGTGAGAAATTAAGAAAAGTAACATTTCTAATATTAAGGGTTGGATTTGAGAACATGTGACTTACCTGTTTTAAAGGGCAATTTTATTCAAAATTACTATGTTTTTCTATGGCATAGATTTTAGGATTTTGAAATGTTAGAGAATCATTAATTATTTTTTCTCTCCAATGTAGATTCAAAAATCTATTTGAGATTGATGAACATGCGACATATATAGTTTCCTCCTTTTCTGGTTTTTGCTTTACTTTTGTATTTTTATGTATTTCTTTCCTATTATTTTTCTAATTTTGTAATGTATTTGAAATAAGATAAAAAGATAAATTTGTATGGTCAATTATTTAAATTTTAAAAAAGATACAGTATAAAATGAAACTTTTAAATTCACATCTGGTGTATTTTCTATTGATAATGATTTAGTTTGGGTTGATGTAATTAATTACTGGGTTTCATTGATTTTAAATATGCAAATACTTGATAGATTTTTTGGGGGGGGGGGAAACGGGAGAATCCGATTGCCTTATTTCAGTGCTGATTCCTTTGAATATGCATGTTAAATTCACAGTTGGATTTGTTCCTCTGTAATATATATTTAATCTTTGGAATTATTTGCAACAATTATGTGGAGTTACAGTAGAGCAGGGTTGTTAAACTTGCATAGTCACGGCATCGTCACGTGACTTACCACAACTTTTCCTCCTTTCGCTAAATTGGGCATGGGCACAGCCAGCACGTGATACAGCCGGCCTGCAGACTGCGAGCTTGACATCCCTGCAGTAGAGAATGAGTTGAGAAAGGAGAGTAGTGGAGAGTAGTTAAATAAAAAAAGACTTACTTCAATATGTGATTGTGTCAGGGTTCCAAGTAACACCCCCAACCAATGAAAACTCCAAGGCCAGCAGCTCCTCAAAGTTTCATTTTATTAGAGATGTCATATTGGCACATCTGGGAAAACCCGAATCTGAAAGCCCGTGGGTTTTCCCCACCTAAAGGAAAGTCAAAGTTCCTTCCCCTGCACTCACATGTCCATCACATGGTCCAATCAATCCACCGTTCCAATTGGAGATGCTCCCCCAATTACGCCTCTCCAGGTGCAGCCTGAATGTCCTTGACTCCCAGAGAAAGGAATGTTGTTATAGCTATACTGTATCTCCACCAACTCCATGCAACCCCGCTTCCGTTTTCCCACACCACTACAGGTGGTGGCAGCCCTGAAGGTCCAAAGAAAAAGATGGCCTCCAGGGCTGACAGATTGATTGTTTGATTAGGTGCCATCAGGTTGGTGTCAATTCTTAGTGACCACACAGATTGATTTTTTCCATGGCAATATGTCTCTAATCTGGTGCTTCAGGTTTTCCAATGGTACACTCATCTCTACTATAACAGTCTGTTCACCTTGCTGCTGGTCTTCTTTTATTTCACCTTTCCCAGCCCTATCTCATATAAAATAAGATTATTCACAGGTAATTCTCAATCAGATCAGTTAGATTTCATTTTCAAATACATATTATTTGGATTCTAAGATTTTGGAGGAACTGCTTTAAATAATTTTATGTGGAGCTGCACCCAAAATCTAGTATTTTGTTTTAAAGTTGCCTTCTTTTCATTTAGCCAGATAATTCTATTAAAAACTCAAGTTAATACACAAGAGTTCTCTTGATAGTTTTGTCTCTGTGTGCGAGAGATGTTTCTGAACTAACCAACCTCACGTTTATGCATGATTTGTCCTTATGTTTCTTCCTATAAAAAGCCCTGATAGAATATGCCACTTGTCACAGTCTAATAGCTCTCCCTCTTTAAATAATGTCAATGTAGATTGCTAGGTTAAATTTAAAATGTTTAAAATGCATACATGCCAACCTGATTCCACTCCCCTGTTTTGCGTACTGTACTTGTGATATATGAATGCTTACTGAAATCATGATTACTAAGTATAACATTGTCTTATTTTAGTTACATTTCTACTATAGTAGCTAAAGGCCTAAAGTCATAAATGAGCATTATATAAGCAGGAGGAGGACACACTTGCTTTTTGAAACTGGGGAAAAGTCCTGAGACTACAAGCAATTAATACTTCTGGAGCTTTCAGGAGCTCACTCTGGCAATCTACAGCCCACCAAAACCCTCTCCCTGGAATACGATTGGAGTCTGTGTCTCTAAGGGAATACCCAAGAATGCCAAGCAACATAATAATTGGAATTTCTTGAGCAGATGCTGGAGTGCACGTATGTATGATCATTATAACTCTTCATTATTCAGTAACTACTTTCAACCGCTATCCTTTCCCAACTCATTCTCTAGGTTGACTGCTTTTGACATGGCAATTAATCATGTTGGCTGGGAATGATAGGAGTTTTAGTCAAAGACATCCAAGGGCAGCAGCCAGGGAAAGGCTATCTTTAAGACATCAGCTATTACAGTAGGAAGAACTTGTTAGGTATGATTTTTTGGCAATGAATGTAGACTTAGGATTCTTCTTGATTACACACACACACACACACACGGGAAGAGAGAGAGAGAGAGAGAGATCCATCACTATTTTTTTTCCTTTCGGGATAAGCAATGTTAGGCAAAGTGTAGAAAAGAAGTAAGAAAGGAAGAAGTAAGAAATCAGACTATTCAGTTGGCTTTACATCTGTTTAAGTGAGCTTGTAGTGATATCAATATATTTGATATGTTAAAGAACATAACATAACCTTTTTTTTAAAAAAATAGAATACTTGTCAAAGAATACACAAAATGATTCATGATAGCAACTGATACTCTTTGTATTAGTTGCTTGCTGTTAGATAATGATTTTTGGAAAAGAAAGAATGGCAAGATGTGAGTTTCTATATGCATGTAGAGAAAGACAGAGAGAATAGGTGGTTGATCAAAATGACTCTGAAGCCTTCCTGAAATCTAAAGATAATCAGCAAACAGAAGCATTCACTCTGCACCTGATCAATATGACTCCAATATCCGGTCCAGTGCTGCAGGTGCAGAGTGAAAGCCGTCAGCACATTTTGAATCAAGTGAAAGAAGTTGCACAGCTGTCTCCAAAGACATATTTCTACCAATACCTATTTGCTTCCTCCATTTCAATGAGAAGCTAGTATGTGCACATAACTATATAAAATATGTTTGCATCAATTCTTTTAACAATAATTTTATTAATAATTCAATTACAATAAAAACTAATACAAACCAACAAACCCTTAAAAGAATAAAAAGAAAAAATAGATGCGGGAAGGTAAAAAAGAAAAAGAGAGAGAAATAGAAAGAAAACAAAATTAAGAATATAGTAGAGAAAGGAAAAAGAAATGTATAAAGAAATTATTTCCCCTTCTAAACAATGTTAGTAGCTTGTCACCTCTTAAAATACAACAACTTCTTCTCTTTAGAATATAACCATCTCTCATCTATAAATAAATCCTTAAAGCATTGTCATTTCAATCCTGAAGACAGGATTGAAGGTTACCGGAGGGTTACTAGAGACAACAGATCTATTTTAATATTGATCAAATAAACTAACTTTATATTCCTTTGTTTTATTTCTAATCATCATGATCATTAGTCCCTTCAAATGTCATAGAACTTATTTCTTTTCATTTTTCTTTCTCCATTCTCACAAAATTCTACAAAGCATTAATAAGTCTCTTTTGTAAATTCAGTATAGGAAAATTATCTAGATCATTCTATTGGTTTATTATTTGTATATCCATTTTAATTATTAGGACATAAGTCAGTGTCTTTTGTATATCTGTGATAATATCTTTCTCTATATCATTCTTGTAGCATGTCACTTTAAAGTTCACTTTCAGAATATTCACTTTCAGAATAAAGTTCACCTGTCTGATACATCTTGTTCCTCTTCCATAACATATTTTAAACACAGGCAGACACTTAAAATTAACTTTTAAGTCCAAAAACATCCTTTAATATACTGAATATTAAAATATTTCAAATTTATCTGGAACCTTAATCGCTTTATAACTTTCTAAAAAGCAAGTTTTAATTAGCTGTTGTTTATTTTAAAAAATCCTTAAACTTGCATTAAAACTTCTTTTGCTAAGAATTGAAGGAAACTTCAATACTGTCAAATCTGTTGATCCAATGTTCTTATTAGCTGAAAAACAGTTAACAAACAATTTCTGAAAGTGATTAGAAAAGGAAGTATACAAACCCAGTGTCCTTTCAAAGGCACTGACCATGATTTGAACAAGTTGGCTTATTCCCTCATTGTCCAGTGCTCTAAACCCACTGGAGACTATTACCTTGCAGTTGTATCATGAGGAGAAACTGTCTAGAGCACTTGTGGATGATCTCAAATCCTTTCCTTGTCCAGAGAGGAATTATCAAATTGCTGATCTAATTGCTGGCTCTTCATTCCACCTTGATCAGATCTGCTTTTTGTGGAATTGTCTTCAGTCAACCATTTCTTCCCTGGAAGTCAGGTGTTTGTATGGAAAGCCTAAAAACTGCACTGTGATACCATTATTTGTTCTTCAGTCCAAATTAATAAAATAATGCTGAATTCTAGATTAGTTACATATTAAAATATTTAAGTTTAGGTCTTAAGAGGACTTTAGTAGAAAGACAGTTTTTCAAGCGTGTTTTGTGATCCATCAGGGAACTAATAATAGTCTTCTTGTAGTTACTTATCAAGAGATGTTGTTAGGAGTACCTTGAAAGAAGCAATATATACAGTATATACTAAGTAGCTAGGTATAATTGGTATGGTTCATCAATCCTGTGCTGTATATTTTGAGGATAAAGTATAACTTTTTTTTCTTCCTTGTGTTTTTCTGTAAGTGCAGGGTCTGCTTTTTTTTTTTGGACCAACTGGGTGCTGACCCATTGGTTGAAATAGGAACTGGCCAATTGGCATGTCTCAAGAGCCTAACATTGTGGGCAGAGAGAAAGCGATTGGCCCAAAGTCACCTAGCCATCTTTCATACTTAAGATATAAGTAGAGTCTCCTTGTTTCTAGTCTGATGCCTTAATCACTAGACCAAACTGGGTCCCCTGAGGATTAAGTATAACTAAACACCCTAAAATCCAAAGTCTAGTGATTGCACCAGTATAGAAGAAGGCACTCAACACAAAGGCTTATCTTCTCTATTTTAACATGTACAAATATTACAGTGAAGACAGCACTCTTACTTTTGCCTTAAGACCATCTCGCTACAGGTAGTCCTTGACTTATGACCATTTGTTTAGCAACTAAAGTTATGATGGCGCTGAAAAAAGTGACTTATGACTGGTCATCACAT
This sequence comes from Masticophis lateralis, assembly GCA_030761175.1. Classification (NCBI taxonomy): domain Eukaryota; kingdom Metazoa; phylum Chordata; class Lepidosauria; order Squamata; family Colubridae; genus Masticophis; species Masticophis lateralis. Next base: position 69,820,475 of record JAUDYJ010000003.1, read on the forward strand.
TTACAACTGTCCCCATGAGTGTCATTTGTGACCTTCCCAACCGGCTTCCAACAACCAAGGTCAATATGGAAGCTGGCAATCAGTGTCACAAATTGTGCTCATTTGATATCTTGACTGCACCTATTAATGATGAATATTCCATATTCCTACTGTGGTTGTAAGTCTCGGCCTCCTGTATAGAAAAAAAATGGCATAGAGCGGAATTGCTTTATTTTAGATTTGGCAAACTGATGTCCTTAAGACATACTAGAATTATACAAAATGCTATAGAAAATGTTCTGTGAATCCCTGATGACATTTATCTTAAAAAATATTACTTTTCCAATTTTAAAAGGGATATATTTAAGTTGTTGTTGCATTATCCTGATTATTTATTCATGTAATTTTTTAGGTCTACCCAACTCCAAGGCAACTCTGGATAGTCCTAACTCTCCAGAACACCTGATTACCTATTGTTTCTGTAATAGCTTTCTAAGAATTATTTAGCAATACGATTTTGTATAAATCACAAAAGTGACAAAAATGTTTATCATTTGAATTAAATGGCTACAGGTCAGGGGGTCTTCATCTCATTCTCTTTTCCCATGTGAGATTCTTCTTTGACAGGTAAAGAGTTTCTTATTTGACAGGAGGTGACTGAAGCATACCTGTTGATAGAACCATGGAGAAAAGGCACCTATGTTACTTCAGGTCTTTTGGTGCCTTCTCCAGACAATGACCAATTCCCTCTCTGGGGTCTTTTTTTTTCCTTAGAAAGCTGATACCTTGAATCAAGATGCGCTAGAAAATGCTGTATGTAAGAAATAAATCTGCAATAAGTGATCGAACAAACTTGTAAGCATTTCTACTCAAGTCCTAAGTACATCTAAAGCCATATTGCTAAAAACAAAGATGCCAGATAGATCCAATCTGTCTTAGAATGTCATTAGTTCAAAGCAGAAATCTACAAAGGCCACCTACATGTCAATGTGTGCATAACAAATTTTCTAAATCTTGGTTTGATAAGGAGTATAGTCATGCCAAGGTCCCAGAGATTGCCACACACCAAGTTGCCAGAGGCAACAATGATTTACATAATCAGGAAGTGTTTATTCCTTAAAAATAGAATATAAAGACTTCCTGAGAAGGAAGCATAGGCCAGCTAACTGGTCAGATCAATTTGATCTAGTCAGTTTAACCTCACAACAATACCATGTTCCGGCACACACTCTTCCTTGGGGCAACTTTAAAATGTGTGAACTTCAATTCCCATGCTGGCTGGGAATTCTGGGAGTTGAAGTCCACACATCTTAAAGTTGCCATGTTTGAAAAACACTGGTCTAGGGAATGATGCAAATATACAAAAATGTTTTTCACTAGCTATGGTAAATTGGGGATAAAATAAACTGTTCGTGTAGCCTTTTCAATAGAGAACACTCACTAATAGAGAACACTAAGAACACTATCCTAAGGACATGAAATTAGACAATACTGAGAAAGACAACTGAAGCAGGAGTTGTGTATGTTTCAAAATTACAGCAAAATTACTCAAACTATTGGCTGCTGTTACATTTTTATTTCTGGAGAAAAGGAGAAGTGTTTCTGTGATTTCATAACCAAAAAAGAAAAACAATTAGTCCTGGATAATGTGAAGAGGGTGAGCTTCATTTACCACTGCATTGAAGAAAGTAGTTTCTTGGGACTGACCCTGCCTACAAAGAGACTTGTCATCAGTCTTGCATGCTTTCCTGGAAGCAGATTCTAAAACAAGTTTCTAAAAAATGCTGTTGGTTGAATTTCCTCACAGTGGAAAGATAAGCTGTCCATGGTTTAAGCTCTGTAGCTCCACAATGTGGACTGTATCAAGTCTCAACCAAGGCAAACCACTCCTCCCATCTTCCTCTTATGTTGTAAGCCTGCAGCTGGGCTGCTGTAGGGCCCTCCCAGCTGTGAGCTTACTGTATGGCACCTCAGGCCAACGTGTCACCCTCCAGTGCAAACTGTCCACAATGACTGCATGCATAAAGAAAAGGAAGAGACAAGCTATAATTTAGGGACAAGTGAAACACTCAAGGCATTCATCTTTATAATTATGGCAAATAATTTAGGTAAAGTTTGTGTTTACATAACACCTGTATTATTAGCCACACTTGCATTTGGACAAGAGAATTGTCTAATTCAAGATAACAGTGATTACCGTTTGAATGAGTCAGTGTTTGTGGTAGGCTGAAAAGGCTCCCGTATTACTTCTGGTGCAGCCCTTCTCTGCTAAGTGAAAAGGAGCTGTTTTGTGGAGGGGTTGTGCTCATCACCTGTGCTATAGCAATAGACTGGAAAGGTTTTTATATAGGAAGCAGCTTCTGAAAGGCAAGTGTCTGCTTTGGGTGGGAAAATGAGTCACAACTCTAAGAGAGCAAAAGGCAATACAATTAGTCAGTGAATCCTTTGCTCCCCATCACAATTGTGGATAACATTTCAAAATATTGATCATGCTTGGATTTAAGTGTTTTTTTTTTTAAAAAAGTCATGTTTCCAATTCACAAATTTTCCCAAAAATAAAACACGAAAATTTAGCCTTGCATTAAAAAAAAAAGAAAAAAAAGAAAAGAAAATGTACTGTAGTACTCTCAAGAAAAACATTTCTCACATTTGCCATTGCAGTCTCTTGAAATGGGAAATGCATGGAGCAGAAAATAGTGGGAATGTCCTTTCTCTAATCGGAGATGATTTGAATGAATTTATGGGAACCTTCTGTCCCAATCCCTAAATTCTTTCCTGTCATTTTCTACAGTAATAAAAAAACCCCCAGTGATCTGACCATGATTTAATCCAACTTCCCTATTTGATTTTTAATGTATTTTTTTAAAAATAAAACACTGCCATACTGCAAAGCAAAGAATCAACCTCTGACATCATTTTTTTTGTGTTTCTGGTATGGTGGAATTAAAAAATAAACAAAATTGATGAAAGTTTGCTAAAGGACAACACATTTGGGAAAACATGTAGAATATGGTTTCTGGATTCTTTCTTAACCCTTTTATCTAACGAGATATATACATATTTCAATAATGAAGTGATATATTACATCTTATTGTGTGTAGATGTTTTTACCCTTTCCTGGTGTTGTATCTTTATGTATTTTTGAGTGGCAGGAGAAGAGATGGGGGCTTAGATAGAGAATTTCATAGGATCCCAAGATGCTGCCCACCTGGCTTTCCTCTAGGGATATATTTTGTGGGTTTTGTCCTCTTTAGCTCCCTACTAGGTTCAACATATTTTTTTAAAAAAAATTAATTTATATGCTGCCCTTCTCCGGAGACTCAGGGTGGCTTACAATGCATTAAGCAATAGCCTTCATACTTTTGTATATACCTGCTTAGTAGGGCTTTCGGGGGCCCCAAGTGGTGTTCTTTTTTATACAAAGTCAGCTTATTGGCCCCACAATCTGGGTCCTCATTTTGCCTAGCTTGAAAGGATGGAAGGCTGAGTCAACCTTGAGCCTGGTGAGATTCAAACTTGCAATAATTGCAGGCAGCTGGTGTCACTTTAACACTACTTAAGCTGCTGCTTAAGCTGCTGCGCTACTTCAAACTTGATTTTTCTTTTTCCAGCTTCTCCCTGAATACCTGGTCCCTTAGTGTTCAGTTGTCAATGGTTATTGTGCTGATAGTCAGAAAGAGTGCTAACATATAATTTCTTTTCAATATACCATTGAGTTGGAAAGAATAAAAAAGTCAGGTGAACATGGGCGCATCCTAGGGGACCAAAAGAAAATGGTAACCTTGCCTTTTAATATTTTTTTTTACTGAACATATTCATTGCATCAGCCATTTTAGGCACATTGGCAGCCATTTTGTAAATTTATCTAAACATAACCCAGTATGAGTGGGACAATGCACTGATATCTACAATGTCTTCATATTTCAAAAATAAACCTGATACAAAATTTAATTCAAATTGGAAACCATTCATAAATTAAGATTTAAGACGGATTTGTACCATACCCAAAATTTAGGTTTCTCATATATTTTAGTTTTATAGGAGTTTTAAATTAGTACCAATTTTTACTAGTATAGACAGAATTTATTGCAGTTCACAATTTCATCTTATGATGTATACTGAGCTGATCTTGTTTTTTGCTATCCATGGTTTACTTAAAGCTCAAGGGTGATTTTCAAAGTTTTAAAATGATATTGCATATTCAGTTATTGCCAATGATATACTAGAAAATGGTAAACTCTGTGTTATTTGTAACTTTCTTGTTTATTCAGTTGTATCATACTCTTTACCCCTTCCTTTTGTTCTTTTTTCCTTCCTGTTTATGTATTTTCCATAAAATGTCTACTAAAACATTTTAAAAATAAACGAACACACAAAAATATGCTTCATATTCAGAAAGATTGAACACAGCCCATAATGTTTACCTAGTCTTGCTTCAGGCAAAATGACAGAGCCATCGTAGATAGCAAATACAGGGTCTCTGAAAAGCCAGATGATCGTTTTATTTCTATTATCAGGGCTGGGGAAGCAATTACTTGGTTTTTCTTGCCTTGTGTGACAAAATATTTTGCTTGACTCTGTGTACTACACAGTTTTACTTGGATCACCATTTGCTTCTTTGCCTCTAGTAGCAATATGCCTTGGGCAGCTGCTACAAGGCAAAATATTCTGAGTTGAACACACAAAATCATCTGGGCCTTCTCAGTTGCGTAGCTGACTCTGGTGCTGGCAGTCTGCGATTCCATCATCTCCCAGGCAACATACAGTTCAAACATATGTATTCTGTATGGTCTAAAAAGAATGTGTGTTTTCTAACTGCAACTTCCATGGAGTATGTCTGCAAATTAAGAGTACCAGGGGATGGAATAGGCTCACTGTGTTTTTAAATTAAATGTTTAGCATTTTATTACCCATTATTAGGCATCCTTTCTTTTAATTAAGAACATTAGTATGAAATGTCTTTCAGATCTCTATAGATTGGTGTTACACGCCCGTCATTTTAATAATTATTTTTCTTTTTAAAAAAAATTGCCAGCATTTACAAATAAGAGTTTTCTGCTTAAAAAGAAGAAACTCCAAATTATACTAGTTTAATAAATGGAGCTAATAGCCTGGGGAGATGGACACCAGTTCACAACAGCAGGCCTTTGAAACCTGCTTGACAAGCTGCCAACTGAAGAATCTCCCCCAACTTGTAATAAAAGCATACTAAATCTCTGTCTTAATGACCTGCAGTTACAACATATTTTAGCAAAGGTGTGCCTGATAAATAAGGAAGACTTTTGCCCCTCCTGGGTTTGATGTTAGCAGGCTATCATTCACTTCATAACTTTTAGATAGACTGCTAATTATTGTCTCTTTGGGTTTTTAATGTATGCATTTTTGTTTTATTAAGTACCTTGAGTCCATGGAAATGGGCTATATGTAAAACCAAGTCATCATTCATGAATAAATTAAAAAGTAACAGTTGATATATATGAATGGTTTCCACATAACACTTCCCCTATGTTCAGCAGCAATTATTGTCACCTGTGCAGATGGAAGGGAGGAGGAAATAGTATGTCACAGATAACCTCTTCATTTTCCAGGGTTGTTTTGCCACTGTCTGCTAGTGAAAATGACTTATTTGCCTTTACTTTTCCACTTTGGTACCAGATAGTACCAAGCAATAGCTGGCATCAACACAATATGAACCTTGAAGGAATTGCTATTTTTCTATTCATGCTTGCCTGTGTGACTATATTGGAAAAACTATACTGTGTAAAAAGAAAACGAACATTGTTTTGCTTGCACATGAACTAATAAGAATTACTTTTTACAGTTATGCTGCCATGGTTTTCTTTCTTTCTCTCTTATCAGCAGCTGGATTCACTTGAGCAGATAAGAAAATATTTATTTAGTTTGAAAAAAGGCCACTATGGTTTAGCACTTTATTCCCATAGTGGCCCAACTAGATGCTTCCAGGCAGACCAGAAAGAGAACTTGAGTCCAGTAATATTTGCCTGTACACACTTCCGAATAAGCAATATTGAGTTACTACTATACAGTTACTGTATTGAATAATAGCATATTGCCTCTATAAAATTTAATCATCAAGACTATAGCAGGTAGTCTGTATAAATTTGGTAAAATTTGGTAGAACTACAGTGATTTTTACTTCAAAATACAGGATGGTTTTAAACAGTTTGATAGCAGTCATTGATACTCCATTTTTTTTCTAACCTTTGTTTAAAACCATCCCATATTAATTGTGAATTCTGCGAGTTGCAGTCCCTATCCATGTAAAGGACAGCACAATGGAGAAGTTCAATGTAGACATTTTAAAGAGATGATGATAACATTTCTCTCCATCCTCCTCTCTCTCTCATAGGCACTTGGTTCTAAGTAATATTATATCATAATTTGTCCTCTAATTTTCTCAAAGGTTTCTTCTTCTGCCAAAGCCTTTTGTTTCTTATTCTCATGGTCTTTTCGGTGATATTTTTGAGATTATTTTTGTAACAGGGAGTGGTCCCCTCCCCCTTTTATTTCTCAATGAATATCATTTTACAGCATCTGTGGTTGCTCATGTTTTCTCATCTGGAAAAGCAACCAGATAAAGAAGTTTCCTCTTGAGATTTAAGTGAAGCACGGAAGCCAAAGAGGTTTTAGATCACCAAAGAAATGTTGTACAGTGAAAGCAGGGGTGAAGTCTACTTACCTTTCCTACTGATTCAGATGTGCGCGCTCGTATCTCACATGCACGCTTGGACCCCCTGCACATGTGCAAAGCTTTCTGTGCATGCGCAGAGGGTCACAAATAGGTTACTTCCTGGTTAAAACCAGGAAGTAACAACGGTGGGCGGAGTCTTGTGCTGCCGCCGCTACCAGTTCTCCAAACCATGTGCCACTGCGGCTACTGATTCGGCCAAACTGGTCTGAACCGGTAGCATTTCACCCCTGAGTGAAAGGTAGGACACACAGTCACATATAACTTTTAATTAATATATCTGCAAAAACCTTACATCCACCTCTGGGGAACCTGACTGACATTTTCTTTACTCCACCAAGGGCTACTCACCAAGTCATGGCTATATCATGCATATGCTCTCCCTATAAATCTGTAAGAGCAATAATAATTCTGCATGCAGCTTATTGTGCAAGAGCAATGACTCAATGCTTTTGCCTGTGTAAAGGTTGGAGCATGCCCAATATACCTATTTGAAAAAAGATTAGAGGCCAGGAGTTTTGTAAAAAAAAATGTAACCTGTTAATAAAGCTCTTACTTTTCCAGTTTCTGTCTCCCCATATGGTTTCTCATCCTGTTGGCAGCCTTCCATTTTTAATCTTTTTATCTGTAATGCAATGCATTTAGAAAGGATAATTAAACTGCTGAAGCCCAACGCATCCCAGAAAATGGCCAATTTATTTTCTCACCTGTCTGCTTTGTAGCACACTGTTAATATTCTTTTGTATCCAGCAATACTTTTAACCATTGTTCCAATACACAGTGTAGAATTGTTGGTAGATTTTTCAGGTTCCAACATTGTTCTCTTGATTAAATCCATTTTAATAATATGTTGGAGGGCTATCTATTTCAATGATTGAATAATGAAGGAAATGAGCCACAATTGAAAGAATTCACTACTTTTTCCTTCTCCCATGCCACAATCCAGATTGACTTTGAAGTCAACCTTAATTTCAGTTGTGCATTTCCATAAAATGTATGCAGCATTGAAAAAGTCTAAATAGCTAATAGGATATAAAGAATTGTAAGAAACCAAAATTTCAAAGTTATATCCCAAGGAACGTGCTATTCAGTTTTAGGCGTATAAGGATGACTTTTAAAGTTTCCATCATTGCAGTATCACCTTCTAAGATTAAAATAGAGGCAGTTTATGTATTATAGTCACTGATTGATTCCTTCTTTAAAATGGTTATTGAACTAAGCAGCAACTTGTAACCCTGATTTAGGTAAGATAGGATAGCAATGTATCCTATCATAGAAGATGGAAAGTTGGTTATGAAAGAAAGAAAGAAAGAAAGAAAGAAAGAAAGAAAGAAAGAAAGAAAGAAAGAAAAGGAAGGAAGGAAGGAAGGAAGGAAGGAAAATAATGGTATGTTTGGAAACAATGTGAGAGTAACGAGAAGTTTCAGTATTATATTAGGGCATGATTGTACAAATTTAAAAGTATTTTTATTAAACAAATGTCCACAATCTGCTTTTTAGAGAGTAATACAATATACCAGATTATATAATTTTTGCATGATTTTAATAGTCTTCCATTGTACAATTTCCCCCTCCTTACAAACATGTTGGAATATATACTATTTGAGAAAAACAACAGATATTTCTGAATTATATTTAGTTGTATTGATTATATTCATTCAGTTTTCCTCCTCAATTAGAAAAGCTTCCTCTTTGCTCTTCGCTTGGGATCTACACAGTACAGATTATTCTGACAAACTATTAGCAGACCATTGGTGGAGCCTACTGGAGATTATTAAAATTGTATTCCGAAAGATCTGAAAGGCATAAGTTTGGAATGGGATAATGCACTCACTGCTTTAGAAGGCAACTTTGATTCCATGAAAAAGCATGGAGTTGCAAATAGGCCTGCATTTACACCCCCAGACTCCCCAAATTACCTTTTTTTCCCCTTCGAATCTGCACAACCACAAAATGTCCTGTAGTAGTAGCTTGCCAAAAGGAATACACAGTAGTTTTGGAAAAGAAGTTTATCTGATTCTTATAAGATGTTTGGCACTCTGGCTTTCTTGTTGTCTGTAAAAGACAATAATCATCCTGAGAATCACTGATAAAAAATGAGAAATATATTTGTTTCTGTTTGGTCCGTCTTGCCTGATAAGAACATTATGCAACTGAAATTCATTTCATTTCATTTGATTAGAAGAAAACAGATTCAGTGTAAGAGTACACTTTCCTATTTTATATCTTCTGTTTTAATGTTTCTTAGGTAGAAACACTTATTATTAAAAGCTTCCTGAAACAAACAAAAATATTTAGGTGCAGATTCTGAGTTCAAGAATTCAGTTTCTTGGTCATCGGACTGCCTCCTGTTTTTGAGATCGTTTACTTTTGTTTAGTTTCTCCTTGCCAGTTTCAAAGCAAGCCTGGCTATGAATTAGGCATGAGTGTCTTGCCTAAGGCATTTGATTTTGGGTGTCACGAACCAGTAGCAAACAAATTTAAAATAATTACATTTTTGCTGCTAGGTAGGAAGAGAGCTAGGTAAGAAGCTAAACGATTAGTCTATCTTTTTCAAACTGGTATCTTCTGATGTATTACATGGGGTCTCTGAGAATTCCAAGACAGCAAGACCAAAGAATGCAGAATGACCCAAATTATATTTTCAGCATGTCTGAAAGGCTCCAAATTGGGGAAGTATGGGCTAAGCTCTGACCAATGTTTTCCACTGAACTTGAATGGACTTACTACCAATTCTGAATTTCAGTTTGCTCTGTCCATTCAAAAGAGTGGGAGGATTCCAGATTCAAAACCCTAGTCATTTATTAAGTTTACTGAGTGACACTAGTTTCTCATAGGATTCTTGTGAGGCAAAAAATAGGAGTGGAGGGAGCTATGTCACTTTGAGTTTTTGGAAGGGAGGTGGTGCATAAACGTTAATAATGATAAAGTTATTGTTACATAGCAATATGGAGCATCTCTTCCTGAATTACTTTTTTTCCCTGAGTTAGCACATTTTCTTTTTGCAAATGCTCCTTCCTTGCATTCTTGATTTTAAGATGCTGCAAGAGTAATCTTATGTTCTACCAGAAGAAAATTAATTCAGCTGTGTATCTGGCTTCTAAGGTTTCACTAAGCATTTTCCACATGCTATGAAGTCTAATTGTGGCATCAAATAACTATAACTATAAACATATTTCCTTTTTCTCCAAAAGGATTACAGTTTTTCAGGAAATCAAGCACCGAGCTCAGTATTTTCCCTGCATGGAATGACTCAGCCAGCCCTGTGTTAAATTATGTGTTTTCTTAGGCTCAGTATTTCTAGTATTCAGATGATTTTTTTTCCCCAGGAAGAACCTTTCCAGTGCCATTTATGCACAGTAAAAGTTCTTTATTACAAATGAGGGTTTTAATTGTAAGCTTAGTTAGATAGGATGTAATTTAAACCCATTTAGAATGGCTCAGCCTTCAAAGCAAGCGCAAGATTATTTAATTAGTCATGCAAGCCACTGAACGTTACACGTAACAGAAAACAACTAAAGTATTTATTACTTTTAGAGCTATGTTAAACCTTGCTTGAGCTAAATTTTCAATAAAGCGCACCAAGTGTTTAAACACATTTTATTTTTTTAATTGGCAAATGCTCGGTAAATTTTATATGGGGGTTTTAAAAATCAGGACAGGGAATCCTGTTTTGACAGACAACTGCATGCACATATCTCTCAAGCTATGTGAAAGGCTATGCAAGTGTTATGCCCCAAGGGGCTAAAAAAACCCAACCCAACCCAAACCTCAACTCTCTCAGATAGGATATACTCAGTACCAATTCACAAGAGGATAGTAAATTCCGTGGTGCTAAAATACTGATCCAGAAGCATTAAGGGCTCTTGCCTGGTGCTGGTATTGTATCCAGCTATCTTCATTCCAGTTGTTCTTCGATCAGTAATGTGAAAGTCAGTCAAGGTCAGATTGCAAATAAGTGGGTCCTTACTTTGTTTAGTGTTTCCCCCAAGGGGAAAAAAAAAAGTAAAATCTAATAGCTTTGTTCTCTTTTTAGGAAGCTATTTTACTACATACACTGCATAATATACCGTTGCTGCTTTTATTTTTTTCCTGTGGAAAAGCACTAAGAATTCTTACGTTGCAACTATATAATCAGTTTAAAAAAAACAAACCCATTGTTGTTGTTGATGATTCTGCTTTGTTGAATGCAGGAGGACAAGCCCCTGCCCTAAAGAACTTAAATTTTATATTTGGCATATGAGGGGTAAGTTAAAGCCAATTTAAAAGGGAATAGATATGTACAATATGTCAAATAACAGATTGTGTCAGTTACATAATGGAGCTGTCTCTTGTGCATGCATTTTAAAAAGAAGAACAAAAAAACCCCCACAACTTCAGAATTTTAATTTATATATCACTTCCCTAATAAAGACATTCATCAAGCAGGGTTTGGGAAACCAGATGAGGACTGTGTCTTAATCTCTGTTTAGGAACTAAGTGCCTAGTGATTGTCAACTTGATTCTTTTTTTGTGTTTAACTGCATGATTAGTCTGTAAACATTGTGCCAGTTGCTACTCTACGGGAAATTTCATTTATAAAAGTATTTGTATAAATTCCTAATGGATGTTCTTTATCTATAGGAAAATCTTTTGGGATAGAAGTTTTGACTATCAGTGTTGAAAATGTGCTTCTCTTTAAAATTTCAAATTTATATGTTCCCAAAGTTGCTTCTTTATGGTTTTTGCTTTACATTTTGTCCTACTCTTTCTAGTTTGTTTATGGTTTAAATAAAAAAAAAAAGTAACTAATTACCTGAGCAGGCTGGAGAGAGAATGATGGTAGAGTTATCGAAGTTATGGTATTTAGAAATGAGGGACTTTCCAGAGTTAATGCAAGCAACAGGGTTTTCTTGATATTGAATTAACCATTTGCTAGGTAACTTTTATTTAATTCTTTAAATACAGGAATAAACAAGGATTTACTCTGAAATAAATGTGAGTATGTTCAGTGAAGTTTCCTCCAAATAAATGCATTTGACTACAATCTTTAAAAAGAATGCTAACCCACTTTTTAGTTATTCACTGCTGGTGATTTTTTTTTAAAAAAACCCAGTGTTCTACTATGATTTGTGATTGCTTTAATCAATTTTGATTATTTATCTTTTTCTATCATGTTTCATATGAAAACAAATTATAAACAAGTCAGTTGTAATAAATTCAATATTCACATTATTAATAAGTACATGTAATAATTAGGATAATATTTCAAATTCGTAATACATCAGTTTGGAATAAAGTATTTCCTAAAGCAGCAGACTTTAGTAATGACAATTCGTTAATCTGTTAATTCCAATTTTTCATTTGAAAAAGTTCCTGTGCAGTTTTTCAAAGTTCTCTTTGTATATTCATAATTGTATCAGAGTCATAGTAATGATATGATAAATCAGGGTCATATAGCTCTACATCTGTTTACTGCATGTTCAAATAATATTTGAAAAAGTGTGTGAAGATATTTATATTTGTGGACATTAAGACAGGGCTGTCAAACTCAAGGCCCATGAGCCACATTCGGCCCATGGGTGCTTACATCTGGTCCATGAGGCTGCCCTAGAAGCAGTGAAAGACTGGCCTGTGTTGCCTCTGCCAGAAAAACGGAGCTTGGGAGGGCCTCACACAGCCCTCCTGAGCTCCATTCTTGCTGGCAGAGGGTTGCAGGAGGCCATCCCAGCCAAAAACTGATCTTAGGAGTCCATTTTTGCTGGCACTCGGGCCACAGGTGCCCTAAACACTAGTGACATCAAGCTGGTCACACCCACCCTGAGGTCAAACACAACCTTGATGCTGCCCTCAATGAAATTGAGTTTGACACCTCGGTATAGGATAAAACCAAAAGAACTATTTTACATTGTTTTATTGTTATTTGGATCTCTTTGGAACAACATGTATAATCCATACCTTTTGATGAAGAAAGGAACCACTGGTTCGTTCATTCATTCATTCATTCATTTATTTATTTATTTATTTATTTATGTACTGTAAATTTATGGAAAAATTGGGAAGAAATTTTGGAAAAAAGGGAAAAGAGATTATGTTTGCTCTCTGTGGCTCTTTATGTGCTCTCAAAGGTTTTCCTGCAAAGAAAACGTGAAGATGGGAACTGTAGAGAGAAGAAGGGGAGGCAGGAATCCCATTGATGAAAGTACATTCATGTAATATTAGATTCTGTCCACTTTTTCTTATGCTAAGACTATGAGGTTAAGACCAAGAAATTACATATTAATTGCTCAAAATATTGTTCTGTATTTGATTATAAGAGCCTTGGTGGTACAGTGGATAGAGTGCATTACTGCAGACTACTTCTGCTGATCAATGGCTGCCAGCAGTTTGGAAGATCCAATCTCACCAGGCTCAAGGTTGACTCAGCCTTCCATCCTTCCGAGGTCAGTAAAATGAGGATCCAGATTGTTGAGGACAATATGCTGACTCTGTAAACGGCTTAGAGAGGGCTGTAAAGCACCGTGAAGGGGTATATAAGTCTATTGCTATATCAGATATGAGCCTGGTGGCTCAGCAGACTAAAGCATTGTGATTAACACCAGCTGTCTGCAATTACTGTAAATTTGAATCTCACCAGGCTCAAGGTTGACTCAGCCTTCCATCCTTTCTAAGGTAGGTAAAATGAGGACCCAGTTTGTGGGAGCAATAAACTGACTTTGTATAAAATATACAAAAGTATGAAGGCTATTGCTTAATGCATTGTAAGCCGCCCTGAGTCTCCAGAGAAGGGTGGCATATAAATAAAATAAAATAAAATAAAATAAAATAAAATAAAATAAAATAAAATAAAATAAAATAAAATAAATAAAATAAAATAAAATAAAATAAAATAAAATAATAAATAAAATAAAATAAAATAAAATAAAATAAAATCATAAAATAAAATAAAATAATAAAATAAAATAAAATAAAATAATAAAATTGTATTTGATTTAAGAAAAATCTCCCTCTCTTTTTATGACTTTGTAATTCCTGATGCCCTTCCTGACACCTACACAGAGTTCACAGCAGATATTTTTTCGTTGTGCCCTAGGAGAGAGAAACATATGTTGCTAGGATTGAAGTTTCAACCTTCCAAGTGGGAGGCAAGCATCTTCACCACTACACCGCCATGCCACATGTATGGATCTGTTTAAAAATGGGGTAAAATTGGGAAAACTTGAAGAATTTTGAGTGAATTGCTACTATAAGGAGATGAAAAGAATACTATTAATCCTACAAATGTTCATGCTTAAATAAGTTTGCTTGGATTCAATGATATGTATAGGATTAATTTGTGATTTGTAATCTTAGTTGTATTGTCTTCTCCCATCTATATTTATTGTAAGTATTAGAATTTATTACTTCACTATTATTACTGATTGATAATGCTTTAATACTCTGTAAACTTAGTTTGGATGTATTGTACTGTAACTTTTAGTTAGTTGTAAAACTAAATAAAATATTTAGGTTAAGAGCAACAACCAGAAGAAACCTTGTAAAAAAAATCCATTCTCTCTGCTACAACCTTTATGCACTTTTCATTGTATCTAATCAAAATATGGTAAGAACTGTACACATTCTAATACTTGCGCTGTATTTGCCTCCTCGCATAAATAAACTGTGGGTAGGAGGGCTCTGCTGATGGAGTGTCCACAATAACTGCCAAGCAAAATTGGTTTAAAAGTGAGATGTTAAAAATAATATATGTTTGGATTTGAATGTATCAAAGAACCAACGGCATGCTATATTCTATGTGCCATATTATTTGTAGTTGTGAGATGATTATTTTAGCACTGGAAGATCTTTGAGAAAATCATACCATAGGGGATATTTTTGCATATTTAGTAGAATTTTTTTGTAAATTGGGAAGAAACAGTAAAGGTATTTTCCATAGCGTATCTATTCTAAATAACAAATCAATATGTCATAGATAATGAATATGACTCCTATTTCTCCTTTGTTTCACCAGCCTCTTCTATATCATCTCAAGATGGGAAGGTTGGAGAGAAGGATTTGCTTTCCCTCACTTGGTCTCGTGCACGGGTCAAACCCGCTGTGTCATGTTGCCATCATGTGATGTATCATGTATTTGCCCTTTGCAGAGCTTGGGTGGGCGTGGCCTGCATGTGATGCAACTGGCCACCAGTTTGACACCCCTGGTCTAGTGCACAAATTGCACTAGAAGTGCAGGACTCAACCACAAGATTTGTTGGCAAACTCTTCAATGTCTTCAACACCCAAATGCATAATTTCAGGAGAAGGGTTTCATTTCTTATGACCATGAGGATACTATAAGTGTGAAAATCATCACATATTTTAAGTAACTTTTTTCAGTATTGTTGTATCTTTGAACAGTCACTAAACAAATGGTTGTAGGTCAAGGACTAGCTGCATTTCACAGCCATTATTTCTTTTTCAGTGACTAATTTGCACTAATTGTACTAATTTTTTTCATGTTGAATAAATCACTTCTGTATGGGTTAGCTCCTTCCCAGTTCCATGCATGTCTTTCAGTTATACTTACCATGAATGTCTGTAATACTGGCTGGAACCTTACTATTAGGCTTGATAAATGTCACTGTCATGGCACTAAGACATAGCACTTCTTCAAAGCACAAGTTTATCTGAAGCGTTCAACCATGAGTGGGGATTGAACCATGAGTGGGGATTGAATCCATTGGTATCTTTTCTACTGCTGGGTACACTCCAATTCTAAACCTTGTGAGAGACAGCCCTTGGCTGAGGCTTTGGCCATGGTTTGGAGTGAAATGCCTTTCAATTTGACTAGTCTCAAAAACTGGTCTTGACTGGTCTTCATAAACTTTCTTCTGCATAAACTTCTAACCATCCAACTGACAGCCAAGATTCGTTGGCATGAAGTTTGCTTCTTTATGGCCTCTTCATGGCCACATTAATTGTACTTTACACACTTTGTAATATTGTCTGACTGCTAGCCTCACCCTCAGTCCAATATTACATTTACACATCATGGTTTTTTTATTTTTTTGGTAAAGAACTCTCAACATGCCCAGTTGTGAGAACAGTGTTCCTGAAAGTGATACCCTTACTCAGGGGTGGGTTCTACTGACCTTTACAACTGGTTCACAGCGGGGCCGTGTGCGCGTGCTCACTTTGCTCGCGTGCACACGCTCTTTTGCGCAAGCACAGAAGCTTCTACACATGCGCAGAAGCATTTTGATGATGTCGGGATCGGTGGGCGGAGCCTCCTGCCGGTTTTACTACTGGTTCTATAGAACCGGTGCAAACTGGGGGCAACCCACCACTGCCCTTACTTGACAACTGCAAAATGGTCACCTGCTCTCAACAACAGAGAGCTGTTCTGTCCACTTTAAGATACATTTGTAGATAAATAACCAATCTTGCTATGGTTTGCCTACATCAAATTCCCTTCAAAGAAATTACTCTCCCTCAGTTATAAAATTTTTGAAGCTGCCCATTGACCTGCAGTTGCTTTCAATATCTGCACTGAGTTGTATAATTTCAAGAGGCATTTATTACTCCCAAGTAGAAAATTATTTTTAAAATCTTTTTAAAGAGGAGTGTCCAGGTTTTCTTTCTATTATTATTTTTGACTGGGGCTTATATCTGGCACAAAAAAGTAAAGAAAATCCTAGTCATTTTATAAAACATGTCTGAACTTTTTTGTATTATTACTGTTCTTTTGGCATCTTTCCTTTCCATTAAAATATTTCTGTTCCAACGAGGACCCCAAAGCAATGGTGGTTGCACTCATGGTGTTTCAGGGGAAAGGCTTACCTATCATCTGGCTCCATGGGAGAACATGAAACCTGTTATTTATGTCTCAGTAAAACATGAATAATATATACATGTCAACACATATTTTTTTTTAATAAGGCAGGGAACAGTTCTTGCACATGGTTTCATATAAGGAATGCCATTTAAGCATTCAAAATGGAGGCCACCTGTAACGGATTTTTACAGCTGTCTGTGGGAGGCATAAAAGATTAAAAATATATATCATGATTACAGAGAATACCTAGCTCTTACCAGAAGCAGAACTAGGGAAGACCTTCTACCACTTAATTTCTGTACTATTTAGGTTTAGTTTCACTATAAATAGCACAGATCTCCCTTAAAGAACCTTTCAGAAGCAGTAAAAAATAAACTATTAAATGCTATCCAGGGGAAACTTGTACCAATCAATGTGATTTAAAGGAAGTTTAGAATAAAGTAAATGCTCTCATATATTCCAATGATCAAGAAATAATACACAGCTCTCAAAACTCATAGAAGGCAGTAATTCAATCAAAATGGTTGTGTTTGCTTCAAAAACCTCTCAAAGTATGATGTGATTAGGAATGGCAGCAAAACTGGATAGTATTATCTATATAAGATGCCCCCTTCCCCCAATGCAGTAACGTTATGTAACAAATAGAAATACAGGTAATTTCTGTATGACCCAAGGTCTGTGTGAAGACACTTTCAAGTAATAGAATTTTTATATATAATATACATCTAATGCAGTTCTGTGAAGACTATCTGAATGCAGTCATTCAGCACTGATATTATTCTTTATTATTTTTAAAAATCAGTCATTAAATCATTGTTCCAATACTTTAAGAGTAACAGAGTTGGAAGGGACCTTAGAGGTCATCTAGTCCAACCCCTTGCTCACGCAGGTGACCTCTACTAGGGATTCAAACCGCCGAACTGCCGACCTTTCTGATCGACAAGCTCAGCGTCTTAGCCACTGAGCCACCTAACTTATTATGCTTAATATATTCATCTCATAAAGTCAATGACAAATCAGTCAATGAAAGTTTCAATTGATTAATCAGTGCAGGCTAGTTTTAAAAGTTGTGAGAAAAAAAATGGTTTCAGATTGCTAATTACAAACATGGCTGATTGCTTTTCACTTATTTGCAATAAGGAATGAAAAGTAAACTTTAAAAAATGGCCTTTTAAGGAAAAGTGGTAACTTTTTAAATATTAGAATATACCCCACATCCTTCAGTATCTCAAAATACATCTAAACATTTTAGTAATGGGCATGTATATATTTAAGATAACTGATTTGTTAATTAAAAGATACATATTCAAAGACATTTGCAGGAATGAGGGAGGGAGGCAAAAAAATGAGACACTTGCAGCAAATCTTTTCAAGGAATTGGCTTTGACTTATTTCATATTTCTATAAGTTCATATAGTTATTGTTCACAGGAGAGAAGAAAAGAAATGAACCAGGCATGTCTGCAACGGAATGGGGGGAGGGGAGGAGCAAACTGATGGGTTTAACTGTGGATCAAAACCATTATATAGGTGCTGCCAGCCATGGAAAAAAGGCAATGTTTGGCAATCATTTTTGCCCCCTTGGATCTCTGTTGTGGAAGACTTTGGAAAGATCCTCTTTCCAAAGAAAAGATTGCAGAATTTTCAGAAAAATGGGCTGTTTTAAGGAACCTTTCTGCAATGTTCTGTGAAGCCCAGGTTTTTCCTCAAGTAATAATAGGAAAACAGTTTAGATTGATTTTATTTGAAGTTCTGTATAATTTTTGCCATTCCTTGGTTTTTTTCTATTTTCTCCCTTTCCCAGATAGATTCCTTTTTCCAAATAGAAATTTGCCTTTATTATTTGAAAGAAAAAAATCCTCTTTAAAACCAAGATTATGCAGCTATCCACTGTGCTTTCAGGATAAAGACACTGTTTATTTCTGCATTTCTGGTTTGGAGTAGGAAGTTTCAAAGCATCTTCCTTTTCATTTTATTTCTTTGTAAAAATTATTTTAATCCTTTCCAATTAATATAACACATCCCAAGATGTGTCAGTAAAAATCCAAAGCAGATTTTTAAGAATCAATGTTGTAAGATTCATACATGCTAGGGTTCCCCAAAGTAGTTATTATTGACCTGAATAGATCAATGGGACTATCCAAGGGGTTGATAAATGACTGGGGGTCAAAAGGAGGTCAGTAAATGTATGAGGATCAATAATTGGTCAATAAATTATGGAAGCTCAATTGGGAATCATTAATTGTTTGGAGTCTTTGTAAAGTTCCATACTTAGCCCATATCCCTCACGTTGAGGTGACTAGTTGCAAGACAGTGTTATCCAGGGCTGGATGATCAGCTATCAGCAAGAGTAGATTATCGCTATTATTTTTGTTGTTCTTACTCAAAGAACAATAGTTAAAATAGCATTTAGGAAATTTGTTTAATGTAATACATGATTGGGGGGGTCAATGAACAATCTGAAACTTCATGAAGAATTTGGGGATCCCTGGTATATGCTATATCCGATAGTAGGATTGCAATTGTTTCCCACATTAAATACAGATTCTATGTCATACTAGAAAGTAGATCCATACTTTGCAGGAATCAAAATAGGAAATCAAATCACTATAACACAACTATAACACAACTATAAAGCCAGGCTACATGTGTCAGATTGATTATACCTAACAAGACAACTGAAGCAGGCCAGAAAAACTTTATTCCACCATGATGACTTGATCTCCCAATGACAGAAATGAATCTGAAGTCAGTTCTTGCTGTCCTTGCTTCTTCAAGAAGATTCTTACTGGGTTGGATGTTTATCTAATTTGAACTACCAGCCACAGAACTTGTCAAAATTTAGTTTGAGTTTATTGGCCCTCTCTCAGCCATCCCATTTTTATCAGGCTCCTCTGTGTAATGAAAAGACAACATTATGCAATGAAAGGGTTAACCACGCTAAGAGAATTTAAAGCAGATGAGAGCCTGTTGACAGTTTGGTAGACTAAAAAAGAGGAAAAGGGAAAGGAGATAACTAGCATATTGTACAAAAAGAAAAAAAAGCTCATTAATTATAGAATGACTGTTTAGCTTGTCACAAGGGGTTAAACTCCTTGTGACAGGCTAAACATTAATTCTATAATTAAACACAGAGGAGTTTTGTTGATGTACATATTTAAAGAGACACAACCTATCATAAACAAGTGCTGCCTATTCATACAATATTAGTGTTAAATAAAGTTTTAATTGTTCCTGACCTTATCTTCCACATAAATGTGAAACATAATAAAAGGCTTTCTTGTTCCCAACATATAAGATAGTAATCTACCAGAACTAAGAAGAGAGATGATAATATCAACATAGGTCAAACTTGTAGGAGCTTTTCTATTAATCAAGTTTGGAGTGCAGCAGGAGGATTTTAAATAATTTTTATTCCCAAAGCATTTGGAAAAAATATATCCTTTCTTTCCAAAATAGCTTTTTGCCATGCTGTTAATACTGTTAATACCCAAATTCACACAACTTTCCTATCAGATCATTAGCCAGTTCATTACTTTATCAGGTATTGTGGATCCTTTCATTCTTTTTAAAGTTTTAGTTTCATTTTTAGAGCAATCATACTCTATTGACTTTCTCTTCTTAGAGTAGTTGCAATTCAAGGGACTTGCCCAATCCTTTGTCTTTATGATCAAGTTTCTTGTTCATAGCTACAGTATCCATTTTGTATTAATTTCCTTTTTTCTTGGTATCTCCTTCTTTTCTAACTTTATGTAAGGGTCAATGAATCATCCAAGTTGTCTGTTTGTATTTCCATATCACCTGCCATGTATTAATTCTCTCCACTAATCTTTGAATTGTATGCTCATATTTTTCATATTGCAACTTGAATATTGAGTAAAATCTATCACAACAGGGGGATAGGTCTTTAGCGTAGGCCTGTCTGAATGCATTCTAGGCTTATTTTTTGGAAAGAGTAAGAACAGAAGCCATGTGGAACTACTTCCCAGATGATACAGAAATACTTTAAATGATTAAAGAAGCAGATTAGAAATGTTACAAATGAATAAAATTAAAAATAAACCAATTTTGAGATACTGGGAAAATACAAGGAAAATGTTTTATGATATATTTGATTGTTCTATGCAATTGTTTATTTCATGCCCATTAGACCAAGATTTTCCAAAATATTTTTTTTAAAGACATATATTACTTAAAACTTCCAGTAGTGCAAATTTCATTTTGCTTAGGATCTGTCTCAAGTGCACTTACTATACTCCTTAAAAGCAACATTGAATTCCATGACTGTGTCCTTGTGTTACAGATGTTAAGAAAAAAATGAACATCAGACAAGAAAATATTTAGTGAAAAGCATCTCTCTTTAGAAACATCACATTGCTTCTGCTGATGTTTTTATTTTTCCTCACATGAAAATGGCTAAAAACCCAACAAATCAAAACAGTAAAGAAATTAATATAGTTATCACTCAGGATAACAAATGCTTATAGTTAAAAGAAAGAACAACATAAATCTTGATCAGCTCATTAGATATTTTGGCTCAGCTTAGTTTAGGATTGTGCTTTTTATTTTTCCATAGTCATTTATAGCATATAGTCATTCAACCATTGTGACAAGATATGAAATTAACAGATTTTATAACAATTATTAATGATTGGTGGAAAAATCACTGTGAGTCACTAAAATGCTAGACATGACATTTGAGTCACATTCTGTTAGAAAACTAAATATTTTATTGAACCGCTGTATGTCACCAGGATGGCTATTGAGTCAATGTACACTCAAACCATTTATTTTAGGCATTCCACTTATTAGAAATTTCTGTCTATACATTCAGACTCAGCCAGGTACCAACTGTCATAAGATTGATTTGGAGAAGCAATCTGTACATTTATAACTTTATGCAGGAGAAGCTCTATCTGTTAGGGAGTATCCTCTAATGGGATCCAGGCATTGTTGTGGCATCTGCTCTCTGGAACAGCTCTCAGAAATCAGACCCATTCCAACCCATCTGGCATTTTATAAGGCTTTGAAAAACCTGTTTTTGGCATTAAAACCAACTTTGGTTCCCAAACTCAAGTGTGTAACTGAGCCTGTTTCATGTTTGGGTTATTTGTTGTTGCTCATTGTTTTTCTTCAGCTTCTATATGAGAGAATATGTAATTCATAATTTTGTTATACAGTTCTTATTTTGGTTTCAATGTTTATGGACTACAAGTGTCATGTATTTGAAACTGGCAGCCATATAAATTGAATGAACGAATTTCTCTTAATTTAGAGAAATTAACTATATGTGACAATTGAGTTTTATTTCACTTCATTTTTATTTTCTAAGAATGATCTTCAGTCTGTTTGGAACTTTCAATCATTGAAGGAAATGCAAGTTATACATTAGCCTGGTAGTTTTCTTTGCAACATGCTAGCTTCCCATTCATATTTTAAATTAAAAGAAATATGCAAAATCATATTGGATCAAGGAAGATGTCATTGTCACCCTAGATGTTATGTTTGGAATTTAGGCCCTAAACTTTTTCCTCTTGTAATTGCTTCTGCCTTATTAGGTATAGGCAATGTAAATTATGAATTCTTTTTTTAAAATAATGATGTTGAGAAAGACAACTTAATTAATAGCATGTATCCCAGTGGCCATGTTCAAATTGCCTTTGTTTTATTTTTGGAAATATATATATTCCAGGTATATTTGGAAATATATATATTACAGGTATATTTGGAAATATATATATTACAGGTAATCCTTGAGTTACGAGAGCAGTTGGGACCAAAATCTCCATTGTTAAGTGATGGAGTTGTAAAAAGTGATGTCACATGGCTACAGTCCCTATTGCCATTAAGCAAAACTCATGAATTGCTAAGTGGCTTGCAGTTTGATATGAAAATGTAAAGAAATGAATAGAATAAAGAATTAGAAGTTCCTGCATACAATGGGAGCGTGTTTTAACTTGTATAGCAAGAGTGTCAATTGACCTCAAATTATGACTTATACAACAATAAATAATATTTAGAATTTATTGGACTCCACTGTATTTACAATGTTAGAAAAGGACAATCAAAAATAGAATTTTGCTGCAGATGTAATAAGGATAATGCTTCTTTAAAACACATGTTTTTACAATGTCATATATTTACCAAGCTTTAGGAAAAAGATCCTATTCGATCCTTTTGTATGTGACAAAAATTAAAATTATGTGATAAAAGCTTATATTTCCAGACAATAATATTCATTTCAACTACATACCTAATACTTGCAATTTGATAACTGGACCACATCTGCTTATTCTGGCCAAAAGACTGATATTGCCACATTAGAAAGATAAATGTATGGCCCCTTTCACTCAATGGATTGAGGACTGGATTGTAGTTGCCAGTTATGAACAGATTATCTATAATCGTAGACTTTGCACAAATATAATGAAATATGGGACTCATTTATGCAAAATACAGTAGGTTAAACTATGATAGTATATAACTATATTAGAAATATATATGTATTTGAATAATAATTGTATTAGGTAACTATATAGACAATTGTATATAGACAATATAGACAATTTAGCTGTTTACAGTTAAAATATTATATTACTTTTTTCCTTTAATTTTGTTGTATTTTTCCCTTTTTTAAAAAAAATCTACGGATTTTTCTTTTCTTTGACAATGCATATCTTGTTATCTTTATATTTTTTCCATTTCTATGTCCTTATTTTAAAAGCAATAAAATAATAAATAAAAAAGATTGCAGATCTTGATCATATGAATCTGTAAGTGTGAGCTTGTTGCCAAGTGCCCAGATCATGATCATAAGACTGAGGGGGGTGGTGGAGCAGCCAGAACTTTGATTTTGAACGCTTGGTAAACAAGAGATTGTTAGTTGAGGAGCGCCCATAATACACATTGCTGTACAGTGAATACAGCAATAGGGGGAATTTGATTGTACCTCTGGATTGGGATATAGCACGTAGGAAATATAAGATCCCAATCACACATTTGGTGCCTGTATGCCAATAATCTATATTAGTGTGTTGTGAAGGTATGATATGCAGAACAAGGACAGATAGTAGATTCCACAGTATAATCTCATTTTTCCATTTTAAGAATGTATATGCATTAACTGTATATTGTTGCTTTACATCTGGTGTTGTAATCTGAAGCCAATCAATGATTTCTTCCCTAATACTCTGTTTTTTGTTACTGAGATGCTTTTCTTTTTTCCCCCTCTGTTTTTTTTAAACTTGCAGGTTGTATAACATCTATCTAACGATAACTATCTTTATCTTTATAAGCCACCCAGGGTAACTGAGAGTGAGTTGGGTGGCCATATAAATAAGAAAAGTAAACCATCCAAGTACTCTTCTGTTCGAAATTCTTTTGATGGAATTTTTTTTTTGCTATTCAGTCTCCTATCCTATCTATTAATCATGCATTAAATGATAACCTCAGAACAAAGGGAAGACTGACATAGTTTCTATGAAAAGGGCTCCAATCTTTTCCCATAGGACCTTTATCCCTGAGCCCCCTTTCTCAGCTTTGCCTTCTTCAAGCTAGAAAGCCATAAATATTCCTTAGGCTGATAACAGGCCTCATTGTATCTATGACTCATTGGTCTGCCCCCAGATTTGTGGGAGCTGCCAAGACCATCCTTGAGGGACTGATGTTCCAGATTTATCTCTCTCTAACCATTCTATTGTATTTCATTCAAACATTTATTATTAAATAAAAGGTCATTGCCCTGGTACCATATAAAAGCAGCAATTCATTGCTTACTTGTGACATACATGGATATCTACCTTGACTGGGCACAAACAAATTTTCACAAATATATTATGGATAGGATATGATCTGTTTCTTCCAGGGCAAAACACAAGGTGTAAAAAATATATGCAATCATTTTAAATATATATAAAGCTAAACATGTCCACATTTTCCAAGTGATACAATCAAATCAAAGTAGATAGTTGTTTTTAGCCATAAGTCCCCCCCTCCCCCAATTTTTTAATCAATAGTTTGGCCGAGAAACAAATTTAGTTGTTGGAGACACTGTCATGTATATTTTATTTTGGACTAAATGCAAAATAAAAATTCAGATAAGACATAATTGAAATAAAAAAATATGAAGGAATTGTTATATACATTCATAACCAATTGTATGTTTCTATGATAGTCTTATATTTCCTTATCTTTTAAAAAATGAATGTATTTCTTAACTCCAGATGTGATGCTTCAGGCATTTCAGGGAACAACTCTAGAATGTTTTGCACTGAATTACATTTGTGTTGATTCTGTAAATTAAATTTCCTTAACACTCTCTAGACTGACATGCAACCTGAATACGGTGTGTTGATCATTGAAAGTGTTTATAATAACTTATAAAATGTTGTCATCTGAAGTACCACTATGTGTTTCTGAGACGCTAGTATCCTATTGTAGAATGACTGAGAAAGCATCAACCATATATTTGTCAACAAACATGAGCACCCTGCTATGGCTGTACAATACATTACATAGTAGATTTCTAAGTACCAAGTCCCCTGAAAGGCAGCTTAGAAATAATATGCAATTGTAGAAGAATTCTGTCACAAATGTACTGATGACTCTTTTGGTACCTATGCTATTTAATTCTCTTGATCCCTGAAAATGTGAAGCACCTTTAATGTGACTTGAAAGGGGGAACCAATGGTGGTTGTTAAAAGCTATCATATTCAGGGGTACTGTAGTTAAATAAACATCCATATATCCTTTGGCCATATACTCCTCCAGATTCGGCTAACATATTAAATGGCCTTTTAAATGGAAAGAAATTCCTACCTGATCCAAAATCTTTCTTCAGCAGGAAACATCCCATAAGATCAGACCCCAGGTCAATCCAGTCTAGGTATCTGCTCTCACAGTGCTAACCAACCGCACAAGGAAACATTTGTTACAAGATGTCTGTGCAACATGGTGGGGAGAGAAAAGAAGAAACAAGATACAAGGCCAACTATATGGCACACCCTGCCATACATCAAAAACATTTTGGAAGCAGTAGAACGCAGCTTCCGAGATCTGCAAGTGGGCATTGCACACCGTCCAGATGCAAGGGCAAATTATGCATTGTAAAGATCGCTTGGAGGTGGGAGATACTTCCAATGTAATTTACCGGATCCAGTGGTGGGTTGCCCCCAGTTCGGACTGGTTCGCAAGAATCAGTAGTAAAACCAGTGGGAGGCTCCGCCCACTGACCCCAATGTCATCAGGAAGCTTCTGCACCCATGTTGCGAACCGGTAGTAAAGATAAGTAGAACCCACCCATGACTGGATCACCTGCATGGATTGCCCCTCTGACAATGTAAAACAGGTAGGTAGGAGGCTAAAGACTCGATTGCAAGAGCACAAGCAAGCGGTCAGATGAAGAGACCTGAACTCACTGATAGCCTCACATTGCAATGAACAAGGACATTCATTCAATATTGCAGCTACTAACATTCTTGGATGAGCAGGTACAAAAATAGCCAGGAAAGCGATTGAAGCCTGGGGAACGGGCTCCTTGTCAGTCAACTGGTGTGCTGAGTTACCACCAGCTTATAAAGCACTAAAGAGGCAAAGGCTTGACAGCACAGCCAAAGACTGAATAGCTGGCCATCAAGATGCCAATCAACAACTAAAAAGCTACACACAACTAGGCACCATATAAATACCACACACAGAATAGACCAAAGCACATACTTTGGTATGAGAAGTTTGAGAGAGAAGTTCCTTGAGGATGGGCTCCATCATGAGCCTGAAAGGCTCAGAAAGCTAAACCTCTGATCCTGGGGACTGACCCAAATTGGATCCTGCAACATTATCCTGGGAAATGTATATTTGCCTTCATTCATAAGCTCACTAGTCTCCCAGCAGATGGCCTTCAGAGGCAGTCATACTGCCACCAAGGCTAATATCTATTGATCTCCATGGCAGATGGATACAGATGGAGTGCTGCTTCATAGGAAGAAATAATATAAAATATTGTTAGCTGTTGGAGTTGGCGAGAATATTGCTGCCTATTCCATCTCTCAAGTTGTTCTTTATTATGGTGTCATGTCAATATGCTTTAATGATGTATCGTAATATAAGCATGCTTGTGCATCATTGGAATTATCATCTGTATTTACTATGGAGGGTTTCTTCCAGCTTCTTCTTCCATGTTTGCAGACAGTGTGAAAAAGTACATCATCCTGAAGACAGTTATTCTTCAGAGAGCTGGCTAGTGTTCTAGTGGTCTGAACATTTATTGTTAGTAGTTCTAAAGTGGAGAAAATGAGAGAGAGGAGAATGTGTGGAAAGAGTTATTCATCAACCTTTAAGATAAAAAAGGATGAAGTTTTTGATCAACTTGGCAGAAATGGAGGTATCCCTCAGATAATTGTATTAAATGATACCCCTTGCCATTTTTTAAAAAGAGAGGCAGGTTTGGACATGCATGAGGCTGGTTGTTTCTGTTTATGATCACAACAGCTTGCAATGAAAAGCTGTCATTTTTTCTCAGGGTGTGTAGAACCAGTTCATCTGGTATAGCATACCATGGAACCAGCGCCGATCACTGAAGTGGCTGTGATGTATTGGCACTTTTAGGAATTTGATTTGAGCCTAAGGGAGTAGTAAATGACTTTACAGTCATGCAGCTGCAAAAATAACTAGATATGTTTTTTCAGAGATTTTTTTGCAGACCTTCTTTATCCAAATCACCATTCACAATACTTAGACGCAATGGTCATGCAAATTTACACTACAGCTGCTCCTCATATACTCATCTTCTTTTCTCTCCTGAACTCTTTTGCACAAACACTGCCATCTGTCCAGAGGAATCTGGGTGACAGGTTTTTTTTTAAAATCTGTGCAGCTGGAATCTCATAATCATTCCATCGTGCATCAGCCTGAGCCAATCACTAGGGAAGCTTTCCAACTCTTCTGCTAAAGCTTTCATGGCTTACAGAGACAAATCCAGTGATGGGATTCAGCCAGTTTGCACCACTTCGGGAGAACCGGTTGTTAACTTTCTGAGCAGTTTGGTGAACTGGTTGTTGGAGGAAATCATTAGGGCAGAGAACCGGTTGTTAAATTATTTGAATCCCACCACTGGACAAAAGTAATACAAACAGTATTTTTGTATGCATTTTTGTGCATTTATCTCTAATTTCTATAGCCTTTTGTCATGCTTAGGGGACAAATTTGCAAGATTCTTGCATTTCTGGACATCAATTAGCATTTTGCAGTCTGTCCACTTAGAAGTAAATCTTTCTGTTCTATGACACTACTTATCTGTCAAGTAGGTTTAAAAGTGCTATCTTTATTAATATTTCATATAGGTGATCTTAGTGAGGTATCTTAATGCGTGACTTAACTGAATAGAATTCATACATTTCAGAAACTACTGATCAGTTCCAGCTTTGACACATACAACAATATAAATTTGGTACTTCACAGAGCACAGAATTCCATTTGAAAAGCAGTCAGAGTAGAGTAGAGTAGCGTAGAACAGAGGAGAGGAGAGGAGAATAGTATCAAACAATAACTTTATTGTTACTATAATTGTACACTAATCAGCATATATTAAAATGAGATCTCAAAGGTACGCACCTCCAATATACACATGACAAAAATTATACATATACCCACCTACAGACATACGATTCAGAAAAACAATACAGTCTAGTCTGGATGTGTGTATAATATATATACACACATATATACACACACACACATAGTGAGAAAAAATGAATCTTGCGAGTTTACCAGATGAATGGCATAGAGAACAAAGCTGTTATAGAATATGGTAGTCTGCTAGAAATACCCATATTGGCATGGATGCTCAGGTGTGAATTTGGTTTAAAGATACAGGATCATCCAATGGAAGACCAAGGCCCTTGAAGTGGTAGATCAATACCCAGATAGCAAACTGAAGAGGGACATTAGTCACTTGGTCTGTACAGATAGTCCTCATTCAGCAACCACTAAATAAAACTGCAGTTGTGCTTACAATTTTGTTTCAGCCTTTCTTTACTTTACAAACCTTACAAAGTTACTTTTTCATCACCCGTGCATGATTACTAAATGAGGCAATTGCTAAACTAGAGCTACCTGTATTTATATTTACTATTAAACTTACTACTAGTAAGTATTATACTACTACTAATTACTAGTTGATCGATTGGTTATGTGCCATCAAATTAATGTTGAGTACTAGAGACCATCTGAACAGATTTATTCTGTGGCAATAAGAAAGTAAGTTGGGATAGTGGTTTGAGTACAGAGCCAGAAACCTCTAAATTTCCCCCTGAGATCTTTATTTAAGACATGGGATGGTAGGATTGACAACAGAGGAAAGTAATAGTCAAGAGAA